>JAWNNS010000649.1:1322500-2732406 GCA_035044605.1 Scaptomyza cyrtandrae
TTGCATGCTTGGCTTACAAAGATTGCGACTGCTCTCAGCGCTCTCCTATGTGCATGGAGCCAAAGTTGGCCCAGTTGTGAGCAATATATTTTTAGTCGATTTGACATCACTATGTAAAGTTAATGCTTAGTTCTTGTCGTTTAGACATAACTTAAAAGCACCGGATCTTCGAAAACCCGAAATCAATCAGACGTTGCGCGCAGTGCACTGTTTTCTAATACAATTATATTGTCTGTTCTCGTGCTTTGGCTAGCCGTGTTGGGAAAGCAGTTCTCTGAGTCACGTGATTTGTATAAAAGTACGAACACTTTCTACAGCAGCTGAAAAATGTTAACTAGAAATAACAAAAAATTACAACACTATTTTGCGTTGAAAAAACTAAAAATATTAACCAACGCGTTTAAACTATGTGCAAAAAGCAATTGGGCGAAGAGTAAAATTTGTTAGCGATAGCACGACGTTGTTAATCGCAAGCATCGTTTTTAGTTTTAAGTGCGTCGCTGATTGATAAAATAAATGCAAGGCACAAAATCTGCGCCACAAGTATTATTTCGGTTGTTTTATTTATGATCTTAGCTGATCAATAGAGTTTTCAATTTTACTTAATTGCAAAATTCGATCATCATGCGCGTTGATTGAAAAAATCGGTTCGAGCTATTTCACAGCTTACACTGTGCACCGCCGTTTTTGTGTCCCAAACACGAAATTAACAACCAAAAATTTGTTTATGAATGACTTTTCGATATATTCTAATATTAAGGTGCAACTGTACTTGATGAAAGCAAAACAAGTAAATAACTTGATCATTGTCGCTCAATGCGCGGCTCAGAGCTCTTAAAGCTCGTCACTAAGTCTTATTAAATTTCGAAATTTTTCAATGAAAACTCTTGTGAAGATATTGTAAAACGTATAAATTAGCCAAAAAGTCATTGTTTTTTTTGTACACACGCACGCGTACACAGAAAATACTTACATAAATGCTAATGCATGCTTAAATCAATGTAAACTTTCAATATCCCCGGAGTTCCTTTACCGATTTCAATGATATTTCCAGTTCAGTCAGTTGATCAATATTGTGTTAACGTTTCTAAACTTAATAAATTAAAATTGTTCTGTAATCAATAACATGTGTTTATCGCAAAAGGAGGATGGAGTTCTATCGTTCCTTCGACAAGAAGAAACGCATCGAGTGAATAACTGCGAGAATTAGAATTTAAGAACTCGAACTTTGTCAAGTAGCCGGAGGTATTCAATATTACCTGGAGCTCCCATTGAGTTAGAAACCAATAACAAAAGCAATCTTGGAATATCCAAGTTTCCACAGGTGATGAAGATCGTCGACTCCGCGAGGTACGCGAACGCCAACGCGTCGTACAAAAACGTCTGGAAAGAAAGCGACATCGTAACAAGGGTTACAGTTACAGTTACTTTCAAAGCTAGGCGGAGGAGATGCTTCCTTCTGCCTGTTACATACTTTTGCACAAAACCATTATACCCTTTTTACCCACTTTTAATGGGTTCAGGGTATAAAAAAGTTTAGTGAGGCTTAGCGTACAATTCAACTGAACTACGTGTTTATCTACTCTACAACAATCAACATAACACTGAGCTACACCGACGGCAAAAAATGCTGTCGTCCCACTCTTGCAGTACTGCACAATATAAAAAGCATCTTGACTTTAAAATAATTAATCTTACTACGAAACGGAGACGATGCGTAACAATATTATTTGTGACCTAACTCTGCCTCGTACGGCAATTAGTTTTCCGTCTGCTGTTTGTCTGCGATGTCACTCGTCTCCTACTTAGGACAGAACAACACAGAGCAGCCCCAATTACACAACATCTTTTAAATTATTATTATAAAATTATTTTTATTAAAATCCATTCAGTAGTTTTTGCATGAATGACTAGCAAGCATATTTGTAATTTGCAAAAGAGCTTTCGAAGCCTCTCACCATTTAGCCCAGCAGCTGCTAAATTTCGGTCCACAGTGTGCTTAAGCGCCGCAAATGATTGTCCTCTCTGCTGCTGCGACGCTACGGAAGGCTGCAAACACTCTTAAGCAGACTGTGCGCACACTCACCGGCCTGGTTATCAGTTGTCGCTATAAGTACCCTCAGCTTAGAATTGCGAAAGGTAGCTCTGGCCCAACGAACCCAAAAGATACTGCCATTGGCACTGACAATAATACTCTTGCAAATGCCAAGCTTACGACGATAATAATACAGAACGGTACGGTACAGGTACAGGTACGGTAGCTGCTGCCGCGACCCGTATGCTTGTCTCGCGAGTTAAGAAGACCGGTAACGGAAAGGGCCTAACGCTAGACCTCCGCCAGCTACACACCGCAATCAAAACTGCACCCAATATGACCAATAAATTATCCTTTCGGGCCAACTGGATGATGACAGTGTGAACTGAGAAGATTCTACTGAGACCTATTATCTTGAAATATCAGACGACGACACACCAAACCAGACAACTCATTGTGTCTCCGCACATCAACTTCTGTCCAATCAGAAGAAGACGCCGCCCCTCATTGTTCAAAAGATTATTGACAGTATCCACCTGTGGTTCCTGCTGAAGAAAGCAGTGGACGAGAATAGCTTCACTATTGAATCCAATATAGGTTAGACAATGAAACTCCTTGCCAATAACATGGTCACAAAATTGAGTACTACTCATACCAGCTTCCATCAGTCAGGAAGGACTCTAAGGAGCCTATGAACTTACACTTCCTGAATAAAGAATAAGCGCCTTATAACAATGACGTACTTGTTTTCAATAAAATCTTCAAATTGGTGGTGAAAGTAGAGACTGCTCGAAAAAGACCAGACGTGGTACAATGCTATGGGTGTCAGGATTATGGGAAAATGGCTAAATGCTGCATAAAACAGCCTTAATGTCTAAAATGCAGGGATAACCTTCGGTCTGCTGAGTGCGCAAGGTCCATACCCTGCGAACTATAAGGAGTGTAAGTTTTATAATGAATATCTAAAGAGAGAGAAAAACAAGGTCCTGAGCTAATTAATTTTTCGATATCATTCTACCGTGATTAACGGGTGGCAATCCTACGTTGCTGCGGCCAGAAGAGGGTTGGCAACATCGCTTGCAAACAACAAGGGCGATCCCCCTAAACTAAGGACAGAAGGTAAACCAGCGAATACAACTGACTTCAGCAGCTTCTGAAAAAGCAGCAAAAACAGAGGCTACAACAACATAGATAGCAGCTATGGCATTTCTCTGCCGTCATATATATCAAACAGCAGGTTTTGGGGATGCAACAGCAAATCCTCAACATCTTGACCACCTTGTTCTCCCAGTAAAGGTGCTTATTTAAAATGCCAGCGGTATTCACAATATAAATGTCATCCTGGCATCAGAATTTAGGACGAATGGCAACTTTTTCAAGAGTTTTCGGCTTTGAGGTGTACCCGGTACTTTGGGTGCAGAATTAAATATCTGCTGGTGGCTGCGCTGTACTCGTGCGGAGCAACTTGGTCCCCTTCCCCCAGTTGACTGTAGCCAATTCGCCTTGACAGTATTCTACCGTTTATTTCTCTACTGATACCGGAGACGTGAACTTTGGTACAATATACTGTAGGCCCAATGAGAGGACGTCGATAGAAGATTTTAATGACATCCCAAACCCAGCTGGCAACAAGTACTTAGAAGGAGGAGACTGGAACACACACCATCAGCTTGGCACACCGTCTAGCAAAGGTTTGTGCAACAGGCTCTCCAATAAACGCTAGGCACTTCTTCCTGCATTGATTTCGCTATCTACCAGGAGATCCCCAATAAGCTCCTCTCGATCTTCGATGAATAGGATCACCCGACCACCTTGCCTTGATAATCGCCTTAGAAAGCAGGGTTAAGTGGTTTGTGGTATACTAGTCAACGTACGCACTAATATTTATGAGCTCCAGAAACGGCTGGACGCAAACATACACCTGTTGAAGATGCTATCGAATTACTCAACACCAAAACTCGATCGGCTGCTGCTAAAGCCACCATTCTCCCGGTAGGCAGGCGGCAGGATTTTTTTTTAAACGCACTCCCAGGGGACATGATAAACTTGCTCTGGAACAACCCATAATTTAATGGACAAAGAAGAATGGAAAAGATCTGAGAGGGAGCTAAAGGAGGCACTGCACAGGTTAAAAAGCGGTTACGTTTGAGACCTTAAAGCGTCAACCCTGGAGAACTGTACCACTGCGTTGCCCCAAGTACTACCGCACAGACGAGCCAGTTGAGGAGGTTATCGACGCTGAAAGTTTTTCAACTATGGACCGATCCTTTAAATAACACAGCCTTATAATTCATACATACATCAATGCATAAGCTAAACGAAAAATTTAGCTGTGAGCATGCGGCACGCTCTACCCAAAGCTTCAACAACAACAACTGCACTGCTCTCACAGTCTCTGAAATCGGCGCGTTCATATATACAAACGGACAACATGCTGATCAAGAACATGTATACTTTATGGGGTCGGAGATGCTTCCGTCTGTCTGTTCCATATCTTTTCATAAGCCAGTATAATTTTTTAACTCATTTACAATTCAGGGTACAAAAATGCAATAACTTTAAATGTTGCATCAATTATAATGAAAACAATGAAACTATGTATTACTGCAGCATATTTAATCGGAGCTTCTCCATATAAATCAAGCAAAAGGAACTTCAAGCAATCAGAATACCAGAAAAAACCGAAATGAAACAAACCAGCATTATTGAATTGGAAACCGATAACAAAAGCGTCGTACAAAAACATCTGGAAAGGAAGCGACATCGTAACAAGGGTTACAGTTACAGTTACTTGCAAAGCTAGGCGGAGGTCAGTGTTATATCGGGAAGTTCTAGTTTTGGTCAGGCTGGTCAGGATTTTTTTCTGCCATTTTGTGTTTGGTAAGACTAAACAAGTAAGAAGGCTCTAGTCGAGAAATCCCGACTAGACGATACCCAGAACCCTATACTTTACGCGTACAGTCAGTGCTTGCAAGTATATGTGTGTGATTTTAACAAAATGCCGTCCTAAAGTTTTCCAAATTCAAGATCTTGTTGTTATCGATCCCATTTGTATTTCGGAAACGGGAAGAGTTATCGAAAATCAATAACAAACTTGTACTGCCTAGGGATTAGGCGAGCTTAAGTTCCAAATCTGGAGTCTCTAACTCTTATAGTCTTTAAGATCGACGCGTTCATACATACGGAGAGACGGACGGACGGACGGACAGACGGACATGGCTATATCGACTCGGCTGTTGATGCTGATCAAGAACTATGGGGTCGGATAAGCTTCCTTCTGCCTGTTACATACTTTTGTACAAAACCATTATACCCTTTTTTCCCGTTTTTAATGGGCTCAGGGTATAAAAATCACAGGCACCTAATTGAATGAAGAATGAATAAAGAACCAAAATATAAATGCTGGTTTATTCTTAAAAGAAACATAACACCAAAAAATGGTTGTAACTAAAAATCAAATAGTCTTTTTAAGAGAGGAATTAAAATAGCTAAACGCGAAGCACAGCAATCAGTTACATCCGAAATCGTCACCACTTACTTCGCTTAAGTCTGGTCAATCATAAGAATATTCTGCAGAATAAAGTCACGTCACTTCATACATTGCCTAGTAGTATACGGAAAATGTGAAAAGTTTTGAGCAATCGAGGCGAAGTTTTGGTCAAGGTCTTTTTGCTGCAGTCAAGTCATTTGTCAAAATGGGCCAAATTAGAATAATATATCGTCAAGTGATAGCTCTTCTTACTTGTTATACTCTGATGCCGAAGGTAAAGGGTTTATTGGATTGTGCAAAGTTGGTCTTGCTGACCGTCCGTCTGTCCATCAGTCTGTAAAAACACATTTTGGTACCCTTTAAGTCTCGTATCAATATCGTACCAGTTTTTGAGCTACTTACAAATATCTGCATCCATAAAGATTGGATGCTACGCCCATCCTTACCGCCCGACGCGAAAGCGGAAACCCCCATATCTTTGAGTTTTATTTTAGTCACCATACTTGTATTCAATATAGCTAGTAAAACCCGCCACAAATCTGCATTAAACTTGGATGCCACGTCCACCCATACCATACCATACATACAATTCGCCTTCTATCCCTTGTCTTGCTGACTCATCACCCGTTTTTACATCAGAGTATAATGCAAGCGGTTGCAACGGTTTCACTTCTTATACCATAAGCCCATTAAAAATGGGTAAAAAGGGTATAATGGTTTTGTGCAAAAGTATGTAACAGGCAGAAGGAAGCATCTACGACCCCATAAAGTATATATATTTTTGATCAGCATCAACAGCCGAGTCGATTTAGCCATGTCCGTCTGTCCGTATGTATGAACGCGTCGATCTCAGACAACAACAATCATTTTCAATTAAGTATTTATTATTACTGATAATAACATTAAGTTCAGTGATCAACTAATTACTTAATTAATTTTACTCATCACCTAAAATTTTAAGCAAATCGATAGTAAGGGGCTTACACAATGACGTTTCATTGCAGTGGTCCTTTTTTCGTCACTTGAAAATAAACAATAAGTCTGACACTAATTTTTTTTATACCTTGAACCCATTAAAAATGGGTATAAAGGGTATAATGGTTTTGTGCAAAAGTTTGTAACAGGCCGAAGTAAGCATCGCCGACCCCATAAAGTGTATATATTCTTGATTAGCATCAACAGCCGAGTCGATATAGCCTCGATATTAGCTCGCCTCATCTCTAGGCAGTACAAGTTTGTTTTCGATTTTCGACAACTCTTTCCGTTTCCGATATACACATGAGATCGATAACAACACTGCTTTAGATCCTAAGACACGAATCTGTTTAATTGCAAACCTTTTACCAAGCAATAGAATGTCTTGCATGCTTGGCTTACAAAGATTGCGACTGCTCTCAGCGCTCTCCTATGTGCATGGAGCCCAAGTTGGCCCAGTTGTGAGCAATATATTTTTAGTCGATTTGACATCACTATGTAAAGTTAATGCTTAGTTCTTCTCGTTTAGACATAACTTAAAAGCACCGGATCTTCGAAAACCCGAAATCAATCAGACGTTGCGCGCAGTGCACTGCTTTCTAATACAATTATATTGTCTGTTCTCGTGCTTTGGCTAGCCGTGTTGGGAAAGCAGTTTGTATAAAAGTACGAACACTTTCTACAGCAGCTGAAAAATGTTAACTAGAAATAACAAAAAATTACAACACTATTTTGCGTTGAAAAAACTAAGAATATTAACCAACGCGTTTAAACTATGTGCAAAAAGCAATTGGGCGAAGAGTAAAATTTGTTAGCAATAGCACGACGTTGTTAATCGCAAGCATCGTTTTTAGTTTTAAGTGCGTCGCTGATTGATAAAATAAATGCAAGGCACAAAATCTGCGCCACAAGTATTATTTCGGTTGTTTTATTTATGATCTTAGCTGATCAATAGAGTTTTCAATTTTACTTAATTGCAAAATTCGATCATCATGCGCGTTGATTGAAAAAATCGGTTCGAGCTATTTCACAGCTTACACTATGCACCGCCGTTTTTGTGTCCCAAACACGAAATTAACAACCAAAAATTTGTTTATGAATGACTTTTCGAGATATTCTAATATTAAGGTGCAACTGTACTTGATGAAAGCAAAACAAGTAAATAACTTGATCATTGTCGCTCAATGCGCGGCTCAGAGCTCTCAAAGCTCGTCACTAAGTCTTATTAAATTTCGAAATTTTTCAATGAAAACTCTTGTGAAGATATTGTAAAACGTATAAATTAGCCAAAAAGTCATTGTTTTTTTGTACACACGCACGCGTACACAGAAAATACTTACATTAATGCTAATGCATGCTTAAATCAATGTAAACTTTCAATATCCCCGGAGTTCCTTTACCGATTTCAATGATATTTCCAGTTCAGTCAGTTGATCAATATTGTGTTAACGTTTCTAAACTTAATAAATTAAAATTGTACTGTAATCAATAACATGTGTTTATCGCAAAAGGAGGATGAAGTTCTATCGTTCCTTCGACAAGAAGAAACGCATCGAGTGAATAACTGCGAGAATTAGAATTTAAGAACTCGAACTTTGTCAAGTAGCCGGAGGTATTCAATATTACCTGGAGCTCCCATTGAGTTAGAAACCAATAACAAAAGCAATCTTGGAATATCCAAGTTTCCACAGGTGATGAAGATCGTCGACTCCGCGAGGTACGCGAACGCCAACGCGTCGTACAAAAACGTCTGGAAAGAAAGCGACATCGTAACAAGGGTTACAGTTACAGTTACTTTCAAAGCTAGGCGGAGGAGATGCTTCCTTTTGCCTGTTACATACTTTTGCACAAAACCATTATACCCTTTTTACCCATTTTTAATGGGTTCAGGGTATAAAAAAGTTTAGTGAGGCTTAGCGTACAATTCAACTGAACTACGTGTTTACCTACTCTACAACAATCAACATAACACTGAGCTACACCGACGGCAAAAAATGCTGTCGTCCCACTCTTGCAGTACTGCACAATATAAAAAGCATCTTGACTTTAAAATAATTAATCTTACTACGAAACGGAGACGATGCGTAACAATATTATTTGTGACCTAACTCTGCCTCGTACGGCAATTAGTTTTCCGTCTGCTGTTTGTCTGCGATGTCACTTGTCTCCTACTTAGGACAGAACAACACAGAGCAGCCCCAATTACACAACATCTTTTAAATTATTATTATAAAATTATTTTTATTAAAATCCATTCAGTAGTTTTTGCATGAATGACTAGCAAGCATATTTGTAATTTGCAAAAGAGCTTTCGAAGCCTCTCACCATCTAGCCCAGCAGCTGCTAAATTTCAGTCCACAGTGCAATGCTTATGCTTAAGCGCCGCAAATGATTGCCCTCTCTGCTGCTGCGACGCAACGGAAGGCTGCAAACACAAATGCCAAGCTTACGACGACCCGTATGCTTGTCTCGCAAGTTAAGAAGACCGGTAACGGAAAGGGCCTAACGCTAGACCTCCGCCAGCTACACACCGCAATCAAAACTGCACCCAATATGACCAATTAATTATCCTTTCGGGCCAACTGGATGATGACAGTGTGAACTGAGAAGATTCTACTGAGACCTATTATCTTGAAATATCAGACGACGACACACCAAACCAGACAACTCATTGTATCTCCGCACCTCAACTTCTGTCCAATCAGCCTACAAAAATAAGTTTAACGCCACCGCAAAGACGCCGCCCCTCATTGTTCAAAAGATTATTGACAGTATCCACCTGTGGTTCCTGCTGAAGAAAGCAGTGGACGAGAATAGCTTCACTATTGAATCCAATATAGGTTAGACAATGAAACTCCTTGCCAATAACATGGTCACAAAATTGAGTACTACTCATACCAGCTTCCATCAGTCAGGAAGGACTCTAAGGAGCCTATGAACTTACACTTCCTGAATAAAGAATAAGCGCCTTATAACAATGACGTACGTGTTTTCAATAAAATCTACAAATTGGTGGTCAAAGTAGAGACTGCTCGAAAAAGACCAGACGTGGTACAATGCTATGGGTGTCAGGATTATGGGAAAATGGCTAAATGCTGCATAAAACAGCCTTAATGTCTAAAATGCAGGGATAACCTTCGGTCTGCTGAGTGCGCAAGGTCCATACCCTGCGAACTATAAGGAGTGTAAGTTTTTTAATGAATATCTAAAGAGAGAGAAAAACAAGGTCCTGAGCTAATTAATTTTTCGATATCATTCTACCGTGATTAACGGGTGGCAATCCTACGTTGCTGCGGCCAGAAGAGGGTTGGCGACATCGCTTGCAAACAACAAGGGCGATCCCCCTAAACTAAGGACAGAAGGTAAACCAGCGAATACAACTGACTTCAGCAGCTTCTGAAAAAGCAGCAAAAGCAGAGGCTACAACAACATAGATAGCAGCTATGGCATTTCTCTGCCGTCATATATATCAAACAGCAGGTTTTGGGGATGCAACAGCAAATCCTCAACATCTTGACCACCTTGTTCTCCCAGTAAAGGTGCTTATTTAAAATGCCAGCGGTATTCACAATATAAATGTCATCCTGGCATCAGAATTTAGGACGAATGGCAACTTTTTCAAGAATTTTCGGCTTTGAGGTGTACCCGGTACATTGGGTGCAGAATTAAATATCTGCTGGTGGCTGCGCTGTACTCGTGCGGAGCAACTTGGTCCCCTTCCCCCAGTTGACTGTAGCCAATTCGCCTTGACAGTATTCTACCGTTTATTTCTCTACTGATACCGGAGACGTGAACTTTGGTACAATATACTGTAGGCCCAATGAAAGGACGTCGATAGAAGATTTTAATGACATCCCAAACCCAGCTGGCAACAAGTACTTAGAAGGAGGAGACTGGAACACACACCATCAGCTTGGCACACCGTCTAGCAAAGGTTTGTGCAACAGGCTCTCCAATAAACGCTAGGCACTTCTTCCTGCATTGATTTCGCTATCTACCAGGAGATCCCCAATAAGCTCCTCTCGATCTTCGATGAATAGGATCACCCGACCACCTTGCCTTGATAATCGCCTTAGAAAGCAGGGTTAAGTGGTTTGTGGTATACTAGTCAACGTACGCACTAATATTTATGAGCTCCAGAAACGGCTGGACGCAAACATACACCTGTTGAAGATGCTATCGAATTACTCAACACCAAAACTCGATTGGCTGCTGCTAAAGCCACCATTCTCCCGGTAGGCAGGCGGCAGGATTTTTTTTTAAACGCACTCCCAGGGGACATGATGAACTTGCTCTGGAACAACCCATAATTTAATGGACAAAGAAGAATGGAAAAGATCTGAGAGGGAGCTAAAGGAGGCACTGCACAGGTTAAAAAGCGGTTACGTTTGAGACCTTAAAGCGTCAACCCTGGAGAACTGTACCACTGCGTTGCCCCAAGTACTACCGCACAGACGAGCCAGTTGAGGAGGTTATCGACGCTGAAAGTTTTTCAACTATGGACCGATCCTTTAAATAACACAGCCTTATAATTCATACATACATCAATGCATAAGCTAAACGAAAAAATTTAGCTGTGAGCATGCGGCTCGCTCTACCCAAAGCTTCAACAACAACAACTGCACTGCTCTCACAGTCTCTGAAATCGGCGCGTTCATATATACAAACGGACAACATGCTGATCAAGAATATGTATACTTTATGGGGTCGGAGATGCTTCCGTCTGTCTGTTCCATATCTTTTCATAAGCCAGTATAATTTTTTAACTCATTTACAATTCAGGGTACAAAAATGCAATAACTTTAAATGTTGCATCAATTATAATGAAAACAATGAAACTATGTATTACTGCAGCATATTTAATCGGAGCTTCTCCATATAAATCAAGCAAAAGGAACTTCAAGCAATCAGAATACCAGAAAAAACCGAAATGAAACAAACCAGCATTATTGAATTGGAAACCGATAACAAAAGCGTCGTACAAAAACATCTGGAAAGGAAGCGACATCGTAACAAGGGTTACAGTTACAGTTACTTGCAAAGCTAGGCGGAGGTCAGTGTTATATCGGGAAGTTCTAGTTTTGGTCAGGCTGGTCAGGATTTTTTTCTGCCATTTTGTGTTTGGTAAGACTAAACAAGTAAGAAGGCTCTAGTCGAGAAATCCCGACTAGACGATACCCAGAACCCTATACTTTACGCGTACAGTCAGTGCTTGCAAGTATATGTGTGTGATTTTAACAAAATGCCGTCCTAAAGTTTTCCAAATTCAAGATCTTGTTGTTATCGATCCCATTTGTATTTCGGAAACGGGAAGAGTTATCGAAAATCAATAACAAACTTGTACTGCCTAGGGATTAGGCGAGCTTAAGTTCCAAATCTGGAGTCTCTAACTCTTATAGTCTCTAAGATCGACGCGTTCATACATACGGAGAGACGGACGGACGGACGGACAGACGGACATGGCTATATCGACTCGGCTGTTGATGCTGATCAAGAACTATGGGGTCGGATAAGCTTCCTTCTGCCTGTTACATACTTTTGTACAAAACCATTATACCCTTTTTTCCCGTTTTTAATGGGCTCAGGGTATAAAAATCACAGGCACCTAATTGAATGAAGAATGAATAAAGAACCAAAATATAAATGCTGGTTTATTCTTAAAAGAAACATAACACCAAAAAATGGTTGTAACTAAAAATCAAATAGTCTTTTTAAGAGAGGAATTAAAATAGCTAAACGCGAAGCACAGCAATCAGTTACATCCGAAATCGTCACCACTTATTTCGCTTAAGTCTGGTCAATCATAAGAATATTCTGCAGAATAAAGTCACGTCACTTCATACATTGCCTAGTAGTATACGGAAAATGTGAAAAGTTTTGAGCAATCGAGGCGAAGTTTTGGTCAAGGTCTTTTTGCTGCAGTCAAGTCATTTGTCAAAATGGGCCAAATTAGAATAATATATCGTCAAGTGATAGCTCTTCTTACTTGTTATACTCTGATGCCGAAGGTAAAGGGCTTATTGGATTGTGCAAAGTTGGTCTTGCTGACCGTCCGTCTGTCCATCAGTCTGTAAAAACACATTTTGGTACCCTTTAAGTCTCGTATCAATATCGTACCAGTTTTTGAGCTAGTCACAAATATCTGCGTCCATAAAGATTGGATGCTACGCCCATCCTTACCGCCCGACGCGAAAGCGGAAACCCCCATGTCTTTGAGTTTTATTTTAGTCACCATACTTGTTTTCAATATAGCTAGTAAAACCCGCCACAAATCTGCATTAAACTTGGATGCCACGTCCACCCATACCATACCATACATACAATTCGCCTTCTATCCCTTGTCTTGCTGACTCATCACCCGTTTTTACATCAGAGTATAATGCAAGCGGTTGCAACGGTTTCACTTCTTATACCATAAGCCCATTAAAAATGGGTAAAAAGGGTATAATGGTTTTGTGCAAAAGTATGTAACAGGCAGAAGGAAGCATCTACGACCCCATAAAGTATATATATTTTTGATCAGCATCAACAGCCGAGTCGATTTAGCCATGTCCGTCTGTCCGTATGTATGAACGCGTCGATCTCAGACAACAACAATCATTTTCAATTAAGTATTTATTATTACTGATAATAACATTAAGTTCAGTGATCAACTAATTACTTAATTAATTTTACTCATCACCTAAAATTTTAAGCAAATCGATAGTAAGGGGCTTACACAATGACGTTTCATTGCAGTGGTCCTTTTTTCGTCACTTGAAAATAAACAATAAGTCTGACACTAATTTTTTTTATACCTTGAACCCATTAAAAATGGGTATAAAGGGTATAATGGTTTTGTGCAAAAGTTTGTAACAGGCCGAAGTAAGCATCGCCGACCCCATAAAGTGTATATATTCTTGATTAGCATCAACAGCCGAGTCGATATAGCCTCGATATTAGCTCGCCTCATCTCTAGGCAGTACAAGTTTGTTTTCGATTTTCGACAACTCTTTCCGTTTCCGATATACACATGAGATCGATAACAACACTGCTTTAGATCCTAAGACACGAATCTGTTTAATTGCAAACCTTTTACCAAGCAATAGAATGTCTTGCATGCTTGGCTTACAAAGATTGCGACTGCTCTCAGCGCTCTCCTATGTGCATGGAGCTCAAGTTGGCCCAGTTGTGAGCAATATATTTTTAGTCGATTTGACATCACTATGTAAAGTTAATGCTTAGTTCTTCTCGTTTAGACATAACTTAAAAGCACCGGATCTTCGAAAACCCGAAATCAATCAGACGTTGCGCGCAGTGCACTGCTTTCTAATACAATTATATTGTCTGTTCTCGTGCTTTGGCTAGCCGTGTTGGGAAAGCAGTTCTCTGAGTCACGTGATTTGTATAAAAGTACGAATACTTTCTACAGCAGCTGAAAAATGTTAACTAGAAATAACAAAAAATTACAACACTATTTTGCGTTGAAAAAACTAAGAATATTATCCAACGCGTTTAAACTATGTGCAAAAAGCAATTGGGCGAAGAGTAAAATTTGTTAGCAATAGCACGACGTTGTTAATCGCAAGCATCGTTTTTAGTTTTAAGTGCGTCGCTGATTGATAAAATAAATGCAAGGCACAAAATCTGCGCCACAAGTATTATTTCGGTTGTTTTATTTATGATCTTAGCTGATCAATAGAGTTTTCAATTTTACTTAATTGCAAAATTCGATCATCATGCGCGTTGATTGAAAAAATTGGTTCGAGCTATTTCACAGCTTACACTATGCACCGCCGTTTTTGTGTCCCAAACACGAAATTAACAACCAAAAATTTGTTTATGAATGACTTTTCGAGATATTCTAATATTAAGGTGCAACTGTACTTGATGAAAGCAAAACAAGTAAATAACTTGATCATTGTCGCTCAATGCGCGGCTCAGAGCTCTCAAAGCTCGTCACTAAGTCTTATTAAATTTCGAAATTTTTCAATGAAAACTCTTGTGAAGATATTGTAAAACGTATAAATTAGCCAAAAAGTCATTGTTTTTTTGTACACACGCACGCGTACACAGAAAATACTTACATTAATGCTAATGCATGCTTAAATCAATGTAAACTTTCAATATCCCCGGAGTTCCTTTACCGATTTCAATGATATTTCCAGTTCAGTCAGTTGATCAATATTGTGTTAACGTTTCTAAACTTAATAAATTAAAATTGTACTGTAATCAATAACATGTGTTTATCGCAAAAGGAGGATGAAGTTCTATCGTTCCTTCGACAAGAAGAAACGCATCGAGTGAATAACTGCGAGAATTAGAATTTAAGAACTCGAACTTTGTCAAGTAGCCAGAGGTATTCAATATTAACTGGAGCTCCCATTGAATTAGAAACCAATAACAAAAGCAATCTTGGAATATCCAAGTTTCCACAGGTGATGAAGATCGTCGACTCCGCGAGGTACGCGAACGCCAACGCGTCGTACAAAAACGTCTGGAAAGAAAGCGACATCGTAACAAGGGTTACAGTTACAGTTACTTTCAAAGCTAGGCGGAGGAGATGCTTCCTTTTGCCTGTTACATACTTTTGCACAAAACCATTATACCCTTTTTACCCATTTTTAATGGGTTCAGGGTATAAAAAAGTTTAGTGAGGCTTAGCGTACAATTCAACTGAACTACGTGTTTATCTACTCTACAACAATCAACATAACACTGAGCTACACCGACGGCAAAAAATGCTGTCGTCCCACTCTTGCAGTACTGCACAATATAAAAAGCATCTTGATTTTAAAATAATTAATCTTACTCCGAAACGCCTGTACACACTGTGAATATTTAATTACGAAACGGAGACGATGCGTAACAATATTATTTGTGACCTAACTCTGCCTCGTACGGCAATTAGTTTTCCGTCTGCTGTTTGTCTGCGATGTCACTCGTCTCCTACTTAGGACAGAACAACACAGAGCAGCCCCAATTACACAACATCTTTTAAATTATTATTATAAAATTATTTTTATTAAAATCCATTCAGTAGTTTTTGCATGAATGACTAGCAAGCATATTTGTAATTTGCAAAAGAGCTTTCGAAGCCTCTCACCATCTAGCCCAGCAGCTGCTAAATTTCAGTCCACAGTGCAATGCTTATGCTTAAGCGCCGCAAATGATTGCCCTCTCTGCTGCTGCGACGCAACGGAAGGCTGCAAACACAAATGCCAAGCTTACGACGATAATAATACAGAACGGTACGGTACAGGTACAGGTACGGTAGCTGCTGCCGCGACCCGTATGCTTGTCTCGCGAGTTAAGAAGACCGGTAACGGAAAGGGCCTAAAGCTAGACCTCCGCCAGCTACACACCGCAATCAAAACTGCACCCAATATGACCAATAAATTATCCTTTCGGGCCAACTGGATGATGACAGTGTGAACTGAGAAGATTCTACTAAGACCTATTATCTTGAAATATCAGACGACGACACACCAAACCAGACAACTCATTGTGTCTCCGCACATCAACTTCTGTCCAATCAGAAGAAGACGCCGCCCCTCATTGTTCAAAAGATTATTGACAGTATCCACCTGTGGTTCCTGCTGAAGAAAGCAGTGGACGAGAATAGCTTCACTATTGAATCCAATATAGGTTAGACAATGAAACTCCTTGCCAATAACATGGTCACAAAATTGAGTTCTACTCATACCAGCTTCCATCAGTCAGGAAGGACTCTAAGGAGCCTATGAACTTACACTTCCTGAATATAGAATAAGCGCCTTATAACAATGACGTACGTGTTTTCAATAAAATCTACAAATTGGTGGTCAAAGTAGAGACTGCTCGAAAAAGACCAGACGTGGTACAATGCTATGGGTGTCAGGATTATGGGAAAATGGCTAAATGCTGCATAAAACAGCCTTAATGTCTAAAATGCAGGGATAACCTTCGGTCTGCTGAGTGCGCAAGGTCCATACCCTGCGAACTATAAGGAGTGTAAGTTTTTTAATGAATATCTAAAGAGAGAGAAGAACAAGGTCTTGAGCTAATTAATTTTTCGATATCATTCTACCGTGATTAACGGGTGGCAATCCTACGTTGCTGCGGCCAGAAGAGGGTTGGCGACATCGCTTGCAAACAACAAGGGCGATCCCCCTAAACTAAGGACAGAAGGTAAACCAGCGAATACAACTGACTTCAGCAGCTTCTGAAAAAGCAGCAAAAGCAGAGGCTACAACAACATAGATAGCAGCTATGGCATTTCTCTGCCGTCATATATATCAAACAGCAGGTTTTGGGGATGCAACAGCAAATCCTCAACATCTTGACCACCTTGTTCTCCCAGTAAAGGTGCTTATTTAAAATGCCAGCGGTATTCACAATATAAATGTCATCCTGGCATCAGAATTTAGGACGAATGGGAACTTTTTCAAGAATTTTCGGCTTTGAGGTGTACCCGGTACATTGGGTGCAGAATTAAATATCTGCTGGTGGCTGCGCTGTACTCGTGCGGAGCAACTTGGTCCCCTTCCCCCAGTTGACTGTAGCCAATTCGCCTTGACAGTATTCTACCGTTTATTTCTCTACTGATACCGGAGACGTGAACTTTGTTACAATATACTGTAGGCCCAATGAAAGGACGTCGATAGAAGATTTTAATGACATCCCAAACCCAGCTGGCAACAAGTACTTAGAAGGAGGAGACTGGAACACACACCATCAGCTTGGCACACCGTCTAGCAAAGGTTTGTGCAACAGGCTCTCCAATAAACGCTAGGCACTTCTTCCTGCATTGATTTCGCTATCTACCAGGAGATCTCCAATAAGCTCCTCTCGATCTTCGATGAATAGGATCACCCGACCACCTTGCCTTGATAATCGCCTTAGAAAGCAGGGTTAAGTGGTTTGTGGTATACTAGTCAACGTACGCACTAATATTTATGAGCTCCAGAAACGGCTGGACGCAAACATACACCTGTTGAAGATGCTATCGAATTACTCAACACCAAAACTCGATCGGCTGCTGCTAAAGCCACCATTCTCCCGGTAGGCAAGCGGCAGGATTTTTTTTTAAACGCACTCCCAGGGGACATGATGAACTTGCTCTGGAACAACCCATAATTTAATGGACAAAGAAGAATGGAAAAGATCTGAGAGGGAGCTAAAGGAGGCACTGCACAGGCTAAAAAGCGGTTACGTTTGAGACCTTAAAGCGTCAACCCTGGAGAACTGTACCACTGCGTTGCCCCAAGTACTACCGCACAGACGAGCCAGTTGAGGAGGTTATCGACGCTGAAAGTTTTTCAACTATGGACCGATCCTTTAAATAACACAGCCTTATAATTCATACATACATCAATGCATAAGCTAAACGAAAAATTTAGCTGTGAGCATGCGGCACGCTCTACCCAAAGCTTCAACAACAACAACTGCACTGCTCTCACAGTCTCTGAAATCGGCGCGTTCATATATACAAACGGACAACATGCTGATCAAGAATATGTATACTTTATGGGGTCGGAGATGCTTCCGTCTGTCTGTTCCATATCTTTTCATAAGCCAGTATAATTTTTTAACTCATTTACAATTCAGGGTACAAAAATGCAATAACTTTAAATGTTGCATCAATTATAATGAAAACAATGAAACTATGTATTACTGCAGCATATTTAATCGGAGCTTCTCCATATAAATCAAGCAAAAGGAACTTCAAGCAATCAGAATACCAGAAAAAACCGAAATGAAACAAACCAGCATTATTGAATTGGAAACCGATAACAAAAGCGTCGTACAAAAACGTCGTACAAAAACATCTGGAAAGGAAGCGACATCGTAACAAGGGTTACAGTTACAGTTACTTGCAAAGCTAGACGGAGGTCAGTGTTATATCGGGAAGTTTTAATTTTGGTCAGGCTGGTCAGGATTTTTTTCTGCCATTTTGTGTTTGGTAAGACTAAACAAGTAAGAAGGCTCTAGTCGAGAAATCCCGACTAGACGATACCCAGAACCCTATACTTTACGCGTACAGTCAGTGCTTGCAAGTATATGTGTGTGATTTTAACAAAATGCCGTCCTAAAGTTTTCCAAATTCAAGATCTTGTTGTTATCGATCCCATTTGTATTTCGGAAACGGGAAAAGTTATCGAAAATCAATAACAAACTTGTACTGCCTAGGGATTAGGCGAGCTTAAGTTCCAAATCTGGAGTCTCTAACTCTTATAGTCTCTAAGATCGACGCGTTCATACATACGGAGAGACGGACGGACGGACGGACAGACGGACATGGCTATATCGACTCGGCTGTTGATGCTGATCAAGAACTATGGGGTCGGATAAGCTTCCTTCTGCCTGTTACATACTTTTGTACAAAACCATTATACCCTTTTTTCCCGTTTTTAATGGGCTCAGGGTATAAAAATCACAGGCACCTAATTGAATGAAGAATGAATAAAGAACCAAAATATAAATGCTGGTTTATTCTTAAAAGAAACATAACACCAAAAAATGGTTGTAACTAAAAATCAAATAGTCTTTTTAAGAGAGGAATTAAAATAGCTAAACGCGAAGCACAGCAATCAGTTACATCCGAAATCGTCACCACTTATTTCGCTTAAGTCTGGTCAATCATAAGAATATTCTGCAGAATAAAGTCACGTCACTTCATACATTGCCTAGTAGTATACGGAAAATGTGAAAAGTTTTGAGCAATCGAGGCGAAGTTTTGGTCAAGGTCTTTTTGCTGCAGTCAAGTCATTTGTCAAAATGGGCCAAATTAGAATAATATATCGTCAAGTGATAGCTCTTCTTACTTGTTATACTCTGATGCCGAAGGTAAAGGGTTTATTGGATTGTGCAAAGTTGGTCTTGCTGACCGTCCGTCTGTCCATCAGTCTGTAAAAACACATTTTGGTACCCTTTAAGTCTCGTATCAATATCGTACCAGTTTTTGAGCTAGTCACAAATATCTGCGTCCATAAAGATTGGATGCTACGCCCATCTTAACCGCCCGACGCGAAAGCGGAAACCCCCATGTCTTTGAGTTTTATTTTAGTCACCATACTTGTTTTCAATATAGCTAGTAAAACCCGCCACAAATCTGCATTAAACTTGGATGCCACGTCCACCCATACCATACCATACATACAATTCGCCTTCTATCCCTTGTCTTGCTGACTCATCACCCGTTTTTACATCAGAGTATAATGCAAGCGGTTGCAACGGTTTCACTTCTTATACCATAAGCCCATTAAAAATGGGTAAAAAGGGTATAATGGTTTTGTGCAAAAGTATGTAACAGGCAGAAGGAAGCATCTACGACCCCATAAAGTATATATATTTTTGATCAGCATCAACAGCCGAGTCGATTTAGCCATGTCCGTCTGTCCGTATGTATGAACGCGTCGATCTCAGACAACAACAATCATTTTCAATTAAGTATTTATTATTACTGATAATAACATTAAGTTCAGTGATCAACTAATTACTTAATTAATTTTACTCATCACCTAAAATTTTAAGCAAATCGATAGTAAGGGGCTTACACAATGACGTTTCATTGCAGTGGTCCTTTTTTCGTCACTTGAAAATAAACAATAAGTCTGACACTAATTTTTTTTATACCTTGAACCCATTAAAAATGGGTATAAAGGGTATAATGGTTTTGTGCAAAAGTTTGTAACAGGCCGAAGTAAGCATCGCCGACCCCATAAAGTGTATATATTCTTGATTAGCATCAACAGCCGAGTCGATATAGCCTCGATATTAGCTCGCCTCATCTCTAGGCAGTACAAGTTTGTTTTCGATTTTCGACAACTCTTTCCGTTTCCGATATACACATGAGATCGATAACAACACTGCTTTAGATCCTAAGACACGAATCTGTTTAATTGCAAACCTTTTACCAAGCAATAGAATGTCTTGCATGCTTGGCTTACAAAGATTGCGACTGCTCTCAGCGCTCTCCTATGTGCATGGAGCCCAAGTTGGCCCAGTTGTGAGCAATATATTTTTAGTCGATTTGACATCACTATGTAAAGTTAATGCTTAGTTCTTCTCGTTTAGACATAACTTAAAAGCACCGGATCTTCGAAAACCCGAAATCAATCAGACGTTGCGCGCAGTGCACTGCTTTCTAATACAATTATATTGTCTGTTCTCGTGCTTTGGCTAGCCGTGTTGGGAAAGCAGTTCTCTGAGTCACGTGATTTGTATAAAAGTACGAATACTTTCTACAGCAGCTGAAAAATGTTAACTAGAAATAACAAAAAATTACAACACTATTTTGCGTTGAAAAAACTAAGAATATTATCCAACGCGTTTAAACTATGTGCAAAAAGCAATTGGGCGAAGAGTAAAATTTGTTAGCAATAGCACGACGTTGTTAATCGCAAGCATCGTTTTTAGTTTTAAGTGCGTCGCTGATTGATAAAATAAATGCAAGGCACAAAATCTGCGCCACAAGTATTATTTCGGTTGTTTTATTTATGATCTTAGCTGATCAACAGAGTTTTCAATTTTACTTAATTGCAAAATTCGATCATCATGCGCGTTGATTGAAAAAATCGGTTCGAGCTATTTCACAGCTTACACTATGCACCGCCGTTTTTGTGTCCCAAACACGAAATTAACAACCAAAAATTTGTTTATGAATGACTTTTCGAGATATTCTAATATTAAGGTGCAACTGTACTTGATGAAAGCAAAACAAGTAAATAACTTGATCATTGTCGCTCAATGCGCGGCTCAGAGCTCTCAAAGCTCGTCACTAAGTCTTATTAAATTTCGAAATTTTTCAATGAAAACTCTTGTGAAGATATTGTAAAACGTATAAATTAGCCAAAAAGTCATTGTTTTTTTGTACACACGCACGCGTACACAGAAAATACTTACATTAATGCTAATGCATGCTTAAATCAATGTAAACTTTCAATATCCCCGGAGTTCCTTTACCGATTTCAATGATATTTCCAGTTCAGTCAGTTGATCAATATTGTGTTAACGTTTCTAAACTTAATAAATTAAAATTGTACTGTAATCAATAACATGTGTTTATCGCAAAAGGAGGATGAAGTTCTATCGTTCCTTCGACAAGAAGAAACGCATCGAGTGAATAACTGCGAGAATTAGAATTTAAGAACTCGAACTTTGTCAAGTAGCCGGAGGTATTCAATATTAACTGGAGCTCCCATTGAATTAGAAACCAATAACAAAAGCAATCATGGAATATCCAAGTTTCCACAGGTGATGAAGATCGTCGACTCCGCGAGGTACGCGAACGCCAACGCGTCGTACAAAAACGTCTGGAAAGAAAGCGACATCGTAACAAGGGTTACAGTTACAGTTACTTTCAAAGCTAGGCGGAGGAGATGCTTCCTTCTGCCTGTTACATACTTTTGCACAAAACCATTATACCCTTTTTACCCATTTTTAATGGGTTCAGGGTATAAAAAAGTTTAGTGAGGCTTAGCGTACAATTCAACTGAACTACGTGTTTATCTACTCTACAACAATCAACATAACACTGAGCTACACCGACGGCAAAAAATGCTGTCGTCCCACTCTTGCAGTACTGCACAATATAAAAAGCATCTTGATTTTAAAATAATTAATCTTACTCCGAAACGCCTGTACACACTGTGAATATTTAATTACGAAACGGAGACGATGCGTAACAATATTATTTGTGACCTAACTCTGCCTCGTACGGCAATTAGTTTTCCGTCTGCTGTTTGTCTGCGATGTCACTCGTCTCCTACTTAGGACAGAACAACACAGAGCAGCCCCAATTACACAACATCTTTTAAATTATTATTATAAAATTATTTTTATTAAAATCCATTCAGTAGTTTTTGCATGAATGACTAGCAAGCATATTTGTAATTTGCAAAAGAGCTTTCGAAGCCTCTCACCATCTAGCCCAGCAGCTGCTAAATTTCAGTCCACAGTGCAATGCTTATGCTTAAGCGCCGCAAATGATTGCCCTCTCTGCTGCTGCGACGCAACGGAAGGCTGCAAACACAAATGCCAAGCTTACGACGATAATAATACAGAACGGTACGGTACAGGTACAGGTACGGTAGCTGCTGCCGCGACCCGTATGCTTGTCTCGCGAGTTAAGAAGACCGGTAACGGAAAGGGCCTAAAGCTAGACCTCCGCCAGCTACACACCGCAATCAAAACTGCACCCAATATGACCAATAAATTATCCTTTCGGGCCAACTGGATGATGACAGTGTGAACTGAGAAGATTCTACTAAGACCTATTATCTTGAAATATCAGACGACGACACACCAAACCAGACAACTCATTGTGTCTCCGCACATCAACTTCTGTCCAATCAGAAGAAGACGCCGCCCCTCATTGTTCAAAAGATTATTGACAGTATCCACCTGTGGTTCCTGCTGAAGAAAGCAGTGGACGAGAATAGCTTCACTATTGAATCCAATATAGGTTAGACAATGAAACTCCTTGCCAATAACATGGTCACAAAATTGAGTACTACTCATACCAGCTTCCATCAGTCAGGAAGGACTCTAAGGAGCCTATGAACTTACACTTCCTGAATATAGAATAAGCGCCTTATAACAATGACGTACGTGTTTTCAATAAAATCTACAAATTGGTGGTCAAAGTAGAGACTGCTCGAAAAAGACCAGACGTGGTACAATGCTATGGGTGTCAGGATTATGGGAAAATGGCTAAATGCTGCATAAAACAGCCTTAATGTCTAAAATGCAGGGATAACCTTCGGTCTGCTGAGTGCGCAAGGTCCATACCCTGCGAACTATAAGGAGTGTAAGTTTTTTAATGAATATCTAAAGAGAGAGAAGAACAAGGTCCTGAGCTAATTAATTTTTCGATATCATTCTACCGTGATTAACGGGTGGCAATCCTACGTTGCTGCGGCCAGAAGAGGGTTGGCGACATCGCTTGCAAACAACAAGGGCGATCCCCCTAAACTAAGGACAGAAGGTAAACCAGCGAATACAACTGACTTCAGCAGCTTCTGAAAAAGCAGCAAAAGCAGAGGCTACAACAACATAGATAGCAGCTATGGCATTTCTCTGCCGTCATATATATCAAACAGCAGGTTTTGGGGATGCAACAGCAAATCCTCAACATCTTGACCACCTTGTTCTCCCAGTAAAGGTGCTTATTTAAAATGCCAGCGGTATTCACAATATAAATGTCATCCTGGCATCAGAATTTAGGACGAATGGCAACTTTTTCAAGAATTTTCGGCTTTGAGGTGTACCCGGTACTTTGGGTGCAGAATTAAATATCTGCTGGTGGCTGCGCTGTACTCGTGCGGAGCAACTTGGTCCCCTTCCCCCAGTTGACTGTAGCCAATTCGCCTTGACAGTATTCTACCGTTTATTTCTCTACTGATACCGGAGACGTGAACTTTGGTACAATATACTGTAGGCCCAATGAAAGGACGTCGATAGAAGATTTTAATGACATCCCAAACCCAGCTGGCAACAAGTACTTAGAAGGAGGAGACTGGAACACACACCATCAGCTTGGCACACCGTCTAGCAAAGGTTTGTGCAACAGGCTCTCCAATAAACGCTAGGCACTTCTTCCTGCATTGATTTCGCTATCTACCAGGAGATCCCCAATAAGCTCCTCTCGATCTTCGATGAATAGGATCACCCGACCACCTTGCCTTGATAATCGCCTTAGAAAGCAGGGTTAAGTGGTTTGTGGTATACTAGTCAACGTACGCACTAATATTTATGAGCTCCAGAAACGGCTGGACGCAAACATACACCTGTTGAAGATGCTATCGAATTACTCAACACCAAAACTCGATCGGCTGCTGCTAAAGCCACCATTCTCCCGGTAGGCAGGCGGCAGGATTTTTTTTTAAACGCACTCCCAGGGGACATGATGAACTTGCTCTGGAACAACCCATAATTTAATGGACAAAGAAGAATGGAAAAGATCTGAGAGGGAGCTAAAGGAGGCACTGCACAGGTTAAAAAGCGGTTACGTTTGAGACCTTAAAGCGTCAACCCTGGAGAACTGTACCACTGCGTTGCCCCAAGTACTACCGCACAGACGAGCCAGTTGAGGAGGTTATCGACGCTGAAAGTTTTTCAATTATGGACCGATCCTTTAAATAACACAGCCTTATAATTCATACATACATCAATGCATAAGCTAAACGAAAAAATTTAGCTGTGAGCATGCGGCACGCTCTACCCAAAGCTTCAACAACAACAACTGCACTGCTCTCACAGTCTCTGAAATCGGCGCGTTCATATATACAAACGGACAACATGCTGATCAAGAATATGTATACTTTATGGGGTCGGAGATGCTTCCGTCTGTCTGTTCCATATCTTTTCATAAGCCAGTATAATTTTTTAACTCATTTACAATTCAGGGTACAAAAATGCAATAACTTTAAATGTTGCATCAATTATAATGAAAACAATGAAACTATGTATTACTGCAGCATATTTGATCGAAGCTTCTCCATATAAATCAAGCAAAAGGAACTTCAAGCAATCAGAATACCAGAAAAAACCGAAATGAAACAAACCAGCATTATTGAATTGGAAACCGATAACAAAAGCGTCGTACAAAAACGTCGTACAAAAACATCTGGAAAGGAAGCGACATCGTAACAAGGGTTACAGTTACAGTTACTTGCAAAGCTAGACGGAGGTCAGTGTTATATCGGGAAGTTTTAATTTTGGTCAGGCTGGTCAGGATTTTTTTCTGCCATTTTGTGTTTGGTAAGACTAAACAAGTAAGAAGGCTCTAGTCGAGAAATCCCGACTAGACGATACCCAGAACCCTATACTTTACGCGTACAGTCAGTGCTTGCAAGTATATGTGTGTGATTTTAACAAAATGCCGTCCTAAAGTTTTCCAAATTCAAGATCTTGTTGTTATCGATCCCATTTGTATTTCGGAAACGGGAAGAGTTATCGAAAATCAATAACAAACTTGTACTGCCTAGGGATTAGGCGAGCTTAAGTTCCAAATCTGGAGTCTCTAACTCTTATAGTCTCTAAGATCGACGCGTTCATACATACGGAGAGACGGACGGACGGACGGACAGACGGACATGGCTATATCGACTCGGCTGTTGATGCTGATCAAGAATTATGGGGTCGGATAAGCTTCCTTCTGCCTGTTACATACTTTTGTACAAAACCATTATACCCTTTTTTCCCGTTTTTAATGGGCTCAGGGTATAAAAATCACAGGCACCTAATTGAATGAAGAATGAATAAAGAACCAAAATATAAATGCTGGTTTATTCTTAAAAGAAACATAACACCAAAAAATGGTTGTAACTAAAAATCAAATAGTCTTTTTAAGAGAGGAATTAAAATAGCTAAACGCGAAGCACAGCAATCAGTTACATCCGAAATCGTCACCACTTATTTCGCTTAAGTCTGGTCAATCATAAGAATATTCTGCAGAATAAAGTCACGTCACTTCATACATTGCCTAGTAGTATACGGAAAATGTGAAAAGTTTTGAGCAATCGAGGCGAAGTTTTGGTCAAGGTCTTTTTGCTGCAGTCAAGTCATTTGTCAAAATGGGCCAAATTAGAATAATATATCGTCAAGTGATAGCTCTTCTTACTTGTTATACTCTGATGCCGAAGGTAAAGGGTTTATTGGATTGTGCAAAGTTGGTCTTGCTGACCGTCCGTCTGTCCATCAGTCTGTAAAAACACATTTTGGTACCCTTTAAGTCTCGTATCAATATCGTACCAGTTTTTGAGCTAGTCACAAATATCTGCGTCCATAAAGATTGGATGCTACGCCCATCTTTACCGCCCGACGCGAAAGCGGAAACCCCCATGTCTTTGAGTTTTATTTTAGTCACCATACTTGTTTTCAATATAGCTAGTAAAACCCGCCACAAATCTGCATTAAACTTGGATGCCACGTCCACCCATACCATACCATACATACAATTCGCCTTCTATCCCTTGTCTTGCTGACTCATCACCCGTTTTTACATCAGAGTATAATGCAAGCGGTTGCAACGGTTTCACTTCTTATACCATAAGCCCATTAAAAATGGGTAAAAAGGGTATAATGGTTTTGTGCAAAAGTATGTAACAGGCAGAAGGAAGCATCTACGACCCCATAAAGTATATATATTTTTGATCAGCATCAACAGCCGAGTCGATTTAGCCATGTCCGTCTGTCCGTATGTATGAACGCGTCGATCTCAGACAACAACAATCATTTTCAATTAAGTATTTATTATTACTGATAATAACATTAAGTTCAGTGATCAACTAATTACTTAATTAATTTTACTCATCACCTAAAATTTTAAGCAAATCGATAGTAAGGGGCTTACACAATGACGTTTCATTGCAGTGGTCCTTTTTTCGTCACTTGAAAATAAACAATAAGTCTGACACTAATTTTTTTTATACCTTGAACCCATTAAAAATGGGTATAAAGGGTATAATGGTTTTGTGCAAAAGTATGTAACAGGCAGAAGGAAGCATCTACGACCCCATAAAGTATATATATTTTTGATCAGCATCAACAGCCGAGTCGATATAGCCTCGATATTAGCTCGCCTCATCTCTAGGCAGTACAAGTTTGTTTTCGATTTTCGACAACTCTTTCCGTTTCCGATATACACATGAGATCGATAACAACAAAATCTTGAATTTGGAAATGTTTGAGATGGCATTTGGAACATTAGACAAAATAATCTGTGCGATTTTGATTAAAATCGGTTGAGAAACACAGGAGATATGAAACATTGAAGTTGAGTAAAGTATGCAGTATGCGCACAAGTATAGGGTTCAGGGTATCGTCTACACGAGATTTCTTTACTAGAGCCTTCTTACTTGTTTTTTTGTTGGCATTCAAATTTAAAAGGGCCTGAACAGCTTATTTGGTCACAAAATAACTAGATTGACATTGTTCGTTTCAAGTTATGCGTTCGCCTGTTTCTGTGTACCGATCATGAAGAGGTTCAACTACCCGGTAAACAGATATGGTTCTAAGAATCTTCTTACAACGCCTATTGATTGAAGCACTCCTTGTCAAAATTTAAATTGTTTAGCGGTATTGCAAAACAATTCCTGTTCATTTTAAGGCCTAACTCACACGTGTAGTAGCTGCAAACGCTAAATAAAAAATAAATAGCGCCGTTAAACTAACTTACTGTCCTATAAACAAAGTGCTTCGCTCACCATGTTCATATGAACGTACGCGTAGAAAGAATTAACTCCTTAAATCTCGAATACAACCATCAGATATCCATTACATATGAGATAAATACCCACATATGTTTGTATGTATTTATGCACATCCGAAAATGTTTGTATGTATGAACTCCTAAAAAGCAACACAAACGAAAAGTACATTCTTGTACTTGTATGTACATATGCATACATACATACGTATGTATACGTATGTATATATTGCTATCACTCAGCCTACCAACTTACCACGTATGTATATACAAAAAAGGAAATTTATTTACAAATTATACAATGCAATTATCGCCCAAAATGTCAAATTTCATATAAATAAGTTTATTTATGTACATACATATGTATGCATGGATGTGCACCCTATGATTTTCCATACATGCATATGTATGTACAAACTAATGTCTACGTCTACCACATGCATAGATACTTCGAAATTTCGTTTTACGTTGCTTATTAAAACAATTGCTGGCAAAAGTACCAATATATCTTAAAGAAAGTTAATGTCTTTGTTCGATTTATAAAAACAAAATTTAGTGAAGGTAACTTCCCTAACTTTTTGTTAAAAAGATTACAGATTTCGATGACTTCCATCGATAAGTTCTAATAAAAATTTACTACTAGAAAAATGTGATGGAACGCATGAGAAAATTTGGACAAAGTGAAACATGGTTATATTATGCTGCATGTACGCAGAGAATGCAATCCAACAATGATTAATTATAAACAGATTGCGTTTTTCATTATGTATTGCTTTTAGTATGCACTTATGATTAACATGCATTAATAAATATGATAGTATTAAAAAAATTTACCTTATGTGTATAAAACATCTTTGAGAAAACTTGATATTCTTATTACTTTTGCCAACTTTGAAATAAATGCACATTCAAGCAAAATAAGCGAAAAAAAAGAGTGAACGAGCGCTCAGGCAGAAATGAGCACAAAGCAGTGATGGTCATGGTAGCTTAGTTAAATAAAGGCTGAAAAAAATTAATTAAGGTATGTTTACAAACTAAATCATTTAAGTTAACAAACATGACATTTAAAAAAAATTAAAAATGATTTATTTTTAATTGGTACTTGTGCCTTATTTGTTTGCTGAATGTCCAGATTCGGCCCTGACAAGAATGCTTTCCGAAATATAAATATTTTATATTTTACGAAATTCATTTTTAAAAAATTTAAATTTTAACATACACAGATGTTACATGAGTATTTGCGTTGACAAAGTAATGCTTTAATGAGACCAAACTGTAGAACAAAACTAAAATGCTTGCAACACCATTGTGCAGCTGTGTTTGTTTTTGATCCACAAGAAGATTTACGTGTTTCGGAAATTGTGTAAAACGCTCGTTCACCGTGCCGCTCCCAAAACGCTCTCCGACCGCTGCAACCTTTGCTGCAAATTCAGGTATGGTTCACGCATGCATTTGTCAGACCTGCTGTATTCAGATTAACAAAAATCAGACTTTTTGCCAATGAAAACGACTGTTGACTATTAGTTTTATCAAGTTCAGTTTAAATGCATTTTAAGGTCTAAAATTTCGAAGATCTAAAGGCCAAATGCTATTAACGTTGATACATTTATCACATTCTAAAATTGAAAGATAAAAGTGCTGCGGTAAAGTGGCAGTGTATCACATTTAGTCAGTTTTCAAGGTCCAAATGCGGCAAAATTCTCAAACCTATATTGTATTTTTGTTTTAATTATATTAATTTTACAAAAATTTATTAAATCGATTTCCGGTGGCGCCTACTGTCTTCTCCGTGTTATAAGCATAAACCTATTAAATAAATATTAAAAAAAAACAAGTAAGAAGGCTAGGTGAGAAAGTTCGAAGAGGAAAAACTGGCCAACTTGCCAACTTACTTCATAAAGTTCTAGAAAGGCCAAGGGACTTTCAGAAGCAGGATCACCTAGCACACGATGAGAGGCCATGTAGTGATGAAATAACTACATAAAATTGCATAAAATTTGTATCATAAAACAGCCTATCCCACACATTTAAGATGACATATGTGTTGCCTAGAACTGTAACCGTCTCTAAACTTATTATTTGAGAGCGCTGTTGAATCTGATTTTCGAATATGTATAATTTATTGCATGTAAGCGTTTTTTCATATTGTTGATGGAAAACGACAGTAAAATACCTTGATTGTGTGAATGTCTGTTTTCATGTATGTTAGATAGTTTATATGAATGTCAGACTAGTAAACTTAATTTGTTGTTACCTGTCTCAACATCTATGATTTTTTTGGTGCGATAATCTTTTGGGAGATGTTCTGCTTTTTATTCGTAATAGATATTTTTTTATTTATTTGAGTATTGTCCACTTTTTCGCCGAACAATTTTAAATAAATATTTGGGCAGAGTCCACTTGTACATAAAGTAATGTATGCGTATGCGCACAAGTATAGGGTTCAGGGTATCGTCTAGTTGGGATTTCTCCACTATAACCTTGTTTTTATTTTTAAATTGTGGGAACAGACTGCGTGACACTTTTATTTAGCATTATGTCGGCTGGATTTGTGTCGTCGCACAGCAGCTAAAAACACGTATAGCCACTTCTAAGGCCCAACAACAAGCAGCTTTTCCCCATAGAAACAAATCGACCTATTGGTAACAAAAAGTTTTGTTTTGGTTGGATGCAGTTGAGTATATTACTTTTATTTAAATAGTGTTGCCAATTTTCAGCTAGCAAAAAATAAAATAAGCTGCTTGGCCGGCATTTAAAAATTTATCTATTCGATGCATTTCTTTTAATTATAAATCAACAAGAAGGTAAGAAAATGTTTTTTTTTTACTTCTTAAACTCACTTGAACCCGTTATCATTTCGAGAACTATTTGGTGTTGAAATCTGCTGCCACACGCTTGCTCCGTGATTTATAGGAGGATAAGTTTCAGGCAACAAGAAAAACTCCTACAAATATTTTGCTCTACCGCAATTAATAGCACAAATAGCTTAGTTAATTTAATTTTTAATTTGGATATTATTAAATTGCTGGGTATCCGCAAAATAAATAACACAGCTGAGTCGATTTCTTAACTGAAAGCGCATTACCTCAAGTCAACCAAGCACAATATCAATGACAAACTAACCGCTCTTACACGGTTGAACTTAATATACGCAAATCTTGGCTCGTAGGCACGATGACCGGAACGTGCACTTTTTGCTTGTTGGAAAAGTCATAAATGATGAGAACAAAGGTGAACATAGAGTTTGAAAACTGTAATAAAGTTTTTGAATAAAAATGTAATAATATTAACATATCAGAGGTGTACAATCGAAATTGATATCAAAAAGATGCACGCTACTGATTAAAACGTTTAAACAACAGCTGCAACTCTAAGTAAAGTTTAGGAATTTAGCTTCACCGTTTAAAACACTTGATTGTACACTGTTCCAACTTTTTCTCAAAACTTCTGTTTCTCATTCATGAAATGACTAAACGTAGTCTCTGCATTGTTATGTTGACGCTCCTTTGCGAAATGAAACAAATGGAACCTTCAATTTGTTTGTTTTCATCTCAAGTAAAGTTGGGTAAAGCTTGTTTCTACTTCTTTGTTAATACTAAAAGTCACAATAATGATAGTAAAAAGGGACTCAAAAAAAAAATATGCAAAATTAAAAAGTCGTGTGAAATACTTCGTTTTTGTAAGTAAAAGAAACATACATACATGCATTACTTTACTTAATTAAACATTTTATCCCTTGTTAGCTCAAAAGAAATATTTAGATTGTTTAAATTGCACAAGATTTCTAATTTTGATTTATGTTTTACTTATAGAATAAACATTTCATATTATTTTAGGAAAATGCCTCTATTGTTGATGAAGTATGCTCTTTGCAAGTGGAACTGGCAGCAGCGCGCTCTGAAAGGCTTGCTTTAATTGAAAGACTCATGTTTCATGAGGGAATCGATAAAATAGCAACAGTAGAAGATCAATTATTCAATGAAGGACGTGATTATGTTAAAAAATATGTTGTTCCGAATCAGAGCCAAAGGTTTGAGAAAAAAAGCGAAAACCAAGTAAATAGTACATCGGCACTTCAACAGAAAATTTTTCCCTTAAAATTAAACAACATTCTAGTACACTCTATTGGTGAAATTATTCCAACAAATCCCACTTTTCACACAGCTCATTGGATATATCCCGTTGGATACGTGGCAACAAGAATTTATGCGCATCCTAAGGACCCAGTAAAAAAGTGTGTATTTACGTGTAAAATACTTAACAATGCAGGGCATCCCCAATTTCAATTAATTCCTGACAATGATCTAGACGGAGTGTTTTTCGGAGAAACGGCTAACATATGCCATCAAGAGCTGCTTAATTGCATACAAGGCTCCATAAAGGACCCTCTAAAGGTCAAATTTAAAGCAAAAGGTGAGGTGTTTTTTGGTTTATCGAATCAAAAAGTGCAATCACTTTTAATGTCAGAAACGAGAATAAAGCAGTGCGCAAAATTTAAAGGATTTTTATTGGACAATAACAAGGAAGTGTCTGAAAATGATGATCCAACTTTATCATTCGCCCATCTTCAAACTTATTTAACACAATGACTGACTTGTTAACATTTCTCTAAAATAAAAATACTTAAAGTAAACCTCGTTAAATTTTGTTTGTCCTTTGTTAAAAAGATTGGATGGGGAAATTTGTTGAGCAGTTAAGTTCGCCGCCACCACCAAATCATGCGTAATTCTCTGTTCTGCAAGAAAACATGGTAGCATTATATATTTTGTGACATGCATAAAAAGCAACAATGTATTAAGCTTCGGACCTCATGCGTTGGTCATTATTTTTGCAAATGCTCTCCAAAATCTGCAACCGTACGTACGGTAAACGCATTCGCTTTGCTAGTCTACTGATAAGCACCGCCTGACTTATGTGCATCCAGTTGTAGGCTTACAGTTAACTACTGCTTCATAAGGAAATTCCTGACAATAATTTAGGTAAACTCGAACAATAAAGAATCAGATTACCATGATCTAAGGAGTGCATCCACAAAAAAAGTAGAGTACAATCCGAAGCCATTGCCATTGTGGATCCGATGATTTTTCCTGTAGCTTGGTAAACGACGAATTCCAATAGACTCGGGCTTATGCTATCTCTTATTTTCAAAGCAACTGAATTTGGTTACTGTTTAATCTCAATGTATATTTAAACGTTATCTGGCTAACGAAATTAGTTTTTAATATCTAATAATTCTAAAAAGCTATCTGGTTGTTAGTTGTGTGTGTACTGAAAAGTTAAGTAATATGCAGCTTCTCTTTTTCGGCGCGATTAAAATAAATGGGTTAACCAAATCCTGGATAATTGTCATTGATGAAATTAGATAGTGGGGCACAACAGAAGCGTCAACATCGTCAGGCACAAGCGTGATGTCACAAAAATATTTAAGTCAACTTTCTGCTAACATATTTAGTTTTCAATTTTATTTTACAAAACTAAATAAAATATAAATTATTTCAATGTTCTTTTTCCTTTGACAACCGTTGGTCTATTTCGAATTAAGCCTTTGCGCCTTTTCATGTTCTGAAAAAAAAATGTCATTAAATAAAATTATTTATTTTTCTCATAAGACATGCAAAAAAATTACCTTTCTGCTTATGTAGTTTGTTGGTGGAACGATCCTATCTTTTATCTTCAATGTTGGCCGGTTAAATTCATATGGCTTTTTAACTCTGTAGATTCGAACCAGCCAGTGTTCCGTGGTATATGCTTCTTCCAAATAAGTCAAATCAAAATCTTTATTGCCTATTACGGCGTTACGGGTCCGATCATATCCAGAGGGACCTCTAAAAAACAAATTAAAAATCAATTAAATGAACTCTGTTTAGACGACCTTATTAATAACAAAAATTAATTGATTCCGTCAATATATAATGTTCTAACCTGTAATCTAGTTTTAATTCTCCAAAGCGATAGTAGCTCAACTTGTACATCAGACAGTTTAAAAGAGCAGGAGCTCCCTCGGCGTCTACTCTGAATTCACCGCGGTCGGTAAAGAAATCACTTTCTTTAATATCTTTTGGATGTTCTCCTTCCGCAATTCGTACCATCCAGAGAAACTTGTTAATATCATCACCAGAATAGCCAATCACGCCACCAAATATAACTAAAACATAGTCAACATCCAGAGACGTCATAATACTATACGACTTTTCTTCAGTTGATGACATTGCTTTTCCGACTAAAGCTATATGACTATTATTCCAAGTATTATTATCTACTAGCGTTGTTCTGTTCGCCATCCCAGCAATTTGGTATCCATAATCCCACCAAGACATTATGCGAGCATCATCTGCAGTGTTTTGCGATAGCCAGTAATACGCCTCACGAAAATCATCCAATATATTTCGCGATCTAATATAAATGTATAAATATAAATAAATAAAAATGATTTTTAATTGCTAAAATTTAAAAGTTTTTCGTCTCAGTTGGAAAAACATCTCCTGCAGCCAACTACAATACATCAGATCTCTTCTATCTTTGATTCCGATTGAAAATGGATCGTTTTGATAACGAGTAGCAATGAAAGCGATTGTGCAATTAAAATTTGTAGGTGTTCGTAAACAAAACTTAAACTAATTTTATTTTGGTATTTTAATGCAACCGTCAAATATGGTTTTTTTATGGTCGCGGCGCTTTGTTTTTGTGTTGTAGCAGTAAGGAGATGCAGAATAATACAAACTAAAGACTTGTTTGTTGGTCTTATTGAAAAAGTGTGTGTTTGTAAAAGAATACTTTTAGATTACCCAGCAGCCACTGACTCGCTTTTTTTTTGCTAGCGACGTTGACAAAGAATGAAAAGAATTCGCTGGTTAACTTTATATGTTCGCTCACGTCTAACTAAGATATGAAGCGACGTAAATTCTATTTATCGATGGCATATCTGTGCTATAAATTTAAACGAGAGGAGTAAATTTGGACTCAAATAAGAAATCATTTCAATAATATACAAATGCACCTCATAAGATAGATAAAGAAAGTATATATATATAACAAAAATGTACTTACCCATCCTGGCTGTTATGAAAAGCAAGAACTATTGAGGGACTGGAATAAGCATTGCTTGTAACCCATGTACAATGTACAGCAAACATCATTAGTATCATCAACACCGCCAAAATAACAATACTTTTTATGTTCGAGCTTATACCGCTCTCATGCGTTGGATCGTGTTTGGTGCGATGCCTCAATTTTCCGGCCTGAAAGTATGAATAAAACCATACTAAATTTATCTACTTATGTCAAGCGAATTATACTCATTTTTTTTTTTTGTATTATTTTCTGGAGAAATTTAACCAATTGTTAAGTCAAGAAAAAGAATGCATTCTCTTGAATGCAAGAGATGAATTACCTTATCGTACAAGCTTTTTCTTTCAATCGATTCATCTAGGTCATCAGTGTCAGGAACAGAGTTAATAATGTTTCCGGAGCGCTTAGATGCATCTTCTTGAAGAAAAACGTCTAGGAGTCCGGAAAAGGCGACTCCAGCAAGCATGCAAACAACTGGTGTTAATGTCAACATCAAGCGCACCATCACACCAGCAAAGTAGACAGCACTTATTGCGTACAGGACAACAAACACGCGTTCATCGTTAACTTGCTTAATGCAATACCAAAGTCCAACAGGAAATGCGCAAACAAGAATGTGCAAATCAAAAAAGAATGAAAACCAAGTGGTTGGCTGATGCTCCGAGACTGATGCAATAATGGGTATGTGAATCTTTGCATAGCCAGTATCCCAAAGCGAATAGAATCGTCCACTCCATGGCGCTACTACTCCCATCATCGTTGCCAAAACGACTGCGACGAAAACAAGAGCAGCTGCCAGCAGACCACCGACAATGAATAGTTTTTTAAACTCATTTCGTGACAACACTGATTGCAAGTGTCGCAATGCGGCAACAGCCATTAACAGCACAAAAACGCCCATTGCTGCCATGTGTTCACTTGTGCGTATCGGCTGGAATCCAACGAAGGGTATTTGCATTGAAAACAGGAGTCCGAGGATGTAAAACGTACTATAGCTTGTCAGAAGTCGCGGCGAGTAACGTCCCATTATTAAAAGCACAAAAACGTGCAAGGGTATTAGATTAATTATAAAGACGTATCCTCCCCAAGCTGATACCATGTAAAAGTAGGAAATCGCTGCACCTGCTGACCAAAATACCGATCCAGTTTTAACGGACCTCACCCAGAGAAAATATGTAAATTGTAGTGCAAATATAGCGATGCCTTCATTGTCATAAGATCCCGCAACGGAACGGCTAATGTAACCGGGTACGATAGCAATGAAACTTGCAGCAAATAATCCGGCACCGGGTGACCAAAGTTCTTTAGTGAGTAAATACGTTGAAATTGATGTCAGACCACTGAAGACCGGGGCCAAAAATACACAGATGTCGCGTATATGGACCGGAATGTTCAGAATGTGCAATATGTAATGGATACTGCCAGAAGTTATCATAAGTCCAGGGTACACAGTTCCACCAACAATACGGCCTAGTGGATACCAAGCACGCTCGTCAAACCAATTAAGAAACTTGTACCAGCCATGTTGCACCATGTAAGCAGTTGCTCTGTAGTTAAACCATGGATCGAATTCGTGTATTATGGATTCAAACCGTATGACAGCAAACAATCGAGAGGAAAACCCAGCGATCCATGCAATCAGTAAAACGGCAAATGTTATAAGGCTGCTGTAGCCAGCAACCTTACTATTTAAAATTTTCGAACTCCGATTCATTGTAAAAGTGTTTATCACACTCTTAAATTATACACCACTGCAAAAACAACGAAGACACGTCGCCGAAAAGAATACCGGCGATTAATTTGTAACCAGCACACGTCATGAAGTTATCGAGCATGAAAGGAATGTAATGAACGGAATGCATGGAATGTAACAATAGTGATATTCCCTTTTAATGTTAAATTAACGTATAACACAACGACTAAATTCGGAAAAATTGAACATATATTTTCTTTTTAATGATCAATTTACAAATTTGGTTTCTGTGTCAAACGTAAATTAACTGATAATTTCAATACATTAGATATATTGTAGGACAGGGAAGTGTATCGAAAAGTTTTGGACATATGTTGAACGACGCCCGATACGTGCAATTCGAAAATGGAAAGGAAGATGTGTAAACACTTTGTTGGCAGTTAAATAAGTACCTTTTTTAGTATTTGCTATTTTTCTTTGTATATGCTAACACTTTTTAAAATTTGTTGAAAAGATTTATACTATATGTTAAAAAAATTAAAAACAGTTGTATAGGCTTTACTTTTAATGGCTTTTCGGACACATTCACAAGATATCGTTATTCCACAATCATTCTTCATCTCATTGGCAAGCGTTCAGGTCAAAAAAAGTTGGATTTTCATTGAGCCCTCTGACGATAATTCGCTCTTGCCCGCGGCCGACCCGACCATCCCCTCGTTTTTTACGCGGCTTAAAACATTGTGAACACTTTCTGCTAATTGTTATCATTTCTGCAATCTCAGAGGCCAATTTACCGATGGTGGAGTTGTAATAAGCCAAAACCTCTTGATATAAATTATGAAATTTCTTAAAAAATTGCATTACCAAGCTGCGCGTTTTTTATTTTCAATAAAAGTAACTATAAATACGAATTTCACAATGAAAATAAGCCAAAAAAGGAAGTGTGTAAACACTTTCGTGTCAATGAATTTCGTGAATTGGTGAATTTAGTTAATATTTCCTGTTCTTTGTTAATAATATTTTTTAGATTTTGTTTATAAAAATTAAAAAAAAAATTAGAACAACAATCAGTGTGTCCAGCTCTAAACTTAAGAAATCAAGATTGTTCGCAATGTGTAAGCACAATAGTCCCCTTTCTTCCGTAAGTAAATTAAAAATTATAAGAATTACCAACTGCATTTCTTATCTTTTATCATTTCCGACGATTGTCCGATTAACTAACGTTTTAATCGCTTGAAGGGTGCAACTATGCTTTGTCACTAGCATGGACTGTAATGGTTCATTTTTGCCATTATGATCAAACAAAGGTCTAAAAAGAGCATAAAGGCAAAAGTGAACCATTACAGTCCATGCTAGTGACAAAGCATAGTTGCACCCTTCAAGCGATTAAAACGTTAGTTAATCGGACAATCGTCGGAAATGATCCACTCGTCCTATATAATTAGCTAATGCAAAGTTCGTGATGCTTGGTCACAACACAGAATGCGCCTTGCACATAGTTTACCGTTGTCACGTCAGTGACGAACATCCAATGGTTGTCCCCATATAACAATTTTTTTATATGCATTTTTATATAGTAATTATGCTTTTTTATGTTGCCCTTTCTATCATCCAAATTTCACTTCTTAAATACAATTGTATTTTTTACTGTTTGTACTTTTAATAGATGTTCTTTATTTAGCGCCTTATATGCATCTTTAAGAAAACGTGTGAATCTTATGACTTTTGGCAACTCTGAAAAAACTGTTGCAATTAAGAAATTCGATTGTTTTTTAGAATTAGAATCTTAAGCAATGTCGCTTAGAAAAAGAATGTGGATTCAAAAAGAAAACGTAATATTGCATCACAATAAAATCAAATAAAACCGAAAGTGTAGTCAAGAAATTTCGACTAGAGATACCCTAAACACAATACCTTACGCGATCAGTATGTGAAAGTGTGAGTGTATAAAGAAAGCTTATACTTGACTTATCTTTAATTCTCGATATCTTTGGTTTTTCAATTAAACTTTGACAGGCTTTCATTATAGTTTAATAAAATGCTAGTCAAATTTTAAATTCATTTTATACTTGTTATTGATCACAAGTGTATATCGAAAACGGGAAGAGGTATCGATCCATTAAAAACAAAAACTTGTATTGCCTAGGCCCTAGAGCATAGGTGGGGAACCTCTTTGCCCTTGGAGGCCAAATTTGTTTTTTTTTTTTCTAAGAGGCCGCGTTGAAGAGTAAAAAAAAAAAGGTCGCAAATATTTTTATAAGCTGATATTACCCGTGGCGAAGACTAAAAAAGGTCAATTTCAAAATATATACTTTTTGATCAAAAAAAAAAAAAGGTTCGCACAAAATCCTCGCGGAGGCCGCATGCGAGGTTTTTGTGCGGACCTTTTTTTTTGACTTCGCTACTTGTAATATCACCTTACACAAAAATATTTGTGTTTAAAAAAATTTTATATTTTCTATACTATTGACCTTTTTTCTTAGTCTTCGCCATGGGTAATGTCAACTTATACAACAATATTTGTGATTAAAAAGTATATATTTTCAATTTTGTATTCTATTGACCTTTTTTTTTTTATTCTTCCCCATGGGTAATATTACTTACACAAAAATATTTGCGACCTTATTTTTTACTCTTCATAGCGGCCTCTTCGAAAAAAAAACAAATTTGGCCTCTAATGGTGAAAAGGTTCCCCACCTATGCCCTAGGGTTTAGGCGAACTTATGTTCCATATCTAATCTGGAGTCTCTAGCTTCTTCATAGCCTCTGAGGTCGACTCGTTTATACATACAGACGGCCTATCTTGACTCGGCTGTTAATGCTGATCAAGTCGGAGATGCTTCCTTCTGCCTGTTACATACTTTTGCACAAAACCATTATACTCTTTTTACACATTTTCAATGGGTTCAGGTTATAACAAGTGAAAACGTTGAAGTCAGGCGCAACCGTTTGCGAAATCCTCTAATACCAGTATTAAAGCTTCTTTGCAAACATAATTATGTTGGCGAGAGGGAGGGATGTAGTTAAGCCATAAAGCGAGCTATTCATTTCATCATCTTTCTGGAAGTTAAATTAAAAATAAGACATCTAGCTTTATAGTTTAATGCTGCTATAGTTAAACGAACGTTTTCATACTTTTGCTTTAAAAATTAAACAAAATTGTGATCTATTTGTGAACACTTTTTATTCTCCAATCTAATAAGTCATCAACACTGCCTTCTTCTTCAGAGCTAGACTCGACAACGGAGTCTACCAAATTTTTTTTTCGTTGTTTTTGAAAAATATAATTTTTTCGTTCGTTGATTTTAATAACTTTCTTCCAGTTTTCAATTTGATCGTCTATTTCCTTTAAATGTCTTTTAATATTCAAGTTATCCTGCTCTTGAGAAACTATATTATTTGAAATGGCAGCCGCTTCTCTTATTTCACGTTGAAATTTAATCCATTCTGTATCTAAATCACGATCGCTTCCAGTTGTAGTCATAGATTTTTCTTGATCAAAGAACTTTTCGGGTAATACCTGAAGTTTACTTCGTTGAGCTTCAACTGTTTGATCAAAATTTTCTGTTTGCAATTTAACATCAAAGATGTGTGTCGTGCTCTCAATAGCAGAAAGAGCATGTTGCGGTGTTTTTTCAGAGCTTGTTGTGCTCAAGGTTTCCAAACTGTTAGTATCTACTCGCTGTTGCTTAGCAAGTTCCACATTTTGCTTATGTAGTTTGGAGTTTAAGTGTACCTTCCATACATTTGCCTTAATTAAGATTCTACAAATAATGCACGATAAGTTTCCTGAAGAATCATATGTATAATATTTGTTAAGAAAACCAATAATATAAATAAATTTATTTTAAGGTAGCGAGATATTAACGACTAGCATCAATTAGTAAACAATATAAGATATGCATGTACATATGTATGAATACAAATGTAAAATGTCAAAGACGAAAAAACAGTTGTTTGTTTAACCTAGTATTGTACGAAATAATAAATTGATTTTTTTTCAAAAGGATATTTGGCTATTGGTGAGTCCACTTTTAAAAATTTGCATTTAATATCAGTTTTTCTACGACTTCTGCCATTAATTTTTAACAGCTCTTTGCTTTGGTTCATTTTAGTTAATTTTTAATATTGTTACTACTAGAGATGTGCGAATATGTTACTTTTCGATAAAAAAAAATTTTACTGTGGCAGTTGCCGGTATCGATATTTTTAAGTCAGATGTGAGTGTTTGCTATGGCTGGACTACTAACTGAATACTTTATCGATTTTTTCTAGATATTTTGAAGATATTTTAACCAAACGTCTCACCACATGGGCACATCAGTGAAACGATAAAAAGATCTCTCCTTAAAACATTTTTGCGAAAAAACTTTTCTTTTCAAGCCAGCGATGTTTACGTAGTTGGGGCTAGTCTGAACGACAATCTGAGTGTCTGATTGCAAGCGAATTTACTCGACAGCTAGACGCACAAGCAAATTCTTTAAAAAAAAAAATAATGAACGCTTCGATATCAGAGACTATAAGAGTTAGAGTCTCCAGATTTGAAACATAAACTCTCCTTATCCCTAGGCCGTATAATTTCGAATTTTCGACAACTTTTCTCGTTTCCGATATACACATGCGATCGATAACAACAAAATCTTGAATTTGCAAATCTTTGAGACGGTGTTTGAAACATTAGATAAAATAATGACAATCTGTAATTTTTATTTAAATCGGTTGAGAAACCGTGAAACTGGTTGAGAAACCGATTCTAAAGAAGCGGTTGTTGTTGTAGATATTTTTGTCGGCTTTAAACACATATTAATCTAACCCCCTAAAAAGTTTCGTTTTGATGAAAAAGCACAAGTGGCATTTTTTTTTTATAAATTTAGTATAACACGTCCCTCCAGAAGACTAAAATTTCTCAGCATGAAAAAAATAAATACATGAGCTTCTATTAATAAGCATTTTTAGACCTTTCATCAAGGCATGAGTTAGAATTCATAACAAAAAATTAATACTGAAGATATTTTATTGCTAATAATTTGGAAATCTCAAAAAAAATGTCCTTATGTGTTGTCTTCCGTAAACATAAACTAAAGAAAGAAAAAACATAAAAAAGTTTCTGCTAGGACGTTGAAAACTTAAGACTTCTGCACCGTATGCTTAAAACGAATACTTTTGTGAATCACTGTAAGCGTGTACACTTCTTTATCTCGTGACTACTCGTGACTTAACTAAAGGTGATATAGAAGTCACTTCATTTTAGTTTTTAATCACAATCTATTTAGCGACATGGCATTAAAGTTTGCTGCAAACCTAAACTTTCTTTTTACTGAAAGTGCAAAGCCTATATCGGAAAGAATTCGACTAGCACACCAGCATGGTTTCCTAGCGGTAGAAATACCATATCCTGGTGGAGAACTTCAGGAAGTCAAAAAAGCTATAGATGATACCGGCATGTTTGTGAGTCTTATGAACATTGCAATAGGTGAGTAGGTGTTCCTTACTTATAAACGTACATACAGACATATGTACATACATACATATGTGCGTATGTATGAGGATGTCAGTGTTGCTAACCTTTAAAAAAAAAAAACTTAAAAAAATACGGGAAAAATACAAAACATCAGTTCATTTATGATGCAAATCATAAAAGCATTCTGTTTGCTGAGAAGAACAAAGATTTATGTTGCATTTCCGACCTTAAAAATGTGTTTAAAAATGACGGCTTAGATTTTCACAAATGTCTCTCTCTCCTGAAACATGGATTAAACGAGATTTTTTTTGTAATTGTTCGTAGATAGTTTTTGGCTTATGAAGTTTTTTTAATCCTCAAAAAATCGACCCGCCTTACTATACATGTACTGTTAGGGTTTCAGCTTATAATTCGCTCTATTTGAAGGAATCGAATCATAACTGACATTTTGCACTTTTACTTGAAAATACCTTCCATAGGTATATAATTCTTAATACCGACGTGTTATATTTTACCTATTTGTTTGCTTGCATATTTATATGTAGATAACAATAAGAACTTGGCAGGGATTTAATTAATTTTTTAATTAGCCCCGTAAGATTTATTTCAGATGGCACAAAGGAAGAGCTTAAATATGGAACTACAAGCATTCCCGGACAGGAAGAACTGTTTAGAACGCAAGTTGATGAGACAATCGCATTCGCAAAATCTATTAATTGCAAAAAGTAAGTGAAATCGTAGCTTAAGAACATTCTTGCGAAGCACCTCATTAAATTTTGTGTATGCCGTTTTAAGTCAATAAGGTCCCGCCCACTTCAAGGTGATTTATGGTCAATAACGCATAAAGTGGCACTGATTTGTTAGTTACAATACATTGTACCATTTTCAGGTTCAAAATACGTTTTCTTTCCACGTCGCCTTCGCTATAATGACGATACTTGATATCGAACATTTGTTGCAATAATTGAGACAGTTTAGGTAAAAAAAAAATCCCTTGACAAGGTTGGAAAATTAAATTAATTTTTAGGAAAGAAAAAAAACAAAATGTGCGATTTTGAATTCCACCGCTGTATATTTTACTCAGTGACAAACCAGCTAAAAGTTTCTTTTTTCTTTTTTTTAGCATGTTTTTACAGACGTTCGTTCATTATCCATAATTATTATGGTTATTAATATTTATTCGAGCATCCTCTTCTTAAAGCATAAGTTGAATTACAAAGCTTTAATATAACTATCGAAACATTTTTGTATTTCTTTGCAGAATTCATTTAATGGCAGGAACACTTAATAACAAATTGGAAAATGATCATTTTGTAACTTACACATCAAACTTAAAAAAAGCCTCCAAGGAGTTGCTGTTAAATAACATGATTGGAGTCATAGAGCCTATAAATAAATATGCTATCCCATCATACTTTATGAACTCTTATGCAAAAGGTAAGAGCTCTAGGCTTATATTGAGTAATAAAAAGCTCGACACAAAAACTCAGTCATGACGTTAAATTTAAGAAAGCCCTAGTTAAAAACTACCGACTACACGATTTCCTGAACCCTGTTCTTATCGCGTACAGTCATTGCTTGCACGCATACAGAAACATGCTAAATACTGCGCTACTGCTTACGTAACTTAATTGTCGATAACTCTGGTTTTTCTCAACCGGTTTAGATGAAATGTTCACAGATTTTTTATAATTTTCACTATAAATGTTTTGGTCGGAGATTTTTCTTTCTGACTGTCAGATATATTTGCACACAACTATTGTTCCTATTTATACCCTGAACCCATTGAAAATGCTCTGCTCTGCTGTGTTTGTTCCAAGATCTTTCCTAAATATCAGCTATGTTTTTTCAAATTTAGACTCTTCTTGGACTGTTATAACGAGCCAGTTAAGCTGCTCTTGGGTTTTTGTAAGAATTATAAACGTCTCGTAAGTAAGTTCATTTTTATAAGTTGAGCTAGTTGTTCAAAATCATTTATTTCCCGGCAACTTAATATTACCAATTTGGTTTTTCTTTATGAACAAAATTTGTGAGCTTTTAAGTTTTCGTTATAATGAATGCTATGTACTGGCAATTTTTATAAAAACAAAAAAACATACAAGCGCACCATTTAAGTCTTCCTAAGCCAGTAACATTTATCGATATTGCATAGAAAATTTAGAATTAACCGCTTTTAATAATATTTTTACTTACAGCATCAGCAATTTTAAAGGAAATAAACTCCGAGAATATAAAAATTTTGGTGGACATATATCATCTTCAGCATATATGTGGAAACTTTACCAAAACTTTAGAAGAATATAAGGACCTGATTGGGCATTTTCAAATTGCTCAGGTACCAAATCGAAATGAGCCAGATACGCCCGGCGAACTTAATTTCGATTATGTATTTAAAACACTGGAAAGTTTTGGCTGTGTTGATTGGATTGGATGTGAATACAAGCCCAAGTCAACGACTGTTAATGGCTTAAATTGGATTTCAAAATACAATCATCAATTTTAGATTTACACAATTTTTTTGTACTTTTTATACCCTGATCCCATTAAAAATGGGAAAAAGGGTATAATGGTTTTGTGCAAAAGTATGTAACAGGCAGAAGGAAGCATCTCCGACCCCATAAACTGTATATATTCTTCATCAGCATCAACAGCCGAGTCCATACAGCCATGTCGCGTCGATCTCAGAGACTATAAAAGCTAGAGACTTCAAATTTGGAACTTAAGCTCGCCTTATCCCTCTCTTCCCGTTTTCGATATACACATGGGATCGATAACAACAAAATATTGAATTTGGAAAACTTTAAGATGGCAATTTTTATTAAAGTCGGTTAAGAAACACCGGAGACTCTGTACGCGTAAACTATGGGATCAGGGTATCGTCTAGTCGGGATTTCTCGACTAGAGCCTTCTTACTTGTTTTTTTAAACGCTTTGCATAATTACTATTATTCATTTAATTCTGTAACCAAAAAATTCAAAATTTCTTTTATTTGAAATTAAAATAAAAATTATTTTAAAGCAGGAAATAGTTTTTTTTTTCATTTTAAAAATAAAAAATGAAAAATTAAGAATTTACGATCAATTTTACGCATTTTTTATAACCAACTACTTTTAATTGTTGAGCTAAAACAAATTTTCTAACCCTACCGGGGGCTATGCCCAAGTAGAAATTGTTTCGGAAAACCGATTTTGCAAAACTTACTCGGCTGTTGGCCCTGACTGACTGGTCTACCCTCTACGGGTCTGACAATTTGGACGTGGCAATCAGTATTTTTATAATACTTTTAATTCGGTTTTTTGATTTGTGCCTTCCTTATGGAACACCAAACAGGTCAAATAAACCTATGAGTGAGAGAGAGTTGACATTTCTAAAATCGTAAATCGAAACTCTACAAGACTTTCAGAAAATCAAGCTCTTCGTTAGCTTGTTCTGCATACTTGATTGCTCGTTCCAATTTTTCAGTCATCAATAACCAATGTTACATGTTACCTGACTAGGTGTAGATTACAGTTTCAGCAAGATCCTAAACGGTTTTTTGATTTCGTTAATGCGAAACGCAAGTCATCGACTTTTCCATCTAACATATTCTTTGATTAAATGAAAACCAATTCAGATCAGGCCATTGCAGATCTATTTAATGAATTTTTTCAAACGACTAATAGCCCTTGTTTTCAACCAGTCATCATGCCTTACCCCTATCAGCCTAATGCTTCAAATTGCATTTTCATACCGGAATTTACAGAGAGTTCAGTACTTTGTGATCTTCAGGTTATTAAGCCCACAATTTCTCCAGTACCTGATGGAATACCTAGCTGTGTGCTTAGGTAGTTGTCTGCTATTCCTAAGATTTTTGAGAAATAAATAACCTCTCATCTTCAACATCTTTGTATATCTTTGATTTCACCGTGCCAGCATGGGTTCATGAAACAAAGATCTACCACCACTAACTTGCTAGAATTCACATCCATTGTTATTAAAAGCTTTCAAGACAAAATGCAAACTAATGTTATTTACATTGATTTCAGTAAGGCTTTCGATTTGGTAAATCACCTCCTTTTAATACACAAACTTAAACTTTTGGGCTTACCAAATAATCATATTCTTTGTATTCAAGATTATTATTATTTCAGAGAGTCTATTTTAATGGCTCAGTTTCTAAAGCGGTCCAGGTCACTTCTGGGGTTCCACAAGGAAGTCACCTTGGACCGTTATTATTTATTCTATTCATTAATGAGCTTCCGTCCGTAATAAATCACTCACGGGTGCTGCTGTATTCTGATGACATGAAATCATGCATGCCAGCTTTAACTCTTCTGTCTAGTCATAAATTACAAAGTGTCAAGTAAATTTACTGCATTTCAATTGCAGTAAAAGTAAAGTTATGTCTTTTTATAGACGAAAGCCCTTTTTTAACATCTATATTCTGGATAACCTACCTCTTGATCGGATTGATTTGGTTGAGAATTTGGGTATCTTAATGGACCCAAAGCTTAAGTGCGACAAGCATATAGCTTCAATTACAAATCGAGCATCAAGTGCCTTGGGGTTCATTAAGCGCTGGTCGAAGGAATTTGACGACCCCTACATAACAAAAACTCCTTATATGTCTCTTGTTCGACCGATTTTCGAAATTTGTCTTCAAAGCCCTTAATAACAAATGATGTGGATTCTAGTAAGTTAGTAATGGTAGATCTATGTTTCATGAACCCGTGCTGGCACGGTGAAATCAAACCTTTTCAAATAAAGATGTTGAAGATGAGAGGTTATTATTTTCTCAAAAATCTTAGGAATAGCAGACAACTTGGAGATACCCCTATAATTTTGAGCATTAGATTTGTTTCCTTTTTTGTGCAAAGGCATAATATAGGACCCTTTCCAAATTTTCAAGAAAGTGCATAGCTCCACGGACAAACTAATCAATTTATGCAAAGGTCTTAAAAGATCCTGCGCACAGTACCTAAGCACACAGCTTGGTGTTCCATCAGGTCCTGGAGAAAATGTGGGCTTAATAACCTGAAGATCACAAAGTACTGAACTCTCTGTGATTTCCGGTATGAAAATGCAATTTGAAGCATTAGGCTGATAGGGGTAAGGCATGATGACTGGTTGAAAACAAGGGCTACAGGTCGTTTGAAAAAATTCAGAAAATAGATCGGCAATGGCCTGATCTGAATTGGCTTTCATTTTATCAAAGAATATGTTAGATGTTAGTTAGTCGATGTCTTGCGTTTCGCATTAACGAAATCAAAAAACCGTTTAGGATCTTGCTGAAACTGTAATCTACACCTAGTCAGGTAATTCCTGTAACATTTGTTATTGAGGACTGAAAAGTTGGAACGAGCAATCAAGTATGCAGAACAAGCTAACTGAGAGCTTGATTTTCTGAAACTCTTGTAGAGTTTCGATTTACGATTTTTCAGAATAGTCAACTCTCTGGTAAACCACACAGGTTTGTTTGACCTGTTTGGCGTTCCATAAGGGACACACAAATCAAATAAAGAATTTAAAGTATTATAAAAAACACTGTTTGCCACGTCCAAATTGTCAGACCCGCAGAGGGTAGTCCAGTCAGTCAGGGCCAACAGCCGAGTAAGTTTTGCAAAATCGGTTTTCCGAAATTGACGAACTCGGCTTAAACGATTTCTACTTGGGCAAAGCCCCCCAACTCCAACGTTGGGAATAAATCCTCTGGATAAGATATTGGTTGTGATCGGGTAATGGATGAGGAGGATGGATCAAAAAAAAAAAAACAGATCAAGCATATTATTAAGAGAATTTGGGATATCATTTATTTGATTCAATGATATCCCAAGTAAATTAATCAAGAATTCATTCTGTGCCGAGGGGGTCAGTGCGCCAGAGTCGGGACAAGAAATCCAAGTAACTTCAGCAATATTGAAATCACCGAGAACTACAAGGATATCGCGATCGGAAAGCATGCAAGAAACGGACAGTACAGCAGACAAATGAGCATCGTAGACAGAGTTATCAGAGGTAGGGGGTATATATGAGCAGGTTATAAAAATACCAACACCATTAAAAGACAACTTAACAGCAACAAATTCTATATCTATAGAACCACCTACTATTACTGTCTCCGAAGAATAATTTTGATCAACAGCAATAAGCACACCTCCGCCACGTCGAAGCGTACGGTCTTTTCTATAGATACAGTATCTGTTGGATACTACTTCAGAATTATGAATGTCTTGCCTTAACCAAGTTTCAGTTAAGGCAATGACATGAAAAGGAAAAGCAAGGCTATTAAGATATAAACTACTGAGTTTGCTACAAATACCTCTTACGTACTGATAGCCAAGTACGAGGGAAGCAGTTAGTTTTTTGAACTATCAGAATCGAGAAGAGTTTGAGGCAAAGCTACTGGGGTGGGAGATACAATCGGAGACCGAATTTCAGGAAGGGATTTAGACAAAGCTACTGGGGTGGGAGATAAAATCGGAGGTCAATTTTTTTTCCTGGCAGTATATTCATTAACAACAATGTGCTCCGGCCAAAACTCTTTGCAACATATAGAGCTAAAGTCTTGACTCGAGACACTGATTTTACACGACGAGATATTCCTAGTATAAATAAATTTGAATTTCTCCACCGTGAAATTGGCTTTAGATTTGGCCTTAATATAGACCGTGACATCTTCTGATGTCAAATCAAAGGGAAGCCTTGAAACAAATACTTGTTTTTTAGGTGGAACGGCAACAAATTTTTTAATTATGTCTTCAACCGAAGATAAATTTTTAGCTAATGGAATATTTGGCTCTTTGGATATATTAGGTTTGTTTGGTTGAACTACGTCAACTCTACTCACCACCAAAGAGACCGAAGGACCGGGATTAGATGAAACAACATCCATAGGGACTATAGCGTTTACATCCGTTATCTCGTTAATTATGGGGACTGGTGCAGAAGAATTGTTTTTTAGTTTATTTTTATTTTTGGTCACAGAATTGTTTGGCTGAATTTCAGACATGACCGGTCCCGATGACGGCCCAACATTGGCTTTTTTGCGCTTAGGAGAACCACTTAAGAGATTTTTCTACTTAAAATTTCTCTGCACAGTTGAGAAATTAATATAATAATTTTTTCAATTGGCCGAAATCTCCCTCAAAGCCAAGCTGAGTCTCCATAAAGTTTGCCATGTTTTTTCCGCTCCAAACAAGACCAACATGGCCACTCTAAATTAGTGGTGCCCATCAAGTCGATGACTAGGCCGTTAAGACCAGCATATTTTTCATGTGCAACATTTGGGCACATCCATCAGCTAATAAAAGCCATCTTTGTATTGGTGCGAACTTGGCAGCCCAGCAGACAACCATTGTTATATAAATTTTTTATTTTATTGATTTATTTTTTTTAACAAAATAAAAATAAATAAACAAATAAAAATATAATAAATAATTTTTTTTAATTAATGATTGAAAAAATTACTGCACAAAAAAAGAAGTTAAGGACCACCCTAGGGTTAATAGTAAGAATACGCTTGTAAATACTCACAAAACAAAACACAAACAAAAACGTACGGGCGCGAGCGCAGCAACCGTAAGCAACAACAACGGAAAAACTTAAACCGGGACCAGCACCAACACAAAAGAGCGCGTGAGAGCCAAAAACGGTTTTATGCACAGAAAGCGAGCACAGAAGAACTAAAAGAGTGCAAGACTACAGTAGACTTTTACTAATAAATCTTCCCTCTCTGACTAATCGTAGAACTATGCTAGCCATAACCTTTGTTCCGAATTAATAAATGGTGAAATAGATTCCCCCGAACTAGTAGACATTTTTTACCTATAGCCCTGCATGCTTGCTTTGCTAACTATGCTATCCATAACCCTTTTCGGATCTTATATTCATTATATAACAATCTTTCCCACCTTATAAGTTGTACCACTTCTGCATGCTCTCTAAAAAAAATTATCTTACGTCATTTGTCTACATGTTCGCGATCTTCGTAACCGCACGTTACGCGGTGCGCCCCTCGGTCGGATGGGCGGGAGGTGGGTCGCTTTGTGCTTGGCTCTGCGCGTTAACAAGCCGGAACTTGGTATCGTTGGGCCACTTGAATGTACTGTCCGTTATACGTCCAATAATAACAATAAAAAAGAAAATATTAAAACATAAATCGTTGGACGACTTCGCCAGCTATTTTCCCACCAAATTTAGTAACTCTTGCTTAACTACTGTAAGTGGCCCAAATTTTGATTCAAATCTTGTAAGCTATCATTTTACCACATTAAATGTCTCTAGCTCAGCAGGCGCCGCACAGCAAAAATCAAAACTGCATGTTTGATTTTTTGCCCAAATAAATGGAACTCTAATTAGCCAGAAACTTTTTGGTTTATTGAATTTAGACAATTATTTCTGTTTTCACAGTTCAAAATTGAACAATTTTTTAAACTCTTGTAGTGTTTCTCAACCAATTTTAATAAGAATTTCATAGATTGTCATTATTTCGTTTAATGTTTCAAACGCCGTCTTCGTTTTTTAAAATCAAGATTTTGTTACAATCGAAAGAGTTATCGAAAATTTGAAACAAACTTGTACTGCCCAAAAAGTATTCAAGTAATAGAGAGGAAAATAGCCGCCCCTTTTTGTTATCGAAAACCGCCATGCGTGCGAGAGCTCGTGGGAAAGGGGCAAGCGGAAAAAGTACCGCTTCTGCTTTGGCAACTCTCTCTCATGTCTCTCTCAAAGTGTGCGATGCGAGAGAACAATAGTGATCGCCAATACTTCTGTTTGCTGTGTGTGGTGGCCAAAGTTGAGATTGTCAATTTTCGACTTTTGGTTCTATCTGCTTGCTAATGCCTAACATGGGAGGGTAGTATAGATTTTATATAAACTTTGTAAAATTGTATGGCCAAACGTGAGATACTTAAATATGAATTCCATTATATATGCGTATGTATATATTGGAAATAAGGTAGAAGATTATTAACTTATTGAACAGGTTTAAGATGACTTAAAGCCGAATTAAATTTTTCAATTTTTGTATTCATATACCTAGCCTTAAATGTCCGTATATTAAATAAATATGTGTTAAAAATTGCATTGACATTAATTGAATATTGTAATAAAGGGTATTAAAATAACACTGTGCAGCTTGTGCGTTCCAGCAACGACAACCATCCGTGTTGTTGTTGTTTGAATTTTTTCGTTTTGTCTATTCCTATTCCCGTTAGGCGCACACACATGCATACACATAATGACGGGCCTAGACCACCTGCAGCCGTTTTTCCTTCGCCACTTCAACAAAAAATAAATAAAATCAAAAAATAAATATATGTACATATGTACTCATATACTTTTTTATTTAAAAATGAAATAAATGTATGAATACAACAAATGTGTAATGAATACATTGACAAATCATAATTTTAAATTTTCTAGAAGATTTTTTTGCAGCTACTAAATATGAAGAAAAGCTTGAATATGCAAAGTATATTATGAGAATGTATGTATGTACATATGTATGTACTTGCAAGCACTGACTGTACGCGTCAAGTTTTTTCAGATTTCTCGACTACTTGTTTTTATACCCTGATCCCATTAAAAATAGGAAAAAAAGGGTATAATGGTTTTGTGCAAAATTATGTAACAGGCAGAAGGAAGCATCTCCGAACCCATAATGTATATATATTCTTGATCAGCATCAACAGCCGAGTTGATATAGCCATGTCCGCCTGTGACTGTACGCGTAAAGCATAGGGATCAGGGTATCGTCTAGTCGGGATTTCTCGACTAGAGCCTTCTTACTTGTTTTTAATGTGTTTGTCATTTTATGCTTGAGATTTCAATAGAAACGGTCGTCACTTTAAAAGTTTTAAATGTTTAAGATAACCAATCAGATTTTTTTTATATATTTATACCAGTGCATACAACAACACACATACAAACATAATATACTTACGTTAAGACATTAAACAAAAGCAATAGGTGCGTACGCACATAAAAATAAAAATAATAAAGAAATATTCACATATTATTGTTATTTGTAAAAATTCTAGATTAAGTTTTTTTTTATTACAATTTTAAAGCAGTTTCCCATAATTTTGATTGCTTATCATTTATTAACTTAAATAAAATAAAAAAAAATTTTAAATTTGTTTACGTACAAACATTTGATTTCAGCCACCCAAGCAATGCAATGCAAAACGAATTAAACAGCAACAACTCAAATCAAAACAAACCATTCAAGACATGAGTAGGGAGAATACATTGGCATGAGCTCTGATACATATATACATAAATACATACATATTAGGTTTTCAGCAAACATACAGTGCCAAATACATACGACAAAACAGTCCATAATGAAAACAAAAACAAATTCAATTATGGCGGCAGGCCCAGATGTATAAGCAAAGAAGCAATAATCAAAACATAAGCAGCTGCTGACTGCAGCCAACTTAACACGAGCCTTAGTCGAGCCAAGGCATGGAGGTAGGTTATCGATAGTGGGCGTGCCAATTTCGTCTCCTCTATTATATACTCATTGGTACTGCCAAATACTATACCCACCCTTGCCTCCCGCCTTTTAAAATCGGAAATTCAGTTTTGGAGCTAGTTACAAAATTTGTTGGCACATTAAATGGTGAAGTTCCGAAAGATCTGCATTAAACTATTTTATACGCCGCGCTTTGCCATTGGTATCAGAGTATACCGGTGGCGTCCGACTGTAATGCTTTTACTTTGTTTTGTAAATCTTGTTTTGGTACACAGTAGACTTTTACTAATAAATCTTCCCTCTCTCAATTGTTAAAAAAAACTTGCCTTACGTCATCTGTTTACATGTTCGCGATCTTCGTAGCCGCACGCTACGGTGGTGCGGTTCGCCCCTCGGTCGTTTGGGCGGGAGGTGGGTCGCCTTATGCTTGGGTCCGCGCATTAACAAGCCGGTGCTTGGTATCGCTGGGCCACTTAAATGTACTGTCCATTAGTACATCTACGTCCAATAATAATAATAATAATATCTTTATCCCATAAGATGGGTTAAAAGGGTACAATGGTTTCAAAATTGTGTAGCAGGCAAAAGGTTACACCTCCGACGCCATGTACTATATATACAACCGAGTCGGTATATCCATATCCCTCAGCAGCTCGTCTTGGGCACAACTTGGTTCCTTTCCTCCCTTTCTTTCTCTATGGTCCCCTTTTTGGTTGTGGGCAAGAGGATATTCATAGGAGAGAAATGCGGCTGTCTAGCGTCTCATTGCCGGATGGGGCTGTCGCGCAACAAATGCGACGTTGTAGATTCCTCACTTAGTACATCCAAGCAGTTCAAAAAGTGACCAAAAATATTTCTAAGGTGCTTTGGAGTAGTCAGTTTATGTGCTGACTGCTTCCCTTATAATATACACAAAAACATTTTGGTGACCTGGGGACCTGGGGAACAAAGAGAAGTCAAAGGGGGCTAGGGTGGCCAATCGGTGTCATGGCGTTTTTGGTCAAAAATTGCTTTACGAAATGGGTGGTGTGGGCCGGCACGTTGCCATGATGGAATTACCAGTCGCCTGTGTGCGTAAGCTCTGCCCTTTTCTTCTGGATATTCTCCCTCATTATTTTCAAAACCTCCAAGTAAAACTTGTGGTTGACAGTTTGACTGCGGGAACGAACTCCGCGTGCACGACACCTCTGCAATCAAAGAAACAAATGAGCATTGTTTTAATGTTTGACATCACTTGGCGAGCTTTTTTGGGACGAGAGCCAGCTGTCTTTTACTGTCTTGATTGCTGCTTTGTTTCGGGATCGTATCCATAGCACCTGAAGTCGATGCTCCCTTTGCTCGAATTTGAGAGGGTAAGGAATGAATTTGGCTGCAACTTCATATGCAAATCTCCGGATAAAATTCTCTAAGTTTAACTCCATGATATTCCCGACACCTCACTGAGTTGATTAATGGCTCGGCAACGGTCTTCACGAACGAGAGCATTTATTTTGTCGACGTTTTCATCAGTGCTTGACGTTGAAGGGTGTCCTGAACAAAGTTGGTCTTCAATAGACATTTCTCTAATTTTAAAACTTCAAAACCGATTGTACAATAGTTTCCGCGGCCGGCTTCCTCAGCAGAAAACAAAATTTCACAGCCGCGCGTTTTTCTCGACAATCTGCCATTACGTTTTCGCCGAAATGTAAGAAGTTGTTTTACGAACAAAGAACTCACAGCGACACGACTTTGCACACACACACAGGAGGTGGGACACTAACGGACATGTGGTCAAACAAACACACTCTACCTTTGTGTGTTTATGTATACAGTGGCAGTGTATAAAAATAATTTGAATTGACCGCCATTAAGTTATTGAACACTATTTTCAAAAAATTCCATTGACCGATGGTAAGTATATATATTTGCCACTGTGTGACCCCAAGATACTTTGAGTTTCCACCTGCCAGGTCGGGTTATAATAAATAAATAAAGTGCCCTGTTTTAATATCACAGCTTATTTGATGCAGTTATGTTGTGGACACTTGGGTTCCATAAAACACCGATTTATCATTTTTAAATAGGACGCTTTTAAAAAGGTAAGTCTGGGTTCTTTGCAACACATCATTCAGCGATTCGTCCGCGAAGTTCAGATAGAGAACAAGGGTAGAATGGCCCCCAACAGGATTTTCATCAAACATGCATAGCAGATTATTAAAAAAATTAAGGAAAAATCTAAGCTATCGGTCCCAAAACTGACGCAACAGGTGCAGGACGAAATGGCGAAAAAGTGCAGTGCGGAAACCATGGCTTTAATGCCCGAGTACCCCGTAAGAAGCTCTTTTAACAATTTTCTTGACATTGCATTAAATGAGCTATAGTTATACAGCACTTTGAAAATTATGTGTGTTAGCAATGAGGTTTAGTCCAATTAATAACTATGCCATTACTACTTTGTGGTTTGAAGGAAGTTGTATAAATGTTAAAAAAAAAAAAACAAATAAAAGCTAGTTAGTAATTTTTAATAATATATTATATTATTTATTAGGCTTTGAAGTTCTACTCGTTCAATTCCATTGTTTCGAAAGTCAGTATAATACTGACAAGTGTTCCGATATTGTTTCTGAAATATATCGATTGCTTACAAGTGTTTATTAAGCGACCAGGAACGGGGGCGTCGCAGCTTGCATACATATGTATCTTTAATGTGCGGCCATTACACTTTGTAAATGTTGTGAGAGTTGTAAATTACGTTAAAATTATGTTCTTTGAAATCACATTAATTTAGTCAACAAACCCTGTAGTAAAATAAATTAATCTGCCAGTGGCATTAAATTTCAATTGAAGACCGAACTTACAGTCGCTTAACTTTAGTGTAGCAGAACTGAAGTGCTTTAAAAACTCAAAAATAACATTGCTGTGTGTGGCAATAAACTACGAGTATGTTTAGTTTAAGTGAACTTTGCTGCATGTTTTGCTGCCCTCCCTGCCCCGGACCGATAGCTGCAAAACTCGCTTTTCAGCCTCCTGAGCCAACTTATAAATTAACTCCAGCTGATGACACAAATATCAAATACAACTTACAGCTTTACGATCGTGCTGAATGGCAATACTCTGAACGCGAAAAATCTAAAATTGAGGCGTTTTTCACTCGTACATCGCGTGGCAACTTAATAACATGTACATATGTCCGATGCAGCAAAAATGCAAAATACACTCTGCTGTTTTCTCATGGAAATGCTGTTGATTTGGGTCAGATGAGTAGTTTTTATCTTACACTGGGGTCACAGATCAACTGCAATATATTTGGCTACGACTATTCGGGGTATGGTATGAGTGGTGGAAAACCATCCGAAAAGAACCTGTACGCAGATATCGAAGCGGCTTGGCAAGCAATGCGGACAAGGTAATAAATGTAAACTAAAATCTTAAATGACAGTTGTTCCATCAAAAGTCTTTTTAAAGGTTAAATATAAGTCCAGAAACCATAATTTTATATGGCCAAAGTATAGGAACTGTTCCAACTGTTGATCTCGCATCTCGTCACGAAGTAGGTGCAGTAATACTTCATTCACCGTTGATGTCGGGCCTTAGAGTGGTTTTCAGAAACACAAAAAGAACCTGGTTTTTTGATGCCTTTCCAAGGTAAACACAATTATTAAGACAAAAGTTATATTTTCTAAAGTTTACTAATAATTTAAAAAAACAACAGTATTGATAAAGTCGCTAAAGTAAAATCGCCAGTTTTGGTTATTCACGGAACGGATGACGAGGTTATTGACTTTTCCCATGGAATTGGTATATACGAGCGATGTCCTAAGACTGTGGAGCCGTTTTGGGCTGAGGTAACTATAAGCTTATTTTTCCATAATATACATTTATTATTCATACTTTCAAGTCTGATATATATTTAAAGGACATTATTTGTATATATATATATAAATAAGCCAAATCAGAATAACCTCTTTTAATTGTAATATAAAGCAGAGCTTTGCTTTATGTTCCTAAGTTCGGTCTTACAATGCCTAAGTAGGTAAAATTATTGGCAATAACTGAACTAGACACTTAATCATTAAACAAACCCGAAATTAGGCCTGCAGGGCTTGAGGGCAACTAACATATATCTAGTAAGTCTAAGTGTTTGTCTTATTTATGTGTTTGTGGCTTATTTATTGTACCACAAAAGCAGACTTAAACAGGATATTGAAGCCATTTAAATTGAAACGGAATGTTAAGAGGTACAAGTGGAATAAGTGATTTTTTTTTTCATTCGCAGAACACATGAATACAGAACCTTATGTGCCATACTGCAAACAAAATTGACTCAATTTTGATTTTACATATAATTCAGATAGATGGATCTTAACAGATCCATTGGCTTTCAAAAAGTACATTTAGTAATAAACGAGCAATAGTTCCCGCTAAAAGAGCACTGTTATTATAACTGTCTAACAAGCAATAATCCTTGTTTTTCTAAAGGATTTTTGGCTACTATAATCTAGTTACCAAATAAAAAAAAAAAGAAAGAAAGGTGAAGTGTGGCTACCACCTGACAAGATTAACCGGATTCAATCCCAGTCGTGCAACCTCTCGAAAATGTTCTAAGCAATCAACTAGGCTAAGTGATATATGTCGATATCTTTATTAGAAAATATATAATAATTATTGGCTGAATGACAGCCCTTATAATCTTAAATTAAGCATTTTAGAAAATAAATAACACAAAAAGATCATTATGCAACTGCATTACATAAAGTAAACAAAAATTTTTTGGTGTGAAAGCTTATTCTTTTTTTAATATTTAAAAAAAAAACCTTTTGCACGTTCCAAAGCTTAACAAATGATGAAAATTGCTAAAAATATATAACAATTACTATATTATTTATGTGAAGAAATTGGACTTAATCTATGATATGTCAATATAAAAGCATAGTAGGCGTGTATCTGAATTACGCCTTAAATCCAATTATTGTGGTATCTATATTCCAAATATAATTTATAAATTCTATCAATTCAATCATATAATTATAACGAGTTTTATTACAAAACAATGCTCTTATAGTTTTTAATATATTGTCATGAATATATATATATAATTATTAAAAAAAAAAGTAATATTTTAAAAGTTAGTTAGCTCTTAAGTGGTTCTAAACATTCAACGAGTTGCAGCTCGCATAGCAGCCTATAGTATCAAAACTTAAGCAATGGCATCATAAAATAAGTGCGTGACTTCTGTAAGCGCAGCAGTTCGCTCTTGACTTCTTATGTTATTATATACGAAACTTTTAACTTAAAACATTTTATGGATATTTTTAGGGATCTGGTCATAATGACGTCGAACTTCATCCCCATTACTATGAACGGCTAAGAAAATTTTTATCCATTGAACTGATCAAATGACAATTAAAGATCAATGCGGAGGGAGGTCTTTATAATACCTCTGAAGGAGCTAGTAGTTCTAATCCTATGGCAGCCAGCTTGAAATTCACTCAAAAACCGCAAAGGTCTTCAACACCGACAGAACATGACTCTAATAACAAAAATAAAAAGCCTGATGAAAACGATGGTTAGTATAACATAAGCCATGACATATGAATACTATATTTTTTAAGTGTGTATATACTGTCCCGCAGTGTTTGACTAAATAGAAATTCTGTAAAAATATTGGGTATATATATATACCCTAAACCCATTGAAAATAGGTAAAAAGTGTATAATGGTTTTGTGCAAAAGTATGTAACAGGCGGAACAGCATCAACAGCCGACTCGATATAGCCATGTCCGTCCGTCCGTATGTATGAGCGCGTCAATCTCAGAGACTTTAAGAGCTAGATTTTGAGCAGATTTGGTTTGATCAAGAGGATGTGCTCTGAGTCGTTATAAATGTTTGCGGAAAATTTGGAAACATATCAGTTTTGAAACACACAAATGTTGCAAGATCTGTTATATCTAAGTAACGCAATTTCTAAATTTGATGCGTTGGTTGATTAAGTTGCTGATATATTTGAAGCGTTTAGTCCAAATGAATATATTTTTTGCATTCGAAATTTGCACAGCCCTTGTAAAAGGTAACTTGTCATGATTTTCCGCAATGCTGTCCAACCGTACTACACCCCGAAGCAAGTAGTTTGGAAGTTAATAGAATACAATTACTATAATAATATTAATAATCTACTATATATAGTATAATAATTAAAATGCTTGTTCTATCTTATACTTTTAAAATATTTCCAGGACTTTCAGCATCCAGTTCGACATCAATGAAGGATCATGCAGAAAAATTTCTCTAGCAAAAAAAGGTGGGCCTAACATCTTCGGCCCAAACTATTTGTACTTTGCAACAATCAAATATTAGCCGCCAACGCGAAAATAGCTCTCAACACAATATAATAAAATCCGATGAGTTGGTTGTGGCAAAATTTAGACAAATAAATAACCCTGCTCCCACACTTCCTATACACTCTCCTCATTCACCGGTACATCAAAATTCTTATTGCAGCATACAGCAAAACAAACTTTCGGGTCGGTATATAAATAATAAAATAGTTCAAAAAAAGTCTGCTAAAAAATTATTAAGTTCAAAAATTAAAGAAAAACATAATTTCAGTGAAAATGAAAGTTTAACATCTACTCACTCCAGTATTAAATGTAGTTGTGTAAAATCACCCAAGTACGGTAAATCTTTTATTAAAAATGACGAGGCAAGGTTTACAGAGCCAGCGCTTGAGAATACTTTTAATCAGAAAGCAAACATGTGTCAGCTTCTTCCAATACCGTCAAAAAAAACGTCATCAAGTGATTTCAATTTTAAAATAATTTTTCCAATTGCCTCAGATGTTAAAACACATCAGCAACTGACGCATTCGTTTAGAGTTGAAGACAATCATGATAAAATTCAATATACATTTAAAACAAGTAAATCGGAACAGACTTCGCCAAATATTATTGGTATAAAAAACTCAAACGCTTCACATAGTAAGAATAAACGAAGTACAGATTCCCTACTTTATGTTTCATCTATGAATCCATGGATAAAAAAAAATTATGTGCAAGTTAATAGTTCCAGCAAAGTTGAAGATAATTTAGCTGATCCTTGGATTAAACGTCCAATTGATTCTGCTATGACAACAGCATGTTGCATGAAAACGCTATTAAATGATTGTACAAAAGCGGAATTCAATTTGAAACCAAATATGCACAAATACGGAAAAAAAGAATCAGTACTTTCTGCGCCTCCCTCTCCACAATTTATAAGTTCGTCAAAAAATAGCTGTACTATAAATAGTTCACCAAAAAAGAATTTGCCAACTAAGTCTGCTAGTTTTTCACCGGCTCGGGGTAAACAATTCCTAAATCCCTTTAAGTATGACCCTTTCAATGACAATATCAAACCGCTTTCCGTTTCATCAAATTATATTGAAAATCAAGACCAGTCCGAAGGCACTACAAATTTAAATTGGAACCAACTCACTGTTAACAATACCAACAAGTTACAAAATAGGCATAGCTTTTCTTCGGTGTCGAATCAAGCGAGAGATGAGCTGCAGCTAAACATTCGTCGTCTATCTGAACATATGAGTCAAATAAACCTTGTACAATATTCATTTAACGATTGCAATAATGTAAATAATGAAAGATATGATAATGAAAGATTCTTCCAGAACTCTCAAACTTATGAATTACCAGCGTCATCAAATCATTTACATACAATGGAAAAAACAGGATATAAGACGATGTTGACATTTAAGAATAACTTTCAATCTTTTAAACACACTTCAAAAGTTTCCACAGTTCGGGGAAAAAAAAAATTATACATTAGCAATCAAAAGCCGAAACCAATGCCAGAAACCACCTGTTAAGCCTATTGTGCTACATTACAAATTTTATCTATTCGTGTCTTTATATTCGAATCAAAATTAATAGCACTAGTATACAAAGGAATGTAAGCAAGTTTATCACCAGACTTAAATTTGAACCTGCAAGTTTAACAGTACATATGCATTTATATTTAACATAAGGAATGCTTAAACATTCCCAATATACAAACGTGTTGTTTTTAAGTTGTAGGCTAAAATGTATTTGCAAACACAAACAATACTTATGTTCTAATGTATTATTTTATTGTATTTATATAATTTCGTGTAAATCCCTTTAATCGATTGTAATAAAATCAAATATATATAAACAAACCATAAGTCAACTTTTGTAGCACTTTTAGCTCCTTGTTTTCATTTTTATTTTTTTGTTGGCATTTCAAGGGCTTAAGGTTGTGGAGAGTGGGGGGAGAGTGGAAAGTGGTTTGGTCTAACCACTTTAAAAAATACTTATTTTTTAAAAGAGGTTGTCCAATTTTGGCTGTTTGCTCAGATATCGAAACTTATGTATTAACATATGTATATAGAAGTTAGTCTATGATAAAATGGATCTGCAAAGTTACCAGATAAACTTAATTTCAAGACAATTGGAGGCTAACACCTGTAAAATTATTTTGTATCAACGTCTTTGGAGGGAGAGGGTAAAGTGAGAATCGTTTCAAGAATAAGCTAGTATGAGAGTTGAACGAGCAACATGATCGACTTATTGAACTTGAATAATTGTTTTTGATACCTAAAATATATTTAACTTGTGGAATTTAGCTAGAATTCAAATTGGTAATATGAAATGGCAAACTTAACGACATTTTGCTGTAATAGAATTTTTGTCTGGAAAGTTTTTTAACTTATCGATAAAATACATAAGGCCATCTGTAGATAAAGAATTTGGTTTGCTTTTCAGTTGTTTATCCGTTCTCAGGTACTATAAATGCTCAAAGGTCTTTTTAAAAGAAAAAAACCTTATTTTTTAAAAAATAAGGCTGCACAATTAAATAAAATTATCAGTTTAAAAAACGACTGTCCCTGCAACCAGAGAAAAGTCACTTAAATTATTATTAATATATATTAAAATATTTATATATAATCAACATGCAATGATACTTATCTATTAGAACCAGAGGCTGTGGTAAAGTTTTTGTCCAATAAGATGAATGTACAGGCAGGTTCGCTTAAAAGCTTTAAGCTTATCAGAAGGTCTGCCGACCCTGGTCTACTTCAGTTTGTCAACATTAATAAGGTTTAATTTGAATCAGCCACGGACGTCTTCTCCATTTCCCCAAATTCAAAGACCATCAACATCATCAAAAAAAAACCCTTAATTTCGGCCCACTAGTAGTCTTAGAGCTGCGGGTTTTGCACTTCCATCTGCGTGTGCAAAACAACAAAAAAAAAAAAAACACTGCGCACTCGTTTTATGTGTGAAGAAACTTATGTTCGTGTGCACTTGACTTCGAATGGATATCAGCATTTACTCTTTCAATTGCTCGCTCGCAACAACGCATGTTATCATTCTGCACATTTCTTCGCCATTATCCGGTCTTCTTGGCTGCATTTCGCGAATTGAGAATAGCAAAAATAATAACTTTTTAACAGAAAGAAATATTTGAATATTTCCAAAGTGACAATGAAAACAAAGAATTGCTGTAGTTTTAAAATGAGGATTGAAGGTTAACATGGTGAATCATGCACGCAAATGTAAAACGTCTTTTATTGTTTTTTTTAAACGATTTATTGACAATATAGTCAATAATAATTAAAATATAATAATAATAGTCCTTACATTTCTGAAAAATATTCCTTGATTAATTTCTCAAGTGATATAATCACTCTGTTTTGGATTCTTGGGCTTCTTCTGACTTAAAACTAGGTGAAAAATTACTTTTCGCAGTACATCAAAGTCGGAAAATTCAGTAAAACGACAATAACTCTTCTAAATAAAAAACAGCTTTTTTTTTTTTAAGAATTGAATCATCTTAAAAAAACAAAAGCATTATTCGTTGTGCATTCCCAGTCATTTGAAACCTAAAAAGAAAATTTTAAGAGTTTGAAAACTTGTACGCCCTAGGACTTAGGCGAGCTTATTTTCTATTATTATATTCTCTGAGATCAACGCGTTCATACAAAAGGACGGACAGAGGGTCATTGCTATATCGAGTTGGCTGTTGATGCTGATATCTGTACTGATATATATACATATACTTAATGGAGTCGGAGATGCTTTTTTTTTGCTTGTTATATACTTTCGCACAAAACCATTATACCCTTTTTACCTATTTTAAATGGGTTCAGGGTATAAAAATGTAGTATTTAATTTAGTTATCAATTTCTTTGTAAATAAAAGCCAATAAAATTCATTAAAAAATAGGGCTTTACTGCTCAGAGCCTGAAAAAAATGGTGCGACAGGCAGCATTCCCAAACACTTAATTTTGCTCTGGTAGGGTGGTACAAGAGGCCGTAGAACCACCAGCCACTTTGAGTGTACACGACTCATCCTTCCTCAACAAGCTTTCGCGACACATAAGATTTTAATAAATGGTCACACAGGAGGAATTCATCGTGTCTCTGGCTTTGAAAATTTACCAACGACCCTGTCATCAATAATTTTTTTGATGAATGCCAAAACGAATTTCTATATACAAATCAAATAATAAAAGTAAAATATGAAGCATCGCAATCAGCATTTTTGCTTACACTTCGAACAGCTGTTATATCAGTGAGACCGTTTTTGTTTACGCTGAATATCGATTAAGACTGCGATTATATTTTTAAAATATAAAATATTTTTCTTAAATCTCGCCACACTTTTACGACTTATGGAAAATGTTATAAATGCGTTTGCATTTTCTGTCAAGCATACTGATCTTAAGTAAAGAGTAATTGTTTAATTAAATATTTTATTACACCATTGAACAATGAATTACACATTGAGATGTCAAATCCACTAAAAACCTATTGTAGCCAATACAAAAAAATTGGACTTTGGCTTCATGCGGTTTACAGAACTTAAAGCGTCACAAAGTTTGCAGATCGAGTATTTCTTGAAAAAAAACGCAAGTCATTCTATTGCGTGCCAAATTGTATGTCATTCATTGATCAGATCAAATCCTTTTCGTATGGAGATATATATATATATATATATATATATATGTATTTGTCAATGTCAAAATTCTTTGCCAGGATCAAGTTAGATTATTTTTATTATCGGTAACATTTTAATTACAGAAAACTGAGAGAAAATTTGTGAATGTTAAGGAACTAAGTCAAATTATGCTTTTAGTAATTAATAATTACTAAAAGTATGTTTAATAGATAGCAGAAAAGAAATGCAAGAAATAAAAAGTTTAAATTCAACAAACAATTTATAATCATCTGAAAATATTTGCAACTCATTTTTTTTTAATATTTATATAATTAAATAAAGTATATAAATCACCCGTATTTTCGTTTTCGTCGTCGACGCAATTTTAAGTTTTCAACAGACGACATAAAATGAACTAAGAGTAAAAATATTTAAAATTAGTTAAAACAAACAAAATAAGTCCAAGTTTTGAATTATTTAAATTTTTTCAAATAAATTTTATGGATTGAATTTTTTGATTTTTTTTAACTAAGGGTTTGTATAGTGGTACAATACATAGACATACATTGACCGTGGTCATAAAGCATGCGTTCTTAAGGCACAGTCACATTTTTACTAGTTCAACGATCCTTTAATTTTCTTGCCCGTGTGCCGGCAATCGCATAATTGTTTCAATTGGCATATACTTTGCTAATGCATCGACGGAGCGAGACAACTGGCACTTTGAAACATTTCATAAAAATATATGATTATATATATATAAATAAACTTTGTTTTTAAATAATAAGACATATATTTAAATTAAAGCTCTTTGCAAAGCTGTTTTTTTGACACCCCAATGGACTACTTATGCAACTAGTTGAAATACTCTGTTCTTTCTTTACTCAAAATAAATAACTTTGCAACATCTCGCAATTTTTCAATAGAACTAAATCTGCACTAGTTCAATTTTATACTACTGGGATTGACTCCTTTATACATCGAAATGTAATTGTAAACAGAGTTTAACAAAGAAAGCCAATTGAGCAAGATCCACATACTTCCAGTTTGGCAACCGGTTCTAAGGTGTTTTTAAGCTAATCTGCTGGACTAAAGGCTACCGAAAAACGACTATAGAAAAGCCTCACTATCGATAATTTGAAACATAACAAAATATTCGATATATCCGATTTCATTTTGCAGCTATGTCTGGTTTTTTGCTTACACCTGAATGTATGTATGCTAATACACACATTTGGTAAAAACGAGGTATTCTTAAAGATTTCGCATAACTCTGATTCTCGAAATGGGAGTACCGGCATTTTTCCGATGGCTAAGCAAAAAGTATCCATGCGTTATAATAGAATGTAATGAAAATAAGGTAAGGTTGAGAAATATATAGATATGATTTACAATAACACAATAACTGCAGCAAGTAGATCCGGACAGTGGGAAAACAATTTACGAGGATTCCACGTTACCCAATCCGAATGGCGTTGAGTTTGACAACCTCTATCTGGACATGAACGGCATTATACACCCTTGCACTCATCCTGAAGACAAGCCGGCACCCAAAAATGAAGAAGAAATGATGGTCGCTATATTTGAATGCATTGACCGCCTCTTTGGTATTGTTCGCCCTCGAAAGCTATTATATATGGCCATTGATGGAGTTGCTCCTAGAGCAAAAATGAATCAACAGAGATCCAGAAGATTCCGAGCTGCTAAAGAAACAATAGAAAAACGATTGGAAATTGAGCGCATTCGAAATGAACTTTTAACAAAAGGTAAGTCTCGAACGAATAAATTCAAAATAGCAAACGAGAAATTTAACGCCTTAAACAAATCAAACACAGCATGTGTTTTGTTATCAATTGCAAGAACTTATGTACATACATACAATAGCAGACAAAAGTCTTTGTACGACTCGCTTTTATTGTATGACCTGTTTTACTTGGTGCAACTAATTGCATGCAACTTTCTTTTGAACGTCGCTGCGTATTGCAGCTCTCGCCTACACGTTGCCATTAGTTTCATGCATCTTTTCGATATCGATATATGCATAAGGTCAAAAATACAAATTAGTAGTTTTTTGAACCCATTTCAAATTTCGAGTTGCGAACAGCAACTGTTCCTTTTTTTTTTTTTTTTATCATTTTTTCTATTAATTTGTTCGCGTTGCAAAATGTGAAAAATGTGAAAAATGGGTATAATGGTTTTGTGCAAAAGTATGTAACAGGCAGAAGGAAGCATCTCCGACCTTATAAAGGATATATATTCTTGATCAGCATCAACAGCCGAGTCGATATAGCCATGTCCGTCTGTCCGTCCGTCTGTCTGTCTGTCCGTCCGTATGTATGAGCCAACCGATCTCAAAGACTATAAGAGCTAGAGACTCCAGATTTGGAACTTAAGCTCGCCTAATCCCTAGGCAGTACAAGTTTGTTTTATATTTTCGATAACTCATCCCGTTTTCGATATATACATGTGATCGATAACAGCAAAATCTTGAATTTTGAAAACTTTGAGATAGCATTTGAAATAATGAACAAAATAATGACAATCTGTGAAATTTTTATTAAAATCGGTTAAGAAACACCGGAGATATGGGACATTGAAGTTGTGTATGCAGTATGCAGTATGTGCGTACATACAAACACACATACTTGCAAACACTGAATGTACGCGTAAAGTATAGGGATCAGGGTATCGTCTAGTCGGGATTTTTCGACTAGAGCCGACTAGAGTTTTGTTTAATAGGCTTCAGAGATAATTGATTGAATATCCTAAAAAAAATTAAAATCAACAACCAGTGTGTTTTTGACATTGTGTAAATACTTTCGTGTCAAACTGTACTTCTGGTCTGAGCGTCAACTGTTCCTACAGTATTAAATAAATACTATCGATACATAATTTAGTATTTGTTTTTGCCTCGTTTTTACATAGTCAGAAATCATAAACCAACACGAAATTCCTGTTACGGTTTTAAATGGAGTTTGACAGCCAGCAAACATTTCGTTATACAGTGCTGTATCCGACGATAATGTAAAGTATCAAGATTCGAAACAAGCTACCCCTCTTTTTTACAGTTAATATTTGCGCTCTGCGAATAAGCACATATTTTCCCTTCATATTTCTCCCAGTTAGATTCTTATTTATCTTCATTGCTTATACTTCTCGGTCTGCCGCCGTGTATGAATTTGTTTTTGCTTTGTGTCTGGACTGATCATGCTGTGTCGTATGTATTTGGCACTGGGAAAAATGGGAAAAAGGGTATAATGGTTTTGTGTAAACGTATGCAGAAGGAAGCTTCTCCGACCCCATTAAGTATATATATTCTTGATCAGTATCAACAGCCGAATCGATATAGCCAAGATAGTATAAGGTTCTGGGTATCGTCTAGTCGGGATTTCTCGACTAGAGCCTTACTTGTATTTTAAAATTTTGTTGTTGCCGACAAATGAGTATGTGTATGTATGTTTGTGTTTGTATGCAAAAAGTATCATCATTGAAGTCGAAGGCAATCGTCTGCGGATGGCCTGCTGCATGTGGCCTTGAGCCGTCTTTTTGTGTATGCATGCCTGTGATGGTTGTCGTTGCTGAAACGCACACGCTGCTCAATATTGTTTTGATACCCTTTATTACAATATTTAATTAATGTCAATGCAATTATTAATATATATTAATGTTATATAAGGACAATTAATGTTGGGTATATGAATGCAAAATGCGTTTATTTTATAATTAGTGTTAATTTGGTATTTAGTCGTTTTAAACCCTTTTCAATAAGTCATTAGTGATCTACCTATTTGCCAATATATACATAAGCACATATGGTGAAAGTGATATTTAGGTATCTCACGTTTGGCTTTCAATTGTACGAAGTTCATACAAAGCTATGCTGCCTTCCTATTTTAGGCCTTAGCAAGCAGATAGAAACAAAAGTCGAACACCAACCAAAGCAAAGTTGAATAATGGCCGATCACTATCGTTATCTAACGCATCGCACACTTCGTGAATGAGTTGACAAGGCAGAAGTGATACTTATTTCCCCAGGAGCTATTAATTTACAAAATGTTAAGTTAACAAAAGAGAGCGACTCTGCGTTCCTCTTGCTTTGAATACTTTTTGATTCACAGAGCGCAAATATTAACTGTAAAAAAAGAGGGTAGCTTGTTTCCAATCTTGATTCATTACCTTATCGTAGTGCTCGCCCTACTTCTGTTGCATCTTTATCAAAAGTTGCATACAGTTAGTTGCACCGCATCGAAACAATAGGTCTTTGATTTAATGAGCTCAAAAAAATATAAAAATCAAATGCTTAATTTTTAAAAGTTTTAAAGTAATATTTTTTATTGCTATTTAAAATTGATGTGTTTTTAATGTTGTTTTTTATTTCGAAAGAAATAATTGTTTTCTGTAAATGTATGTAACAGACAGAAGGAAGCATCTCCGACCAAATATATAAGTATACCTACGTATGAACTTGTCGATCTCAAAGATATATATTTTTATGCACCGACTGACCAATTCAGATTTTATTTTGCATAAGTTCTCTTTATGGTAATTATTGATTTCTACAAGTAAATAAAAGTAGTAAAAATGGCTGCAAAGTCTTAAGGCTTTTAAACTACGAACATGACATGACGTGACAAAAAAAAAGGTCAGGGAAAATTACTTGCATTATACAAAAACAATGACTTAAGAACTTTTCAAAACTTGATTTTTCAGTTTAAAAAGATCAAATTGGAGCTATTTCAAATACCGCAGTTGGTGTAATTTCGTTATCGGCATGTTCATTTTTAAAGTTTTTTATGCCCTGAACTCATTGAAAAAGGGTATAATGGTTTTGTGCAAAAGCATCTAACAAGCACAAGAAAGCATCTCCGACCCCATAAAGTATATATATATATTCTTGATCATCATCAACAACCGAGTCGACATAGCCATGTCAGTCTGTCCGTCTTTATGTATGAACGCGTCGATCTCAAAGACTAAGAGCTAGAAACTGCACATAGGGTTTAGGTTATCGTCCAGTCGGGATTTCTCGACTAGAGCCTTCTTAATCTTGTTTTAAGCTTTTTCTCTTTTATGTTTTTAGGCTGCAAGCTTCCTGCGGAAAAAGAAAAAGGCGAACATTTTGATTCGAATTGTATAACTCCTGGAACACCTTTCATGGATAGATTAAGTAAATGCTTACACTATTATATACATGATCGCCTGAATAATAACCCGGCATGGAAAGGAATTAAAATTATCTTATCCGATGCAAATGTACCCGGAGAAGGAGAACACAAAATAATGGACTACATACGCAAACAACGTGCACAGCCTGATCATGATCCCAACACGCACCATGTTCTTTGTGGAGCTGATGCAGATCTAATAATGCTAGGGCTAGCGACTCACGAGCCCAATTTTACAATAATTCGTGAAGAGTTTCTTCCCAATAAGCCAAGACCATGTGATGTTTGTAATCAATTTGGCCATGAAATGGACAAGTGCGTTGGTCTTAGTGCTGTTGGCTCAAAGAATGTTAATGCTCCACCTGACATTCCGATTGGAGCAGAAGTAAAATTTATATTTGTGCGATTAAGTGTATTAAGGGAATATTTGAGAAAAACTTTAGAAATGCCAAATTTACCATTTAACTATGACTTTGAGAGATCATTAGACGACTGGGTGTTTATGTGTTTCTTTGTTGGAAACGATTTCCTACCTCATCTACCAAGTTTGGAAATTCGAGAAGGAGCAGTTGATCGATTGGTTGAGTTGTATAAAAAATGTGTCTACAAGACCAAGGGATATTTGACAGATTCCGGTGACGTAAATCTGGACAGGGTTCAGTTAATAATGACAGACTTGGGAAATGTCGAGGATCAAATATTCAAAGATAGACAAAGAAGGGAGCTGCAGTATAAGGCAAGACAGAAAAGGGAAAATAATCAATATAAGGCTTTGGATCAAACCGTATTTGGACCAATACCAGTCGGACCAAACTTCGCTGCAGCCCAAGTAATTACAAATTACAAACAAGAAGCCTCTGCTTTACGTATGAGGTCCAATGATTCACCGGGCACCAAACGTTCTAGCTCAAATGCAAATTTGGATGATATTGAAGAAGAAAACAATGATGAAGTGCGGCTGTGGGAAGATGGATTTAAAAACAGATATTACGAATCTAAATTTGACGTATCTTCTGAAAATCTTCAATTTCGATATGCTGTGGCACTTCAATATGTCAGGGGACTGTGTTGGGTCTTAAAATATTACTATCAAGGATGTGCTTCATGGAACTGGTATTTTCCTTATCATTATGCGCCATTTGCATCGGATTTTGTAAATATACAAGGACTCTCTACTTCATTTGAGAAAGGAACTAAACCGGTAAAATATAAAATTAATATAATTATCTACACCAACAGTTTTAAATCATAAATAACATTGGATCGCTTTGAACTTTGTTTTTAAACTATTTCAGTTTAATCCTTTGGAACAACTAATGGGTGTGTTTCCAGCAGCTAGCAGTTCACATGTTCCGTCGCCGTGGGCAGAGATAATGTCTAGACCCGTAAGTAATAAAAAACCAGCCAAGTATAAAGCATTTGTAAGGTTAAGTTTCTACACAAAACAATTAATTTTTTCCATTATTATTGAAGTTTGAACACAACATATTGTTTTTAATTCTGAGCATTACCATAACGTTTTGTTTTTATCAGGACTCGACCATAATTGATTTTTATCCAGAAGATTTTAAAATCGATCTTAATGGAAAAAAGTTTGCTTGGCAAGGAGTAGCTTTGCTACCATTTGTTGACGAAAAGAGACTTTTTAAGGCACTCGAACCTCTTCACTGCCAGTTAACAGACGAGGAAGGTAAGTTTCATTTTCTAACAAAGCCACACTTTGTGTAGCCTTTTTAACGCATAGTGGTAACGTTGGATCTTACATATCCGTTGTCAATTCTGACCAAAAATCTATCTATCAATCTAAACTATTTTTTTTTGAGACAATTTGTTTGCATTTTTTTCAACACACCGCTATTAAGTTGGAAACACCCGTACATTTGACATACAACTTCAGACGTAACGTAAGACTTTAAGAAATCGCTTCTGTACAGATCTTAAGAAATGACATTGATGTCGGTACGCATGACAAATTGAACTACATACAGTGTGGTTTAATTGTAAACAATTCCACCATTTTTCGACGGTATTAGTAACGATGTTTCCGAGACTTGTCTACGAGCCGTTAAGTATTCAGACCTGTTCTAAATTTCGATTCGAAATGGATGCACATTTTGATGGTTGCATTTCCAGGTTTCGAGCGTCTTATACTACACATACACTACAGTAAGTAATTATTGCATTCAGAGTCAAGTCAACAGCTTTGATTTGTTTTGGTTTGGTTAAGTTTAATTTAATTAATCTAAAAATGAATACAAGCAACCTATTAAGTGCGATGTGATATTTGAATATTAAAAGTTATGCAGTAAATTGTTGTTTTTTAGTTGTAGTTAAACGGTTCATTTTTGTGCTAGTGGTGATAGTTTAAGACGATAGTAAAGTTGTATTCAAAAATGAGCAGCAATAATAAACATAAGTTTTTGTCACCACCATGCCCATACTATTTCTATAAGAGGGAAGTTTATTGTTGGCCTAAGCGCAATAACGCATTCCTAGTGTTAATAGCCTATACAACGCTTGAAAACTTGAAATGCAACGTAAAGCCCCTTTCGATTATGATATTTCTGAACTTATATCTTAAAATTTTCAAACAAAATAAATATTTAATATGTTGTTCGGCAAAAAACCTCAGTTGCATGACAGGCCTGTGATTCTATCAGCTGTTGTATACATCTCGTGATTGGCAAATATGTTTTTACATTTGAAAAGCGCAAAAAAATGTACTATGACTTTTCAAAAATTACGTTTTAACGGTAGACATTCACACCCAAAATAATTCTGCACACACGCAGAAAATGGTTTGCTGCAATAACTTTGTTTAAATTTTCAATAAACTGCGCACCTTTCAACAATGCAATTATATAATAATATTTAAAGTTATTTGTCTCGAAAATTCTTGTTTAAATTTAGAGCTGTTAAATTTCGATTACGATTAGTAACCAATTAACTAATTAAAAAAAAAACAAAGTGATTATAGAATTCTTTTGCGCGAGTATTGTGATTACTTATTGATAACGATTACAATTAATCCAAGTTTCATCATCATTATTTAAGAATTATTAAAAATAATAAAAAAGAGATCCGACTACTTTTTATGATTATTGTTGATAGTTCTCAATTACATTTATATTTAAGTATTAGAAAATACTGGTTGGAATGGAATTGGAAAAGTATATTGTCTTTTGTAAGTTACTAACTCAAAATAAATAAGACTATTTTTTTTTAAACTGTTATACAAAAATTTTTATTTGAACATGCTGTAAGGTAATCGATTTTATCGACCTTCAAGCCCGTCAGTAAGCATAGCACTTTATCTGCCCCGCCCTTAGTAAATGAGGTTGCAAAGTTTCAAGGTTCTAGCTTCACGTATGTCGAAAAAAGTTGTCATGAATCAAAATATGTGTTTAAGTCAAATAAGTTTGCAAAATGTCACTAAACTAGATGACCTTTCTTAAACGTAACATTTTGTTATGCATCTGACGTCTTAAGTAGCTTAAACCAAGCTCTGGTCCTACAACTAGAGATTCCAAAACCATCTCAAACTGGGCGTTATCACACCCTTAATCAGCTTGAAGTTGGTTTATGATTGGTTTTAATTTCTGTCATACCCCTCAATGTAGTTTACATTTTGAAGTTAACAAATGTTTTGCCGAATTGAAGTGTCGTTTTTATTGAATAAACTTTTTAGATAGATATTAATGCAGAAGTTTAATATGCGTTCGTGTAACGTTGCATATTTGGACGAAGACCAGTTTTTAGTTGCAAAAATGTGCAGCAACGACGTAACGAATAAGATTTTATAATATTGAACATGTTAAAATACTAAACTTATTTTCGATGTAAATTTTTTTTTTATCTCTGTCTATTTGAAGTGCAACGTAATAAAAGAGGCGAAAATAATTTATATATAAGTAAATGGAGTCCTCACTTTAAAACAGTTAATAAAATGTATGAAAATGGCGTAAAGTCTCAGGAGGAAAACAGCCGATCATCATATGATGGAATGAGTGGAACAATTTCAAAATCTGAGCTTAACACAGAAATAAACGGGTACGTATGTTATTATTTATTTATATATAATAAACGTATATTTTTGGCGAATTCATGCAATCTCGTTAAGAATTTTTCTTTCATTTGAGCAAATCCGTGCTTATATAAGGTTTTTAAAGTCTTATACTGTTTGGAAACATCTTAAAGTTAAGATGCCCACGGAAAATAAACGATTTTACGTCGATGAAAATAGAATATGATAATAAAACAATAAAATACACCAACAGCCGCTTCTAAGGTTGCTAGTGTAACAAATATAACAACTAATTCGTGTTCATTGCAATTTTTTGTAATTAGCTTTAAACCAGATCTAAACTTTTTTTTTGTACATGCACAACCCTTAAGCTTCATGTCGGATGACAAATCGTATGCATTTCGTTTTTGTGAGCTTGCTCGCTTTTACTTTAAATTTGAAACTGTAGCGGAATAATCCTGAATAGGTTCGCTAGTCATTACGTGGCTATCGTCGTTTTAAGGCTGTTTATATTCTTAAATTAAAAATGTAATTTTTAATAATATTTTTGAAACGATTGCCTTACATACAATTGTGCACATATTAAAAAATCCATAAACACTTAATAACAACATATTTTCGCTCGATTAAATATGTCGAAATTGATGTTTAATTTAGATTTATTTTCATTTCAGACATCTAAAATCTCCAATACCAGGTTTGCCTGATATTGTCAATAATGAAGTTGTAACAACAGTGTTCAAGGACCCGATGTATGATGAGAACTACATATTTTTAGCTAACAGGCTTCCCGACGCTGTGGACCCACCGCAAGTTATTCAGAATCACAATAATAAAAATGGTCCTGTCATAGGTAACAAACATTATCCATTTTTATATATTTATTTTTTATATTTACTTTCTACGTACTGACTGACGACACGAAACTTACAAAAAATACGCTACTTTCCCACCAAAAAGCTCTTAGCTCTCATTTTTATTATTATTATTATTAAATATCTGCAAACAGACAAAAATTCCTTACTTGTTTTTATTTTTGGAAATAAGAAAAGATTTTTTTTATAATAATCTTCAGTCTAACTTGAACCTTTTGTCCATAATTAACTCCATTGTTCGTAGGGTTTAACGAATTTTTCTTTTCTTTAAGGCTTTGGTAGTCATACGCAAAGGGCATATATTCCACCTGGCGGACATCGGTTAGTTTCATCCGGCATGAGACCGCAGAGATTCGACAGTGGACAAAGTTCGGGACATCAAAATAATGGAAGAAATGGGGTAAACTACAACTATCCTCCGGCTCAAGGTAAATTAAACAAAAATACCAAATCGTTTGATAACACCGTTATGTTAGCGTCAAACAAATAAACAAAAAATATAACGCTTTAAGTACAGACGTCAGGCCTCTTATTCTGTCCGATTCCTAGTAATCCGGTTGGAATCGATTTGATCTTGAGCAACCAAAACAAAATATACATGGTTATGATTTAGTGGTTTCATTCCTAAGTACAATTGGAGGTTTGCAATAATTTTTTGGTTATTGATAAAAGAATTTTTTTAAAATAAACGCAAAATCTCGAATCGTATATGTGAAAGTTAAGTGAAGCTTAAACAGAAATGTGTAATTACACGAATATAAGTAAATTAAAAATATTTTTTTACAATTTTCTTAAAAAAAAAAAAAATGGATTTTTGGGATAAAAGGAACTAGAGCTAAACTTGATTCATAAGATATGACTAGTGTTCTCTGCGGGACAACCCATACCATACAATTCTGTATGTCACAACGATTTTAGTTTTTTTAGTTTAATAATATACTTTTGGTAAACAAATATTGAAATACTGTCGGATTATTTTTAGTATCTGGCCCTACAGCTATAAATAAAAAATATACTTGGTTTGTTTTAAAACAAGTTTTTACCAATAATATGAGTGCACATTAGTGTAGTCGTTAAAAGTTGAAATCTTTGTGCCGTCCCCTAAAAGTTTATTTTTGTTAAAAAAAACCACTAACTGTATTTTTTTAATTAAGTAATAATTTCTAAAATTAGCTGATGAAATGTGGGAAAATGATTTTTCAATGAGATTCACAGTTATTAACAAAAAAAATTTTTAATTTTATTGTTTTCGGTTATTTTTAACTAAACATTTGATAACAAGTCTATAAATATTTCGTTACACAATTCTTAAATTTTATTACACCAAAAAGTTAGCTAAGATCAGCTTGAGGCATGTGTTTTGCTTATTTAAATAAAAACATACAAGTTAGAAGTAGAAATCCCAACTAGGCGATACCCTGTACAGTAAGTGCTTGCAAATATGTGTGTGTGTGTGTGTGTGTGTGTGTACGCATATACAGCATACTTTACTTAACTTCAATGTTCCATATCTCCGGTGTTTCTCAACCGATTTCAATACAAATTTCACAGATTGTCATTATTTCGTTTAGTGTTTCGAACGCTGTCTCAATATTTCTTCAATATTCAAGATTTTGTTGTTATCGATCCCATGTGTATATGGGAAACGGGAAAAGTTATCGAAAATTTGAAACAAACTTTTTCTGCCATTCTGATTCGATACAGTTATATCCGTCTATCTGTCTGATTCTATGCAGTTTTTGACGTGTTTTTGAGTGTTTTCAGTATGTTTGTTTAAACCTTTTACAATAAATGCATAACAGGTTTCAAATCTAAAACAGCTTTTTTGATGTAAACCTGATTTTATTTGTCAAGTTGGACCAGATTTGTCAACTATTTCATTTAGCCACCATAAAACAACACAGATCTTTAAGAAGGTTTTGCCATGAAAAACAAGTAGGTTTTGCAAGTATATAAAATATTTGGCAAGCCGAAGATAGCTTCTTTTCTTGTTTTAGAAAAACAAATATTAAAAATAAATTTAAGGTATAGACAAACATCTTTTGCCTAAAATTCCGGTAATTCTTTTATAAATTTTGTTTACTTTATTTCAGGTAACTATTCGAATCAAAACTACAACAGACCTTACAATCAAAGATATCAGGATAATAATTACCAGCAACGTAATACATATAATGGGCCACGACATAATCCTTACCGACACCCAAACCGAGGAAATTATTCGCAACAATCAAATTATAGACGATTCTAACCAATATTTTATTTTAAATTATAAGAGAAATATCAATTGCCAGCAAACTTTCGTATGTTTGTACAAAGCTTTTGCATTTTTTGCATTACACTCAAAAACAGTTAACGTTTTTTTATAAAACAATTAAATCGGAGCAATAAAAACTAACCGTTGTAACTGTTTTGCAAACATGGGTTAGTCAAAAATTCTTAACCCAAGCTTGTGTAACTGCCATTGCTTTTTGGACAACCACTAAATAAATTTTTATCCATCTAAGCAGATCTTAAGGATATGTAGCTTAAAAGTGATAAGTAGCGAGTGATAACGATTGCCTATACATTTTGGATACCATTGGCGAAGACGCTGACGGAAACTTGCAGATACATTTTTTTCGTTAATTCTCTAATCAGATTTTAAAGGAATCGGGCATCAAAAAATAAGAAATCGAATTCCTCAAATCGTATTTTGGGCTGCGCTCGTCGTCCAACACCACATATATGGAATAACTCATAAACAACTTTGTATGTTTAGCTTTCCTTTAAATGTTACTTATCACTCAAACTGAAATATGTGTAGAAAAGGAAAAGTAAAAAACTAAGTTGTATAATTTTAATTTCCGTCTTAGCTAAAAACGAACTAAAAGCATTTTAAAGTCAGTCAAAGCACATGAGTGATTAAACTAGATTAAATTGTTGGCAGCAATGTATATAACACGCGCTGCAACTGTACGCTAACCAAATTTGTAGTTAATAGCGCTGTTAAGTAGCAATTTTATTTTGTACCAACGTTCCAACGAAAAGATCGTGAGTGCCCATGTGGACAAAATTCATTCGACTTCAAAGTTATCAAAGTAGGTTAGATCAATATCGTGTCGGCCGATTGTTTATACGCAGTCTTCAAAAAATCATTTTGCGAAGCTTGGGGGATCCTGATTTCAGGATGTCCCAAACAGGTTATCAGCAGAAGCTACCGGATTCGCCGGGTGCAAGAAATCAATTCACCGCGCACAGAAAAAGCAAACAGGATAGCAATTGTCGCACCTGCAATGATTTTAAGTCATGGTCCAAGCAACAGCGTCTAATCTTAAGCACGCAGGCAGCAAAGGTAAAGATAAAAGGATCAAGCATGAGTTTTTCTTATGATTTTGCTTTTCATATAGGACAAATATATGGGCAATAACGATAAGATAACTGTTAAGATTGCAGAGTCGGCAGATGAATGCCCACTGGACAAGGTGGCACTTGGCATATCCACTTGGAGCTTATTGCATACTATGGCAGCATTTTATGCAGATAATCCAAATGAAATTGAAAAAAGCGATATGCGAAAATTCTTTGACGTACTCTCACGTTTATATCCATGCGATTATTGTGCCAAAGATTTTCGTACGGAGTAAGTGTATTTAAAAGTAAATAAAGCTAATATTAAATAATGGCTTACCTCTCCCACTTGAAAAGAATCAAAGTAAATCCAGTTAATGTCAATTCTCAAAAGGATTTGGCAATGTGGCTGTGCATGTTTCATAATCGAGTGAATGACAAGCTCAACAAACCGTTATTCAACTGCAGTAAAGTAAATGAGAGGTGGCGTGACGGCTGGCTGGACGGTTCCTGTCCTTAGGTGTTAGTAGTTAGCTGGTAACGATCAAACTTACTTCTCACTTTTCTGGGATCTAACATTTTCATATTTTTCAAGAACTTCAAATGTTTACGTTTTGTAGTACGTGTGTTGTGGATCGAAATTCGAATTTTCTGTATTTAACCGTCAATTAAATACATTTTTGATAATCGGTAAAACTTTTAGTTTTATTTCTCCTAACCAAAGCCGCAATTTCTTAAAGTCAAATATCATCCGTTCTCCACGTTATACCGCTTTTACACAATGCTACAAATTGCATGAAACTTTTGGTTTGTACACATGGGAAGTGGGGCGAGCAACGTAGGATAAAAGTTGTACGAAGACCAAACCGTGCAACTTTTTATATGCAGTTCATTAAACGCTTATTCCGGTTTTAATGGCTGCAGTGTTGATATTTTTGGAAGAATGGTTTTTTTGTTGTGAGGGTTTGAGTGACAGGACATAATTTAAGATACGTAAACAAACACAAACATACAAAATGTAATTGTTTTTAACGGAATACCAACAAATTTCATGTTTGAGTGTCAGAACATAATTTAAGATACGTAAACAAACACAAACATATATATATACATATATACATATATATATATATATATATATATTTGGCCAACATGAAATTTGTTGGTATATATATATATATTGATGTTAAAAAGTTACAATATGCAGCAACTTTGAAATTCAGCAAAGTTGTATGCAATTAGTTGCACCGAGTAAAACAGGTTGTAATTCGACCCCAGATAAATTTTTGCTCGATTTGCGGACCCTTTTCTTGATTGAATTAAAATTCTTCATATATTAGCACGGTCAATAATTGATCTTCCACTCGTTTCTGCTACCAGCGAAGGGATAAGTTCAACACCGGGCACTAAATTGAATGAAAACAAACTAATATAACAAGTAAGAAGGCTCTAGTTGGGAAATTCCGACTAGACGATACCCTGATCCCTATACTTTACGCGTACAGGCAGTGCTTGCAAGTATGTGTGCGTGTGTGTACGACCATACTGCATACTGCATACTCAACTTCAAGGTTCCATATCTCCGGTGTTTCTCAACCGATTTTAATAAAAAATCAAATGCCATTTCAAATTTTTTCAAATTCAAGATTTTATTGTTATTGATCCCATGGGGAAACGGGACGGGTTATCGAAAATCGAAAACAAACTTGTACTGCCTAGGGATTAGGCGAGCTTAAGTTCCAAATCTGAAATCTCTAGCTCTTATAGTCTCTGAGATCGACGCGTTCATACATTCATACATACAGACAGACGAACGGAGGGACAGACGGACATGGCTATATCGACTCGGCTGTTGATACTGATCAAGAATATATATACTTTATGGGGTCGCACATGCTTCCTTTTGCCTGTTAAATACTTTTGCACAAAACCATTATACCCTTTTTAAATGGGATCAGGGTATAAAAAGGAAAAATTTAAAATAAGTTAGGCTATAATTAAGAAAGCTCGGTTAGAAAAACGAACCATAGACATTACGCGTACAGTCATTGTTTTTAGTATGTGTGTGTGTGTGTATACGCATATTCAAAGAGTGCTAGCAATACTGCGCTACTTTAATCTTTGATATCTTCGATATTTTTTAACTGACTTCGACTTTCTCAGGTGATCATTTTGTGAACTTTTCAACTTTAAAATTGTGTTACAGTTGTATATCGGAGCACGGAAGAGATATCGATAATTTAAAGCAACTCTAAAATGCGCGTGGTTAAGAAAATTTAGATTAATACTTCCTTCAAAAACTGCAACACAAGTTTGGATGACACGCCCACTACTGCCGCCCCAGCACTTCGCTTTTGCTTCCTAAAATAAAATAAAAAAGAAAAACAACAAAATAAATTAATCAATAATACATTTTCAAAGATATAAATACTCCAAAAATTGATTTGACTGCTATAAAATCATTTTCTAATAACTTTATTCTGTTAGGTAACTTTGATACTCCCTGTTAACATTATGGGTTTCCATTGGTATGTTGGAGCCAAAGTGTTTGTTGGTCCAGCTTTGCTTATGTTTATATTCTAAGCATGAAATGTTTACATTAAAGTGGATAATATAAGGGTGATGACTACTTAACAATAAATAGAGGGAAAGAGGTAAGTGGTGGCAATTTTATAACTCTTTTACCGCCAGAGCTTGAATTCTCCTGAACTCTTTTTACTTTAATGTAATTTTTTTTCTTTTGAAAAGGTTTTAGATAACAGTTGAGTCTCACAGTAAACAAGTTTTATTAAGTAGTTTGGCGTTTGTCCTTTGTCACAATTTTGATTTAGTTTCTCATTTTTAGCATTTCTTATGATTATTGTTTAATCATATTTTTTTCTCCACTTAATTTGTTATTGATCATAATGTAATTGAATATTATTTATAAAGTGTGCAACTTTTGCTCTAAGTTTTCTTAAATTTACATTTTTTATACCCTGATCCCATTAAAAATGGGAAAAAAGGGTATAATGGTTTTGTGCAAAAGTATGTAACCGGCAGAAGGAAGCTTCTCCGACCACATAAAGTATATATATTATTGATCAGCATCAACAGCCGAGTCGATATAGCCAACCGATCTCAGAGACTATAAGAGCTAGAGACTCCAGATTTCGAACTTAAACTCGCCTAATCCCTAGGCAGTACAAGTTTGTTTTTGATTTTCGATAACTCATCCCGTTTTCGATGTACACATGGGATCGATAACAACACAATCTTGAATTTTGAAAACTTTGAAATGGCATTTGAAATAATGAGCAAAATAATGACAATCTGTGAAATTTTTATTAAAATCTGTTAAGAAACACCGGAGATATGGGACATTGAAGTTGTGTATGCAGTATGCAGTATTTTATAATGTTCTTTCTTATCAATTTAATTTGTAACAAAATCCATTTAAAATATAATTATTTCTCGTTATATTTCTTGAATGTACTTAATTTATGTTATTATTTTTGTGGAAAAAAATGTTTGATAAACTTCTGTATTTTAGAATTTTGTCTGACAGCTTGTTAATAGCGTCTTTGAAATGTGTATTTATTTAAATTTGATGGTTCACATTTTTGTATTATTTTGGTGCATATCTAAATTGTTCATCAATCCAAACAGCCATATCTAAGTCTTTTCTGTGTTCTTTCAGATGGGCTTATTAATTTGATTTTAGCTTTAATTAGGGCTATCCCTTTAAACAAATTACTTTGGTTTAATTTGATTGCTGTCACATTTTAATACTCCACACTTTCTGCAGTTTGATTTTACCAGATTATGTGGTTTGGGAACTGAATTTTTGTCTTTTAAATTTAAAAAAATGATTCGCTTGCTTTGTGTTTAAGAAGTTGTTCTTTGTTTTAATGTGCATTCAAAATTTTTTATATTTCTTGTGACTTTAAAAAGGACATTTACTTTACATTGTACTATGTATTATATATAAGCTGTGCAATTTTGTTATTATTTTATACCCTGAACCCATTAAAAATGGGTAAAAAGGGTATAATGGTTTTCTGCAAAAGTATTTAACAGGCATGGGCACATATTTGTGATGCAAACTGTTTTAAAACTGACATCAGAGTATTTTAAAGTAGTTTGCGCCCGACTGCAACGTTTGAACTTATTTGTTATAGTTCTACCTGAAATAAAAGATTTAAATTGTAAACATTTTTGATTTTCTACATGAAGATAAATCTAAGCACTGCGTATTTACAATCAGATTAAACTGTTCAATAATTGAACTTTACAATATGTTAATGCCTCAGAAGACCCAGGTTCGCTACCTTGGTATGAACTATACAGGAAGCTTACATTGCGCAGAGAAATCCAGTTTATGACAGCAAAGTGTAAATCAAAAACGCAACACATTAACTGGATTTTAAAGAATTTAAGCAACCTTAATGTAAGGAACTGGCCATAGTGCAAAAAAACAAAATCAGGTCAACATGGACACATGGAAAAAAATTCTGATGCAAAGCTGCTAAGTTTTGGAATAAAGCGATGCAAATCCTACCAAATGAAATGGTCCGAGAAATTTCCAGTGCTCCATACTATCTGAGCGGTAAAACACGACATTATATTCAAACAGTAAAGTTGCAAAATAAAAAACAATAGAGAGAAAAACAATAGAGATTGAAGCCTGCTCATTCCGCTACTATTCTAAATTGGCGTCAGACTAAAACAAAATACATGCGATTTGTCTCCATATAAACGCACAAGCAGATTGTTGCATAAAGCTTGAAGCATGATGAAATTAGTATAAGGTGGCCTCGCCGGCAGCCGCTTCTTATCTTCAGTGCATGCTTGCTTGTTGACAGAGTGCATATCATTCACACTTATTCACACTCACTATACTATGTGCCTTTCGCTCGCACTTATTGCAAACATACGTTAAAGGACCTCTTGTGTTTCAACAAAGTTCGAAGCTCTGCCACAAAATAAAAAAAAAAGTTTTAATAATGTTTTGCAACAACACATACAAAATACAACATTCATACAAATGTAGATATATAATTTTACCGTGGACTACAAGATTTTGTTTATGTATGGTTTATTTGAAATTTTGTTAATGTTAATTCAATTTTGTTTCTGTTGCTATGTTTTTACTGATATTTTTGTTTTGCCATTCCAATATTTTATAACTTTTGAGTAGGTTGTTTATTATTAAATAAATTTTGACAATCGAAAGCAAAAAAACAAAGAAGCAGTTAAACCAGCTGGTGAAACCTGCTGTCTCGGTAATTATAATCTTCAAGAAATGCTTTGAAATTAATAGTATGTAGTTTTGTGTAAAAGGAAGAATCCCGATTAGGATTCGTCTAAGCCAGCGGTCGGAAAACTTTTTGAATCAGTACCCCAACTTTTTTTGTCAAACTTGACCTTACCCCAAATTATTGTTGTGTAACTTGCCATTACCCCAAAATATTGGTGTGGAAGTTGGCATTACCCCATGATGTTGTGTAAGTTGCCATTGCCCCATAGTGATGAGCAAAAAACAAGAAAACAAAAAAAGTCAATAGAATAGAAAATTCAAAATATATATTTCTGAATCATGACCATTACCCCCAGAAATTTCACTTTTACCCCATTTTGGGAAATTTTCCCCGACCGGTGGTCTAAGCCCTAGGCAGTACAAGTTTGTTGAAGTCTTCCCATTTCTGATATACACATGGAATCGATAACACTCAAATGTTGAGTATGGAAAACTTGGAAAACATTTGAAACATAAGACGAATTAATGCCTATCTGTTGAGAAACACCAGAGAAATGAAGTTTACTATGCAGTATACGCTTACACACACACACACACTGCTATATTTTTATATTTGTTGTTACATACTTCATTTTAACGAAGTGAAATTAAAAGGATAATAAATGCATGTGTTCTGATTCCTTATTTGTGTTTTTGCGGTATCTGTATATGTGAGCATTCGCATGTAAACATTTAATACAAATGTACATATTCGGTGGTAAAAATGAATGAAAAACAAGCTAAAAATGTAGAGTAATAATATTGAAGCAACTCGATTAAGGCGTTCAAGGCTACCTTTTTTTGACCACAAACAAATATTGTTCTTCTTGAACGTTGCGTACAAATTATTTTTTAATAAAATAACTAACCCCCCCCCCCCCCCCCCCCCCATATCATATTTATCAAGAGAAAACTTTGTTTTTTTTTGCCATATTTGACATTTAAAAAAGTCCTGAAAATATAACTTTCCAGAAATTAGAACTACCCCTGGAACAAACTGCTTCTTATTTGCAAGCGTCCACTGTACCGCTAAACTGTGAGCATCCAAGGACCGTTTTATTCCATCAGATCAGGATTTTGAAATAACCCTTATAGCCCCCTATAAACAATGGTTTTCGGATTACAACTCTTGCTCTGGAGCCAATATCTTTTCCTTCACTTTGCAAACCAAAAAATCTGCGGATCGCAATTCTAATTAAAATTTGTGTTTGGCGTTATCCGGACATTGTTGAACCGTTATCGAACTTTGTTTAAATTGCAAAGCGGGCCTGAAAGAAGCAGATGCACGTTTCTTCAATTTAGGACCTAGCTCTTAGATTTATGTATGGCTGTCTTAAACTTCGTTTACACTGATGCCGGCAGAAAGAACTTATTGACGGCGTCATAAAGTCACTAAATACATTATTAGATTGTTGGTTTGTCTTGTTCTCATACTGTTATGCTTACCCAATTAAAATAAGTTTTATAGCAGATGGTGGTTCGACTTAAGACCGTTTATATTTGTTAGATATACTTTATTCTATTTATGTATATTTATAGGAATGTACACACATCCACTGTAATATCCGCCTAAACACGCCTCTTCCAACACCTTTTTTTTTTGGGTTCGGTGCCGAGTTTTAGGCGTGCCGCTGTGCTGTCGGCAAGTAAAAAGTAATGAAATGTGCGCCTCTTCAGCGCAAAACCAATAATCTCTAATTAGGTATCTTTACACCTCTGACATCAAGCATAATAGTTTCCTTTCACAATTAATGTGTTTCGTTATTTAATAAAAAAAAGGTCTTTTGTTTTCCTTTGTGCGACAGGTGGTGTAACAGCAGGCCACCAACACAGTTTAAATGTGTAAACATTTAAAATGTACAATGTATAGAAATGCTCAATGATCAACACAGTTGTAGTCAAGTATGTTTTACCTTTGCGTTGTATACAATATAAAACGTAAATAAATATGTAACACTAACCAGCAATTTAAGAAACAATACATATATGCCCTGCTATAATGAAATATGAATTTGATTGAACATATTAAGAAGGAATCCATTGAGAACGCATGTTTGCGTCTGAGTCCTATTAGCATTTAAAGCATGCAGTAGCATGTATTTCTGACTGTTCAAAGTCTTTTCGGCTAGTGGAGTAGACTTGTCACTTCGCTCGATGGTATGATTTGCCATAAATGTCTTTTGTACCTACTTTAACGTAGCACAATCTATTCCCAACAATATTTTTCTACCGAATGAAAACATTTTTTACCTTCTATTCTTATCAACGAGTCTCCCACTTAAGACAATACAACAACACAGAGAAACGCTATCACACAATATCTTTTAAAATGATAGACTATGTGTTATTCTAATGTATATGCTACTTTATTGTAAAGTTTCATTACAATCCGTTCAGTAGTTCTTGACAAACATTCACATTTATAATATTAACAGGATGTCATGTCCAGCGGCGTAGACTACTCATTTCTTATTATTTTTCTACTCTAAGGAACAAATTGATGGTCCTCGTGTCATGTCTGGCGTTGTAGACTAGTCATTTCTTGATTCTAGGCAGCTAAATTCAAATCTAAAATCCGATCGGATCTCGTTTTTTTTTTGGTAACACTCTGATACTAGAGCATTGCATGAGCACATTCAAAAGCATAAACAGGCCTTTTTTTCTTTGAGCACTAGTTACTTATTTTACTCGTTTCAATGGGTACGCAAAAAAAGAATTTGCTTCTCATATGTATGAATATTTTTTGTGAATCATTTAAAAACAAGTAAGAAGGCTTTAGTCGAGAAATCCCGCCTAGGAGATACCCTGAACCCTATACTTTACGCGTACAATCAGTGCTTGCAAGTATGTGTGCGTGTGTACGCACATATTGCAACTGCATACTCAACTTCAAAGTTCCATATCTTCGGGGTTTCTTAACCGATTTTAGTAAAAACTGCATAGATTGTCATTATATGTTATCGATATCATGTGTATATCGGAAACTGGATGAGTTATCGAAAATCGAAAACAAACTTGTACTGCCTAAGGATTAGGCGAGCTTAAGTTCCAAATCTTGAGTCTCTAGCTCTTATAGTCTCTGAGATCGACGCGTTCATATGGACAGACGAACGGACGGACAGACGGACATGGCTATATCGACTCGGCTGTTGATACTGATCAAGAATATATATACTTTATGGGGTCGGACATGCTTCCTTTTGCCTGTTACATACTTTTGCACAAAACCATTATACCCTTTTTACCCATTTTTAATGGGTTCAGGGAACAAAAATCAAATTTTATAAAAATTTAAATTTTCCAGCGCGTTATTTATTTATTTGTTAGTGCACTAATTCGTTTGATGTGGCCGAACTTTGAGCTCAATGCCAGGCGCACACAGCGTATATTTGTTTTTGCAATAATCTGCTAGTGTATCTAGCTAGCGACGAAACCCATGTTTTATGTTTTTGTGAGCTTGCTTTCGATTAGACCCTCATTTTGTAAGTCAACCTGGTGTCAATTACAAAAAATTACGGATTGAGACTGTCAAGGTTCGCAAAAGCAAGCAACGTTCGGTTGTGATTTGCAGTCTGTAGCATAATCTTTGAGCATGTTTTCTATTTTATGTTCTTCATTTCTTAACGAGAGACTGGAACCGTTTTTCGCAGAATTTGGTTTTGTTCGTTTGCAGCAATTTTTGGAGTAGTGAAACAAAACAAACAAGGAACTTATAGAATGCAAATGCAATGCTCGATCCGATACCGAAGGTAAAGAGTAGTTTGGTTTCGTCCGTCTGAGTAAGCACAATTTTTTTGACACGCTTTAAGCTAGCGGCTTACTAATTTGCGAATGTCTTTGTCTATGAGCTTGTCAGATAAAGTGTTAAGATTTGGATTCAACATCCACAGGGGGACATAAGCACCAACAAAATCGATAACGATAACAGCTAGAACTTCCAAAATGGCTGGAAAGACAGTGAGAGGCGTCCCATTAAAAATTGCACAGTTTTTGAGGTGAAGTCGAATATTTGGTGTCAAGTTAGCGGGCGATGTTTAGATCCAAAATTTGTATGACACACACACTAATGCCGCCCCGGTTTTAAAATCGAAAATGCTTATACCTCTGGCAGTTTTTGAGCTAGAGTCACCGAAAACAGAGTTAGAGTTAACAAAAACACTCTATACTTCTCTGGTACGTCCGATTCTAGAATATGGATCATGTATTTGGTACCCCAAATACAGAATTCATCAGGAGAGATTAAAATCGGTGCAAAAACAATTTCTGCATTTTGCTCTCAGGGGTCTTCCCTGGGATACTAACATTAATTTATCTTCCTACTAATAATCTGATCGCAGAACAATGCTTAGTGTAGTTTTTTTACACAAACTTATTAATGGTGAAATTGATTCCTCTGAACTAGTTAGTTCGCTAGTTAGCTAAATAAGTTTTGCAGTTCCGATTAGACCTACTAGAAATTTCCTACCTATTTCCCTTCAAACTTGTAATACTAATTACGCTATACATAACCCCTTCCGAATCCTATGCTCAGTCTACAATGAGCTCTCCAACTTATTTCATGGTTCCACTTCTAGTGTCTCTCTTAAAATAATATTTTTGTATCACTTGTCTATATGCTCGCGATTATCGTAGTCGTACGTTAAGGATGTGTCCCTCGGTCGGTTGGGCGGGAGGTGGTTTTGCGTAATGCTTGGGTCCGCGCGCTAACAAGCCGGTGCTTGGTATCGTTGGGCCACTTGAATGTACTGTCTCTTTTTTTAGTACATCTACGTCCAATAATAATAATAATAATAATATATATAATATATATAATTAAGTATTATTAATACATATATATAAAATATACAGTATGTAACAAAACCGTTATACAGTTTTTTTTAACCCATTATCAATGGATTTAGGGTACAAAAGAGACTTCGAATTAAAAAATTTAGCAGCCCTAAAAAAATTGAAAAAAGTTCGCACTTGTACACTCTCAAAAGTTGTCTAAACCTTTTGAGCTTAACTACATTATTTTCGCCAGGTTCTGAGTAGTCCAAATCGCTAATCGAAATTTTAGATTCTAGTTTCTAAAATGCTGTCACATTTAGACAGCAATTTTTAAGCGATCTGCGCTAAATTTCTCTACTAGAAAATTCTGCATTGACAACACGCCTTAAGAGCCTGCCGTAAAAAATCGTTTACCTTCCTAACCTTACTATTTTTATATTTCGATATTTCTGTGCTGGCAAAGCTCTCAGAGTCCCCAAAAAGTAACCGTCAGAGTATCCTGCTAATCAGTTCTTTTTATACCCTGATCCCATTTAAAATGGGAAAAAGGGAATAATGAATTTGTCCAAAAGTATGTAACAGGCAGAAGGAAGCATCTCCGACCTTATAAAGTATATATATTCTTGATCAGCATCAACAGTCGAGTCGATATAGCCATGTCCGTCTGTCCGTCTGTCCGTCTGTATGTATGAACGCGTCGATCTCAGAGACTATAAGAGCTAGAGACTCCAGATTTGGAACTTAAGCTCGCCTAATCCCTAGGCAGTACAAGTTTGTTTTCGATTTTCGATAACTCATCCCGTTTCCGATATACACATGTGATCGATAACAACAAAATCTTGAATTTGAAAAATTTTAGATGGCTTTTGAATTATAAATCAAAATAATAACAATCTGTGACATTTTTTTTTTAAATCGGCTAAGAAACACCGGAGATATGGGACATTGAAATTGTGTATGCAGTGTGCAGTATGCGCGTACACACACGCACACATACTTGCAAGCACTGACTGTACGCGTAAAGTATAGGGATCAGGGTATCGTCTAGTCGGGATTTCTCGACTAGAGCCTTCTTACTTGTTTGAGAATCGAATTTTGTGACTCTAGCTGTAAGAATGTTTTATGTTTTACCAATACACATTTTTGGATTTTAAAGTTGAGAAAATAGGTTATTATGTATATTTACATAGATTTAAGTATAAGTTGATTATTAATAAACATGCTATGGAAGCAAGCCTTAAAAAATTCGAATCGAAATAATTAAAGAGTGTGGCTGGTGTACGTATTCGTAGTTGAGTTTGAAATAAGTTTTAAATCAAATTTAACGGTATTTGTGTTTGAAATCCAATTCAAATTATGTTGTGTTTATAACCACGGGGTTAGCTTGGGTTTCGCTTCTGAGTTGTAAACAATGGATAATTGTAACAACTGTAAACTGTGTACCGAGCCAAATAACATTAAAGCGTTTATTTTCATGTCTGTATGTTCACACAGAATCGGAAATCCTGATTATTACAAGCAAATGTCAAAACGACTGGGTGGGTAACATACAGTAAGTGTAACAATAAGGCGGTAAATACGAAAGAGATTTATGACTGCGTGGCTTAAACAGCTAGCCCAACGCCAGCCCAACCCTAAGCGAACAAATTTCTCGTGTTGTATTAAAACTGTTTACCGTGAAATTTGTTGTGATTGTGGTTGTGATTACATTATGTTACCATCAAAACGATATAATACAATTAATGAAGCATAACTTATTGGCAAAAAAAATTTGTTACCAAAATTCATTTCACATAAAAGATGTTCCATGTTTTACATTTGTAAGACTTGTAAACTAAAAACTTTTTAATTTAAAGCGAAATTTCACCAAACATATAATAACAATTTTGAAATGTCGGCGATACTGTGGTGTTTTATGATTTATACATATAAAGGGTATTTTGTTAAGACGTTCGTCACGTTCGTTATAAGAGAATTAAGTTTCGGAAAATTGTTTCGTGAATATGTTTACTCTAAATATTCCGGAGCTATCTTATTGTTCCGGCCACATTTTCAATGGCATTTTGCAGAATGACCAGAACAACTGATGTGTTTCATTGGTGGAATCGTCCTTGGATTTAAAAGGAATTTGTTTTTATTTTCAATTAATCTCACAGAGATCTTGATCTGTACCCCGGTGGACTTACTTAGTTTAGCTTCTCAAATTTTCATAGCAAACGACATTTTGCTATTTTTCTCGGAACGCCAAAACGACTGTTCTGTTCCGATTAGCGTTGGTCGTTTCCATGGAAAAAGTTAGTTAAAATCGTAAGTTTAAAAGTATATCCTGTTAATGACATTATAATAATATATATATATATATATTATTATATATTTAAACTTACGATTTTAACTAACTTTTTCCAATATAAATATTTAGGTACGCTTCGTAATTGCTTATCTTTAGTTAAGAAAAATCGTGATTAAATCCGAAACAAGTAAGATAACTCTAAATCCAAGTAAACTAATACTTAAATCAATTCGGTAGTATAAGCAAAAAATAAAAAATAAAATTCTTAAATAAACAAAAATTTGGTCGTTTGAAAAGTTGAATAAAGTCGCGCCTTTCTTAAAATAAGAAAGAAACTTTCTTATTTTCGCCTATCCTTTCTTAACGAGCGGTTGGCAAGCTTAAGTTCGAGAACACGAGCTCAAAGCCAACTAGCGGCTACTTATATTTTTTTTTTTGTTATTTCACCTGTTAAAGTGGGACTTAGTGTGAATATTTTAATTTCATGTAAAAGTCATTAAAGTAAAGTAATAAAGTATAAAGGCGAAATTATGTTCGTTTAACATTAAGATTGGACCATTGACTGAACAGATTCAAAAGCTTCAATGAGCCATTATTTTCTATGAGCATTAGTAACTCACTTTTAATAGGTACATAAAAAAGTATTTGCTTCTCATATCGGAGGCACAATAATATCAGAAAAACAGTGTACCCTGAGCGAAAAATAAAAAATTTCAATTTTGCAGCGCATCATTAGCTAATTTATATAATTAATGCGTTAAGAAGCAGATAAACAGATTTGTTTACAAGTGAACATGCACAATCATTTTTTTTATGATTTTGTGGCCAAGCTTTGACTTTCATGCCGGGAAAATACAGCATGTAGTTTTGTTTTTGTCTAGCTAGCGACAAAACCCATGTTTTTTGTTTTGCGAGCTTGCTTCCGATTAGACCATTGTTTTGTGCGTCAAAATAAAGGATAAAGTCTGTGAGAGTTTGCAAAAACAAACCACGTTCAGGTTGTTCTGTGGAAAGTGCACACTTTTCGGTTCGATAATTAGCTTTCAGTATGTTTTCTATTTATTTATTTTAATTTATTCTTCTTCTTTAACGGGAGCCTTTTTGAAGCAGTCGTTTATTGTGAACGAACATAATTTTAATTTTTCGAGTTGTAAACGAAAGCGAGCAGAGTTCATAGAATGATTCGCTTTATGAATGCTCATATGCTCATGCAATGCTCTAATATATAAAATTTGCGTTCGAAATGTGTTTGGAACTGGCTCAACAGCTAATGCACTCGCCGCATAAGCAAGTTATCTAAGTTTCACATATAGTCACGTTAAGCATAAACAGGAAATATTGTAATGCTTTTTTCTAATTCCTTACATAATTGTCACACTGGGATTAAGCACACTAAACTTGAATCAAGAATCAAAAAAGTCATGACAAGAACTCATAATAAGTAAGATTTAAGATTTAAGCAAAAGTCCGGATTAATTCAACTCTTATAAAGATTTTTTCAACCAAAAATCGCAATTAATTTGAAATATAAACCAAAAAAATTTTGAAAATTTGTTTAAATTTTTAGTAAAATTAGGCTTGATATCAGAAAAAATAATTTAAAAATGATTAGTTTTTATTTATCGTTTAATTAATTCTGGATTAAAAAAGAAAATTTTTACTCAGATCAAGAAAATGCCGGATAGGTCATATTTTATCACGGCCTTGGCTTGATTTAAGTAAGAAATTTATTATTTTTTGATGAGTGTACAGAGTACAATTCCTATCCTATTGTTTGTCTAAATACATCTGTTTTACTTATTAAACGCAGTTGTGTACGAGCTTATATAAAACAGAATATACTTAAAATAACCAAGATGATTTGCTTAACACGTCTGAATTCAAAGCCCGGCTGCAAAAAGACTGAAAAAAAAACCAAACTAGTTGTTTTTGATTTTCGGTCACATTTTTTGCTACTGATAAACGAACGGCTTTCTTAAAACATATTCTTAATTTGTTTTTTGTTCCCAATTTATGAACAGATGTTTTTAATTTTTAAAATAGTTTGTTCTTAATGGTCCATAAAAGAAATTTTTTCTCGTGATTTAAATAATTTTCACAAATTAAGAACGCATTTAAAAGCAAAAGTGTTGAGGAACCTGCTTAGTAAAGGAGAGGTCGTAGGTTTGAATCCCAGCAAGCCAATTTAACAAGGTAATTTAAATTATATTTATATTTATATTTATTTATTTCTAGCAGCATGAGAATGTTTGACAACGACATTTCTCCAGCATCAAATCAATTAGCAATTTTCTATAGTATATATATTTCAACGGATTTTCTTTTCTTTGATTTGGAGATTTGAAATTTGTTTTTAAATGCAGCTACATGGAAATATTTAGGTTTTTTTTTTCAACATTGCAAAATGAATTGACATACATAGTACATACGAGTATGGTAAAAAAACAACGAAATTGTATTGGTGGCCTTTAACAAATAAGAAAAAAAGGTTTTGAGTGTGTACTTATTCCAATGTTCCATATCTCACGTGTTGATCAATCGATTTCTATACAAATTTCACTTGTTGTTAAGCCGTTTCCAAGTTTTCCAAATTCCACCATTCCATCTTATTGTTATCGATCACATGTGTATATATTATTGTCTCTCAAATCGACGCGTTCATACATTCAGACAAACACGGCTATATCAACTCAGGTGTTGATGCTGATCAAGAATATATATTAACATACTTTATGAACATACCCCTTTATATATTCATTTTCCCATTTCTAATGGTTCAGGTTGTAAAAATATATGGAATAAATACATACTTTTCAAGTGTTTAGAAATTTGTTTGAGGGTCATAAAGAATGAATAATAATTAGCACATCAGAGTAATATGGTAAAAATCATGACAATTACCACCGCATTTAAACTATGCAACTTTTGCTGGTAGGCAATGGCTGTACGCGTTATATTAAGGGCTTAGGTTATCTTCTATTAAGTGAATGTTTAAAATTCATATCAGTTATTGACCTGCAAAACAAAGATCTCATCGTGTTGAGCCTCTTAAAAACTCATAACTTCCATTAAAAATCATACTTTCCACTGGTTTTCGTATATATAAACAAATATTGAATATATAAAAGGTCAAGTCAAGGGTAAAAAATTCCATTTGCCTATTATTTTAGTCAGAGCTGCAAACTCTATAAAATGGCCATGATTCGGTTCAAGTTCCGAACCCGAGCTATGACTGTTTTGGAACCCCGGGTTCGGTTTAAAGCCCAGACTCCTACAAAAGGGAAGATCAAAACGCTATAGAAAAGTGTGTGCATAAATATATTTATAAAATACATACTAGGTTCCATAAGGTTCGGTTCCGGACCAGTTGGTAGCTCTGACTTTGATACAATTGATAAAGTGTATTCTAATATTGTGATATATGTAAGGTATAGAACAGAGAAAATTTCACGATTTCGACTTCAAATTCTTAAACATAACCAAATTAATCAAGCGGACATGACATATAAGACATATTTTTAGAAACGAACACATCAATTTTTTGAGGAAGTACCAATCCTAATAATATTATAAAAATAGCAATTCAATTCATAATTTAGGCAGATTTTGCAAAAACTTTGTAAATAACGGTATAATTTGATTTATTTTTCTAACTTTTTTTTTTAATTAGTCAGTAAATGTATTAGTGTAATTGCGTGCAGTAAGACTTAAGGTATGTTTGACCTAGGCGCTCCAAACAAAGGTTTTCTGGTTATTGTTATACTTATGTAATTGTTTTTATGTAATTAATTTGACAATTTGCTTAATTATAAATGATTTGTTTTTTGTATTGTTTAAACACAATGTATAGGATCCGCCCAAAATATATATATACAAAGACCAATCAAATATCACAATTATTTCAAGCAAATGAGAAGCGAGCAAAAGTAGATACTGCCAACACAAAACACAATATTGCTATACTGCTTTAAATGTTTGAGACAAATATACATATGTGTTATGCGTCTCACTCTCAATCTGTTTTTCTCTTCTTTCAGCTGTTTGTCCTCTCTCTTATTTTTTGTCTCCCTCTGTCCGAAAACTTTTTGTAGAGAGTCGCTCTCCCATGAACGCTACGCGTGCGTTCACTGTATATTTTTTTTGCTCGATAAAATTTGTTGCTGTTGCTCATTTGTGGATGATGAGTTGAGTACCTTGTTATCTCTATGAACACTTAAATTACATAGAAATTGAATTTGTTTGTATTAACAAATAAACAAAAAAGCTAAGTATATGCACATGCCAACTATAACTTCCTATGTATAAACATAAAATTTGAATACACAAATGATTATTGAGTATTCCTACCCGAAACTAATTGTTGCTAATATATATTAACATGTATACTTATGCGAATCTACGATTGTTAACACAAATAATTTTTATAAGCACATGACTCACCATCTAAAAAAAATATTTTAAGCATACGTGTAAGTCATACGTTATAATCATACGTATATAGAGTTGTAATGTATTATAATAGAATAGTAGGCATTTAGTTATTATTTGCAAACTGTCCTGCAGCACATTGAAGTTTGCTCTCAACCATCCGAACTTAACTAACAAGATTATGAAAACGTAAAATCAGTAAATCGCTAAAGTGGATGTAATTTTCTTTTTCAACACCTCGCCGTTCATATTGGGTCGTCGTCAGCTGCCGGGCGGCTTGCTGGTCTTTTGTCGATTTTGTGTGTAGTCGTTTATTGTTGTAGTCGCTAAGTCCATGTCTGTAGACACTCCCAACTACTATACTATCGTCTTGTTTGGCGGCGTAGTGTGGTCTGGTCTGGGCAGCCAAACTGGTTTGGCTCGTTTAGTATAAATCTCTGACTCTTTTCTCGGCACTCTCAGTGCTTTGAAGTTTCGCCGTTTTTAGAGGGATGATACATTGGCATGGCGGTGATTGGGAGAGAGCGCACGGGGGCAATGATGTGAGTGATTATATTTTGATTGCATTGCTCACTGTGGTTGGTTGTACTGCATTGCTCACTTAGTACAATAACCGACACGCCGTCTGTTAGTCTGCGCTGTAAGAGTGATTTTGTTTTATGTGAGTCTGGTTCTTCGTTTGTTTTGCTTCGGGTCTGTCCTTATCTTCGCTTCACCCTCACTGCAAAAGGTGCCACTGCAGACTGCTGCTCACGTATTCGTATTCAGCTTTTGATGGTAATTCGCCACCAGACCGGTCAAACCTTGGAGAGCGCTTTTTACATTCATTCGGTGTTGTTGCTTTTCGCTGAAGCTTATCACAAGCGTAGTCTTTGTGCGGCGACTACTAACGTGACCTCGCGTGCTTATTTTACCGTCGCTAACACCTTTTGCTATGTCAAATCCGAGTATTTACATAAGCTAAGATAATGTCGTTCCTATGTAAGTCCTCGATCGATTTTACGTATTGTATTGGTGTGCTTACCAACTAAAAAAAAAAAAGGATACAAATATGCCGTAATAACTGACTGAAATGGTGTTGATTGGCATAGCAAGATATTCAATTATAATAAAATATATATAAGCTGAACACGGATAAAAAGTTACAAAACCGATAGTAAAATAGTTATCTATAACACAATATATACATAAGTGTGATAAAATATAATATAATGCCTCGGCCCTCACGTGAATCATACGGTGATCAAAAGCCTCCCTATTCATACATTTCGCTGACAGCAATGGCTATTTGGAGCTCACCTGAAAAAATGTTACCCCTAAGCGATATATATAAATTTATAACGGACAGGTTTCCATATTACCGAAAAAATACTCAACGATGGCAGAACTCTCTGAGACACAATCTTAGTTTCAATGACTGCTTCATTAAAGTTCCCCGTCGGCCGGACAGACCGGGAAAGGGAGCCTATTGGGCGCTACATCCACAAGCTTTCGATATGTTTGAGAACGGTAGCTTGTTACGACGACGAAAACGTTTTAAGCTGCATAAAAATGATAAGAACCTACTAAACGAAGAGTTAACCGCATTAGCAAACATCAATCGATTTTTTTTTACTGCTCGTTCAGGCAGCAGTATTGCGCAAATGCCAACGCTAGACGAAAGCAATGCAACTATGAACATGGAGTCAACAATTTTGTCACACAACAATGCAAATCGTGTTTCTCCCGCTCTAGTACAACATCGTCCTTTGGGACACGGAGGACGTAGTCAAAATGCCCTAACTAGCGAGGAAATGGCACTGCTAAATATGCGTTCGTCAACGAATTTGGAAATTGAGGGGGGATCTATTAGTTTTCGACCAAAACGTTCTTTTACAATTGAAAGTCTTATTACACCCGATAAGCCTGAGCAAGTCTCAGACGAGGAAGAGGATGACAATCGAACCGATATCGATGTTGTGGAGTGTGGCAGCTCATACACCAGTATTGTATCAGATTACCCGCGAACTTCATCAACTGATCCACACGTCATGCATAATACGGAGGATCAACGTCAGCGCCCATTGCCGCCACTGCACACAATTACAGCTTCGACACATTTACCATTTCTTCATTATGCTGCTGCTGGCAACGTCAACGTATCGGGTTTGAGCGCAGCAAATATTCAGTCTTCAGGAATATCCTCCATGGCGACGTATGACTTTGCTATGGCACACCCACTTCTAATGATGTCGGCACCAATTGGAAATCTACACAGTAGCTATTGTAACACGTTTCCGATAATACCACCGCCGCAAACGTACGGACGTGGATCGGAAGTTCAAAATAGAATAAGCTCTGGTATGCGAACGATATAAAGGAAGCTACTTCTTTTAGTTGAGGCTCTTCTGAGTTTTTCACTAAAAACCAATACTGTTGATGATGTACATATATAAACGTAGTTCCTTTCGTTATGTAAGAGTTAAACTTGATCATTTAATCAATGTTCATAGACTCATGTAAATTTAAAGTAAGCCAAAGCAAATTTCAAAATTAACTATAAGATATTTTATTTTATAATATCTTTTTCTCGTAAAAATGTATTAACAATAAATTAAGTTTTCCTTTTATTCTTTTTTTTTCGTTTGTTTGATTTTTTCTTTATACCATTTATTTATTCTGTATATAGGTAGGTCAATTATTGCGAAAGAATACTTTTTATAGTGTCAAAACTACACGATCTTAATATAAATTAAATACAGTATGTATAAATAGAAAATATTTGAGGTAGTCTATTAACTACGCAATGAATAATAAAAAATAAAAACTGTAATAAAAAAACCATAAAAACTATCATAGTTTACTAAATTGAATCTTAAACCTGAAATATGATATACTTGCTGACCTGTGCCCACTTCCTTGTCCAAAAACCATTTTTACTTTTGATAAAATTGTGGTTAGTGTTATGATTTATTTTCTGGCTTCCATGAGAGTTATGTGTGTATTTATTTGCATGACAATTGGGTCATAAAGGAGTGAAGGAAATGAATATGTTTGAATAAATATTTATTTTGATTAACTCCAAACTTCTCTGTACATTATATTATATGTTTTATTATTAATTGTTAAAAAGTATATTACCTTTCATGACTTCCAACACGAAATAAGCCAACATACCACTGCTTTCTCAGGTCAATGCCCACCAGAAAGAATATTCGATCCTCGGTCGTTTTTACAGTGAGCACAAAAGAAATCTTTACGGGATACTGTATCCTTTAAAACCGTATGGTTAAGCCCGTCGAAATCATTGATATCCACGGAATATAAGACAGTTATCCAACTGCTGGCCCTGTAAAAGTAGTTGCCACAATTATAATATATCGCAGCTCTTTGACAAGCAACCTTTTCTCATCATACATTTTTGATGGGTTCAAGCTTCTAAAAAGCATTGTAGGATCCTTTAAAATAAAGTTCTTGAAGATTTCTATTCTCCATATTTCACACCGTGTCAATTGACTTATAGTACTTGAGTTGACTGAGAATTTTTTCTAAACTAGATTACTAAGTATTTCTGGATAACACTATTGCCCTAGAACAAAGCCAATAATAATATAATCTCTCCCAAGACTGAGATGTGTTTCGGTTGGGACAGCTTATTATTCCTTCATCAAGATATAGAAGTTGTTGAAGTAATTTGATAAGATGATACCAGTCAAATGATAAATCCTATCCCTATATCCATCCTACCCCTAGCATACCTGTTGTAGGACTACATACTATTTAATTCATCGATGCATTTTGTTATAAACCACGTATGACATGTTTTTTCTCAACGCTCCAAATAGTATTTCGCTTTGCTTAGCACATAGCATAATCGATGTAAGGATCGTTATTAAAAGCTTATCTATCACTGTTAGATGCACTTCAATTGTGTATTGTATATGTTCTTTGCCTCTATGTAGCAGCAGCAGAAAGCCTCTGCGTACTTTCGGCGCTAGATTCCATATTACGTTTTTGCGACATATTCTGCCCATTGTTAGCCAGTCGTTAAGCCATTTCGGTGCTAGACTGTCTAGCTCGCTCTTGTGATCTGTATTTGCTTTCACTCGCAAGTTGCATGCTCAGAACTTCCAACCGGCGTATTATAGACGCTCATGTTTGGGATGTATATCTTGATAGTTGTGATTAATGACGTTTAAAATAAACATTTAAAAAGTTATGACTTTCTTATAGGCATACTGACATTATTTTTGAAGATATATTTATTTCGAATCTAAGAAATCGTCTGTTAAATTCACTAGTCCCTATTTAGAATAATTAAGTATAACAGAAACTAGACCAATTTGATAAAAGGAAAAGGATCAGTAAATTCTAAAGTCTTACTGTCTACTTTTAAATTTGGATTCAGCAACCCTCGGGTAGGTCCGGCCAAATTGACGGTGCTATTTATGTTTTGTCATATTATTGCTGTTCAAATTGGGCGGAAGGAAGCATCTTTGAATATATATTATTGATCAGCAACAACAGTCAAATCGATTTAGCCATGTTCGTCCGTCCGTTTGTTTGAAATCTAGTCTAATATGTCTTGAGCTATCGAGCTGTAATAAGTTGTTACTATTTAACATTCACAAAGTTTTGTAGCGATAATAAAATTGAAGCAACGTTAAAATTTCAACTGGAAAATAAGCTTATTGTACAGACGAGTATACCCCTTAGCATTGCTCCCTTCAATAAACCCGCCATCATTTGCATACTCAAAATTGAAACAGGTATTTTGTAGCCTCTCCTCTCTACACTCTTTGGCTAATGTTAAAAGTTTTTGTTCTGTTGTTTAAAATTTAATAAAAATTGTGTACCTTTTGACATTTTTGCTCCTTTAAATTTTGGGTCCTTAAAAATGGAAAAAATACATAATGTACTTTTCTTGTTGTCTAAACACATGATACATAATACGGAATGCCATACGTTTGTTCTTTTGCACCCATGTTTGCTTCTTATGTCGTATGTTTGCTTGTTTGGTGTTTGTGTTAAATGTTTGCAGGCAAAAAAAAAAAAATTCTTTTTATTTGCACACACTACTTAAAACTTATCCAAGTACTCATATGCACTTGTACAATTTGATCCATCAGCTGTAGTGAATTGCTTAAATTGTAAAGTGAGCAAATGGGACTTAAGAAGATTTTGAATTCTGCACTGCTTGTGTTTGTTAAACCCTTTGAATGATGGTTTTGTGCAAATGTGTGTAACAGACAGAAGGCAGTCATATCTGTCTGTCTGTATAAGTGCGTCGTCTTAGAGACAATAAGCGCTACGGACTTCCAAATTATAATATAAATCCTAAACCAAAGCAATACGTTCAAATTACCAACAGCTCTTTTAATTCCCGAAATGCACATGGTATGGATATCACTTCTTGAATTTGGAAATTGTGTAACTTAGAACTATATACAAAATAATAGCAGCCTGCAAGAATTTAATCGAAGTCGATTGAGAAACACCGGAGATATCGAAGATTGCGTGCAAACAGTTACATACATAACAAGTAAGAAGGCTCCAGTCGAGAAATCCCGACTAGACAATAGAGCTTGCAAGTATTTGTGTACGCACATACTGCATTCTCAACTTTAAAGTTCCATATCTCCGGTGTTTCTTAACCGATTTCAGTAAAAATTTCACAGATTGTCATTATTTTGTTTAATGTCTTAAATGCCGTCTAAAAATTTGAAATTCCAAATTCAAAATTTTGTTGTTACCGCTCCCAAGTCAAAATAAAAATGGTAATGCCTTGGGATTGGGAGAGCTTAAGTTCCAAATCTGGAGTCTCTAGCTCTTATTGTCTCTGAGATCGACGCGTTCGTTCGACGGTATCGCCTAGTTGGGATTTCCCGACTAGAGCCTTCTTACTTGTTTTGTTTGGAAAAAGGAAGTTACTAGTTGTATACCTTTCAAGTTCAATCAAAATAGCCCAAAAGCACTAAAGAATATGGTCACTTTTGACTCTATAAAAATATATATATTTGTTTTGTTCAACTTACGTCATGGTGTATGTCCATCTGTCCGTCCGTATGAACGCGCGTTCCTTGGACACCCTGAAAGCTGGAGATATAAAACTTGTAAATATCTTGGTCCTTGTCTGCATCAGACAAAGTGTTGCGCTGGTAAATCGATAGCAAGTCGTTACACCTCGATGTGAAATCGATAAAACACGCTCTCGTTTTTATGCTTTGAAAGTAAAGAGTATATTGGTTTTGTGTAATGTCCGTGTGTATGAACGTATCTTTTCGACACTCTTAAAGCTAGAGACTTGTGTTTGTTAGTCAACGTGAAAAAATTGGGAAGCTTCTCCAACTGGGGGCTTTTAGATATACATACATATCTCACATTTGCACTGGTAGTCACCAAATGTGGTGAGAGGATAGCTGGTTACTTCCTACAAAAATCTACATCAAAACTTAAGATGCCACACCCACAACCGAAGTTAAATTTTTCAATTGATTTTTTTTAATTTTTGTTTTAATTGATATTGGGGTATCTTTTTTATACCCTCATCCCATTAAAAATGGGAAGAAAGGGTATAATGGTTTTGAGCAAAAGTATGTAACAGGCAGAAGGAAGCCTCTCCGACCCCAAAAAGTATATATATTCTTGATCAGCATCAACAGCCGAGTCGATATAGCCATGTCCGTCTGTCCGTCTGTCCGTCTGTCCGTCTGTCTGTCTGTCTGTCCGTATGTATGAACAAACCGATCTCAGAGACTATAAGAGCTAGAGACTCCAGATTTAAAACTTAAGCTCGCCTAATCCCTAGGCAGTACAAGTTTGTTTTCGATTTTCGATAACTCATCCCGTTTTCGATATACACATGGGATCGATAACAACAAAATCTTGAATTTTGAAAACTTTGAGATAGCATTTGAAATAATGAACAAAATAATGACAATCTGTTGAATTTTTATTAAAATTGGTTAAGAAACACCGGAGATATGGGACATTGAAGTTGTGTATGCAGTATGCAGTATGTGCGTACATACAAACACACATACTTGTTGATAGACTGTGTTACATTACAATATAATATAATTTAAAACAAGTAAGAAAGCTCTAGTCGACAAATTCCGACTCGAAGATACCCTAAATACTATACTAAACACGTACAGTCAGTTCTTGCAAGTATGTGTTCAATGTTCTATATCTCCGGTGTTTCTCATCAAGAATTTATTGCTATTGATTCCATGCGTATATCGGAAATGGGAGGAGTTATCAAATATATGAAACAAATTTGTACTCTGTAGGGATAAGACGAGCTTATGTTCCGCATATGTATTCTCTAGCTCTTTTAGTTTTTCAGTTAAAGATTTTTATGTATTCAATAGGAATGAAAATTTTAAAATAAATCGGTTCAGTACTTTTTAAATATTTATGGTCACCGATTTCATAATTCCATTTCGAGAAAAACGCGGTTAAAGTTTAAATTTCAGTCGCAACTGATTCTTAACTTGGAAATTTCATATCTCATTAAATTCTGATTGGGCGACTAAAAATTTTGAGAAAGTAATTTTCAGATAGTTATACATCAAAAATTCTTTAAAAAAACTAAAAATTTAATTTTGCAGGTGGGAGTTATCCCGTAATTCTACAAAAATTAAAAGGGGTGGGCTTAGGTTTGGTTGCGTGCGTTACATAAAAAATCTTGTATGCAGATCTTTGGCATCAGGTAGCTTCGCACAACATTTGGTCACTATAGTCCCAAAACTGTGGGAGATATCTGATCCCAAATTTTGCTTAGATTAATAACTAACAACCTTTAAAAGGTCACGCAATCAGACTCTTAATTACCAGCTCTTGCATACGTTAAGAGAAATTCGAATTTTTCTCACGTTAAAATTAATTGCAATGATTATCAGTGTTAGCTTTTGTTATTGCTGTATATTTTAAACTAAGTTTAAATATGATAAAAAGAAAAATCATTGACAAAATAAACATTATCTGGTTACATAAAATGTCCAATAAAATGTCTTTTCTCCGTAGCTGTACTTGTCCAAGTGATGATTTACCTGCAAGCGAACAACAAGTGTCCCTCTACATCGTTCTGTCAATCGTATTTTAAGTCTCGGTAGCGTTGCATTATCGTCAGTCGCACATTCGGGTATCCTTTTTCATCATTCGCTTCACATGAATCGTCACCGGCATTATATAAAGGTTGACCAAGTGCTTCAAGTACTCCGATTTTGTTGTTAGTTTTTTGCTCTTGTCGCTTCAAAATTACGCTTCGCCTTAGCTCGTGAACCGTTTTGCTAGTCTTTGTTGTTCGTAATGGCGTAGTCGCATCTGCACGTCCATCTGCACCATGGTTTGGATCAGGATTCGAGCTTGGCCCATCGCCATTGACATCCATTTAAGGAAAAATGAAATTATCCATTAAAAGCTTATATTATTGATCAGTAACGCGACATATGTGTTTATAACTATGTCCACCGGTCCCTACGGCTGTTTCTGGTCTGTTGGTCCTCATGGTTATGTTGCTCCTTTGGGTACATTTTGTTCAAATGCCGAAACTGGCCAAAGCCAAAAACTATATCAAATAACTGCCATACAACCGCAGGATCTGAAATATTCTCTAAAAATTAACAATTAGACTTTTCAAGTGTATCCAATTTAATTTGTTACAAAAACAGTTAGGTCTTTTGCACCGTACAATATTTATTTATTAAACTCGTCAATGCCATCGATCAGCAAACCATTCTTCAGCGCTCACCGTAAATTAATTAATTTTTTATTTTGCAGAAAATGTGCCTCTTATTATACCCTAAACCCATTAAAAATGCCTAAAAAGGGTATAATGGTTTTGTGCAAAAGTATGTAACAGGCAGAACGAGGCATCTCCGACCCAATGAAAAATAAATGTTTTTGTTCAGTATCAACAGCCGAGCCGATTAAGCCATGTCCATCTGTCCGTCCGTCCATCCGTATGTATGAACGAGCGATCTCAGAGACTATAAGAGCTAGAGACTCCAGATTTTAGTTTGTTTTCGATTTTCGATAACTCATCCCGTTTTTGATATACACATGTGATCGATAACAACAAGATCTTTAATTTGGAAAACTTTAAGACGGCGTTTGAAACATTAAACAAAATAATGACCATCTTTGAAATTCTTATTAAAATCGGTTGAGACACACCGGAGATATGGAACATTGAAGTTGAGTATGCAGTATCCCGACTAGACGATACCCTGAACCCTATACTTAACGCGTACAGTCAGTGCTTGTAAGTATAGGTGTGTGTGTGTACGCGCATACGGCATACTGCACACTCAACTTCAATGTTCAATATCTCCGGCGTTTCTCAACCGATTGTAATGAAATTTTCACAGATTGGCATTATTTGATGTTTCAAACGCCGTCTCGAAGTTTTGCAAATTCAAAATATTTTTGTTATCGATCCCATGTGTAGATCGGAAACGGAAAAAGTTATCGAAAATCTAAAACAAACTTGTACTATCTAGGGATTAGACAAGTTTATGTTCTGGAGTCTCTAGCTCTTATAGTCTTTGAGATCGACGCGCTCATACATACGGACGGACGGACGGACAGACGGACGGACGGACAGACGGACGGACGGACAGACGGTCGGACGGACGGACGGACAGACGGACGGACGGTCGGACGGACGGACGGACAGACGGACGGACGGACAGACGGACATGTCTTTATCAACTCGGCTGTTGATACTGATCAAGAATGTATATACTTTATGGGGTCGGAGATGCTTCCTTTGGCCTGTTACATACTTTTGCACAAAACCATTATACCCTTTTTACCCATTTTTAATGGGTTCAGGGTATAAATATTTGGAGTTCTTTATTGGCTGCGCATTTTGGCGAAGGTTTTTCGCATGCGACTGTTTGGACTTTAGCAGCTAAAAACCACTTTTAAAATATGACCTGTTTTACAGAGGCTTATGTTTAACATGTTTGTTTTTGTCCTTATAATTTTGATTAACGTCTCGTTACTGAAGCATTTACAACAAATAATCGTTATTCCACAATATTATCGTGCAACTTTTACTCAAAACTTTCCTTGCTAACACACCCAAAGTTACAAGAAGTTATTTACATCGTGTAAAAGCGTTCTATGATACCGAAAATGGCCTGAGAAATCGATAAGATCGATTTCTGAATATCGATAAAACAATAAAAAAAGGATTTTCATAAATGCGTATATTTCCCACTTATGTTATCAAAATTTAAAAATGACTGACAACGTTCTTTTAAGGTGTTTTATACTAGTATCAGAGTTAACTCTGATTAAATTTGTTCGTTGTTGCCGGTTAAAATGTGTGGGACGACAAGTAAAATCTTCGTTATAAAGAAAATTCGTAATATAGAATTGTCCTTTAATGAAACTAAGTCGCAGTTTTCTGGAAACTAATTCTGTTTATTGAAAAGTGAATTGTAGGGGAGTTTCTTATATGGAGATTCGACTGTTATGTCGTTACTTAAATGGATAAAAACGAAATATTTAAATGCACACTTTTAAAATATAAATATAAAATAAACACCTTAACAACTCTCAACTGTTTATACCCTGAACCCATTTAAAATGGGTAAAAAGGGTTTAATGGTTTTGTGCAAAAGCATGTAACAGGCAGAAGGAAGCATCTCCGACCCCATAAAGTATACATATTCTTGATCAGTATCAACAGCCGAGTCGATATAGCCATGTCCGTCTGTCCGTCTGTGTGTATGTTTGAACGCGTCGATCTCAGAGACTGTAAGAGCTAGAGACTCCAGATTTGGAACATAAGCTCGCCTGATCTCTAGGCAGTACAAGTTATTTTTTTAAGAAACACCGGAGAAATGGAACATTGAAGTTGAGTACGCCGTATGCAGTATGCGCGTACGCACACACACACACATACTTGCACACGCTGACTGTACGCGTAAAGTACAGGTTTCAGGGTATCGTCAAGTCGGGATTTCTCAACTAGAGCCTTCTTACTTGCTTATTGCTGATTATATGCAGACTAGTCGCTCAGTTTTTGAGCTATGAGTTGAATCGTTGGTCCAGGTCTTCTCTTATATGCTGAAGATCATTTGTAACATTCGGCCAGATCGGATGACTATTTTTATATTTTTTTGCTGATCTGATCTATATTTTATACAGAAATTTCTTTAACAAATGAAAATGCAGAAGATAGCTTCCTAACTTGACTATTAGTTTACTTGCGGACAGACCGCTTACATACTGCATTAGTTTACGACCATTTGGATCTTGATTTATTGCAACACCAAAATTGGCAAAGGTTGTGGGCACCTAGCTAACAGAGCGAATATAAAAATAAAATCTGCATTGTTACCAATTATATCAGAATACTGCACAAGCAGATAAACTCGTATATTATGTTAATTCCTATGAGCATGTATATCAAAGTAGAAATATAATATTCTATGAATTCTGTTTTTATACCCTGAACTCATGAAAAGGGTAAAAATAGGGTTCATGTATGACTCTGGCAGAAGAAGCATCTCCGAACCCATTAAGAATATATTTTTTTAATCAGTATCAACAGCCGAGTCAATATAGTCGATAACCAGAAAATCTTGAATTCGGAAAACTTCGAAAGTTCAGAGTTAGTTTCCAGTTATTGTGTTAAATACGGCGTGCAATATAAGCTCCGTATTCGATTTGTATAAATTATGAGACACAAAGGCTTAAAGATTGGCTTAAATGTCTTCACCGGGTTGTTTTTATTATTTTCCAAAGACAAATTTCATTTTTAAACTTATGCGACATTTTAAACTTTTTATACCCTGATCTTATTAAAAATGGGAAAAAAGGGTAAAGTATATATATTCTTTATCAGCATCAACAGTCGAGTCGATATAGCCATGTCCGTCTGTCCGTCTGTATGTATGAACGCGTCGATCTCAGAGACTATAAAAGCTAGAGACTCAAGATTTGGAACTTAAGCTCGCCTAATCCCTAGGCAGTACAAGTTTGTTTTCGATTTTCGATAACTCATCCCGTTTCTGATATACACATGAGATCGATAAATACAAAATCTTGAATTTGAAAATATTTTAGATGGTTTTTGAATTATTAATCAAAATAATAACAACCTGTGAAATTTTTATTAAAATCGGTTAAGAAACACCGGAGACATGGGACATTGAAGTTGTGTATGCAGTGTGCAGGATGCGCGTACACACACGCACACATACTTGCAAGCACTGACTGTACGCGTAAAGTATAGGGATCAGGGTATAGTCTAGTCAGGATTTCTCGACTAGAGCCTTCTTACTTGTTTCACATTATTTTTTTCCACCGAACATATGCATGCATGTCAAATTTTTACATGCGAATGATTGGTATAACAGTAACACACCAATGCAATCGGAACACAAGAAGTTGGGTGATTTCCCTTTTACCCTAGGTGCAAGTATGTGCGCGTGTATGTACGCCTATACTGCATACTTGACTTAACTTCAATGTCATCGGTGTTTCATCAAACGATTTCAATGAATTTCAACATTTAGATTTTCAATATTTCGTTATTGTTATCGATTACATGTGAATATCAATACACATTAATACTTATCGAAAATTTTAAACAAACTTGTACATCCTAGGGCTTCGATGAAATTATGTTCCAAGTCTGGAGTCTCTAGTGTTCAGTCTCTGAGATTGACTGGGGTTAAGGGTACGCTAGGCCAAATTAATGCAAAGCTTTGAATTATATCTTGCCACCCATCTGTTGATACTAGTTGATAAACTGTGATGGGGTGAAGAATTGCTGATGCGATTTCTTAGGATATTTCTGCACCTATTTTGGCACCATATTTGGTTGTTCTACTTCAGAAACTTTGGAAGATATTGGCGTTTACGATCTTAAAATGCGGAGCTTAAATTCTGAAGGGGGAAACCTGCTCTTAGAAAATGATATTTGTAAAGTTTCAAGTTTCTAGCTTCAAGGTTGTCAAAAAAATTGCATTCGCACTGACGTAAGGACATTGCATAAGTAAGCCGATTGCAACATACTCTGATACCAGTATTAAAACGTGGTAGATAGTTTGTTCTGGAAGGAAGTTATCAGAGCTGGAGGTGTGAGCGCGGCCACCAAATTACGTGGCTCTAGTTTGAATGCTGTGGAAGATATAAGCAACTCTGTTTTTAAAAGGCAGAGATGCTATGGCGGACGTGGCCTACAAACTATTTATGCATATATTTTTTGTTTGGTGCGTTTAGTCGATTTGCAAAGCGAAGTGGGCGTAGCGCTCGTATATTGTAACTTTTTTCGATGCAAACATGGACCAAGATATTTTTTTATTCACTCGAAAATATCATATAACAGATCTTGCATTATAATGACAGCTACAAGAAATAGTTGTTGGATCTGGCCGATTTTAACATGATTTACACTTTAGCTAAGAGAACAACGTAACAAAAGTTCTCTCTTAAAATATTAAAAACTAAAAGACTATACGCAGAAAAAAATCGAATATTGCAAGAACTTGCTCACAAAATTATTACTTAAAAAATTAAAAATAAATTTAAGTTAATAGAACAGATTTTTTATTAATAACTAATGCGGATGAAATGTGAAGCGTTACACAATTCGTGACAAAATTATAATACCGTCTCAGAGGGTATTAAAAGTAATCTGTGTAAACGTTAACGTTCCATGCATAATATCTCCACCATAATTGACTTTTATAGCTGAACCCAACACCTTAGCGAAACAATGAGCAAGTTAGGTTAAACTCAAGAAGCCGTCAGCGATAACCAGCCTTATTCACCAAATTGCTTTACCCAAAAGACTTTCCGTCGCCACTCGACAGCAATACATACATAGTGCCTCGATATTAATCTCATATGTACGTTTACACATACATACATATACTCTTTTTGGGGTGCCGAAGTCAGATTCATTTCTTGTTACGGGTATTACGATTATGCTATTGACCACGACTGATTCCAAATATATGATACAAATATATGTACAAATTTTTTTTGTTATTTAAAAAAAAAGCCTGAATACAGCCTACGTAGTATTCCGTAAGTAGTATCCGCTAATTTTCCATTCATATTTTCCAAATCCTGATTTGATTCCAAATAACAAGCGAAATCATATATAAATCATATTTAAATTAATTAAGGTTTTGTAATGTTCGTTCTAGGCTCCTACAACCAGTCATTTGTGTATATTTGTTTATTTACTTTCATCAAACTTTATTTATCCACTAATATGAAAGAGAATAAAACTTTCGGCACAACGCACACTTAATTCTCTCGCACATGTTTCTCTCCTTTACTTTGTTTTCAGTTTTTCTTAAACACCTCCCAATTTGCTGATGTTAAAAAAAAAACTTCGCATGAGCGTTGGTTAGCCTCTTCTTCAAAACAGCCGAAATATGTTATTACTGCTTCGGTCCAATTATAGTATGTGTTCATCTGCATCATCACACCGCAAGGAACATTCTAAGCTTTTAAAACCAACCATACCATAAACAAACTATCATATAAGTAATATAAATATTATTATGATTATCATTCTTTAAAACTCTTTAATTCAATAATATTAAACTTTATAAAAGTATTCACGTAAGAGACTTCTATTCAGAAAAGTCCGACTAGAAAATTACTGTTTATTAAGCTATTATAAACAATAAAAAATTTTGACATTCGAATCCTAACGAAACTAATAAATAATAGACTGAGAACACATTGCAGGTATCTTTTGCTTTTGTCAAAAGGAACTCACGATTTAATGTGTTACTAGGTTGATTTTTTATGAAATTTCGGTTAATTAATCTGAAGTCTGTCTGCTTATACAAACATAGGGACAATTAGACAATTAAGAAAATATTGTAATGTTTATTCATGTATAATATAAAACAATCACAAAAAACGCTTTTACAGTGCCGCTGGTTACTGGTTATTTAACACAGGGCAGAATCAAATGATTTAGGAATTTTATCTGTCACACTTATTGATGTTCCTCTAAAAAATTGTTATCCGATCTATGCTGTTTTAATCATATGCATATCTGAATTTGTGTGCATGTCAAGGATAAACATAAAAATAATTAAAATGATCGATTTTAGCGAGAAACTTATGGCACACATTTTGTTTTATGTACAGTTTGCCAACTAATTATTTGGGCATGGTGAAAAATGTAGATATTTTCACTTTAGAGCTATAAGGTCACACTGGTTGTTGTTTTTTATTTTTTTTATTATTTTTATATGTAATTCACTCAATTATCTCTTAAACCTATTTAACAGAACTTAAAAACATTAACATTAACAAAGAAACATTTAAAACACAAGCAAATTTGAATCATCTGCCAACTAAATGTTTGGACACCTACGTTTTTGGTGCATTTTCGTTGTGAGATTCGTATGAAATTCGTATGTACACTTACTTTTAATTAAATTAAATTAAATAAATAGGTTTAAGAGGTAATTGATTGAATTACTTATAAAAAATAATAAAAATATAATAAAAAACAGCCAGTGTGACCTTATAGCTCTACAGTGAAAATATCTAAATTTTGCACCATGCCCAAATAAATAGTTGGCAAACTGTATATCTCTTAACGCATTAAATGTAGTATTGGAGCATTCACGAATTTAGCCATCGTACTTGTTTTTGTATTCGTATTTTTGGCAATTTTATTTTCCGCTTTAATCGATATCGATATTGCAATCGCATTTTTCTCCATTTTATACCGTGAACCCAGTTAAAACGGGTAAAAAGGTATTTTGGTTTCGTATGTAACAGGCAGAAGTAAGCATCCCCGACTCATAAAGAATATATTTTCTTTATCATTATTAACAGCCGAGTCAATATAGCCATGTCCGTCTGTCCGTCCTTATGTATGAACACATCGATCTAGAGACTATAAGAGCTAAAGACTCCAAATTTGGAACATAAGCTCGCCTAATTCCTAGGCATTACAAGTTTGTTTTCGATTTTCTATAACTCATCCCGTTTTTGATAAGCACATGGGATCGATAACCAGAAAATCTTGAATTTGGAAAACTTTGAGACGGAGTTTGAAACATTAAACAAAATAATGACCACCTGTCAAATTTTTATTAAAATCGGTTAAGAAACACTGGAGATATGAAACATTAAAGTTGATTATGCAGTATGCGCCTACTCATACACAAATTCATACTTGCAAGCGCTGACTGCACACATAAAGTATAGGGTTCAGGGTATCGTTTTTTTTTTCTTTTTTTATTTTACATCTAAAATAATACTTCGTAATGCTTTTTATTTCAATAATATCAAAAATTATTCTTTTACATTCTGTTTTATTTTTTGTTTTTTATGCTTAACATTTTTTGCTCTTACCCGACTAAAACCCTTATTTTTACGGGAAAATTTTTATCCAAAATAAAAATATTTAGACAAAATATTTTATATTTCCTTGAGATTTTGAATTTCTTAACTTGTTGGTGCTAATATTTCCCAACTGGTTTTAGCTTGAACGTATAGACATCCCAGGCGCGGCCCTGCATTAATGGCAGAGCTCAGCAATAGTTGTTCTGAGCATTTAAACACCAAATATTTTTTTTTAAGCAGTTGAGCATGCATCCAACAGCCAGCAATCATTGCATCACCAGCAAGCCAACTGTCGCTCAGCAGCCGGGAAGTACTTGTGATGATTGAAGTTAAGAAGCTTATAAAGCGACAAGTGAAAACTTCTTGAAATCCATTTCTTCGAGTAGTTTTGTATAATCTTACCAACAGGCTGAGTAAGGTTTTAAATCGGAAGAAAGTAATTAAAATGGATAGATTGTTGTCATCTATGGACCCTGAAAATAGATACAAAACTCACATAATCTTCGGCATATAACAAGCAATATAAACAAGTAAGAAGGCTCTAGTCGAGAAATCCCGACTAGACGATACCCTGATCCCTATACCTTACGCGTACAGTCAGTGCTTGCAAGTATGTGTGCGTGTGTGTACGACCATACTGCATACTGCATACTCAACTTAAAGGTTCCATATCTCCGGTGTTTCTTAACCGATTTTAATAAAAATTTCACAGATTGTTATTATTTTGATTAATAATTAAAATGCCATCTAAAATTTTTTCAATTTCAAGATTTTGTTATTATCGATCCCATGTGTATATCGGAAACGGGATGAGTTATCGAAAATCGAAACAAACTTGTACTGCCTAGGGATTAGGCGAGCTTAAGTTCGAAATCTGGAGTCTCTAGCTCTTATAGTCTCTGAGATCGACGCGTTCATACATACAGACGGACAGACGGACAGACGGACAGACGGACGGACGGACAGACGGACAGACGGACAGACGGACATGGCTATATCGACTCGACTGTTGATGCTGATAAAGAATATATATACTTTATGGGGTCGGAGATGCTTCCTTCTGCCTGTTACATACTTTTGCACAACTTCATGATACCCTTTTTCCCATTTTTAATGGGATCAGGGTATAAAAACAGCCCAGAATTGATAATATTGACAATCGCACAGCCACAGCTCTGCCACCTATAACTATTGAATACATTGTTATATTATTTAATATAATACTTAAATATGGTCACTTCCCTAGCAGATGGAAACATGCTGTTGTCAAAATGATCCCTAAGCCTAGGAAGCCACTGGATCAATTAACGTCATTCAATGTTTGAATCTTAAACGTCTTTTACTTTTTTACACAAAACTTGTCTCCTTGTTTTTTTTTGTTGGAGCTTTAGTATAATCATTTGTCAAAGTTGGACAGATCTAACAACGATATCAAAATGATGCCATTCCAATATCTGCAACAGAAGTATAAGTTGGTTTTTTTAATGTATATAATTTTTGGCGTGACGAAATGCTTGTGCACCGTAAAAAATTGATTTATACCGATGTCATCGTCAAAACCATCGAGCAAATATTGCAAAGTTGATCGTAAATTGGCTCGATTCTTACTTTTTCTCTTAACTTCCTCAAGATAGCATTCTGTAACGCTTACCAACGCTTTTAATTACTTCCCATTTTGCACAAAAAGTTTGAAAATTAATATAAGCTTATATATTTATTTATTATTATATTTACTTAATATAAACCAATTCATTTAAAACCACAGTTGTGTACTGACAATTGGGTATTAAGGGCAGTTATCTTATTTACTGTGTATGCATATACATACATATGTGTGTATTTTCTTATTTGTGTATATTTTATACGGTCAAAGATTAACTTTTATTACATTTTTTTTTTTGTTATTTTGTGTTGCCGTATGGTTTCACATTCTTACACCCATAAGATTTTATGAGCAAACAAAAACATTCCCTTTCTGAACTAGAGGGAATTATGAAGGTATGAGTTCCAGCAATTATAACAAACAAAAGAAAAACATCACTTCCATTCCCGACGGGGGTATAGTGGCTGCTGCTCACAAATCTTTCATCTTACCGCTAATATCCAACTGGTTATAATGGTTATAGATGAATTAATAGTGTGTATGCCAAAACAAACACAATTAAATAATGAAGCGTTAAAAACGGAATTAATTTGTGAGCGGCTTCTTTCATCATAATTTATCAAATTTGATTTGAACGCCGACAAAACCATTTAAACTAAAAAACGAACGATCATATGTTTGCATGATTAGATAGTATACAAAAATATGAATTCAAAATACGCTTTACATACTTAATACAATCAAAAATGTTTATGTCCAACAACGAAAACTACATCCTTTTTACTGCTGCTTTAAAAGTGTGTTTGTTTGTGTGTTTGGACCAGTTTAAGTATGATTTTGTGTGCACGCAATCCTATGATACACACCAGTAGAATTTGTCAAGCCAGTTGAAAACAAGTAAGAAGGATCTATTTCGAGAAATCCAGACTAGAAGATACCCTAAACCCTGTACTTAACGCGTACAGTCAGTGCTTGCAAGTATATATGTATGTGTACGAATATACTGCATACTTGAGTTAACTTGAATATCTCCATATCTCCGGTGTTTCTCAACCGATTTTAATAAAATTTTTCTGATTTTTTTTATTATTTTATCGATAGTTTCAAAGTTTTTCAAATTCAATACTTTACTATATTATTATTGGACGTAGATGTACTAACAGACAGTACATTCAAATGGCCCAACGATTCCAAGCACCGGCTTGTTAACGCGCGGACCCAAGCATAAAGCGACCCACCTCCCGCCCGTCCGACCGAGAGGCGCACCGCGTACCGTGCGGTTACAAAGATCGCGAACACTTAGACAAATGACATAAGACAATTTTTTAGTATAATGGTTTTGGGCAACAGACAGAAAGAAGCATCTCCGACCCCATAAAGTATATATATTCTTGATCAGCATCAACAGTCGAGTCGATCCGTCTGTCCGTCCTTATGTATGAACGCGTCGATCTCAGAGACTATAAGAGCTAGAGACTCCAGTACAAGAAAAAGGTTATTGCTAGCATTGTTCTACGGTTAGAAAGAGAGGGAAGATTTATTAGTACAAGTCTACTATGGTAAGAAGGTAAGTTAACGTTATTATCCCAATTAAGACCCCGAAGTGCAAAGAGCAGGAATTGTTTTTGCACAGATTCTATTCTATCCTGTATTTTGGATACCATATACAAGATCCATTTTCGAGGATCGGTCTTACAAGAGACATATAAAGAGTTTTTGTTAAGGAGGGGTCGTCGAATTCTTTCGACCAGCGCTTAATGAACCCCAGGGCACCTGATGCTCGAAATTTTTTAGTTGAAGCTGTATGCTTGTCAGACTTAAGTTTTGGGTCCATTAGAATACTCAAATCCTCATTGATTATCCGATCCAATGGTTGGTTATCCAGAATAAAGATATTAAAAAAGGCATTCGTCTATAAAAAGACATAACTTTACATTTACTGCAATTGAGATGCAGTAAATTTACTCTGCACCCAGTTTGAAAATTGTCTAAGTCACTTTGCAGTTTATGAGTAGAGCGAAGAGTTGTAGCTGGCATGCATAATTTTACATCATCAGCATACATCAGCACACGAGAGTGATTTATAACAGACGGAAGGTCGTAATAACGGTCCAAGGTGACTTCCTTGTGGAACACCAGAAGTGACCTGGACCGCTTTAGAAACTGAGCCATTAAAATAGACCCTCTGAGTTCTAAAAGTTAAATAATCTTGAATCCAAAGAATAAGATTATTGGGAAAGCCCAAAAGTTAAATTTTGTGTAACAAAAGGAGGTTATTTACCGAATCAAAAGCCTTACTGAAATCAGTGTAAATAACTTCTGTTTGCATTTTATCTTGAAAGCCCTTAATACCAATTGATGTGAATTCTAGCAAGTTAGTATTAGTAGATCCTTTTTTCATGAACCCGTGCTGGCACGGTGAAATCACAGATTTACAAAGATGTTGAAGATGAGAGGCTATTAATTTCTCAAAAATCTTAGGAATAGCTTATTATTGTTAATGATTCCATTTGTAGATTATGTTCCACGCGAGCTTATGTTCCAAGTTTGGAATCTCTAGCTCTCGTAGTCTCTGAGATTGATGCGTTCGTACATAAAGATGAACATGGCTATATCGACTCGGCAGTTGATGCTGATTAAGAATATATATACATATACTTTATTGAGTCGGTATTCTTCTGCCTGTTACATACTTTTGCACAAAACCATTATACTCTTTTAACCACTTTTTAATGGGTTCAGGAGATTAAAATAAACAAGCGAAGACAGTGAAGAGGTCTGACGCAACTGACTGCGGAATGTTCTGATACTAGTAGAAAACTGGTGTTAAGGATTCTAGTTGCAATATGTATGTAACAGACAGAATGAAACATCTGAATCATGAAAAAAGTCCTTCCGACCGTATGTATGTCAACAGTTAACTCATTTTCTGCATAAACAAGTAAGAAGTTTTCCAAATTCTAGATTTTGTTGTTATCAATCACATGTGTATATCGGAAACGGGATAGGAATTTGAAATAAACTTGTACTGCCTAGGGATCAAGCGTGCACATTATTTTTAAAAGATGGAGTCTCTAGCTCGTTTAGCCGTTGAGATCGACGCATTCATTCATTCATACATTCATACAGACGGACGGACGAACGTACTGGCGGACATGGCTATATCGACTCGGATGTTGATGCTGATCAAGAATAAATATATGGAGATGCTTCCTTCTGCTTTTGCACAAAACCTATATTTCCTTTTTGTCTTTTTTAAATGGGTTCAGGTTATAAAAATAAAGTAACTAGTAATCTCACTGTATGCGATCTCAATAGAAAATGTCCCATAATAGCTCATATTACGGCGGCATAGCCTTATCTTTTTAGAAGGCTTAGTTCCGAGAAACGCAATTAACAGCGCATAAGCTAGTTGTGCCTATTGTAATTTTATTTTTCAGACTTTCTTGGTCCTAATGTTTGTTCACCCGGATGAGGTGATAATCGATCTACTCGACCATCTTTATAAGAGATTTGCGACAGTTTATTACCGATATCAAGCTCAATGAATTTTCTCTTAGAGATTTTATAGCCGCTTGGATATCGGAACAGAAGCAGACCCTTGGGTGTCGTGCTGGAGAACTATACAGATCTTTCTCCTTTTTGCCAAAATTTTTAAAAATATCTTGTTGATGTGAAGACGGGCAAGGTCATATCTATTCCTGGTAAGACGACAGGTCTAGAAAATATTTTTTAAAGCTGTTTTAGATTTGAGAACTAATAGCTTTTTGTTGCAAAACTGTCTTATTAAATAACTTTTGGGATTATATGTGGTACTTACAGTTTTAACTGATAATAAAATAATAATAATTACAACTATAATACGAACAAGTAAGAAGGCTCTAGTCGAGAAATCCCGACTAGACGAAACCCTGATCCCTATACCTTACGCGTACAGTCAGTATTTGCAAGTATGTCTGTTTGTATGTACGCACATACTGCATAAACAACTTCAATGTCCCATATCTCCGGTGTTTCTTAACCGATTTTAATAAAAATTTCACAGATTGTCATTATTTTGTTCATTTTTTCAAATGCCATCTCAATTTTTTCAAGTTTTCAAAATTCAAGATTTTGTTGTTATCGATCACATGTGTATATCAAAAACGGGATGAGTTATCGAAAATCAAAAACAAACTTGTACTGCCTAGGGATTAGGCGAGCTTAAGTTCCAAATCTGGAGTCTCTAGCTCTTATAGTCTCTGAGATCGGTTGGCTCATACATACGGGCGGACAGACGGACGAACGAACAGACGGATCAGGATGGATCAGGTTATAAAAATAATATTTTTCAAGCTTTCACATTACTTCGAATATTTGGCTATATAATATTTTCTCAGCGAAGGATGTCCCCCGTATAAGATGCGATATTCTTCCAACTTGTCTCGCTGCCCGTTAAGTTTTAAGTTATATTCTCCGGCGTAAGGTATCCGAGTGCTTGAGTCGCTGACACTTACAGATTGCACTTTTCTTATTGTTTGTTCCAGTGTTGCTTTAGCGTCCTATACCGTGCAGGAAGGAGCTAAAATGCCCAAGTCCGTGGGCATTAGTGTTATGTAGTACTTTTGGTCACCAAGCTTTTTTGTCGCCCAGGGCTTAGTATCAGGCAACAGTCTTGTCATCCATCTTTTTAGTGCTCTTGTTCGCCCATCGTCCTTGCCACAAGTTGAGATTGTCCTTGTTGCAGATTTGAACTGTCGGTCTCGTTATTTTTCCTCTTCGCAATTAATCTAAGAGATTTCGTTTGATGATCGCAAGTAGCTGTTTAGCTACTCGTATTGCCAAAGCGTTCGCCCAGATTTCACAGCCTAATATAAGAAGTGCATTTTTTATTTCATTATTATACCCTGATCCCATTAAAAATGGGAAAAAAGGGTATAATGAAGTTGTGCAAAAGTATGTAACGGGCAGAAGGAAGCTTCTCCGACCCCATAAAGTATATATATTATTGATCAGCATCAACAGCCGAGTCGATATAGCCATGTCCGTCTGTCCGTCCGTCTGTCCGTCTGTCCGTCTGTCCGTCTGTCCGTCTGTCTGTCCGTCTGTCCGTATGTATGAGCCAACCGATCTCAGAGACTATAAGAGCTAGAGACTCCAGATTTGGAACTTAAGCTCGCCTAATCCCTAGGCAGTACAAGTTTGTTTTTGATTTTCGATAACTCATCCCGTTTCCGATATACACATGTGATCGATAACAATAAAATCTTGAATTTGAAAAAACTTTAGATGGCACTTTAATTACTAATCAAAATAATAACAATCTGTGAAATTTTTATTAAAATCGGTTAAGAAACACCGGAGATATGGGACATTGAAGTTGAGTATGCAGTATGCAGTATGTGCGTACAAACAAACACACATACTTGCAAATACTGACTGTACGCGTAAAGTATACGGATCAGGGTATCGTCTAGTCGGGATTTCTCGACTAGAGCCTTCTTACTTGTTTTTAAGCTATCCAATCCTTCACTGTATATTTTGTGAGCTTTCCTTGTGCGTAATATGTGTTACGCGCAGTGATGATTGTTGCAATACCATGTGCGTATCACACGAGAAAAGTTACATCGGGCATCTTCAGCAGGCGAAGTAATTTTGATAAACTTTTAACCAGAAGTTGTTTGATATAATAGCTTTCCGTTTACAAAAAAAACAAGTAAGAAGGCTCTAGTCGAGAAATCCCGACTAGACGATACCCTGATCCCTATACTTTACGCGTACAGTCAGTGTTTGCAAGTATGTGTGTTTGTATGTACGCACATACTGCACACTGCATACACAACTTCAATATCCCATATCACCGGTGTTTCTTAACCGATTTTAATAAAAAATTTCACAGATTGTCAATATTTTGTTCATTATTTTAAATTCTATCTCAAAGTTTTCAAAATTCAAGATTTTGTTGTTATCGACCACATGTGTATATCGAAAACGGGATGAGTTATCGAAAATCAAAAACAAACTTGTACTGCATAGGGATTAGGCGAGCTTAAGTTTCAAATCTGGAGTCTCTAACTCTTATAGTCTCTGAGATCGGTTGGCTCATACATACGGACAGACGGACAGACAGACGGACGGACGGACAGACGGACATGGCTATATCGACTCGGCTGTTGATGCTGATCAAGAATATATATACTTTATAAGGTCGGAGATGCTTCCTTCTGCCTGTTACAAACTTTTACAAACAAAACCATTATACCCTTTTTCCCATTTTTAATGGGATCAGGGTATAAAAAATTCTCTGGGTATTTAGGTATTCGAAAACGCACTTTAAGGGTCTCGATTGTATAAACCCATCTAAACTCCTAAGGCCTTTTCAGCAAAACTATTAGGCATTAATAGAGATTGTCATGATGACCACCAAATATCTCGGTGATTCGATTAGATTAGTTATAATATTTTTTAAAAATAAAACAAATATAATAATACCTAGCAATCAAAACTTTTAAAGCTGCTTACGCTTTTCACTGCAGCCTCGCTTCAAATTTTAGGCCAAGACATCTGAAGTAACCATAACATTTTTAAAGTGCTGTAAATTTTCGCTGGGCAAAATCATTATCATTAATGCATAAACCTGACAAAAAATATATATAATATACATCTTTAAAATAAATAGCAACAGGAATTAGAAAAATATATTATGTGTTTCATGCCCACAATAGGCTCTCGACTTGTGTCATTTATATTCTAATTTATGTCCAATACAAAAGACAGGTTTTTTCATTGTCCTTGATGAATTGTCAGTTATTTGATTGTTGCCATTTGCGCCGAGGCTGCTCATACTAAAACCATACAAATTTGGTCCACAATTTTTGTTGACTTTCACAATTTAAATGTTGTAAGTAATTTTATAAATGAGGAGCCGCTAACTGGATCACCGGACCTGTCTGCTCTTTCGTCTGTTTCCTAGGAGTAAACTATATTTATAATTATTTTCATCATGTTGTAAAATTTTGTATGAATAGCTGCATATGCGCTGAAAAGATTCCATATTAGATTGTCTTTGTTTAAGTAACGGAAGTACATAATTTTGGTCGTGAGATAATTAAATTCTGTCTATTCCTTTGGGTAATTTTTTTGATCAAACTTATTTATATATTGTTAATTACAAATCTTTTTAGTATCAATTTAACCATTTTTTATCGTTTCAAAAACTATTGTTTTGTGTGGTGATCGGAAAATTTTCAATATTTGAAGTTCTCGTCTGTTATTATTATACATCATTTTGTTATCTTTTTCTAGCGAGTTCGTTACATTTTGAGCATCAAAAGCCCTAAATCTTATGTAAATGTGATTTTTGTCATTCTAAATTCAATTTAAGTAAATTCCTGTACTCACCGTTTTTGGATCTTATGTTACATCTACAACGATCTTTTCCTCTTAATACTTCTCCTACTTACTTTCTTCATGATCTTCGTAATAGCACGCTATTCGGTGTGCCTCCCGTCGGTTTGGCTGGAGGTTGGTCGCTTTGGGCGCGCTAATAAGACGGTGCTTGGTATCGTTGGGTCACTTGCATGTTCTGTTTGTTTATCTACGTCCAAATATTAAAATGGGCCACAGTTGCGCATAAATCTTTTCAAACAAGTAGGAAGGCTCTAGTCGATAAATCCCGACTAGACGATACCCTGAACCCTATACTTTACGCGTACAGTCAGTGCTTACATGTATGTGTGTATGTGTGTGAGTACGCGCATACTGCATACTGCATATTCAACTTCAATGTTCCATATCTCCGATGTTTCTCAATCGATTTTAATAAAAATTTCACAGATTTTCATTGTTTGGTTTGATAATTCAAGTGCTGTCTCAAAGTTTTGCAAGTTTTTACCCTAAAGATTTTGTTGTTATCGTTCCCATGGGTATATCGGAAACGGGAACTTGTACTGCTTAGGGATTAGGCGAGCTTAAGTTCCAAATCTCTTATAGTCTCTGAGATCGACGCGTTCATACATACGGACAGACGGACATGGCTATATCGACTCGGCTGTTGATGCTGATCAAGAATATATATGCTTTATGGGGTCGGAGATGCTTCCTTTGGCCTGTTACATACTTTTGCACAAAACCATTATACCCTTTTTTTCCATTTTTAATGGGATCAGGGTATAAAAAGGGCATTCGCCTTTAAAAAGACATTGCATGCGTTTTGCATACTCAACTTCAATGTTCAACAATCTCCGGTTTTTCTTAACCGATTTCAATAAATTTCAATAATTCCACAGATTGTCATAACTTTTTCTAATGTGATCAAGAATATATATCAATATACTTATTGGGGTCGGAGATGCTTCCTTCGGCCTGTTACACACTTTTGCACACAACCATTATAGCTTTTTACCCATTTTTAATGGATTTAGGGTATAACAGGTAAGAAGGCTGTGGTCGGGAAATCACGACTAGACCCTGAACCCCATACTTTACGTGTACAGTTTTTTTTTTTTTTTTTTTTTGGATGCGCCCCGGAGGTGAGAATGTTCTAAAGATACAGGAGCCCGAGCCCCCTGCATGCACGATTCAAAGACAGTGTCAATGCATACGTACTAAACTCGCCCCCCACACACACCCCCACACCCGGCGGTATCACCGCAAAGTATTACTTCACCGGGGTGGGTTGCCTAACTAGGCACTCTCCGTCACTCGCCGCTCAGTTTCGCATAATCTCAGATCTTTCTGTATGCTTATGATGAGCTGGCGGACATCTCTCCAGTGCGACGGAGACTCCATCATGTGCTCTACCAGGGTCTCCGGTGGGGGCACTGAGCCAGACACTCCCCTATATCTCCTATATCTCGAACATTGGTAGAGCACATGTTCCGGATCCTCGATGGCGTCCGGGCATGTCGGGCACTGCGGGGTGTCCTCGTGCCTGAACCTGTGTAGGTAGCTCCTGTAGCCGCCGTGCCCTGAAAGAAACTGTGTTAAATGGAAGTCCAACTCACCTGCATTTCTCCCGATCCAATCCTCTACGTTGGGGATTAGCCGGTGTGTCCATTTTCCTTTGCTCGCCGTCCTCCATCTATACTGCCAGGCGTCCATCGTCGATGCTCTTGCTGAGCTTCGGATGATAGCCATGGCGTCCGGCGCAGCTATCCTTCTATTTCGGATCTCCTTCATCTCAAGCGCTAGCAGGTCAACTGGCACCATTCCTGCTAGGACCAGAGCTGCATCTTCCGAGACCGTGCGGAAGCCGGAGATCACTCGGAGGGCGCTCAGCCTGTAAGGTGCCGAGAGCTTCCTTTTTAGGCCTTTCTGGTTGGACACAGCCGTTGCCCATATGGGTGCCGCGTACAGCAGTACGGAGGCTACCACTCTCGCCAGCAATTGCCGCCTCGCTGGCTTAGGACCCCCCACATTGGGCAGCATGCGCGATAGGGCACCTTGCATTCTAGCTGCTCTCTGGCTGACGTACTCTACGTGCGTCCGGAAGCTGAGTCTATTGTCCAACCTGACTCCCAGGTATTTTATAGACTCCTTGGATTTCACAACTTCGTTGTTGACTTGCACCTGGATGTACTCTACTACTTTGCGGCTTGTAATGAGTACGGCCTCCGTCTTATGGCCTGCAAGTTCCAAGCTCGCCTCCTTCATCCACTCTGCCACGATTCTTATTGCCGCGTTCGCTGCGGCCTCTACCTCCTTGCTCTCTTTGGCTACTACTACCAGTGCCAGATCGTCTGCGAAGCCAATGAGGGTACAGCCCTGTGGTAGTTCGAGTCTAAGTACCTCATCGTACATTAGGTTCCACAGCAGGGGGCCAAGAACGGAGCCCTGTGGCACTCCTGCTGTGACCTCATAGCTCCTTGGTCCGTCCTCTGTATCATATTCCAACACCCGGTCCGACAGGTAGTTGGATATGATACTAGCTATGTACGACGGTACTTCAATTCTACCCAGGGCTGTCCTTATGCGCGACCAGTTCGCCGAGTTGAACGCGTTGCGGATGTCGAGGGTTACTACGGCGCAATACTCCTTGTCGCCCCACCTCCATCGCGTTCCCTCGATTGCCTTGGCTGCCATGTCTACTACCGCCTGGATTGCGTCTACGGTAGAGCGGGCTTTCCGAAACCCATATTGGCTGGCTGAGAGCGCGTTTTTTTCATCAATGATGGCCTGGAGTCTGTTAAATATCAGCTTCTCCAGGACCTTTCCCGCTGAATCGAGGAGGCAGATAGGCCTATATCCAGACGGTTCGTCTGTTGGCTTATCCCCTTTTGGCAGGAGGATTAGCCGCTGCTGTTTCCATATCTTAGGAAAAACTCCTTCCTGCAGGCATTTTGCATATGTGGCCGCAAATATTTCTGGCCTCGAGCGGACCGCCAGCTTCAACGCCTTATTGGGGATACCGTCTGGTCCTGGGGCTCTTTTATCACCCAATCTTTTAATTACCTCCAAGACCTCTTCCGGTGTGACTTCGTGAATGTGCTCCGTTCGCTGGTATGATCTTGTTTCTTGTAGCCACGGTTGTTGCGGGAACAGCGTCGCCACTATGTTGGCTAGAGCCGTAGGACAGGTCACCCGAACTGTCTCCTGGCTCCGCATCCTTTTCATGACCACCTTGTACGCGGTTCCCCATGGGTTCACATCAGCCTCCTCGCAGATTGCCCGAAAGCAGCTGGCCTTGCTTCTCTTAATGCTGCGTTTCAGCTCTCTTTTGGCTCCTCTGAGGTCATCAAGCCTACTGGCAAATTCCGGGCGGCCCCTGGCACGTTGGGAGCGCCTTCTGGCCAATAGGCACGTTTTCCTTAGCTGATTGATTTCCTCATTCCACCAGTAGCAGGGAGTTGCTCGTCTGCTCGGCTTTCTTCTGGGCATGGACAAATCGCATGCGTCCGTAACGCAGCGCATTAGGCTTATTGCCATGTTGTCGACTGATTGCCCGATGGCTGGGAACACGGTATGGCGTAAGGCTTCGGAAAGAGTATCCTCGTCCAGGAGGTTTGCCTTCCACTTGGGCCCACATGTTTGGGGTCGCGACTGTCTTTGTGGTCTTTCATTGATCACGAAGTATATCGCTTGGTGATCGCTGAACGTGAAATCCTCGCTGACTCTCCACGTCGTCTTCCTGCATAGCGAGCTACTTAGCAGGGTAATATCTATAATAGATCCTCTGCCAGCCTTACGGTAGGTGAGCCGCCTCCCGTCGTTTGCGAGGTTCACATCTATTGATGCAAACTCTTCCAACAGGCAGGTTCCTCTGATATTCGTCGCTCTGCTTCTCCATTCAACTGCCCAGGCGTTGAAGTCCCCGGCAATTACTATGGGGGATCTGCCGCGAGCATCATCCGAGATTTCCTCTAGCAACTGTTGGAATCGCCTCAGATCCCAGCTCGGCGGGGCGTAACAACTATAGAAGGTTATAGTGTTAATCTTCGCCCGAACGAACCCTTCATGTTCTACGCTAATCTCCTTCGGTGGTGTTCGGAGAGACCAGATGGCCGCTTTCCCACACTTGCTAGCCGCCCATCCGCTTCCAGTGATTGGCCTGTGCGGCTCGCAGATTATGGCTAAGTCTGCTTGCGTCTCCCTGACCGACTGTCTTAGCAGGGCCTGAGCTGCCTCGCAGTGGTTGAGGTTCAGCTGGACGGCCAGTCGTGTACAGTCAGTGCTTGCAAGTATGTGTGTGTACTGCATACTGCATAATCATCTTCAATGTTCCATATCTCCGGTGTTTCTCAACCGATTTTAATAAAAATTTCACAGATTTTCATTGTTTGGTTTGATAATTCAAATGATGTCTCAAGTTATAGATTTTGTTTTTGTCGTTCCCATGGGTATATCGGAAATGGGAAGAGTTATCGAAAATGGAAAACAAACTTTCACTGGCTAGGGATAAGGCGAGCTTATGTTCAAAATCTGGAGTCTTTAGCTCTTATAGTCTCTGAGATCGACGCGTTCACACATACGGACAGACAGACGGAGGGACAGACGTAAATTATACATTATACCCATTGTACATAGATATTATATTCTTTTTACCCATTTTAAATGGGTTATACCCTGAACCTTAACCCTGAACTGAAAAGGAAACTTAAATATTAATGTCAAGAATCAAATTGTAATTGCAATCAATTGAGGCCACAATTACAAATTTTATTTCTATATGTAAATAAATAACGGCCCCTATTGATTTGCCTTGTTAGCCAATTTTACGCTGATTTCGATAAAACTTTCAGAAATAATATTTCGGCAGTCAATTCAAGTTTTTTTTTAAGGATTGAAAAATTTGAAAGGGGCTCTTTTAACTTTATTTAAGCAAACAATACTCAAAAAAAAAACATCTTTAAATGAAAATTATGAAAGCTGAAAAATGTCGCTCGTCAATTGTGTTTAATTACAAAAATATTAATTGAATTTTTTTTCCAACGTGAAAAATTGAGGTTAATGTCTTATCGGCAGAGTTTCTCTTTCTGTCTGATTTGGCTTAAGTTTATTTTTATTAATCAACGCTGAAATTTAAATACAAAACTACAATTGCAACTGAAAACTTAAAAAAAAAAATTCCGTATCACTGGGCGAGAAATACCAAGTAAGAAGGCTCTAGTGGAGAAATCCCGACTAGACGATACCCTGATCCCTATACTTTACGCGTACAGTCAGTGCTTGCAAGTATGTGTGCGTGTGTGTACGACCATACTGCATACTCAACTTCAAAGTTACATATCTCTGGTGTTTCTTAACCGATTTTAATAAAAATTTCACAGAATGTTATTATTTTGATTAATAATTATTATTGGATGTAGATGTACTAACGGACAGTACATTCAAGTGGCCCAACGATACCAAGCACCGGCTTGTTAACGCGCGGACCCAAGCATAAAGCGACCCACCTCCCGCCCGTCCGACCGAGGGGAGCACCGCGTAACGTGCGGTTACGAAGATCGCGAACATGTAGACAAATGACGTAAGATAATTTTTTTTAGATAGCATGCAGAAGTGGTACTAGTTATAAGGTGGGAAAGATCGTTATATACTGAACATAAGATCCGAAAAGGGTTATGGATAGCATAGTTAGAAAAGCAAGCATGCAGGGCTATTGATAAGAAATGTCTACTACTTCTAATAGGTTAAAGTTAATTTGGTTTATTAGTATGGGGGAAACTATTTCACAACTTATTAATTCGTGCAAAATGGTTATTGCTAGCATAGTTCTACGATGATTAAGAGAGGGAAGATTTATTAGTAAAAGTCTACTGTGGTAAGCAGGTAAATTAGTACTATTGTCCCAGTTAAGACCACGAAGGGCAAAGAGCAAAAATTGTTTTTGTACTGATTTCATTCTATCCTGATGAGTCCTGTATTTGGGATACCATATACAAGATCCATATTCAAGAATAGGTCGGAAAAGAGACACATAAAGAGTTTTTATTAAGTAGGGGTCGTCGAATTCCTTCGACCAGCGCTTAATGAACCCCAAGACACTTGATGCTCGATTTGAGATTAAAGCAATATGCTTGTCAAACTTAAGCTTTGGGTCCATTAAGATACCCAAATCCTCAACCAAATCAATCCGATCCAATGGTAGGTTATCCAGAAGATAGATATTAAAAAAAGGCATTCGCCTATAAAAAGACATAACTTTGCATTTACTGCAATTGAGATGCAGTAAATTTACTCTGCACCAAGTTTGAAAATTGTCTAAGTCACTTTGCAGTCTATGACCAGACAGAAGACTTGCAGCTGACATGCATAATTTTACATCATCAGCATACATTAGTACCCGAGAATGAAATAATAACGGTCCAAGGTGACTTCCTTGTGGAACACCAGAAGTGACCTGCACCGCTTTAGATACTGAGCCATTAAAATAGACTCTCTGAGTTCTAGAAGTTAAATAATCTTGAATCCAAAGGATAAGATTATTGGGAAAGCCCAAAAGTTTAAGTTTATAAATTAACTGGAGGTGATTTACAGAGTCAAAAGCCTTACTGAAATCAGTGTAAATAACATCAGTTTGCAATTTGTCTTCAAAGCCCTTAATAACAAATGATGTGAATTCTAGTAAGTTAGTAGAGGTAGATCTATGTTTCATGAACCCGTGCTGGCACGGTGAAATCATAGATTTACAAAGATGTTGAAGATGAGAGGTTATTAGTTTCTCAAAAATCTTAGGAATAGCAGACAACTTGGAGATACCCCTAAAATTTTGAGCATTAGATTTGTTTCCTTTTTTGTGCAAGGGAATAATATAAGACTCTTTCCAAATTTTTGGGAAAGAGCATAGCTCTACGGACATACTAAACAATTTATGCAAAGGTTTTAAAAGATCCTGAGCACAGCACCTAAGCACACAGCTTGATATTCCATCAGGTCCTGGAGAAAATGTGGGCTTTATAACCAGAAGATTACAAAGTAGTGAGCTCTCTGTGATTTCCGGTATAAAAATGCAATTTGAGGCATTAAGCTGATAGGGGTAAGGCATGACGACTGGTTGAAAACAAGGGCTATAGGTCATTTGAAAAAATTCAGAAAATAGATCGGCAATGGCCTGATCTGAATTGGCTTTCATTTTATCAAAGAATATGTTAGATGTTAGTTAGTCGATGTCTTGCGTTTCGCATTAACGAAATCAAAAAACCGTTTAGGATCTTGCTGAAACTGTAATCTACACCTAGTCAGGTAATTCCTGTAACATTTGTTATTGAGGACTGAAAAGTTGGAACGAGCAATCAAGTATGCAGAACAAGCTAACTGAGAGCTTGATTTTCTAAAACTCTTGTAGAGTTTCGATTTACGATTTTTCAGAATAGTCAACTCTCTGGTAAACCACACAGGTTTGTTTGACCTGTTTGGCGTTCCATAAGGGACACACGAATCAAATAAAGAATTTAAAGTATTATAAAAAATACTGATTGCCACGTCCAAATTGTCAGACCCGTAGAGGGTAGACCAGTCAGTCAGGGCCAGCAGCCGAGTAAGTTTTGCGAAATCGGTTTTCCGAAATTGACGTACTCGGCTTAAACGATTTCTACTGGGGCATAGCCTCCGGTAGGGTAAAGTGATCGACACCTCCAACGTTGGGTGGTATAAATCCTCTGAATAAGATATGGGTTGTGATCGGGTAATGGATGATCCAAAACAAAAACCAGATCAAGCATTTTATTAAGAGAATTTGGGATATCATTTATTTGATTCAATGATATCCCAAGTAAATTAATCAAGAATTCATTCTGTGCCGAGGGGGTCAGTGCGCCACAGTCGGAACAAGAAATCCAAGTAACTTCAGCAACATTGAAATCACCGAGAACTACAAGGATATCGCGATCGGAAAGCATGCAAGAAACGGACATTATAGCAGACAAATGAGCATCGTAGACAGAGTTATCAGAGGTTGGAGGTATATACGAACAAGTTATAAAAACACCAACACCATTAAAAGACAACTTAACAGCAACAAATTCTATATCTATAGAACCACCTACTATTACTGTCTCCGAAAAATAATTTTCATCAACAGCAATAAGCACACCTCCGCCACGTCGAAGTGTACGGTCTTTTCTATAGATACAGTATCTCTTGGATTAAAATTATTAAATGCCATCTGAAGTTTTTTCAAATTCAAGATTTTATTGTTATCGATCCCATGTGTATATCGAAAACGGGATGAGTTATCGAAAATCAAAAACAAACTTGTACTGCCTAGGGATTAGGCGAGCTTAAGTTCCAAATCTGGAGTTTCTAGCTCTTATAGTCTCTGAGATCGACGCGTTCATACATACAGACGGACATGGCTATATCTACTCGACTGTTGATGCTGATAAAGAATATATATACTTTATAAGGTCGGAGATGCTTCCTTCTGCCTGTTACATACTTTTGCACAAAACCATTATACCCTTTTTCCCGTTTTTAATGGGATCAGGGTATAAAAACCAAATGCGAGCAAATATTAAATGAACGCCGTGCATAGATCGCTCGATGAATTGTTAAGGGCTGTTTTAATAACCCATTAAAATGGGTAAAAAGGGTATAATGGTTTTGTGCAAAAGTATGTAACAGGCAGAAGAAAGCATCTCCCACCCCATAAAGTATATTAATGTTCTTGATCCGTATCAACAGCCGAGTCGATCCGTCTGTCCGTCCTTATGTATGAACGCTCGCCTCATCCCTAGCCAATCCTCTCCTTCCCGTTTCCGATATACACATGTGATCGAAAACAACAAAATCTTTGAGACGGCGTTTGAAACATTTCAGGGTATGGTCTAGTCGGGATTTCTCGACTAGAACCTTCTTACTTGTTTCTGATGTTTGTTTGAATTCTGCACCACTGAAACGCGTGGTCGGGTTTCGTTAGTTCATTATAAAATGGCCTGCCATTGGAATATGCATATGTTTATTCTATGTAGACGTAAATGTACGTTATACGATACCAAGCAACGGCTTGTTAGCGCGCGGTCCTCAAATTGAAGCGAACCGACTCCCGCCTAACCGACCAAGCGCTAAGCATAGCGTACTGTTACGAAGTTCGCGAACATCTAGAAAAATGACACAATAATAATTTCGTATGAGAGAAAATAAATATAGCATTGTTAAGTGGGAAAGATTGTTAAAGATGGAACATAAGATCAGAAAAGGATTATGGTTAGGTATCAAATTTTTAGTTTTCCCAATCAGAACTGCAAAACTTGGGTTAATTCGTTAAGAGAAATCAATCAATTGAGCATTGATTAGTTTGTGTCAAAAAATAACACAGAAGGAAAATTTGTCAAAGTCAAAAACAACGATGGTAAGTTAATTTTCGAGCCCAAAGAGAAGAAACTTTTTTTGCACAAATTTAAATTGATTCTGATATTTTCACTGTTATCGGTAAGAAGTCAATGAACAATTTGAATTAATTGAACAAATACATCCAAAAGCGCAAGCAATCATTACTTTTACCGAAATTTACCGATTTTATTAACATGGAACAACTAGCTAAAGAAGTTGAAACTTAGTTCTTCAGGTACTCCAAGTATCAATATTGACAATTTTCATTAAATGCTAGGGCTGATGATTATTAAACTATTTAAAACCCAAAATATTTTTTAATTAAAGTAAAATTAATTTAGGCTTAACTGGTCGAACGGCTATGTAGAATTTCGTTTTACATTCCTCTACTGCACTTGAAGAGCACTTGTTTTTGCTGAATCTTGTTCTTGCTTTATTTATTTCAAGAATATTATTACTTTATAAGAAATATTCATCTGGTAATTACCACTTAACAACATATGTGCAAGTAATGCTATAATAGGCAGCAACAATAAGTGAACACGTGACACTTGCGGTTATAAATTATTCAGCAGAATGCAATAATAATGCCAACACCAATAACAAATTGGTTAGACCTATTGTGGCTCATTAACTCTTGATGGAAATTTGATGGCAATAGAGAGAGAAATGTGACCACACTTAAGTGTATCATAATTTTAAAAGTATGTTTTATGCACAAATTACAATGGTAGACGACTTAGTAACTTGAACACTGTTAAAAATTGTCAGCATCCACCCTTACTACTATGTATTTATATAGAGCAATCATTTCATTAATAACACACAAAACCTACCCCGTCATTCCGACCCTTTTAGAAACCGAGAATAAAAATGCTTGTTTTGATTTATTATATCATTACAATTTGTAACAAAAAATTAGTTTTCTTTATATAAGATTCCAAAGGATTTATTCAAAAGAAAAGTATTTATTATTATTTAAGCGTGCGGTAGATTCATTAACGCCGACCGGACATTGATTTTATTTGATATAACTCTCAAAAAAAATTTTTACAGAAAACAGGAAAAAAGAAAATACGTTAGGCTAATTCAATCAAAAAGAAGTCAATTTTTACAAATTTTTTGGCTAACAGCTTTTACCAAAGTGCACTTATTTTAAGTTATTTAAATCCTTAGTGTACAGCGCGTACAAGAACGTCACAGCGTTGCAATGCTTTTCAACGATTCGCCTTGTTTTAATAGGTTTAAATTTTTTTTCAGCCTTAAGTACAATTTTCGAGAGAAAGTTTGGTTTGACGGAAAATCGGAAAAGGCAAAATCTATCGATATTTTGTTATTATTATTATTAACGAACTTGTTTTGCCTATGGTAAAGTAGAGCTTAATTCCTATTTTAAGTATCTACCTTAAATAGTTTTTGAGATCGACCAATTCATACAGTCGAGATGGCTCATAGACGTCGCTGTTTATACTGATCAATAATATATATACTTTATAGGAACGGAGATGACTCCTTCTGCCAGTTACATACTCTTTTTAACAATTTAACAGGTTTACATTTTGAAAACAGGTAATTAATATTCTGAATGTGAGTGCATGTTTGTTATTAATAAAAATTTCGACGAACATGAAGGGAAGCAAACAAAATAATAAAAAGTGGCAGATAAATATCGAGAATACATCTATAAAACGTGTTGTTTTAAGTCACCTACGCAGTGTATTCTCTCGTATGAGCCTGAAATTTAAAGAACGTAAATTAATATACGTTCAATATGTAAAAAAAAATAAATCTTAAAACTTAAAATTATAAGTACATAACGCCTTAAAAGACTATTTAAAATTAATGGCTCGTTTTATTGTGAATTTCATTATGGTATACATAAGAAATAGCTGTAGTGGCATTGGAGTATTAGACAACTTGTCTACCAAAGCATAACTAACAAAAGTTATTTGCCCCGTAAACACCAAAATTATAAACTATACGCACATTTCCTTTTATCTGAAATTCAACTTCAAGTTTTGTTTTTTTTTTGCAGAATATCTTTGGGGTAGGCCTTGACCACAGCACTGCATCAAGCAACGTTGATCGTTATAGTGTCGACGAGGTGAGAACGATCACCGTCAACGCGTCCCTACAACGAGCATCATTTATAAATCTTTTGAAAAAATGTTTTAACAACAGCATTCAACTTGCAACAACGAACACTTCTTGTGTGTATATGCTCACTATCTCAACGTGAATACAAAATAAATGATATAATATTATAGATAGTCCAAGGATATTATTATTTTTTGCTTCACTACACCTCGAATCGAAATCAAATTAAAGTTCGTGGTGTATCTTTGTATATGACGAAGGCGGAACACATTGTGTATTTTGCGATTTGAACATCCACAAGTTGCGGCATCCAGTCTTTTATGATACGTAAATGTGTGTGTGTTTTATATGAGTGGATATACTTATGTATAATAAGAGGAGTGTTCAGGCCGCAGACTTACAAACAGACGGCGTACAAACAGCATACAGTAAAATCGCTTCGATGGAAGCCATAATGACTTTACCTTCTTTCTACGAACTGAGAAATGACTACCAATTTGGAAATACCGCTTTTGACTTGCGAGACAGTGTGGCGATTGCTGCGGCTATATACATATATATGTACATAAATATGGATGTATGTTAGCACATGCAAGAACAAATCTGTATGTACTAGCAAGTGTTTGTCGGCTTTGCACGGGCCAATTGGTTTATTTACACTTAAAAAATATAAATTCATTTTGTCTTGAAATGTGTAACGCACAGAAAGAACACATAATGCATATTTATTCTTGATCAAATTCGCGAGCTGATAAGGAACTGGTCAGTTTTTATGCAAGCTAGTCCCACAGTTTTTGAGCCGTCGAGCGGAAACTTTGGTCAATGTCTTCATTTTGCTGAATTAAAATCATTTGTCAAAATCGACCAAATTGAATCACTATAGAATACAATACAGCTGCCATACAAATGGATAATATTTAAAAAAAAATATTGCTATAAGAAACAAGTAGCCCTCTACTACTACCCTAGTGGAAGCAGCACCATTATTTTAGAAACCTTCAATGCATGGTTAGGCAATGTTGTTATTATAAATTCAATATAGCGAATCATCCAAATTAGTGACTAGTTATTAATTCTTATTTTTATTTGATAGATAGATTTACTAACGTTCAGTAAATTCAAGTGGCCCATCGATACCAAGCACCGGCTTGTTTTCGCGCGGACCCAAGCACAAGCCGACCCACCTTCCGCACTTACGAACGAGGGGCGCACCGCGTAGCGTTGGTTACGAAGTTTGCGATCATGTAGACGGATGATGTAAGACAAGTTTTTTTTTAGAGAGCAAGAGAGATATTAGATTTTAGAGATATGGTACTATGTGTTATGTAGGAAAGATCGTTATATAATGCTCATAAGATCCGATAAGGCTTATGGATAGCATAGTTAGAGTAAGAAGTTTAGAGATATTGGTACAAAATAACTAACTCTAATAGAAACTGCAAAGTTAACTTGGTTGATTAGTACAGAAGATTTATTGTTTTCTTTTTGGCATGGTACCAAAAAGTTTTCAAGTTTTTGTTTGGCTGTGTGTTTTGTGTTTTTATTTAAGAGTTGACAAAAGTCATAAAAATTTAATTTTTTTCTAAAAAATACAAATATGAACGGTATAAAATACTAACAATATTTATGAAGTGAGACTTGAATGATAAAAAGGGTTTGTTGTTTTATTTTTTGGTAAAACAAGTATTAAGGGCTCATTTGGAAAGCATAAATGCAATTAAAAAATTGCGGCAATTCTTTGGTTCTTTGACACGGTTATCGATAACGTTTCGTAAAAGTGGCCGTACCTGGATGTTTTTGCTATCGAGAAAAAATTCGAGAATGTCGAAATAGGGATTTTAGAACGGACAGCAAATGGTCACGTTAAGTTTATTATATATTTTGTAGCTATCGAGATAAATTTCTTCGTTGGTTAATTTTAATAAAATTTTTAGAATAGTTAAAACGTAACCCAGTTTAAATTAATTTTAATACTCTGATAACGATACCGAAGGAAAAGAGTATATTGTCACTTTTTAAATCGGAAATCTCCCAATTTTTTACATTATAGGGCTAGATTCACAAAATTTGGCGACAAGTTAACTGGCGATGTCCCCTAAAGATCTGCATTTATCTATATTTAAAGCGATCCCACCTCGACATATTCCCACTTTACAAACAGACTCCATAGCACCGTTTTATACTGGTGTTAGACAATTCTGCAGTCGGTAACGACCGACTGCAACGTTTTCTATTTTTCAGCATTTTAGTCACACTGTTTGCATATTGAAAAAATTGTTCATAAACTCTGTTAAATTCAAAATCGGATTAAAACGGTTAGACTTCAAATGGCACGTGGACCTCTGTTGCTGTTTTTAACCTCCGTGCCGCGCCATGTGTGCTTGCTCGCTAAATTGCCGTCTAATCATTATCACCACGATTCTCTTATGAACCTTTCATACAACTTCTCGCCGGAGGAGTGCGAGAAATGAAACAACATATGAATTTACATTAAAATCTATACTTAAGAGTTTTGAATTTTCCAGTTTTTGTTCAAAATTGTTTAAGTCCTCTAGTGTTTCAACTAGATAATGGGAAATTCTTATTTGCACTTTGGGCGTTGCCCAAAAAGTGGTCACTTTTAGCTTATTAATTTTATATTTTAAACTTAACTGTTACATATTTTGAACTTTCGCTACTCTAATATTAATGCCATTCCGATTGCTGTTATTGTTAATGTTATTATTTGTTGCTTTTTTAATGTTTTTCGTTTATAAATTTCTTCCAAACAAACAGGTTCGATATTCTTTTTTTTCTGTTTAAAACTGCTCCTATAAAAATTTTCAAGTTGCTTGTACATGATCTTTGCCTTTCGAAGCCAAGACATATTCTACACTATCTGTTAAAGTGTGGCCTGATTAAGGGAATGTATGTGTTATTTCATTTACATAATCGCAGCTATTATTGTCATTTAACTTAAACGAAAACGGTCACACAAAAAAAACGTATTGAGAATGTGTTCGGCACATTGCCAGCATAGTGGATGGTGGTGCAACCGAACTTAGGATTACTCTATAAGATAATTAATTTCAGTCCAGCAGCACTTCCCTACCCATTGGTCGGTGAGTGAATCTCCGAGAATAGTGCTGAGTTCGCTGGTGGTACCCAACATAAATCATGTGTATTTTAATCAAAAATTATATAACATGCATTTGTTTATTGATCACAATATATTCTATATGCTTCTCCCAGAGCATTTTAGTAAATATCATTACTTTACATCCCTCCCGTATACTATCAGACTTAAGAAAGACTAAAGTCTTCTTACTTGTTTGGATTCCTTATATGATACAAACCACATTGCTTAAATGTCGATAATTTCTTATTATAATGATGTTTCTAATTTTATTTCTGGGTTATAATTATTTATTATTTTTTATTGTCATTACAATATTTAATTACTTTAGCAGGTTGATTAAAAGTATTAATAATAAAAAACAGTTATATTTTATTTTGATTTACAAAAAGATTTTCGAAACTAACTCACACATTACGATAGCTGTCCCATAAGGCTTTTTGACAAAATATGATGAGCAAAGCACTCGTATATAATACCATAAAACTGCAAAAACAATAAATACATTACATAAATATAAATTAAATTTTATATTTAAATTGTTTACAAATTTTTTAAATTGTTTCTATTACAGCGATTACATTAAGGTTCTGGTTAGGAGCTTGTTTTTAGTGGAAAAAACTTTGCTCTGGGATGTTTGAATTGCTTTAGTAGTTTTAAATGCTATACCTCAAGATCGGTCTGCGTATACTTGCGACTTGAATAAAAGAAGTTTGTTTTTCAAGCTGAGGCGAGATCGTAGTTTTAGGAACCAGTACAGTCGTTCAAATTTTGAGATTATGCTGTGTTCTGTGACTTCTTACATATGATATGTACAATATCTCTTACCAACGGTGAGACCCTGATATTTGGGCTTAATGCTTGTAAAGATTTCTTAATATTAATTCCTATATTTCATTTGGTTATCCTATATTTAAGTTGCGCTTGGGATGCAGCGATAAGGCTGTTACTCGATGACAGTATCGCAGTTTTACCCACTTAAGAGAATATAGAGCAAAGGTGCGATTACGCTGTATTGCGATCCGACTTAGCCTAGCGGTGTCAGCGTAAAACATTGTGCATACTGCAGTTGTTTGCATGTATGCGTGCAAAATGGCGCTAAAGCTAGATCACAAGACCATAGTCTTCGCTATGTTCGGTGTTTCTTAACCGAATTTAATAAAAAAAAAATTTAGAGATTCCTGCTATTTTGCCAAGTTTTACAAACTCAACTTTTTGTCCTTACCGATATCATGTGCATGTTAAAATTGGGAAGAGCTTAAGAAGAGGCTTTGTTGTAGGTCTGAAGGTTCTATCTTCTAAATTTTCTGAGGTCGACGCGTTCATACATAAGACAGACATAGAGACAGACATGGTTGTATCAACGTGGCTTCTGGTGCTGAATAAAATAATATATGCACTTTACAGAGTCGGAGATGATTTCTTCTTCCTGTTACAAACGTTTTTTCAAAAGCATTGTACCACTTTTACACGGTAAATTGGTATATAAATAAAAAAAAAAAAAGAGTCTGATTGAGAGTTTTTTGATTGGCTTGGCTTAGCCTCTAGAAAAAGGTTGTTAGTAGTACAACTAACTTAACTAACCTAATAGTGGATAAGAAATCGTTGTTAAAACTTAAAGTAATATATTTCCATAAATTTGCAAATCGGTCGGAACTAACATGCCTTTTTTTTTGTTGCAAAAAAAAAACATACTCTTAAATGGATTTAATTAGTACTGTTAGTACTTAGTTTTATTAGTACCTAAATCTTATGACCTTTTGTAAGAAGGCTTTCGAACCGGTCTTTTGACATGTTTGGGATCTTGTACAACTTAGGAACAGAGAAATTGTTTGCATCTGAGCGTTCTTTTAATGTCCTTCAAAACATCTTTAAAAAAAGATATAATTTTTTGCCTATGAAAAAGACCTTTTGAATTTATTGGTCCTTGTTTTTTTTACCAAATTGGTCAGTATTTGTTGTACATAGGTATCAAATTGGTTTTTTTATTTTATACCAAATGGATTAAAATAAGCTAAATCGACTGGGCTGTTAGTGCTGATGAAGAATGTACATATATATACTTTATGGGGTCCGCGAATCTTTCTTTTACCTCTCTTATAGACACTTGCACAAAACTATTATGCCCTTTTTACCTGTTAAATGGATTCAGTTATAAAAAGATGCTTTGTAATTCCGCATTATAACTAGCTTTATTTATATAAATAAAGGTTGCACTTAGATTGATTTTCATAATGTCCGGTGTGTTATATTCAAAAACTTACAAAAGATTCTGCTTTTTTGAAATGGAAGCAGGTCAGATTTTGCAAAGATAATACAGTTAGTTGTCCATTTAAAAATAAACTTGTTAATAAAGTAACATATCTATTTACAGACCATATTATTATTTAAAACGACAATATAGTGTTGTCTTTAGTTCTCTTAGCACGCAATACATATGTACACATGTAAATATTTTTACTCTGCTACAGTCGCGTCGGTAGAAGAAAGAATTCATTATCATCATGTGCAAAATTCTTTATTTTATATGTCTAGTTTATTGACACCCTTAAATCTAAAGACTTTGTCCACAACTGGAAAGCTTGAAAGGTACCTGCATACGCATTTCCCTCAAAGAATCCCTAACGAGAATGCTTGTTTAAACGATTTAAGCTGCCGTAAGCTGCCGTAATTGTAGTTAAATTACATGATTATAAATTAAATTAGTTAACTAACATACCAATCATATTTCAATATTTTCTGATTTGTTTGATGCAAACATACATATGATGTTCATGTATTTAACTTGGGATTGGTGACCTTTTTTTTGTTAAAACAACACACATACTTAATCCCACCCTCATTTCTTATTGGTGTTAACAGTAGAACGAGACGCAAAACATGCTGGCGCATTTTGTTAGCTGCTCATAAAAGAGGAAAGCTATACTTGTGCTCATATTGCTTTCTCGCTTAGCATGGAAAAAAAATGGATATGTAAACTCTGAAAAATAAGTATTTATAAAAACATGTAATTTGAAAACATTGCTGTCAGTATCAACGCTGTCGCCACCAGGAGAACATCGTTCTAACCAAAGTGCAAACAAACATTGTGAATATATATATCAAGAGAGCGGCACAATGCCACGGCCATTAAAAATTACATATGGTGATCAGAAACCTCCTTATTCGTATATTTCTTTGACCGCAATGGCTATCTTGCATTCGCCACGGAAAATGTTATCGCTTAGTGATATATACCGATTTATAATGGATCAATTTCCTTACTACCGAAACAATATGCAAAAATGGCAAAACTCATTACGGCATAATTTAAGTTTTAACGATTGTTTTATTAAAGTGCCTCGTAGCATAAGCAAAGCCGGCAAGGGATCTTACTGGACCCTTCATCCGAAAGCTTTCGATATGTTTGAAAACGGGAGTTTATTGAGACGACGCAAGCGATTTCGAGTGAAACATTATGAAAATGATTTTTTCAATCAGAAATTGACATCAACACCTGCATACATCAAATTAATTGAAGAACAAACTTATGATCCGAGGACATTTTTGGAAGTATCAACATTTAACAACAAATATCAGAACAGAGTTTCTGAAAATATTGTAGAAAATACTCAATATTTTGCAAAACCAAATGAAAGTGAATTCGTCCAAAAAATGCAATCTCGTCCCAAGCGAGCATTCACAATTGAGAGTCTTATTGCTCCCGACATACAAACCGATAATTATGATGAAAGGGCCGATATATCAACGCATAGAAAACTTGAAGCCACAAACAGTCAATATCTTGAAGTTGATTCTAACACTAAAAGTTCGCGCCTGCTTCTACTCCAGTCAAACTTTAATCGACTTTTTACACAGCAACATATTTATTTGCCTACAATCACGTATCATCAGTTACATAATCCACAACAAACATTAGATTCTCTGTATATAGTTTATCAAAATAAGCACTTACATGAAAGTCTTACCTCATACCAATATAATATTGATCCGTTATCAGTATTTTAAAATAAACATACATACATATATTAAATGCTCATTTACATAAGCTTATTCTTAAACATCAGGCTATTAAGTAAACTTGTTTTGTGATATATTTTTATAAATATTTAAATTTCTACATAATGTTAAAAATCATCAATAAAATAAACCTTTAATGTTTCATTAACTTTAAAACGCCAAACGAAATAAGAATGCAGTAGTCAAAAGAGCTAGACTAATATCTAGAAACTTGTTTCGACACATAAAATTTCTTGACTTCCAATTAAAAAACGCGTTTATTTTTGGTTTGAATGTGTTGTGCGTGTGTGTGCATCCTTGTACTGAATATATTGCCTGAGTAACTTTTAATTTGCATCTAAATATATATACATATATATATATATATATATAACTATATATATATATATATATAACTATATATATATATATATAACTATATATATATATATATATAACTATATATATATATATATATATATATGTACAATCTTAATCACCAACAACACCTGAGTCAAGTTGTCATATTCATCTGTCTGTCCATTTGTATAAAAGCGTTGATCTCAGAGACTCTCGTATATCAAGCGCATGTCAAGCTTGTTTTAAACGATCGATAACTCTTCCGGTGTCCAATATGCAGAATTTATAGATAAAATAATTTGAACAAGTAGGTAAGCTGTCTTCAGCATGCTGCATATTATGGACACTCACACATGCTACTTCTTTTTATACCCTGATCCCAATAAAAATTGGAAAAATAGATATAATGGTTTTGTGCAAAAGTATGTAACAGGCAGAAGGAAGCATCTCCGACCCCATAAAGTATATATATATTCAAAATCAGCACCAACAGCCGAGTCGATATAGCCATGTCCGTCTGTTCGTCCGTATGTATGAACGCGTCGATCTCAGAGACTATAAGAGCTACAGACTCCAGATTTTGATAGCTCTTCCCGTTTTCGATATACACATGGGATCGATAACAATAAAATATTGAATTTGGGAAAATTTGAGACGGCGTTTGATTTGTTGAACAAAATAGTGAAAATCTGTGAAATTTTTATTAAAATCGGTTAAGAAACACCGGAGATATGGGACATTGAAGTTGTGTATGCAGTATGCGCGTACACACATACAGACATACTTTCAAGCACTGACTGTACGCGTAAAGTATGGGGATCAGGGTATCGTCTAGTCAGGATTTCTCGACTAGACCGTATCTGGCACATTTTGTAAATGATTTAACTTTCAAGGATTTTGAAATTTGGAACTTAAGACAACAATTTTGTTACCGGAGAAAATGTTATCGAAATTAGTTCAAAAACACCGGAGTTACCGAAGATATAAAGCTTATGCTATATTTACACTTCAGTGAGTTAGCAATCGATGTCGTTATCGACACAATAACTCAGAACTGGTGTTTATACCGGCACGAAATTGAGTTAAGAGCCAAGTCAACAGCTTTGTTTTTTTATACCCTGAACCCATTTAAAATGGGTAATGGTTTTGTGCAAAAGTATGTAACAGGCAGAAGGAAGCATCTCTCTTAAGAAATTCACAACAGGAAAAAAATCAGGGACCTCTTCGAGCTGATTTTGAAGCTCAAAAAATTCCTGAAGTCGATGCTCCCTTTGCTCGCCTGAGAGAAGGCGCGGAACGATTTTGGCTGCAAGCCAAGTCATGTGAAAATCTACCGACATCTCACAGAGTTGATCGATGGTTCGGTGACGGCTTTACTTAAAGCAGTATCTGCATAAGCGTTACAATAGTTTCCGCGGCCGATTTCCCCAAAAGGAAACAAAATTTCACAGCCGTTTGTTCTCGACAATCTGCCCATACGTTTATGCCAAAATGTAAAAAGTTGTTTTACTGAGAAAAACCTACAGGCGAACCGTCTTGTCCCGTCGACGCTATTTCGGAATTCAGTTACAGACATCTTTTATACGCTTGTAAAGTGTATATTAGTTTTGTCGTGCATTGTGTAACGCATACAAAAAAGCGTATTCTACCCTATAGCAAGCAGAGTCGGCACATCCATGTCCGTCTGTCCATCTGTATAAATGCAAATACCTTCCTAAGCGGAAGCTTTGCTTAAGGTTTTTTTAAATTGTAGAATAATTTGTCAAAACCGACTTTGGTGCTATTTGCATTGCGTAGGGGCAGGGCGGTGTTTGGCCAAGGTGCGCCCCTAACTTCTCAAAGTCCGCGGCCCTAAGAGGGCGTCGGGCAAACCATGGTTTAATAATGGACGAAAGACGTAAAAACACGGGCTGGGATGTGAGCCCATTCGTCGGTGGGATCATCTGCTACCACCGGCGTACACGGAGGGAGGAATTCTCTTCGCGTGTGGCCAGCAGCCTATCCTCCGTATTGATTGGAATAGGCCTGGACGGTTGTAATGCCACTGCCATAAACAAGCCCGACGTAGCACGATTCCGCGGTCGGATTTCAAATCACATGGACGGTCACTAAACATGGGGGTGATGGATAACGGATGTTTAAATGGGGCTTCTGGAGCGGCTGAGAATAGCTGTATCAACAGAAACGTTAAAGCTGTCAAGTTGCTGCTTATAGGGACGAATAGGAAGTATGTAAAAGACCCATCTACACTGCCTTGTGGAACACAATTCGATAAAACAGACATTTTACAAGGAGAATGTGCGATCTTTTCCCGGCTTGGGATGATTATTGACTTCTTCCATCTCACTGAAAAGTTTAGTAATAGCATCGAAGAGCTGCCAATGATGCATACGGCACAACAAGAAAGCTCAATATTCATCTTTGGGGTTATAACCTCGCAGCCTAGAGATTTCTTAGGTTCACTTGCTCATTGATGATTTTTTTGCGATTTCATTCGTTCTATATTATCGGAAGTACGAACGAATTTGTTGCAGGACAAGGTTGGAAAACTTTTTGAATGTAAGTTGCAGATGTGCTGGTTTTTTTTTTAATCGCTGCGGGCCCAGCCGCCAGTATGGTTTCTTATAGGCATCACTGTTACCTTCAGTGAGATAACAAGTAGGTGATTTTTGCACAGTGTGTTTTTCGTATTGGAAGTTGAAAATTGCACAACATAACGGCGATGACCATATTCTTCCTGTTTAAACGCTTTAAGTGTTGCGTCTTTTGGCTTTTGATTTGCCGACGGCGATCTGTAGGACTGCCGTTATCGTCGTGAAACGCCATATTCGAGAACGAGGTGTTCGATTTAGATTGGTCTTCTTGTGGTTGAATATTGCTTTCACTGTGTGAGGTGTAAAAAATGCGAGCTGTCCGGGTAGATCGTCCCTCAATTGGTTTTTCCGTGTTTGTTAATAGTCTCGAAATCGTTAACATTAATATCTTTAATTTCGAAAAAAGTTTTGGTAAGTATTTACAATATAATGAAAATCTGTGAAATTTGCCAAATAAAATGGTGAAACAAAAACTATGCTATACTATGATGGCCTTAGCAGAGTGTGGCGCCAGTCGTTGCACTTGAAAACAAGATTATTATATCGACTTTTAAGTTCGAAAATTTGTCAGTGATAGTTGAGGTTTACATCTTAATGCAAAGGAGTTGGAGAACTGTGCATTATTGAAAATACAATGGATGGCCAACACTATTTAAGTATTTTCCGCACACATTTAGTAGCCAGTGCCAACATTTTTGGATTTATTAAGGATGGCAAGCCAACATATAAATTTTACCAGAACAATGATCCTAAGCACAAAACAAATATGGTGAGGTGCTGGCTGCTTTTTATACCCTGATCCCAATAATAATGGGAAAAAAGGGTATAATGGTTTTGTGTAAAAGTATGTAACAGGCAGAAGGAAGCATCTCCTACCCCATAAAGTATATATATTCTTGATCACCATCAACAGTCGAGTCGATATAGCCATGTCCGTCTGTCTGTCTGTATGTATGAACGCGTCGATCTCAGAGACTATAAGAGCTAGAGACTCCAGATTTGGAAACTAAGCTTGCCTAATCCCCAGGCAGTACAAGTTTGTTTTCGATTTTCGATAACTCATCCCATTTCCGATATACACATGGGATCGATAACAAACAAATCTTGAATTTTGAAAACTTTGAGATAGCATTTGAAATATTAAACAAAATAATGACAATCTGTGAAATTTTTATTAAAATCGGTTAAGAAACACCGGAGATATGGGACATTGAAGTTTTCTATGCAGTGTGCAGTATACTCTTACACACATACACACATACTTGCAAGCACTGACTGTACGCGTAAAGTAAAGGGATCAGGGTATCGTCTAGCGGGATTTCTCGACTAGAGCCTTCATACTTGTTTACTGTAAAAAGGTGTTGGATCTACCTACTCAAGGCCGAAGACCTCAACACAATTAAAATTCTGTGGGCGAATAAGAAAATAAGAATGATCTCAAGGCGATAATCTTGGAGGAATGGCAAAATATTCCATTGGAAAACGTCTAAAATATCATAAAATCGATGAAAAGGTGACCTGGAGCGGTTATAGAAGCCAAAGGTGGACATACAAAATATTAATTATAATTAAAAGCCAAAAAGTAATAAAAATATTGACATTGTGTAAACACTTTGTTGTCAGTTGAATTTGTTGGTATTTTTATTTTTCGTTGTTAATGTAAATATTTTTTTAGTTCTGTTTCATTGGTTTCAGAGATAATTGATTGGGTTACTTATAAGAATTAAAAAACAAATTAAAAACAACAAGTAGTGTGTCCCTTATAACTCTAAAGTGAGAAAAATCAAAAATTTTTACAATGTGTAAACACTTTGTTGCCAAGCTGCATATTATATCGCTAGGGTAACCAGTTCCTTAACTGGTTCATTTTTATATAGATGGAATAACGTAATAAGCACTTTTTGACAAAGAATCATGAAACTTGTTTGCCTTATTTTATACCCACGCCTATTTTTATAACAACGTATGTTGGTAAGCTCTAGTGGTGTGGGAATCCTGTCTGTTGACGAAGTTACATCCCAGACGCTGCCTTTGATGCGTTAACATTTGCAAAAATGCGTTAACAGAAAACCTTACCATAAAATACTACAAAATTAGGATCAGCTGATAAATTAAGGTGACTGCAGTTTTGTGAATAGTTACGTATGGTATTATTAATAGATGGCACAAAAAGAAGAAAAATAATATGTGGTATAAAATTAATAAGAAATGGTTTTTGTGCAATGTAGTGTATTGCAGTCGTTTTTTTGTACAGGTTTACATTAATTGGACGGCATAAAATTCAAATAATGCCAAAACAACGTATTTTGTCCATCTTTGAAAATATCATGGCCTTGCATTTAAAGTAACAGAATGTTACTGGCCTCCGAGAAAAAGTTTGACGCTCACTTGACCCGATAAATAAATATTTTACAGAAAAACAATTTAAAAAAAAATTCAGTAATAATAACGGAGTGGCTATTTAAAATAATGCACTTGCACGGAAACGAATATTTTTTTACTATCGATCTTGTGGAACTTGGAGTAAATGACTATATCTTGTCAAAGTGTACTTGGCAACCCTGAGACTTAAACTTGTGTATAAGACAATTTTGTTGTGATCTCTTCCGAACAAACATCTTTTATATTTTCAAATGTGTTTGATGGGTTTTTTTGCAGAATATGTATATTTTACATACACATCTCTTTGATACAAATGTGACGTCAACTCGTTTTTTTTTAAATAAGTGGCAAGTTTTTAACGAGTTGAGTAGAGCAATTGTGTATGATATTGCTGTCATCAAAAACTATGGCCTTGGCCTTTGACTGCCAAAATATATCTTTTATCTACTAGTTAAAAGAAATTTTCAACAGCGCTTGAAATTGTTTGTTGCCAACAATGTTACTAGAGAAACAATATATAAATACATACGTACATACATATATACATTTATATTTGTTCATATGAACGTAAATGCACATGTATGTATGCCCATGGCAGTATTCTCGTTGGGAAAGCAGATGTGTAAGAGCGAACGTCAGAAGAAACGAGAGATTCGCCTCTTCTTATAGTACAAGTGTTCAGTGTTTTAAGTATGCACGACGATCAATATTAGTTTTGTTAAGATATTTTCTGTGTAGACCGAAGTGATGTCAAATATTTTGCACCATGCAATAATAGTGAAATACAACAATTAGTTGGAATAATGTAACAAACATATGCATATATACAACATATATCTATGGCACTATACTACATACATATGTACAAAGATAAATGTATGTAGCTCGCTCGAGAAAATGCCAACCTGAGATTGCATGTTATTTATACTAGCAAAATAATATACCAAAGATTGTAAAAAATCTGCTTAAAGCGAAAATTGTATACTAAATTAAGCACATATTACACATTTAAAAAATAGGCAGAATAAATTTGTTATGCCAAATGTACTATCTTGTGGCGTACAGTTAGCAATTATTGCAGCCGAAAGGCAAAATCGTTGTCAGGATATAACCCCCCAAAAGTAACAACCCACATTTAGAAAATCGATATCTATACTAGTCAAACCGAGTTACGCGCTTTGGCACTTCAGAGCTGTGACCATTTGAGTGAATTGTCCGCTGTTAAAGTTCACTGTACATTTCATTGTGAATACGAATTCAACATACGTATAAATTATATAATCGCCTATACTAGTGGACCTGTCACAGAACCTCTTGAAAATATTTAAAATTTTGGTTCAGCTATGGTTAAAGATAACACTGGAGTAATCACAATGCGTCTTGTCCGAAATAAATTACGCAAACGCGACGAGCCTCTTACCACTTCCCCCAAAGTTTTTGACGATAAGGAGCACCACGAAAATGCAGACCATCAGCTTCCTGACGATTTCGGAGATAATGGGACCATGAATAACTGTAAAACTCTCATAAAAGACAGCCAACATGTAACTTTCTTAAGAACCAGCGGTGCCACTACCGATGTTGCTGGGCACGCAGATGTTATAAATATTCCGGAATGGACGTTTCCTCCAAAAGCTCCCGCTCCACATATCTATCATATAAACCCGGTACGTAAAAATTACATTATTTTTACACATGTTTACACAAACATACATTTGCAAAAGAATAAGAAAAAATTTGTACATATTTACTAACAGTACAAAATGAATAAGTCGGCGTTGCCTGGCGCAAATAATGTTTCTTGAAATTAAAAATTGTAAGTTTTCAAAAATAGTTGCACGATTTTTAAGAACTAGTTGGTTAATGGAAAAGTGTGTTCCGTTCAAATAAAGTATTGAATGCACACTGTATAAGTTTTAATGATACCGTAAATTATACATTCTGCTCGAATCTATAAAACAACTCATTTTCCACATCGTATCAGATAGAGCAACTTAATTTGGTATCAAGATAACTGGTAATGTCATTCAAAGATCTCAAATTTTTAATGCCGCGACCACTACCAAAGACTTAACATCCGGTCTTTCTGAATTCGGATTTTAATCTCTTTCACAATTTTGAGATAGAGTCTAAAAACATGGTGAAAACATAGATCTTGATGTCTCCCAAAGATTTGCATCAAGAATGCTGAAGACACGCACACCCCTCTTCAATATCGGATACGTAAATATCTTTTACTGTTTTGAGCTGTCTTATCATTCTTACTTTTGCAAGAAGACTCATTTTCTTTAGTGCTATTATTATCTTAAATCCTGTCTTTTTATACCTTTACGCAAAAATCAAGGGTATTGTAGTATTTTGTAGCGCCTCAGATCACTGTCAATCTTGAACATAAGTTTTTATTGTTATTTGATTAATATGTTAGTATAGTAGATTACATTTCGTCGGCACGCCGAAGATTAAATACACTAGTAAGACTGTATAGCATATTTTATATTTTAGTTGTTCAATAACTTAAAAGCTTTGAAAAAGTATATTTGTAGATAAATTAAAAGGCTTGTTTGCTTAGAAACAGGCAATTGCGATTTATTGACTTAGCTCACGATGCTGATCAGTGAAATTTATATATCTTATAGTTTTGTGTGAAATGCAGCAGTATTGAATACTTGACTTGGCTTTAATCATCGATATCTCCGGTTTTTCTCAACAGATTCTTATAAAATTTACATTTTTTGTTTGAAAATGCATTTTAGCGGTATATCGGAAGTGAGAAAAGTTTTTAAGAATTTGAAACAAACTTCTTTTGCAGAAGGCAGAAGAAAGCATCTCCGATCCCATCAAGTATATATATATTCTTGATGAGCACCAACAGCCGAGTTGATATAGATATGTGCGTCCGTCCGTCTGTATGTGTGTAAGAAGGCGTCGATCTCAGAGACTATAAAAGCTCAAGATTTGGAACATAAGTTCTCCTAATCCGAATCTTTTTATCAATTTTCAATAGGTTCAGGGTATAAAAAATAAATAAAATATTATGTTCCTAAATTTAGACACCAATATAAATCGATTGTGATCTCCATTGATGTATTCGCAGCCCTATTTTGTTATTATATTGATTATTTGTTTAAGTTTCGGTTTAATTGGTGAAAAAACGTGAGAACAGACAGAGTTATTATGTGGAGACTCTACATCTTATTGTACGGGCGGAAGGGCAGAGTTGTTTAAAGTATATATGTATATTTTATAAGGTTTGAGAATTAATGAATTATTAAAATAGAATATGTATCTTTTAAACTTAATCAAAAATCACTATGAATAAATAATAATAATAATAATCACAAACATTTATAAAACCTATTAATAAAAATTTTTTTTTGTATACTTAGGAGATGTTGATGCCTAATGAAAAAAATAGCTTTAAAGGATTTCGCAAACAATTCAGTGGACGGTTTAAGCGATTAGTTGCTCGAAAACTAGAGCCTGCACCTGTGATACCTCCAGAGCTAAAGCCGCAACTAAAAAGCATCTATGTTTATTAATATTAAAAACCATGTCTGTAAATATGTATGTGTACAATTACTAAAGCTGCTGACAGCCAAGTAATGAAACTTATTGTTTTAATTATCTATAAAAAGTATTTCACGAATATTCATTTGTTAAAGGTATTTTTATATATGTCAATTGAATAATAACAGTATTTGAATAAAAGAAATCCCTGAATAAACATTTTAGTTTTAAGGTGCGTCTCGAGCGCCGTGTAAAATTCCTAACAGAAACTTATAACTTATTTCGAAATCGTGTGACACAAAAATGTATAGTGTGACCATAATCAACTTACCTGCGTTAAAAATATAACATTTTGCCTAAAACAGTCATAGATTGAATAAATAAAAAAAGGAAGTGAAGAAAAATTAGGCATTTCCATCAGCTATTGTTCTTTAACCACCCGGACGTTCATTCAGTGCTAAGTCTATATCGAAAAACAGTTAAAATTGTTTTGCTGCGTTGCTAAATACCATGGAATCAATGAAAATGAGGTCTTTGCCATACAAAGTATAATACCGCTTTTTTTTATGTCACTAAAAACATCCCAGCGATAACGATAAATTGGTTACTGTGGCGATTGCCTTTAGAAAAAGTAGTTTTTTTTATAAAATTTTGTTTTTAATATCATAAAACGTAATGTGTTTTAACGTGAGCTCCTGCCGCATCGGCTTCATCTTACGGTTTAATAAAAATGTCAATCAACTCCCCTTTGGAGCATCAATTCCGCCGGTAACAATTAAAGTAACTTCTGTTTGGTCTTAAACTTCCTCTTTGTTTTCAAGCGCAGCCCGCTGTGTGACTTCCAATATAAGGGTATCGACATTCCGTTGATTTACTTAAAGCCGTGGTACCGAAAAAGGTACTTCCAATTTAAAAATCACAAACTGTTTCTGGTTGGTGGACCAAGTGTATGGTTAAGATGCTTCGTATTTTCCCGCCAACCACACAGGGATACTTATGATTTCAACTGCAACTGTAAACGCACCTTAAGGGAATTCGCTCGCGATGTTTATGGTTCTAACTGCCGCTTTACATTCACACAAGACGAGCACATTTTTGAATGGCCGAGGTCTTAAGGCGCCTTGGTTGCAGAGATAATGTAAACGCACTATAAAGGAATTTGCTCGCGTAGCTAAAGGTTAGACAGTATAACTAACCCAGAGGGCGGTACAACTTTAAATTCTGCATAAGTTTTATTACTATTAAATTTTTTCGATAGTGTGAGTCAGTTTCCTTCGTTTTGTACAGCAGCCTTAGACTCAATTACTCAAGTTATACCTGCATATTTCGACATTATTTGAAAGATACAATAGTGCGAAGGCCGACCTAAAGCCTGACTGCCACATCCGATGATGACACTGCTTTCCTCGCTTCAGTCATAGCCCCACCGCAGTTTCTAAAAAAAAAACTATCATCGCAATTATCTGCACTACTGACATGGCTTACTAAATGAAATATCAACATAAATCCTGAGAAGTGTGTACATGTCGTGTAAATTTTGCAAACTACAACATTTTGTTCATTCAGGCTTTTCAGTCTTCAATATTGCGCACCATGGTGGATGCACCATGTTCGAAACGCTGTTTTATATAAAACTCAAACTATCTCCGCTTTTAATTAGAGATATATAATAACAGACTAGAGAGCCACGAGAGAATTCCTGTCCAGCTGATGGGCAACAGCAGTCAACTTTCGCCTTAAATAAAGGTTCATCTGTCTTCCAAACTATAGACATTGATATGTGGCGTAAGTAAACCTCCCTAAAATTTTGTTGTTTTCCACACTGACAGTTTTTAAATGAAGGAAATACCCCCAAAAAATATAAGAAAAATAAATAAAAAAGCCAAAGTCAACCACTTGTAGCCTGTACCGAAACACTGACTCTAGACGTTGTTTTTTTAAATCTGAAATTAAAATGTTTTCGGTAAAGTACTCTTTAAACTTGGAAATTCAGCTATGGGAGAATGGCAAGCACACAAAATTACACAGCGTACTACATTTTTTGTAGCGAACCAACAATTTCAAACACACGTGTCTGAGCGCCGGATGTAAGAGTGCGTACCCTTGCATTCCGACAGACAGAGCTTCCGGTCTCACTCCGTTATTTTTCTTAAATCCTGCTTCTTAGCGGAGACAGAAATTAGTGTTTGATTGTTAAATTATAAAGTCCGCGGGAAAGTGAAAATGTATATATTTTTAATGCTGAATGTACACGGTTTTTGTGATGTTTTAGCTACTTAGCTAACTCAAATTAATCAGGAGTTAAAGCAGAACCACACTCGGACACACTTTTTTAAAATCGTAGGTCAAGTTTCAGTATAACAGCTTGTCAGCAAGCAACGAGTATGAACAAGTAAGAAGTCTCTAGTCGAGAAATCCCGACTAGACGATACTTTACGCGTACAGTCAGTGTTTGCAAATATGTGTGTTTGTATGTACGCACATACTGCATACACAAATTCAATGTCCCATATCTCCGGTGTTTCTTAACCGATTTTAATAAAACATTTCATAGATTGTCATTATTTTGTTAAACGTATCAAACGCCGTCTCAAAGTTTTCCAAATTCAAGACTTTGTTGTTATCAATCCCATGTGTATATCGAAAACGGGAAGAGTTATCGAAAATCGAAAAAAAACTTGTACTGCCTAGAGAATAGGCGAGCTTAATTTCCAAATCTGGAGTCTCTAGCTCTTATAGTCTCCGAGATCGACGCGTTCATACATACGGACGGACGGACAGACGAACATGGCTATATCGACTCGACTGTTGATGCTGATCAATAATATATATACTTTATGGGGTCGGAGAAGCTTCCTTCTGCCTGTTACATACTTTTGCACAAAATCATTATACCCTTTTTTCCCATTTTTAATGGGATCAGGGTATAAAAAATAGAAGAAACAACAGTGTCTTTCCTCCAAACAGAAAACATTAACAGTATCGAGGGCTCAAGGGAAAATAATTTCCCCTTCTGCTTTGTCAACTCATTCTGCCTACTCGTATGTAATCAGCTGGTGGCTTAAATATAATTGTTTAGGCTTTTGTTTTGATACCAAAGTGTGCGATGAAGCAAAGCTTAGTTGTTGCCGTACTTCTTGCTACATTGTGCTGGGGCCATCTTAGTAATGCATCATTATTGATTCATCACAAAATACCGCATCGTCCCAATATGAATTTGGCTGTCCCACGTGGATCCTAGCAAAAGTTGGTTTTTTCAAGCAGTTCGAGTTGTACAGGTCGGTTAGTGGAGTTTTATTAAGCCAACTGGATCATGTAGGAAGATAACCGCTAGCCTGGCATTTGAAAACCGTCTAACACTGTCCCGATTATATATAAATTCTATATTAAAATTATGAAATATCTCAGAAAATTGCACTACTAAGAGCTGCGCTTTTTTGTTTTCAATAAAAGTAACTGTAAATACGAATTTCACAACGAAAACAAACCAAACAAGAAGGCTCTAGTCGAGAAATCCCGACTAGACAGTACCCTAATCCCTATACTTTACGCGTACAGTCAGTGCTTGCAAGTATGTGTGCGTGTGTGTACTGCATACTCAACTTCAAGGTTCCATATCTCCGGTGTTTCTCAACCGATTTTAATAAAACTTTCACAGATTGTTATTATTTTGATTAATAATTCAAATGCAATCTAAAAAATTTTTAAATTCAAGATCTTTTATTTTAATATATAGACTCGACGGTTGATGCTGATCAAGAATATATATATACTTTATAAGGTCGGAGATGCTTCCTTCTGCCTGTTACATACTTTTGCACAAAACCATTATACCCTTTTTCCCATTTTTAATGGGATCAGGGTATAAAAAGGAAGTGTGTAAACACTTAGTTGTCAGTTGAATTTAGTGCCGTTGTGAGTATTTTTTATTGTTCTTTGTTAATGTTAATATTTTTTAGGTTTTGTTTAATAAGTTTAAGAGATAATTGACTGAATAACTTATAAAAACTTTAAAAAAATTTTAAAAACAATAACCAGTGCTTACCTTATAGCTCTAAAGTGAAAAATCCATATTTTTACCTTGTGTAAAGAATTTCGTGTCAAAGTGTACATGTTCGGTATTCAGTGTGACAAAAAAAAGTATAAGCAAAGAAGCAATTATCCAAACTGCTGACTGGCATTAAGGGGTACTGCCCGATCTCGGTACTTTGCACGAACTTTAGTGTAGAAGTGAACATGTACAAGTTAACAGATGGAGAGATTTCTATTTTCTTCTCTTCATATTACATACTCGTTGTCAGCAAATGCAATAAAAACATAAACAAATCTTTTCGGAGAAAATTCTGAGCAAAGCCTTTATGACGACTTGTGCGCCGACAGCGAGCAAAAAAACAACACATTGAGGTAAGATCAAAACGCAAAAGAAAAGTTTGTGCATAAATATATCTTTGTAACACATAATATGAATGCATTTATTTCTAGCCCTAAAATTCTTTGCAGCTTGTGTGAATATGAATGAGAGTCGCGAACACAATCGAAATACTTCCTTTTTGTTGATTTATACTTCCCATTAGTTAACATGAGTATATGTATCCCTAATTTTTTATAAAACGCGGGCACTTGAGGAAGACGTGCTTGCCATTCTCTTTCGAACTCACACCGCACCATGTACATAAAGAGAGAACCTGAAGCATCCATGCCCACTTAGCAGCTGCGTAAGATGGAAACTTACTTCGGCATGACTTTGCCCCAGCAGCATTGCTTGCGTCGGTATAAGCCGGTACGTTAATCGAACCTTCACCGATTCACGCCAATAATCTTGGCATCGATCGATGCTTCTGTAACTGGCTTCCGATTTTTCGTCTAATGTTTCAAGCGCCGTCTTAAAGTTTTCCAAATTCAAGATTTTTTATCGGATACGGAATTATTGAGCATTTTAAACAAACTTGTACTTACTAGGGATTAGGATGGGGTATAAAAAGAATGGTTTTTTTTCGTTATATTGGCCATCAGTCAATTTAAAGGAACAAGGTGCATTACTTGCAGTTGCATGGGTATCGCCATTATGTATGTTTGTTTATGTAAAAAGCGCCGACCGGCGACTCACAATTGAAAGTGCGACTTTAGTGGAGAGAGTGGAAGCAGGACCTTGGTAGATCATGTGTCTGCCAAGGGTACTGACCAAAGATATTCGGACTATAAAATGGTGGAACAGCATTGTTCTAAAGCGAGCGCGGGATTGCTCGGTCCCTTTACTTAACGAACTCTGGATACCTGCTGTTCTGCAGTTTATTTAGGATTCCCGCGATACACGGGCAAGGTGACCTTCCATTCCTGTCTACTCTATTTATCTCGGTTCTTCGCCGAAGCCGCAAGGGAAAATGTGCTCATCTTTAAAGCCATAGCCTTTGAGGTCGAGAGATCCACAGCAGTTTACAAAACAGCTATTGCCATGCTGGGTGAGGTTTATCCTGTAAAGGCGGACGCAGCAGAAGGAAACGCGCGGCAGGTGATCATCATAAATTATGACTCTGCGGAGGCTTTAAAACGGTGGTAATTCTTGTATAACGTTCTGATGCGGCTAGCAAGCCACCAGCCCCAAACGAGGCGCTACTTGTGGAAGCCGTCGCAGCATCAAGCGAAAAGCCAATACTAGAAGCTGGCGCAGAAGATGACATGGCAGCCAATGTTGTCCCTAAACAAGAAACAAAGTGTAACGTGCTTGCGGAGAAGAAGGCGGGAGACATCGCCGTCGGCTACCAGTCAGAGCGCTCTGACCTAGTAATCTGACAAACCTGGCCAGTCTCCGTGATGACATTGATTAGGGGGCTGACCCGACGAAAGTAAGATATATTCCTGTATATTGGCAAGAAAACACTTAGACATATTTTTGCTCCCGAATTTCATTACTGGTGACAACTCTTATTGCAAAGAATAGGGAAGAGTTTTTATACTTCCCATAGCCACGGCTTTCCTTCACCAAAGACTATAAAGATAGAGAGTGCTCAATGAGCACTCCGTCTCTGACTATATGTATAAAAAAAAGGTGTCTCTCTCGATACTTACAAATGTGTAAAACAGCTTGACGCTCGAAGTGGACATCTTTTAAAGAACATATTAAATACTTGAACGGGAATGTCCAAAAAGCTTAAGATCTTTTGGAAAGGGTGCTAGGCCTTCACATGAACAATTTAATTTATTTATTCAGAAACGTTTTCACAGCACAAACAAACGTTTGGAAACATAACTTCTGCGCTCTCAAAGTCAAGCAGATAGATCAACTGAGAAGGTAATAAAATTAGATAATAGACACATGTTTGTCAGTTTAAAATGCCAGATACACGCTGAAGCCTTACAAACTGAGCGATAGCATTTGAATATTTTAAGATCAACTCCGAGGCTAACCAACTCAGCACTAGTTATGTTAGACTTATGGGTGGAGTATGCGTGATTCAAGATATAAAAACCTTGGCTCAACAAAATCAGTATCAAACTACAATATCAACAGTAACAACATAATAGCATTAAGCACGTAATATATTTTTCGATCTTTGAATGTTTGTGTAAATTTTTCTATGTCAGAGAGGAGATTTTTAACATTTATTAGGCCAATACGTTTGTTTGCATAGCCGTTTTCTCTGTCATTTTCGTCATTTTATAACGAGCTAGACTATTAAGTGCAACTTTGAGTTTATTTCAGCCTAATTTCCATGGTCATTTAATGATAGTGTCCTATTAAATGTTATACCTTGATTTTTTACAAAACTTATTTTTACGTTACGCTACGCTTGGGAAAATTTTTACGTTGTTTTTATTTCACAAGGAACTTGGACTCTAACGGACTAATACACAGACCATTGCGAGAAGCTCATTTAGTGACACGCAAAAAATCATCATTACATACATTTGGACATCATCAGCGTATAAGTAAACATTTCAATTAGACATTTCAATTCAGCAGGTCACAGTTAAGATATCCTGCTTAGCTGACCGAGTCAAATTCTTCGCTATAGTCAAGTTGTGTCAAAAATTTAACTTCTTCGATACACGTCAATATACATCTTCTTTTGTTCCGAAAGTCAGACGGTTTTTGATTGAGTTCATTTGAGCTCAGGAAACTTTGAACCTGTGAAGCCTGTTCGCATGTTCGACAGGTATGACTAAATTGATATAGGCCTTAATTCTTGATTTGTTTTTGGGAATTGGCAACACTTTGACAATTTCAATTGGTCTTGGAAAGTATAAGTAGTAATCGCTGTGTTCAAGTTGTGAGTAATGAAGCCTATTATTAGCGGAAAAAAAGCTTTATGAATTTCGGATATGTATTATTCAGGCCTGTAGCATTTATTTTACGCATAGACAGCCGAACATCACATTGCTTCACAAGGCTGAAATCAAAACTATTTCTACATTTATTGATCGACTGAGAACACAGATACGGATTACGCACTGATACAGGAACTTTAAAGTTAACAAATTTGTTATTTAGAACACTAACGTCTCCATCACTATTTTTAGCATTAGTAACTTTCCGAATCCTCATCTATTTAATGTGTTTCCAAATGCTTTTGTGGACAGCGCATTCTGTACTGTAGGACTTAAATATTTTTTAAAGGATGTCAGTCTTATTTTTGATTTTTGTTGCAGGCCTTATGTAATCTGTCTGTCGGGACGTTGAGACACTTTTTCATAAATCGCTGTCTTGGTTAATTTTTCCTATCTGACCTTTTAGAACAAGGGGAAAATAACTGTCTTTTATTCAGGCCTCGGGGTGGGACCACACCCTCTTAAGCTATGTCATACCAAGTGTGTCTGGGTAGATGGCCAGTAAGTGGTAAGTACCATCGTCTCACTACCGCTCTTACCTACCTAAGTTTTTTGTACGAAAGCGGTCGTTTAAGTGTTTAAGCGACAGTTTACCCTAATAATCTTATCTTGAATTTCGGAAAATTATAACTTATTGTAGAAACTATCGACAACATAGTTTAATCAAAAACGGTTGAGAAACATTGGAAGCATTTGAGTGGACTAACATCGCAAAAAATCAGTAAAGTTAATGGACAAACGGAGGTGCCGAAGTCGATTTTGTTTGTTACACATATGTTTATTTTGTTTTAATTTTTATAGACATTTATTTTTAGCCCAAACCATATTTTTGTTAAATATATTTTATTGAACTTAAATTATATTAATAAAAATATATATACCAATAGCTCCTATTTTTCAGACGTCCACACAATTCGAATTGATATATATGTAGAGCTCGTGTTCACAATAGAAACGAAAACTTAGTTTTTCTTCAATGAAGTAAAATTCCTTTTGGCAGGAGCGCGACATATGTATTGGGAAAAATTACTTATGCATGGTAACGATAGTTATCGTTAGTTAATATAGTTAATATACAGCGATGGAGCAATACTTGCTTACGCCTTTGTGGAGTTGACGTTTTTCACTACAATGAACAATATTTAAAAAATTCTTGATTCCCGCCATATTTAGTCTGACGTTCATTGCGTTGACATTGTTTATATTTTCGTTGAGAAAAATCATTTTTCAGTTATGGACCCAAAAATATCGATACTAACTCAACTAAAAGCACGTCTTATAGAGAGAGAATGTTTGATACATTTTGAAAATGTTTGGCACAGCAAGTTTTTAGTACCATCATTAATAGTAAATGAGCTCTAGTGTAAACTAGCTCTCAGAGTTTAAACAAAACAAATTTAATTGTGAATTGCGAAGCTTCATATGCATTTACCTATATTGATGTAGGTGCATAAGGAAATAAAGGCGAGGTAAATGTTTTCCCTTCGCAAAGGCCATATTATAGCCTATTTACACTATCACGTGGATCGATGAGTAGATGTACATTAACTGTTTTCTTCTTCCATTGTGAAAATTATAATGATAAATAGTAAAAAATAAATAATATTTTGCAAAATAATAATTTAAACTTTTGTTTATTGGCCACTTTTAAAAATACTTGTATAAATGTTTAGTTTGTTTTAGTTTACTTTAGTCTTGCCCCCTGAGCAACTTAATGGACACATTTTGGTTCATTTTGCTACGCTTGGCAGTCGTCGCGGTATCCTCTTGATACTCAAGCACATACGTGCAAAATTTGAGGATCACGGCCGTTTTATTGTCATTTGTCGACTGAAGGCAATGCCCTTTAACCTTATTTACCACATATGTATGTTGTCCAATTCTTGGCACATTTGCATAGTTGATGGCGCACCTCCGTTAGGTTAAATAACCTTTTTTATTGGAAGAAATTGCCTTTATTTAACTGTTTAAATATAAAATTTTCTATGTATATTACCTATATTTTCTTGTGAGGCTGTGTACTTTCGTCCTCACATCACTTCACTGTGTTCTGTTATCTAGCGCGTGCAACTTAAAGGTCATCTCATGGTACACATGTGTGTTTGTTAGCATACTACAAATACATCTATTTTTCCCTCCCAGAGGAAACACGCCGTTTTTTTTCGGGAGTGCAAACAATTCGCATTGATGTATTTTGATGTCAATAATTTACAATTAATTTAATTTGACATTCATTTGCGTTGACATTGAGTGGACACAATTTGCACAATATTAAAATAGATGGCTAGAGTAAATCAAAAAGTCCAGCAGCCGAGATCATTTCGAAACCACATGAAAGATTTTGTAACTTCCACTGCCGTGACTGTTCCGTAATAGTACGAGTTACGAGTTCGGTGGAGTCAGCAAACCCTTGGAAAATTTGAAAATAAATTAATTTAACCAAAATACCCAACAATAAATATGTGTATTTAAATTAATAGTAAACTAATATGCATTTGTTTATTTACCAGATTATATTGTGTCTGCTTCCCTCACAGCATTTAAGGATTTTTTGTACTATTTTACGACTTGTAAATAAGTTTGGGAACACCGTTCGAAAGTGGTAAAAAGTAAACAGCTGTTCACAGAAAAGTCGGCAAGTAAACTTTGCGCCGCATTGAGTTCTGCAAACCGCTTTCAATTTTCTCTTGTCTTGAGACAAAGAAAATTTGTATTCAGCAGAATAGTCGATTTGACGTCTCTATATATAATTCATTGCTTAGTGACACAACTCATATGTTGGGTTATTTTCTAATTATTTGTTGCTTAAAAATAAATAAAAGATGTGAAATGTATATTACAAAATGTTTATAGTTTATTTTACGAAAACATAAAAAAAAAACATTGTGCAAATGTTTATAATAAAAAATAATATCAAAAACTTTATTATAACCTTTTTAATTAAGCGGTACATCGTATGCTGTATGTTCATTATTAGAAATGCCACTTAAAGTGTATGCAGTATTTTCTACAAAGCTTTCTTCATTGACATTAGATACATTTAAGTCTTTCACGTTATTTTGCTGGATATTTTTAATATATTTTTTGATCCCATTATGCAATGGGTTTTTTTCTACATCTGTTTGATAATTATCACTGTTCGATAAGAGTTCTGTTGTGTTAACCATCAAAAGTACATTAGTTTTGGTTTCCATGAGTTTGTTTACAGTAGATTCATTAGATGCGGTAAGTTTTTCGGCTAAAAATTGATTTTTGCTCTTTGTTCTGTTTGTAAAATCGGGTTCTGAAATTGATTTTCGGTCGTTGCTGTAAGACAATAAGCTTTCAAGATCGGAACCCAAAGAATTTGGTGTAACTGTTGCATCTATGGAAAGATGGTATGAGTTTTCTGGTGACTCCACTGGCTGCATATACTGCGTAATCAAGGTTTGTTTTTTGTCTTTATAGTTTAAATGGTGGTAATGGTGATGAATATGCAAATTTGGAGCATTGAAATATGTCGATTCCAAGTTTGTTCCAAAATTAAGCTTTTGATCCGCACGAATGCTGTTACCAAAAGTTGTTTGACTGCTTTCGTATGGGCTTTGTTGCTGCACGAAAACCGGTACTGGTAAGACAGGGGCTTGACCTCTTTTTAATTGTTGGTACTCTTCGGATTGAATGTTAATTGGGTAATGTGCTAAAATTGTCTGCATAGGGCCGCCAATGTTCACCGCAGAGACAGCTTCGTCCTGCACGTTATGATGTAAGTTACTCACTTCCTCCGCATTATGGTCTAGCGCGGTGCTTTTGTGGTGATGTTTGTTTACAATTTTAGCCATGGACTGTTCCTCAATAAGTACAGCAATTTTCAAAGCAATTGTGCAGTCTTGATCATCACATTTTGTTTTTGATTGTGTACCAGCAACAGCAGCAGTAGCAAACCAAAGCAGAATGAATGATAAATCAACTAACATTTTTTGTATAAGTGTTATATCTTAAGGTAAAACTGGACTGACATGATGGGTGTTATCAATATACACCAATAGTTTAATACAATAACAATATAGGTAGTATATATATACACACATACTCAAACATGCATTTCAACTCATTTATATAAGAGAAAGAAAGTTGAGAAGCTGTAAAGTTGTGTGTAAGCTATTAAATGCCCTATACATTTTTACTGCATTGTAAAGCATTTGGCCTGCTGTATTTTTTGCGAACAATATTTTTTTTACGTAATTTTTTTTTAATTGTAAGTTTTAACACCATAAGAAAATAAAAACAAGGAAACTGCAGTCAAAAAACACAGGTTTACTTTTTACTTACCAGAATGATCTCTGATTTATTTTTTGCGCTGAAGACAACCCTGTTTTCAAAGTTTGCATATCACGTCCCAAAAATCGTGTTTTCTAGTTATTTCAGTACGTTTTTCTCCACAATTTGACTTGCTAGAAATATTTGTATATATGGTCTTAAAAAAAAAACTTAAAAATCATTTCCGCTAAGATCCATGGGCTTTAATCTCTTGATAACAATTAGATAGCTATAGTTTGACAAAAAAGTGTTCACACATTGAAAAATGTTGATTTTTTTTTACTTTACAGCTATAAGCGACACAAATGTTGTTGCTTTTAATTTTTACAAGTAATTCAATCAATTATCTTAGTAAACCTTTTAAACGAAACTCAAAAAATATTAACATTCACAATGAAAAGTAAAAGTCACCAAACTCAACTGACAACAAAGTGTTTACACATCTTTCTTGTGTGTCCCTTATAGCTCTAAAGTAAAAAAAAAAATCAAAATTTTGTACAGTGTGTAAACACTTTGTTGTTAAACTGCCGTTTAGATTTAGGATGAGCGTGTTTCAAATCTTGATTAATTTTTATAATTTTGAATATGTAAGAAACAAGCTAACAGCTGTTACTATACACGAGTTTATTATGTATTTATTTATGTACGCATTTAAAACCCTTTATATTAAAGCACAGTTTTTGATAGAACGATAATTTATTTTATTTCGTAATTATAAACATATTCTTATAGGAGACATATAGATCCATTAATGCGACTGAAGATATGAATAACATTTTTAAGTGAGCAAAAAATGTTACAAATATCATCTTTTTCGCAGTTTAATATCTACTATAAGACTTGGTTTATCAATCAAATTATTTTAAAATTAGCTACATAAATATTAACTTGGATAAAATTTCATTGTTACTAAAAAAATTAACAATCATCTTATAATCCTTAACAGCCTCATTTTATCGTTAGTTAAATACATTGACATATGCATGTATGTAAATAAGTATGGCTATAAATATTATTTATAAATGTAAGTATGTATGTGAATAAATATTCGAACTTGAGTTTTAGTGTAGCCGTTACGCACAATATTAATAAATTTGAATAAAAGATTAATTGGTTTAATAATTAAAATATTTATATTCAATCTGTCTTTTAGATTTGAGCACTGTATATAAATGTATGTGTATATATGTAACTGCGTATTGCATTTATGTAACCATGTAATATCAATAGCGGCTTTAACACTTTTTTTTACAAACGTTCTGGTTTCGTCCTGTAAATTATGTCAAAGCCGGTAGCGGTAGAGAACTGTGTTGTATTGGAATTTACGTAGTTTTTTTTAAATTTTCCTCTTATACAGTTTATAGGAAATTTAAAATGAAATTTGTACTTGTAATGCTTCACATTGACTAATTTAGATATGTCCCTTTTTATATCTAAAATAATTTTTTAATTTATTTAATAGAAATTTTTTAGGCAGTTTGAAACATTTACTGAATTTTTTTGTTATTCGAATGGAACAGAAATAATTATTATGAAGTTTACAAACAGCTTCCAAATAGGTAATAAGCGTGAAGTATCTTACATTGGTAATTTGTATTCATTCGCGTGTATCACAAAAATATATAAAAGCATTACGTGTAGTCTAAAATTATAGTCCCTTTTGCTTACAACTCACATCGGTCTTTTTAAGGTTTTTTTTTTATTTAATCTTTTGGATATAGATAACAATGATTTATTTAATCGGCCACCAACGAGTTTTTAAAAAACAAAATTTTTGTTGCTGTAAATATTATCCGGACTAAGAATTCGGGTTTTAACGGGGAAATTGATGCCATCTACGTTGGTAAACCTGCTCTGTTACAAAGTTTTTTTTTCCCCAATTTATTGTAACGATAAGATATTTGCTCGTAGAATGAGATTTTTATACTTATTGAATATCAATATAAATATTTGTGGCTTTCAAAAATTTGAATAATTGGAACTTTTATTAAAAATACCACATCGTATTATTTCTTTTCTTTTTTTAATTTGGCAAAATGTATAATCAAGTTTATTAATAATATCGTTATAACATTCAAAAACGAAAACTTTGTTTGGGTTATCTACGTAAAAAAATTGTCTTTTCGTTCATAAACTCATCTGTCGACCGACATTTAACAAAATTATCCGATCCAGAAACAAAAGAACGAAGGTTGATGGAAGCAGGCTGATATATACATACTATGTGTACACATTTTCGCGTTTTGTAAAAAACAAATAATGACTGGACGAGCCTTTTTGACCGTTTCTGTTTGAGTATCTTAGACTTTTCGTCTTTGGTATATATGGAAAGAGAAGAGTTGCGGGTATCTTCTAGTATAGCTCTACTACATTTTTACTTGTTTAAAGTAAGTATCAGAAATTGTGTATCATCAATTGTGGTGTGTATAGGCTTCCACATGCCTAGACGTATTTAGCATTTTAAGCTGAATACAAAGATACTGTTTAAAGCTTAGAGTACATAAGCTATTTTATATTTCTTATTTGATATAAGTAGAATTTGTTGGAATAATAAAGCAAAGCAAATCGGTTCGATTAATGATGGTGTTGGTAAATTATTCGCTTATATTAGCGGTATAGAAAACTTACAGAACGGACTTTAAAAACAAATGTATGTTAATCGTAATATATAATAATACTTTAAAGCGAAGTCCAGCATAACTTAATTTGTTTTAACTTTAACAGCTGTTCAAAATAACACTAAAAAGTGAAGGGATGTTTAACTGTTAAATTTATTTATATAATTATCCCAAAGTTTAATTTGTTGATGAAGGGGAATAGCTGATAGTTACGATGATTTCATCTGACTTCACAATTGTTTGCAAGTTGGATTTGTAAGTGTATATCATTTCTTATACAAGTATATATTATAATTTTTAAATTGTATGTGTGTTAGCATGTACATATAATAAGTAAATGTTTTAAGTGGGAGCATTTGAGTGTGTTCCCTCTAGTACCACAAATCCTAATGAACATGCAGAAAGCGACTATTGAGAGCAAAAGCAATGTGAGCAATAATGCTCGTGCTCTCATATTTGTTTATTTTTGCATATGCCGGCACAGTTTACAATTTCTTATAAGTGTCAAAGGCAAGTTGAATCGATGTTAGAAAAAATAATAATAGTTATTTAACAATATAATAATAACAATATTAACTTAGAAATATATTTTGGAAAAAGAGTAAAGCAAAATCTTATTTTTAAATTAATTCAAGTTAACTCATTGTATACAATTTATTTGGCTTTTACCATTTTTCCTTAACCATCTCATTTCAAATATTTTAGCTTAAAATTGAACATATATTATTTTGCCGCATTATTTTTAAAATAAATATTTTGCGCGACAAAATTAAATCTACGCCTTTAATGTATTGAAAATTTCATTGTTAACCCAATTTAATCATTTCAGATTCGATCGTTGACCCAACTTCGACGAAACTTCGTTTCAAAAACGGCATTGTCTATGTAAAAGTCTTGCAAGATGTCAAAGATTCCTTCACGCTGCATTGGTCGGGTACTAGAGGATAAACTTATGTACATACATACAGACATACAATCGTACGCGTGTGATTTAAAGCTTGCAATACATTTAAGGATCTAAATATTATAGGATAGGCTTATGTATTTACAAAATAAGATTATTCGTATTTACAATTGTTGGAGCACTAAGCGATTACACAAAACTATTAAATTTATGAACAACCCAGAATATATCCTTCAATTGGTGTATGTACATGTCATCGTCTTGAGATCGCTTTATTTTAAAAGCTGGTGGGCTCTTTGATTTGCTACTGCTATTCTTGCTTCATTCGATTCGCCCTAAAATAAAAAAAAAACAACAAAGAAATGTATTATTGGTAAACATACGGTATTTTTCACTAATCCTAGGAGTCAATTGTTTTCCTATTAAACTTTTTTTTTCTTTTATTATCGAATTGGCTACATTTATAGCTGTAAAATCGTTCTTAAGCAAAATCAATGTCATTATCTGATTAAACTTGTATTCATTAAAATTGATCAAGACCAAAAATCACTAAGTCCACAGCTCATTATCTCAGTAAGACCGAAAATTAAAGAAAGTCAACCATGTATTTTCCATAAGGCGTTGACTGTCAAACTATGTCCGTCAATATTGACGGCAGATATTTTGTTGTGTTCGATTACTTTTTTTATAAAATACAACATATTATTGTAAGTCTTAAAAAGGTAAACTGTTTGTATGTTAATTCTTAAATCAACTAAATTTAGGGCAGCGCGTCGAAGTCTTGCTTTTGGAAATGTTTTTTTTGTCACTTTTCAGCGGTAAACAAACCAAACTACTGATTTATTTACGGACAAGTGGAAAAAGTTATCGTGACCGACTGCCCTACAAGTACGAATTAAAAGTTTTATTTTTATAGTTTATAGTTTTAAAGTGGTTTTGAGTGTGCAGCCCTGCAAGAAGAGCTCCTGATATTAGCATAAAGCTGTCTTATCCGAATAAAAATATTTAAATTTTCTTGAAAATGGAAATAGCCACTCCAGACTACAGCTTACTACTCTTGTGACATTGTGGCTTTCCTACGTCGCTATCGACTTACACTGCAGGAATTAAAAACACTTAACGCCCATCGTTTGTCTGGGACTGATGAGATGTTATTTATATATTTATAATATGGAGTGATAAAGTTCGTAAAGGTCACTATCAAAGAAGACGTTTTAGACGTTACCCGGCATTTGACAATTTTGACCGTTAGAGGATAATTTTATAAACAGGCAGAAAAACGAACTGCTTTAATGAGTAAATACCTTGCGATTAATTCTGTCAATTTGACGATTTTGATTTTCCAGCTCTGATCCCATATCCAATGCCATATTTCGGAGATTACCTATCATCGTATTTACTTGGCCCATGTTTTCTTCCATTTCATCTTCTCTTGCATCATTTGTTATCCTGAAATAAGTGCATTAAAATAAATTTTTGTCAAAAAAAGTTTTTAAGACTTAGATCATCCTTTTAATCAGCCATTAAATTTGGTATTTCAAATAAAATAGCTTAAAAAAAAATTAAGACTTTACCTGCCAATATACCCAGCTTGAGCCATCATTCCATTTCGATCATCCATAACCCTTTGTGGTTGATTGTTGACAACTTTGCCATCATCATTGCCTTTCCATGTACCATCGTCCTCTTTGAATGATTGACTCCTAAAAAATGATGGAAGAAGTTTTCATTGAAATATAATTTAAAGTGTAAAATTGAGATTTATAAAAATAAGTGTTTAAAATGTTCTACTCCTTTTTACTAATTTTAAGGTCGTTAAATAAAAAAGTACGAAATCATAGAAAAAATTTATATTTTTGTAAAAGTTCTTATAATATTCAGCTTGCATATAGAATTGAAGATAGGATTCCTTTCTTGTTTTTTCTTCTCTTTGTTACTTTCTCTTCGTATTTTTATTTGCGTTTTTTAGTAGTTCATGAAACAATAAACTCATATAAACTTACTTGAACCAAATATTGTTTTATTGGCTAAAGTTCATACCACCTCGATTTTTATTTAGCAAACAATTAATTGACATGACTATATTTTTAGCTGATCTTTCTCGTGAAACAGAGATAATACTTAAAAATTGTGTCATTGTCAAAAATCGATTTAGAAGTGATTTTTATTTTATTATCGGAGATGCTTTCTTCTATTTACTACTTTTGCATGACCTATACCGTTTTTACTCATTTTGGGTAAAGGCTATTTGATGGAATATTTTCATCTTTAGTACTTCGCTGAGTTCAGTTTTAAAAAAATATGCACAAAAAAAGTGTAAATAAAAATCAGTTTTTCTAATTAAACAAAAGCATTGAAATTATTAATAATGAAAAAAAATGTATATACGTATGGTGTCTTATTTAAACACTAAAGCAAAGACTGACTACCGACTACAATTTTCTATTATACAGAAACTGACTACTAATAAACGGTTTTTGTTGTTTTTATAATTGTAAAAATGCGAGTTAAACGAAGCAACAAATGACCTACATATATGTACTTAAACCCACACACACAAAACACAGACCCATAAATAATTGTTGGTTATTTATCTGTTAATTTAATTTCAAGCTACTTACTTATTGCAGGGAAGTACACAAATGCCGCAACACTTTTCCATTCCGCTTAAGTTTTTTTCAGCTTCTCTCATATCGGCATTAATTTGATCCATTCCCTCCTCAATACGGTCAAGTTGCTCTAAAATTAAAGAACAAAAAAATGTTTAGGATTAAGAAATCCTTGCTATGTTTATTATGCTAATTTTAAAGCGTCGGTTTACTTCATCTCAGTTTGCGTCGCGCAAATCTTTTCGAGCTTTCAAAATGAGTCGTTCAGTAGTATTTTATTAAGCATTTCAAAAATTCAACACTGTTTTCAAATGACGTCGCTAATTACATTTTGCGTCTTTTAACTTTATTTTTTATTATAAGGGGATTCTCAATTTTCGGCATTTGTATAGATTAGTACATTATAAATTTAATACAGCTGTTTCGCATGGGCAAAAACATTATTCGATTTTTTTGTAAATAAAATCAGTTTAATCTTTTTTATAAGAAGTTTGATGAGTTACAATAAAAAAGGCTTCCGTTCAACTTAAAAAAAAATGTTTTGGAGATCACGCTGCAAAGCAAACGGGCTTTCGAGTTTATTAATGTTATCACCAGTGGTCCAAGCACCTTAATCAAAACACTCTGTCTGTCCAGCCCGTTCACGAAGATATTTGTAAAGTTTCAAGTAGGGTATCAAGAAAATTTACGAAAGCATGACGATCCAAAATATCATTCTACTTTTAGGTTCAGAGTATAAAAACAACTAAAAATATAAAAATTTATTTGCCATTAAGCTTGACCGATTGTGCACAAATTTCCGGTCCCGTTTCTTCAATATATGTTTGTATAGAAAAGTAATTGGCTTGTTTTACCATCTTCTCTAATAAGTACATAAATTTCATTGGTCAAAAATATTTTAAGGCCAAACTTAAGCAATTCGGCTTAGGCTCTTATAAGTTTTTATAAAACGTCTCTTGACTTGTATATATAAAATACAAACTGAATACTTAGGATTTTGGAACCTATCTTAGCGTTAAAAATATGCGGCGCTTGCATTTAATGCAAATGTGAATCAAATACGCGTCATATTTATAGTGGAATTGCAAAACCGACTAGACGATACCCTGAACCTTATATTTTACGCGTACAGTCAGTGCTTGCAAGTATGTGTGCGTGTGTGTACGCGCATACTGCATACTGCTTACTTAACTTCAATGCTCCATATCTCCGGTGTTTCTTAACCTTTTAATGGGATCAGGGTATACAAATTTCGATTACAATCGTACCGGCTTCGAATGGCTTACAAAAATGGAAAAGAAAATATCGACGACTGTGACTAGGCTTGGAAAATGCACATATTTTGTGGCATTAACTTTTAAACAGAAATTGCTATCCATATCGAAAGTTACCCAGATGAGTAAACTGATTGAACCGTAGAAGCTAAGCCCATATTTTTTATTTCGTTTACAGGAAAGGGTCTTAAGAATCGCACACAAAAAGCCACCCTGGAATGGTAGCCACAAAATGTAGATTTCGATCAACGCAGTTCCTTTAAACATTGCATTTTTTTTAACGCCATTAACACCCATTCTTAAATGAATCCTGGACCCTGATTATTTGAACATGTATCGGAAGACAGCCTATATGAAAACATGGGAGTGGGAAAGTTTGTTGACTGTTACTACGTTTATGCCAGCAAAAAAGAATGATATCATAACCATAACATAAAAAAAATCATGAAAACATAACCTAGAGACAAATATTTTTGTATATTTCGCTCATACTCCGAAAGAGCTTGATTTCAGATCATGATTTAAAAAAACAAGTAAGAAGGCTCTAGTCGAGAAATCCCGACTAGACGATAATCCCTATACTTTACGCGTACAGTCAGTGCTTGCAAGTATATGTATATACTGCATACTGCATTCAACACAACCTCAATGTCCCATACTCCAGTGTTTCTTAACCGATTTTAATAAATTTCACAGACTGTCATTATTTTGTAAAATGTCTCAAACGCCGTCTTAAAGTTTTCCAAATTCAATATTGTTGTCGATCCCATGTGTATATCGAAATCGGGATAAGTTATCGAAAATTGAAAACAAACTTGTACTGCCTAGGGATTAGGCGAGCTCTAGCTTTTATAGTCTCTGAGATCGACGCGTTCATACATACGGACAGACGGACGGACGGACAGACGGACATGGCTGTATCGACTCGACTGTTAATGCTGATCAAGAATATATATACTTTATGGGGTCGGAGATGCTTCCTTCTGCCTGTTACATATTTTTGCACAAAACCATTATACCCTTTTTACCCATTTTTAATGGGTTCAGGGAAAAAAAATTACTGCGACAGTTTGATTTTTACCACTAGGGCAAATGGTTGTAAGAAGTTAAAGCAAAACATTTTATAATGAAACTTTAAGCAAAATAATGACAATCTCTGAAATTTTTATTAAAATCGGTTGAGAAACACCGGAGATATGGAACATTGAAGTTGAGTATGCAGTATGCAGTACGCGCGTACTTACAGGGCAGGGTTCAGGGTATCGCCTAGTCGGGATTTCTCGACTAGAGCCCTCTTACTTGTTTTTAACTGATGTGTCACTTATTTGCGTTTCCAACCATTAGATGCCTTTCTCTATTATCGGTGTCGGCGTTGCTGGCTACGTTTGGGCCATAGCCGTCCCACATTTAGCCATCCTGCACTCGGTACTCTGATGTTGATAATTTTTTGGTCTTGTGTCGGCTGTGGCTGCTTCTGTATTATCGTATTGTGCGTCTTAGGCATTTTAATCAAATCGAATATATCAAGTTTGTTGGGTTTTTAAGCTTTCGCTTTGTTTTCGTCTTTGCAAAATTTTTAAATGTGCTTAAATTTATCTAACTTAAAATATTTTCTTCCTTTTTCGTTATTTGTGCAGTTATTTAAAAAAAAATTTACTAATCTTACTTTCTTAATCTTGACACTCGAATTTGTTCACACAATATATTGGTTAAGTACACCGTAGACTATTAAATTATTAATTTCCTTATGATATGCAACGATCCTCCAGAATTTTTCATAGATTCGGTACAGTGGCGTTTGATTTTACTCAGTTCGAGAAATTGATGGGTGATTGTTTCTCTCTTTTTAGCCATGAATTTGGGCATTTCTCACCTTGCCCAAAAAGTATGGTTGCTATGCCTCTTCCCGACTTATTGGCAGGTCTTTTTTTGCATGTCGTTCTAGTCAATAAAGAACGCTTGCTTTTCAAATTCTTTTACAACGCGTTGCTGCCATTGAAAAATGGCGTTGCCAAGTCAGTCTCAGTCGTCGTAACTATCATATGCATATATCATGGCAATACAAATTTGTATAGAGTTTTTGCCTGATAGTTTGGCTCAGCAAAATGCAACATGCGCAATTTATTATCCTAAGTATACTAATACAAAGGGGTCAGTTTCGATTTGTCATGTATAAGTCACTTACACAAGCAGATCTAGCAACATGTTTGCTTGTAGAATGTTTCTATAACTTTAATATCATCTACTTCCGTCAATTTCTCTATTTCCTTTACTTTAAATGTCTTACCTCCTTGCTCGTCCAACATAACAATGCTTCGCATCCCAACTTCCGCGCTCTAAATAGAAATACACGTTTATTTAAAAATTAATACTTTAGTGGGAGAATCTCTGAGTAATGTTCATATTTCTATTTCGTATTTTTGTTCGTTGAAAGTGTTTGATTTGAAATTGTTTTACTCTGATACCGGAGATAAAGTAGTACTTTGGTGATGTGTTACATCCATCAAACCGCTGGAAATGTGTCTGTAAGTGTAAAGATAACCCTTCAAGCAAATAAAAATATATTTGCTGCACCTTTATAGCTTCCAACACCGTCCCCGATTTCTAGCAAAGATTTGTTCTGTTCTTCTCAAAGGCTGCGGCATTTGGTGAAGCTGGCGGACACAAGAAAAAGGTTGTGGTGGTGTCGGTGAAGGTGATAAGGGGTCGAACCGGGCCAATGCCGAAGTGCCACAGTGGCCGGAATCGCAAATTTAGCACTACAGAAATCTAAGATTATTGCAACTTTGAATAGCCCGAAATACTTTGGTTTTTAAATTTGGACTAAAATATTAGATTTTACTTATAGTGGTCTAAATTTGAATAATGTTTTAAACCAAACAATAATTAGGATTGGAAAATGTCTTTTAATTAGTTGAGTTCTTGGCGTTTTTCTGAACAAGTACAATTTTTATACCTTGTTTTCCAACTTTGATAGACCGAAAAAAGTAAATTTCACATACTTTATGGGCTCGCCCTTTTTTAACTTTAAAAGAACGAACGCTTTAAACAAACAACATGCTTGAATAAATTATGTATTGACAATAGGAAGAAGAAGATATCAAAGCAAGCTGTAAGATGCACTCACATGATGAGTGATGCATTTTAGATACACATTTGATTTGAATTAAATTATACCAAATTATACCAAATAGCAGGAAGGATCTATGATCGCCTAAGCCACATAATACCTATTGGCAGGCAGGATCATTTTCTACTTCCTAGGATCGCACTTTTATAACCATACAGATGCCAGTTTCTCTATGTTGATATGGAAACGCGAATGATGTAAACACATTACGGAGGTTATTCAACAATTATGAGGAAACAGGAATTTTTGGATGTCATAAAAAGAGTTAAGATCATTCAAAGCTAAGTTAATTAATCTTAATGCTTCCAAATATGGAAAATACGACAAGGAGACAAAAGCCCTTTTACCAGAAATTTCACATCTCTTAAGTAACGTTAGTAATGCCTTTATTGACAACATTTTGGATGTAAATTACTTTTACTAATTGAAAATAAACTTTTTATTAAATTTTATCAATTTTAATTAGTTTTTTTTTAATAAATCGTATAAAAAAAAGAAAAAAATTAAGCTCGTGCATTTAACTTTTCCAGTGTCACCATGTAGACCTTTAATTCTTATTGTACCATTGTTTTGAAGCTAAAGAAAGTCTTTATTATTGCCCACACTTGCGCTAGCAAACATGCCCTGAGGTCACCTGAGATTGAGTGAGAACAAATAAGTCTCAAATCCACCTCCACCGATGATTTCTTAGGCTTTTTAAAGGGATATATCACCACACAGATTGTGGCCGTAAACACTAGGTTCTTCTGGGTTAAACACGCAAATAAAACGGATAGCTCTGTCACCCTTGAGGTAAGGAATAATATCCCAAACCTCAGCGGCCGTTAAGGCGGTCTCGCATTAGCCAAACTACAATCAGCAAAGCAAAGGACCCCTAAAACACTGGATATCGATTGACTCTGTGAAGGCAAACAGAGGCTTTGCCCACGAAAAGTTATGTTGAGCGTATGCTCCAAGCTATCACTGCAGGTGGACAAATTCGTCAGGAAAGATCTTGGTGGATTAAATAATAAGTTCGCTATTTTGGATAACGTTAACTAGGCAGTGCTTGATGAAATTCTGTCAAAGTAAGAAAAACGTATAATAGGACCAAAGCAATTGCATTTAGCAATGTGGATTTCAAGCATTTTTATCTTATCTCTGTTTCCAAGCTTCAACATGTCTCCCGTATGAGGAAACATAACCAACTGCGGATAAATTCAGGGCTCGAGTGCGCCAGATATTAAAGGAGGATGCGGACGGAAGCCGGGGATCTAGAACGTTCTTACTACAGCACTTTTTTTAAAGATGCCTACCAAAGAGACGAACAAAATCGACCAACTGGAAATGATGTGCTAAGATCATATGAAGCACGCTCTTCAAGCCTCTGGTAAGGAAGTTTTATACACCGATTAAAGTTAGTAACAATAGTTTTACAAAAACGGATCCACAATTCCTACCACATCACTCGACTTCAAAATCCCAGCCACAATATTTAATAGACACCACAGCTCTGCCAGTTGACGCAAGAAGCGAAAGGCTTCTTGTTAAATGCGCTAGACTATTGTCTCTTCCCGGTTAATAAACATTGCCACAAGGCAAGAAGGAATTCTGGCTTATTTTCTGCGGGAGATTATCAACACCAAAGAGGATTTCGAAGTGGATGGTTAAAAACTCTGCTAAACTTTGACTTGTGAGGCGTTGAAGGGCAAATCGCAGGAAATTGTTATAGTCCCTGTATCTACTCATAGAAGCTCACAGTCCTCAAGGTGTGGAAGCCTATGCGCAAAGTGGTTCTGTCATGCTCGCAGATAATTCCACCACTCACGAGCATTCATCTTTAAACGAGGACTTCCAGTAAGACCTTTACAGGAGAGTAAAGTTTACCTATGCTCTCAAGACTTTCAAACTCTACAAATCAGCGGGTCAGGACGTATCTAGCCGGTCATGATAATGGCAATACGGATGGTTGCAATTTTTAAATTTTGCAAGCCAAAGGAACACTTGACAGCCGAATAGGAGAGATTTAAAAATTTGTTTTTGTTTTTCTCCTGGTCTGGCGGAGAGAAACTGAACACCAATTCGGGTTCGAAAATTTTTTAAATAGTTACAATTTACGTTTAAAACGATATTAATTATTATGGCGTGCTTTAGTGTTCGGCCCGATTTTGCAAGTTTCAAATTGCAATAAATATTGTTATTTAATTACGGATGTCACATATTTATATAAAGACGATAATTTTATTTCCACTATTTGTTTTGTTTAACTGCAAACACTTCAAAAGGTGTATCAGTCATTGTGATAAATTATTAAAGCCAAAATGCATATTACTTTTGGTCCTGCGTATTTTGAGACTAAGGAATTGCAAAAACTATCAAAATTATTTGTTATTCGCAAAGTTAACAGGAATGCGTCTGCACACTGCCGTTTAAACATCATTTACTAATTTATTTTTACGTAAAGTACATGAACGATTGCAGATACAAATACTTAATACAAAGCTTTGGAAGAATGTAAAGAAATATCCTATTTGAACAAAATTTTTTACTCAACAAATTACGGAGAAATATGAATTACCTACTCCACCAGGTGAAAAATTTGGTTAAGGTTCATTTGGGTAAAATAAATTTTTTAATATTTTTCTCTCACGCAAACCAAAAATTTGATCTGAATCTTCAAAAAAATCACATTGATCAAAAAGTATTCGAAAAAAATGTATCGGGCTTATAAGATTTTTTTTTTTTCTCGCCATTACAGTGCATGGCTATCAAGCCGTAGTACAAGGAACTCTTGATCCACTTTCGATTTTAAGCAATCTATTAGGTAAATTTGCTTTAATTAACATTTGTATGTGTACTATATCAATGTGGTGCAATAAATTATGTAGTGCTGTAAATCTGAATATATATTATTGTTGGGAAAATATGAGTTTCATCAAATGTTATATAGTATATACCCTATAAATATGTGATATATTGTTGTGTTAGTAGTGGACTCACCTCCTTGATCATCAAGGGCTACAAGTGTACGTATTCCTGCCTCCTTGCTCTGGTGTGCAGCAAAATGCAATGTAAATAGTTTGTAAAAGTGTATAGATAAGTGTTAATATGGTTAAAGTATATATTTGATAAATAATTTGTATGTTGGAATAAGAATAGTATATATCTCAGTTTTAATAGCTTACGTAAAACTATGTAAGTATGGTAAAACAAAATTTATTGTAGATTTAATCATCAATGTATATTTACAAAAGGAATTTTTGTACGAGCTATCAAATTTTTCCTGTAACGCCAATATATACATATAATCTTTTCCCGTGACGTTGATATTTTAGCTTTGTCATGAAAGTCTTCAAGTGTAATGTGTAAAAATGTTTGATTCTGCTCGGTTACAATTAAGCCGAAAAAACAATGGAGTCCTAGAGTTTCGAGATAAGTTGTTATTTTAATCACTGCCGTTTTTTAAAACTCAAAGCAGTGAATTTACGTCACACGTTTGGTGATAATCTGAAAAATTTCGAATGTGTGCCCAAAAATGAAGGATGAAGAAAGGCAAACCAAATTCAATCCATTCTGAAAACAAGTTTCATTACACGTGTTCGAACAAATCAGTTAAACGTTAAGCAAACTTGAGTGGGTGTTAAAGCTGAACATGTAGGAGTAATAATAATTACAAAGTAAACAGTATATAACACAGAGATCTGAAAAGGCAAATGATCAGAATTCCGGAATTTCGATATCAAAAGACAAGTGTGTTTAAGGACTGTGTTTAAAGAATTGGACGGCTCCGTCGCTAAAAATGGACACGACAAACTTATTTTCTCTGATGCGATTCCCTAGACAGATACTGTACAGGGATTTTAGGGATATTAGCTTGGTCTACTGCCAGTTCGCCAAAGTGGTATTCGATCTCCATTTTTAAACAGCAAAGGTTAAAATGCGCAGTATTCAATTTTTGCCACACGAATCTCTAAGAGTTGGTGAGATTAAAAGCTTTGAGTTTATATAGCATCTGTAATATTTTTAACTAAGATGGGTAGAGAATCCCTTTCCTTTTAAATCGATAAGGGATAATAGACCTCACATTCATCCTTCTAAAAATCTGGGAACAACCTGGGAACAATCACTAAGGAGCAACTACTTAGATTTTCAACCACTACACAAAAGTCAGATGATCTATAAATAGACGCTTAGGGTTTATAAACTGCTAAGGCAAAAGGGAGAACCCTCTTCCCGAACAGTTTTCGTTGCCAGTAATGGTTTGAGACATTTTAAAAATGTGTCTTCATTCCCAGCATAGCACAGATTGGAAAGAAATTTCTTAAGCTAATGGTAAGTGCAGAATTATTAAAAAACTGATTTTTAAATTGTTCTGTATCTGAAGTTGAAAAATGTTTGAGAAAAGGTAACACTTTGTTGGACACTGCCATAGGTCATCCAAAGAATTAAAGCCATCTGAATATTAAATTCAAACTTCTTCCATTAAAAACAGTATCGAGATTCTGTAAAATTAAGGTGGACTAACACCCCTTACTGCAGAACAAAGTGCACGACCAACGACGACAAACTAATGCAATACATGCTTTAATGGCATGTAATGACTGTCGAAGGCTAGCTGGCCTACTGGTAGGTAGCTTCTACCTGGTTGCAGTTTATGCAATTGAAACTATTCGTAACGGACAATGACGACTCCAGAAAATGCAAAACACCTTGTGTTAAGCGGACATTGGAGCACCTTTCTTGCAGCTGCTCAGCATTCATATCACAAATACAACGCAAGTTTCATGCCCCCTCCCTCTCATCGTTCGACAGTCGAGCAGGCAGGAATCAAGACCGCCTTTGGTACACGAACACGGCTAAACCTTTTTTTCTTTGTTGTTTAATAAACAATAAATTAACTACAGGTAAATTCCGTTAAATATACGCCCGGATTCGCGTTGTCATTTTCCCCTTCCTTAGTCCTATAGTCTGCTCTTTTGCATCCATAATTGCAAAAATTAGTTTAGGACGTGGGAAGTAAACGTTTCGTAGCATAATACCTTCTTATAACAATGAAGAAAAAAAAACATTCAACAAAATAAATTAAAAAAAAAATTTAATTAATCTTAATCTTTGTTTATGTTTGATTTTATACGTTTTGCATATTTTCACTTTCAGTTTATTATTTTTTATTTGGTATTCATTTTTGTTTGGTTCGTCAGTAAAAACGACGACGACAAATACACAGTCACGTCATTACAATATCGTCGTCAGCTAACTAACGGAATGTGACAACAGTTGTTGACGATGACGACTATTGATGATGTACAAAAGTTGTCTGAATATAAAAACATTGGTGAGGATCGAACCCATGACACCCTATTAAAAAATTGCATGCTTTATTGTAAATTCTGCTCGTCGAAAGACTTATTATGTTTAAGAATGAGTTACCTAAGATGAAACAAGCTTTAAATTAAACAAAAACAATCGAAAAAGATAATTAAGAGAAGCCACCTCAAAAAAATCTTGTTGCATATACAAAACGGCTTAGGACCGGCTTATCCCATTTATAAAATTAGTTTAAGTGAATTGAAGTGACAAGTGAATTGACGCTATCGATAAAGATAAAGATCACCGGTTGAATTTTGCCTGTTAACAGTTTTCGACAACATAAACTAATCAGATTTTGTCATCGAATCTAATAAGTTAAAGTTAAGGTTATAAGAAAAATCAACAGTTCTACAAAATGAGATGTGTAAGCTTCGGCGATACAAATTTAAAATCTTTTTTGCTACTTAATATTTAACTATGCAATAATTATTTGTTTCGACAATTTGACTCGATAAATCAAAGCATTCTGTAACTTACAAACTTTTTTCAATAAGAGCACCAAAAAGGCCTTAGATTATAAAGGCCAGCAAAGGGATTTCAATTCAATTTCATGTAACAACGCATCTAACTTTTGAAAATGTTAGCCTTTTTAAAAAGTTTATTCTGTTAATTATCAAGATAAGTAATATGAAGAAATTTTTTGCTAAAAACAGACTAAATTTTAAAAATTAAAAAAAAAAACAAAAAAGTGGTTACACTTGTATTAAATCCATGTATCGCTTAAAACGATTTCGATTAACTCAAGGTTTTTTAGGAAGGTAACCTCGTGTTAAGCGAGGGCTAGGTGTAACTTAAACGGTAAGAACGACCCATTTAAGCTTCATCAAGTTGTAAAAACCAATATTTTTTCAAGGTTATAAATAATTGATTTATTTAAAGTGTGTACTTAAAAATGTTTGCAAACACATGCTCACAAATCTCGAAAACCATTATCTTCCTCAGTTTTATAGCAAGTAGGTTACCCTTGTATCAGAGTATACGTAGTCGGTGACTTCCGACTACAACAGTATGTGCAAGAATGGACGTATTTGTTTCTTGTTAAGTTGGGTAAGATATGTCTCATATGGTGTCATTTTTACAGTATAGTAGTAGTTTAAAATACATTTCAATAAGCATTTTGTATGGTGTTTGAGCAAATACTTACTTACTTATATATATATAATATATATATCTTACCTCTTCACAGAGAGCAAGCATACGACGAGTGCTTTCCAAGGACTGAAATAAAAGAACAGTTGAAAATAGTTAGTCGAATTAAGTTAAACAAAAGCATGTCAAATCTTAGTCCGTTAAAGTTAATAGTTTTGATGGAAATAATTAATGGAAACAGCTGTTTTCATAATTCACTTTAATAATAGTTGGTAACGAACCTCAAAGATCTAGTCAAAACTGGAATAACGGAACGGATTTAATAAAGCCAATGTGATTTTAGGAGAAATTTTCCTACCCTTACCCTTGACGCAGGTGGCGTGAAACTAACGGACATAGGGTCAAAAAATAGGTTCCCCCACTCTCCCTCCCCAACATTGCGTAATTTTTTGAACTTATGGGTTTCCCTCGTACACATAAACTTTATGAGGTCGAAAATTCCGCCTTCTGCCTTTTACATGAATGTTCAAAAACCTGTTATACCCCTTTCCAATAAAATAGGTATTTTAGTTCCAAACTTTATGCACAAGCTAAAGATATATACATATAAAACATTTTTGGAAAATTTTTAAATACTAACCTCATCTGCCGTTCCCTGCGCTTTTATTTGCAGCTCCTCCAGCTCCGTCTTTGGAACCTGGGGACCAGGTGTTTCTTCAGTTTGTTCCTCGGGCATTCTGAAACGAAAAAAAATATGTTTATGTTTTTAAAGATTTATTTAAAAAAAATGATAATAACGAAGTCAAAATTGAAGTAATTTTTTTTTTTGTATATTTAACTTAGTTGAAAAATTGGATTCTGTGCTATTTTTCCAGTGACAGAATTTATTTGGAATGCAAGAGGGATGCACAAGCCACTTTATTGTTGCCATTGCTTCCAAGCATAGGAAAAAAATTTAAATGTTTACATACAATTACTTGTGCTTTGTTGTTAATAGACGAAAATTTACTTATCGACACTCACACATTAAATGTTTTCATTGATTAAATAGTAATTGCATTATTTTTTAAGCTCTTGCGTTCCCATACCAAAAATTCTGTGTTAAAAAGACAGCGATTGAAAATATGAATTTCGCCATAATATAAATGAATAGGAAGCATCCAGGAACCCATAAATTATTGATTATAATAAATATTGCTGATCAACATCGTGAGTTAAGTCCTTAGTCATTTAATATTTTATTTTATTATTTTTTTCTTGTCGCAGTTAAATCTCTTGTCGTAATTGGCCAGATCATATAGCGGTCACAAAAATGCAAGGTTAAGCAAACTAAAGCAAAATAAAGATAATTTTTTAAGATTTTTTGCCAAAATTTACATTTTATATGTCCTTTTTTAAAAAAATGTCGAGCCGCATCATTATCACAACTGTTTTATTATTTTAGCAACCTGTCGTTTGACAACCATTTGAGGATTCTGTTATCGAAAATATATTTTAAGTTTGCTTAAATATGAAAATAATCAAAAACAATTATTTGATTAATTCCTTTTTAAATGTTTTTGATTATTTTTAGTATTTCTTATATAATCGAGATGAAATTTGGATTATATGTAATCAATTAGTTATCGCGAAAAATCAGATAAGTCATAATTAAATGATTATTTTGCCAAAAAAAAAAACCATAATAATCTTATGATTATGATTAGTTATCATTACTTAACAGCGTTGTTTCATATGAAACGACTATTCTACGGGCTCGGAGTAGTGTACAAACTAAGAATAAAAAGTAACAGCTACAGTAACCGTACAATTTTGTTTTAATTGATGCAATATACGAAAAACTAAATAAGCAAAATCCATATATGCAAATATCTGCATAATCCAATTTTTTCCTGTGGAAAAGCATTAGGAATGATTAAAGTTTGCGTTAACGTTTACGGTACTAAAAATAAAATGCGCCAGGCTTATTTTATGATTCTGCGCACTTTTAACTACGTCAGTTGTGTAAAATCAATACACTCATGTCCATAATAAGTAAGTTTTAAAATATTATTGACGGGCAAAATGTATTAAATTACTATAATAACAGACATAATCTTTTTTGTGGAGATTACGAAATTCTAAGCGAACTGTTTTTTAAACAGTCTTCTTTTTGAGACATTAAAACATATTTTGTATTCAATACATACTTGGTTTTTATGTTGTTGTTTTTGAACTGGAATTCAGTTAATATATCACTTATTTCTTATTTGGTTTTTAAATAACAGCGTTATTTTGGCTGAATTATTTTTTATGACTTTAGATTCTCGCACTGACACAAACCATCAAGTTTTGCTTCACCTCTGAACTTAAATTGTTGTTATACCCTAAGTAGTACACGACAAGTATCAAAACATCAGACAACACAGAAATGCTTCTTGTAGTGTTAATATGAAAAGTCACAACATATATCTTTAACTAAGAACCAAATATATAAATGTCTGAGAAAATTCTCACATATGCAACACGATTAAATATTTTTTTAAACTCTATTTTATTAATTAAATCGTTAAAAAAAATTTTTAGTTGAAGCAAACTTTTTAAAGGGTATCGTGCAAGCGCTTCATTAACATTCTTTCTACTCTTATATGACAATGTCTTGCGCGCGCATTTTTACATGAGACATGAAAGCTTTTGATTAAAAATGAACTAAAAGCTCATATTAGATAACGTAAGAGCATTTTAAATCGAAAGTTTTGACTTCAGCTTTACTTAAAATTGAATTATGTTTTTAGTTAAGAATAAACTTAGAATCTATAAAAATCAAAGGCATGACACATTTTTTTAATTTTTTAAAACATTAATGAATAGTTTTCAGAGTTTTTCTAATTGTAAGGGATCTTGCAAGGCTTTACAGAAAAGCCAATTACTGTCAAACAAAAACAAGAACGAGAGATTTTGTCACAGTGCAAAAAAATATGCTACGTACTTTATTTATTTTTTTATTTTTTGTGGTAAACATGAGAGGTATACCATTTTTGATCGAAATTTTTGTAATTCTTATATCTGAATGCATAGTATCATATTAAATAACAAAATTAAAAGTAAAAACTTAAACATTCATAAAAAGGTGCACAAGATAAGAAGTTATGAGGGCTGCAAAATTCTTTTTTCCGAATAACTAAAGTACGCGCCAACAGACGCCTCAACGCTGGAGCATATCGTGTAAAAACTTTTTCCGGCGATACTAGTCTCTGTTGATCTTCTTGAAGGCAAACCGCCCTACGCCATTAAGCAGGTAAACAGTAAAGGGTATGCTGCACACTGCGGAAAGCCTCAAACTCGGCAAGGCCCGGATGCGGTCCCAAATTGAGCGCTACGCTCTGCACCCTGAACAATTTTCAGTGCTGTTTAACCAAGGCCTAATGACAGGCCAGTGGGAGATTCAAAGGCTGTTGCTTGTCCTAAAATCGGGAAAGCCCCCGGAGGAGGGAGAGTTCTACCGGGAGGCAATGGTAAAGAGATAATTCCGCGAGCTCACGAGTTTATTACGGATGATGGTGTACAGTTGCACTGTTTTGATGGTGGCTTTGCAGACGACGTTGCACTTGTCGCAGTGGCCAAGGAGCTTGGCGACACGGAAGCAACATCGCCCCAAACAAGAATGAGGTGGTTTAAATTAGCTGCCGGAAAATCGTTGAGACTGCCAGCGTCAGAGTGGGAGGAATAACGATTAAGTCAAAACGCAGCATACGTTATCTCGGCATAATGCTTGAAACGAAGTTTTGCTCGCGCGAGCAGCTGGAGGAGATATCCAGAAAGGCAGACAGAACAGGAAAAGCTCTCGCATGATGAGGAGTCACAAGCGCCGACTGTTCTTGAACAACGTCCTGAGACGATTGTGTGCTATCCGCGCCTGGAAGAGAAGCATCTATGATGGCAAAACCGATGACGTGAACCGGTGAAGAGTCAATGGACGTACGGGCATATACCCACGCTTGCGGTGTGACTGGGCCGAAAGCATGGCGAAGTAAATTTTCATCGTTTTGGGTACAAGCCTAGCCTAGGGTGTAAATGGTGCGACTGCAGTTCGGAAGAGAATGTCGAGCACTTCTTCTTTGAGTGCCCGCGCTTTTTATCCATCTGGAGGCAGTAATGCGACAGAGCATTTGGCAGAGAACATTATCAACCTCATGGTTTGTAATAAATAAGGCAAAGTATAAACCTAGATTTGTGTATTTATTGAAGACTATTGAAACCTAGTTTTGTGTTCAGCTGTGAACAGACTTCTTATACAAATCGATTTCGTAGTGGGCATTCGCGCTACTAGGTGCGTACTTTGCGAAGATTTTAATGGTGCGTTTTGATCAACACTAAAGGTTGTTCACTTTTGGACTAGTTGTACCCTGAACCCATTAAAAATGGGTAAAAAGGGTATAATGGCTTTGTGCAAAAGTATGTAACGGGCACAAGGATGCATCTCCAACCTTATAAAGTATATATATTCTTTATCAGCATCAACAGTCGAGTCGATATAGACATGTCCGTCTGTATGTATGAACGCGTCGATCTCAGAGACTATAAGAGCTAGAGACTCCAGATTTTGAACTTAAGCTCGCCTAATCCCTAGGCAGTACAAGTTTGTTTTCGATTTTCGGTAACTCATCCCGTTTCTGATATGCACATGGAATCGATAACAATAAAATCTTGAATTTCAAAAACTTATAGATGGCATTTAAATTATTAATCAAAATAATAACAATCTGTGAAATTTTTATTTAAATCGGTTGAGAAACACCGGAAATATTGAACCTTGAAGTTGAGTATGCAGTATGCAGTATGTGCGTACACACACGCACACATACTTTCAAGCACTGACTGTACGCGTGAAGTATAGGGATCAGGGTATCGTCTAGTCGGGATTTCTCGACTAGAACCTTCTTACTTGTTTTTGAATGCACTAGTTCGCTTAGAAGCAGATTTACTTTACAAGTGGGAATGCACAACCTTTTTTTACCCGAGGTTAAAAAAACTTGTACACGCTGTACATCTTCCTTCAACGAATGGAACCATATACGGGCCCATGTGTAAACCGCTTGCTCGTAGGTGCTAGGCACCGGGGTGCCTAGAGCAGGGTTGAGATGATAATGTGCGTAACAAATGTGAGAGAGCAGAGAGCGGTAGGTACCATTTACCGTTTTTTTTTTCTCCCCCTCGTCGTATTGAAATTAATTAAATCCAAGACAATTTTGAATGCAATCGTTTCGTGATGTACATATTAAGTTTTTAAAAAATACATAAGCATTTGAGTTTTAATATTCAAGTTTAAATCTTTGTTAAGTTAAATAATATTAATTATAATAATAAAAAAATATTGAACATATTATATGGGTTGAACTCTTGCTTAAAATGTATTATTTTTTGTCTATCTTTGCCTTTTATACAAAATTTACTATGCTCCACAGAATACCCATGCTTAATGTACAAAATTGAGATAACGAATTGTTTCTTTTGTTTAACCGATATACTAACTCTTGAAGTTGATATTTAGTTGTCATTAAGTCAAATCAATGCAGTCCCAAACTCACGGAATAAAATGCTTGATCTGATTTTTTCCTTGGATCCAGCATCCCTATCCGTTTCAAGATCTAATCCATTGTCGTACCCCGAAGATTTATACCATCCCACATTAGAACTGATGGTCACTATACTTACACAGGTGAAATACCGTGAAGTAAATCCATTAATTTATGTCCGTCATTTTCGCAAAGCAAATTTTGTAAAAGTATCTTGGCTTTTATCCCAGACTGACTGGTCTTGCCTCTGCAGGTCTGATGACATGGACGTGGCAATCAGTATTTTCTACAACACTTTATACTCTGCATTTGATTTGTGTGTCCCAGTTGGTAAGCCTTTCAGGTCTACCAAGCCTGCATGGTTTACCCGCGAATTGACAATTTTGAAAAATAAAAAATCGAAACTATACAAGAGTTTCAAAAAAAAAATAACTCTAACGTAGCTTATTCTTTATACATGATTGCCAGATCAAATTTTTCAGTCCTTAATAACAACTGTTATAGGAATTACCTGTCTCGGTGCAAACTTCAGTTTCAGCGGGATCCCAAGCGGTTTTTTGATTTTATTAATGCAAAGCGAAGGTCATCAAAGCTACCATCCAACGTATTCTTTAATGACTGAACCGCCAGCTCAGATGAGGCGATTGCTCATCTCTTTGCAAATTTTTTCCAAACGACATAGACTTTATGTCACCATCAAATTGTTTTGCCATACCCATATCATATTAATGGAACCAATTGCATTTTTGAACCAGAAATTACTGAAAGTGCTTTACTAAGCGACCTACAAGTCCTTAAGCCCATTTTCTCCCCGTGTCCAGACGGAGTACCAAGCTGTGTGCTACGATACTCCGGGACTACTACGGGACTCCTAAAGCCTTTACATAAACTGTTGTCTATCCCTAAAGTTATGCTCTTTTCCGAAAATTTGGAAAGAGTCCCTTACATAAAAAAGGAACAAATCAAATGTACAAAACTATAGAGGGATATCAAAATTGTCCGCTATTCCGAAAATTTTCGAAAAAATTGATTACTTCCTATCTTCAGCATCTTTGCAAATCCATTGTTTCACCGTACAACACAGATTTATGAAACAAAGATCCACTACCACAAACTTGTTAGAATTTACCTCTTTTGTACTTAGCGGTTTCCAGAACAAAATGCAAACTGATGTTATTTATACAGACTTCAGTAAGGCTTTTGATTCAGTTAATCACTATCTCTTGATCCATAAATTACACCTCTTGGGTTTTCCAAACAACCTCCTTCTTTGGATCAAAGATTACTTAACTTTAAGGAAACAAAGGGTATATTTCAAGGGTCTGGTTTTCAAGTCCAAGTTTCGAAGTCACCTTGGACCTCTACTATTTACACTTTTTTTAAATGATCTCCCTTCAGTTATAAGCCACTCACGGGTGTTCATGTTCGCCGATGATGTAAAGCTTTGTATCTCGGCAAAATCTCCTCAGTCAGCTAAACAATTACAATCAGATATTAATAACTTTCAGACTTGGTGTAATTTAAATTTACTATATCTCAATTGTAGTAAATGTAATATAATGTTTTTTTATAGGCGCACTCCCTTCTTTAACACTTACACCGTTAAAGATAAACCACTTAATCGCATTAAATGGGTGGTAGACTTAGGAATCCTCTTGGATTCAAAACTTAAATTTGATAAGCATATTACCTCCATTGCCACCCGAGCATCTGGTGTACTGGGATTCATCAAGCGCTGGTCGAAGGAATTCGACGATCCCTATATAACAAAAACACTCTTTACTTCTCTGGTACGCCAAATACAGAACTCATCAGGAGAGATTAGAATCGGTGCAAAAACAATTTCTTCTTTTTGCTCTCAGGGGTCTTCCCTGGGATACTAACATTAATTTATCTTCCTACTAATAATCTGATCGCAGAACAATGCTTAGTGTAGTTTTTTTACACAAACTTATTAATGGTGAAATTGATTCCTCTGAACTATTTAGCCAAATAAGTTTTGCAGTTCCGATTAGACCTACTAGAAATTTCCTACCTATTTCCCTTCAAACTTGTAATACTAATTACGCTATACATAACCCCTTCCGAATCCTATGCTCCATCTACAATGAGCTCACCAACTTATTTTATGGTTCCACTTCTATCGTCCTCTTAAATAGTTTTGTATCACTTGTCTATATGTTCGCGATCATCGTAGTCGTACGTTAGCGATGTGCCCCTCGGTCGGTTGGGAGGGAGGTGGTTTTGCGTAATGCTTGGGTCCGCGCGCTAACAAGCCGTTGCTTGGTATCGTTGGGCCACTTAAATGTACTGTCTCGTTTAGTACATCTACGTCCAATAATAATAAACACTGCGGATTATATATACATTTACATTTTATTGAACATAAAAAAATATATAATCATTAAAAAACGTATAATCATTAATCATTAATATTAAATCATTAACAACAGTTTAAATTGGAATCATAGTTTTCTTCAAATGGATTATTTGTATAAATTTTATCCAACGTATCATTAGATTTATCTAATATGCGGTAATCAGTTATGGTACACTTATTTGAAATTTTAAGATGAAATATCCCAGAAGCAAAATCATTTGAAATTGTCTTTATTATGTTGCTGCAATTTGCTCTAGGGTCCACAACATTGCAATTTGACACAACGGTTGCATTGTATTTTGTGCACAACACACATTCTGTATCATCCTCGTTTTTGGTACTGTAATTAAAGCTGAGACAGTCTGTATGAAATGAGTGCTGACATAAAAAATATACGGAGGGCATATGCAAAGATTGACGGCAAATATCGCAGCATCTGTTACGAAACTCCATTGGATTTAATTTAAATTGAGATACTAATGAATCATTAATATTTATTTCATTGTAGAGATCTTTAATAGATTGGTCCTCGGCTTTAGCATCATTTTGAAATCTTGTAAGTGTTTCCATAAAAAATGGTTTTATCTCAAATAATTTATTTTTTGAGGATATATATGATTTGTGCAGTATATTAAGCAACGAACGTTGGTTTAAAGACGATAAGGCTGGATTATCTGTAATGCTTTCCAAATTTTCAGTATCCTTCATGTTTTCATTTCTGATAGTGAATAAATAAACCTTAGTTAAGATTAAAATCTTCTCATAACTAAGTGAGATTTTCTTTAAAAAGTCATGAATATACTGTGCTGATATTTTATTATCACGCCAAAAACAAAGATAAAGAGTTAGCAAGTAAAAAGATAACTTTTCATTACTGCTCGAGTAATTTTCCATAAAGTCCGCTAAGAAATTTGAGCAAAATTCTGTGCTATTGGAGAAAATAGCTAAAAAGCGGAGTAAATCTTTGTCTTTAAAAGTTTTTACCAGAGATGCTGCTAACTCTAAGACACTTTGCGGATTGATAAATAGAATTTCCTGTCCATATTCCCGAAAGAAATTCAAAATTTCTTCTTCGTCGCTGTTTTCAAAGTCTGAAGCTTGCAAATGTTCGATGCCATTCATTAAATTAGTGATTTTAAAAGATTGCTGTGATATATGCCTAAAATCACAACTACGGTAGGTGGAGTCCATTCGATTATTCCAAAACTGTTCAATTCGAAAGTTGAGTTTTTCACGATCAACGCAACTATCAAGCAATTTCTTATGCTCAATTTTTGCATGTTTGCTTTTTAATAATTGATTTACGTATTGCATTAAATAAACATTGTGTCTAAGACTCAATAATTTCGAAAGTATGTTGTATGATTTGATTACATCCACGGTTTTAGCGTATTCATCGACAGCTCGAGTAAACGAACCTTTTTGCAATAAATTATTACCGTATTGTAAACGACATCTTGCGACATTCTCACACTCAGCACTTGCGTATTTTTCTAATATCTTTAGAGCATTATCGTGCATTCCCTTTGCAATAAGGAGGCGAACTTTATTATTTGTGGTGTGTTCCTGTAATTTGTATACGTTGTAAGTGGAAATGTTATTGGAATGTTCACCTTTGGTTATAATCTGGTAAACATTATTACCACCACTTATAAAACAAAGCAAATTTGAAATTCGCTTATGTAAAACAATTAATTTATTATTTACATCAACAACGATAAGTACAGATCCATATAGAGTTTTAATGACGACGACAAGATGATTGTCTATCCACGAAAGATACTCCTTTTGCCCTTCAATAACATAACATGGACCCCTGCAATCACGACTAAAACAGTATATAGCATCATCTCGTCCAACAACGAAATATGAATTCGGACTAAATGGATCAGACATTGTACAATATTGATTAAGCATGCTCTTATTGTTGTCGAGAGTTAATTTAGAGTTGATTGAGCCTTTATCACTTAATACAAGGCTATATACTCCATCCACGCTCATAACAAACACATTGCAAGTTTTTATATCCGATTGGTGGTAGGAGGAACTGTCAAATTGGATTCCTTTTATTGCACCTAATGCAACAATGTGATGACGAATGTTCAATGATATATCTCGACTGATTTTACCAAAATGTAGGAGAATGTCACCCTTTTCAAACCCTATGCCTAATGCAAACATCTTATCGGTTCCTATGACTGCTACCTGCAATGATGTAGCCTTACTTGTTGCTGGCATGGTTGTCGTAGAGATGCATACATATCCTTCCTTTTTTATTACGTTGAGGTCATACATATAAATACCCAACGCTAGCTTTGTATCGTCTTGTGTCACAATTGTAAGTACATTGTTGGTTGTTAGAGCGCACAATTTAATTTGATCATTGTTTTCATTACATTTAAAGCTTATCGGCTTCGACTTTTTATCATTTTCCATAAAGACATGCATATATCCATTTTTGTCACAGAGCACAACAATGCTGGTTATTCCATTATGAGCTTTGACTAGTTTCGAACAGTGAGCCGCTGTTTCATATTCTGTATGTACTTTGATCGCAGGTAAAGGAACTAAGTAAAAGAGGTCAACTTTTTTCCAGTCCAATACACTCATCCTGATAGTTTTTGTACATTAATAAAAAATAGTATTTTCTGTAACTATAGCTGAAGTTAATGGTGTGAGAAATTATCGGAACGATGGATTGATTTTTATCGGGCTATCTGACAACCTAGAGTTGATACAGTTTTTCACCTTTTCTATCGATACACTTTAGCATCGAGCGTTAATGCAATCGTTTGCGTCCGTCTTTAAAAAACTATAAATTGATACGCGCTTGAAACTGTCCCGTTTGCCTTAGACCAACAAAACCCAAAACAAAGACATCATATGTTGAACAAACACAAGAAAAAATAGTTCAAAGCGAATTGGAAAGCATATGCAAAACTAAAAGCGTATGGTCAAAAAAGACACTTATACTGAGCCGCTCTACACTTATAAGAAGTTCGTTTTCATGGCTGAGAGCAGTTGAACAACAACGCGTGTTCACATAATTGCTGCTTTGTATGTATTTTTAATAGTGTTGGTGTTTTATATGTCATAAGTACACTTTGGACTTTCCTAAGACAATATGCTATATTTATTTTTCTCTAAAATTTGATATTTTTGAAATAAAATTCTCTGAATTTGTCAGCAAAGCCGGCAAGTCGCGTAAGAAAAAAATTACAGTAAAATATTCTTTAATCTTTAATAAAACAACCTGTCCGGAACAATTTTCTAAATCGTTAAGCAAACGGGAGCAAGACGATTACTTTGTTTTGCTCAAAAGACAGTGGTGAGTTTGGTGTTTGGTGGTCTATGTATAGCTTAGATTTAAAGTGTTCATTTATTGGATTATTATAAAACTTGTTTAGCTTAATATTAATTCTTATTTCAATTTATAAAACTTATCGAGCGACAAATATCGGATGCTAACCTTTTTTCTCACATAAATAAGTGAAAATTGACGTAACCGTTGTTGAAACTTTTGCAATGAGTATATAATAGAGGAGACGAAATTGGCACGCCCACTATCGATAACCTACCTCCATGCCTTGGCTCGACTAAGGCTCGTGTTAAGTTGGCTGCAGTCAGCAGCTGCTTATGTTTTGATTATTGCTTCTTTGCTTATACATCTGGGCCTGCCGCCATAATTGAATTGTTTTTTGTTTTCATTATGGACTGTTTTGTCGTATGTATTTGGCACTGTATGTTTGCTGAAAACCTAATATGTATGTATTTATGTATATATGTATCAGAGCTCATGCCAATGAATTCTCCCTACTCATGTCTTGAATGGTTTGTTTTGATTTGAGTTGTTGCTGTTTAATTCGTTTTGCATTGCATTGCTTGGGTGGCTGAAATCAAATGTTTGTATTAAAATTAAAATTTTTTTTAATTTTATTTAAGTTAATAAATGATAAGCAATCAAAATTATGGGAAACTGCTTTAAAATTGTAATAAAAAAAAACTGAATCTAGATTTTTACATATAACAATAATATGTGAATATTTCTTTATTATTTTTATTTTTATGTGCGTACGCACCTATTGTTTTTGTTTAATGTCTTAACGTAAGTATATTATGTTTGTATGTGTGTTGTTGTATGCACTGATATAAGTCGAGAAATCCCGACTAGAAGATATCCTAAGCCCTATACTTGGCGCGTACAGTCAGTGCTTGCAAGTATATATATATGAATGTGTGTGAGTACGCATACACTGCATACCTTACTTATTATCAATGACTGATCGAAGCTGTTGATGCTGATCAAGAATATATATACTTTATGGGGTCGGAGATGCTTCCTTCTGCCTGTTACATACTTTGGCACAAAACCATTATACCCTTTTTACTCATTTTTATTGGGTGCGCGCGCGAATTTTTTCTTCCGTCTTTTTCTCCTTTGTGTTTAAAAACTAGAAACAGTGTAAAGCTAAGAACAAGCTATCAAAAAAGAAACGCACGTCATACATCAAAGCGTCTGAATGAATCCTGCATCTCACCTAAGCGTAGATGTATGAGCGGTTGCTCGCAATAAATATGGTCAAGTCGAGCTCAAACCCCCGTAGTCAAATATTTATTTTCTTAACTCTTTTTGAATTTATAAGTTTTTTTTTGCATATAAATGAATAATCAACTTACATACATTCTCATAATATACTTTGCATATTCAAGCTTTTCTTCATATTTAGTAGCTGCAAAAAAATCTTCTAGAAAATAAAAAATTTTGATTTGTCAATGTATTCATTACACATTTGTTGTATTCATTTATTTATTTAATTTTTAAATAAAAAGTATATGAGTATATATGTACATATATTTATTTTTTTATTTTATTTATTTTTTGTTGAAGTGCCGAAAGAAAAACGGCTGCAGGTGGTCTAGGCCCGTCATTATGTGTATGCATGTGTGTGCGCCTAACGGGAATAGGAATAGACAATACGAAAAAATACAAACAACAACAACACGTGATGGTTGTCGTTGCTGAAACGCACAAGCTGCACAGTGTTATTTTAATACCCTTTATTACAATATTCAATTAATGTCAATGCAATTTTTAACATATATTTATTTAATATACGGACATTTAAGGTTAGGTATATGAATACAAAAATTGAAAAATTTAATTCGGCTTTAAGTCATCTTAAACCTGTTCAATAAGTTAATAATCTTCTACCTTATTTTCAATATATACATACGCATATATAATGGAATTCATATTAAAGTATCTCGCGTTTGGCCATACAATTTTACAAAGTTCATATAAAATCTATACTACCCTCCCATGTTAGGCATTAGCAAGCAGATAGAACCAAAAGTCGAAAATTGACAATCTCAACTTTGGCCACCACACACAGCAAACAGAAGTATTGGCGATCTATATTGTTCTCACGCATCGCACACTTTGAGAGAGACATGAGAGAGAGTTGCCAAAGCAGAAGCGGTACTTTTTCCGCTTGCCCCTTTCCCACGAGCTCTCGCACGCATGGCGGTTTTCGATAACAAAAAGGGGCGGCTATTTTCCTCTCTATTACTTGAATACTTTTTGAAACTTTTGGTAAGCCACATACTATCGATTTGTTTTGTCACCCCTAACTGTCAAATAACTAACATCACTATTAAATCAACATCTCTAAAAAGAAGGAAGATGCTCGGAAATATTAGAACCCTTAAACGGGTGGTCCTAACGGCAGAAAGAGCATTACAAAACTTGAATGCCAACGCAAAAGTAATTAGCAGACAAAGTCATGTGTAAGTTCGTGTTTGTAATTTAGAATCGTAAACATATTTGATTAAAATTGCTTGTGCTCTGTTATATAATCCATAACAAACATTCTGGTTATTTCTTATTTTGTCTAGTGTCTCCTACCGTAATGCCCCACCGCCTCACTCAAAGGCAACTAGGATTGGCGCCGTTACCGTTGGTGCAGCTATGTGGTGGTGGGTAATTTGGCACCTATGGCATGAGCCTGATCACATTACGGTAATTTACATCACATTTGTTTATTTATATTTAGCTTAGTCGGAATTTACAAATTTTCTCATGTTCTTAGGGAGAGTTTGACTACCCAGAACCCCATAAATGGAGCAATGCTCAATTGGGAATCCCTCGTGATGATGCTTAATGTATTGTATACATACATAAATGAACATAGTTAATATAACGTTGTAATGAAGACTCACTGTTACTGTTGAAATTCATGGGATCAACAACCATCAACCTTGTTATGATAACCGCAACGCTATATTACATTTAAATTGAAAATTGTCTGTCTGATTTTTGATTAATAATGTTATAAGCAACGGAAAGATAAATATAATTGTATGTAATTTTTAAAAATAAACTGCTGTGCGCTTATCACAAATAATATTGAAAACAAAATGAAAATTAGGTAAAAGAAAATATACTTAAAATTTTTAGTTTATAACTTATGGAATTACCACATATCCCGATGATCCCGATAATTGGGAACCGCTGTTTTTGTTTCCATTTCCTTTAAAGCATTTATCGTTGTGTCATAATTGTTGCTCTCTAATTCTAAATTTATTTAACCAACGGTACCTTATTGAAATTTATTTGATTTACCAGTTACCCAGTTTGCGAAGCACTCCCATCTTGACACTTCACCTTTCACACTTCTATCCTTAAGGGTGTCACAAAAAATAAAAAAGTAAAGCACGTTCATAAGCTCCCCATGATCGAGCGCTAGATAATCTCTTTAAGGCCTAGGTCATATTTTAAACTTGTAATTTTATAACAGCTATCTGAAATTATATTCTCTTTAATGTAATCTTATTTAAAGTTTAAATACAATACTTGCGTTTTTTTTTAAGTTTTATCCACAAGGACCAATATGCCCCTTAATATCAAAAACTCCAGCTTGCATGCTAATTTCGAACGGCAAATTGTTATATTTGTAAATTACTTGTTTTTTTGTTGGAGACTTATTAAAATAAAAAGTTTTGAACATAAACGTTCGTTAAATTCAAATATGTTTTCACTATGCAACTAAACTGAATATGACCTTTTTGCATATTATAACAGTTGTTATGCAATAGACGTTTTATATTGCTTAAGTTTAGCAAAACTCTTTTCCGGTCGGGGAACTTTTTGAATCATTACCCCACATTTTTTTGTCAAACTTGACTACCTCAAAATATTTTTGGGTAAGTTGCCATTACCCCAAAATATTCTTGTGTAAGTTGCCATTACCCCAAAATATTGTTGTGGAAGTTCCCATTACCCCATGGTAATGAGCAAAAAAAAGAAAGAAAAAAAAGAGGAGTAGAAATAGAAAGTGGTTAAATGTATACCTTTTTAATGAATGAAATTGAAAATATATATTTCTGAATCATGACCATTACCCCCAGAAATTTCACTTTTACCCCAATTGGGGTAATTTACCCCGGTTCCCCGACCGCTGTACTACTAGATTGTTTTCAAACTTATTTTGTGTTACACCTAAAATCACCTTCAAGTTGGTTTTTGGTTGGTTTTGATTTCTGCCACACCCCTAAATATCAGTTAGCAAACGGGAACGAGAAAATGGACTGGCTTTAAACTCAGTACAAGAAACATTAAAACAAGTAAGAAGACCCTAGTCGAGAAATCTAAACTAGACAATACCCTGAACCCTTAAACTTAACGCGTACAGTCAGTGCTTGGAAGTATATGTCTGTGTGTAGACGCGTATAATGCGTACTTAACTTTCCTTTAATGTTCCATACCTGCGGTATTTCTCAACCATTTCGACAAAATTTTATAGGTTGTCATTATTTCGTCTAATGTTACAAACGCCGTCTCAAGGTTAATGAAAATTTAAATCGAGCTTACGTTTTAAATCTGGAGTCTCTAGCTCTTACAGTCTTTTAGATCGACTCGTTCACACATACGGAAAGACGGACGGACAGACGGACATGGCTATATCGACTCCGCTGTTAATGCTGATCGAGAATATATACCCCATACTTTATGGGGTCGGAGTACTTCCTTCTGCCTGTTACACACTTTTGCTCAAAACCATTATACCCTTTTAACCCATTTTCAATGGGTTTATGATATAAAAAAATATTAGAAATAAAAAGTTGGAAAGATGTAAGGCAATTCTCTTTGACTCAGCGTTTTTTATTAGTCAGCATTAAATAATTATTGCTATAGTCATGGTTGCACCCATACTTATTACTTATTGAAAATCATTTGACACACGCAGCACTTATTAGAGCAGAGACGGTAGAGCGGAAACGGAAATGGAAATAGACCAAAGGGACCAAAGAGAAAGAGAGACGGTGGAGCGAATAATGATAGCAGTAAAACCCATAAAGACACGAGAGTGAGAGATAGAGAGAGAGATGGCGAGAAGGTGGGAAGGGGTGTAGAAGGCACGCTTATTGACGTTGAGCAACGCTTATTGGCGTACTTAATCCTTTTGGCAAATTCCAATAAATTACCAGAACAGGCACGAGACTTGGCCAAAAAAAAAAAACTAGAAGAAGCAGCAGCAAGAGAAACAACAGGCAACAACTAGGCGAGAGGCAGGGAAGTGCGTAAAAACAAGAAGAAAAAGAACACAGAAAGTAAAAGACAAACATCAATAGGCCATGATGAGTTTCTGATTGCAAAGCAAAAAGGGCAGCGCAAGGAGCAAGCAGAGCCCCAAAGGTCGACTCCAAACGGACTCCTCTCGCTCTCTCTCTTTTTTTTTGTTTTTGGCTTGGCTTAGAGTGGGAATGGGAAGTGGAAGTGGAAAAGGGTGACGGTCGTGTCACATGGCATGGCTTGACTTTGGGCGGCTGCCTTCGGGGGCCAAGTCATAAAATTGAACAGACATTTTATTGTTGTTGTCGTTGTTGTGGGGATGGAGGTTAAGGGTTGGGGATTGACTGAAAAGATAAATTATAAGCCCAAATCCTTGGCATACATACTCGCAACTGAATAGCCATCCCATCTCCCTCTCCCTCCCTATTTCTCTATCTCTCTCTGTCTCTCTGACTATTTGTCTTATTATTGCTACTGCTCACCTCTCCTTGTGCACCACGCAATGGTTTTTTTTATTGTAGATGTTTAGCATATTTTTTAATTGGAACAGCTTTAAAGAAACAAAATAACAATCATCAAGAAAATGGTTAACAACACAAAACGCTTTGTTGTTGTTGTCTCAAAAGAAAGTTGCCTTCAAGAAGAGCTTGAGGCCGTTGAGGCAACGGCCAAATGTTGCAACTTGGTGGCTAATTAAACCCCATCTAAGGAATATTTAATACCTTTGTACTTGATCTAGCAGCTATATTGTTATTCGTCTGTCAATCATTGTGACACGAAACAGTCAAAACTTTTGGTTAACTGTCATTTAATTTCGTTATCACTACACTTCAGAGCAGCTCGAAATCAGTAAAAAGCTTTTAAATTTTCTTGAAAATAAACATACATTATTATTCTGGCAAAAGGCTGATGAATATATTTTTTAATCTGTTTTAACAAAAAGAAACGAGATTCCAACGTTAGCAACATACAGTAAGTAAATACCGTTAATACTATTAAGCCAAACCGAATTTAACACGAGAGCGGTACTTATACAATGTGTAAAGGCATCTCAGATTCTTTAAAGAACTTATGTATTCTTAGATGCCATCAAAATATTAATCAATACAACGATGTCCTCTTGTCCATATTCATAAATTTATCGCCTAATTTGCATTTAACAATTTTCATCGTTTTTATTTCCCTCTCCAATCACAGCAACATTTGAGACATATTTAACTAAAGCACGAACAAATCAAGTAAATTGGAAATTAGTTTTATTCCAAAAAAATTATTGTCACATTAATATCAGCAATTTTCACAGTAATATCAGCAATTTTCCCATTTATATATATATTTATTTTAATAGTATATTCCACAGACCGCAATGGTGATCCTTTCGCTTTACATAGTGAAATTCGTGCTTTGGTTATTCGGAGTTAATACGGTGAAGAGACCAAGTCAAGCTGAACAAGAGAAGCAGCGCTGGATTCTAGCAATGTGCGGCCAACTAAGCAAAAAAGGAGCAGCAAACACGAAGATGCGACGTCAAGAAAATCGTAGCGGACGTACATCAAAGAAGAAGAAACAACGGGCACAGCCGAAGACAAAACTTAATAAAACTATTAAGAAAACAATTACAAAGCGGAAACATCGCAAGTAACCCCACACTTCACGACACACGAAGAGAAAGAGACCTTAACCCTAAGGATCGCATAAATTAATTGTTAATTGTTAAAAATTTTCGTTGGAAATCATGTTTTAAGCACTACGTATTGCGCAAAAAAAAGTATAAAAAAATAAGTTTGAGAAGAACAAATAAAGAATGTTTAGATTAATTGATGATAGGAAGAAAATAAAGTTAAAGAGGGGGTGAGCTAAGAGTGGGAACGTTTTGGACTTAACCCAAGTCTTTGTATATATATTTGAACTTTCTTGACAATGAACTTCCTTATCAATGTGACAGTTGAAAAGTTTTAACTGATTTCGAGCTGCTTTAAAATGTAGCGATAACGAAACTGAATGGCAGTTAAGCAACAGTTTCTACTGTTCTGTGTGAAAATGATTAACAGTAAGACAAAATAACGCTGCAAGGTCAAGTTTGAAGGTATTAAATTTTTGTTGGACGGGGTTCAATTAGCCGCTAGGTTGCAGCTGGGCTTGATAATTTGATGGCAACTTTTGGCCATCGTTGGTTTTTGGTCGGTTTTGATTTCTGCCACACCCCTAAATATCAGTTAGCAAACGGGAACGAGAAAATGGACTGGTTTTAAACTCAGTACAAGAAACATTAAAACAAGTAAGAAGACCCTAGTCGAGAAATCTAAACTAGACAATACCCTGAACCCTTAAACTTAACGCGTACAGTCAGTGCTTGGAAGTATATGTCTGTGTGTAGACGCGTATAATGCGTACTTAACTTTCCTTTAATGTTCCATATCTGCGGTATTTCTCAACCATTTCAACAAAATTTAACAGGCTGTCATTATTTCGTCTAATGTTACAAACGCCGTCTCAAGGTTAATGAAAATTTAAATCGAGCTTTCGTTTAAAATCTGGAGTCTCTAGCTCTTATAGTCTCTGAGATCGACTCGTTCACACATACGGACAGACGGACATGGCTATATCGACTCGGCTGTTGATCCTGATCAAGAATATATATACTTTATGGGGTCGGAGGTGCTTCCTTCTGCCCGTTACATACTTTTGCACAACTTCATTATACCCTTTTTTCCCATTTTTAATGGGATCAGGGTATAAAAAATCAGAAATAAAACTGTTGGAAAGATGTAAGGCAATTCTCTTTGACTTAGCGTTTTTTATTAGTCAGCATTAAATAATTATTGCTATAGTCATGGTTGCACCCATACTTATGGATGGAATGGAAACATTCATGCAAGGTATTACAGCAAGCCAAAATAAATTAAGGGTGGTTATTAATAGAATTGTTCGCTACGTATTTAATCTTTACAGAAATGACCAAAGGCCTAGGCACGCACAACCACACTACAGATAATTTCACTAAAACCAGGGAAGGAAGTCCTGGCTGGCTGTGCCTATTGCGGTGGTATACGGTATCCTAAGTTTGGAGCTTCACCTACCCAATCCCCCTGAACCAAAACCTTCAGCTGTCAACAGCGATGAGAACATTATGAAGAAAGAAGTTACTATCCAAAAAAAAAACAAAGATTAAAAATCGAATAAACGAACAACGGTCATTCAAACCCAAGAGTAGTTATCGTCCAAATTCTGACAGAACAAAATTATTACACCTATTTTAACAACTGCGATCAGTCAAAGTAATATCAAAATCACTTCAAATTAATAATTAAATCTGAAAATATATTTAAAATTTAGGTAAAAACTTTTATAATTTTTAATAACAAATTATTCGGATCAAATTTATTTCGACTTAATCAAATGAGTGACTCGATTTCAACGTTAAGTAGATTAGTAATTACTAATTCTCAATGCATGGTTCTACCGTTCGACAGGAAGGGAAGATTAACTCCAGGAACCCAGATATATATATATACCGGAAAATAAAAGAAATTTCTTCATCAGACTCAATTCTAACCTGATACCATCAAGATTGGGACACACAAGGAACAAAGTGTGTATGGAAACTCGTTCGACCATCCACGATATATGAGAGTAAAACTTGAACAAAGAACAATAATAAAGTTAAAGCATGGAGCGAACCTAGCGTCAGTCAACTGCAAATAATTTACATGATTTTGCCCTAAAATCTTTGTTTCCCTAATACTAGTTAAAAATAAAACAAAACTCTGAAAATGAATAATTGAATTTATTTATTCAATCAGAGGTTTATTTTAAGCATAAACTTCACGCTGAGCCTTTTCCCAAGCAGCCATAGGACCGTGCTCAGGACGATATTTAACATTACATCCATCTTGCTCAAAGCGGTTATCATCACGGAGCTCCTCATAGCGCTCACGTTCGTACTTGGTGAAACCCCACTTCTTTGACACGTAGATCTACACAAAAAAATATATATACTTTATTAACATTTTGGACTCTAAGTAGCGAATGTTGTGTTCATTACCTTTTGGCGACCAGGGAACTTGAACTTGGCGCGACGCAGAGCTTCAATAACTTGAGCCTTGTATCTGTCGCTTGAGCGCACAGACATAATGGGTTGTCCAATTCGAACACGAGCAACAGTTCCTTGCGGTTTGCCAAACGCACCACGCATTCCAGTTTGAAGCCTATAATCAGAGATAAGCAGTTAATAAAGCAATGTTTCTCGATTGGGCTATTTTTATTTATTTTTTTTTATGACTTATTTGGAATATACTTGCCTATCAGCTCCAGCGCACGACAACATTTTATTTATGCGAATAACATGGAATGGATGCAAGCGCATGCGGATGTGAAACTGGTCCTTTCCGCAAAACTTGACCAGATACTTGTTACAGCAAATACGTCCAGCTTCCAAAGCTTCGCTGCTTAACTGTTCATATTCATCAGACACCAAATGAACACATAATGGGAAATCCTCTACAGTAGCCTTTTTCCTGCCTAAATCAAAGATGCGAATCTTGGGGTCGGGAACACCACGGCAGAAACGCGACTTTGGATATGGCTTGTTTTTGCAATAGCGGTAACTTCCCCATTAAAGACAATATATATATGGTAAGCAATATTAAGATTTCACAGCTTGTTTACTTACCACCTAGCTGGCCGGCGACCCATTTTAAAACCTAAAATTAAAAATTAAAGCAAAATAATGTAAATATTTATATCAGATAACAAAAATAGCAATTAAGCCATGGCAGTGGGCAAAAACTTGACGCAATAAATAAGCGGATGTTTTTAGATTTTTTGAAGCAAATCTATGTACCTCTCACCGTACGGCTTAAATCAAAAGGAAGTGAAATTGATAAACGGAAATATGGTACCCACTTTGACATTTTAAACTTTATCGATATATACTCACAAGAAGTACGTCAAGATAGCTACAAATCGGAACGATAATAGAAATGATATTTTTTTTTAAATCATCGAGCTATCGAAATGCTTATATATCTGGTTACCACAATACGCAATGGCACTACAATATAAAACAAAAATTGATTAAAGTTGTTGCATAAGGATATGTTGGACGTAGATGGGCTTACGGACAGTACATTCAAGTGGTACCAATTTGGTACTACTTGTTATGTGGGAAAGATCAATATATAATGCAAATAAGATCCGAAAAGGGTTATGGATAGCATAGTTAGAATAGCAAGCATGCAGGGCTATTGGTAAGAAATGTCTACTACTTCTAATGGGTACTGCTAAGTTAATTTGGTTGATTAGTATGCGGAATCTATTCCACCATTTATTAGTTTGTGAACAAAAGTTATTGATAGCATTGTTCTACAATTAGAAAGAGAGGGAAGATTTATTAGTAAAAGTCTACTGTGGTAAGCAAGTAAATTAGTACTATTATCCCAGTTAAGACCCCAATCAAAATTTTTTTCCGTCGAGCTCCATGTAACATTAAATTGGCATAATAGACTCTTACTATACTTATAAACCTAACTTATTTTTCGTCACAGAAAATTTGGTGAAATGATTCTTCTAATTAATCAATCATTTTAGCTTTGCAGTTCCGCTTAGGTAACCTAAATAGTTTGTGTCTATTTCCTTCAAGCTTGATTTTCGAACCATAATATCCATAATACTCTCGGATTTTATATTCAATCTATAACGATCTTTCCCAATTGATACATAGTGCCTACTGGCTCTACCGCCCCTTGTTCTGTCAGGTGTTAAGTGGATCGCTTTATGCTTGGGTCATCGTGCTAACAAGCCGGTGCTTGTTATCTACCTCCAATAAACCAAATTCGATATTCTAAATAATTTTTTACATTCTCAAACATTTGGTTTAATTGCGAATCAGCTGAATCTAGTTGCCCGCCAATCATTTTCGAAGGCCGAAAGCTAACGCTACTGCTGGCGACTTCAAGTTAATGATCTTTATGATATTTCAATGTATTTAATTGAACAAAACACAATTAGGGTCACTGATGCTACTCAAGGGCTGTATGTGTTGTTAATTTATCTATTCATTTCGTGTTAAGTATTTTATAAGTGCATTAACATAACAGCATTTAGGAAATTTGAACCATCATCTACAAAACAGAGTACCAATATTTTTATTTCTTTCCGATAAATGGTATATGTTTAGTTTGATACATCGATTCCATTTCCTGTGTTCGAAAATTGATGTCAAGTACCTTTTCATCGATATTTCTATCAGAGCGGAACGATAGCATATACTGACAAATTATCTCATTTCCGTCTTTTGGATTTTGGTCGGCCACGAAGGTGGGTGTTGTATTGTTATGTTGTTGATTTTATTTTGTATATTTTATAGTAATCATGTTGAATTAACGTTATATTTTTGATTCTATTTAACAGGTAACTACAACTAAAGACTTTAAGGATATTATTTTTACATGATGAAACCTCCATGCACCACTCTGAAGCTTTTTAAGCTGTGTGCAGATTATGGATATTCTGACTTTTCTGTTGTATTCTATTTCAAGTAAAAACATGATATGTCTTTAAATCACTTTATTCTACTTTTAGGTTTATAAAATCTATGAAGATATTTTTTTTAAAAATAGACCAATGATGTGACAAGTTATTATGTATATCAATAACAAATTCCGTTTGTTACTAGGTCTATCAATCGTTGGATATGGGTGCTTACCGGTATATGCAAGAATTGTACAGGAAGAAGCAGAGCGATGTTATGCGCTACTTGCTTCGTATCCGTGTGTGGCAGTATCGTCAATTAACGAAATTGCATCGTTCGCCAAGGCCAACTCGTCCAGATAAGGCTCGTCGCTTAGGATATCGCGCCAAGCAGGGCTATGTCATCTACAGAATTCGTGTTCGCCGTGGTGGTCGCAAGCGCCCCGTTCCTAAGGGATGCACATACGGCAAACCTAAGAGCCATGGTGTCAACCAACTGAAACCATATCGTGGTTTGCAGTCTATTGCCGAGGTAAGTTTTTTTTTATTTGTGATATATTTTTTATGTTACTATGATGAAAAACACGTGCTTCCTGAAAAATAATGAAGTATTAACTTCCTTAGATGTCTGAATATAATTTATTAGTGACAATTTTATATATTCTCAATGGCGAATGTAAATTAATGAATGTTTTTATTTCTTTAGGAACGTGTAGGTCGCAGACTTGGTGGTCTACGTGTTCTTAACTCATACTGGGTGGCACAGGACGCTTCCTACAAATACTTCGAGGTGATTTTGGTGGATATTCACCATAATGCCATTTGTCGTGACCCCAAGGTTAACTGGATCTGTAAGCACGTGCACAAGCACCGAGAACTGCGTGGCCTGACCTCTGCTGGAAAGAGTTCTCGCGGTCTTGGAAAGGGATATAGATATTCCCAGACCATCGGTGGATCCAGGCGTGCTGCCTGGAAGCGCAAGAATCGCGAACATATGCATAGAAAACGCTAAATGCAATAAGAGATTTTGTGAATAAACGTTTCAAATCCAAATACATAACTAAAATGTGTAAACTTAAATTTTTTGTTAGTTTCTTTTACGACTATTTTTACTTAAAATCAACTTATTAGCATAATTTTTGCAACTATGGTCTAAGACACGCATTACAAACTTGTTGCATAAACATTGAGTTTTAAAGATCTTATATTTAAAATTTGACGTATTTATCACCTACTGTGGGCAGACGGACAGCTAAATCGACTTGGGTGTTGATACCAATTAATGGTATATATAGTAGTCTGTCAATAAAGTTTTATTGCATGAAGAAAAATACATATGTGCTCACTTTTTTATTTTAATCATATATATTAAAAATATATGCAAATTAGATTATATGAAAAAAGTATCGAAAACAAAATCGATCTTGCAATATGATTGAGTTTTGGTTGAACAGCTGTAAGCGCTGGTCAGTGTATATGGAAATGCATTTTAGTATATTTATATTTTTAGTATTTCCCGTTTACATAGTTTTTTAATACTTTCCATATACGGGTACTTTGTTTTGTAGCCACGTGTTGTAAATTGCCCTTGTTGTGATCCCAGATTAAACAATTGTGTGTATGCCTCTGTACCATTCAACCGTATTCGAAGTCTTACAATATTTACTAAATGGATAAAGTTTCGAAAGGCTGGTTTAGTGAAATCCAAGAAGATTTATGGCCGGGACAATCCTTTTCTCTGAAAGTGAAAGAAGTTCTTCATACTGAAAAGTCGGAATTTCAAGACATTCAAATAGTTGAGACGTGAGTTATTTAATTAAAGTTTGTTGCCTTTCTAAGTATGCATTAATGTTAATTACAATGTAATAAAGAAAATTGTTTTCCTTATGCATGAAAGCAGTTCGTGATTACAAAATATTTGTTCTTTTATCATTTTAACAGAAAGCACCAGTCTATTTTGATTCAAATTCGCTTCATTTTCAAATTCCTTGGCACATGTGACAACAAAAAAAAAATCACATTTTCAGATTTGAATGCGGCAATTTATATAATTATATTAGCTTGATCTTAATAGGTCTTTTAGACAAACAATTAAATGCTGAAATTGAATTCTTTAATAAATCAAAATTAATTATTTGAGTTCTTAGCTTAATATAACAAAATCATTAAAAATGAATTATTTTTTACTAAAACCTTTATAAATACAAATTATAGCATTTCGTAATATAAGTACATAAATTTCTATCTTTTTATCTGCTTTAACGGTATAATCAATCCTTGGCTAGGTCTCTTGCTGCATTCTCTTGAATTTGAATTTTTTTGTGGGTTTTTTATGGATTCTAAAAGTTTTTTTTTAATTTTAAAATTAAGGTATATTTCATCTGATATTATTATTTTATGTCACACCAGTAAGTGAAAAATGGGAAAAAATGTTAATGTTTGGTGAAAATCTTAGTCGGTTCCATTCTGCCCTTGATCTCTCTCCGGTCTTTGCGGACGGTTCGCTGAATGAAGTGTTGCACAGTTGATGAACCCAGATTGATTTAGTAATTTAGCTTATAAGTCGCTGTGAATATCCGTTTTTAAGTGATCCAGGAGGAGTTTCCATTGTCGTTCGCCTATTTGTATCAAAAACATTTAAAATTGTTTTCCAAAAATGGGGTTTTATGTGACACAGGTGTACATAATAAACCTGCGCTGAACACTGCGCAGGTGGTAAAGCCCAGTGTAGTGGGGTTATATATTAGTTTAAGTGTCAAATATATGTTTCCTTAATGGGTCATTGAAATTAATGGCGACCAATTAAATTGTTTTTTTTTGCCTGCATCAACTTATCTGTGAGGCACTGTACATGTGTTTTAATGTACCCTGAAAATTTTGCATCGTGAAAGGCACTTTAAAGTAACTCCTAGAAGTTATAATTCATTGCAATATCGTTCTTTCAGTTTAGAAGGTTCTTCTTAGAAATATGTATAAAAATTAAACTCTAGTAGAAAGTTGAAAGATAGCTCTTAGATTTGCAACTTTAAAATTATTTGAAGGGAATTTATTTGAAAGTTAGGAATTTTAGTAAAAGTGGTAATTTTAGTATAAAGTTATAAGTAACCACATACTCATTAGACGTATGAGAGTTAGGAAATCTCACTCGAAGGGATCTATTATAAATATAAAAATGTATTAGAGGCATTATTAAAGTTCATTATAAAAGAAGAAAAATACAAATCAAAAGAAATTTTTAATTATTATTTTTATACCCTGATCCCATTAAAAATGGGAAAAAAGGGTATAATGGTTTTGTGCAAAAGTATGTAACGGGCAGAAGGAAGCATCTCCGACCCCATAAAATATATATATTCTTGATCAGTATCAACAGCCGAGTTGATATAGCCATGTCCGTCTGTCCGTCCGTCTGTCCGTCTGTCTGTCCGTCTGTCCGTATGTATGAGCCAACCGATCTCAGAGACTATATGAGCTAGAGACTCCAGATTTGGAACTCAAGCTTGCCTAATCCCTAGGCAGTACAAGTTTGTTTTCGATTTTCGATAACTCATCCCGTTTTCGATATACACTTGTGATCGATAACAACAAAATCTTGAATTTTGAAAACTTTGAGACGGCATTTGAAATAATGAACAAAATAATGACAATCTGTGAAATTTTTGTTAAAATCGGTTAAGAAACACCGGAGATATGGGACATTGAAGTTGTGTATGCAGTATGTGCGTACATACAAACACACATACTTGCAAACACTGACTGTACGCGTAAAGTATAGGGATCAGGGTATCGTCTAGTCGGGATTTCTCGACTGGAGCCTTCTACTTGTTAATTTTCAATTATAGATTTTTGTCTACTGCTGTGAAATTGTGTAAGCATAATTAAAAGAAATTTAGGTTTATGGGACATTGACATCGTGTCAATTTCACAGCAGTAGACAAAAATCTATAAAGATTATATAATTGTCGGTGTAAGGACTTTGGATTTGAAACATAAGCTGTATAAGGTCTTAGTGGCAAAAGTCAGCTAACCACCGCTTGCGGTTTTGTCCAAAAACAATTTAAAATAAAATTGTACCATTATAATAAAATTTACAAAATAATTTTTGTGCACGCGACACATTTGTTTTGATTGCGAATCAGTTGATTTTAGTTGATAAATTAGTAATCTGACCAAAGCTTTGACATATCGGTATATTTTCGCCAGTAAAATAGCGGCGCTCTATCGGGGCGAGCATGTCTCCAAACTTAACTGAATTAAAATTGAACGGTGACATTTTTATACCCTGATCCCATCAAAAATGGGAAAAAAGGGTATAATGGTTTTGTGCAAAAGTATGTAACAGGCAGAAGGAAGCATCTCCGACCCCATAAAATATATATATTCTTGATCAGCATCAACAGCCGAGTCGATATAGCCATGTCCGTCTGTCCGTCCGTCCGTCTGTCTGTCCGTCTGTCCGTATGTATGAGCCAACCGATCTCAGAGACTATAAGAGCTAGAGACTCCAGATTTGGAACTTAAGCTCACCTAATCCCTAGGTAGTATAAGTTTGTTTTTGATTTTCGATAACTTTTCCCGTTTTCAATATACACATGGGATCGATAACAACAAAATATTGAATTTGGAAAACTTTGAGACGGTGTTTGATATATTTAACAAAATAATGACAATCCGTGAAATTTTTATTGAAATCGGTTGAGAAACACCGGAGATACGGAACATTGAAGTTGAGTATGCAGTATGCAGTATACGCGTACACACACAAACACATACTTGCAAGCACTGACTGTACGCGTAAAGTATAGGGATCAGGGTATCGTCTAGTCGGGATTTCTCGACTAGAGCCTTACTTGTTTATGGTTAAGTTTGCGTTGCTAACGACCTTTTCGCAAACATCCGAAAAGCTGCAATAAATGCCAGCACTTTTCACTGGGTTTACTAAATTCTTTTACACTCAACCAACGATTATAACTTTACAATGCATTATTTAAGTACAACTACAAAATGCAAGAGGTACAACGAATTAAAATAATTTAAGTAAGAGTATATTTTTATAATTCTTTATTTCTACAGAGAAACCTATGGAAGGTGTCTAATACTGGATGGAATTATTCAATGTACTCTCAGGGATGAGTTCTCATATCAAGAAATGATATCTTTTTTGCCTTTATGCTGTCATCCAAACCCACAAAAGGTTTTAATTGTTGGCGGCGGTGATGGTGGTGTAGCACGTGAAGTTGCAAAGCACCCGTTGGTTAAGGAAGTACACCAAATAGAAATAGATGATCGAGTTGTTCAACTATCTAAAAAGTTTCTACCTACAATGGCATGTGGTTTCGATAGCAAAAAGTTAACTCTTACAATTGGCGATGGTTTTGAGTATATGAAAAACCATAAGAACGAGTTTGATGTCATTATAACTGATAGCTCGGACCCAATTGGTCCTGCCGTAAACTTGTTTCTTGAAAGCTATTTTGAGCTACTTAAAAATGCACTTAAAAATGGTGGTATTGTTTGCTCTCAAGCAGGCAGTTTTTGGTTAGACTTCGATTACGTAAAAAAAACAATGAAAGGATGTTCACTCCATTTTCCAAACGTAGGATATGCCATTACTTCTGTTCCGTCTTACCCGTGCGGACACATCGGCTTTATAATTGCCTCTTTAGATGAGAACCGCAATCTTAAAGAGCCAATAAAAAGATTTACAAAATCTGATATAGATTTGTTAAACTTGAAGTACTATTCAAGTGAAATTCATTCCGCTGCCTTTACACTACCTCGTTGGGTTGAAAAGCACTTCTACGAATAAAAAAAAAAGAACAAATTAAATTAATTAAACTAAATAAAATATTTGTCATAACCAATTGCGTTTTATTTTTATATCAGTTAAGTAGGTAACTGCAAAAAACTATAAAACAGAGGTAAGCAAAATTCAATAAAATTTTTTGCCGGAAACCATACTATAATTTCCTGAAAGTTTTTGAATTGCTTATTCTAATTATTTTTTCTGTATGTGATAAGATTTTAAATATGTAAAAAACTTGTCTTTGCGCTTCAAGGTTAGAATATCTCAAAATCCTGATGTGCTTATATTTTTCGGTCTTCATACTCGGATTCATCACGTTAAAATGTTCAGGTTTAAGACGAACACATAGATATAAGTGAGCTGAACAATGTGAACAATGTCTAGTTCAGGGTTGTCCTCGGTTGGAGAGGCCGGCATGTGTCAGTGAATTGATGTGCTTAACACTTCGCGAAAAAAATTAGTTTGTTTTGCACGAAATTTTTTTCTGCTTGTTTTTTTTTAAATAAGTATGAATATTGTTTTTTGTTTAAATTAGATGGCTAAAGATATAATTAATTCGGTAGCCTAACTAGCTTTTTTACAGTCCCTTTAATATAATATGGGGCTATATTATTAAGTATATCTTGCGGATGGCTATTGTGTATGTGTGTATATTGTTTATGATATGAGTTATGAACTAACTTCCCACTATTCAACAAACTAATTTTGATCGTATTTAAAATCGACTTGACAAAAGACAGCTCGTTAATGATGCGAACATGTTAGGTCCTGTATACTTTTAAGCTTAAAACATTTTTGAATTACAAGTAATTAAGAAAAAAAAATTATGCCTTCAACTATACACAAAGGCGATTAATTTATCATAATTTTTCTTTGCCTGTGTCACAAAATTTATTCAACGCAAAGCATTATCAACCTACTCCGTCGCATACGATTGAACTAATTTTTTACATCGGTTGCATCATCGATTACACAGAGCAATTCTTTAGTCAGCTGATTGTCTTTGCAAAAAAATTTATATTATCACTAGCAGCGCCAACTACCTTGTTTAAAAAGTAAACAAAACTCGGTTTTTTTTATCTATCATGTCAAATAGTAAGAAAAGAAAATTAGATAATGAAAACAGAACATTTAATGTAGAATGGGAGTTAGAATTTTTTTTACTGCTGAGAAAGATAAAATGATGTGTTTGTTGTGCAATACAGTTTTAAATACTTTAAAAAAAGCGAATGCACATAAACACTATTTGACTCATAAAGAACATAAATATTTCGTTTAGGTGAATCACGTAAAGATGCACTTCAAAAGTTGAAAAATGAGAAGCATCATCAGCAGGCATCTTTTAGTGCCTTTGTAAATCAAAATTCCGCTGCAGTTGCTGTTACATATAAAATACCACATATACTTGGAAAAAGGGGAAAACCATTTAGTGACATTGAAATAATTAAAGAGTGTATTGTTGAAGCAGTGACAAAGTTAGATCCAAGAAATGTCGACAAATACAAACAATTACCTCTTTCAAGAAGAACTGTAACAGATCGACAGCACGAATTAGCGCAAAATGTAACAGAGCAACTTCATACAATTATACAAAATGAAGATGTTTATTTTTCAATTGCTTTAGATGAAAGCACTGATATTATTGGACGTAGATGTACTAACGGACAGTACATTCAAGTGGCCCAACGATACCAAGCACCGGCTTGTTAACGCGCGGACCCAAGCATAAAGCGACCCACCTCCCGCCCATCCGACCGAGGGGCGCACCGCGTAACGTGCGGTTACGAAGATCGCGAACATGTAGACAAATGACGTAAGATAATTTTTTTTAAAGAGCATGCAGAAGTGGTACTAGTTATAAGGTGGGAAAGATTGTTATATACTGAACATAAGATCCGAAAAGGGTTATGGATAGCATAGTTAGAAAAGCAAGCAAGCAGGGTTATTGGTAAGAAATGTCTACTACTTCTAATAGGTCAAAGTTAATTTGGTTTATTAGTATGGGGGAAACTATTTCACCACTTATTAATTTGTGAAAAAAGGTTATTGCTAGCATAGTTCTACGATGATTAAGAGAGAGAAGATTTATTAGTAAAAGTCTACTGTGGTAAGCAGGTAAATTAGTACTATTGTCCCAGTTAAGACCACGAAGGGCAAAGAGCAAAAATTGTTTTTGTACCGATTCTATTCTATCCTGATGAGTCCTGTATTTGGGATACCATTTACAAGATCCATATTCGAGAATACGTCGGACAAGAGACACATAAAGAGTTTTTGTTAAGTAGGGGTCGTCGAATTCCTTCGACCAGCGCTTAATGAACCCCAAGACACTTGATGCTCGATTTGAGATTAAAGCAATATGCTTGTCAAACTTAAGCTTTGGGTCAATTAAGATACCCAAATCCTCAACCAAATCAATCCGATCCAATGGTAGGTTATCCAGAAGATAGATATTAAAAAAGGCATTCGCCTATAAAAAGACATAACTTTGCATTTACTGCAATTGAGATGCAGTAAATTTACTCTGCACCAAGTTTGAAAATTGTCTAAGTCACTTTGCAGTCTATGACCAGACAGAAGACTTGCAGCTGACATGCATAATTTTACATCATCAGCATACATTAGTACCCGAGAATGATTAATAACAGACGGAAGGTCGTTTATGAACAGTGTAAATAATAACGGTCCAAGGTGACTTCCTTGTGGAACACCAGAAGTGACCTGCACCGCTTTAGATACTGAGCCATTAAAATAGACTCTCTGAGTTCTAGAAGTTAAGTAATCTTGAATCCAAAGGATAAGATTATTGGGAAAGCCCAAAAGTTTAAGTTTATACATTAAAAGGAGGTGATTTACAGAGTCAAAAGCCTTACTGAAATCAGTGTAAATAACATCAGTTTGCAATTTGTCTTCAAAGCCCTTAATAACAAATGATGTGAATTCTAGTAAGTTAGTAGAGGTAGATCTATGTTTCATGAACCCGTGCTGGCACGGTGAAATCATAGATTTACAAAGATGTTGAAGATGAGAGATTGTTAGTTTCTCAAAAATCTTAGGAATAGCAGACAACTTGGAGATACCCCTAAAATTTTGAGCATTAGATTTGTTTCCTTTTTTGTGCAAAGGAATAAATTCAAAATTTTTCCAAATTTTTGGGAAAGAGCATAGCTCCACGGATAAACTAAAAAATTTATGCAAAGGTTTTAAAAGATCCTGAGCACAGTACCTAAGCACACATCTTGGACCATCAGGTCCTGGAGAAAATGTGGGCTTAATAGCCTGAAGATCACAAAGTAGTGAGCTCTTTGTGATTTCCGGTATGAAAATGCAATTTGAGGCATTAAGCTGATAGGGGTAAGGCATGACGACTGGTTGAAAACAAGGGCTATAGGTCGTTTGAAAAAATTTAGCAAATAGATCGGCAATGGCCTGATCTGAATTGGCTTTCATTTCATCAAAGAAATGATAAAACAGATTCGGCACAAGTTTTATATTTTATTCGTGCCATAACTAAAGATTTTCAATGTTACGAAGAACTACTTGGTTTGAGTACACCAACTGGAAGAACTCGTGAAGCCGATATTTTCTAAAACTTCAAAGAAGTATGTAATAAATTACAACTGAATGTCAGTAATTTAGTGAGTGTCAGCACCGATGGCGCACCTTCCATGAGAGGCAAAAAAGAAGGACTTAAACTTGAAAAAATTGATATCATTTCACTGCATTTTGCATCAGCAAAATCTTTGCGCAAAATCTACCATTTTGCAAGACACTCTGGATAGAACCATTGCCATTGTCAACTATATTCGCGTAAATGCAATGCGTCATCAAGAATTTCGGCAGATGCTCTCTTTAGATGAGGAAACGTATAGTGTTGACCTATCATACTACTGCAATGTTCGCTGGCTATCAACAGGTCAGGTTTTGATAAAAGTTTTATCTTTACGACGACAAATTTTAAACTTTTATCAAGAACAAGGAAAACAATGTGATCTATCAGATGAAGTATTTCTCAGAAACCTTGCATTTTTGACTGATATGATGACAAAACAAAACAATTTAAATATTTGCCTGCAACGTGAAACGGTGTATATCTATGAAATGTGGCAAAAGATCCAAGCGTTTGGAAAAAATTATTATTTTTCAAAACATTGCTTTGTCGATCGGAAATATCTGCACAACACTTCCCGGAGCTAGCTAAAATTTTAAATGAGCAGAACTGTGAAAATAAAATATTCGATGAATATGTAGGTGTCTTGGATTGTTTAATAAAAGAGTATACTAAAAGATTTTCTGATATTGACGAGCACACTCCTGCTATGAAACTGGCATTTGAACCACATTTAATAGATATATCCGAGGCTCCTGCAGAACTACAAATGGAGTTAATTGATTTAGGGGAAGATAGTATCATCAAATCCCTTTTTAACACTAAAAAGGATCCCATAGAAATCTGGAAAAATGCTGTTGAATATCCATGCCTTCGAGAACATGCTCGCCGTTTACTTTCCTGCTTCGGAAGTACCTACTGTTGCGAGACAACATTTTCTCTCATGCCAAAAATAAAAACAAATTTAAGAACGCAAATTGCAGATGCACATTTGGAGGATCAATTAAAGCTGTGTGTTACGAAGCTTGATCCAAATATACAATTACTGTCAAACAAAAAACACAGCCAAATAAGTCAATAAGTTAGTGAATAAAAAAATATTTGTGTATATAATAATAAATAAATAAATAAATCTATAGAAAAACTATAATAATTTTACAAAAGTCACAACAATATTTTGGGGTAAATGATTAAAAAGTACATATTTTCAACTTTCTATTTTATCGACCTTTTTTTTACTCTTCACCATGCGGCCTCTTTAATTTTTAATTTTCACCATTCGGCCTCCAATGGTAAAAAGGTTCCCCACCTGTGGTCTAACCTATTAACGAGAGCTGTCATTAACACATAACGAATACGGTTTCCATGGATCTTATACTGCATTTACACAATGCACCTGAATGCAAAGAAGGTACGTGCATAAAAAAAACGTATAAAAAATATATTTTAAGAGCCAGAAACTCAACCTTTTCTAGCTGCTCATAAACCAAAGAGTAAGCAACTATATAAGGTGTACAAATAATTTTGTCCGGTTTTTTCCGACAATTAATGCCTTATTGTAAAAATTATTATTATACTGTTAATTTAATAAATTAATAATAAAGATTAAAACTTCACTTATTTAAGCATCTTATATAATTGCTTATTTTTGGATACACAAAAGTTGAATCTCATAATTCTAAATGATCTGCAGACGTAATCGTGGCTCAGTTGTAAACGCTGTTTCGTGCGATACGTTATCGGATTTGAATGCATTGCGATTGCTAAATTCAAATTCATCAAAAATAAATTAAAAACGATAAGCCTTAACACAATTTGATGATCCAAATATTTCATTCCTGTTTTTTTAATTCAAAACAAGTTAAACTAACGCAGCACCGGCAAGCTATTTATCGTAGCAGTGCCGATAACTTTTTCAATATTTTCATAATTTATCTAAGAAATAAATGGCTGCCAGACTGCCGGACAAGAACTTTACAGTCCGGCAACCTGATTTGCCGCCAGCTAAATTTATTAAATATTTGACCAAAAAGGCATGATATAAAGCTAATCCGGTGGTACGTCAGTCAAGATAGGCAATTATTGAAGCAATCATGTGTTTGTCAAAAATTACCAAAAAGGGCAGCAAGAACGAAATAACTCAGGATAAATTGAACGTTTTCGCTGATATTACCTATGTTAACAATGTGCTGCGTATTAATAATACTCAAGTTGATCCAGATGCGCTTGGACTTTTATTGGATACGATGTATACTTTGGCAAGAGATAAGCTTGTCGAGACGGCTCGGTTTGCTAACCTTAAGAACAAATCCCTAATTGACGAAGAGGATTTTCGTGTTGCCAATTTACAAAAAATTGATGAACTGCAGGATGGAACGTCGCATCTGGAACAAACTATTATAATGCCTAATCATGAACCTAAGCAAAAATATCACCTACTGCTTCCGCCGTGGTGTGAATGCGAATGTGGCATCAACGCCACTTTAAGGCAACCGTTGCCCGAATCAGATGACAAACCCATAAAGAAAACACACAAGCTGTCGTCCAAAAAGTCAAAATTTCCGACTAAACCATCGACGGGGGATATGCAACAGGACGATGACTAACCAATTATATACGCACTATCGAATAAACAATAAGAACTGTAATTAGATACTTAATAAAACAAACTAATTGTTGTATCAATAACTAAAAAACAAACACAAATTTTTTTTTTTAAAGAATTTAATAAATTTTGTATGCAAAAGATAATTTAAGACAATAAAAAATGTTCCATCAAATTTTTGAGCAGGCAATTGATTGTTTATTAAAATATAAAAATTTAAATTTTCTATTTTTAATTTAAAAATTGTTGCTGTCGACATATCCGCGCCTTTAAAATCATTTGTTCTTTTTTTACTTCGTGAATATGCTGTAACCTTTTGGACTACCCAAAATTTCAAATATCGAATGTATTCTATCTCCACCTTTAACTCCTAAAGGGAATGAATGGTAAGTAAAGCATATTGAGCAGTTTGCTAGAAGCGAGTTTAGTGAGGTAATAGTTTTAATGTAATTTGTGTTTTATTCGTGAAGACTTAAAGGCATTTACTTTATTTATAAATTATATTATAAGTCTTGCAAATTGTAATTCTACATAAATATTAGTTTTAAGTTTGCTTGTACTTGTCAAACAACTTAGATACGTACAACTCAAATTGTTCGTATACTTGTAGATGCTAGTTACAATTCATCGTGCCCGTTGTCTTCTTCAGCTTCAATTTTCGATTCCACATTGTCCTCGTCTTCATCGTCATCGTCTTCATCATCCTTGTCCTTGTTATTTTTCGACTCTTCTTCATCCTTTTTCCTTTGGATTTCATCTTGCGTTTCTTTCATTTTCTTTTCACCTGTCTGTGTAGCTTTGACGCTCTCTGCTTCATTGGCTGCTAGCTCAATGTCATCGGTGATGAGGACATTATCAAATATTGTTCCAGACTTCACTTGCCATAAATCGAAGCCCAATGTGCAAATTTCTTTCCGCAAATATAACTTATCATCAGGAGTATGTTCTGGATTATCAATTTCTGGATGCTCCCAGGATCCCTTGTAGTTGGGATTGTCTAACTGCTTTGGCTGCCACTCTCCCTTGTACTCGGGATTGTCTACCATTGGTGGCTCCCATTCACCGTCCATTTCATCGTCCCAGTCTTCGGGCTTAGTAGCATCAGGGTCTGGAATGTGTTGAGGCTTATCCCAATCCTCTGGTTTCTTATCATCTGGATCAGGAATGGTTGCCTATTCCATGATAAATATAACGTATAAGCAAAAATATAATCAATAATTTCAGTTGCCAACAAATTGCGACAAATAGCAGAAAAAAATAAGCAACTTGCGATTAGCAAAATTAATTTTTAAATATGTGTAAGTTAATTTAGATGCTTGAAACATAAAAATCGTACCTTATCATCCCAATCTTCTGGCTTCTTTGCATTTGGGTCCTTGATTTTTTTGGGTGCTAAGAAGTCCCAATCATCTTCAAGATTACCAGATTCCACCTTCTCGTTGTCAATCAAAACTTCATAAGTGTTGTCTGGCTTAACAATAAGAGTGTAAAAGTGGGTATAAACGTCATCTTTGCATCGAATATCCTTGTTAATCAAATGATTTTTTCCCTTGTAGCTTAAGATAACGTGGACCTTTTTTGTGCCCGGTCCGCAAATGTCTGGTCCAAACATTATTTCATAAGGTGACTCGCCATGCATATCGGTTTGGTCCAGAGAGCAATCAAAGAGTTTCACATAACCACCGCCGCAATCAATATTTTGCTCGTGTTTTACAGAAAATTGTACAACCAAGGGTTTGCCTTCATTCGTAAATCCGTCGAATTTCTTTGATAAGGCATAAAACCGAGCATCTTGTGACGTTTGAATGCCTAAGGGAGACAAATTTTTTAGTTTATATTTGCGGCATGCATCTATTGTATATATGTGTGTATGTTTATATGCAATAGTTTTCACGTAAACATACAAAGGCATGTATTTATGTGCATAGGCATACAAATTAATAACCATGCGTGTTTGACGGACACGGCGGCTACGTACCTTTGTCGGCTTCAGCATCGTTGTAAAAAGAGCCCGCAGTATGTACAAATTTACCAAGTTCTTTGCCAGGATGCTTACTGTTCACCCATTCATCTTTCCAATTTTCTATAGCACAAAGTTTCCAGTTATTTTTTTATTTCAAGTGCACTCAATTAGAAAACTTACCATTTGTAAATTTTTCCTCAAAAAATATGTCGGCGGTTACAAATCCTATTGTAAATAACGCAACAATTGTTTTAAAAAACATGCTGAGACCGTGTTTCTTCACCAAACTTCAGTCACAAACTCAATCGACGAAGTCAGCAATAGGTTTATTTCTAACTAAATGCCGGCTTGCTGTGTGAAAACTACTAAGCAAGAAGCTTATGTCAAAAAGAGATGAACGTATTACTTGATAAAATCGGTGGAACGATAGGATTGGATATATGTGGACCAATCAAAATTGTCAACGTATCAAAAAGTGTTTGAAAATACCCAAACATTAATACATTCGATAGGCATAAGAAAATACTTATTTTTAACCGCATGGGCCAAATATGCTGCTCATGCTAAAATGTTAAAGCACTGTTGCACTACGAAGTTTTAATATAGTTTTGAGAAACAGCTTTAATAATATTTCGCGTATCATATATATAATATATTCATCATAAGAAATATTATTGAAACGATATTTAGCAAGCTAATTTAAAATTTAGAAAAATTAAGATATGTGTAAGAAGGTTATTTTGCCTTTGGACAGAGAAAAGCATTTTAGACTCCATACCGGATATTAATGACTATACTCGCCAAGCTTAGCGTTTAGGATGCCTCATAGTGTAGCTCGATCAGAGCCTTCTAATAGTTACAAAAAAAAATAAAAATAATGCGGGATGGGAGCAGAGCAATCAAACTTTGCGACTTGTGTTATCGCTGTCATTTTGGCTTTTTAATTTTCAACCAAAAACTCCTTTATTTTTTACACATAAAAGACTCGATATAATCCTAAAGCGAAATAATTTCAGAAGTTGCTTACATTAAAGCAGCAGCAAAACACAGCGTTTTGACCTAACGGTGTGTTGTCAATAATGCATTTTGTTTCGCTGCGACGAAAATAAATAAGCTCATATGAATAATATCACTTATGATATTTTTTCATGTAAATGGTACAAACCTAAATTTATGCTTATTAATGTAATAACTTACCATCTGTTTTGCTTGCAGATACCCGCGTGCGAACAGCTGATTTAATTTAACAGTGCAATAAAAGCAAAATAAAGTGCGTTAAGATGAAAATTCTGAATAATCACATATAACAGCACATTATCAGGAAATTTTCCTATTAACACGCATGTAGTTCTGTTCCTCGGTAAATGGAAACCAAAATCCAGCGGTGCAGTGTTTTATAAATGTTACGGAATGTGAAAAGACACTTAGTAAGGTAAGGTTACATTGAACCGGCTAAGATTCTCAAGGGGTTTTACACAAAGACCACTCAGGGTGCTCCGTCACTTTGATAAATAGTGGCCGTTCGGACTATATTTAAGCGCAGTCCTGTGGAGAGGCCGAACAACCTAGATGAGGATCAAATGCGTCAGTCCACATAGGCTACTCAGCCAATTTTGCGAAGTATCCAAGCCTGCATTTTTCCAACTTTTTAGCATTAGCGGGACTTTTTATGATATCACTTTGGACTCAATAAAATTTATTATAAGCCTATATTTACATTTTTCTGATAGTAGAAGTTTGTTGCTCTTTGACAAAACAAAGGGGACGCTTTTGACCGCATTTTCATTTCATTTTCGACTCGCATTTCAAATCAAAAGCAAGTCATTTTCGACTCACAATCCGAATTAAAAGCGAATCTTTTTCGATTCATATTTTTTGTACTTGGTTTAACATAATATATTGTTTTTTTTTAGTAAAAAATAAAAAATGTTAAGAAAACCTATATATATTATATATATATATAATTGTGTAACAGTAAATGCTTATTTTAAACTATGCAAATTTTAGTTACCTTTTATTTTTCCAGCGCGGGTTTGAAGTGGGGACCTTCGTATTGTGCGGTGTCTTAGGCAGTAGCATGCATCATTGTCTTCATAATATAAGTGACTATTAGTTCTGCTTTTTACCACTTGATCAAATTTTACTAGGCTGCAGGGGCTTATAGTCGAGCCACATTTCACTCGCATGCATGCTTGCTATTTGATTTTGTAAGTTTGATCATGTTTTGAGCATGCAAGGCACTCATAAGCGAGTCATTAAGCTGTGCGTAGTAAAACTGCATGCATGCGTAGCGACGAAGTAAGCAAATTTCACTTTCAATTAAATGTTTCGAATAAGACTCATCAAGGTACTCTTAACATAAACAATCTACCAATTGCTGGCTGGGACAGAGTGCTCCGGCTTCCTTGCTAGTATCTATTTTCATGTGTAGTCCATGGCCGAGTTGATTGACAGTTAAAAATTTGTCTATAATTAGGCCTATGTCGTCAAAACAGGCGGTTATCTTACAGCACTGGTAAAAGCACTTTTTGGGGGTGTCTGTATTTGCTGCCCTGATTGCGGTTGTGGTACCCTATTCTGCTTGTATTTTCCAGCAGGTCAGAATATTCTGAATCCAGGAGCTTATAGCTTCATGTGGTGAAACACCTCTTGGGCTGTGCATTTTGGCTTGCGTCGAAGGCGCCTGAGATATCAAAGAACTTTTCCAGGGCGTATTTCTGGTTGAGCAATGGTTTCTCTATGGTTGGTACATATAAATGGAGCACAGTGTCAACTGATTTGCCTTCATATATGCGTGTTGCTTTGGATCTAGTAGTTCGGTCGTTTACCCCTTACATGGCTGTCTTCAATGATGATTTGAACAAGACATAGGTTATGCACAAGGCAGTGCCTTTGGCTAAGCGATCTGTTGTAGGTTGGAAATCCTTTTTGTCAGTCATTATTTATTACAAAATTTATTACAAAAAAAAGAAATTTTGAAATAAATGTTTTAATATCTTATTACAAAAAAAAGAAATTTCGAAATTAATATTTTAATATGGTAGTATTCTATGGTGTTTTTACTAATAGGTAAGGTTTAAGAAACTGTATTTTTATGGCAGCACATGGCAGTGCCTTTGGCTTAACGATCTGTTCTAAATTGGCAATCCTTTCTTTGGCAAAATTAATTATTTAAAAATGAATTACAAAGAAAATAATTTTTTTTATTTTAAAATGGATGAAATTAATTGATTATGGAATAGAACAACTGATTATTAAAAATATTTAACTTAAACAAATCGATAAAGTAGCGATAAGTACTTGTAGATATTTGAAGAAATTTTTTTATGTAAGAGTCTTAAAATTCTAGCGAATAGTATTTAAAGATGATATTGAGAATTTTATAGTGTAATAATATATATATTACTTGCCTTTTATGATTTTTATTCCATATCTGGTGAATTGACTTATCGAGATATAAGTGTAAATACTTGATATATTGAAATATATCGTACGTATTCGGATAACCTATCAAGTATACTTTATATAAAGTATCGATACCACACGATTGCTACGTATACTTATCATCCCTATGTGTCAGTAGATAGCTACACATATATAACTTTTCTTCAAAATTTAAATTTGTTTGGTTTTTTCGTCAAGATGGCTTCTGCAGGTTTGATTTACAATTATTTACAATGCATACATAACCATTAGTTACTATATATAGTTTATTGATCGTAGCATGTGCTATCGTGTTCATAAATTTCTCCTATGATTTTCCTCGTGGCTGTGATTTTCGACACGTAATGTACACTATGTACATATGTTTTTATGCATATATATGTGGGTACATATGTATGATACCAGCTTTTGTATGTATGAATGAATCTTCATCCATTTACCAATATGCATTGAAGTAACTACATATCGTCTTGCACATAAATACTTGCGGTATATGCTTATTTCATACATTAGGTGTACAAAGAAAAGATTTATTATTTAATTAAATTTTTCAGATTAAAACATACTCCTCTAATTTAAGATTTCGATTTGATGATCTAAAGTGATATGTTTGTTTATAAATATTTTTTGTTTATTCTTAGGCAAGAAAGGCAAAAAGAATAAAGGCACTGTTATTTCCTTGCAATCGTTCCTTTCCAATGGTGATACACCCGTAGGAACAACACAAGTGTCCAAGAAAGTCAGAAATTTGGATGGCGATGATAGTGATGATGGAAACAACGCGTTACCTTTAGTTTATCAACTACCAACTGCACCTAGAGCAAATAGGATATTTGATGATGATTCTATCCCACACAAGCCGCCCTTTATAGCTTATATTAACAATTTACCATTTGATGCCAGTGAGGACGATATATATGAATTTTTTGGGTCCATTAATCTTGCCTCATTAAGGTTGCCTCGGGAAGATGGAGAAACTGGTCGTTCCAGGGGATTTGGTTACGTTGAGTTGGAAAATAGAGATGACTTAATACACGTGCTAAGTTTACCAGACCCTTCAATTAAAGGGCGTCGCATTCGCATTGAACTTTCTAATGAAAACGATCAGCAAAATCGTCAAAAAGGAAACCGCCGTTTTGAAGGATTTGGAAATAGTAATGAAAACCGGGATTCTGGTAATTGGAGACGAGATAGTCAAAATAATGGAAGTAGCTTTGGAGGAGGATATTCTGGAAATTTTGATCGGGGTTTTAACCGTGAACGAAAACCTATAACAGAAAGAGAAGAAAATAATACTCCAGGTTCATGGCGTACGAACAGCCGTCAGCAGTCCACTGATTTTTCTCCTCCACGAAGGGATCGCGAGCAAATGTCTGACAAATATCGTTCTAGAAACGTCGACTCCAATATTAGGGAAGATGCTGCTCCTTCTGAGGAGAGGCCAAAGTTAAATCTAAAGCCTCGAACGTTACCTTTACCGGAGATAGTTAACAAGCCAGATATTGAACATGATAACGACATCGATACTAAAGTGACTATTAAGCAAAGTGGTGCGCCTTCTGTAAATGTTTTTGGTTCGGCTAAGCCTGTAGATACTGCCACAAGAGAGCTAGAGATTGAAGAGCGTTTAGCTGAAGCACGTCGACAAGAAAAGGTCCGTTATGACGAAGACACAGTTAACGAAAAACTGTCCGAAGTACAACTTGAAAAGAATGATAGTGAAAATGCCAATGCAGGAACAATAAGCTGGCGCCGTGTCAATGATCCCTTAATTAGTTCAGGAGTCGGGGGTAAATATTATTCAATGATTTATTACTTTTTTGTATTATACCTCTGCATATAACTTAACTTATGTTTTACGTTTTTTTTTAGGTGAACGACGTAACGAAGATGCAGATCATAACAAATTAAGCAAACCGCGGGACCGAAATGACAGGTAATGTTTTAACAATAAAGAAAACTTATTTTTCACAAGGGTATAATTTTTTTGTGCAAAAGTATGTAACCAAGACAAATGAAGCAACAGCCGAGTCGATAAAACAATTTTCGGTATATATCTTAAGTATATATATTATATTTTTTAAATATGAAATCTCTAGTCTTCGCGATCGACGCAGTATTACAGACAGACTTGGCTATATTCGATTTTAGTGTTGATGTCGGCTTAAGATATATGTATTTTATTCGATCAGAGGTGCGTCCTTCGCTTGTTACATATATGTGCACAACTTTATGCCCTAAGCAAATGGGTTGAAGATTAAAAGCTTAAGCTTGAACGCTGACGAGTCTTAAGATTTTTAAAGCTCTAACACTCTTACAGCTACTGCACTTAACACAAATATTAATTTCCCAAAAGTTTTGCATACGGGTTGGGAATTAAAACGTCCATAACACACCATAATACACAATACCTGTTGTTTTGTTTTTTTTTTTTAATTAATAAGCATTTATTTTGAACATCTCTTTAAAGATCTGAAAACGCTAAATCAAAAAATTGTCAGAACAACGAAGGAAAAACAAGGGAGGAAAATAAAAATAAGAGAGATGCTCGAAGTGAACATTTTCAGGCTAAGAATACACCTCAGCAGGGTGAACCTGTAAGTAAAATGATTTGGTTTATGCTTAATAAAATGTGTTAATAATTTAAATGTCCTCAGACAAAAAGGGACTGTATGTTTTCAGTGCATTGAAAATATTGTCCTTGTTGTGCATGTTTATATTTTATAATTTTGCAGAGTCAAATCTTAACATCAAAAATGTGGTCCTTGTGTATTAAACATCGCAGCTTAGTTTTCAAGATGTCGATACTCAATATCGAAAAATTAACATTAGTCGCTAATAAAAAGCGATATAGTTTTTCGCAAGCGGAACTCATCAACCGAAATCCGATTGTAACCGCATTGTTTTGATTTATTGTACGCGTCCAGCAAAAGTGAATTGCAAAACTCGCATGTATCAGCAACATGTATTATTTCAGCCAAAAAGGGCAAACATATAAACATACGCAAAATTACACAATTTGTAATATGTTCTTAAAAATTCTCATGATTACATTTTCCAATTATTTCCAGAATTTATTAGATTGGGTTAAAAAAACAGCATCAACATATTAAAAGCTTTAAAGAAATCACATAAGTTTCTATGGTCTACCCATGCTATTTACAATTACAATCGATAGAACTCGACAAATTTCAAGTGGAAATAAACCATTATATTATGAATCAAAAATACTTTTATTTGTATAATACGGAACTAAAAAAGTGCAAATGTGTCATCATTTTCGGCTTTTCCCCATATTTTGATGGCGTTACTACACAAATAGTGCCCACTTCTTTTGCTTTAGCCTACGCGAATTTTTAAATCGAAAAAGCATATATCTATATATCACGATTTTTAAGCTAGATTCACAAAAGTTGCTAGTGGAAAATGCTACAAGCTTTTGGATAGATACTCTAATTTGAAATTGAATAATATTTAACTTTATTGAAAATATTTATAAAATAAACATTTAGTACCAAAACATTAAAGCAACGTTTAAAATATATATTTTTAGGTATTGCAGTCTTCCAACAAATATTCTGGACTTGACGATGATTTATCCGAGTAAAATCTATTTCTATATTTGTAATAAATGATAAAAAAGAAATAATTAACAAATACATTTTACAAAAAAAAATACAAATAAAATCACACATTATTAAAACGAAAACTTGTTTAACTTATTTTAAATTTCCCGTGCAAGCAAAAGTTTTATTCATAAGCATCGGATTGCTTTGTCTGACTACGCTGCGATTTATGACAGAAATGAATTTTACGCAATGTGACAATAATTTCAAGCAGTCGATATAAAAAATTGCGCGGTCTGACTAATTTATGCAATCGTTTTCGGAAATGAAAACCAGTGCAGGCAATTGTTTCTCATTGCGTGTGCTGCAAACGAAATTTCCACAAAATCCAACTCTGATTGCAATTGTCAATTCATTTCGACAACAATATTGTTATTATTGTTATCAATTAAATAAATAAAATAAAGTATAAATGAATAAACAAATAATCCAAAAGTTATCATGATTATTTGAGGATTATGAGAAATAATCAAAAGAATTAAAAAAGTAATTCGAATACTTTTTATGATTATATTATTTAGAAAACACTATTTTGAAAATATTGGAAACCTAAAGTATATGTGGTTTTCTAAGTAATTAATTTAAAATTAATTAAATTTTTTTATTTTAATGCAAAACATTTTTTCTTAACAAAAATTGCGATCTGCACATTTATTAAAATTATTTCGCATAGTCTTTCATTAAAACTAATTGTTCGAACGAAAAATCTGTCATGATTCCTTCCTTGTGAATGACTGCTTATCTTCAATGGATTTAGGCAGCGCGGAGTCAACAATGGCCAGTAAAAACTTGTCGGCATCAAAAATAGGGTCTGATGTTTGATCCGTAAGTAAGTATTTAATATATGTTTATACCCTGATCCCATTAAAAATGGGAAAAAGGGTATAATGGTTTTGTGCAAAAGTATGTAACAGGCAGAAGGAAGCATCTCCGACCTTATAAAGTATATATATTTTTTATCAGCATCAACAGTCGAGTCTAGACATGTCCGTCTGTCCGTCTTTATGTATGAACGCGTCGATCTCAGAGACTATAAAAGCTAGAGACTCCAGATTTGGAACTTAAGATTGCCTATTCACTAGGCAGTACAAGTTTGTTTTCGATTTTCGATAACTCATGCCGTTTCCGATATACACATGGGATCGATAACAATAAAATCTTGAATTTGGAAAAATTTTAAATGGCATTTGAATTATTAATCCCTAGGCAGTACAAGTTTGTTTTCGATTTTCGATAACTCATCCCGTTTCCGATATACACATGGGATCGATAACAATAAAATCTTGAATTTGAAAAATGGCATATGATTTATTAATCAAAATAATAACAACATGTGAAATTTTTATTAAAATCGGTTAAGAAACACCGGAGATATGGAACCTTGAAGTTGAGTATGCAGTATGCAGTATGGTCGTACACACACGCACACGTACTTGCAAGCACTGACTGTAAGCGTAAAGTATAGGGATCAGGGTATCGTCTAGTCGGGATTCATCGACTAGAGCCTTCTTACTCGTTATACTTCAAACACATCTCTTTCACTGCAAAAATTGCCAGCCGAACGATTATCACAATTGTATTATTTTATTTAGCAATCCGGTGTTTAAAAACCAGTTGACTGTTCTGTTATCTGAAAACATATTTTGAGGTGTCTCTTAATATGAAAATAATTATAAAAATTCTTTCTTCTTACTTTTGATTATTTTTAATAATCCTCAAAAAATCATGATGAAATTTCGATTATGTGTAATCATAATTAATAAGTAATCGTGAAAAATATAAAAATAGTCGTAATTAATTAATTATTTTGACAAAAAAAATCTAGTATCTAAAGTTTATGATAAGTAGTCGTTCCTTAACAGCTTTGAGTCAACTGTGCTAAATCTGTTTAATGTAAAGAAAAAGGTAAAGTTAATGTAATTGCATACATAAAAGTTTATTATTTTTTTATAGTTCATATGGTTGAAATGAGATATTTAATGTCATACCGAAGATGGAGTGCAAGTCGTGCCTTTTGCGAAAATGTAACGCTGAATGAAAAACAATCACATAAATGCGACGGCAATCGAAAAATTTAACGTTCCATAGGTGTGACTAGGGAGCAATGGTGATAGAAGTGACTTGCTGCCATTTGCGTTTCTAAAATGTCTTAAATAATTTAAGTTCAACCGAAAAGAATTTAAGAAGTAAATGAAGGGTTTGTGTATTGCAGTTAAATATTTTTTTCAAGTTCCCTCCGTGTGGGTCTATGGTTTTAAGCCCTCAAAATTTATTTAAAATTAACAAAAAAGAATTGATCAACAATGGAATCGAATCGAATATCGTTTACAGCGACTTCTAAAAAGTTGTTCTAAAAAAAATGAACTCAAAGTTGTAGGCTTTGAAAATTTTTTAATGAAAATCAGTAAGTTCACAGACGCACAGCTTGATACTTGACTTAACTTCAATGGTCCAAAATTTTAAAACATATTCAAACAAACTTGTACTGCCTAGGGATTAAGCGAGCTAATGTTTCAAATCTGTAGTCTCAAGCTCTTATAGTCTTTGAGATCAACGCGATCTTACATTCATACAGACGGACATAGCTATATCGACTCGGCTGTTGATGCTGGTCAAAAACATATATAACTTATGGGGTTGAAGACGCTTCTAACTGCCGTATACTTTTGCACAAAACCGTTATACCATTTTTACCCATTTTCATGAGTTCAAGGTATAAAAATACCTCTAAATTTACAAAAAAATTTAAAATAATCTGATTTTTCAAAATTTCAAGACTTTGCTATTATTATTTATTAAACGCAGATGTACTAACGAACAGTACATTCAAGTGGCCCAACGATACAAGGCACCGGCTTGTTAACGAGCGGACCCAAGCATAAAGCGAACCACCTCCCGCCCATCCGACCGAGGGGCGCACCGCGTAACGTGCGGTTACGAAGATCGCGAACATGTAGACAAATGACGTAAGATAATTTTTTTTAGAGAGCATGCAGAAGTAGTACTAGTTATAAGGTGGGAAAGATCGTTATATACTGAACATAAGATCCGAAAAGGGTTATGGATAGCATAGTTAGAAAAGCAAGCATGCAGTGCTATTGGTAAAAAATGTCTAGTACTTCTAATAGGTTTAGCAAAGTTAATTTGGTTTATTAGTATGGGGGAAACTATTTCACCACTTATTAATTTGTGAAAAAAGGTTATTGCTAGCATAGTTCTACGATGATTAAGAGAGAGAAGATTTATTAGTAAAAGTCTACTGTGGTAAGCAGGTAAATTAGTACTATTGTCCCAGTTAAGACCCCGAAAGGCAAAGAGCAAAAAATGAAAATGAAAAAATTAAGACTAAGCAATGAATTACGCATTGAGTGGAAGTTGACTAAAACCTATTGCATGTTGTACGCAGTACTTCCGATCCTAAAAGCAGCGAGTCGTATACATCGCAGGCCTAGTGTGTAGCTCAAAACTGATGCCCAAACAGCAAAAAATTAATTCCCTGCAAAACACTATACATATTCCATAGCAGACAACCAAATTTATATACTACTACTAACTAAATGTTATTCAAAAGAAAAGAAAGTATTAATTATTAAAAATTTATAAATTAATTATATCTCTCCGCATTCTTTATTTGGATTCAACTTATATATGACCACTGTTCTCGTTTCGCTTGGTTGCCAACTTAAGATCTGGAATACTTGTAGTAGATTTCAGTTTTGTTTCAATAGGAATGTAAATATCTTAGTGCCTATTAGAGAAAATTGCAGAACAACGCAGTCTCTTTGTTGGGTATCCTTCCGTTCCAAAATTTGCTAGAAGCTTTACACAGTGGAAGACTTTAATATAAATTTTTGGAACATCCGAAGCTGCAACGAAGCTATTGATCCAAAGATTTACGGTAAAAAAGTGTATATTAAATTCAATGTTTAAGAAACCTTGTGGGTATCTTAAGAAATATAAGAAGTGACCTAAAAGGGCACGCAATATTGCCTTTAACGGGTTATTTGCAGTAACTAATGGATCAAGCAGGTTTACAATAATGATAATTCTTCATATTTGACTTACTATTAATTATTATTACTCGTAAGCTGATTTAGGGAAACTCATATTTTTACCATAGATTAGTGGATTCAAAATATATTACAAATTCTTGGCAGACATTTTCACAGTGCTGGAAACGCACCTTTATTAAGGGAATGTCGTCTTTTTATCGACGCAGTGGAAATGAGTTATTTTTATATTGACCATGACTCAACTCAAGGAATCGATAGGTAAGCAGCACAATTTCTAGTGTTACTAATAAGTTAAAAAGTGCGATAACATTGCCATTTCCATAAGTCCAAATTTATCGATGATATCTTACATCCCTAAGCGTCAGCGGTGAGTGTAAATAACAACTTGCAACACCTAACATTTCAAAGGGACATTGCTGTTTAATATGGGCCGAAGGAAATCGAAGCGAAAGCCACCACCTAAGAGGAAAAACATCGAGCCTTTGGACCAACAGTTCAATTGTCCATTTTGTAACCATGAAAAGTCATGTGAAGTAAAAATGTAATTTGTACGTATTTTTTAATGTTGCTCCAGCTTTTTATCCCATCTTACCAACATTACAGGGATAAGGGAAGAAACACAGCCAAAATAACGTGTCGGGTTTGCCTGGAGGACTTTCAAACTGGGATTAACTTTTTATCAGAGCCCATTGATGTATATAACGATTGGGTGGACGCATGTGAAACGGCAAATTAAACTCCATAGTTTTGTAAAAAATTACATCTGTTTTTTAAACATATCTTCATAAGGCGCATGTGCTAAAACAAACCATAGTTATTCCGTTAATGTTCTTTTAATACGAATAATTCAGTACTGTTGTCAAGCACATCTGACCTTTTTTTTGTCAAGAAACTATGCATATCATTGCTCCGGTAATTATTTTTCTGTCTAAATGTTGCGTTATGTGGTACACTACGTTCTCTTTTGGGTTCCTTTGATATTTATGTATAATACCTATATATACAAACATATTAATATATTGAAATATTATATGAATACATGCCGCCCAGTTTACTTTTTTAAACCAGCAATTAAGGGAATAATGCTGAAATACAGTCCAAAATAAATGAGCAAAAACAAAAGTTAGATTAGATTATTCTAAGGTGGATAGGATCAATTGGAGAACTTAATAAAAGTTACTGCTGTCATTGTTATTTATACATAGACCAAAGGGGCAGTCACAATTTCTAAACAACATCATTTCACTGATCTATTTTGAAGTGCACTTGTAGCTTTTATGCTGGTGAAGTTTTTGTGGGATAATATAGACAGCGAATTTAAAAAGATGTTTAGCATGGATGTATTGAACTTGAACAAATCTGTTAAAACGTGTTGAAAAAACCGCAAAGTCCAAAACTCACTTCAATTAAAAATGTTCCATTAAATAAAATATGTCAAAATATCTGATGTCATAACATGCTACGCATTAAAAGTACTGAAAAGTACATATCTAGTAGAAGTTGAGTTCATGTATACAAATGATCAGTGATCAATGATCAATTTCGTCTTCCCTTCATCTCTTAATGCTTGCTTTAGCGTTTTTATGGGCAGATTGTCGGTTTAAATGTGTATCTATCTTTTGTCTAACTGTACGGGTTATTTCAACGCCCTCACAAAATGCATGACTGAAAGGAGAAAAGAGCAATGTAGTTATTTTCTAAAGGCCAAACGAATTTTAAATAACACTGCATCAAAACCAGAACTGCAAGACCCTTAGTTTAAAGCCATTCGGGTTCCGAACCCTTGGGCGAAAATTCGCAGAGGTATTTAAAACGGGTTCTGACTATTTTGGATCTCCGTGGGCGGTTCCTGGGTTTGTTGAGTTTAAAACCAATTTAGAAGGCTCTAGTCTGAAAAGGTCGATTAGGCGACACCCAGAACCTTAGACCTTACACGTAGATGCCTGATGACTAAGCTTCACTCGTCCATGTCAACCGATATATACAATTTACAGATTTCATTATTTTGTCTATAGTTCCAACGATTTCTTAGTCTTTCGAATTCAAGATTTTGTTGCTACCGTAAAGCGGAAATATACCGATAATTTAAAAAAAAAATTGGTTTTGCTTATGGTAAGGAAGAGTTTATGTTTCAAATCTGAATTCCTTAGCACTAATGGTTTCTGAGATCGACGTGTTCATACAGAAAGACGGACATGGCTAAATCGACGCGGCTATTGATGCTGATCAAAAATGTATGTAGTATATACTTTATGGGGTCGGTGATGCTTTTTTCTGTCTGTTACCCAATTTTGCACAAAACCATTATACCTTGTAGTAGATGAACTTCTAGAAATGTTGCTGAACTGGAATTCTTATCTTGACAAACCAAGGCATCCACGCTATATGGACAAGTTATTTGGTAAAAAGTGAGATCTGGACTTTAAATTCATCACATGGCTATGTTTGTTCTAAAAACGTTTCTGGATTAGAGATCTGCAATTGTGTATTGTGACCAGGAAATTCCTTTTTGGGGCGAAATTTAGGGCCATCAGCCTTGAACGCATGGCATTGGATAATAGCTGCCCCGCAGTGATCCCAAGAGCTGATTCATCAATCTATAGGCTGGAATACAGTTGGGTGTTCTAATATGGTTGTAATGTTGTAAAATTATAAATAAAATTACTTTTAATGTCCAGCCATTAATTGGTCACAGTGCCATCTTCTCTGATAATGAGAATTCCTTTATATCATTACTGTTGTAAAACAGCTAAATTCCAGTACTGTTAGGATAGTAAGCCATAGTTGTTTGTTTTCAAACTATAAGATCTCGCACTGGCTCTCTTTTTTTAAGCCTATTACAAAATTAATCACTCAATAAAAAAAGTCTTTTCGCAATAATTTTATAGAGAGCGTTTTCTGTGTAATAAATCTAGAAAATGTAAAATATTTCGTCAAATTGATTTATTTAAATATTAACGTTTAAATATTTGAGAAATGCATTCTACCAATGAGTATGCTTAAATTTAGCTTGCACCAAAATATATAAAAATATCAAATTAATATTGGCGACCTTCTCTACAGTTTATACTATTCGATGTGCAACATTGTTGCCAGAACTTGCTACACGTTTAAGGCAGGCTCTTTTACAGAGTCCAGTTATGTGTACATCTCTGCCCAGTCAAGCTACAGTGAGCAGATTATCCGTTTACAGAGGATACGCAAAGAACGAACATTCCTATGTATGTATTCCAATTGTTTACATCAAGACTCTGCAAAAGCGCATGCGCCAGTTTACAGCCTTTATTCCAAATTTGACAGGTGTAGTTCTCCGAAATTTTAGCTCAGTTTCGGGTCTGCGGAAAAGGAATTTAAAAGCTCGTCTCGTATTTGCAATTAAGACTTTACTTTTGTAATTTAATTATGTAATTTAAATTATTACATTTTAATTTTGTAATTTGCTTCAAAAGTGAAACATTTAAATTATCTAAAAAAAGTAAATCCCAATTAATATTCAATTGTGTTTGTGCACCATAAATTGTGATACACACACTTATGTATGTGCGAATGCACATTCATACATATGATGAAAGTGCAACCTATACACACAGTAAGGGTTGTGTGTATAGTTATTTATTATACCAACTAGTATTCAATTTGAATACTTCAACGGTGGTGTAAATTATATATACTTGCTACCATACATATATGTATGTAGATCTGTGCGATTTTACCGGTTTAATCAGTGTTGGTGAACTAAATGCTAGGACTCGAATTAAAAAGTAACAATATTCGCATTACTTATAAAATTGTATAAAAGTTGTGAGTCTCAACGCAAACGACGGAAGCTTTTCACTTATGTACATGTACAGAAAATACGTTTGTATGTATTGAGCTGCTACATACAGAGATAACAAGGAAAAATAATTTTTATTCGGATTCGCGTAACTAATTGACTTTCCAAAATAATTGATTTAACGGTTCCCTCTCATGCATAAATCCAAATAAATATATAATGTAAAACAATACACATACTTAACAAAAAAAAAAAAAAATCAAAAAAAAAATCAACTGAAAATGGAGCTCTCAATTCGGTTTTTATTATTCATTTCCTTTGTGGAAGCATTTGCTGGTTTAAAAGACGGTAAGTCTGCAGAAGTCAGTAATACCAATTGATAAGTTCTAAGAGTCGTTTATACTGCATGCAGCCACCAACCAACAGACCTATATCTTTACTTTAATCTAGAAACAAGAAAAAAAACATTTAAGAAATCCCGCTGATTTCAGCAAACATACTCGTAGTTAGTAACAAATGCAGATTCATGTGTGTAATTCTTGAAGCCGTCTGCTTTTGCGCCAGGCTGTGGCTTTTGCACGCGTTTACTTAATTAGCGGGTAACGTAAAACTGCTCTTTTCGTTTCGCACGGCAATGTATAGTGTTTTGTTGTTTTCCCCTAGAGGTGTTGAAAACTTTTTTGAGCCCGCATTTTTATTGTTATAGTCATCGGAACGATGTTTTACCGCTTGGTATAACATGCGAGTTACCACACAATCCCTTAGCGCGACAAAGTCTTCGAACTTAGCTCTTAAGATACGCCAGACAACTTGGATAATATTTTAGTTAATATTGCGACCGATTTGGGAGCGCATTATTTCGTCGTTTCTACTTTTTCGAGGATAACTAACACCGGAATATTGAAATCAAGATTTTACCTCTATTAATTTGTCATTGTGGATTTTATTCAGCAGATGCAATCGCACCATGCGCGTTTTAATTAATTAATTTACACAGCGTCACTCGATTGCAATAACACTCTATTTTCTTAAAAACATTTGCTGCGAACAAATTATCATTTCATTTAAAACTTATTTGCTGTGGATCAACATTAGTTTGCCGTGACAAACACGAACGACTACTTTTGCCTACTTAACTGTGTAAATGCGAAAGAGCATTTCGACAGACAGCGCTGAGACCAGCTGAGCGACTTGGCTCTAAGGTACTCAAAACTGACCGAGCTTCCCTCTTGTATAAAATTTTCGTTCTCGTTTGTGGCATATCCACTTTCTGCTACTGCCCTAAACCAATGAAATGTGCAATAAGAGTTTATGGTTTTGTGCAAATGTATATCCTGTAGACATATCCTTCTGTTCGTCTGAGAGTGCGACTTCACCACCAAGTCATAGGCAGAACAAGTTTGTTTTAAATTATTTCATTCATTTTCTGTGTACGCGTGCACTCACGTAAAGTTCAGGGATCAGGGCATCTGATCAAGCTATTTTAAGTGAAGACATCTTACTTGTCCTCCGCAAAGTATTTATCACAAGTTTGGTTACTGGTCTTTCGCAGTAACATTTTCACTTCTATTAAGTAAATGTAGTTTTTTTGTTTTTGTTCCTTTTTTTGTGAGTAGTAATGATAAGAACAGAGACAAATATTTACCACCCCTTCTCCGTCTTGACGAGATTTGAAATTGTCATTATTGTACACATTAATTGGTCAAATCGGTAGCTCATCAACGGATTGAATTTTTTTGTCGCTTCATTGTACGCTCGTCTACTCCTAGGGTCAGCAGTTTACTAGTCTTAGATTCTATTCTCAACAGACTGATGGAAAATTCGTTATATTTTGTATTTTGCGGCTGTTCGTAGCTACGGATTAACATCAGGCCCGATCTTTGACGTATGTCGTTGAAGCTGAGTTGCTTTTCCAGCCAGCCTTTCGCATCTCCGCTATCAACGTAGTCTTCAAAATGGTGAATTTCTCGTTGGTGAGTATTTCCTCCGGAGATTCTCCGGGATTTCGGCATCAGACATACTTACCGTGTTAGCCGAAGAAAGTGGCACAGGTATTCCTTGAAGCGATTATGGCCTAAGCTAAGACTTTGACTCGGATTGCAGTGATATTATAATAAGCCTTTTTGCCGGCGCTTGCATTGTACAGCCCCTAGTTAGATATACGTACACTCGGTTCAAGCCACGTCACAGGTACCGGACGTTCCATTTGCGGCCTGCATGATTTGATGCACGGTTTGCATGGTTGGCTTCATCCATATGAAGAGCATCCATACCATTTTCTTTGCCATCTCCGAACCATCTCTCGCTTCTTTTACTTAGGGCTTTTTAAGATCTCTTTTAATTTCGTTCTTCGAGCGTAGGGCACTGAAAATCAGGAATTAACGTAGCCACTAACGACAATGAGCTAACCGTGTTTGATGACACTTACCTGTCATGAGTGCCTCTTCGTGAATTTAATGGTTGATGTGTGGTTAAGTCGATTTAGGATGTTTTAATAATTGTGAGTTGATTTTTTTTTTAATTGAGTTCGTAAATATCACGAGCAAGTCAAGTTTGTTTAAAATAATCAAAAGTTGTTTCTGTTTCCTATCGATAATTTAAAAGATAAAAACTTTAACTTTTATCAAGCATACAGTAGCATAGGCACTTTTTGCAAAACCGTACATGCACATGTTAAAAGGTCTAAGGTCTATGGTTTAAGATAACTTCTAGTAAACTGTCGAACCATCTTACTTATTTCCAAAAGACTTAAGCAACTGAGGCTTGAATATTAAAAAATTAAAACAAATATTATTACTAACTTAAAATTTGAATACTTTCAGCTATTATTCACACAGTAGACTCCTTAATTGGCGAAAATGTTTACCTTCCATGTAATGTAACAACTAATGGTGGAGACGAAGCAGTTCTTATTTTGTGGTACCGAGATGACAAGGGTACACCTATTTACAGGTAAATATAACGAAATATAAATAATTCACAATCTTGTTATACACTTTTATTTCTAAAGTTTATAATAATACTTATATTCAAATATTATTAAAGATATAAAAATACCAAATGCGAAGGAAACATCTCCGACCCAATTAAGTATTTATATCCTTGATCAGCATCAACAGCCGAGTCGATATAGCCCTGTCCGACTGTCCGTCTGTCTGTGTGTATGAATGCGTCGATCTCAGAGACTATAGGAGCTAGAGACCCCAGAATTTGAGCACAAGCTCGCCAAATCCGTAGGCAGTACAAATTTCTTTAAAATTTTCGATGACATTCCCCGTTTCCGATACACACTTGAATTTGGAAAACTTGAGACGGAATTTGAAACATTAGCTAAAAATAATGACAATAGATATAAAACTTTGAAGTTGAGTATACACACATACTTGCAAGCATTGACTGTACGCGTAAAGTATAGGGTTCAGGGTAATGTCTAGTCGGAATTTATCGATTAGATCCTTCCTACTTGTTATAGGTTTTTCAAGTTATTTAATAATAACCCCTCAGTTGTTTAAACCACTTTTTGGTTTGTTGTATTGGCGTAAAAGCGTACAATCCTCATTTTTCAATGTCTCTTGTCGTTTTATCAAACTAACAGTTGTTTTGCATTTTTATAAATATAAATTGCGTATTAACCTTGGATGTTTTTTGTTTAGCTTTAAGAAGCCGGATTGACTGCGGTTGGGCACACCAGTTGTTGTACCCAGGTCCGCTGATTTTTGTCACAATTAGTTGGGGATGTGACCAACCCTTTACGCTGTGAGCTACTCGACCGCCCATGTTACATATTTTTGCACAAAACCATTATATCATTTTTAATTAAAACCAAAGATCATTTATTTGATTGCGTAAAGAGCAAAGATGGATAACGTTATTCCTTTAAACATACATATTGCACAAAAATATTTCTGCTCTTGTCTCTTGAATATGCTTAGAGGTGTATGTGTACATTCACGAAATAGTTTTCGCGCAGTGCTTGGGAGCAGTCACCACAACGAAGGAGTCAAATGAAATATATATATATTAGTTTTTGAATTTTTTGGTTTATTATAGGATATAAATAGTGTTCCTGTAACTAAAACTTACCTTAATAAACAAAATGAATATCGACAAGAAATATCCTCCACAGCTCTCTCAGCTTAAGACTATATTCTGAGCTAGCAGCTTAAGCCTAAGCCTTCCAATTGTCTTCATGACTTTGTTATGGGGTATTTGTTGTAGGGTATTTGAATGACTGTCATTTTAATCATTCATTTATTTATTAGTTTGTCATTTTTCCGTAAGACAACATGAACGCTTAGCAATCTGATAATACTCCGAATTATTTTCCAATAAGAATATAAGTTTTCGTAAGCATCTAAAGAACATTAAAGAACTTGCCGGAAAACCTTTGGTCCTTGAACATATGTTAAAACTTAATCGGTTTGGATGAACGAAATATGGTATAGTTAGAGAAGCATTCAAAATACCGAAGCATATAATGATAACGCAATTAAATGCAATAATGATAAATCACAAACCATTCAAAAAACAGTTTAACGCTTGTCGAAACTTATTTCATAAAAAACGAGGATAAGCGGACCAAGGTGATTTCTCCTTGTTTTCTGTCATAACATTGTTAAATTACTTAATACACATTTCCTATTTATTTTCATAGTGTGGATATGCGTGCTGGAATGTCAAAAGCTCCAAAGCGATGGTCGGACGACGTTGTTTTTGGAGAAAGAGCGTTTTTTGGTTTTGAAAATGAGCCTGGAAAACTTTCCATTGAAAGAGTCCATGCAAACGACTCTGGAATATACAGATGTCGAGTGGATTTCTTAAAAGCGCAAACATATAACACACGGATAATGCTTAATGTTATAAGTAAGTTCTTTAATTAAATATTGTTTAATTGAAATACTTGTTTAAAAACTTTTGATTTCTCACGCGCTTGGTACATGGTTAACTCAATTTTAAACAATAAGAAGATACCCTGAACCCTGTACTTATTTATACGTATTTATACGTACTTCTCAACCGATTCCAAAAAAAAAATTTCACAGATTGTCATTATTTCGTCTTATGTTACTAACGCCGTCTCAAAGTGAAAGTTATTGAAAATTTGAAACAAACTTGTACTGTCTAGGGATTAGGCGAGCTTGTGTTCCAAATCTGGAGTCTCTGTATATAGCTCTTATAGTCTCTGAGATCGATGCGCACATTGTAAAATGGAAAACAATTCAAAATCAAACTCAAAAATAAAACCACAACTTTTTTCTCATGAAATTATTAAGTCAATCGTACTGTTTTTCTAGTAAAAGTCTATAGGCAAAGGCGAGCGATGTGCATAAACATAAAATACAATTTTATTTATGTTTTATTTTGTTCCTATGTCGACGAGCAAGCATTAAAAAAAAGTGATTTCAATTCATTGTTGAAACGATCAGTGTCTAAAAAACAAACTGTGGAACGATAGAAAATAGTTCAATATGTAAAATGAAATGCCTTCTGGATAACAAAATATGCTACCGACAATTACTTTATTTGGTTGCTCAGTTTATTAATGGCTTTTAGAAAAGCTTTAGTTAAGCTTGGAAAGGTGAATGATGGTCAAGAGTGTATATAGTATGCATATTGACAGCCAATAATAATTTTGTGGTCCTCGCTGCAGCGTCCACAGATGGCATTACCAGAATTGATGGCAACGGAAGAAATGCTTCCAATAACAGACCCATCTACATCCTTCATCTCTAGTTTGTACGCTTTAAAAAATTTCCTCGGCCGAAAAAGTTAGGCTATCTGCCGTTGGAATTTTTTGCTAGACTAACTTTTGTCGGGATGAGTTTGTAGCCGACCATTTCTGGTTCGTGCACACAAACAAGCATGAGTTGCTTGTGCACTTGTTTAACTTTTAAAACTCTTGGGAGAAAAAGTATTTCAATAGCTATTACATATATGTAAAATTGCATGACCTTCCAATTTGTTCAAGTCTACTCTTTCTGTTTATTACGATTTTAATAATATTTTTTTTTAGAAAATTATACACTAATATGTTACTAAAAATTTTTATTATAGCTCCTCCTAAGCAAGTTGTCATTCGGGATAGTGCGAATGTTGAGCGTTCAACAGTTGTTGGCCCATACAGCGAAGGTGACGTCGTGGCGTTAAAGTGCCAAGTTCTTGGAGGTAATTTTTTGGCGTGCTTATAATGTACTATTATGTTAGTTCTGACAAATGGAATACATTTATTAACTCGACTTACGTCACAGTTTCACTTCAAGGAATACAAATTTAAAAAATTTACACTGGGTCGTTTATTAGTTGTTATAAATTTTAAACACACACTAAAACTGCAACGATTTTTACTTGCTTTGCTAAAAAAAAATCGACTGTCTTTAATTGAACTTCATGCGTATTAAAGGCTGATAAATAATGTTTTCGTTCTCATTTTGTCAGGTTATCCAACTCCGTCAATAACTTGGTATCGGGATGGCGCTGAAATACCGAGCGACACTACCTACTTATCAGAAGGAAAAATTCTACAAAGTGAAATTATACTGGGTCCGCTTGGAAGAAGCGATTTAAATTCAAGACTTGTTTGCAGAGCCCTGAACCACCCCAGAGCTTCTGTAGTAGAAGCAGTTGTTCAAATTGACATGAATTGTAAGTACGAAAATGTTGAAAACCTTAGGTTTCTTTGATGTTTTCACGTTTACCTCAAATAACTATGTTTATACAAAAAAAAAAAAATTTTAAATAGTTATTTTTTCCTAAACACAAATATAATTTTGAGGCTAATACAAACACATATACAAATAATTATTAATTATATTGTACATACATACGCAAATTAAGAAGTCAGCTGTCGCAACGAGGCAATCGTTTAAAATTGGCGACAATTTAGGAGGAATGCTTAAAAACTCTTTGAATTATTTTGATAAAAAATAAACCTTATTTATAAACAAATTCTGTTTTAGCAAGTAAGAAGGCTCTAGTCGAGAAATCCCGACTAGACGATACCCTGATCCCTATACTTTACGAGTACAGTCAGTGCGTGTGTGAACGCACATAATGCATGCTGCATACTCAACTTCAAGGTTCCACATCTCCCGTGTTTCGTAACCGATTTCACAGATTGTCGTTATTTTGCTTAATGTTTCAAACGGCGTCTCAACGTTTTCCATATTCAAGATTTTGTATATCGGAAACGGGAAGAGTTATCGAAAATCGGAAACAAACTTGTACTGCCTAGGGATTAGGCGATCTTAAGTTCCAAATCTGGAATCTCTAGCTCTTATAGTCTCTGAGATCGTCGCGTTCATACATACAGACAGACAGACGGACGGACGGACAGACGGACATTGCTATAAGGACTCGGCTGTGGATGCTTATCAAGAATATATATACTTTATGGGGTCGGAGATGCTTCCTTCTGCCTGTTACATACTTTTGCACAACTTCATTATACCCCTTTTTCCATTTTTAATGGGGTCAGGGTATAAAAATACAGGCAACACAAAATGCCAAATGTTTAAATTTTATCTTATACACTTTGAATTCCGCAAAGCCGATAGCGTTGCAATATTTTATTTTCAGCGGGTCGCAAATTTTAATTATTTTTTTATGGAAATGCAAAAGTATATTAATTAGGCTACCACATCGGTGTCATGCTCTAAATTTACGATTATTTACACCAAAATTCTTAGTGAAGCAGTGTTCGTCTAGTTGATTTTTGACGTAGGAAAACTGATCACGGACTTGGATTCAGTGACGTAAAAAACGTAAATTAAACACAGTCAGACCCCTAGATCTGTTTTTTTTTTTTGGCGTGTATTATTATTTTGACGCTGTTGCTGTTAAAAAATCTTTTCGCCCTCAATTTTTCTTCCAATACGACAACCTTATGTCTTTATTCTATCTGATGAACTTGTTATGATTGTTACTTTCGGCCCACCCTATTATAAAGTAATTCTGAGACGGTCTGTCTGCATGAATGAATTGTGCCAATTTCCAATTTTTGTGTTGCTCGAAATCGAAGCAGACACGCGAAATGAGGAACTGTAACTGCATTTTGTGAAGTTGTGGTTTTTTCTTATTTATGGATTGAACACGCGAATTCAAAAACTAAAAGGTATTGCTTGGGCTTGATCAATCTTAATCTTAGTGTGAAATTTACATAGTAATTCCACAGTCAGCAACTGTGAATCGATTGCGAATCGAATTAGTATCTTAAATTGTTTGATGTTTTTAGACTGAACAAATAAAAAGGAAATTTAAAGTATTTTTGTGATAATCTATTACAACGTATTATTGTCCTAGCCTTAAAAATAAGCGACATATTAGGAAATTAAACATGTGTCGTTTAACTTATCGAGGCTTAAGTTAAACGTGACTCGCACTCGTCTCGTCTTCAATCTGTCTTTGTATTTCTCAAATTTCTCTGTCAATTGTCGTTGAAGGTTTGATCCCAACCATAAGTGTTTAATTTGCAAATTGAGAATTGTATTGCTATTATCTTGTGTGCAAAAGCTTTAAATGAATCGTCCATTAATAATTTATTTTTCTCGATTTTCTTTATCAAAGTTGCCCCATTGAATATTAGATTGTTGGGAGCCTATCAGCCTTTATCAGCTGGACGAAGATATGATCTGTTGTGCCAAAGTGCAGGATCTAGGCCACCTGCTGTAATAACTTGGTGGCAAAACGGTGTCAGACTGGAAAAGACTACGGAAACTGTAAGTTCTTAGTTTATTTTATAAATGAATTTTCAGTTACCTACATAAATTTATCTAAATTTGTAATCAATTTAAGCGCATACTATTAGGTTAGTGACAAGTTGAGACCTCTCACTTACATTGGCCAGTAACTGGCACGTTGTGATCCCGCAGTGGATTACGTCCACATGTTCCGTCTACCCGAACCCACAGTGTAGGACACCGTTAGCGAGGGCATTGTCCCAGCTCGGTCATGAATAAAAAAAGTGATTTCTGGCATCTCGAGGCACCCAATTGAGGTACACGGTCGAACTCTTGCAGAGATCTGCGGTAGTGCGTGCCTAAAACTAATCGGAAAAAGGTTAAATAAATTCCTGAGGACAGAAGTCCGTTGCTTGGGGAGGAAGTGAGTTTTCTGGGCTAATTCTGGAGTATTCAATGATTTGTGCAGAGAGAGTTTCTCTGCTCCAATTATGGTCAGTCCTGCAACGCGCTGCACACGTAGTGATCTTTTCACAGAGAGAGTTTGCCAGCAGGGAGACCTAGCGTATTGGACGTAAGTATTTAGAGGTCGTATAAAAGGCTTTACCTGCCTTGAGGATAAAGACGACCTTTCGATTCGAGTGAGGTCTTCGAGCCCGTCGTCCAGATTCCAATTAAGATATTCTGTTGCCAGTTTATGGCAGTGTCCTACGTACTGCAGTTGGGCTGGGATTTTAATCGCGTTAAACTTTAAATAGCCCATGAGATGAAATATCTGTATATATATATAAGGGCAGATATTATTATATACAAAGCAGCCCAGCCCCAGCAGCACATACAAGTAAAATTGTGTTCCGAGGGCGTTTTTCGTATTTAAATTTTTGTTAAAAGACACAAATTTTACTCACCCTTTAAAAATGACATAAAAAGTCCGCTTGTCGTTTTGCGCGTTTGCACCAAAGCGTTGAGTCCCTTTATTTGAGTTAATTGGGTCCCACACATTACTGAAAGGTGTTATTTCTACGAGCGTTGGAAATAAACGCAAATATATCGTGGAAAAACATAAGTATTTCGAATGTTTACATTTAAATATGTTTCTCAACCATCTAATAATGTATTTTTGTATTTTTTGTTTAATTAAAGACTTCGAGTGACGGGAATCAGACAACCAGTACACTTTCAATAAATCTAAACAAAGCCGATTCTGGAAAGTATCTATCATGCAAAGCCTACAATCATGCTATTCAGTCTGATCCTCTTGAAGATGGCTGGAAATTGGATATTCAATGTGAGTATAAGCATTCGCATTATGCACTATTGAACAAAAAAGGCAATATGTGTGATAAGCATTGACAACCAACTCTATTTACAATCAGATCGAAAACATTGTTTCAAATGTAATTCAATCCAATTGTTAATTTCCCAGTTCAATAATTTTATCGTTATCTTCAGTAGCCAAAGGTATTATTGGTTCCATTGTAATATTTTTCCTAAAAATTTTTAAGGATAATAAACTAAGAACATTTAAAGCAAAATGATTTCCGATATGAATTCAGCGGATAAAAATGGCTTAAAAAAACATGTTTTAACTTGCTTATATAAGAAAGTTAAGTTAATTTTGTAAACTAGTAAAATTAAAACAAGTAATTTACACTCACAATGGTTAAGCCAAAAATTAAACACGCTTTTAAAATTTGTCACATAGAAGTAGAAAAGATATAAATATTTCGAGCAAAGAGAAAGAGGTCTAAAATAATAAACAGGCGTTCGTTTATACATGATATTTTTTTCAAATTCTGTTAAAATTTATTTCCTATTTTAGATATACCCGAAGTATTTGTTCGTTTAGGAACATCTCTAAATGCTAATGCATTGCGGGAAGGAACTGATGTCTATTTTGATTGTTTTGTTGTTGCTCACCCTCAGGTGTTCAGAATTGAATGGAGACATAACGTAAGTCTATATATTTACATATTTAATACAACTATTATTTTTACCAACAAATCACACAAATGCGACAAAGAATATATATATTTATTGAAGAATACCTCGCTGTTAAAACATTCTATTATCAAAGGTAAAAAAGTATCAAAGTTTTGTGCAGTTTCCAACATGCTGTCCTTATGTCTGGCTGTCTGTCCGTTATCCATAGCAACAATACCCACAATATTAAACATAAAGTTCATCAATTCGATAGGAAGATTCCTTAATAGCTTTTTCTTGGTTTAAAAATTCCGAATCAGAAATGGGCGCATACAAAAGCAAACAAATTTTTATCTTATTGGGGCATTGTTTAAAACTTCGGTAGCCGAAGATACGTTTCTTTCTTAATTTTAATAAAACAATATATTTTTTTTCTAGGATCAACAGTTATTACATAATGTATCTCAAGGAATAATAATAAGTAACCATTCTTTGGTTTTACAAGGTGTTACTAAGGTCACCGCTGGAAATTATACATGTGTGGGTTTTAATGCAGAAGGCGAAGGTATCAGTGAACCCTTCAACTTGAATATTTTATGTGAGTTTTTTTTATATACTTTATTAAAATAAACAAATAGCCATATTTATTGTCATTAAAGCTTATTAAGATATGGAACTGCATTACTGTTTAGCAATTTTATTGACAAATCAAATTTTAAAATTTAATATTTTTATATGACCAAAAAATACTAGCACAAAAATTTCGATGTTCAACAAAATTACGAAGATATTCCTTATATGTTATAATCTTGCACTTCATATGCAAGTACAAATGAAAACCAAATTTAAATAATAAATACTGGTTGTCGGTGACCTGGTAGATTCCTTGACAATGTGAAAACATCTATGCGCTGGATTTGAGTTTTGTTGCCGCTGGGGTGATAATCTATGAATTTATTTAAAAAAGAAACAGAAAGAAAAGATGGCTCGAGAAAGCTCAATTAGGAGATACCTTAAACCCAACATAACGCGCACAGTCATTGTTTGTAAGGTTTTGTGGGTATACAAAAAAGGCCCCCCAACATTGGCCATAAGACATTAGAAGCTCAGCTTGGTGTCTATTATTATGCCAAGTAGCCTCCCCGACTCTCAATGAGATGATCGCTGGTATGCTTTTGTTGGTCCTGACCAACCATGTCTGGACTACCACTTCTGTCTTGTTCAGCGCCAGTGATAGCCCATGTTCTGCCATCCAACTACTGACAGTCCTTATCAGCTGGTTGAGCTTAAGCTGTGTTCGTTGCAGGTCTCGCGCTGCTACCAGTGCAGAAACGTCATCCGCATACCCAACCAAGCACGTCTTCTTTGGCATTTCCAGTCTTAGAAGACCATCGTAGGTTGCGTTTCAAAGTTTCGGTTCAGGGTAGATGCCTGCGCCGCCCCTGCTGTGATCACCTTTCTGTGAGCGCCTTCTCTGGTCACATAGAGGAGTCCGCGCTCCGAAAGGTAGACGTCGATTATTCGGAGTAGATAAGCCGGGACCCCGAAGCTGTGCTCCTAGAGCCTCCATCAAGTCGGTCTTTCTCGCCGAGTTAAACGCATTGTTTACGTCAAGAGTCACATGGAGTACCACGCGGCGGAAGAATCACTTATGGTCCTCGGCTCTGTCCACAGCTGCAACTACATCAAAGACATCAAGGACTTAATCAACTTCTCTATCACCTTTTCCGCTGTATCCAGCATACACAACGGACGGTAGGACGATGAAGACTCCGGATCGCCCTTTCCTGAGCTCTGGTGGTAGACTAGTTTCAGAGCCTTGGTATCCCATCCGGGTCAGGTGTCTTCTTATCATTTATCGTAAGAACCGCTTCCATCTGGCTCCATTCCCTATGTGATCGGGTGCTGTGGGAACAGCGCGGCAACTATGTTCTCCATCGTCACGGCTTCAACAGATTTCAGGGCTCCCAGTTTTCAAGTCAAAAGTTTGTAGCCCAATTCCTAGGGGTCTTCCACCAATTCCCTCCAGCAGCAGTCCTTTCTCTGATTAATAGCTCAGCGTAATTCATTTTTCGCCTGGTGCTCCGCCGACTTATCGTTCGCTTCAACTCGGTTCCTCCGTCGTTGTGCGACACGACAGAGCCTGTGATATTTCCTGCGCAGATCCGCTATCTTTGGTCTCCACCAGTATTCCACCCTGACGATATTCATGGTTAAAGTCGCCAATGATTTTGCAGCTATTCTAATCTGGCCGACCTGCTCCATCATTGACAGATGATGATAATATATATACTTTAAAATCCTTAAAGCTACAGAATTCAAACTTTGCAAAAAACTGGGACCATTTCTTTGTTAAAAAAACTGTTAAAATTGAGGAGCTAATCCAACTGGGGTGTGTTAAGTCGACAACAAGTCGATACAACTCGATACGCAAATCGATAAAACACACATATATTTTACATTTGATCACCTAGAGAATTTAGTGGGCATCTTGCTAGTGAGTTCGCCCAAAAATCTTCATCAAAAGTTTGAATGCCATGCCCACAGGGGTACCCGCATTTTCCACAGTTTTTAAGCTAGTCACTAAATGTGGTGGCAATTTAGCTTCCGACTTCGCAAAAAGAAGTGGGTTTTTAAAATCGGAATTTCCCATATCTTCCACAGTTCTAAGGCTAGTCACAAAACTTGGTTTCAATGTAGCTAGTGACATCCCACAAAGATCTACATCCATAAAGTTTGGATGCCAAATCGGAAATCCCCATATCTCTTACAATTTTTAGGCAAAAAACACCAAACTTGGTTTCAATTTAGCTAGTGACATCCCCCAAAAAACTGCATCCATAAAGCTTGGATGCCACGCCCACTTATACCGCCCGCCTTCAGAAATCGCCATATCTTTCCCTTGTCAAGCAGACTTCTCATCACCCTTTTTATATCGTAAACCCATTAAAAACGGTTTAAAAGGGTATAATGGTTTTTTGCAAAAGTATGTAACAGGCAGAAGGAAACATCTCCGACCCCATAAAGAATTTATATTCTTGATCAGCATCAACAACCGAGTCAACATAGCCATGTCCGATTTTCCGTCTGACCGTATGTATGAATGCGTCGATCTCAGAGACTATAAGAGCTAGAGACTCCAGATTTGGAGCTCACCTAATCCCTAGGCAGTACAAGTTTGTTTTCGACATTCGATAACTCTTCCTGTTCCCGATATACACATGTGACCGATAACAACAAAACCCTGAATTTGCAAAACTCTGAGACGGCGTTCGATGCATTAAACAAAACAATGACCATCTGTGAAACTTTTACTGAAATTGGTTGACAAAACCCGGAAAACATTGAAATTGAGTATGCAGTATGCGCGTACACACACACATACTTGCAAGCACTAACTGTATGGGGTTCAGGGTATCGGCATTTCCCGACTAGAGCCTTCTTATTTGTTTATAATTTTCGCAGTCGGTTGCGTCCGACGGCAACGTTTTCACTTGTTATCAATAAAAAGTTGAAACAAGAGCGAAATCTTGGGAATAAAATTTCAAGAAGAAATTTTAGATTTATATATATGTTTGTATATACAACTAAACAACTTTTGTGTTACTCTTTTTTATTAAGATGCTCCCACTTGTGCTCAAAACCAACCAAAAATTTATGGTGTGGCAAAACAGGAAGATGCACATGTAAAATGTCTTGTTGATGCAAATCCTTTTGACGTGGACTTTACTTGGACTTTCAATAACTCCGCAGAAAGCATTGATGTTGCGACAAATCACATTTCTCGTTCGGGTAATGTGTTGCACGTTTTAAATATACGGCTCATTATATTCCTTTGAATTTTCCATCAGGAACAACATCTATTTTAACGTATACTCCTGTAACTGAACTGGATTATGGAACACTCCTGTGTGTAGCGACTAATAAAATCGGCAGACAGCGAATTCCATGCGTGTTTCACATTATTGCAGCAGGTAAAAACTTAACATGACAACATTTTTGGATCGACTTTGAAAATAAAGCTTTTGAGCAGGGACCGTAACGATAATGTATCACATGTCCTTCAACAATATATTTTTAGCTCATATATGTATGTACTAATCAAAAAGACAATGTGTAGAAGCTGTTTGGTACTATTTAGTCAATTAAGGGACAAACAATTTATTTATTAAATTTAATGACAAATTACATCATAGGTCGATAGAAACACTTTTTAAGCGGAAAAAGCTCTTTTCATTGAGACTTGCTTTGCGGGTAAGCAGCAACAACTATTGTCAATTGGAATAGTCGGGGATCTACAGTTTTTCGTTATTCCAAATAAAAATTTTTTTTTTACCAACTAAATTACAAAAAAAAAACAAAAATTCTTGCACACATTAATTTTTTGACGCATCAGTTTAGTCAAATGCACAAGACAAGAAATCGCTTTTCTTCTGCTAAAAATGCTTCGAGGGGAGAGATATTTTATTTATAATTAATGTGTTTGCAACGTTCAAGAAATTTAATATTTTATTCATACATAATTATATAAGTGGCCAAAAAATTCAGAACAGTGCATGCGTATCGAATGTTTACATGTGAATAATCAAATATGCAGATATAACAAACGCACACAAATGAAATCCGGACACACGCAGTTCGGTGATTGCCCTTTTATAATCAATTCGTAAGAACAAAACAAGTTAAAAGGCTCTAATCGAGAATTCCGGCTAGAAAATATTCTGAAATATCCGATACTTATTGCTACATTCAGTGCTTGCACGTGTGCACGTGTGTACGCGAATACTGCATACTTGACTTAACTTTAATGTTCTACATTCCGGTGTTTCTCAACTGATTTCAAGAAAATTTCACAGCTTTTCACAGTTAGAAAGTTTGAAACAAACCTTACCTTACACTTGAAATTTTAAGGACGTATTACTAAATTGTAATTTTTCAAAAATATGAATAAAAATTAAAAAATTGCATAGTTAAAAGGGGGGTTACGCCATAAGGCTTAAGCTTTCAAGTCTGCTAAAGCTTACCCATAAACATTATTGGAAATATAGGCTTTCTCAGTTATTATTGTTATTATTGGTGGCAGGGTGCCCTACCAAGAGATACTTGTGTGTTACTTTTGCAGCTAGAATTAATCAAATCCGCAATTACTTATTTATATGTGTTCTTCAGCAAAGGGCATGATAGATCTGAAAATGCAAAATGAATATTTCCAGGGAAATTTATAATCTTACAATTTATTAAACATTCTTAAATTTGAATAAAGGTCGACCAGATCAAGTACATAATTGTACATTGTTGAATATATCAATGACATCCCTAACGGCAACTTGCAACGATGCTTTTAATGGTGGGTTGCCACAACTCTTCATTCTGGAGCTCCAGGACGCAAATTCCAAAGTAAGTATACAATAACACAAAGCTGGTTTTAGTCAAACTTCATTTGCATCCGTTGGCAATTATTGCATTGCTCTTACACCCCTTGCTTGGTTGGCCTTACGCCAATGAAAATATATGTCTATAATATAAATATTATATACATTATTATATATATATTATACATATATATATATATATATATATTATATATATTTGCGTTAGCATATAGCTTTATCATATTATTATTATTATTGCGTTAGCATGTAGCTTATTATTATACTTTATTCCAACACGATTGATTGATGCGTTTCAGTCTGGTATAAACCTTTTTCAATGAAAGTCTAAGGATACCCAGCGAGCCCAATATGCGGCCACGCTGCATTTGTTAACAACAGAACGCTGACTATGCGCCCCTTGCACTTCCAGATCATTGATATTTAAGTTGCAATTGCGTTAGCATACCAAGCGCTGCGTCCGGTTTTACTTCTGAGTCAGCTTGGTCTTGCGCGTGCTAACTTATATAGCAAAGATCTGCACCCTATAGTGGAGCAAAAACGGACGAAAGGCTTTCGTTTTTTTTTAAATAAGCGTAGTTGACCATAAGCAAACTAAACTTGAGAAATGTGACGCAATCTGAGTGGTAAGGTTAGACCGGTTGACCCTCACTAGGAGTATCACACATAGACCGCTTACGGTCCTTAGTGAGACCGATGATGGAGAACGTTGGGACTATCGTGTTGTGTGATCCTGTGGCCAGAAACGTTCTTTTGAAGTGTTAAGGGCTTCTAGTGTTTCTCTTTCACAAGGAAGTTCCGAGATCTTATAAAGTGAACCTGTAGGGCTTTGGTTGTCGTCTGACTGTCCACAAAATGCGTATTGTGCTTGTTCGCGAACCCTATTGCGTATAGAATATACTGCAATCGTCTATTGTGTTTTTAGGATAGTCTCAAGGATGGCTAGGCGTAGCACACTGCTAAGTTATAATTTTTGAACCGTCTCTGCTCCCAAGCGTAAATCGTTCTTTTTCTAGGAGCCTAGGAGTACGACTAAAATTGGTTATTGAGATCATATAGTCTGTTTCGACACGAATCCCTTTTCCGTCATGTATCCTACTGTTCAAAGACGTTGTGCTGCCTTTTGAAAATAAGTATGCCTGAATATCAAGGAGCTTAACACACAGTAGAGTTTGACAAGTGTTGATCTCGGCGCCTCCGTATAAGTGCATGTGGTTGGGTCTTTTCAACAGTTTATGGCCTCCTCGTCGGCTTTCCACCACACCAGCAGTAGTATAGGAAGCGCGATTGAGATGAAATCCAATGCGCCGGTCTTGGTGAGAGTCCCTATTTACTTCCCAGCATCTTTTGCAATGCATGGAGTGGATCGATCTTTACTTATCACTCCACATTGGGTTTCCAACTCAACTTGCGTCCCTTACTGTTTCTAGGTATTTGGAACTCTCTATTGGCATCAGCGTCGTACCGTTGATTTTTGGTGGAGTCCATTGAAGTACCTTGTAACTCTATGTAAAGAGGATAAGGTCCGGCTTGTATGCGTTGATACTTAGATGGGCTAAGTGCTGGTGCTAGTGACTTTTTAAGTGTGCAGTCCATGATCGAGCTGAATGTCGATAAACATTTACCTTTCAAACATTTACCTATTCAAAGGTCCAAAGGCCTTAAAAAAAACCAACAACAAAAACCGTTGACATAAGCAACAACAAGTTGTACCTCAAAGGTCAGAGTCAGAATGAGTGACGATCACGCACTACAACTCTAAATACAGAAAATGTGTTTTTGCTGCCCTTGTTTATGCCCTTTATTATATTATTGGACGTAGATGTACTAAACGAGACAGTACATTCAAGTGGCCCAACGATACCAAGCACCGCCCAACCGACCGAGGGGCACATCGCTTAACGTACGACTACGATGATCGCGAACATATAGACATGTGATACAAAACTATTATTTTAAGAGAGACACTAGAAGTGGAACCATGAAATAATTAAGTGAGCTCATTGTAGATTGAGCATAGGATTCAGAAGGGGTTATGTATAGCGTAGTTAGTAACACAAGTTTGAAGGGAAATAGGTAGGACATTTCTAGTAGGTCTAATCGGAAATGCAAAACTTTTTTGGCTAACTAGTTTAAACAACAACAAATTGAGTTTTGCTCACTTAAACAGGATGATACAAAGGTATTATCTACAGGAAAAATAGCTTCTGTGCGCGGGGATTAGAAACGTTAATCGACCGTCTTCTATTTAAGTTGACTTTGCAATGTCTATTGGGGAGCAAGCAGATTCCTTAACCTTGCGATATTCGCTATCTTTCCAATGTTTAAACAGAAGTTTCGCTTAAAGTCAAGGAGTCTGATTTCAATCATATTCATTTCCATACAGGTTCTTCTATTTCTTCTTTATCGAGTTTCAGGAGTTCTTTTGCGTTTTGCCTGTGTCTCTTGAGCTCTGCAGTCTACCATGGGGCCTTGAGTGTCTTTTTCTCTTGGGAGGCTAGCACCAGATTTTTATATATCTTGATATCTTGAGTAGCCTTGGTAGTTGTTTTTGAACCTTTTTACTAAACTTTTCCCACTCCGTGCTCAGCGAGTACTCAAAGTTTTCTCAAATTTTTTGAATGTACCTATGGCCCAAGAAGGAGTGTCGTAACTCGCAACTCTCCATTCTTTAACATACTTTTTTCACTTTTCCAATCAAAAGATAAGTTTGATGTAAGAAATCTAGCAATAACTCACCTCGATCGTTGGTGTTCCTAATACCAAACACTTAAACAAAAAAAAGCTATTTACTAACAGATACATGTTAGATTCGTTCACATAGTTTGAAAACGATGATTCCGGTTATATTTGCGACATTTGGGAATGGACGATTGACATATAAACATTTTGAGCACCGACTGTTTATTCTCGGTAGTTTAAGATACCTTTTTTATTTTTTCTATTTTAAATATTGTAAAACCTAAATGATTTAATCTAATAAAGCACTTTGTTGCCGTTATCAACAATGTTTAGACACCCCTTCCCACTACAGTTCACCTTCGTCTTATAAAATTTTAAATTAATATTTCTTCCACAATTTTTGAGCTAGAGTAACCAAATGTGCAAGTAAGCTGCCGATGTTTCACAAACAAAGTTTACAATGTGTAAGCTTTAAAACAATAAAAGATCATAAAGCATTGAAAATATGTTACAAAACAAATTCCTTCATTAGATATAAAGAGGCGAAGCAAAACACACTAGGATATACATATATTAAATATTTCTATATCAAATTTTTAGTCAATCATTTTTAAACCGCAAATAACCAAAGTATCAATTTTATATATGCATTCAAACAATACTTTTTCAACTTTTAGGAATTAAAAGCAAATATAACATCCTCCGTGCCAAGGTTTACAGTTTCTGGCCTTGCTCCAGGCAATGTATATGTTTTATCGATTTTTGCATACAATTCAAAAGGTCGATCAGATCCTACAATAGTTAATGCCGCAACGATGAGAATGCCTGAAAAACAGCTTACATTTGAACAAAGTAAGTACAATCCTACACGTTTGTCTTGCAAACTGCTTTAAGGGGTGACCCCCACTTGCAGCGAAAAAAATAATTTTCCGAATTTTTTTTTACCCACAAAAGTTTTTTTTCCCAAATGACCGTTAAAAATTGATTTTATTTTTGCGGCAGCCTTAATTGGGGTGAACTACATCATCGGAAACAAAAGGTGTTAATGGACTAAGTAAACTAACAAAATATGGGAAAGTTCCTAAAATACGTCCCGATTTTAGGGGTCTTACAGGAGGGTGCTCAGGTGTTTTTATCACGTAGTCAATATTTTAATTTAAAGCTCGGCTAGGAGAGTATGTTATATTGATAATGTTAAATTAAATTATACTGAATAAAGCTTAAGCGAGCTTATCTTAAAAAACTGCAGTCTCTAGCTCTAATAGTCTCTGAGACCGACGCGTTTATACATACGGACAGTCGGACATGGCTATATCGACTCAGCTCTTGATGCTGATCAAGAATATGTATACTTAATGAGGTCGGAGATGCTTCCGTCTGTCTGTTACATACTTTTGCACAAAACCATTATACCTTAAAGTTATAAGAAATCATATTTATGACACACTTTGTAAAAACTGACGGTCACAAGACAGTAAAAATTTTAAAAAAAATGGGTCACGTAGATTAGGTACGTTCCCCTAAATAAAATATAAGTTTTTGATAAGATAGCGTAGTCAAAGTAAAAAGTTTGATTAGCAATATTTTTACTCTGTGGAGCCTTTGCCAAACATGATAAAGGACCAGGGGTTTTAATAAAAATAATTGGCCAAAAGTTATTTACAAAAATAAAAATGTACTGAATAAAATAAATGCTGTAATAACGTATTGAAATATTTGTTATTTTTAGACCATAAACCACGCGCAGAACTATTATTCTCTCCTATGGTATCCTTAACTATTGGATTAGCTTTGGCAATGTTCATTGCAATATTTGCCATTATACTTGCTCTCCGAATTCCTTGCGCTGCTACTTCAAAAAGGCGACAAAAAGTCGTTACTAACGGCAATGACTCGAGAGATGTGTCTCCTGGTCCCAGCGACCAAAGTGCTAGCAAAGATATAGACGAAAATGATGAGAGAAACCCGGACGTGGTTCCTGAAATAATTGATTTTGATGATCAGGTAAGTGATCATGTTTATTGAGACTTACAGTATATGCACAGAGCTCTGTTTAAGCTATGCAAAGTGTTTGACGGCGTCGTCCAGGCGCAGCCATCTGACTGATCTCCTTAACTTAGTCAGAACATCCTAGATAGGGGATCAAAACTGTTGTTTGACAGTCGTGCTGTCCAGCGTAATACATATCTTTCAATATATAACAAGTAAGAAGGCTCTAGTCGATAAATCCCGACTAGACGATACCCTGATCCCTTTACTTTACGCGTACAGTCAGTGCTTGCAATTATGTGTGTATGTGTGTACGCGCATACTACATACTGCATAGAAAACTTTAATGTCCCATATCTCCGGTGTTTCTTAACCGATTTTAATAAAAATTTCACAGATTGTCTTTATTTTGTTTAATATTTCAAATGCCATCTCAAAGTTTTCAAAATTCAAGATTTTGTTGTTATCGATCACATGTGTATATCGGAAACGAAATGAGTTATCGAAAATCGAAAACAAACTTGTACTGGATCTGGAGTCTCTAGCTCTTAAAGTCTCTGAGATCGGCTTGCTCATACATACGGACAGACGGACATGGCTATATCGACTCGACTGTTGATGCTGATAAAGAATATATATACTTTATAAGGTCGGAGATGCTTCCTTCTGCCTGTTACATACTTTTGCACAAATACATTATACCCTTTTTCCCATATTTAATGGGATCAGGGTATAACAAGTAAGAAGGCTCTAGTCGAGAAATCCCGATTAGACGATACCCTGATCCCTATACTTTACGCGTACAGTCAGTGTTTGCAAGTATGTGTGTTTGTATGTACGCACATACTGCATACTGCATACACAACTTAAATGTCCCATATCTCCGGTGTTTCTTAACCGATTTTAATAAAAATTTCACAGATTGTCATTATTTTGTTCATTATTTCAAATGCCATCTCAAAGTTTTCCAAATTCAAGATTTTGTTGTTATCGATCCCATGTGTATATCGAAAACGGGATGAGTTATCGAAAATCGAAAACAAACTTGTACTGCCTAGAGATTAGGCGAGCTTAAGTTCCAAATCTGGAATCTCTAGCTCTTATAGTCTCTGAGATCGGTTGGCTCATACATACGGACAGACGGACGGACAGACGGACATGGCTATATCGACTCGGCTGTTGATGCTGATCAAGAATATATATACTTTATGGGGTCGGAGATGCTTCCTTCTGCCCGTTACATACTTTTGCACAAAACCATTATACCCTTTTTCCCATTTTTAATGGGATCAGGGTATAAAAACATGTCCACCGGAGTGTCCGCTGTACAGCCTGAACTAGCAATTTCAAATGCAAATGGCTGCAAGTCCATCCGCAATTAGTTAGACGCATAGCAAGGGGTCCTGTGTGGTTATAATAGTTTTGCTAAATAATTTTTTTTTTTTTGTTGAAGTCAAATTGCTTGTTTTTATAATTTAATGATATTTTAAAATTAGTATTTGCATTTAGATATGAAGAAGACTTATTCTGAAACATTTAAATTTATTTTTCAATTCAAATTTTAGAGTGAGCCTGCCCGGAAAACCCAGCATATATCGACAATTGATACGACTTCCTGCAATCCTCGAAGAAGTATTTTAGTTAACGCATCTTTAGGACCCAGCATCGATACCACAGAAAGGGCTTTCTGTGCAGCTCATAACATTGGTTATTGCACATTGCGATTTGGAAGACAGGCCCAAGCTAAACGGCCGATTGGAACATTGCCAATGGTATGTACAAACAAAACAAATTTGAGTGTTATAACAATCATGGTAAGGCAGGGGAACTTTAGAATACATTTTTAATCAAGGTTGTCTATCAAGTTACAAATTTATGAAGTGCGGAAAGCAATTTTTTTTGCACGATTGCATCGTATTTTTTTTATTGATGCTCGTAAGACAACATTAAATACTGAAAACGATTTGTTTTGTTTGATATTTATTGGCATTAACTAACTCTATTTTAGAATGTGACTCCACATATTTATTCAAATGCGATTGCGCAATGTACACTCCCACGTCAGTCGTACCAAAATGAGTGGCCTCGGTACACGAGCAACGTTACTGAAGCAAGCCATGCTGCATTAAATTCGACATTTCACCAACTGCCAGCACCATCAGAGAAATCCGAATCGCACTTAACTCGAGACTCTACAGAAGACTATGCAAGCTCGTCGTCATCTGCTTCGAATAGTTCGATGGTTTCAGCGCCTAACAATTTGACTCAGAATCGCGGACGAACCATAGCGTTACACCATATGAATCAAGTCCAATCTGGCAGGGTATGTGTTGAAGCGACAAGTAATGTCATCAACGCTGTTGAACAAATGCAATCTGACGATGAAGCTACCGTCCAAACTCCATTAATGTTAAAGCGCGATAGCTCCGTATGACTGTAGAATTGCCACGGGACTTACAATTCGGTTCTGTGATGTTAACAAAGAATTATGTAATTTTATTAGAAAATAATACATTAATTGACATATACATACGTACATTTTATATCACGAAACTTTATAATACAATTTTAAGAATATTTCAACCGCCAAAATATCCCTAAGATAGTATTACAAAATTTTCTATTCGTATTTTCTTAAGCAATGAGTGCAATCGTATCAATTACAAATATACGAAATTTTCGTTCCTTGTCTGTTTTAACAGAACACAATATGCCAAATTTTTACAATTGCTAAAAAATATATGTTTATTATTTATTTAACTGATAATAAAACAGTATATTAAAATAAATTAAAGCTCAAAATATTTATACATTACGTATGTAAAACTTGGTTTACATACCAAAATTAGTGAAATTAATAAACCAAATAAACAAATAAAAGCTAAACATTGATCATGATTTTCAGATAGAGGTGCAAGTCAGCTTGTGAGTGTAAGTATAAGTCGGTTAACAATTGATGGAAAACATGTCAACATGTAAAAGATAGATATAGTTTTTTTTACGACCACAAACATTTTTTCTAGGTTATAATGAAAAAATGCTACGGATCGAAGTAGTAAATTAGCAAAAGCGCCTTTATCCACTATCAATTTTTGTAGAATGGACAAAAGCGAAAGTAATTGGTTCCGAAAATTTGACAACAGGACAAGAAAAATTAAAATTTTACGACTTAGTATCCTTTGACTGAATTTGAACACTGATTATTAATTAGGCATATAAATTCCGTTACGAAATGTAGACAAGTATTCTGGATAAGTGCAATGTCTTGAGTTTGTTCAGTCTGACTTATAAACGGGTCTTGTTTTAGACTCTTGTGCCCACAGACCTCAAGAACATGATAACTCTGTCTTTTTAGACCTTTGGGTACATTTGACAAGACTCGTCACCGATTAAAAAAATTTCACACAGCTCAAAATTACTAAAATGTATCTTATGTTGGTTTATCTTAATCGATATTGTATTCATTTACTTGTTTTTTTTAACGATTTTTTGTTTGGTTCCATATCTTGGGTGTTTCTCAACCGATTTTAACAGATTGTTATTATTTTGATTAATAATTCCATCTATATCGGAAACGGGATGAGTTATCGAAAATCGAAAACAAACTTGTACTGTCTAGGGATTAGGCGAGCTTAAGTTCCAAATCTGGAATCTCTAGCTCTAATAGTCTCTGAGATCGACGCGTTCATACATACAGACGGACTTATATATACTTTATAAGGTCGGAGATGCTTCCTTCTGCCTGTTACATACCTTTGCACAAAACCATTATACCCTTTTTTCCCATTTTTAATGGGATCAGGGTATAAAAAACATCTATGGCACGTAAGAACTGCTATGTTTTTCTTGTCACTTGTCTTTTCATAGTAAAAAAAGTTTTTTCTTTTATTTACTTCCATAGAGCTGTTTTATTATTATTAATTACAATTGTACACAGATTGAAATTAACAACTTGCTTTATGCTTCCTGAGATACCAAACTACTACTCTTATACAACCGTCCAACCTCGTTTGGCACCTTTCGATAGTCCTCTTGTGCAATATCCTCACCTGTAAGACAAATAAGAATTGTATATCAATAAAAATCACGTCAATATAAAAGAAAAACTAAATATATATGTAAAAAGTGTGACAATTATTATTGTTATTTTTTGCGAATTCGAATTGCCTGTTTGGGTTAATTTTTTTGTGTCCGTAATTGCCAAGAAAAGGAAAAACAATTCTTTTTAATTTTATAAACATTATAAATAAACATGCTCTGGATATTTGGGCACAAATCCAGGCGACTTTGTACCGATTAAAAATTGTACATTTTATTATGTGATTGTAGAGTAAAAAAGCGTGCACCTAAGGCTCAATCAGCTTATTACAGATAAAGGAAACAAGGAAGCTATTTTCGAAACGCCGATATATCTTATTAAATATATACATATATATATATACTGTATATATTTATATATACTGTCTGATATTATGTATGTCTGATATTATGTAAACAAGTCGCTCAGTTTTTGAGCAACCGAGTCGCTTGCAGAATGATATACAAGTATTGAAAAATATTATATTATATGCTGTTTAAACTAAAGTTTAAAGATCAGATATTCGAATTACATGTTAAAATAATTGACTTACACATTCCAGGAATGCTGCTCTCCTTATGGAATTTATCTGTTTTACTCTCAAAACCACTGCTATCGTCGAGTGCATAGTCGTCATCAGTGTTAATGGTACGCTCAATCAATCCGAGCTCTGCCTGTAGGTCTTCACGGCGCCGTTCCATAAGGCAATCCAAGTCACATTTACTTTTCATTAATAGTTTTTCTGTACGGCTTGTATGCATTCGTGGTTGATAAAATATGTGTGGTTTAGTTTTTGTTCTAATCTGATTTTGTTGATAAATTATTGAAGATTCCCATGCTTTAAAATCTTTAAGACGAGCCATTTTTTTCTCTAGGCACCTAATTTCAAGTTGCTTTCGCTTTCTGTCTAAAAATAACAAGTCGCGTTCTTTTTGTACCATTGCTTTTTCTTGAAGCGCTTGATTTTCCAGTTTTTTTTCTATTTGAGCTTTTTTGTCTTCATTTTTTTTTAGTTTTGACTCCTCCTGACAGAATTTCTGTAATGTTCCTAATAGGGACCCAAACATACGACGATTCCGTGCTCTTGACTCGGAATCTACTCCTTGAGCTTCAACAATTTCTTCTTTTGATGGTAATTCTCGAATTACCCTTGAGTTAAGTCGAGGGGTTGGCAGCCACAACTCGTCCTTGTCTGAGAGTCTATTAAATACCATTTTTGAGGTATAAATATGTCGCTTTTGCTTTAATGTCTCGTGGCGTTGGATGTTCTTATCCTGGTTTTGCTCATTTTTCTTAGTGCCGGTATCGGGATTGAACTTTTCCATTCTAAAAAGAAAAAAAATTTATACATAAAATTTTTTCGTTTGGATGTTGTTAAATAAAACCTAGATTCCTTGAGACCTCGGCCAACAAATCTGCGAATGTTATCATTTAGCGTGCTTAATGACCGTCTAGCAAAGTCCAGTTTCTTTTCTAAATCACCAATGGAGGATACTGAAATATTGTCCTCCATTTTCGAATGTTTTACTTAATTATAATTCGAAGGTAGTGTTTTTCGACATATATATTGTTATGTCGATATATATTTTTGTGATTTAATAAATGCTTGTCCGATATACTTTTTTATGAGAACACAGTAAGTATCGATATTTTTAATATTTAACGATATTTTACGAAAGATCTTACCTTATCTCACTGTTTTTTTTATTCTTATTTCGATTAGTTAAACGGTCATCTTCAAACTAAAAAATATTATATTTGTTTACGTCAGAAGGGTATAAACCTATTAATATTAAAATTTTAGCATGCATGTGGCTTAAATTGTTTTAGTTTCAACAGCTACAGAAAAATTAATTGTTAGTTTTTCAAACTTTAAATCTTAAAGATTTACACACAACAAAGTCGAGTAAGTAACCGCTTTACAGATACAAAAACTTTTACAGCCTCAGTTCCATAAAAAACGGGAGATCCTGAGGAAAACTCTAGCCCCAAGTTCAAATAAGTGTTAGTCCCTGTTTTCTGGTGTTTTATTTGCGATTTGCTTAAGCGATTTGGGTACATATTATGTGAAAACTTTTGCCATTAAGGATAAAAATTTATTGTGTGATCATAATCCACTAAGCTATATAATTTTAGAGGTCTAACTGAGCTTTAAGACAAACTGCGCTAGAAACTAAACAGAACGAATTAACATCACAAAAAAATACAATAATAATAATACAAAAACGGCAGCACAAATGTTGTTTTTCCCGCATTAAGCACAGGAACTGTATATGAACAATTCCTGGCTAAAGCCAATAGAGACATTAAAAAGAGCGCTCTCACGGATTATAATAAAAGCACTAAAAAAAAGCTAGTTAAAAAACTGGCGCAACTACTGCGAAAGTGCGCAGGGTTTTTGCTATGGGATGGAACTACTAAGGTGAACGAATGATTTTTCACTTTATACTGAAAAGAAACGATATAGCTCATGCTCCGCATATTTTACTTCACACTATAAACCAGACGGGTTACTGCTTCACCGACCAGGCACAATCACAGTCTATCCGGCAACATCTGCGACCCTGAAAAGTTCAAGTGGCAGACAAATCAAACCTTTTAAGCCCCCGGTAGTGATCAGATATTTCCAGCCTTGCTGCAGAACAATAAAGAAGTGATAATTCGACCACTTGTCGTCCTGTTAGAGCTAGCTTTGCATGGAGATATTTACCGGAATCTGGGAGAAGAGTTAACGCGGTCTTCATCCCTAAGCAAGGCAACTGGGCTCTTGACCAGCCAGTCATACAGACCGATGAGTCTTTCGTTTTTCATTTCAAAGACTGCGAAGTGTAAAGTGGATTTATACGCCAGAGGACACTTGGCTCCACCAAAACTTATCACAAAAAACAATTTGACTAAGATAGCGTCGGATCTTTAGAGGTCGCTCTTTACTTTGTAGTCAGCAAAAAAAAAAAAATCTAAAACACTGCCCATCAGTCAATGTCTAGAGGTTTATCTTGAAGCTAAATTGATGCAACCTCTTTAGTATGGATAGAAGGTACGATAGTTATTACGAAGTATCAAAGGCAGTCCTGGGAAAAAAAATATCTCCCTCACTCAGTCACTTGAAGTAGACGAACTTCAAAGAAAGTTTTACGTACATGGTTTTCATGCCATAGGGTATGCGGATGACGATGCAAGCATAGTTAAAGGGAAGTTTGGCAGCACCATAACCTTAAGAAGTAATAAGGCTATAGTCGAAAAATGCCGACTAGACGATACCCTGAAACTCTAACCGCTTGCAAATATATGTGCGTGTGTGTGTGTACGCATATAGTGCATACTTGACTTAGCTTTAATGTTCTATATCTCCAACATTTATCTACCGATTTCAATACAAATTAAACAGATTGTCATTATTTTGCTTAATGTTTCAAATGCCGTCTCAAGTTTTCCAAATTTAAGATTTTGTTATCGATACCATGTGTATATCGGAAACGGGAAAATGTATCAAAAAGTTTAAACAAATCTGTACTGCCTATGGATTAAGAGAGCTTATGTTCCAAAGCTGGAGTCACTAGCTCTTATAGTCTCTAAGATCAACGCGTTCATACGTACGGACGGACGGACAGACAGACGGACGAACGGACGGACGGATGGACAGACGGACATGGCTATATCGACTTGGCTGTTGATGCTGGTCAAGAATATATATATATATACACTTTATGAGGTCGGAGATGCTTCCTTCTGCCTGTTAGATACTTTTACACAAAAACATTCTACCCTTTCTACCCTTCTTCGTGTCAATCGTTTTTTTTACATTTATTGACCTGCCTCAACTATAATGATTTGGCAATTCATAAGCAAGTTGAAGAAAATAAACAATGCATTAAACATACGCTTTGCCACAAAAATTTGTACACACCGTGAATAATTTTGATTTTTTCACTTTAGAGCTATAGGGACACCTGTTGTGGTTTTTAATCCTTTTTTATTTTTTATAAGTAATTCAATCAATTATCTCTTAAGCCGATTAAACAAAACTTAACAAACATTAACAAGAAAACATGAAAAATACTAACATAACTAATACACCGTTGTTGGTGTATTTTCGTTGTGAAATTCGTGTGTTCAGTTACTTTTAATTCAAATAAAAGCGCGCAGCTCTTGGTAATGCAAATTTCTGAGAAATTTTATAAGGGGAATATAGAATTTTTACATAATCGGTTACCATATCTTGCGAATGTGCCCGAAAAGCTATTTTAGGTACCGACCTGTACTAATAACAACTTTAATCGTCTTTTAAACGTAAATTTTTAGAAATATTTGAATTCTTCTACCATACACCTGCCTAAATGAAAATGATTTAATAGAAAATTGTTATCATAAGTTTGATTATTTGTTCTTGTTCTTTTTCATATTTCCCAATAGCTTTCACATGCGCAAGCCAAAAAGTATTCAAGTAATAGAGAGGAAAATAGCCGCCCCTTTTTGTTATCGAAAACCGCCATGCGTGCGAGAGCTCGTTGGAAAGGGGCAAGCGGAAAAAGTACCGCTTCTGCTTTGGCAACTCTCTCTCATGTCTCTCTCAAAGTGTGCGATGCGAGAGAACAATAGTGATCGCCAATACTTCTGTTTGCTGTGTGTGGTGGCCAAAGTTGAGATTGTCAATTTTCGACTTTTGGTTCTATCTGCTTGCTAATGCCTAACATGGGAGGGTAGTATAGATTTTATATAAACTTTGTAAAATTGTATGGCCAAACGTGATATACTTAAATATGAATTCCATTATATATGCGTATGTATATATTGGAAATAAGGTAGAAGATTATTAACTTATTGAACAGGTTTAAGATGACTTAAAGCCGAATTAAATTTTTCAATTTTTGTATTCATATACCTAACCTTAAATGTCCGTATATTAAATAAATATATGTTAAAAATTGCATTGACATTAATTGAATATTGTAATAAAGGGTATTAAAATAACACTGTGCAGCTTGTGCGTTCCAGCAACGACAACCATCACGTGCTGTTGTTGTTTGTATTTTTTCGTTTTGTCTATTCCTATTCCCGTTAGACGCACACACATGCATACACATAATGACGGGCCCAGACCACCTGCAGCCGTTTTTCCTTCGGCACTTCAACAAAAAATAAATAAAATAAAAAAATAAATATATGTACATATGTACTCATATACTTTTTTATTTAAAAATGAAATAAATGTATGAATAAAACAAAAATGTAATTAATACATTGGCAAATCAAAATTTTTTATTTTCTATTATTTTCTAGAAGATTTTTGCAGCTATTATATATATGAAAAAAAGCTTGAATATGCAAAGTATATTATGAGAATGTATGTAAGTTAATTATTCATTTATATGCAAGGTGGCTGTTGCAGGAGAAGCTCTTGGGGAGATCGGCAGCAAAACATGGACCACAAGCGAAGAAATTGAAAATTTTATCTCAGTAGTTTTAATGGTGAGTTCGCAGATTGAAAATACGATTATTCAAAGTATATTTATTTTTATTTTATTTTAATAGGTCCTGGGCAGTATTTTGCTGTGTATACGAAATTGGCACACAATGTAGGCGGCCGCAACATATATGGTAAGTTTAGTTAATCACGCATTGTTGTAATATATCTTATATATTTTTTATATTTTAAATTAGGTTCTGTTCAATACCATCCTCAGTACTGGAGCAGTAACCCTCAACCCTGTTATTGTATTACTAAGACCAAGCAACACACAAGAGCATTACATTTGATTTTGAAGTTAAACAGACTTTACTTAACGAAATATAATTGCTCAATGTTCGGATCTTATCAGCATTATCAAGCCAAGAATCATTATACACATACATAATACATTACACACCCCATACTACAAAATATTTGCAGTCTTCATCAGAATTTAACTGATATTAATTTAACATACATTACGTTCATTATATTAATTCTTTAATTTACTTTTATGCTTAAGAACAACACCACATTTATATATTTATACCAGTGCATACAACAACACACATACAAACATAATATACTTACGTTAAGACATTAAACAAAAAAATAAAAATAATAAAAAAAATATTCACATATTATTGTTATTTGTAAAAATTCTAGATTAAGTTTTTTTTATTACAATTTTAAAGCAGTTTCCCATAATTTTGATTGCTTATCATTTATTAACTTAAATAAAATAAAAAAAAATTTTAAATTTGTTTACGTACAAACAGTTGATTTCAGCCACCCAAGCAATGCAATGCAAAACGAATTAAACAGCAACAACTCAAATCAAAACAAACCATTCAAGACATGAGTAGGGAGAATACATTGGCATGAGCTCTGATACATATATACATAAATACATACATATTAGGTTTTCAGCAAACATACAGTGCCAAATACATACGACAAAACAGTCCATAATGAAAACAAAAACAAATTCAATTATGGCGGCAGGCCCAGATGTATAAGCAAAGAAGCAATAATCAAAACATAAGCAGCTGCTGACTGCAGCCAACTTAACACGAGCCTTAGTCGAGCCAAGGCATGGAGGTAGGTTATCGATAGTGGGCGTGCCAATTTCGTCTCCTCTATTATATACTCATTGGCGCAAGCAACCTTAACAGTTCATTAGATTTGCAATGACTTCAAATCTCGATGCTGTCTTTACATTCACATAATAGAACCTGTTCAAAAGATCTAGTTCTGAAAATAATTCCATTAGTAATTTCGATTTTTGTTTTCTTACGACTAACCTTTAAAGAATAAGGTAAATGTTTATCCGTGCAATTGTCAAATAGCATATTAATTTGTTTTTTTTTTTATTGTTATAGAATGCAGGGGCTCGGATTACAAAGTCTTAAAAAGAATCCTGCGGTAAGCAAATCTTTTTATGTTACGTAACCCTAATAATATGAACAATAAAGTTAATAAATTTTTTTTTACATCTGTATGTCTATTGTAGTTGATTCCGCTGTACGTTTGCGTTGCAGCTGGAGCGGTTGGCGCAGTTTATTATATGGCTCGCCTAGCTACTAGAAATCCAGACGTTACATGGAATCGCTCAGCAAACCCTGAGCCATGGCAAGAATATAGGGAAAAGCAATACAAGGTATACATAAGTTACGATACTTTAACTATTTCCATGCACATGTGTGCATAATAATAGTACAATCATTTATGTAACGTATTGATAAATGTAAAAATTAATTTGCATGTACATTGAGGACTTACATAATAACTGTTTATTTACTTCTTTAATTTCAGTTTTATTCGCCCATTAGGGATTATTCAAAAGTAAAGAGTGCTGCTCCGACCTATGAGGATTAATATTATTCAAATGGACATTGAATTAAACTAAGTTTGTTGTTCAAATAAATGCATTAACCTGCTAGCCACGATTAAGTGTTTTCGAACTTTAAAACTTATGTGATCCAATACCCACAGGCAAGGCGTGACCGGCCGGCCTTCTTTGCGGTGTCCATAATTGGGAAAGATCCATTGTGAAAAAATTTTTAGGTCTGTTTAAACGAAGAGTCCGCTTTTCTGTTTTCAATAATATTATTGGCATACCAGTAAGCAAAGCAATGGGAATTGATTTTTTCATCAAAAAGGATGTTGAAATTAAAAATGTGAGGGCACACTCTACTAAGTTTATGCAGCAAAGTATGTGCAATACGGAACCCTTCAACCCCTTAAATGCTAACTTTATACGCGCAATCTATGTGACGGGAGTTGGGTAGTTCGAAATGCAGCTCTGACACCAAAGTAATGTTATGATTTTCTCTGTTTTATGAACATAATCTTACTAATTCGTGCAATGATATATTGTTTGGTTACGTTACATGTACAGAGGAACATAAAGTGTATGTATGAGGGAAAGCGGAAAATCTTAGGAATTTTTTGCTGAACTCTTAGAGAGAATTAAAAACAGAAAAGGTAAAACGAATAAGGAATTCGCTGCGCAGATAGTTCAAAGACAAAATTGTCCTACAAAATCGAAACAAACTTTTAATTAATGCATCTTTAGCTCTATGCAATCAATATCATTTCTCTGAATCTGTAGTTTTTTGCGTCCTTTAACGGTTTTGAATATTATTTCTAAATTTAGGGTAGACTACATATAAAACAGTAGAAAACGGTAGAAATACATATAAAGCAGTAGAATTGGTATAAAACACTTAACACTTCCTATATTCTAATACCTAAGGTAAAGTATATTGGGTTTATGCAATGTCCTTCATGCTATTCGTTCGTCGGGTTAAGACCGCATAAACAGCTTTGGTGCATCGGCCACTTCTTCCGCTCGTTTCAGTAGCAGACGGCTGCGTCTGATAATTTTAATTTTAATTACACTTTATACCCTGATCTTATTAAAAATGGGAAAAAGGGTATAATGGTTTTGTGCAAAACTATGTTAAAGGCAGAAGGAAGCATCTCCGACCCTATAAAGTATATATATTCTTGATCAGCATCAACAGCCGAGTCGATATAGCCATGTCCGTCCGTCTGTCTGTATGTATGAACGCGTCGATCTCAGAGACTATAAGAGCTAGAGACTCCACATTTGGGACTTAAGCTCACCTAATCCCTAGGCAGTACAAGTTTGTTTCCGATTTTCGATAACTCTTCCCGATTCCGATACACACATGGTATCGATAACAACAAAATCTTGAACTTGGAAAACTTTGAGATGGCATTTGAAATATTAAACAAAATAATGACAATCTGTTAAATTTTTATTAAAATCGTTTGAGAAACACCGGAGATATGGGACATTGAAGTTTTCTATGCAGTATGCGCGTACACACATACACACATACTTGCAAGCACTGGCTGTATGCATAAAGTTTAGGGATCAGGGTATCGTCTAGTCGGAATTTCTCGAATAGATCCTTCTTGTTGCTATTTCAGTGCTATCATTAATTGCATTTCTGGAAGCTAAGTTACGAAACTTTTTTTAAAACTTATTTATCATTTAATATATTATTTACTATACAAATGTATACTATAACTAATAATAGAGTAGGTCAACGAGTACCGAGACCATAAGCCCTGTTGTAAATAATATATTTCCTTACGTACTGAGCATTAATATCAGTTTTACTTACAGTTATAGTTATGATGGTCGCTGATTGGAAAAAGTAACTGTCTTATATTGTCAAAAACAGGGCAACGATCTAGCAAATGCATTTTGGCCAAGTTTTGGGCGCTTGGAACCTTTAAGCAGACGCTATTATATTACTTTTTTATACATTTTGTGGGGGATAAATCATTACCTGAAAACTGACTTGATTTTTTTAAAGATATAACAAAAGATTTTATTACATTTTTGGGTATCATAATGTTTGCTGACAATCCGATCGTCGTCTACGTACATAAATAGATTGATGTTATTACAATTAACTACGATTTTTTTTAACTTGTTTAACAATAGTTTTAACTAACTAAAACACTTATACCCACGCATGACAAATGAAATTACTTACAGAGTGGTGAGGTTGTCAATTTTTTCGTTACTTTTTTACGGTAGCAGTCAATATGCTACTGAGACTTATTTACTAATATTATTTATACTCATGTGCTGTGGGAGAGGCAGGTAAAAAAAGTTAAACAAATAAATAAATGATTTTTTTTTGAGTATATAGGCTTAATTCAAAAAATTTTCCGCATTTATTTTGCTTCACAGGGTTATCTGACTTCAGCAAACTCATACTGCCAGAGAACATACCCGGTGCTGGAATTAACCATATCCTTTAAGTAGTTGCGCACTTATACTCCTGTAAACTTCCTTAAATCTAGAAATTGTGTCCAAATAAAAAATTGTGCAATAGGAATTGCTGATTTATTTTACTTAAAGTTATTTTACAAGGATCAGAATGTTATGCATAATTTCACGGCAAATTTATTTACTTTTTTGGCAGGATGGTTTAGAAAGCTTAATGTATTGAATGTGTATATGTAAGTACTTCTGTTGCCTTGCGTTTTGCTTAACTTCATAAAGCACGAAGGCAATAAAGAGCTTTTAGTTACAGAAGCTTTAAAGGCGAGCGGTTTGAGCTTTTGTAGTATATTGTGCAAGCTAACTAGGTATTTCTAAAGAACAGCAATTATTGTTTTTGGTATTGACTGACAGTATTATATAAATTGCGTTTGAGAACTAATTGCGATTAAAATAGCACAACAACATTGACGTACTACATACTGAATGTGCATAAATGAGCGTAATTCGACTTGTTGTTTTGTATTGATTTAACTCAAATTTAAATGTTTAACAAATGCGTGTCGTTAAATTAATAATACCACCTACAAATGCCTTAGCTATATTTTGCAAACTGGTGTCCCGACCTCGTACAAGCAAACAATAAACATGACAGCTGAGTTTAATTCGCGTAACACTTTTCGAAAAACTGGACTTAGTAGCAATACTCGCAATATTATTACATCGGCAAACCCATGCGGCGGCAGCAGCGCATCGCTTCTTCAAAAGCAGTTGTCATTTAAAACTCCTATTTGTGCCAACCAATTTGGTAAAATTGACGAGGTTGAAATTATCGACAACTCAAACATAGACAACTTAGCAGGGCGATATAACAAGGTATAAGAATGGTCTTTAAAGTTCATCCTATTTGTTCTAACATTACGTTTATTTTTTTTTCAGAATAATATTCTTGGCTGGTTATGCTGTGCTCCCTGCATATGGCTGCGCACCTCAGCTGCAGTTCACAAAGTGGCTATAACGTCCGCAACTTTGTTGGTGACAACGTTATTGGTTGCTTCACCAATACTGTTTTTAATAAGTACCGCTCCCTCGCCACTTCCAAGAGATTGCTATATGGAGGGTGATGGATGCTCACCCACAATTTCATCGCCATCGGAATGTACAGAAGCTATTTGTGAAACAGTGGCTTCCAACATCCAAGCAAGACTCAACTGGAATAAAGATCCATGCTCGGAATTTAAAAAATTTAGTTGTTGGCGCAGCAACTTTAACAAAAATATAACAAATCTTATTGAATTGGGTAATTCACAAAAATCAGTTGATAATCAAATGCAGTGTAAGTTGCTTATATAATATTCTTTTATAAGTATACTATAACAATGATAAATGTAAATTTTTGTAGTTCTTTTGCAGAATTCTAGTTTACACGGAAATTTTAAGATACTTCAGAATTTATATGAGAGCTGCTTAAAACTGAAAACAAACTCAAGTGCTATACACCGTGTGTTTGAAACTTTGGGAGGATACTTAACCGTTGGTGTTATTGGTCCATCGTCCATAGCAACTCTTGTAGCTAAGATATATGAGCTTGGACCAAGTCCACTTGTTGATATATATTATGATCTTAGTTATGGTAGAAGACCGCATGTACTTCTAATTATTAGTGGACCAAGTACATCATCGATTATATTGGAGGTACGTACATGTATTTTATTTATTGGACGTAGATGTACTAACGGACAGTACATTCAAGTGGCCCAACGATACCAAGCACCGGCTTGTTAACGCGCGGACCCAAGCATAAAGCGACCCACCTCCCGCCCTTCCGACCGAGGGGCGCACCGCATAACGTGCGGTTACGAAGATCGCGAACATGTAGACAAATGACGTAACACAATTTTTTTTAGAGAGCATGCAGAAGTGGTACTAGTAATAAGGTGGGAAAGATCGTTATATACTGAACATAAGATCCGAAAAGGGTTATGGATAGCATAGTTAGAAAAGCAAGCATGCAGGGCTATTGGTAAAAAATGTCTACTACTTCTAATAGGTACAGCAAAGTTAATTTGGTTAATTAGTATTGGGGAATCTATTTCACCATTTATTAATTTGTGAAAAAAGGTTATTGCTAGCATAGTTCTACGATGATTAAGAGAGGGAAGATTTATTAGTAAAAGTCTACTGTGGTAAGCAGGTAAATTAGTACTATTGTCCCAGTTAAGACCCCGAAGGGCAAAGAGCAAAAATTGTTTTTGTACCGATTGTATTCTATCCTGATGAGTCCTGTATTTGGGATACCATATACAAGATCCATATTCAAGAATAGGTCGGACAAGAGACACATAAAGAGTTTTTGTTAAGTAGGGGTCGTCGAAGTCCTTCGACCAGCGTTTAATGAACCCCAAGACACTTGATGCTCGATTTGAGATTAAAGCAATATGCTTGTCAAACTTAATAGTTAGTTAGTTAGTTAGTTATTATAATGTTGTTCCTAATTTAAGGTACAAGTTACAGCTAGTTACCACTATTAAGAAAATCAGAAAAACTAAAAATAAAAATGCACCAAAAATATAGATCGGCTATTTTATCACCATGATAATAAAGTATGAGTATGGAAAAGATAATCAAGCATTCAAAAAACTGTGGTACAAAAATGAATAAAAATTGGAAAATGAAATTATAATTATAGGTTCTATCACTGAAGATGTGGGATATGTAGAAAGTTAATCTATATTTACATCTTTTTTACGCCATTTTTTTAAGTTTTAGATTGGTCACCGTCATTGATTTTGTACCGTAATTTTGTATTACAAAAAAGTTGTTTGTACATAAACATAACATCTTTCTTATTTTATTATAAGCACCCTTAAACCGTAATTAAAATGTAAAAATTAAAGTCGGCTTAATGCATGCATCGGCATGCATACAAAAAGGATGCTTAAAAAAATTAAAAAAATCTCGTTAAACTAGTCACTAGTCACGAGTTTAGAACAGTGTTAACAGTGCACTCACTGCCCTTTCTACGCGGGTTATGTAAAAAAAACTTGTTGCCATTGTTCGAATAAAACGTACAAAATAAGAGTTGAAAGGAAATGGCTACCCTTTTGGTTGCCGTTCAATACACTACTAGAGCACTTCGTATTCGCAAAAAGATATTATTATTTACGATCTCCCAAACGCCGAATCTTTCTAAGATATAGCAAAAATATATCACTAACAAATAAAAACAATCCAAATTAAGTTGCTTACGCTCAAAGTTAAACCAACAAATTTGTAGCTCTCTGTCTGTATAGTCTATTAATAAAAAATAACTAATAAATAATAATAAATAATTAATATTTAAATAAATTGTATTTTAGAATAAAGTTCGTTGGATGAGCCCGAAAGCACCTCCAAATCGGTTACGGCAAGGGGTACCAAAGCTTTTTCCCGATTTAATTGAACATTTTTTACCAACTTACTTATCCTTTGCTCAACGAGTATCCGAAAAAGATGCCATACTAGAATTTGTAAAGGATCTTAATAAGGTAAGATGCTTAAAATATTTTTATACGTTAAAAATCAAATTTGTCATATAACGAGAATCTGTTTTTATTAAATTAACATTACTCAACAGCTGGACAGGATTTTTTCTGTCGAGTTATAAATAATTTAATTTTTTTTTTTAGAAAATCGTATGGTTTTCCCTACAAATTAGGTAGCGTGCTTACTTCAGCATGATAGAGAACACCGCTAACGTCAAATCTATTTATTTGAAAGCTATGGGGCATTCTATTTGACAAAAAAAAAATCGCTAACGATAAACTTTTTATTTTTATACATACAATTAATAAATTTTTTTTTCAGCTTCAAGTTGAACAGTCACGCCGAGGCTTTTGGGATAGCTCTGTATTGTATAATATATCCAGTTTGCAGGCGATGTATCCAATTGTAAGTTACTTAATCAATAATTTAAATTTACTTTTTACTAGGATATATTATAAGTTTTTAGATCGTCTATTTTTTTTTTAAATGTTACATGCCAAATTTGCTGCAGAGTAAATTGTAAATATATTTTAATGACTAATTCGTTTTAAGAACATATTGTAGGTTAAAACGAATTTATGCGGCAGACGTGAAGCCCATATCTATTAAAAGCGCTGTTTTTTAATGTTTCAGTTAAATTGGACTCTTCTTATTCCAAAAGACTGGAGTGGCCCTATAGTCGTAAGAAATGCAGATTATCTCAAAGCGCTCAAAGCCTTTTTTACAAAGTATCCATCTCGAATCGCACATAATTCAATGATATTACTAAGCGCACTTGAACTTTTACCAAAAGATTATCCCAATGTGGAGGTATGCACACGCTCCACTATGTGGGCCTTACCGGAATTAGCATCCGCATTATATATTTCTCAATATTCTTCTGTAGATTCAAAGGACATAATAAAACGGGTAAAGCAAAACTTAATAAATAAAATTATTTAAAATTTTTGTTTTCTCAAATATTTGTTGTTTTTTTTAGGCAGATATAATTTTCAAATCACTAAAAGCTCACTTAAAGCGAGCTCCATCGTTGAAGGGTGCTGCACTTGTAAAGCTTTCAGCTTTAAAAATACAGTCTCAAACTTGGGAAGGGTTTTCGAATGTAACACAAATTGCGAAAGCAACGGAGACCCTTCAGATCAGCCCAGATAGTTGGATGGAAAATATTTTGCAGATATATAAACGCAATAAACTAGTACCAAATTCTATAAATATGGACGGTAGCTCCCATGATGCGTAAGAATTATTTATCGAACAGAAAAAAATAATGATAATAAAATAAACGATTTATTTTAGATGGGCATATCCTATTGTCACTACCATATTTTATGATACTTTAAGCCATTCCATTGGTGGGTATATTAACAGTAACCTTAGCTTTTTTAATCTCAAATTTTATTGTATATTTCGCAGTTGTTCCTTTGTCGGTTATATTAATACCATATTTTAATGCACGTTTGCCACCCTATTTGCATTATGCATCAATTGGTGTTTCTATTGCCAAAGAGATTCTACGATCAATAACAAAAAACTTCGATGATAAGGCAATGCGTTGTGTCCCACATTCTGTTAATATATTTTCCAACTTTAGCCGCATGGATATTCTCATTCATTCTGGGGGAATGCAAATATCATATCATTCAATGCTTTCGCTTACTGGCCCTATAAAAGGAATGGCCCGACTACCAGGATTGAATTTGACACCAACACAAATTTTTTTTCTAGTTTCTGCGCAAGAACTTTGTGCTGAATCAAATTACTTAGGAATCGACACAAGCGCTCCCGAATTTGACAACATGTAAGTGAAGCTATTAAGAACTTATTGGGTTTTCCTCTAAGTTATAAATTTAAGTGTAATACTTATACTCATAATAATTATGTTATATTTATACCTAATAATATGTTTATATACTTACACTAAATAAAATATTTTTTCTTTATTTTAGATTAGGCTGGCTCATTGCCCAAGGCGGTAGTGCCACTGAGGTTTTTAAATGCCCATCGGGATCCATGATAAATGTTCAAAAAACCTGCAATGTTCTTTAAATGCTGGTTGTGTTTATAATGCAAAATAAAGAGTACTCTACTGAAGTACCTTGTTAAGATCTAGGATCTTAAATAAATTAATAAATAAATGTTTGTATTATTGATCTTAGAAACTGCATGGATGTGTGCTACTGGGATGACTCCAAAGAAATGTGCCAACTAAAATTTTTCAATTTTTAATATGTGGAAACTATACAAAAAATAATGATAATCTGTGAAAAATGTCTTTCTACTTGTTCATTTTACATTGGTTTAGGTTTTCAAAAGATTACACTCACACTTTTAATTGCAAACAAATTTTTCTGGAAATAGTTACCAATTCACGCCGTAAAATAAAGTAAGTTACGATCTAGCCAAAATGAAAGACAAACAGCTCGCTTTTTGAACTCAATACCTTTTTGTGTAATTAAGGGTTGGAAACAAATAATAGCAAATATATATTGCACATAATAAGAAAGTGCTGATCAGCTATAATGGAACTTGAGAAAACATCTTCTAAAAAGCTATGCGGAGAACGCAATGAAGATTATCTTAATAGAGGCTAAAGTTTCTAGAAAACAACTGGTTCTTTAAATTATAAGTTAAATAAAGTAAAAATAAATAATTATCCTTCAAATCATACGAAGAAAAATAAAATCTTAAGATATTATAAACAACAATATTAATAATACTCGGAGACCTTTAAATTTTCATGTTTGATGATTGTTAGATCAGCTTCCTCATTCTGGATGTCATCTTAGAGGTTGGAAATACTAGCTAATTGCCTGGACAGGTCCAAGATTTTTGACTGACCAGTACCTCTTTCCTACGGCTCGCCACATCTCGTGACAACATTCGACACACCTTGAAAAAAGGAAACATTTTAAATTGACTGGAAATTTTTTGTTTTTTTAGATTTGTATCTTGAAGGGTATAGAAATGTTAACGGCTTTGACGCAGACATCAAGAAAGATATTTATAATGTTTCTATCTTCGGTATCAGATGTAAAAAAAACTCTTTTAACAATTTTTATCCTTTGTCCGGAACGCCATGTATATTCCAAATATTTTACGTTTATTCGTATTGAGACCTTTTAGTCAGCTTAGTTTACAAATAATTTTATATCTATATCAACAAATGTTAATAACTTATAGATAATGATCCCATTTGTCCAATACAGCGTCCTTCCTCATCGAAGCTGGCTAATGTCAATCGAGACAGCTTATTGCATAGTATTCCATTGCCATTATTTTGAATTGGATTCGGTTCTGTAAATATTTTATATTTTGTATATAATAACTGTCTATAGGATTTTTCATTATATTAAACATATATTTTAACACAGAGTTACCCATTTACATCAGACATTTTCATAAATAATTATGTAAATGTGTCGTAATAATTTTTATAATATAATATACCACATTTCTTTTTGGGTGAATAATAAAGAAATTAGCCTGTCGTGAACTAGCGCAGTAAAGCAGCGAACTCCTGAAAATGGTCCAGAATTCGGTTGGGGTTCCGAACCCTTTGGGAAAAATTCGAAGAAAATCGAGTCCTATAATATTATTAAGCCCAGGGATTGGTAAAAAATTACAGAAATTTGTTTTCTTTTAAAAGGAATATTGTCATTTAATTATTGATAGCTTATTAACGCCACCGCAGCAGAAGTTGGGCTTACGCGTCAATTAAGAGCACATATTATATACACCAAAATTGGATTTCAGGAAAAATATTTAACCGCTGTTTTATTGGACCGAACCTTTTAATTAAAATGGAATCGGTTTAGTTCACGGTTTGTTCATATTTGGGTGCGGTTCAGAAATGGTTTCCAAACAGCAAAGAGCCTACAGAGGACCGGTTCCAAAGGATTTTGTTACGGACCTGTTTGCAGCTCTGTTATTTTTATACCCTGATCCCATTAAAAATGGGAAAAAGGGTATAATGGTTTTGTGCAAAAGTATGTAACAGGCAGAAGGAAGCTCCTCCGACCCTATAAAGTATATATATTATTGATCAGAATCAACAGCCGAGTCGATATAGCCAAATTCAAAGATTTTGTTGTTATCGATCCCATGTGTATATCGGAAACGGGATGAGTTGTCGAAAATCGAAAACAAACTTGTACTGCCTAGGGATTAGACGAGCTTAAGTTCCAAATCTGGAGTCTCTAGCTCTTATAGTTTCTGAGATCGACGCACTCATACATACAGACAGACAGACGGACATTTTGGACAAAACCATTATACCCTTTTTACCCATTTTTAATGGGTTCAGGGTATAACAAGTAAGAAACCTCTAGTCGAGAAATCCCGACTAGACTATACCCTGAGCCCTATACTTTACGCGTACAGTCAGTGCTTGCTAGTATGTGTGTGTGTACGCGCATACTGCATCCTAATCTTCAATGCTCCATATCTCCGGTGTTTCTCAACCGATTTTATTTGTTTTCGTTGTTATCGATCACATTTGTGTATCGAAAACAGGAAGAGTTATCGAAAATTTAAAACAAACTTGTGCTGCCTAGGAGTTATGCAAGTTTATGTTCCAAATCTGAAGTCTCTAGCTCTCATTCTCTCTCTCGTTCATACTTACAGACAGACGGATAGTCGGACATGGCTATATCGACTCGGCTGTTGATGCTGATCAAAAATATATACACGTATACTTTATGGGGTCGGAGGAGCACAAAAACATTATACCTTTTTTACCCATTTTCAATGTTCAGGATATAATAACGTAAAGCAAGTATTAAGTAAACTTTCATAAAGTATGCTAGCTCAGAAACTGACAAAATGAGTTTTAGGTGAGTTAGTAAAATTTCCTTGTGCAGGCAACACAGCTAGCAACGCGACGAGTCGACTGACAAAATAAAGCCCGAAATAAGTAGTTCTTTTGTTTTCACTTCGGCGTCAACAAACAGTTTCGAGCAATCAACTTTGTTTGAAATCTATGTGTTATTTGGTTTAACGTTGTTATACTTATACCAATAAATACCAATTAAAGTAATCAAACCCAGTTAACTTACCATCATGAAATTGTTCTGCTGTGTTTCCTTCTTGTCTTTTTTTTCTCATTTGCTCTGTGAAGTGCAAAATAAGTGCATCAATCATAGCAGCCTGTTTTGAAAACACTTGCACTAGTTTAGATATTTGTATTCCATTTTCCACAGCGTCAAACTAAATCACAATTAAAACAAATATATATTTTATATTGTTGGGTAAGTGATTTTTGAAAGTCTTCCAAGCACTTACCTGCAAGAATATGCATGTTAAACATTCGGAATCATCACTATCACTTGGTTTAGCATAATCCCATGACATATCTTCATATCGGAGTCCCAATAACAGAGTCTTAAGATTTGAAGAAAAAAAATTTATCATTGAAATAATAATGTACTTGTTCGATTGTACAAAGAATTGCAAGATACTATGGGTCTAAGCCGAATTTGTGTTTGGAAAAGTATTTCAGGACGCTAATTGAGAAAAGTCAATTAACTTATCCATATGTACAACCACATCAGTTTTAAAATAATATCGTTATATAGTATATATGTATATTTAAGAAATGGTTCGCGGATTCTGTCGGTATGTCGGTATAGGGCGGTACTAAGGATAAGTTAAAAATTTGCGGTAGTTGCAGCTATTCGCGACGCACGGAAAAAAATTATTTGATTATTAGTGATCGGGGCGGTAGAATGTAACAGACATTGTGTAGATTCGGAATCCGGACAGAAAATTGAATCCCTCTTATCCGTCATAGATTTTTGAACACTCACGTTTTCCAAGCAGTCTATTATAAAAATTCCTCTCTCGTTAACAGCAAGCAATACTTCCATATCCTTATGGTTGACCAATGACATGATGCCTCTAACAGGTTGCTCCAATTGTCCGTGAAAAAATGCCGCACTAAAGTTTGTAATTTAAAAGTAATAATAAATTAAATTGTAAGTAACTTTATTTATTAAATAATAATTAAGGTATAATGACATTTTATTGTCATTTGTTAAACATATTTTGATACCTTCAACTATAATCATAAAACTTTTACTGCCTAGGGATTAGGCGAGCTTAAGTTCCAAATCTCGAGTCTATAGCTCTTAAAGTCTCTGAGATCGACGCGCTCATACATACGGACAGACGGACGGATGGACAGACGGACATGGCTATATCGACTCGACTGTTGATGCTGATAAAGAATATATATACTTTATAAGGTCGGAGATGCTTCCTTCTGCCTGTTACTTACTTTTGCACAAAACCATTATACCTTTTTTCCCCGTTTTAATGGGATCAGGGTATAAAAACCAAGAGTGCAAAAATTCGTTATAAATCAAAAAGGAAAACACATCTGCTACGGAGATCTGCCCGTTCTTGACCGAGCGGATAACAGACTCACGAGCATATATACTTTATGGTGAAATAAAAGCAGCAAAAGGCGGGGGTTTCCCGAAAGATTGTAAATATGGGCGTAATTAAGTGTTGCACAAATTAAAAATAACAAGTGAAAACGTTGGCGTCGGACGCTACCGACTGCGAAATACTCTGATACCAGTATTCAAATTGGTGATGAGGAGTCACCTTGCAAAAGGAATATGGTCAGTTCCGATTTTAAAAGGCGGTGCCTTTAGCTTCAAACTGTAGAAGATACAGGCATTCTCGTTTCAAAAAAGCGGGGGCTGAGGCGGCAGGGGTGTGCGCTGCATCCAGCCGTCTTTTTCTTTTACTTGGTAACTAGATGTCAAAATGAGGGAAATATGTGTATTTTATCAATTTGCACATAAGGGTGTATTGATTTCGATTTTACAGCCCGCTAGCCTAATTTTAAAATTTTGTCTGGCAAACTCATGGTCTCAGATATTTTAAAGGTTTCAAGTCTCTGGCTCTTAGGGTTTCGAAAATAGTAACTGCACAAAACATATATACTCAATGTCCTCGATATCAGAATATAAAAATATTTTGCAGAAAACGAGTATTAAGTATATGAGTGATATATAAGCCAATCGGATCACAAATTCGGATTAAGCACGTCATGAAATACATAAAAATAATTTAGACTTGTTCATATCCTGCTCAGTGATGTGAACTTCATTTGCTGTTTGACGCTTACGTTTTTCATGGTGAAGACTCGATATAATAAGGGACAAGTGTACAAATCAAGAATAATTGCATTAAAAAACAAGTAAGAAGGCTCTAGTCGAGAAATCCCGACTAGACGATACGCTGATCCCTATACTTTACGCGTACAGCCAGTGCTTGCAAGTATGTGTGTATGTGTGTACGCGCATACTGCACACTGCGTTAAAAACTTCAATGTCCCATATCTCCGGTGTTTCTTAACCGATTTTAATAAAAATTTCATTTGGAGTCTATAGCTCTTATAGTCTCTGAGATCGACGCGCTCATACATACGGACAGACGGACGGACAGACAGACATGGCTATATCGACTCGACTGTTGATGCTGATCAAGCATATATATACTTTATGGGGTCGGAGCAGCTTCCTTCTGTCTGTTACATACTTTAGCACAAAACCATTATACCCTTTTTACCCATTTTTAATGAATTCAGGGTATAAAAAAATGTAACATACCCATAAAATGGTAACGCCCAGCAAAACTCCAAATACTTTCGCATTAATTTCCGAGTTGTGGCTGTCTGCGGTACTCGCTTGAATTGTTCTAAAAGTTTTATTTCTGCAGAGTTCTTTTTACTTATTGGCAACCACAGCCAATTTGAACTCTTGGCAACGTGTTTTGGCAAGAACCTTGACTGGTTTTCTCTAAAAAAGAAACTGATAAGTTAACTGGACGAATGTATCTCAATTGTGTCACTCACCTGAAAAATCCCACTGTGTGCGTATGTGAGTTATACGGACCCAGTTCAATTCTGGCTTGAATACCACCCAGCATAAGGGAATGGACTGGTTCCATAACATATCTTCCGGTTAATACGTAATGCTTTGCCTCCTCGTATAGAAGCTCCACAATTCGATGATCCCTATTAATGTTTTCCTCAATTAACGTACGTAAATTATGTGTGAATCACAGAGAATAACTTACTTAATTTTTTCTTCATCGCGCTTAGAAAAAAAAACATTTCGCTTTAGAACAATCATTGGCTCATCATATTTCTTTTCAATTGGAGTTCCACTGCTAAATTTTTCAAGTAAACTTGGCCATGCTACTCTAACAATATACGGACAATGATGAGCTTTTAGCTGCATTTCTAGTAAACTACTTGTCATCCATAATCCAAAAATACTTTGCGCCAATAATTTGTTCGAAATTCCTAATTCTTCGCATCCTAATGCAGCAGCAAGCATTACTTGGGAAGGACACTGCACTGTTCCTTCGATTTCCATGTGTACGGCTACCCGCGACATTAAGTATACACAAGTTGGTATGACCTGACAAAAAAAAAAAAAACCCACACACAGGAACGTCATACATAATTATCTTTAGGCATAGAGCTTAGCTTACATTTTGTAGAGTTCGATTAAGTAATGAATTTGATTTTCCAGCACTTGTGTAGTTAGAAGCAGATATTCCCGCAACCATTCGTTTTGAAACACCAGGATTCTGCTGCACGTCATTGCCATTATTGCACTTTTGTTGAACTGCCACAAAATTTGGGAGCATACCTGAATGAACGATTAAGGTAAATTAAGGTAACTAAAACTGTATGCGACAAGACTTTAAAATGATCATTACCGGATACGTTTCGAACTCCAGCCAGAGGACCAAGCGAATTACCATTATTAATAATATTGCCACTTAGATCGGAAAGATGCAGACAAGGATCTTTGGCTGACATGGACATCGCTGAAGTCACTTGGGCTGATGACGATATGCAATCGTTTTCATTTCGACCAGCACTCACAACGCTCGAAACGCTTGCAGATGATGCAAATGTACTTCCCACAGCTGTTTGAATTTGTGCTGTGGTCACTACACGGTGCACGGTGTACATCACGGGGGGAACAGGCACATTGACTGGAACCAGAGATACTGGTGTTTGTGAACATATTTGATCACACGCGGATATATCAGTATTGTTTAAATGCGTTTGAGTGGCAGCCACAACCCGACCACTTCCATTGGAATTTGAAAACATTGTGCAATCAACATCGATTGTATCCAAAACCGAGTTCGGGCTACATGCGGTCTTTTGTTGACTGTTTGGCATTCGATGGTTGTGAGCATTTTGATTAATATGTTGAAGTTGGTGTTGCATAAGGTGTTGATTTTGTGCCTGCTGTTGCATTTGATGATGTGGAAGCCCAGTTGATTCGTTACTCCGCTTAACATTGTTGCCCAAATAGTAATCATCACGACACTTAACATCAGCGGTATTGTAATATAAGCGTGACCTGTCCATGAAAATAATTGTTTTACATTTTCTTATTATATTTATAAAAAACTTTTGCAAGACGACTACTTACTGGTAGTCCTGTGTTGTAGACTTTTTGCGATTATATTGCAGTGTGCCCAATGGAACCGGCATTATATTGATGTAGTTTCCAGAGTTATTTGTGTTATTTGTACAGTGACTGTTGTTGTTGCAGCTAGAAAATACGTAAGGGTTTCCTGTGTTCCGATTTCCAACGGAGGATTTGTTGTTCCCATTTCGGAAAGACATGTCCCTAGAATTGTAGCCCGATTCCGAATGATTTGAGCTACAAGCCGTATATTCCTGACTAGCATTGTTTCCATAATTCATTTTACTCAAGGGCGGTTGAGATATTGATGGTGAAGATGAATTTTGCTGAACATCACTTCGGCAATAATATTGATTTGCGTCCATGTCATCGGATATTATCAAACAAACTAAAATTTGAAGTGTATCATAGGAATTATCTTTGTAAATTTAATTCAATTTAAACTGTTTATTGATTCAAGCTATCTACCATATAATCTGTACTATCAAAAGAGTTAATTAAATACCAGTTCAATTCTTCTTAGTATACTTTCGGAAACCTAGAACGATATACTGTGGATTGCTTATAGCCATACAAAAAATGAAGGCTAGCTAGCTATTTGCTGCATAAAACTCGCAAAGCTAGGAACCTAGCTTCAACCTAGATCCAACCTCTTACCCCTTGCGAGGAGTTACAACATGAATATTACGACCGACGGATATGCTAATGACAATGAAGACGACTTGGATCTTAAGCAACAATAATTGTGGACACCAGTAGAATTAGAGCTATGGGATAGATATAGTAGGTAAACGGATTTCAATTTTGATGTACCTCGAGGTAAGTTTAATTTAAAAAGGTATCTGTTTCTTATCAGTGTTATCTTTAAACTCGTAATCCGTATTTTTTTTTATTTCGAAAGATATAGATTTCGAATGACTTTATGATTCAGCTGACTTACCTGTATGGTATCAGATTTTCTGATGTATCCTAACTTGACTTTTAACAAAATCTCAGCAAAGTATTTCTGCTGTTTTCATTTTGATACTCTACACTACAGACAGTCTTATGCCCATGTTAACTGTAAGCAGAACGCAAAGGGTATTGAAATTTATCATACCTCCTCCAAAACATCGCCAAAAAATAGTGTAAAAATGATAACTATTAAACTTTACACTCTATAAGTTAAGTGCATACATTATAACTCGCTTGAATCGATAACTTTGTGCTCGCAGCGAAAACAAAAACATATACACAAGCACAAGGCTATCAAATGTACTGATGTACATACAATTTATGCATTTATGTATATGCACACAAATTTATATATATATATATATACGTAAATATGTGTATATATGGTTATAATTGATACCGTAAAAACAAAGTTCGTAAAAATCAGTAGCGTTAAAAAGTTAATAATACAAATTATTCAACCACTTTCTTTTTCTAATTTCAAGACACCTTTTCAAACACATGGTCCACAAATATCATGGAAATGCATAAAAAAAAATGTTGTTCACACTGCACGTACATTGTATACCCAAAAATGTGATTTTAAGTATACAAAATAAACTATTTAATTAGAATGTTAACTTGAATCGATTCGCCAAATAAATTTGTTTTATTATAAATGTTTCTTATAACTGCACAAAACAGGCAACTTGGCAGAAAAAAATACATTAATATAACACACTTTTTACACTAAAATACCAGTAAACAAATACATGCATACTTTGATTCCACATACTCCACATAGCGCATGCGCAGTACTTGTTGCTATCTATTTTCAGTGTTGTGAAAGGTCGTTGAACAAAGCTTAAATCCTGTATCCATCTATAAGCAAACTTTTTGTAAGGGTGCAATAATGCAAAAATGGCGCTCTTAATTCGCATATGGCGCCCAATTTTTTGCATTTTCGAATGAGAAATAATGTCAAAGTGTTTGTGTAGGCTTTTTAAGTGTATATAATCTTCAGCATGCCACAGATAGCTTTCTTTTTTTTTTATAAAGTTGTAAAGTTTACAAAACTTAGAATGTTTAGTATATAGTATATACATAAGAGATCAGTTTATTGGGTTAGAAGTCTGAGTGTCCCATGTTTTCTTTAAATTGTGGTATAAGCCACTAAAAGTTAGCATGTTGCGAAACTAAAGAGTCCAAATAGCATAATTTTAGTTCTTACCGTTAATTCTGATAGAGGCATGAAAAATTCATTCTCTATTTGTCTAATGGTTATTTGCTTAATTTAAATTCACTTTTATATTTAGTCTTTAATCGTTTCCAGTACACATACAGGAAGCGTTATCTGAAGTAAATAAATAAAAAAAAGCAATAAATGCTATAAGTATATAGTCGTATTAGTAAAATAAATATATAAATATCAAATCAGATTGCAAGGCACTTCGTTTGGGTTGCAAAGACCAATTTTTCACTATCCGCCTGAGCTGCGAAAGCACTTTACATGCGTTTCCGTCTTTAGTATGCCCTTTTTCAAAAAATGTCGGGACAGGATAAAAAATGGAGCGATTTTAAGTCTGTGTTTGATGGCTTCTAGCTCTGCTTGTTGTTCTTTTTTCTACAACCACTTCCATTAGGCTGTCATTATCGCAAAAACACAAGCCGTCTGTACAACGAGGCTTAATTCTTTACGAGATGGGGCCATAAAGGTACTGGAACGCGTTCATTTTGGCTGGTTCTGTCCGGATATCCTAGTCACGCATCATTTGGAAAAAGCAATTTAACTCCTCTTTGAAAAAAGTGTAATTAATTTGATACAGTATAACAGATCTTACAACTTTTCCATGATTGTTTCTTTTTTCCACTCCCATCAATTAATGGGGTCAAGAAAAGGCTCGCATGCCGAATGTGTTCCAAAGGGCGTCACTTGCTTTTTAAACAATCCTCGGTCAGGTATGGTAAAAGCCGTACACTTGTTTGGCGTCATAAGTTCTGTCAGTACCCGTCCATAAGGTCGAGAAATGGGAATTAGCCCTGCAGCCATTTTAGGACATGACTAATTATACCCTGATGAATGATATAATGAATTTGTGCAAAAGTATGTAACAGGCAGAAGGAAGCATCTCCGACCTTATAAAGTATATATATTCTTAATAAGCATCAACAGTCGAGTCGATATAGCCATGTCCGTCTGTCCGTCCGTCCGTCTGTCCGTATGTATGAGTGCGTCGATCTCAGAGACTATAAGAGCTAGAGACTCCAGATTTGGAACTTAAGCTCGCCTAATCCCTAGGCCGTACAAGTTTGTTTTCGATTTTCGATAACTTATCCCGTTTCCGATACACGCATGTGATCGATAACAATAAAATCTTGAATTTGAAAAAACTTTAGATGGCATTTGAAATATTAATCAAAATAATAACAATCTGTGAAATTTTTCTTAAAATCGGTTGAAAAACACAACCGCACACATACTTGCAAGCACTGACTGTACGCGTAAGGTATAGGGATCAGGGTATCGTCTAGTCGGGATTTCTCGACTAGAGCCTTCTTATTTGTTTTTTAAACCAAAATATGCGTTGATCTGTCTATAGTAACCTTGTTGTTAGTGACTGGCTGTATTACCTTGCTCATGGGGTATTGCAAAGCTTAATATTCCTTATTAGAGAGCCTATCGAAAATAAACAATTCTGATCCGTTTGGAAAATATTTATAGATTTACTTCCACAGAATATTCTTGTCCGTCACAGGAAATACGCTTTAAACTCCCTTACTGAGTGCACGACTCAGGATCATGAAGACGGAATCGATTCCTCGATAAAGACTTGCTATCAAAATTTTCACGGTTGCGATTGTCCTTTTCTCTTTAATCCTTTACGGATATTCTAACTTCGGAACTTCAACACTTTTCCGATACCTCTCCTCATGACGAAGATGGACGCTTCTACCCTTAATTTCCGACAGCACGGTTACTCAGCCTCTGGGTCTCACACTGCATCTTGGGCTTAGACACTATCAATTACAGAGTCTAGGATCGCATGAGCTCGTCGGCCCCTGACCCATTATTCTTCGTTTAAAACAATGGCATAGCACCTGGATCATTCCAGGCTCGGGCGACGCCGTAACAGAATGCCGGTGTCCCCTAGAGGTTTCCCACACTACCTACTTTGCCCAAGTACCTCTATATGCGTTGAGAAATAATAGAATCAAATATTTCTTTAACTAAATGTTGTCTTCTAGGAAACCGCTTTTAAGTGCTGCCCACGTTGTACTAAATAAACTTTAATGAAAGACCATTTTACTGTTCCTAGCACGACAAGTTAAAGAGAAAAACCACTCTGTTAAAGCCTCAGAAATTCATTACGAGCGCATGCGATGCTGCCCTTGTTCTTTGTTCAGTTAGCGGTTAAAAACTAAAAATAATTAATGTTAGGTATCTAGGCGCGTTAAGGTTAAGTTTGTTTCAAAATCGAGATTTCGTGAACCTTATTAATTGTTAAAACTCTGTAAATCACAGTCTAATATGCGAGCAGTTGCAAATGAGATTTCGTTAGCTTATCTGGTCTTGCTCTAAAGACTTTCTGCTAAGAGCTAACGGTGACCCATTTTCCAATAAAAGCAAATTATTTTTGCAGTTGTCAGCAGATTTTGTATCAAAAGCAATATGTAACAATAAATTTAATTTTATTATTTTGAATTTTTATTTTTAGTTTGAGAGAACGAAGCTTAAATTTAGAAATTTTATTTTCTTAGTTTCTGTAACTGAGGTGCCGAAACTTTTACTTTCCCAGGGATATTCCTTGCAAGGGCTTCTTCTTTTATACTTTTAAGTAAATCTTTTTCACGATTAGTACTGGCTTTGTCCTTTGAAAAAATATTTAAAGCCATTTTCGCAGCTTTTCCTCGTTTTCCAGATCCGGGAGTTAGTTTAACCTTAAACCTAAAAATATTTGAAAATTATTCAGTACCCAACGAAACAAATTCATAAGATATACAATATAAATATATTCAAAAAAAAAAACAAGTAGGAAGGCTCTAGTCGAGAAATCTCGACTTGAAGATGCCCTGAAATGTAAAGATGTTTTTCTAAAAAAACCTCAACGCACCCACAAAACGACACAACTGTGTACACTGATGCAGGTTGTGTGACACTAACAGACATGTGGTCAAACTATAGGTTCTCCCATTCTAACTCCTCCCACCACAGCGCAATTCCCGGAACTTATGGATCCTCTTTCGTACAGTAGCAAAAATTATATTCTTTATCTAATTCGTTTGTCTCTTTCCGTTATCGTTTTCAATTATCTTACAAAAATTACATGCTTATGAGATTTCAAATGTTAGACCATAACATTGTAAGACTTTTTAATTTTTTTTTTAATCAAAATAATTTTTACACAATTCAACAAGGCTTTAAATAATGCAGTCGTTTCTAATGTTATTTTAAACAAGATGGCGTTTTTAGATTATGCGTATCACGTCAGAGTTTTGGGTAAGGTCGTGTAATATCTGAAAAGTTTCGATTTTGGAAGGTTTTTCTTTTTTTTGGGTCAAAAAGTTTTTTGCTTTTGCTGAATATGATTCGGGGTTAGTTATTTTATTGAAAATTAATTTGTTTGCAAATTTCAAGAAAAATAATTATATATTCTTTTCTTTCTTACATTCGTTATCTGTTATGTTAGTTTGTTCTATGCACTTGAACTATAAACTATTAAAAACCTAGAAAGAAAGAAAAACTCACAAAGTGAAACCTCGGTTCTAATTTCAGAGTCTTAAATGCATTGAAAATACTATTTTTAATTTCTGGAAGATTTAAGTTAACGAGACCTCTAACTTGTGAGCGTCCACTGTAATTTTTCTTCCTACACACCTAATATGATCTGAATTTACAGTTTATTTCTTACACTCAAAGTACCATGTTCGTCAAACCAAAAATACACAAAATTTCGTTCAAAAATGTTGGTTACATAAATTTTGCAGTACATAAAAAAAGGGAACTAGTCTTTTCTTTAACCCAACTTGACCATGTTAAAATGAAAAAAAATCGTACTGAAAACACTCAAAATACATCAGACAACTTTGTTGTATCAATCTTATTTTCTAGTCCTGTGCTGTTAATGATTTTTATTTATGCGGATTAAAATAATGCCCATAAATGGCTTCGTAGTTAGAATATTCGTAGTAAGAATATAATTGCATACCCTTGTAAATGGGCAAATATAACCAAGAAACAACAAAAATAAATTTTGGTTGTAACTATGATATTCGTCTTTGAGGTCGCGGAATCCGAATCTCAGGCCTGTTTTTCTCAATCAGATCAAAAGGTTAAATGGAGAGTAGATATTTGAGCTTTGTTAACATAAGCTCAGATAGTTTTAAGTGCTTAGATTACAAATTTGTTGTCTTTTTTAATTGACTTACTATTTATTTTAATTTAAATAATTTCGTCACTGATCTAGAGAAACGAACGAAGGCCTGAGAAACTTTTTTATATCGCAGACCTATTAACGATTTCAACATCATTCATTCTCATATATTTTTACACCCTGATCCCATTAAAAATGGGAAAAAAGGGTATAATGGTTTTGTGCAAAAGTATGTAGCAGGCAGAAGGAAGCTTCTCCGACCCCATAAAGTATATATATTATTGATCAGCATCAACAGCTGAGTCGATATAGCCATGTCCGTCTGTCTGTATGTATGAACGCGTCGATTTCAGAGACTATAAGAGCTAGACTCCAGATTTGGAACTTAAGCTCGCCTAATCTTTAGGCAGTACAAGTTTGTTTTCGATTTTCGATAGCTCATCCCTTTTCAATATACACATGGGATCGATAACAACAAAATATTGAATTTGCAAAACTTTGAGACGGCGTTTGATACACATTACAAAATAATGACAATCTGTGAATTATTAAAATTTTTATTAAAACCGGTAAGGAAAAACCGGAGATATGGGACATTGAAGTTTTGTATGCAGTATGTGCTTACATACAAACACACATACTTGCAAACATTGACTGTACGCGTAAAGTATAGGGATTAAAGTATCGTGTTGTCGGGATTTCTCGACTAGAGTCTTCTTACTTGTTTAATTCAATTATATGGTCTGGAGGCTATAGCAATAGTATTACTTAACCTACAACTTATCAACTGCCCTTCTGACAAAGTTTGTGTTGTTTAAGTAAAGTAAAATAAAGTATATGCTCAATAAATACTTACTTATACTGCTGCAGAGCTTGGTAAGGAGCGACAACTGGAATGGCAAATAACAGTTCATCATCATCGAAAGGCACACCAGTTAGGGTATCTAACAAATCGGCGTCAACGATAATAGGCAAGTCGTCGTTTTCATCTATATCATTTTGATTTTTAAGATTAGGAGCTGATGCTTCAACTTGATGTATTTTTAAAGAATCAGTATTTTCGTCTTCGTTGCTTTTGTTGATAATTACTTTGTCTTTTCCCGAAGACTTAAGAATCATCATTCTCAGTTCACGTTCCTCTTCATCTTGATCCCTATATTTTGATTTTATCTTTTTAAGTTTTCCTTTTTGGCCTCGTTTTGCTTTGGAAGCAGAAGTAGGATCAAGTTCAGCCCCGCAGGTTTGAGTTTGGATTCTTTCAATATTTGTTTTATCCGAGCGTCCTTTTCCTTCTCTGCGTTTTTTTGTTTGTGTTTTTTTACGAGAGGGCCCTGCCTCTATTATAACTGTTTCTTCTTCGATTATAATATTGTCATTAGGAATTTCATCTATTTTAGTTTTTGAATCTACAGACAATAGCTCAGTTTTGACTGTAATTCGGCCGGTATCATGTTCAATCTTAACTTCAGTGTCTGGAAAAGCATTTGCTGAACCTAAACTATCAATCAAGTCGTTAGCCTCGCTTACTTCATCAAGATCCGCATATGTAATTTCCTCTTTATCCGCCTTATCTTCATCAACCATGTCGTCTATATTTCTTGTTTTCCTTTCACCTTGATGGCGAGGTATAAAACCATCTTCCAGTTTGAAAAGTAAACTTAAGCCCATTATGAGATGACAAGACGGTAGAAAATTTTTTTTACCGCGTATCATAAAACTGCCTGTACCCAAATATTCTCCCGTTGGTGCCGTTTTGCTTACTTGGTTACTATGGACCCAATATGCATTTGTCACAACTTTTGCGTCCCATGCAACGCTGTATGAAATCGCCATAGTGCCAGCTTCTAACAATGTTTTTGGCGGAATATCCCCTCCAGTCGCATTACGAATTATAACACTTGATGCGCCTTGAATATCGGCATGCACATATACATCCTTTGTTCGCATATACCTAAAGCCAAAATACAAATTTAATTATTCCATTTTACAATATCCAAACCTATTACCTTTTAATTATTTACCTTTTAACAATAAGTTCATTTTGCTGCGCATCTCGCCCTCCAATTACTAAGTAATTCTCGGAACTAACGAACCAAAAAAACTTTTCAAACCAGAAGACTTTACGTGCTTTAGCTATATTAGATATAGTTCGTACTTCTTTAAGAGTTTGTTGCGTTTTACGCTCAGCTGATTTAAGCGCTTTTTGTGAAGCATCGATAGTTTTCTTTTCCTTAAGAGCCGCCGATCGCTTTAAATCATAATATCGGCGAGCATTAGCCCATGCAGACAATGCTAAGTCCACATCTACTATAATCGAATCCCCATTGTCAACATTATTTAAATCATTTGTATGATCGTTTTCGTTATTATACGGATCAGTAAGAAGTAATGATATGTGGTTGATCTCTAACTTCAATTGTTTTATTGAACTTGCCACAATATCACCATTTGTTTGGGCCTCTTTAACAAGCTCCTGTATGTCGGGCCATGACAACTGGCTGGCAACGGCTGATTGAATTGCCAAAATTGCTTTATCCACTAGACTTTGATTAGCTGTTAATAACTCAGCTTTTCTCTTATCAACATCTTGTATTTTATTTAGATCCTCCAATCGCTTTGTATGATCATTTTTAACATTAGAAAGCTTCTTAAGAGCTTCCCTCTCCTGCTGCAATGTTTTAATGTCAATCTTTTGCGATTCTTGAGTAGAAAAGTATTCATCAACTGCTTCCATAAAGGTTTCATATTTTTTATAAGGCTTTTCCTTATGCTGGGAAAACAAATATGGGTGAAACTCAATATTTCTAAAAAAATAGTCAGTATGTTCTGTGTCCGAAGGTTTTTCCTCTTTTAATTGGATAACATAACCATTCGATTTTCCGTTCTCTGCAATTTGTATCAAATCACGTGCGTCCTAAAAATAAAGAAAAATTCATGAACAAAAGGACACATTAAAGCAAGTAAGATGACAAGTCAAGATAGCTTGACTAGGAGATATCCTAAGCCCTAGGCATTTTAATACAGTATTATTATTTGTATGCGGGTGTATGCTTACATATAATATACCTGCACTTGCCATTATTTAAATAAATATTTACAAATGAATGATCTCAATTTTCAAAATTAAGTATTGTTCGTCTATCGATAATAATGATGAAGTTCCATGTAACGAATTCTTCTATATAACAATGAATTTCCATAACACTGCAATTTTGTTTAATTGCCAAATTGTTTTGCTATTTCTTTAAAACGATTTAAGCCCGTAGCTAGTGTATTCCAGCGTTTTGAAATCCCAACAAATTTTTCTTTATACCTTGAATATAAAATGTGTAAAAAGCGTATAAAGGTTTTCGTCAGTACCAGTTTGTTTCAAATTTGCGACAACTCTTCCCGTTTATCGATAAACTTGGAAAACTTGGAAATCTCTAAAAATTTTATTGAAAGCGGTTGAGAAACTCCGGGGATATGGAACATTGAAGTTTAAAGAAGGATGCAGTATACGCGCATTTACACACACGTACTTGCAAGCACTAACTGTACGCGAAAAGTATAGGGTTCATGGTATCTTTTAGTCGGGATTTCTTTTGAGATTCGTAATAAGGATAATTACACTGTATATGTACTATCGTTTGAGAAGTCGCTTTAATTAAACCACCTAATCGATTTGAGCCTTTTAACAATACTTAAAATAATAACTTGAAAGTGAAATCCCGACTAGACAATACCCTGAATCCTATAATTTACGCGTTCAGCCAGTGCTTGCAAGTATGTGTTTGTGCACTGCATACTCAACTTCAATATTTTATATCTCCGGTGTTTCGCAACCGATTTTAAAAAAAATTTCACAGATTGTCATTACACTCGTTTAATTTTTCAAATTGAAGATTTTGTTTATCGATACCATGAAAACAATCTTGTGCTGCCTAGGAATTGGGCGAGCTTATGTTCCAAATCTGGAGTCTCTAGCTCTTATAGTCTCTCTCATACGGACGGACAGACGGACAAGGCTATATCGACTCGGCTATTGATTCTAATCAAGAATATGTATGCTTGATGATTCCTTCTGCCTATTACATACTTTTGCATAAAACCATTATACCCTTTTTACCCATTTTTAATGGGTTAAGGGTATAAAAAGCAGAGGTTTTGGAAATTTTTGGAAATTTTGATTATTTGTAATAGAAAAAATTAGTTATCGTAGAAATTCAGAAAACAGTCGTAATTAAAAATTTTACAAAAAAAAACAATCGAATTACTAACGATTATGCTTAGAAATCACTATTTAACAACCTTGATTTGAGGAAATTGACTGCATATGAAAAATTGAGCCGTCCGACTAGTCCATGCAATCGTTTTCTAACATGAAAATCAGTGTTTGCCATAATTTCATAAACGAAATGGAAACTACTGCTAAAATGAGATTTATTAAAAAAAAAAACAAAAAAAAACCCCAATGTATTGCTTTGCAATCTTGTAGTGCTATGGTTTCAATGGTCGAGGAATGCGTAAAAATTGTGATAATGTATTATAATTTTCGCTGCTAGATAAATGTTTTAACGTGAGTGCAAATCTTCTTTACAGATGGTCACACGCAATTCTTGTGTTACGCATTAGAAAATGCGTCGCACTTTCGCACAAATAAAATTTAAATCCTAGTACCCAAATAGATCTTAGCTTTGCAAATACTTCGCTTTGAAAATAATATTCATAGTGCTAACTAAGAATATGCCGAGTGAAAGCCGCTGTTTGCTCGGATGAAATCTGCCAAATGAATTTATCTGTGCGTCACCCACACACAGAGCAAAACAACATCAAAATGATGTATACATATATATATATATATATATAAATATATATATTTAAAAATATATATATATATATATATATATTGCTAAGTTCGAAAAGACAGAAATAATTGCTGTCTGATTACAAGTCGATGATGGTTTATAAAGCAAATCAATTGCTTATAGAAAAGTAAAATTATTAAATATTTAATACTTGCTTGGGTCCGCGCGTTAACAAGCCGGTGCTTGGTATCGTTGGGCCACTTGAATGTACTGTCCGTTAGTACATCTACGTCCAATATAATACAAACCTTAATGGCCTTTATCAGATTTTGTAGATCGGTCGCCAAGTCAAAAAACGTTACAGCCGTTTTACATATCTTTTGATTTCGCTTATTATTTTTAGTATTTGGTTTTTTTGATATTTCTGTATTTGCTTCGTCAGATTTAGGCAATGCGTTAACAACAAAATTTTCCATTCCATTTTCTAGAAGAATGTGTTCAATAACGGCTGGACCACAACCTAAGATTTGCATTAATGTACTCCTCAAACTTTCCCCTGGAGTCGCATTTTCTATTATTGTACGCAGCGCTTCTTCAGATAACTCATGGTTTGCCGTTTTTGCTCGGTCAATTGGATATTTTTCGCGCACGGCAAAGCGTAAACTTTCTCCTTCCGTGTGAGGTCGAAGGATATACAATATTGTTAGCTCAAAATCAGTTAGGATTACATTTCCACGGTCATAAAGCTCCAACAACACATGATAGGCCGCTTCTCCTGTGCCAAATTGAAAATCGACAATCCTGTCCGTGCCCAATTGACATATGTGCTGAAGTCGTTTGTTTTTTAAGTGTTTTCTTAACTTCATGCTAAAACCAGACGGCGCTACATTTTTCGGCCACTCAAACGCGGTTGTGTGAAATCGAGTGCCAGACTCAATCAACAAAGTTGCCTTTTCTGTAGCTCCACTTCCATGAAGTCGAAAGAGATACGTTTTATTGTCAATATCATAGATTTGGTTCACTCGTAAGCCGACAAGCCTGTAATTAAATATAATTATATGTTTTATAAAAGTTGATGTCGGGCGTTATTATCAGAAAAATACTTTCAATTGATCGTAAAAGTGTAAACAAACTTAATAATAATTGTAGAACTGACAATCTCCGACGCGTTAAGACATACGGATGATTAAGAATTTATATACTTTATGGGATCGGAGATGATTCCCTATGTCCGTTACATCGATTTGCACAAAACCATTACACTTTCACACATCTCATAAGTTCAGGGAATAAAAAGAAACAATTTACTTTCGATACTTTCTGGAGCACTTAAAAGTAGAATTGCAATTGTGCAAAACAAAAAGCAAAAAAATAAACAAAAAAATTTAATCAAGCACCTTTGAAGCTCAGCAACTCCACATATTATATCGTAAGAATTGAAGCGGGATTTCATTGTTAATTGTAGCCTGATTTTTAACGTCTTCTTTGTTTACCTGAAAAAGAAAAATAGTTTGTTTTTATAGGCTTATCGTTAAATAAAAGACATAGACTACAAATGAGGAATGTGCAGTCGAAATTAGCCGACTACATCAACAGTTTCTTCCTCAAATTTGCTGAGTGATACAGAGAATAATTTGACTTGTAGTCGTATAAGCTTTGAAAAAAAATGCTAAACAAGTAAGAAGGCTCTGGTCGAGAAATCCCGACTAGACGATACCCTGATCCCTATACTTTACGCGTAGTCAATGTTTGCAAGTATGTGTGTTTGTATGTACGCACATACTGCATACACAACTTCAATGTCCCATATCTCCGGTGTTTCTTAACCGATTTTAAGAAAAATTTCACAGATTGTCATTATTTTGTTTAATATTTCAAACGCCGTCTCAAAGATTTCAAAATTAAAGATTTTGTTGTTAACGATCCCAAACGGGAAACGGGAAGAGTTATCGAAAATCGAAAACAAACTTGTACTGCCTAGGGATTAGGCGAGTTTATGTTCCAAATCTGGAGTCTCTAGCTCTTATAGTCTATGAGATCGACGCGCTCATACATACGGACAGATGGACGGACGGACAGACGGACATGGCTATATCGACTCGGCTGTTGATGCTGATCAATAATATATACACTTTATGGGGTCGGAGATGCTTCCTTCTGCCTGTTACATACTTTTGAACAAAACCATTATACCCTCTTTTCCCATTTTTAATGGGATCAGGGTATAAAAATAGTCTTAACCCTAAAGAGATGTTGTCATCAAATTAATGACATTAAACTCGGCATTTATTATTTGATCGTTTAACGATTTTGGCCATTCGATTAATTTCGTCAAAAGTTTTTACCCGAACACGTTATATGTTTACAAAAATAAGAAAATAATTCAAACAATCTTTGTCATCACATTAATTATTTTTTAAGCAAATTTCATTTATACCACCTATATATTGCTAACTTCGACGTGTGCGAGCTTAGTTTTTGCTTCATGTTAAAGCTTTTCAAAATAGATAAGTTAAGGTCTGATCAATTAACAAGTTATAAAAAATATTTTTACGTTAATGAACATGAAGATTATGTACCTAGCTTTTTGCTTACTTTTAAAAATCAATTGTTAGATTGTTTAAATCCGAATGGCAAGCGATTGTAACAGCATTTGCATGTTAATTGGGATGCAGTATTTATGTCTCCCGCTGACAACTCTGTATACAATTTCTTAAATGAATTTAAATCAGCTGATAAAATAGTGTAAGAATATGAGCACAACAGGTTAGTGACAAGGTAGAAGTAACTACGAAATGTAAAGTAATTCGAACGCAAAATTTTAGTGCGTGTCATTATTATTATTTCACAACTGCTACAGGCATGTTTTTACATACATATGTATGTATATATGTGCATATGTAAATGCATCGGCATTCCGGTCACTTAGTTGAAGTTGTTCGAGCAGAATACACTCAAATATATTAAGAAATTTACTTGATTGAAACACATTTTTGCACAACTTATATGTACAGTAACATAAATTAAATATCTCTACTTACTTTAGATTTCATATACGACAGTTGTTGTTTCTTTGATAAATGTTCTATAAATATCAGCTAGGGCTGCAAATTGCAGATTAAAATATCGATAGATCAGCTACATATTTTTTAGTTACTTATGAAATATTTTATGAAATATTTCTGCATGAATAAAAATAAGCAAAAAACAAACGCAATATTTATATTGTCATTTCGAAATGCAAATGCCACTTTAAAGCCACAACAATTACTTATTACTAAATATATTTACTTTACGGGGTAGGATATGATTTCCCTTTTATTTTTTTGCGATACGCCTTTCATGTCAAAACTAATATACACTTTTCCAATGTATAAATATATTTGAGCACATAAATAAAATATTTTCTAATTGCTAAAAAATAAATATATAACTGTTGTTTGGAGAGGTTTGTAGTGGATAACCTATTATTACTTTTAGTTTGAGCCTTTGAAAATCGGCGCTACTGGTACTGCAATGCCTTTACTCAAAATTAATACCGACAACATATGACATATATTATTGACGATGTTGTGTTTTAAATTAAACTCATCGAGCGTTGATTGATATCGATCTAAAGCAATGCATCGATGTTTTGGAAAAAATCGGTTGTTTAAACTTACAATAAATTGAGTACGTGTCGTTAGTTACTTCCTTTTTACTGCACTCTCTTCGCCTACATAACTAGTCGGTTTTGGTAATTTGGGCAGTGTTTGCAATGCCTAAGTAAATTATTTGAAATTGTAAGTAAATTTATTCAAATTGATCAATGATAAAACATCTGTATTCGAATGTTAAGCTCTCACCAAAAAGCCTTGTTGCCTTCTTGCCGGAATTAGGATCTTTAGTTTCAGGTTAAAAAGGTTTTGTCGGCGGTTGCAAACCTATTGACTCAAAAAAGAAGTAAACTACATATAGATCGACTCAAACGCATTTTTTTTTTAAATAATGTTTGTTTTTTGTTTTGTTAATAAATACTATATAGGTTAAAAACTGCTTAAAAATGATTAGACTGCTATGAAAGCAAATAAATGCTTTATAAACTAAGAAATTATTTTTTTTCAAAAAAACGAAAGGGCCCCAAACATCGATGAATTGAAGCTGCGACCCGATATATAAGCCCCACATAGATTTTTTCAATGAGTATATAATAGAGGAGACGAATTGGCACGCCCACTATCGATAACCTACCTCCATGCCTTGGCTCGACTAAGGCTCGTGTTAAGTTGGCTGCAGTCAGCAGCTGCTTATGTTTTGATTATTGCTTCTTTGCTTATACATCTGGGCCTGCCGCCATAATTGAATTTGTTTTTGTTTTCATTATGGACTGTTTTGTCGTATGTATTTGGCACTGTATGTTTGCTGAAAACCTAATATGTATGTATTTATGTATATATGTATCAGAGCTCATGCCAATGTATTCTCCCTACTCATGTCTTGAATGGTTTGTTTTGATTTGAGTTGTTGCTGTTTAATTCGTTTTGCATTGCATTGCTTGGGTGGCTGAAATCAACTGTTTGTACGTAAACAAATTTAAAATTTATTTTTATTTTATTTAAGTTAATAAATGATAAGCAATCAAAATTATGGGAAACTGCTTTAAAATTGTAATAAAAAAAACTTAATCTAGAATTTTTACAAATAACAATAATATGTGAATATTTCTTTATTATTTTTATTTTTTTGTTTAATGTCTTAACGTAAGTATATTATGTTTGTATGTGTGTTGTTGTATGCACTGGTATAAATATATAAATGTGGTGTTGTTCTTAAGCATAAAAGTAAATTAAAGAATTAATATAATGAACGTAATGTATGTTAAATTAATATCAGTTAAATTCTGATGAAGACTGCAAATATTTTGTAGGATGGGTTGTGTAATGTATTATGTATGTGTATAATGATTCTTGGCTTGATAATGCTGATAAGATCCGAACATTGAGCAATTATATTTCGTTAAGTAAAGTCTGTTTAACTTCAAAATCAAATGTAATGCTCTTGTGTGTTGCTTGGTCTTAGTAATACAATAACAGGGTTGAGGGTTACTGCTCCAGTACTGAGGATGGTATTGAACAGAACCTAATTTAAAATATAAAAAATATATAAGATATATTACAACAATGCGTGATTAACTAAACTTACCATATATGTTGCGGCCGCCTACATTGTGTGCCAATTTCGTATACACAGCAAAATACTGCCAGGACCTATTAAAATAAAATAAAAATAAATATACTTTGAATAATCGTATTTTCAATCTGCGAACTCACCATTAAAACTACTGAGATAAAATTTTCAATTTCTTCGCTTGTGGTCCATGTTTTGCTGCCGATCTCCCCAAGAGCTTCTCCTGCAACAGCCACCTTGCATATAAATGAATAATTAACTTACATACATTCTCATAATATACTTTGCATATTCAAGCTTTTTTTCATATATAATAGCTGCAAAAATCTTCTAGAAAATAATAGAAAATAAAAAATTTTGATTTGCCAATGTATTAATTACATTTTTGTTTTATTCATACATTTATTTCATTTTTAAATAAAAAAGTATATGAGAACATATGTACATATATTTATTTTTTTATTTTATTTATTTTTTGTTGAAGTGCCGAAGGAAAAACGGCTGCAGGTGGTCTAGGCCCGTCATTATGTGTATGCATGTGTGTGCGCCTAACGGGAATAGGAATAGACAAAACGAAAAAATACAAACAACAACAGCACGTGATGGTTGTCGTTGCTGGAACGCACAAGCTGCACAGTGTTATTTTAATACCCTTTATTACAATATTCAATTAATGTCAATGCAATTTTTAACATATATTTATTTAATATACGGACATTTAAGGTTAGGTATATGAATACAAAAATTGAAAAATTTAATTCGGCTTTAAGTCATCTTAAACCTGTTCAATAAGTTAATAATCTTCTACCTTATTTCCAATATATACATACGCATATATAATGGAATTCATATTTAAGTATCTCACGTTTGGCCATACAATTTTACAAAGTTTATATAAAATCTATACTACCCTCCCATGTTAGGCATTAGCAAGCAGATAGAACCAAAAGTCGAAAATTGACAATCTCAACTTTGGCCACCACACACAGCAAACAGAAGTATTGGCGATCACTATTGTTCTCTCGCATCGCACACTTTGAGAGAGACATGAGAGAGAGTTGCCAAAGCAGAAGCGGTACTTTTTCCGCTTGCCCCTTTCCAACGAGCTCTCGCACGCATGGCGGTTTTCGATAACAAAAAGGGGCGGCTATTTTCCTCTCTATTACTTGAATACTTTTTGGATTTTTTATTATGAAAACATCGCTGAACATCGACTGCAATGTTTTCTCTTATATATTCAACACAATCTAGCATTTTTATTTTCATTTAGCTTTATTTTGGCTTTACACACACGATTTTTATTGTAGTTTTTATTTTGCTTTCGTAATAAACGGACCAATTTATATATTTATTCTACGTATTTTGGTATATCGTTAGACTTTTGTATAATTTGATCGTATAATTTCGTTGTTTAGCTTCGGTCACACTAAAGTGACTTACATATTTATAGTGACGGCGCCAATTTAAAACAGTACCAAAAGTAAAGTATTTCAACTTTCGTTCATTAGAACGGGAAGCGGCATTATGTATATACATTCCGGAGCGCTCATTTATAGTACGATCATTTGTCGCAAAAGTGTGTGCAACAGTTTAAAAAAAATAAACGTTAAAGCTTCAAACATTAGAGTGCAATAAATACATTTATTTAATCATTGAATTCACGGAATCAATTTAAATAAATGATCTAATTAAGATTTAAACCTCAGCAGTTGTCCCACATCTAAACAAAATTCCATGCACTTGACGGAAATAATTTCCCGAATCCCATTGCATATAATATCAACGAGTGTATCGAATACAAAGATTGAACATTTATCAGCCGTTCGCCACAAAGCCAAGAAGGCAGCTGCAACATTTTGTTGTTTATAAAAAACTAATTTATAATCGGTGGTGGATTTGCTGATTGTCCATGGCCAACTTATGACCAGACACAAACGGTTCTCAGTTCTTCATCACGCTTGCGACCAAGCAATGACTGAATGGCAAGCACACAATTTTTGGACGCTGGCATTGAGGTGGTAATGGCATGGTAAAGCGCTTTGGTCTGGTGGAAACCGACTAGAACGACCGACCAGTGGATCTGCTGCGGAATATCAAAGCAAAAGTAGAGAATGTGTTACAGAGTACATTAATTTAAAAAGTAAAAGAGTACATTTGTTTTAAAATTCCTAATGTTGTATTTTTGCAAAAGCAGCAGAAGTTACCATTTGCAACAGATATACAAAATATGTTTATTATGGTTGATCTTGAAATATTTTAAATATTTTCACCTTTAGGTAGCCAAAAGAGCCCCATAGCCTCGACCGCCGTTGCTGTCCTTAGTCAGAGGGTAGGTGAGCGTCGATATAGCTGACCCGGCGCCAACTTAAAGAGTTTTATCTCATTTTGAATCTTTCAAACTAAAACTTAAGATTACTTCTTACCAAGAACAGAGTCAACTCGAGCTCTTCATCATTAAGTACCAACACATTTAGAATGTGCTCCTGCAGTAATTTTGACATCGATATTAACAATGCAGCAATGCAACCAATGATAATGGCGCCAACACAGGTTATTTATGAAAATATACTTTGTACTGTTTTTCCCTTACCGAAACGGTATCTACGACGATGACGAATAACAACTATTCAACTAGGGAATTGCGCATAAAGCATTAAAAGAAAATCGTCCGAAAATCGAAAATAATTCAATTTTAAACCCCCATGCTGCAGCTCAAAAAGTATTCAAAGTTTACATTCTCATTGGTTCAGTTAAGTAAAAGCAGGTAGACGATAAGCTTAATACATTCATCGTTTGTCAAAATTAACATAACAAAAAAATTATTAGAAAAATATAGATAATTTTCATATAACTAACTAATTTAAGCTGAAAAAATTAATTTGTTCGTTGTTGTCATTCCAAATGACACTCTTTCTTTCTCCGTTCCAACTGTAGCAGCGTTTATGTTATTTTTAAATTTACCTATGCGTGGAATTACAGCTGAAACATTTTGTGTGAATGTCAACATGTCGCCAAATTGTGTTAATTGCAGCTGAAATTTGTCCGTCGTTTTCATAATAGTATATGTTTGTGTATATTCATATACTGAGCTGTTTATCACCCTCCATTGTTATTGAACGCTCTAAGCAGCACTTTATTGGATCCGCTCAACGCTGACTACGGTAATAATATGCAGGCGCCGCTTATCACTTGTTGTTGTTATGGTATTGCAACTGAAAATCGACATCGCAGCCGCAAAAACAAAACCAACAACAACAAGAGGACATCTGCTTTTGTTCAAAAGAAAACAAAAGTGGATCGTCGAACAATAGGCAAATACAATCAGCAAATCATTCGCTGTCAGACGCCCTTAGAAGTTTAAAGTCTACAGTCGGAAGGTACACCGCTTGAAACAAAAGTCTTAAAACCACAAACATCACATCAGCCAAAAAATATATAATTTATTTATGCCGATAGCAACAGGTGTCCGTGTTGAATGTCTTACAATGGCAATGCAACGACAGTTACAGGATCTGCAACAGCTGATCGATTTGCTGCCCGTCGAAGAGGACCAAGTAATACAGGTAAAGTTTATCAAATTAGAATGATCGCTTGGAAATCTTTATACATAAAGAATAAAACTGACATGAAAGAATTTTTAACTTATTAAATTGTATAAAGTAAAATTTAGTTTTCAGGCCTAATTTATTTGTTTCTACTCTCATTTTTGTATTACACTAATTTTTCTCAATTTTTTTTTGTTAGTCCTTTATCAAATGTCTTGGTGGAAGCGGCGTTCCATTTCAATATGATAAAGTGCAGGCGCTGCTTATTGCCTCACCCTATCCGACTTTGCAAATACTGCAAATTCTATATAGTCAGTCCAAATTCCACATTGGACGCACCGTCAGCACTGCACTGAAACAAATGCTTGATGATGATGACGCATCAAACTTCACTTTAGATACAGCAAAGTCACGTTTCCTCAGCGTGCTGGCTAATTTTCCACAACAAATTTTGGAGGTGGCAACAGTGCAGCAAAAGCTAATAGACCGTCTAGTAAGTGACTCGTGTGGCAACAATGAGCATTTAATGCTGGCTCTGTTGGCACGTCAAGATTCACAACTGATGAAATCGATTTTGCACAAACGACAGCAACAGCAAAAAATATTGTGCAGCAATGCATATCCTACAAGGCAACTGGTGCTCCAACTGGCGTTTAATCAACGGGAGCACTTCGTGCCACGCGTGTGTCAGCAGCTAAAGAACTTTGAGTGCATTGAGGATCGAACATTGCGCAATAACTTACTCATATTGCGACTGGCCAATGAGTTTGCCTTGGGCTCACAGACTCTGGACGAGGTGGCTCAATTGGATCAGACGTTGAGTGCCTTTGATATAACCGCTGTGCCCGCTGAGCTGCAGCCGGTGCAGCAATTCTTCTATGCCGACTTTCAGCGACTGGGCGTGCTGCTCAAATTTTTGCAACAGCAGAAAGGGGGTAACGCCTGCAAGAACATTAAAGTGGATACACTGCTGCGTGCACCTGGAGTCCTTACACTGATCTATGACCATGGCATTCAATGTGATAACGAACTGGTGGTTCAGCTCATTGAGCGCACCTACAAGTGGCAGCAGCAGACACCGGCCTTAAAATGTGTTCGTACCGAGGAGCTGGAAACTTGGAGCTACTACACAGCTTTGTGTCATGTGTACAATATAATATTGAAGCTACATGAATCGAGTGTAAGGGAGCAGCTTTTGTTGCTATCCGCTCAGTTGCGTCAGCTGCGCGATCTTGGCTTACTCTGTTCGCTCCTGGAGGATATATTCCAGCTGGTCTTCCTACGCTGGGAGCAGCTCCAAAATACAAAGCAATGCGATGGCGACGACGACGACGATGATGAGCAGTATGTGGATGATGAGGCGACGCCTCCACGCCCAACAAATCCCCCTTCAGCACAGAAACGTCGTTATGGTTTTATTTGCCGTGCACCAGCCTTATATGCTCTATTTAGCTATTTGAAGAGCTTTGTCACCAAAAAGCTGCACACGCATGATTTTAAGTACGCCACAGAGAAGCAACAGCGTTGCTTTCAGCGTCTGGTGGATGCCATCAGTGAGGCGCTCTGGAAATTCAGTGTTCTCCAAAAAATCGAACAATCACTTGCAAAGGCAGAAGCACCTGCGTCAGATTGCAGTTTGGAACCAGAACAGCTGCTGCAGCTCATCCAATTGCATAGCCATGCACGAGAGAAGGCCTCCAGCGATGATGAAAGTCGCGAACGCTCATATCACGCTTCTAGTCTAACACGACGCAAGTCACGCAGGCAGCGTCGAGCGGCTAGTTTTAGTGGCGCAGCTGACAGCAGATCGGCAGATGCCCCTACGCTGGAACAGTGCCGGGCGAGAGCCCAGCATCTACTGCAGAGCGGCGGTGCACACAATAAGGAACCAGCGCTAGATATGGCACAACCAAAAGATCGCTCCATCATACCCAAAATGCTAAGCACTCCGGAGCAATTGGCCATTATGGCGCTGGCGCTTAAAAACTTTAACGATGTTCAGTATATAATAGAGGTAAGTTCAAGTTTGTTTTAGAGCTGCTAATTGATTAATATCCCACTCTTCTTCTTGTCAGACATTTCACCTAGAACAAAGCCAGCTGAGTCGCGAGCTGCAGTTCATGGAAAACCAGCAGCTTATTAAACAAAAATTGGCCAACATCTATGCTAACTATGAGACCCTTACTGGGGAAGCCAATTCTACAAAGAGCAACAGCACCACCACAACCACAGTGGAGCAAATAAAAAGTGTTGCCGCCAAGGGCTTTGAGTTATCAAAAATCATCAGCGTGGTGGACAATTTTGCACAATCCCAGAAGTTACAACATAGCGCCGAAATGAAAAGTTTACTACAGCGACACAGCGCGAATGTACAATATGGATTCCTGCAGCAGTTTCACGAGCGCAATCTAAATGTATTAATTGTCTGCGATTTGATTATAAATCTCAGTTTCAATCGTGAGATTACCTGCAATTTGTTGTTGGTCATACGACGCCAGCAGCAACAACAGTTGCAGCAACAACAATCCTCTGGTGACAGTTCAAGTGATAGCAATCCTCGTGAGATTGGTGCCATGTATCTAATGGAGAATCTTTGCGAGTGCATGCGTTTGCTGGAGCGTGCTGGTCGTAAGCCGGCGCTAAATTTACTACTCTGCCGGCACAGCCATTCTTTAAGGCCAGCTCCACTGGCATTGCAGTTGCAAAGAGAGACAGCCTTTACTACGCTGTACCAAAATTACTGTTCGGAAAATGCGTATTCGCGGGATTTGCGCGTCCACGCATCACTCTTTCAGAACCTAAAATCAAGGCACAATTACTATGCCCGCTTCTGTGGCTATATTCAGCAGTTAGCCCGTCTGCTACAGCTTCGTGATCCCAATCAAGAGTATCACAATACGCAGCTATTACGGCATGATCCCTATCAGATCATTGGCGAGCTGATCTACGATTGCGACCTCACACCGCTGGAGATTGAGGCCAATGTGGCAGCACTGCATCTAAATCTGGTGCACGTCATAGCACTCAATATATGTCCACAGCTGGCGGAGGGAAGTGTACAGCAGTCACAGCGCTTTGTGTCAGCTCAGAAACAGGAAACCGTACACAACTACATTGCCCAGCATAATCAGCTGCTGGCTCAATTGCTTCAGTCAATCCAACTGGCCGATCTACCAGCGACTGATCTTCCTGAGACAGACTTAAACTTCAGCTGCTTGCGCCAATTGATGCAGCTTCCTGAAACGGCGACACTTGCGCTTATGCATAAAGATAATCCTGTGATGGCAGCCCTACATGCCTATAAACTGCAAAGTGCTACATTAGACCGTTTGAAGCTTAAAAATGAGGTTCAATTGCGCATTCTCCTGCTGGGCATTAGCGGTCAGGGTGGTATGTTTACAATTAACCTATAAATTCAAAAACAAATTAAATTGAGTCTTAATTTTGTTTTCTTTATAGAACCCGTTACTGTTCTAAAGAATCGTATTGATCGTTTGATTAGTGAGCTTGTTGCAGAGGATCCAAGGCACATACAATTGGCTGCCCATATCAACGACTTGGGCCTCAGGGCGCAACTGTTGCAGCAACATTTTACTAAAATCTCTAGCAGTCAGTTGGCCAAGAAACTCATCGAGCAAACGCTGCAGCATCGGATGGCGGAGCGCGCCATTCCACAGTTGCTGCGACGCCAACTGGAACACACTCTCTCTGACATAACAATCTATGCGAGTGTTTCGGCGCTGCTGCACTTCGAGAGCTGGCCACAGGCTTATGATTTTGGCCGTCAAACGCCGAATGTGATATTCGAGCAGCTTCTGCTGAGTAGACACTACGAGCTGTGTTACGAATGGTGCCGCATGGTGCAGCTAACAGATTCGGCTGGACAGCAGCGTGTCTGCCTGCTTACTCTATTGGATGCGTTTCTGGAGTTTAACGACGAGGATGTGTTGGATCCATACTTATTACAAATTGCGGAACAATTTCCAAATACGGTGTTAGTCAATTTTCTGGATACGCACAAGGACAAGATGCGTTCGCTGGCGCTTCTGCAATGGCTAGTTAACTATTTGAAGCGACATGCTCGCGACTCTCGGCCCTATCTCAATTATCAGTTATCACTCGATCTTTTGCGACAGTTGCCCCACACTGAGCGTTCACACTTTTGGGCTCTCCTGCGATATCCCCTACTTATTGTAGAGCAACTGGTAATGAATACTCGTTTTGAGCTGCTCACCAAGCTGCTGGAGCCTATGCGCACCAAATTGCAGCAGCGCATTCCACTCGGTCCCTGTGGTTATTGCTTTGACAAGCGTGGTCACACGTACGACGTCCAAAAAAGCAGCACAACCAGCAGCGGCGACAAGAGTACCGGCAAAAAGAGATTTCAACTTGGACAGACCAGCTCGGAGGCGTTTATACTGTTGAACTTTAACTCATATCAGCAGGATCATGTGGTTAGCACTGATTGCCTGGATCTGTTATTGCGAATTTATGCCAGCAAGGCATTGGATTATCACATTGCCGATGTGCGTGCAAGAATTACTTCAGAGCAGGGATCATTTGGCACAGATGTGCAGAACTCTTTGGATTCATTGTGTGGAGCCTTTCAGATGCCCAAACAGGCACCAAACAGGGAACAATGGACGCCTGATGAAGACGCCACTCACTGTATGTGCTGTCGTCGTTCTGCATTCACTATGCTCATGCGTAGACATCATTGTCGTCGCTGTGGTCGTGTCGTCTGCTATGCGTGCTCCACACAGCGTATGGTTATTCCAGAACTCTATGGAGATGTCGAGGTGCGCGTCTGTAATGATTGCAGCATTCAAGTTGTTGCAGAAAAGACGTTGCATGTCAACGAATCGTCATCTATTAAGCCACGAGCATCATCAAGTTCTTCGGGTGCATACAAGTGGCGTCTAAGCGGCATCATAACTCACGACAAGTTGCTGAGGGAGGAGTTCTGCTACGAGCATGCGCCAAGCGTGGCACTTAGCTTGTTCATATTACGACATCACTCAGATCAACGTCAGTGCGTAGATCTATTGCTATTTCACTGCCGCAAGCTGGAAAAGCTCATAGTGCCTAACCCAGAAGTTGACTATGAGCTGGTTGCCAAAATGATGAACTGCCTAGCATTGGCAGCAAAAGTAAACATTTTCTTATATATTGACGACCTTTAATTAATCGATTTGTGCTTCATTTTAGGTTCGAGGTGCGCCTGGAGAGTTTGAAACCATACGCGAGCATTCGGAGATCATCATGGCAGTGGTACAACAGGGCTGCGAGTCCCTAATACCAGCCGGACCATTAAACAACCACAGTATGCGCCAACTAGCCGATGCTTTAGTTGAGGCGGAGCACTGGAAACTGGCACTGGAGGTGCACCTAAAATGGGGCTTTGCTACCACAGGTGTGATGGCAGCCCATGGCTTGGCCTGTTTGCGTGCTGGGTGCTATGATGCTGGTGAGCAGTGCTATCAATATTTAGTCACATTAAGAATATTTTTTCTTTATGAGCAAAACTAAAATTTGGTTATTTACAATAAGCGACCGAAAAGGTTGCGATTTTAACTTATTCAAGCTAAAAGATATTTTTGAAATATTTTTTATTCGTCAATTCATTTTTGCGTATATTCATTCGTCGCGTACATTAACATAGGTATATCTTTTGGTGTTTCCAACACTTGCTTACTTTGTATACTCTGACATTGAAGATCTTCGACACCTTTAAAGCTAATCACCAAAAACTTGGCGAATATCTTGGTCCTTGTCTGCGTCGGAGCGTTACGCCCACAGGGGGGGCTGGAAAATTTATAAATAGCCAATACACCTCGAATTGCGAGTTGAAAAAAGCTAGTCACTAAACTTAACAAAACTAGTCACAAAAAACATTAAACATTAAAGAAAGGCAGACCGCCGATTCACTTACCCTTCTATTGTAACTGAACTGGGAATAGTCCTGTTGTAAAGACACATCAACCGGTGAGCCAAATACATCAAGAGTAACAAAAGAAAGCTGCTTAACAGAAAGTCCGCCCAGAACCTATTCTAAACTCATACAGCAAGTAAAATATTGCAATAGAGCCCAGCTGACTGCAGCATCTGCTGATACGTGTATAAAAAAAAACAGGTGGTTTCGCATCTCCCTAAAAAACAGGTATTATTCATTGGGAATGTCTTAACCTTTTAATAGGTTTAGTCAGTTATTCACTTTTTAATTTTGCCAAATAGCTGTTGAAATGTGGAACATATATAGGTATGTTTTATCAACCTGCAACTTGAAATTTATCGTTTCTATATTGATTTTTGTATATGGCCAACCACAGAAAGATTTCATATAAATAATAATTGTTATTTGTTATTGCATGTAAGTAGTTGCACAAAGTCATCGTGGAATATTTACTTAAAACTACTCGCCATTTCCCTAAACAAAGGTTGCATGAAAGTATTTGCATCGTGACAAAGTGGTAAATTTTTCGAAAATTCATCTCTAAGTGGATAGATTTTGAAATCAAAGCTTACTGTGGATTGCATACAGTACCCGCAATCAAGCTTCCGCAGAAGCTATATTAAATTTTGTGTTTTCTTTTATTCAAGCTTTTTTTTTCTTTCCAGCACGTGAAAAATTTGCACATTGCATGACGCGTTTGTCCACCGAGGAGCAAAATAGTTGCATCTATAAGGACATATTTGGCAAGGACAGGACAACTCAAGCATCTCAAAGTGCCACGCCCCCTACCACACCCAAGAAACGTTCACAACGCGGCCCTGCCTTACTGCAGGAAATACTCCAGCTTATTGCAGCAATGCCACAGGTACAACCACAGCCAGAGACTCTACAACGTGCGTCGCTTATTCGCAACTCGAATACGTCGTTGGCTTCACTTTTCTCGCGCCGTCGCGAGCCGTATATAGCGCAGACGACACTGCGAGAGCCAGCGCTTAATGTGATTAACGCGCTGGCCAATTTGAAGCACATTGCCAAGGGTCAGTATGGTGAGCCCACTGTGAAAAGTGGCACCGAAGACAATCGTCAGTCGCGGGCCTTTGAGGAATCTTTGCATTATGTGCTCACCTATGGAAGCCATGCGGACATTCTACAGTTTCTCATGCAGCGCGATGAGGTGCGTGCGGCACTGCGCTACTGGCAGTATCAGCTGGATCCGGAGCTGTTCCTACTGCACATATTCCAGGTCTCACTGGCCAGTGGTCGTTTACCGTCTTTGGTTGACGAACTGCAACAGATAAATGCCGATGCACAGTTGAGTTCGTGGCGTGTGCCGTTACTGCAGACCTGCAGATATTTGGAACAGCATCAACATCTCAATTCCCTGTACCAACTGCAGCTTCTGCTCAAGGATCCAGTGCGTGCGAGTATGACTTGTGTCAAGTTTTACCCTTTGCACTGCGAAAACTTTCAAAAGTTGCACGCAAATGCTCAGCACTTAATATCAGCTCATATGCATCTGCAGGGCGAACTGGACCTGGCGAAGTGGGAGCATCTGCAGCGAGAGCAACAGCAAGCGGGGAGCAGGCGTGCAAGCGTTGCAAGTTCCAATTCTGCCACCACTTGTTTTGCAATGCAACTAGATGCACGTGCTCTTAATGGACACATTAATACGATACGACGCCAAATGGAGTTGGCCAAGTTTTTGGCACAGTGTGAAAGGGAACAGGCGCCGGTGCGTGGTTTGCTTTGCACACTGCAAATACTGAAGCAGATACGAATGGAGGCGACACGTGGCACATTGCCAACATTGTTTGATGGCGCTGCGGATAAGATCCAGCTGTGCATTCTGGTGCTACTCTGTGGCAAAAACATTGATGAGGGCTTTGGCCTAGCATACGGGTATGTTTAAACTACGTTTCTCATAGCATCGTCTGCATGCTTAAGATTCTCTTTTACAGTATTCTACAGGATTATAAACTGGCGCCGATGAGTGTGTTTGGCGCCACGGCCAAATATTTGGCGAAAAATGAGCGGCTGAGCGAAGTGGATCGACTGCTTGACTGCATAGCCAGCAACAATGGCAACAGCAGCACTGCGGAGTCCGATGAGCTGCTCTCGATTGCAGTTAATGCCGCTGTGCATAGCAGTGAACCAGAGACAAAGCAGGCGTTGGATAAGTTGGTCAAGCGCATTGGAAACGTCGAACTGCGCATATCTTCATACATATTTATTGGTCAACTAAAGTCTGCATACTTGCTGGCCAACAAGCATGAGCGCGTGGCAGACATACGAAAAATCTTGAGACAGGCGGAGATGACCAGTCAAGTACATATTAAGAAACTCTGTGAGAAGAAATTGAATATGAATTCCACGCCAATGTCGCCTACGCCTCTGTGATAAGATATTAAATAAGGCAATATATCACTTTAAATTATGATAGCTTTATTTTTATTAACTTATATTATTGAAAAATTTATTTTAAATCTTTCCAAAAACCAATGCGTTGGTCAACTATTTCAGAACCATTACTCATTGCTCAACGACTTTTTCACAAAGTTCCAAATTATACACATATATATAGATATTTTAAATATTACGGTATTTAGCAACAAGTTATAATAGTGCTATTGTTAATTAATTGTGAAATAAATTAAATAAATCAAAGGCGCCAAGTTCTTAACTAAACGAAGAGCTGAATGTCAGAAAATATCAATAACTGAAAAAGCTGAGTGAAAGTAATTGCAAACAGATCCAGAGTTTCCATATTAGGGGTAATTGTTATTATTAATATCGTATCATCAATCTGTATTATCAACTGAAAGGCAAAAAGCCTGATTTCTTGGCAGCCATGAGAGTTGAAGATGCAAACGAGCTGTACAACCATTTTTTAAATCGTCCTCGACAGTCGTACGACAGCAACAAAATCAAAGGTAATCAGTTTTTTATGTGAAATCAACATACAGTTTGCTAACAAAGTGTTTACACTTTAGAGCTATAGGGGCACTCTGAATGTTGTTTTTATTTTTATAAGTTGTTCAATCAATTATCTCATAAACCTATTTAACAAAACTTAAATAATATTAACAAAGAAAAATAAAACAATTGAGAGGGCTCTAGTCGAGAAATCCCGACTAGGCGATACCCTGAAACCTATACTTAACGCGTACAGTCAGTGCTTGCATGTGTGTGTGCGCATATTGCATACTCAACTTCAATGTTCCATGTCTCCGGTGTTTCTCAACTGATTTTAATAAAAAATTTCACAGATTTTCATTATTTTGTTTAATAGTTTTAAATTTTCCAAATTCAAGATTTTGTTGTTATCGATCCCATGTGGATGTCAGAATTATCGAATATCAAAACAATCTTGTACTGCCTAGGGATTAGGCAAGCTTAAGTTCCAAATCTGGAGTCTCTAGCTCTTTTATAGTAAGTAGCGTTAAGTATAGGGTTCAGGGTATCGTCTAGTCGGGATTTCTCGACTAGAGCCTTCTTTCTTGTTTCAATTAACTAAAAATTTAAAAGGCAGGATAAGATGATGTTAAAAATCGAACGTTATAGGACTTATGTAGAAGATGACGATATAGATTCACTATCTCGTATCCGTCATAAAAATGTTGCTGAACTTTATCAATCAGATGACAAAGATAGTATTCTGGTGGAGTACGCAGATTGTGGAAATTTTTATTACTACTTACATGGAATCCATTTTATATATATAAAGGCTCGGATATTAAACGTTTGGTATTAATTGGTAAATAACCTTATATTATAGTATTGTGCTAATATAATGACTTTAAAATTCATAACTTTCGTAGGGGAACGTCCGCATGTTTGTGATTAAATGTACCTAATTCTGAGCTCATCAAGGAACTGATGGAAAAATGCTGGAACTCGAATCCAGACGAAAGACTTTCAATTGAAGAACTACTTTCAAAAGCGCATAATTTTCTTAAGTAAGCTTAACACCTAAACCTATAACTAAGAAAATAATTTCTCTCGGATGATTCATGCAATTGCAGAAGTCTCGAACCTACAACATTGGACCACGTTTTAAGTGCTGATTTAGGAGCAGTTATAAATTTCCACGAAGTAAAAATAGACAAGATGGTATTATAATTAATCATGTTCTTTGTCAAACAAAAAAATAATATAATTGTTTTATGGATCTCAGATCAAAGCATTACAAAAATGTGCAGAGAGCTAATGAGTACAATGGGGACTGTATCCCTTTTAAGTTATGTATCTATGTTTGGCATTGCTATGAATGGACAAAGTTCATATTTAATCATGGAATATGTTGAGGGTGAATCCTTGTACGACTATTTGAAAAAAACGATTTTGATTTGTATATATTGAAAAGATGAACCCGATTTACCTTTGCAATATGACGTCTAAGAATATAATTGTGCAAACTAATGGAATCAGCGAAAAAAAAACATATAATTGACCTAATTTTAAAACTAATACAGATTAACTACCCGTATTTCTTCAAATTCTCATTCCTCCCACAGTATTATACAAATAATCCCTTGTACATAAGTTATGAAACATCGAAATATGTTTTTTATGTATTTATTCGAGCGTAGGTGTATTCGAAAGGTTTATTCACAAAACAGAGCATTGTATATACCTTTGGTATCATCTTTTGGGAGGTATTTGCATGCAAGAAGGCTGATACCCTGATCCCTATACTTTACGCCTACAGTTAGTAGTTGCAAGTATGTGTGTGGGTGTGCACCCGCATACTACATACTGCATACACAACTTCAATGTCCATATCTCCGGTGTTTCTTATCCGATTTTAATAAAAATTTCACAGATTGTCATTATTTTGTTTAATGTATCATACGCTGTCTCAAAGTTTTCCAAATTGAATATTATGTTTTGATTGATACCATGCGTATATCGAAAACGGGAAGAGTTATCGAAAATCGAAAACAAACTTGTACTGTCTAGGGATTAGGCGAGCTTAAGTTCCAAATCTGGAGTCTCTAGCTCTTATAGTCTCTGAAATCGACGCGTTCATACGTACGGGCGGACAGACGGACGGACAGACGGACTGACAGACGGACATGGCTATATCAACTCGGCTGTTGATGCTGATCAATAATATATATACTTTATGGGGTCGGAGATGCTTCCTTCTGCCTGTTACATACTTTTGCACAAAACCATTAAACCCTTTTTACCCATTTTTAATGGGATCAGGGTATAACAAGTAAGAAGGCTCTAGTCGAGAAATCCGGACTAGACGATACCCTGATCCCTACACTTTACGCGTACAGTCAGTGTTTGCAAGTATGTGTGTTTGTATGTACGCACATACTGCATACTGCATACACAACTTCAATGTCCCATATCTCCAATGATTCTTAGCCGATTTTAATAAACATTTCACAGATTGTCATTATTTTGTTCATTATTTCAAGTGCCGTCTCAAAGTTTTCAAAATGCAAGATTTTGTTGTTATCGATCACATGTGTATATCGAAAACGGGATGAGTTATCGAAAATCGAAAACAAACTTGTACTGCCTAGGGATTAGGCGAGCTTAAGTGCTCTTATAGTCTCTGAGATCGACGCGTTCATACATACGGGCGGACAGACGGACGGACAGACGGACTGACAGACGGACATGGCTATATCAACTCGGCTGTTGATGCTGATCAATAATATATATACCTTATGGGGTCGGAGATGCTTCCTTCTGCCTGTTACATACTTTTGCACAAAACCATTAAACCCTTTTTACCCATTTTTAATGGGATCAGGGTATAACAAGTAAGAAGGCTCTAGTCGAGAAATCCGGACTAGACGATACCCTGATCCCTACACTTTACGCGTACAGTCAGTGTTTGCAAGTATGTGTGTTTGTATGTACGCACATACTGCATACTGCATACACAACTTCAATGTCCCATATCTCCAATGATTCTTAGCCGATTTTAATAAACATTTCACAGATTGTCATTATTTTGTTCATTATTTCAAGTGCCGTCTCAAAGTTTTCAAAATGCAAGATTTTGTTGTTATCGATCACATGTGTATATCGAAAACGGGATGAGTTATCGAAAATCGAAAACAAACTTGTACTGCCTAGGGATTAGGCGAGCTTAGTGCTCTTATAGTCTCTGAGATCGACGCGTTCATACATACGGGCGGACAGACGGACGGACAGACGGACTGACAGACGGACATGGCTATATCAACTCGGCTGTTGATGCTGATCAATAATATATATACTTTATGGGGTCGGAGATGCTTCCTTCTGCCTGTTACATACTTTTGCACAAAACCATTAAACCCTTTTTACCCATTTTTAATGGGATCAGGGTATAAAAATGTATAAATTATGAATATGGCTTAAAACTTGTTAAATCTTTTTCCATTTTAACCTTTCATACTGCAGTGTTTTGGAAAAAGTAAAAATCACAAAGTTTACAAAGCTCTTTGGCGGGAGCTTGACGTATCGTTGAAAAGATTTGAGATCAACGATATCACGCGAGATTTTGAGGTAGAGATAAAACGTCTCCGAGAAGTGGACCATGATAATATTGTCAGACTTTATGGCATTAGTTACAAAAGAGGTATTGCGCACTTACTCATGGATTATGCTGATTGTGGCTCGCTGCACAACTATTTGCACGGAGAAGAAAAACGACAATATACAGTAATAAATGTCTTACATTGGATGCAACAGGCTGCAAAGGTATAAACAATTACTTCGCGAGTCCAATCAATTTACAGATTTTTATATTGAATTCTACTTCAAGGGTATTGACTTTCTTCTTAACGAGAAAATCGTCATACATTGCATTTTAAATTCTGAAAACATGTTGCTATTTGAAAACTACTGAAATTTAAAAATTTGTACTTCCCACAAATATGAAAAAACACATTTTTTAAATTAAAATGACAAACATATTTTTATCCTTGGAGATCTTTGATGGAGAAGTTTATTCTAAGGAAAGTGACGTGTATAGCTTTGGAATTGTACTTTGGGAAGCTATGACAGGCAAGAAGCCTTTTTATACCCTGATTCCATTAAAAATGGGAAAAAGGGTATAATGGTTTTGTGCAAAAGTATGTAACAGGCAAAAGAAAGCATCTCCGACCTTATAAAGTATATATATTCTTGATCAGCATCAACAGTCGAGTCGATATAGCCATGTCCGTCTGTCCGTCTGTCTGTATGTATGAGCGCGTCGATCTCAGAGACTATAAGAGCTAGAGACTCCAGATTTGGAACTTGAGCTCGCCTAATCCCTAGGCAGTACAAGTTTGTTTTCGATTTTCGATAACTCTTCCCGTTTCGATATATACATGGGATCGATAACAATAAAATCTTGAATTTGAAAATTTTTAGATGGTATTTGAATTAATAATCAAAATAATAATCTGTTGAATTTTTTTTAAATCGGTTGAGAAACACCGGAGATATGGAACCTTGAAGTTGAGTATGTAGTATGCAGTATGGTCCTACACACACGCACACATACTTGCAAGCACTGACTTTACGCGTAAGGTATAGGGATCAGGGCATCGTCTAGTCGGGATTTCGCGGCTAGAGCCTTCTTACTTGTTTTAAAGGGTGCGTGTTGATATTGAATGTAAAGTCGCTCCGGTCATAAGCCTTTTGGATATCAATTTCGGAAAGGTAAAATACAATAAGTTATGTGCTTTTTTTTTGAAATATATTAATTGAGGCCCATCAGGAACGTGTGGGAAAAGGTCACTTCGGCGATATCTACAAAGCCAAATGGTGTGACAAAGAGATCGCTTTTCAGAAATGCGAAAAAAGCAAACTAGGAAGCGACGTTGAAAATATGATCGGAGAACTTGCCCGCCGTGACCATGCGAACATTATGAGAGTTTATGGAATTGTATTTGATGATAATCTTGCATTTATACTAATGGATTATCCAGACTGCACATCCCTTGACAACTACTTGTATGGAAAAGAAAATCTGGAGTATACATTTGGTCGCGGTATCAATTGGATGATACATTTAACTAAGGTTTGATCTAACTCTGTTACATAAACACAAAAACTGTTCTTCAAAATTTTAACTTACAGGGCTTAGCTTATCGCAATCAATGAAGTTTAACCCTTTGCTTTCAAAGTTAACTAAATTTCGGGTACATCTGTTACGAGCTGAAAACTTCAGAATTTTGAAAATTAGTGGTTTGTTGTGTGCGGATTCTATTAAGGCAAGTAAATATGTACGATACATATAACTAGCCAAGTTTATCCTGGGGGTGAAATAACCCTGTTTTAAATGTTGTCAAACATAGTTTTGGACCTTGCGTTTACTAATCGGATGCCTAAGCATTTGTTGCCGAACATGTTTCGAATGTAGTTAAGTCTTGTGTTAACCGAACAAACTTAAGCTTCGGTTGATAAACGCGAACCAAATACAGAACCAAAGTTATTGTTATGACCAATATAAGCAAAATGTCAAATTTAATAACTAAAGAACAACAAGGTAGATCATTAATGACTTACTGAACAGGTTTAAAATGACTAAAAACAAAATTAACACTAACCATAAAATAAACACACTTTACATTCATATACTTGTCCCTGTATTAACAAGAAAGAAGGCTCTAGTCGAGAAATCCCGACTAGACGATACGCTGATCCCTATACTTTACGCGTACAGTCAGTGCTTGCAAGTATGTGTGTATGTGTGTACGCGCATACTGCACACTGCGTTAAAAACTTCAATGTCCCATATCTCCGGTGTTTCTTAACCGATTTTAAAAAAAATTTCACAGATTGTCATTATTTTGTTTAATATTTCAAATTCTATCCTAAAGTTTTCCAAATTCAAGATTTTGTTGTTGATGAGTTATCGAAAATCGGAAACAAACTTGTACTGCCTGGGGATTCCAAATCTGGACTCTCTAGCTCTTATAGTCTCTGAGATCGGTTGGCTCATACATACGGACAGACGGACGGACGGACGGACGGACGGAAAGACGGACATGGCTATATCGACTCGGCTGTTGATGCTGATCAGGAATATATATACTTTATGGGGTCGAAGATGCTTCCTTCTACCTGTTACATACTTTTTACCCTTTTTTCCCATTTTTAATGGGATCAGGGTATAAAAACTAAATAAGAACATGTCTTCAAAGCGTCGTTCACTTTTCGAAACAAAACAATAAGGCTCTAGTTGAGAAATCCCGTTTAGACGATACCATGATCCCTATACTTTACGCGTACAGTCAGTGCGTGCAAGTATGTGTGCGTGTGTGTACGACCATACTGCATACTGTATACTCAACTTTAAGGTTCCATAACTTTTTTAACCGAATTTAATAAAAATTTCAAAGATTGTCATTACTTTGATTAATAATTCAAATGCGATCTAAAGTTTTTTCAAATTCAAGATCTTGATCACATGTGTATATTGGAAACGGGATGAGTTATCGAAAATCCAAAACAAACTTGTACTGCCTAGGGATTAGGCGAGCTTAAATTCGAAATCTGGAGTCTCTAGCTCTTATAGTCTCTGAGATCGACGCGTTCATACATACAGACGGACAGACGGACATGGCTATATCGACTCGACTGTTGATGCTGATAAAGAATATATATACTTTATGGGGTCGGAGATGCTTCCTTCTGCCTGTTACATACTTTTGCACAAATTCATTATACCCTTTTTCCCATTTTGAATGGGATGAGGGTATAAAAAAAAAGCAACAGATGTGAAAAAAATCAAAAACTAATCGGTTTAAAAATCATTTTTCTTCTTCTTTTTGACAGAGAGATTGTGAACTTTAATAGTATTGAAATGGGAAAGGTATAAAGCATAACATTAAGTTTTCTTTTTATATCAATTGCTTAGCTTAAGTTCCAAATCTGAAGTCTCTAGCTCTTATAGTCTCTGAGATCGGTTGGCTCACACATAAGGACGGACAGACGGACATGGCTATATCGACTCTGCTGTTGATGCTGATCAATAATATATATACTTTATGGGATCGGAGAAGCTTCCTTTTGCCTGTTACATACTTTTACACAAAACCCTTATACCCTTTTTTCCCATTTTTAATGGAATATTCTGATTGTGGATCTCTTTACAGCTTTCTTCATGGAAAAGAACAGAGAATTTACACCATGTCAGATGGCATTTACTGGATGACTCAGCTTTTTAAGGATCGTTTGTGTACTAAACAAAGTATAAGAAAACATTTGTTTATGTTCATGTAAATTTAGACACTCTGTTTTTATATTCATATAAAATGTAGACATTAGTTAAATTGTTAAGATCAATGCTTGTGTGCATATAAATGTAGACACTCATTAAATTGTTAAGATCAATGCTTGTGTGCATATAAATAAAGATACTTATTAAATTCATAAGACCTCATACACAGAAATAAGATGCACCCAATCTTGAGCTATGTATAAATAGAAACCTGATGTACTATTAAGATATGGTACCTTTGCACGCATAGGTTAACCTTTCATTGTTTATGTCGACCCATAAAAGATTATCATAACTAACCCTAAGCAAAGTATTATTCTAAGAATATTTTGTATATAAGGCATAAATATCTCTCAATAAACTCAGTGTCTTATAGAGTCTTAGTACGTCAAATACAAGTCTATTTCACTAATTTTCTGCACTGTGCGCAACGAAGGACCTCCCTCTCCGCAGTCCAATTATTTTCAAGTACTAGTTGCGACGAATTTATTACTTCCCTTTCATTACATACAAACAATATTAATTTACTGTTTATTATTTTAAGGGAATCACCAACTAAGAATAACACAGATGTTGGCACGCCCGGTCACAAAGCACCTGAGGTTTTTTTTAATTTACAAGTAAGTAAAATATCAGTATGTTGATCGATCAAATTTCAGGTTTTAGAAGGGTTAGAGTACACGGAAAAGTGTGATGTATACAGCTTTGGCATCATTATATGGGAGGTAATGTCGCGCCATAAACCTTTTGATCACTTGGAAACTCGCCGCCCAGACTTCATCGCGAAACTTACGGTCAATATGAAGGATCGACCTAAATTAAGTGATCTTGTTCCCGAATGTAAGGAATTACTTAACTTGATTGAAATTTGTTGGCATCATGACCCAATAGAGCGACCAGATGCGAGTTCAAAAAAATAGATGAAAAATACCTATCGAAAATACCTTGTGGTTATAATTTTTATATTAAACAAGAAGGCTCTAGTCGAGAAATCCCGACTAGACGATACCCTGATCCCTATACTTTACGCGTACAGTCAGCGTTTGCAAGTATGTGTGCGTGTGTGTACGACCATACTGCATACTCCATACTCAACTTCAAGGTTCCATATCTCCGGTGTTTCTTAACCGATTTTAATAAACATTTCACAGATTGTCATTATTTTGTTCATTATTTCAAATGCCATCTCAAAGTTTTCAAAATTCAAGATTTTGTTGTTATCGATCCCATGTGTATATCGAAAACGGGATGAGTTATCGAAAATCGAAAACAAAATTGTACTGCCTAGGGATTAGGCGAGCTTAAGTTCCAAATCTGGAGTCTCTAGCTCTTATTTGCACAAAACCATTATACCCATTTTCCCATTTTTAATGGGATCAGGGTATAAAAAAACAATGATGTAGAAGAACAACCAGAAACAAAAGAAAATCTACAATTATATATTATACTGTGTTACATAAACGAATCTCACTAAAGTATTTTGTATTCTGTGCATTGATAACATTTACAGTTAGCCAATAAATGCTTTACACAATGTGAAAAATTTTGATATTTTCAATTTAGAGCTATAGGCTATAGGTTATAAGTAATTCAGTCAATTATCTCTTAAATCTATTGAAGAAATCTTAAAAAACATGAACATTAACAAAGAACAATTTAATATACTAACAAAGGCACTAAACTCAACTGACCCGAAATTCTTCACACACTTTCGTTTTTGGTGTATTTTTGTTGTGAAATTCGTATGTACAGTTACTTTTAATTAAAATAAAAACGCGCAGCTCTTGGTAATGCAATTTTCTAAGAAATTTCATAATTGGAATATAGAGTTTAATCGGGACAATTTTAGACGGTTTTCAAATGCCAGACTAGCGGTTACCTTCCGACATGATCCATTTGGATCATTTCCAACTTCGGGAAATCGGCCTCTTAGATTGCAGAAATGTTAGCAATTAGCAGGAAAGCCGCGTTAAAAACGGGGTAAAAATGGAGGCGAAGTCTTCAAATAGACGGCTGCGGACAATAGCTCCGAGGGCAGAGCGAATTATGGTCAGAAGGCTTGCTAATGAGATGATGAATGATTGTGGAATCACCATATCTCGCGAATGTGCCCAAAAAGCCATGAGAAGTACTGACCCGTAAAACACGAGCTGTACAGTCGGTATAATATTTTTGGTTTTCAAGTGCTTTCAACGGCTGGCGCCACACTCTGCTGGGGGCATTATCATAGTATAGCATAATTGTGGATTCGTCACAAAATACCACGTCGTCCCAATATGTATCTGGCCCACGTGGATCCTGGCAAAAGTTAAACGTGTCTGAACATGCTTCGCCGAAATTAACGTACTTTTCGAGCAGCTAGTGTTTTATGGGGGAGCTCCGAGTTTTTATTTTAATTTAAAGTTACTGTAAATACGAATTTCACAACGAAAATAAACCAAAAACAAGGAAGTGTGTAAATGTAAACACTTTCGGGTCAGTTGAGTTTAGTGCCTTTGTTAGTATTTTTTGTTCCTTTGTTAATGTTAATTATTTTTAAGTTTTGTTTATTAGGTTTAAAAGATAATTGATTCAATAACTTATAAAAATTACAAAACAAATAAAAACAACAACCAATGTGTGTCTATAGCTCTAAAGTGAAAAAATTTAAAATTTGTACAATGCGTAAACACTTTGTTGGCAAACTGTATATTCATATGCATTCATATAATTTCATTTATTGTAGTTTATCAGCTTTAATATAATTTAAATGTATATATATATATATATATATTTATATATATATATATTATTTTGTGAGTGTACATATATATTATGCATACACGTATATGTATGTTTTTTTGTTGTAAAGCAGGAAGTTTTAGGATTCGCAAGTATTGCACCTTTGGTGCCGCAAGTTTTACACTTTTATTTTGTTGTTATACATACAACACTTACATATTATGTACTTAAAATGAACACACACACATTTAGCTATATTATGTATACAATCATAATAGTAATAATATTCATTTTCTTCATGTCTTCGAAAAAGTCTCTAAAGTTAATAGCAACAAGAATATACAACTTACACTTACATTCGTTTGCAAACACAAAATATTGAAAAAAAAAATAGAGAAAATAATTGAAATACATTAATATTTTGCTGCTGCTGCTACGCAATGGCACAAAAATAAATTCCACGCAAGAAGTTCAAAATCAATGCACTGGGGAGACATTCGCTTATGTGAAGCTATACTGATTATCAATTGCGCGTCCGCTGCACTCGGATCCACCACCTCCACCGCCGCTGCTGCTGCCGGCACCACCACTACCACTGGCGCTGGTGTCACCTCCGTGACGTGTCGTCACAACGCCCTGGTGGGCTGCCTGAAGTGAAGCATTTGATGCACGCAGATGCGCTTGATCCAGAAATCCTTGGCCTGTCGGCGGCGAACTGTGAACAGTTAGCGTTGTGGGATCCAAGTGAAAGTAAACTTGCTCCGGGAAAAAGACGTGTGTTGGCTCCTGTGGCAGTTCGATTTCGTTTGTCTTTAGGCGAACACTTAGATTCATGGTAATCACTTCGTTGCACTGCAATTGTTAAAAACAAATTGAGTCCCGATTATAATTTTGACTAACAGCTAAAATTTGTTCTATTTTTCTTTTGTGTGCAAGACTCATGAAAGATGCAACTCAAACTGAGCCCATAACAGCAAATCAAAGATATGTCTTTAAATAAGAGTAAGCTGTTTACAAAATTTAATTTAAATTTGAAACTTATTTACTTGAAATTACTGCCTTGGTAAGCTAAAAATAATAAATTTCCTATAACATTCGTGTCCCATTTTCGAATCTAAGTTATTTATATATATCTCTCTGAAATAAATCCTTACACATTAATATGACTTAATAAACAAAATACAGGTATAGAAAAACTTACAAAAAAAAAATAAAAAATTTTAATTAAAATAGTCTGTTTAAGTTAATAAGTATATAGCTAAATAAACTAGAATCAGACATAGTCTATCTGCTATCTGTATAAAAGAGTTTATGAATTGGTTAGTTACATCCAAATGTAAAATTAATATTATTTCTGTTTAATGTTTTAAGAAGCCGTGTTACCCCTCCTTTCCTTAATGAAATGATAAAGAAAATAAATTAAAGAAAGGAAAATAAAAACCATCACTGACACTGATTTGACTCCAAAATTTTGGCTATCTCACATGTCTTGGCGATGGATGTCCATTGCCATTGCCATTAGCATTGCCGGAGCTGCTGGCAGTGTTGTTGCTTCCTGCAGCCGCATCGGCCCCTGCATCATGTGCGGCGGCAGTTGTGGATGTTGTTGCCATGGCGCCCGTATCATTCAGTCTGCTGGTGTGATGAACCCAGTCCGTTAGCAGCACATCTGAAGTGCCGCCCGACTCGAGCGGTATAGGATTGTGTCGAAAATGCTCAAGCATCCCTAGTATGGTAGGAAACCAAAGGTGCTGCACTCGACACTGGCCCTTTTCCGAGATTGTCAACCGCAGATGCTTGGCCCTTGCTTGGTAGTTAAATGTGAGCACAAATTCACCTCGTCGTGTCTCGCTTTGGCGCACCAAGAAGTTACCATGACCGTCTGCCTGCGACTGCAATACCATGCGAGCAGCCTCAGCGCGCGGCAACGTGCCATGGAACCAGGGAAATAGACGCATCTCATCTGTCAGATCGGCCACATTCACATCGGATTCGTTTTCGATGAGATCGTTGCCATCAAAATTACTGGATGAGGACAAACGCTGTTCTCCACGACCACCCTCAACGCGTGTTGGACGTGAGGGTACTTCGGGTGGCGTAATACTCAGCTCATGGTTGGCCTGCGAAATGGCATTTACATCGTTGGCAGAAGCTGCATTCGCATTACTATTGCTGCCCGTGGCGGCAGCCAAGGCGCTATCCGCTGACTGCGAATTGACCAGATTACCATTGGATCCGCCAAGCACAAGGCAACCTTGCTGCTGATATTGGGGATTCTGTATGCCACCCAATGCACCACCGCTGCTTGTTGGATTTGGGTTAGTGGTCACCGGCGACGTTTGCATAGCCGCTGCAATGACATCGGAATCAAGCATCGGTTGATGTGTTGGCGGCGTTCGCATGCAATATCGAATTGTGGCCAGCCAACTACGCATATCGTCGGCACTCTCGGCCTCAATGACGTACTCCATGTTGTTGTCGGCTTTAAGCACAAACGTGTTCATGCGATCAGGCATCTCCAACGTGGTGGTTTCGCGTGCCTCCGAAATGAGGAAACAGAAGACACCGCTGCGAGGTTTTTGTGATTTCGGTGGTGTATAGAACTCGAGCATGTAACCACCAACGGCTTTGACCAGTGCCAGTCGGCATTTCTCCCATTTTTGTGTGCCCGCTGTCTGGTCCAAACTTTCGGCGGTTAAATTGTTGACAATTCCCTCCTTTCGGCATTCGACCACAATTTTTGCCAGCTTTGTTTTGTTGCTCTGCTTGCTGCTGCCCACACCGTCGTCATCATTTGAGTTCTTGTGAAAAAATGCCTGCAAAAAAAAGAACTTCTAAAGTAAACATTTGATATGTCCGCAAAAATATTTGGTTATCCGTCCACCCGTTTATACGCTCACCTTGCCCTTGCGCAATCCCTTAAAGGAGAGACGTCTCAGCAGGGATTTGGGAAATGGTCGCGATACTTCATGCTCTTCCGTACCGAAATCACTGCTTACGCCAGCGCCTCCCCCTTCAAACAATTTGTCTGTCTTAAGGTTGCTGCTTCGTCTGAAGAACTCAGTGTTGTAGTGTTCCGGAAAGTATTCGACAAACTTAAGAGCAAAGCTCCGATGCGGTATATTGCGAGCCACCTCAGGCGGCAAGTTTCCATTAATGTACGTAATGCATGCCTTGGCAAAGTCACTGGCTGCAACGCGCGCATGTCGATCGCAAAACTCCTCCCAACTGGTGCCGCCATAGGAATATGATGTGCTGCCCATTGCAGTGCCAGTGCCCATGGGTGCTGGTATTAAATCACTACCACCGGCAGCACCCAGACTGGTTGTCGGTCCAATATAGCCGCCAGCACTGAAAGCGCTCGAATTGGCAGCCGCGCTATTTCCACCCATGTGCAGAATGGACTGCTGCTGTCTGTGTGGGTGATGGCGCTGCTCCGGTTCGTGGTACCCGTTTTTATTCAGGTTGATGCAAGAGTTACCCAGCTGAAGACTGTGGTACTGCAATAAAAATATTAATAATATTATGGTACTCAAACTTATAATTTTCACGAACAAAATATATAAATCTGACTAGCCATCTAAAAGGGAAATTTCTTTCTTGACCTATGACATAGCATAGGAACGGTCGGTTAGATAACGAAAGATACCCATTTAAACTTAACAGTTTAAAGAATATTTAGGTATCTTTAATATTAAAGATACAAAAGCTAATTCAAATATACAAAAAGCGCAGTAGAGTTCAGGCCTTCAGCTTAAAAAACAAATATTCCTGTAATACGTATTATTTGAATCTTGTAAAGCTATCATAAAGCTTTTTGCTCTCTCATACTAGTTGATTTCAAAATGTATCCTAATCAGCAGTGAAATAAAACAAATTTAAATATATTTAAATAAATTTCAATTTTCATGAATCTCTCTCCATTTAACGGGTTTCCTACTGGGTAAATGAGCTAGTTCAGGTAGCTCATTTTGCGTTTACGTTGCTCTTTTTGCGCATATGCAACATAATTACACTCTTACGTCTCGGATTATTGTAAATGCTACTTAAGGTCGAGTGTAGGCGTATAAACGCATCTACACACACATACCGAATATTTCTCAATGTATGTAGTATGCGTGACGCGTGATATGGATGGTGTTTTGTTTTTGTTTTGCAGATTTAATGATAAGCTGAAGTCAGCGGATTCAGTGTCAAGGCCACTTTAACGCTCGAATTGATTTAATATCCCTGTTTGTTGTTTAAACACAACTCGCTCCACGCTCAGCGTTCGTATGTATGTGCCTACACCTACACATTTGTTCTCGGCGTAAATTTTTTTCAAAGATAAAACTTACATTTGCTCGCTACTTAAATAGTTATTGACAGGCGTTCACTATACGTATACATGTAACAATCCACTTAATAAACAATTTTCACTGTTATTTCTGCTATATTTTTATTTTTCAGAAGAAAAACAGAACGCAATACAATCGCTAATCGTCTGAACACCACAAGAATTACCGATCAACATCTATTATTATCTTATCGGCTCGCCTCCATTACGCTGCTTTTGTGGAACTATCGAAAATAGAGTAATCGGTTGTTGGTATTTTGTGGCTTAACCGCCAATTTTGAATTTTTAATGGTTATCTTTCCGTTTTTTTAGGCTATTATCTAAACATGACTACGTATAAAATATAGCCAAAACTTGTTCTATTTTACCAAAAATATGCTTACCGAATTCTTTCAGCTCCAATTAAGAAGAAAATGCTTGCGTTCAATGTTAATCGTTCTAATACAAATATTACAACAAAAAAAAATAAAATCAATTCGATTAGTTGGGAGAGTCGGGCTCATATGGATATAGAGAGAGAGAGTATATAAAATGTCAAAAAATTTATAATGTAAAAATGAACGAGAAAATATGTTTTTTGGTAATTTTAAAGTGTTTTAATTATTTTGAATGATTTATGTTCAAAATATCTCACATTCTTATTGTTTCTATACGTTTCGAAATTGCATTTACTTAAAAGTATGATGTAACTACTATGCATGTATTTATAGGTATGTATTATTGTTAGTTTTGCTTGATCGTTATAAATAATTAAAATTCTTGAAACTTAATTTGTGAAACACAAAGTGCAATATCTTCTTGCTTTGTTTGTTGTTTTTTCATCGTCTACAATATATGTTTGTTTTGTTTTTTTTAATCGAACACATGCAATTTGGCATAAACTAATTTTTGTGATTGGGTGTAAGTTGGTTGCAGAAAATTTGAACGGGACGGAAATGTATTTCGAGAAAGACAATTGAAAAGAAATGATTTTAAAATGCAGGCGCTTAAGAACTATTATTTGTGATCGATATTAAAATTAAGTATTTACAGGAAATGTTTGACAATTGATTTAAATACCAAATTTAGTGAATTTATGATTTTTTTTGTGTTGGATATGTTAAAAATTCGTTTTAAGACTAAATGAACAAAATAAAATCTCAACAGTTGTTATATAAAACAAAATATGTTAATACTAAACCTTTACTATATATATGCAGATTTTTATGGAAGTCTGTGAATGCAGTTTGTGTCTGAGAGATATTAAAGCGCATCTAAAAACGTTAAATTTACTTTCATTTTAAAATTACGTCCAGCATAAACGGTGTCTAATTTTCGCTTTGCGTTACATAAAGCCCCATATTAAATTAACATACACATGTACATTTTTGTGGGTTTAAAAACTTTTTCACTTAGGCTAAAACTACGTACATTTATTATTCGGTTTTGCTGTTACTTCACTAAAAAAGAGGACCACCTAACTTAAAAAAAACAACTTAGATAAGTATAACTAAACAATACGTATGTTACTAAGAGAGAACTCATAGTGTAAGTGTTGTGTGTTCGATTCCTCTTTTTTTTGTTTTTTTGTTTTTTTTTTTGTTTGCTTAATTCTGTTTTAAGATAGAGTACACTCAGACTTCCAACTGTTTTGATGGTTGATGCGCAATAAATGGTTCGCTCCACATGCGCCGGAGATCGCCCTGCATGTAAAAAAAAAAGTTCCTGTTAAAAATTGCATTTAGAAAATTAATTTTTTTTTTATATACCTTCAAATAGGCCATCAGCAGCAGTGGCAATAACGTAAACGGTACTAAATAGAGTAAGGCTGGCTGTGCAGCCTTAAACACTTCCGAGCTGACTGTAGCCGTAAGCAGACCCAAGAAATAGCTGCAAAAAACGAATTTTTTTTTTTAAAACCGGTAAAGATATAAAGTTGTAGGTAGTAGTTTTCGGATGTACTGAACCGATATTATGAATTGTTTTGCTAATCGCAAGCCGGCAAAATGTAATATCTAAACGACAAACAAACAAAATGACGTAAATCCACTTACCCCAATAAGGAACAATGAAAATATGTTAGCCTGGAGCCAACACCCTTTGGCGGTGATAGCGTTGGATCCGATGTAAAACCCTGTGACTTTTTATATGCATCATATCGTAGCACAAAGCAAAGCAGTAGACCCGGCATCACCACATCGCCCAAACCGAGCATTGAGAAGTGTCCCGTATTATGAATGCTGGGGAAAACCAGTTTGCCCGGCAAATTCAGTTTCGGTGTGTCCCGCACAATGCCGCCCAAATTCAATTTACGGGCTACAATGCCAACGGGGTTATCGGCGGGTCGTGTGGCCACCTTGACCATCACATTTGTGCTGAATATGTATGATGAGAGGAATACCCAAAAGACGTCATAGATCAGCAGACCGGTCAACAGCAGTGTTGACACCTTTAAGCTGGGCAATCGCACAAACGCTATAAATGCGACGCACAGACCCATGCCCATGGCTGAAACAAACACATATTATAATGTAATGAATTGAAATTCGAGATGATCCAATATTTGTCGTACCATCCATTAGCAGCCAGTGACCAGTTAGCACCCAGACGCATACAATTGAGACAGAGAGCGTGAAGCTAAAAAGCTCCGCTGCCGTGAAACGACCGCAAATCCCAAACGAGAAACGTTTGCCATCCGTGCAGGGACGTATTATGTACTGACACATGGGCAACAGGAGAAATGCCAGCGCCACAGTGGCAATGACTGAAAACAAATATATAAATTTGATGTTATATCAAACTTAATTTTATAAAGATAACAAGTTACTACACTTACTAGCTGTGCACACGGCAAAGAGCAGCTGCATCGAGTCAAAAAAGAAGAACATGATGAGCAGCGATATGGAAGCACCAAGTGGCAAACACAGTGCATGCATTGTATCCAGCGTCGCAAATTTGTCCGCTACAACAGAGTCAACTAAGAAAGTTGAGCCTCACATTTTTTGAAAGTGTATATATATTATCTTATATAACAACAAAAAACAATGATTATTTTAGATGTATTTCTTATAATTCAGTTTTATACTCTGACACCAAAAGGTAAAGCTGTATGTGTATCTTCTATCTGTCTGTTTTTATGCACGAGCGATTCTTCAATACCATAAAAGGTAAGCTTTTTACAATATTGAGTGAAGATTAAGCCACGCCCACCCGATATTGCCCTTATTGCTTCCATATATAAGCAGACTTTCTAGCTGCTAGTTTACATAGATTTTTTATCTATATTTATTTTTTTATACCCTGGTACCATTAAAAATGGGAAAAAAGGGTATAATGGTTTTGTGCTACAGTATGTAACAGGCAGAAGGAAGTATATATATTTTTGATCATGTCCGTCTGTCCTTCCGTCTGTCCGTATGTATGAACGCGTTGATCTCAGAGACTATAAGAGCTAGAGACTCCAAATTTGGAACTTAAGCTAGATTTGGAACTTAAGCTCGCCTAATCCCTAGGCAGTACAAGTTTAACAACAAAATCTTGAATTCGGAAAACTTTGAAAACGTTTGATACATTTAACAAAACAATGACAATCTGTGAAATTTTTATTAAAATCGGCTAAGAAACACCGGAGATATGGGACATTGAAGCAATATGCGCGTAAACACATACAACATACTTGCAAGCACTGACTGTACGCGTAAAGTATAGGGATCAGGGTATCGTCTAGTCGGGATTTCTTGACTAGAGCCTTCTTACTTGTTTTTACATATAATGGTGTATATTGGTTCAGTGCAAAGGTATGTAACAGGCAAAACGAATCGTATCCTATGGAGTATAGATAATTTCTTGATAAGTCAATAAAGTCCGTGTCGATCTAAGACACTAATAGGTAGAGACTTCAGATTTAGAATATATGCTCTACGAAATCATAGGAAAATAAGGTTAGTTTGAAATTATCGTTAAACCTTCGCGATACGATTTGCACATTTTATGGATAACTTTAAAATGAAAATTTGCTTTTGAAACTTTAACATAAAATGAATGATTTGTGAAAGATGATCAGAGAATGAAATTAACTTAAGCTCGCAGAAATGTTATGCTTAGGGTTCAAGTTATCACAATTTTTATACCCTTAACCCATTGAAATGACTTTTGATTATAAAAAAAATGATATTAGATTAAAATTCGATGCACTTAATCACAAGCAAGCACAGTAATGATGGTAAGACATATAAACAATAAATTTGAAGATTCGAATCCATAGAGAAAGCATGAAGTTCACTTACTTGTTTCCTTCTCTACCTGCTCGCCGGTAAGCAGATTTGTCATTGATTCATTACGTTTCTTTTGCTCACGCTCGCGTGCCTCCTGCTCAATGTTAAGACTGCGAAAGCTGCCATAGACAATCAGGAGCATCGATATGAGGCAGGTCGATACGCGTGATGAGTCCATCACGCTCGACACCGTCCAATGTAGCTCACGATATTCAGAATTAGCTGCTGCTGCTGCCGCCGCCGCCGCTGCTGCACCGCCCAAGCCGCCACCACCGACACTGCCGCTACCAACGCCACCGCCACCAGTTTGCGCGCCGGCGCTGCCGTGCGACATGCTCGGTCAATGATAGGCGAGAATGTGGCCGCTGCCGCTGCGCAGGAGACGCGATCGTTGCAACGGAACCAGTTTCAGTCGTATCCGTCCGTCGTATCTCAAATTACGTTATCAGTAGTGTATCACTATTTTTGTAGTTATCTGCACTGTCTGCTGCCTGCTGCGTGGTTGTCTTGGCGACTTTGCTAGCTGAAATGAAACTGAAATTTGTTTTGGGCTTATTAGTATAGTGATAAGCTTGCGGTGCGTGACTGGTTCGAGAACTGCTTTGCTAACCCTGAAAACTGTTCACAAACTGTGTGTTTTGTTACTGCGATATGTTTGCTTTTGTCTATTTGCTTAGTTGTGTTCTTGTTAGACTTTAAACAGCTGCCCCACCAAGAAAACAAATTGTATGATTTATGCTGGGTTTAACTTTTAACGTTCGCAAGACTTCAATACCCCAAATACTTAACGAAATGTTAACTTTCATGCGGGTTAAAGTTTGCACCACAAAGTAGTTGAGGCAGTATCAGAAGCAAAAGCGGAACACAGCTAAGCCACAACTGTTGCCATGTGTGTGTGTGAGTGTGTGTTTGAGAAAAAAAGCTTAAGCGTATAGAAACAGGCCATAAAAAGTCGTCGAAAGCATTACCCAGTTTCCACTTATAGCTATAAACATGTTGGATTGGTTGTAGGCGCCTATTGTTATTGCAAAAGAATCTGTGGCATTCATTCACACACAATTTTTAGGTCAAACTTGGAATACTCTCTGTTTAAGATAAGTTAATTTAAAAAAAAAAAACTTTTTATTTATATCTGTATTTCCCGACTTTCTTATTTTTTTTAACAAAAATATAGTACAAACACAAAACCTAACTTTTCATCTCAACTTGGGATTATTTACTTTTCTTTTGTCAACTAAGAACAGTCGATATAAATCAAAATTAATTCCATTTGAAATAAAGTTTAAAAAAAATTATTAAATTACTTAACATTTAAGCTTTGATTATAGCATACTTTTGAGCAAATATTCGATTTTAAACAGGGTATAACAGAGTCGTTAACAACTACACTTGCATACATTACATCTGCTGCTGCTGTTATTGGGTTTATTGCACTTGTGCCATGTAAATGCACTGCTAATGTTAATGTTAAGTGCTGCGGCTATGTTAAAGATAGTTGTAAGATAGATTCGTTCATTCGTTCGTTCGTTAATAACGAAGTGAAGCTCAAGACAAAAGCGAAACAGTTGCCAACAACTTCCTAGTTGGTTGTCTAATATTGTTGTTATTGTTGTTGGTTGTCGCATGTTGCCAAGTGCCGTTGTTCGCACTAAATTATGTGCTTTGTTTGGAAACGCAAAGTGTAACACATACAGTATGTATTTATGAGTGAGTGTGTGTGGAATGCAAATGATTGAAATATTTAAATGTGTGTCCCCCTTTTGATGCGATGCAACAATTTAAAAGTTCCCACATTGTCAGAAACACAACAAGGGAACGAAAAGATCGGAAAACAGTAAGACGCTGGCGTCTGGTGGGGCGAGAAAAGCGCTTATTAGAAATAAAGCATGTGACGATGGAGAAGTCGGATATAGTGTGGGCATTTCAAACATACAAGCATTTTCTAATTAAGCGAATTAAGAAGTTCCCAAAGAAGCGATTCGAATTACTATAAAACAAACAGCTGACTCATTATTCTTTATTTGAAACCGAACTTTGAGCTTAAACTAATTACGAGTTATGTATAATTATTTACTTATTTACATTTGCATTAACTAGAAACATTAATGTGTGTCGATATTTGTCAACACTTTTTGCATTAATTTGTGTTCGTCTTTTGAGCAGTAACACGCACGAGCTATGAACATAAACAGATTTTTTAAAAACATACATACACTTATTCGTGTCACGACACACATACACACACTCGGTTAGAAAACGTTCACTTTCTAATTTGCAATCCGCCCAATAATAACTTAAATAAGTACAAAGTAATTGGACAACTGTTTCCGCTAACTCTTAACTGCCCACATCGAAGGTGAAAGTAAAATTTACCAACGAGAAGCTCAACTGCGGGGCGGAAAACCAATACATACGTATATGCATGTGTGTTACATACATTCGTTTGTATTCAAACCAAGTTGCTGAGCTTTGGTTTTTTTTTTTGTCTTTTACACTACTTGAATCATTTTTGGCTAATAAACAACCAAACGTAACAACAAGAATAACAGGAGCAACAATAATTGTAACAACAGCAATCGGCCTCGCAACTGGTTTCAAATGCAGCACTTCTGAAATTGTACATATGTATTTGTATGTATGTTTACATATATATATATATGCAAAATAACAAAACATTTAAAGCGCAGGCAAAGCTTTTATTTCAATTTTTCTCTCATATACAGTATGCTAAGACTCCACTTCAACGGCCGCCGCACCGCTCCACTGCGTAACAAAATTACAAGACACTCACACACACGCACACATCACGCTCACTGTAGATGTCATGTATGTATAAGAGTCCAAGCATGGGAAGGGGAGAGCAATAGGTCGGAGGCAGGGCAGTAGTAGGGGCTGGTCTTTAATTACTAAAACTGCAGCCTGTTTCAATTTCATTGCATTTCATAGAGGTGAACACTATTTGTGGCATCAATTAATGGCTGAGGAGAGCGAGTGGGGTAGTGCTATTGCTTTGGGGTATTGTGCTTACTTTGCCCTGCGCTTCACATTACATTCGCGTTTGGCTGAGTATTTTGTTTTTCTTTTGTACCGATTTTCTTAGCTTCTTGTGTTAATTGCCACAGCAGCTACATGTTTTATAAATGCATTTTGATTTTGAGGCTAATCAGCTGCAGCTTTTTCACTTTTCACTTATGATTTAAATTTTGGATTTGTTACTTTAAATGCATTTTTCACGATTTCTTTCTACACTCTTTTACTGTTTTTTTTTCTGATGGAAAAACAACGAACTTTAAATGTGACCCGACACCGCGAAGCCATAAATGTCGACAATTTTTGTAACTTAAAAGATATCGATTGTTGAGTATAATATTCGATTGTTGTGTAATCGTCGATACTAATATATATTACAAACCGAACTAATGGGTGCGACAAAGATTGATCTTCGACTAACTTAAAAGACCGATTAATAAAACTTAGATAGTTTAATAATTTGTCAGCGCTCTTTATAAATACAGTGCTGTAAAGCGTTAAAACAGCAAAGATACTGTATTTCTTTTAATGAGCCGACGGGTAGCATTATTCACAATTTCAAGAACGGCCACATTGACTCAAACGCGATTGAGAGAGCGCCGCTGCTGCTTCGACGTACAAATAAAAATTTAAATAATTGCTTAATGTAACGCGCTCAACGGAAAAAAAAAACGGATGTTTGAGATTTAATAGTCTAAAAACAATTTAGTAAGCGAAAAGTCCACTTATAGCGATATTCAATGACCTATTGTGCAAGTGCAGGAACAGAGAAATTGCATTAAACGCAGCTTCTCAGTACCAAATACGACAAAATCGAAATCACTGCTGCGGCGCAGGAAATCAAGCAACGGTGGTGAAAAAGCAATCGAAGTAACCGAGGCAAAAACTGTGTGACTAAAGTTATAATTTAAATAAAAGCCATAAAATGGGTCTTAACGGCTGCTGTTCGTGTGTCAAATATTTGATGGTCCTTATAAACATCTTATTCTGGGTAGGTATGCAAGGAGACAAAAACAACAACGACAATACCAGAACTATCCAGCTCACCAATACAAACAACAACTGGAACACATAAACATTGAGTACACATAGCTCGTTTTATAATTGTATGTGTGCGCGTTCCCTTTTGCTCGCGCACGCCCTCTGCTGGCTGCACTGTTCCCTCCCTACTCCAAAAAAACAATAGAAGTTTCACAATGGGTGGGAAATATTCGACACACACACACATAAAAAATTTCAAAAGCATCGCGCTCTTTTTGACCCCCTCCCATTTACTGCTCCCACACATTGAGTTCTGTTGTTTTTCTTGTTTTCTTGTTGGCCTTTTCCTGTTGGTTTTTCTAGTATTTTTATGTCGTGTGCGTGCCTTGTTGTTGTAAGCTTTTGACTCCACTTTTTGCTACACCTTCGTTATTCTCGTATTATCTTCAACGTCTCATTCATTCTTTTTTACCGACCGTGTATGTATCTGAATGCATACATACACATCAAATACACATACTTACATGTTGTGTATGGGCAGGACCTACATTTGGCGCCTTTTAGATGCGCCACTCCCCAGTTACCTCTCTCTCATCTTACAGCTTACTGTTTCTTACTGAAAAGCTTCAACATTATTCGTTTTATATACCCAATTTACCCATTCTACATAGCTTCATTGGTTTTTGTTTGTGTTTTTGTTTGCCTTTAGAAAAATTGAGCATTTTTATTTCCATTTTCAATGTTTTGTTTTGGTTTTTAGATTTTTCCCTACAGTATTTATTAGTCAAATCTATTTTTGAAAAAAACAAAAAAAAAAAAAAATTGGCTTTCGTTTATGTTAAGTTGAATGTTGTTGTAGTTTTTGCTTCTGCTTCTGGTGGTGGGAGGTGGACGACTGTTGTTGTTGGCCACAGTGGTGCGCAATTTTCATGAATTAAAATTCTGTTATACACGTTGTGTGTGTGTGTGTGTGTGTGTGCGCACTGCAATCGAATATTAAAGTAAACAGAATTTGCTTGCTTAATACACATTTGCAAACACCTGCGACATAAGTTTTTCAAGAAGTTTTATTATTTTTGTTGACGCAATTGAATCTCTAAAGCGCTTATATTGAATTCACTGGATTTTGGTCTCTTATTTGACCCCATAATTCATTGTGCTATATATCCACAACTATTAAAGCGTTTGCATCTCGACGAGACCATACTTATTGCATAAACGGAACGGAACGGAACGAAACGAGTTCACAACCAAACATGTACATACAAAATATACTCGCTTCTTCCTCTCTTACTATTCTACATACATACTATGTACGTACATAGGTCTCAAGTGATGTAGGTCATGCAAGGAGTTTTATTAATCGCTTGGCACACATCTAACTTTGCACGCGACATTTTGTTGATTTTTTTGTCTGCAGGCAGATTGTATGCGTGTTTAAATTATTGCATTTGTATGTGCATGTGTATAATATCTGTAATACATTTTGTGCCAATTGCAACATTTAACTACAATTTTTTTGTTTTCGCCTTCATTGATACACTCACACTTACAAACACTATCATCATCATCATTGTACTTTGCTTTGGCCTATTTTCAATATATTCTCTTGTGTGCGCACTCTCTCTTTCTCTAACTGTTTAATCGGACTCGTATTTTTGCATGCTCTCAGAGTAACTCTTATCAACCTCACGCAAGTGAGTGATTAAGCTTGGCTTATTCTTGAACTCGTATTATACGTATATTTGTCACAAAAACATGTGTGTAATATATTTAAGAATACATTTTTTTTTAGTTTTTATACTCTGGTACCGATGGATGAGCGCCATTTTTTTTTCGACACCCTCAAAGCTAGGGATTTAAAGATCTTCAGGTTTGACTGATTATGTGTTTGAGCCTTGAAGTTGATAACAATCGATAGCTTAAATACGATAAAAAAAACCTTATATATCGTAAGATCTAGAGGTACTAAATTTGGTAAAAAACAAAGGTCTTAACATAGGTCATTAAAAAAAAATGTTTTTGAGAAAATCTGAATCAAATAATTTCTTAAGTGTTGCCAACCCATGCCGAGCAAGGCAAGGCTTTTTGCCATTAGTTTTTATACAGCATTCCTCAGTCTGTATCGTCCGATGCAGCGTTTTTGAAGTATGTATGGATTTTTATCACTTTCGTCAAAATGTTGCAATACTTATGTATATATCTATTTAACTGCCACTCATCTCAGTTCGTATGAGAGAATTGCACGAGTTGCTTTTTTTTTCGTGACTCAAAGCTTGGTGATTATCGCTAATCGGCGTGTACATATATATATATACATACCATACTTCTCAACATTATAGCGGCGATTAAATTACTTGAATAAACGATTTGCTTTGTTTTTAAATTGCAAATTATACTCACACATGAAATGCAAATTTGATTGCAACACCACAAATACTTCAATCGTAGATTTTTAGTCATTTAATAGTTTTTTCTGTTCTGATTACAAAGATTTCAATAAAGTTTCTTTAAGTGTTGAAATGGGGTTGTTTGGACTTTTGTGTTAAGACTTACAGTTGGAGGCAATAAAAAAATATATTTTAAATTTTCCTACAGTTTTTTTTTAACTCTTCTAGCACGAGTGATATTTAAAGATTTTATTCGATTCGTTTGAAACGTACAAAAAATTTAATTTACCTAATTTATTCAAGCCAATACGTTATTTCATGTTTTATAAACTTTATTTAATCCAAAGCTGTCAAAATTCATAAAAAAAAAAGATTTTCAAATATAATTATAACTAAGATATATCAATATATTTTTGTTAACAGCTTACCTTTCAGTGCTTCTTATTTAAATAATGCATAATTGCCAGAATATATTAATTTTGAGAAACGTTTCACTAAAACAAAAAATTTTTCTCGAAATAAAAACGTTCTTACATTTATTTTGCTTTATTGCCGTAGATGCAGTAAAACAATATAAATATTTTTATCTAAGATAGGATCAAGTTTTTTGGCACCCCAAAGATAAGCAAATAACAATTTTATAGCCAAGTAGATACAATTTGGGTTCTAGAAATACAGTGTCCCATTTAGTAATAATGATGATCGAAAGAAATATGAACAAAAAAATAAAAACTTTAAAGTAAATTGTTGGTAGAGCAATAAGTTTTGATAGTCCTTGGGTAATATGATTTAACGGCTGCAAAAAATAGCTGGCGTTTCGTTGATTCGTCACTTGTTTGATAATCCCACCGACAAATGATAAGGTTAAGGCCCCTCGCCCATTCGCATTGTATTTGGCAAATGTTGCCAGTAAAATGTGAGTCTTAATTTCATGAAATTCAACAACACTTGCTACGTAATGATGAGGAAAATAAAAAAAAAAAAATTTTTCTCTCTGGCTGACATCATAGGTTACAATCGGGCAATATTTCATAATGCTCATGAGAAAATAAAAGGGGTAGGGAGAAGAGAGGGGGCTTATACTACATACATTCAGATTCTTGGCACGAATTTTGCCGCCCGCCCGCTTTAATTACCGCCTTCCGTTGTGGAGCGTTTCAAACACACACACATAGACATAAATGGCATCATTCAAGCATTTTTGAAGCAAATGTTTCAATTGATGAGAAAAAACGTGACGTCTTACTTCATAAAAACACATAAATGAACGCATGACCTATTTTTAAAAACTAATTTCCTTGACTTTTTTTTATATTTAAGCTTATTGGTCTAACCATTATGATCATCTCGCTGTGGATGCTAACGGATCCAACGTTTATGCTGTCAATGACACAGTCGTACAATCATTATCACATAGCACTCTATGTCTTCCTGGCAATTGGCATACTTATAACACTGGGCGCATTCTTCGGCTGCTTGGGCGTATGCCGCGAATCTCAGTGTCTACTTGTTTCGGTAAGTCTAGGCCCAGCTACAAATCTCAATTAAAATGCAATGCGTCAACCCACACATCCTGCAGTTTTTTGTCTGCTGCACGCGCGCCCACCACAGCCTCATTTAAATTGCAGTTCGTTGATTGTCGCCTCCACAAAATATACGCCCATTTATAAATTGCTGTTGTTGTTGTTTTTTTTTGGTTTTTAGTTCTTCTGTGTCATACTCATTGTTATGGTGGCACAAATTGCAGCCGGTGCTTGGGCCTTCCACAACAAAGACAAACTGGATGATATCGTGCGTGCGGCTGTCAAATCGTCTGTTCAGGAGGAGTATGGACAATCTAGCATGAGTTCACGGACCGTTACCTTTGATACGCTGCAAAAGAATGTAAACATGATTAAATTCAAATGAATATGTATATATTTTGGTAATTGATAAATTTCTTATTATTGCGCAGTTAAAATGCTGCGGCGCAGATGGACCTGGTGATTGGGCAACGAGTCGTTTCAATAATGTAGATCGCACTAATATCGTTGATATTGCCGTTTCTTCTATGAACGTATTCTACAATATACCCGAATCGTGTTGCAAAGAGGGTCTTACCGATTGTGAAAAGTCGCGTATTTTGAAATTTGGTGGTCCTTTAAATACGTCTATATATCAGCAGGTAAGCCCCACACCGAAAATTGTAGAGCTGTTCAATACATCAAGTCTGGGAGATATATATTTGTATTATTCAAGTTAACCATTAGAATATGTTAATAAGCTTATTTAGTTATGCAATGAGTAATGCAAAAAAAGCATATCCAATCCCATAAAGTATATAGTATTCATGAAAAGCATCGCTTATATAGCCATGTCCGCGGGTCCGTCTGTTTCTCTACAAACCTGGCCCCAGTTTTTAATCTCTTGAGCTAAACCAAAATTGGTCAGTTCGGATAACTATAACATATAGCTGTAGTACCCATGCAGGGTCGAAAATAGCCTTTCTTACTTTTTCTTTTTTGTACTCTAACATTTACCTCAACTTCTTGCATTTGTTACATATTTTTACAAACCAACTGGCTCATTATTATTCCCTTATTTTACTGTTTATAAGATCAAATCAAAATCAAAATTTAATGTAACTCTGTGCTTAGCGACCATTGTTGCCAGTTGCCAGTTGTTTCTTTAAAATTACGAATTGCTCACAGACGATAAATAAAATAAACAATCAACAAATATTTAATTGTACTAACTCTGATAGTAACAATTTGATTCTTATGTTTTACAGGGATGTGTTGACAAACTGATTGAAATTATTCGTGAGAATTGGGTGACCATTTTTGCAATTACTGCCGCTGTTATTTTGCTGGAGCTGCTGTCGCTGACTTTTGCTTTAAGCCTCTGCTGTGCGGTGAGGAATCAGCATTACAAGGCCTGAGAATTACAGAATTCCCATAGGGAAATATCCGATGATGAGAAGTACTAACAAACCAAATGTAAACTAAAGCATAAGCGTTACTAAAAACAACAACAACAACAGTTAGGGCGAAAGCAATGCATTTAGAACTGACGGCAGCATCAGCAACTATTAACTGTAGCTGGCTACAACATTTGACAGCTGTCAGTTGTTGCAAAAACTTAATAACACTTTTATAGTACTTTAAAAAAAAAAAAACAAACAACAACAAAAACTGAGCAGTTGTGGAACATTTGAAATTGATGGAAGTGTCACGGAAATGGAATAATCTTTATATAAACTTGATACGAAACAACTTTTCTAAAATATTTCTACATACACAAATCGAACACATTTTACAATACAAACACACATTAACTCTTAACAGAGCAGTAAACTTCTTAACATTAGGATAGTTAAACCGCATAAGGCGCAAAGTTTCAAATTTAAAAACAAAACAAAACTGAATGTTTTAGAAATATATTAATACAGTACGACTCATATAGAACATATGAGAATTATATATTAGCAACGTAAGCACAAAGTAATATGTTATTTGTCAAACACACAAGTGTAAATGCAATCAGAAATTTTGTTTCAATATTAATTAATTTAATTTGTATCTGCATAACTTAGGAACAATCTTTCTTATGAGCATTCCACAAGTGATTAAATGCCAATTTTCAGTTTTAGTTCGGTGTTGCCATCCAAAGATCCAAACCCAAAATCTCTTTTATATATCTTGTGTAAAATCATGTGCTAAAAATAATTAGATAACATTAAATGAAATTCGTTGAGCTTCGCGAAATTAAATGCCAAATATTTTATGTATTTACAAAATTTGTTTTAACATCCAATGGTATAGAAAAAACAGCGCACTCATAAATTAATGCTAACTAGCTGCCATATTAAGCGCTGCTACAATGTTAAACATGCTGTTTATCAACAGCTCTCTGTAAATTACCTGCCATTTATTTAATACACTCAGAAAAAAACACAACCATCATCTCATACGATCGATAAGTTTAAAATTAATTCTTTTACAGTTCATCAAACTTTTACTTATAAAAGAATTGACATATTTTGGTTAAAGTCGTTAACCCATAAATCCATACATCAAAACATTGATATTTATAAAAAACAGACATTTAGACATAACATTTCTTCCATTGTATTTTCTTTTCCTATACAAGCGAACCTAAACGAATTTTGTATTTTTATTGTTGTTATATGTATTTTGTTGTTAGCCACGCGTAGCTGAGCGTCATACTTGGTAACCTTCGAATAAATCAAATCTACAACCAATCCAATGACAAAATTAAAATAAATTAGATTAACATTACTTTACAATTAAATGTAATTAACAAAATATATATATTTAAATTTACACATACAACAAATAAAACAAACATTTGTTTACATTTAATAGTAGTTAAGGAAATTTTTGATTTAGTGAAATAAAAGTGGATGTGGAAAAGAAGTTAATCTTTTAGACGTTACATTCATATAATAACAAACAAGAAGAAAACCAAAATCAAATTAACAAGTTAAAATTGTAGTGAATCAGTTAATAAAAAATGTATATGTATACACAAATAGAATTTAAAGCAAAAGATAACGTTGCAGTTGGACGCATCCAAGAGTATAAAAATGAATTAAGTAAAACTTTAAAACCTGAAACGAAAATTATTTCGCAAAGCTCATAAATCATTAAATCAAAATAAATACATCAAATATGTTGCATTAATGTAAAACAAATATAGGCCATTAACAATTTCTAACGCATTGTGAAACAGCCATACAAAATGATTGTTAAACATTTTTGCAATTTGAGTTTGTTAAACAACTTGATAAAGACAAACTGCAAACATCAAGCTTTTGGGATGACACATTTCAAATTTGATATTAAGACGGAAAAATAAACAAGCTAAGCAATATTAGTGAATCCTGCGATATGGATGCTCAAAGATCGTAATTATAAAAGATTATGATAAATATGTAACACACAAACAACAAACACTCATACAAGTATAGATATTCACAGTCGGAATACGTTTAAATGAATACTTCAGTGACACATATTATTAAAATTTCATAAATAAATATACATCTACTTAACAACCAGAAAATAGCAACTTTATTATAAATTACGATAACGATGTAGTTGGAACGGGAATTTCTCAATATCTTGTCGAAATTTAATTTGGTTTGGCATAAAGTTGTGAATTATTTTGAATCTGTTTTAAAATATTACAAACATATAAATAACAATATTCTTCTTTGAAAAAGTAGGCTCTAGTGAAAACAGCTCGACTAGGAGATACTCCTAACCCCATTAATAAGGCCGGACTTACTATACCCTGAACCCGTTCAAAATGGGTAAAATGGTTTTGTGCAAAAGTATGTAGCAGGCAGAACGAAACAACTCCGACCCTATAAAGTATATTTATTCTTGACCACTCTCAACATCCGAGTCAATATAGCCATATTCGTCTGTCTGCCTGGCTGTCTGTATGTATGATCGAGTCGATCTCAGAGACTATATTCCAGATTTGGAATTTAAGCTCGCCTAATCCCTAGGCAGTACAAGTTTGTTTTCGATTTTCAATAACTCTTCCCCAAAAACCTTGAGGCGTTTCATACATTTCACAAATTAACGAAAATCTGTGAAATTTTTGAAACCGGCTAAGAAACACCGGAGATATGGGACATTGAAGTTGTGTATGCAGTATGCGCGTACACACACACACACATACTTGCAAGCACTGAATGTACGCGTAAAGTATAGGGATCAGGGTATCGTCTAGTCGGGATTTCTCGACTAGAGCCTTCTCACTTGTTTTTTAAGAATTAGCACCTTACTACTAACTCTTATGAATGGTTTTGGCTACAAAATAATATCTTAAGACCTGATAATTAAAACAAGCATTTTGACGAGCATTTTTGCAGCTTCAATGATGACACGATGCAATTATAAAATGTTCTCTAGATAGGAGAGCCACCTTAAACAGACTACTATTGTGTTATTGTTGCCTTGTTTTACTGAACAAAATTAAGCATGCATTTTCAAATAACCTGCAGTAGGTTCTTTGCTTTATGCACAATAAATTCCACAGGTTTGCAACAAAAATGCTGTTTTGAATTTAAAACGTGTTCTTTTTGTATTTTTGTGTGCTAATCACGATGGTGGTAAAGATCCAAAAAAGTTGTTTTTGAGGATTTTCATGTTATAATTTTTTTTTTCCCATCCTGACGTGCCAATAAAGCTATATGTAATCAAAGTTGCATATTGTTCAAAAGTGCTATGGCGTTTGTTTGTTCGTCTGTATGTATGAACGCGTCGATCTCAGGGACTCTAAGAGCTAGAAGCGCCAGATTTGAAACTTAAGCTCGCCTTATCCCTAGGCAGTACAAGTTTGTTTTAGACTTTCGATAACTCTTCCCGTTTCCGATATACCCATTTGATCAAGAACCAAAAAATATAGTCATACATACGGACAGACGGACATGGCTATATCGACTCAGTTGTTGATGCTGATTAGGAATATATATACTTTATGGGGTCGGAGATGCTTCCTTCTGTCTGTTATATACTTCAGCTTGATACGAAACAATCATAAAAAAAATAAAATTATAAAAAATTTTTGTTTTGTTTTTCGATTTGTGAGTTTGAAATAAAATTCGGAAATCAGAATAAGATATAGGCTATCGTTTTTAAAAGTATTGTGTGATTGGCGTTGTGGGAGACGACGGAAAACATGGAAATAGCAAATAGCAGGCGGAGAATTAGTTATCATATTACGAGGCAGAGACTTATGTCAGAGAAGGTAGGATATAATACGTTAGAAAAAGCGGAGCGCTTTGCGTTTAATTCGTTAAAATGGATTGTTTTGTACATTTGACTTAGTTGGATGCCATTAACTGCAAAATCAATGGACAGCACAAAGACATTTGACGGTGATAACAGAGGCGTGCCGTTTATTACATGCAGTATTAACTGGAACCGGCGATATGACGGAAATAATGCAACAAATGCACTCCTAGAATATATGCCGGTGAAGCAGAACGACGGACGGCATCCTGCATCAGTTAGTTCCAGAAGTTGCTGCAATTTAAACCGAACTGCATGAATTTCATGGAGCAACTTGATGAACTGGATTGTACACGTGCGCAAAACGGCGTAATTGTGTTGCCCTCATCAATACCAAAAGAAACGCTTAAATACGCATATATCGCACGCACCGATGACATAGCCAGTGCGCATAAGCGAGCTATGGGCGAGAAAGATTGCCAAATTAAGCATCTCAAATAGTTTTTCTTATTATTATTTTACTTACCATTTTGTTTGGTTTCCCACAAAAAAACAATTTTGAGTTTTCCTGTAACGCGAAAAGAATATTTGCAACATTTGCGTGCAAATTTGGTATACAAAATAACGCGGCCATTTTGCCTTATTTTTTTATTAACTAAAACAAGGTTACCCGTCGAGAATCTTGCCTTTGCTTCTGCTTGTTCATTAATCAAATGTGGATTCTTACACTAACAAACGAACACTAAATGCAAGTAGTTAAGTTAAATCAACGAAATCTGTAATCCTTGGCCCTTGCATCCAAATATATAGTTAGTGCATAGCCAGAAACATCAAAGGATCTTAAATTTTACCTTTTTATACCCTGAACCTATTAAAAATGGGTAAAAAGGGTATAATGGTTTTGTGCAAAAGTATGTAACAGGCAGAACGAAGCATCTCCGACCCCATAAAGTATATATATTCTTGATCAGCATCAACAGTCAAGTCGATATAGCCATGTCCGTCTGTCCTATGTATGAACGCGTCGACCTTAGAGACTATAAAAGCTAGATACTACGGATTTGGAACATAAGCTCGCCTAATTCCTAGGCAGTGTAAGTTTGTTTTCGATTTTCGATAACTCATCCCGTTTCCGATATACACATGGGATCGATAACAACAAAATCTTGAATTTGGAAAACTTTAAGACGGCGTTTGAAACATTAATTAAAATAATGACAATCTGTGAAATTTTTATTGAAATCGGTTAAGAAACACCGCGTACACACACACACACACACACACATACTTGCAAGCACTGACTGTACGCGTAAATAATAGGGCTCAGAGTCAGGATTTCTCGACTAGAGCCTTCTTACTTGTTTTGAATTGCGTAAAGCCTCCATAAAAACTATTAAAAAAAACCGTTATAGACATTTTTGTGTTATTTAATTTTTCTTTTTATGAAATTTGTTGACTTTTATTGAGATTTTATTTAGTTTTTTTTATGTTTTGTTTACTCATAAGTAAGGCCTAACATGTAGTTAATTAGGTATTAACTAAAATGAACAGATTTTTGAGTAATTTGTTTCATTTGAATGGAAAACAATAATCGAAATGACACCAAATCTAAACTAACAGTTTACACATATATTTTTTTTTTAAGTTAATAGAAGATCATAGCAAGTACATACAACTAAACAATATTATTTTGTTCAAGAGAGAAGATTTGGTTTTGGTTTGTCGAATGCATTAAATTCCATCTGCTTATGTTAATTTTTAAGTGGACAACAAATATTTTTGCCTAGATACGGATAGATATAATAATACATACATAAGTCATACAAACGTGTAGTACATATGTATTAGACAATTAAATAAATTTATTGGAAATTATTTTTTGCTTAGCAATAGTTAGTTAGTAAATAGTTTGAATGTTATGTAGTATTAGTTCATATGTATTATTAATGTGTGTGGGTCTCCTATTAGTATAGTATGTACTTATAAACAATCCGAATCACTAACCACGTTTGCTGCTTTTAAGTTATTCTTAAGTATTTTTTTTTCTTTTGTTTCGTTTATAAATAAGTTAATTTAAAGTTTCGCTTAAGTGTTGATAATAGCATCATAAGTAACTTAGCAATAAAATCATTAAAATTTAGGAGCCTTCGAGTGAGTTAAATGTTTTGGGCTTTATGTTTGTTGATTTTGTTTTTGTTTCTGTTTTTGCTCTCACCTCATTTTAAGTTCCTGTACATTTAATCGTAATTCAAGTAGCTTATGTTGGAAAATTATTATCATAATTTACATTTACTAGGTACATTTTGATTTAATTTTGTTTTAACTAAATGCGAATGCAATATATGTAGCTCAAAAATAAATTATTTTGATTTTTTTTTGTTTTTTTTTTCAACTTTAATCATGCCAAAAATATTAGTTGATACACAGTGAGGGGCTTATCTTTGTTAACTATCTAAATTCATACTTACGCAATGTTAATTCCTTGAATTTGTTATACTTGTATGTTTAAATTTGAGATTTAGTTAGTATGTAGTTCGTTCGATTGATTTGGTTAGTGGTGGTAGTAGACATTTACACAAAAATTTTTTTTTAATTTTACTAAACATTCATTTGCTAAAAACAATGAGATATTTTTTGAGTTTAGCGTTAAGTTTTTCAATTTTATTTTATAATTTAAAGAATAAGGTCTTAAGCGTTTCAATTTCATTATTTAATACTAACAATATTTACTAGTTAGACATTTATAGTATGTTAATCTTTATGTTAAATTTTGGACAGTGTAAGTTTATACATACATATTGCATAATAGTAATTCATACATACTAAGTAGGTTGAATCTTAGGGTGGTTTATTTAAGTAGGTCGCATAGGTTTTTAAGTTCAAAGTTTCAAGTTTCAAGTTAAAGGACATTAATATCATGCTCTTAGATACAAGTAAGCTGCATTTAAATACTTATTCAAGCACAGTTAGTGCTAGTGTTGCCAATCATATTGACCTCTGTTCATGATTGAACATAGTAATTGTGATGTCTTAGATAAGTATGAAATGTTGACAAATTGCTGTTTGTTTACCAATTGCTAAACCAATAATTGTACTTTTAATACAAATGTCAAACAAACTCTTTGTAATTTGGAACATTAGAACAAGTGTTTGGGCTTCGAAAAATTTACTTTCGCTTGAATAGGGGCAAAAGCACAGTTCGCGTCTGTTATTATTATTTTGCCATTGTTAAGAAAAAAATCAAAAAAATATTGAGAAAGCATTTGTATAACAAAGAGGAAATATCAAACCACATTGATTGTCTCGACTTTATGCACACTGGCGTTCACTGAAAGCAACGCATTTAACATACACACATACGTATATATATATATATATATATATGTTGCTGAAACAACAATCATATTGTATAGTATTGGAAAGGTACTACAGTGTCAAAAAGAACTTTTCTGCTGTCGTGCATTGTGGCAATAGTAATGCTGCCTAATACTACCTATGTCATCTTTGTGTCTGGCTGATATGCTAAAAACAGATTTCATCGTTTGTATATTATTTTAACTATTTAAAACACACATCCGAAAATACTTGCGGTGCATGTTTTTAAGTTGAATATTGACGGTACGTATGATTATTCGTTCTTGTTTGATGGCTTATGTAATATTTTTTGCATGTATGAAACAATTATTGAATATTAATTTGTAATTCAATCAAGTTGAGCATTGTAACTCCATGACAATTAAATGTCAAGTGCTATTTGTCGGTGGTAGTTTTGCATTTTTATACCCTGAACCTATGAAGAATGGGTTAAATTGGGTATAATGGTTTTGTGCAAATGTATGTTACAGACAGACTTCATTAAGTATATTATATAGTATTATTGATCAGCATCAAATGCCGAGTCGATTTACTCGTTGCCTTCTGTCTTTCCGTCCGATCTCAAAAACTTTACGAGCTAGTGACCAGATTTTGAATATATATGATCTCCCCAACTGTATTAAAATAAGTTTGTTTCCAAATTATTTATACCTTTTACGGTTTCCAATATACAGTTATTAACACCAACACTAGATGCGTGATATTACAAAATTGCGGAACTTGATTTAGAGACTATTGACAACATAATAAAAATATGTTAAAATTACTTTGAAATCGGTTGGGAAACATCGGAGATTGAAGTTAAGTCACATTATACAAACAATGATTGAACGCGCAATGTCAGGGTATCTCCTAGTCGGTATTTCTTCTTATTTGTTTTGAAACGCTATTAAGCGTTTGGTATTTATAATGAAAAAGAAAGATATGCAAAATGCATAAATTTAATATGATTGAAAATCAATTGAGGGTTTTAAAATGCCTCATATTTGATTTATTTTTTAATTGACCCTATAGCTCAGAAATTTTAAAATATCAAATTTATATTTTTTCTCGACTTAAGTTCTATGACGAAATTCAAAAAATTGTGAACATAAATTAAACGAGGAGACGAGCTTTGAATTTTGAAATTATTCCGGAGCTAAAAAATAATAAATGCGATTTGATGCGATTTAATCAACGAATTAAAGTCACCCTTACAAGATTTTAGAAATGTAATGTGCCCTAAAATGTATATATATAATGAACTTGAGTATGTTTGTGCATTATACATACATACATATACATATGTATGTATTCATTTGCGCGTTTTAAAAATTGTTGTTACTCGTTTTTTGTCATTTGTTTTAATATTTCGTTTAAATTGTTTAAAGTAAATCGTGTTTCCTTGTGTTTTTTTTTTTGCTAGACTTCATTGTTGTTGTTGTTATCAAATAACCAATTCCATTTCAAAGTTATTGGTTTTCATGTTGTTTGGTGGTTCAGTTTAGCTATTTGCTTATCGTAATACCATGAAATAAAGTTAATTTTTTTTGTATACACACAATATACATTTAATAAATATTTATAAGACCAAATCGCTTTTGACGGCAGGATTAAATTCAATATGTTTAAAAAAATTTTGTTAATCATAATCATTAGGCTTAACTACACACTTCTTAATGTTAATGTTAAGTTTGTTATTATTTGGTTTATCCGCGTATGTCGATATTATCTGTGTCCTAAACATCATTTAATAATGTTGTTTGTCTAATTATTTCTCATCATTGTTATTAGCTGGTGGTTTTTTGACCATTATAACACACGTTCTTGCACATTTATTTTATTTAAAGTTTTGCATTTGTCTTTCGATTGGGATTCTGTTGACTGAAACTGGCACAACGATTGTTTTGGTTGGTTGAACCTATAGATCTATAAGCGTAACTATAGTCCTTGTATTGCGTATCTCGGGCTCGTCTGCTTGTCATCAAAGGTCATTGTCGAACATTTGCAATGATCGGGTTACCAAATCATCTTTAAGACATGCCTCAAGAAATTCTTCTATCGTTATTATTCCATCCTGGTTTAAATCCAATTTGCGAAAAACTCTATCCACCTTAAATGACAATAACTCAAAGTTAGTAAAAAGATTTTATTTAAGTTTAACTTTAAAATAAATTCCACTGTACAATATGAATACATAACAAAAGGGAACTTAAGTTTGTTCAGCTTAAAAAAGTGAATTAGGGAATTAAAACATTAAATTAGTATTTCATATTTTTTGGATTTCCTGTTCACATTTGTACAAATTTTTTACGTTGAGATCTCAATTAACTTTTTAGTTTAATACTATAAATAACCTAGTTAGGTTGACTCATGTTATTTAATAAATTAAATGAATCAATTTAAAGTGAATTATATCATTAAATAATGTTTTACTATATTTTAAATTTTTTGAAATTTTACTCTTTTAACATTAGAATCTGAATTCGAGAAATCCTGACTAGGCGATACCCTAAATCCTATACTTTACGCGTAGAGTCAGTGCTTGCAAGTATGTGTGTGTACGCGCATACTACATACTGCACACTCAGCTTCAATGTTCCATATCTCCGGTGTTTCTCAACCGATTTTAATTAAATGTTCACATATTGGCATTATTTCGCTTAATGTTTCAAACGCCGTCTCAAAGTTTTCCAAATTCAAGATTTTGTTGTTATCGATCCCATGTGTATATCGGAAACGGGAAGAGTTATCGAAATTCGAAAACAAACTTGTACTGCCTAGGGATTAGGCGAGCTTAAGTTCTAGCTTCTATAGTCTCTGATATCGACGCGTTCATAAATACGAACAGACAGACAGACGGACAGACGAACATTGCTATATCGACTCGACTGTTGACGGTGATCAAGAACATATATACTTTATGGGGTCGGAGATACTTCCTTCTGCCTGTTACAAACTTTTGCACAAAACCATTATTTCTATTTTTCCCATTTTTAATGGGTTCAGGGTGTAAAAAAATACCATAATAACATAACCCCTAATTAACTGTGGAAACAAATTATATATGAATATTTTTGTACATCATCTTCTATTCAATCTCACCTGATCTCTCGCCTTGCGATCATCCTCCGGCTGATGTGGCCTCCTTCCCATAAGCTCGTGTATGGCCAAAATAATTTCACTCAGCTCACCGCGACTGATGCGACCATCGCCATTCAGGTCGTACAGCTTGAAGGTCCAGCGCAGACGCTCATAGACGGATCCCCGCAACAGGGTGGATAAAGTGACTAGCAAATCCTGTTTTATCCAAGAATTGTACAAGTAATGCCATTTTAATAAACAAGTGCATATTTCAATCAATAACAAAATTATAGCAATGAGCGTAATTACCCGAAAACTAATTGCGCCGTTGCAATTAACATCGAAAGCTTTGAACACATAATGAGCATATAAACTGGAATCTGAGGAAATAGAAAATTCAATGAATGGGTTTTAATACTGAATGTAAAGGAGGAGGAGTTTAACGTTTGCTTCCAGGCTTCAAATTCTTGGGCATACAAATAAAATGTGTTGCTATAAGTCTTATGCGCTTTATGACGCGCAGCCATAAAAAACAAAATCGAAAAGACGCCAGCATTGACAACACACATACACATTCAAATACTTACTACCGTGGGGAAAGAATTTGGCGTAAATATCCTTAAAGCAATCCTCGTGCACCACACCCTCGGGACATTCCTGCAAATGTGCAAGAGAAAATAAAAGTAAAGGCTTTCAAAAATACAGCATTGAAGTATGCTGTTTTTGCATCAGTGAATTGGTGGATTGTTTGTAGTTTTTAAGTGGCTAATAACAAGTATACTATTTGTATGTACCCTGTGCTCTAAATGGGTATAAAAAATTTGTGAAACATGCTAATGAATGTATCTTAGACCCCATAAAATGTTTATTGTTATATACATATTTCGAATTAGCATCGATAAAGCCATGTTTGCCCAACTTTACTTCATCTCGTTCCGATGTTTACATGAAATACATAAGACTTAGAACTTGTTTTCGTATTATTGGCACAATATTGATAGTCTGTGAGTGATAGTGCTATAGTGCTAGTATTATATGTTTTCTTGTCAAGAGCCCACTAAGTAGTTACAAGTTACTGTAACGCAATAAGCTTTCATGAGTTTCTAAAAAATCTTTTAAAAATAGTATCGCAAAATTCGTAGTGTCAGGAAAAGGCTATTTTGATCCATTTTGGTTTGTTCACCTCGTAAAATGCAATTATTCAGGAGTTGTAAAAGGCTTCTGAGCTTACAGCTGATTCGTAGATAAGACATTAGTTCAATTTTTGGTTAAAGTAAGGTTTGCCCGCTTTTAAGAATCCGAATGACTATCGTTAAGTCCAACGATTGCCTCTAAACAGCCTTATAAACATGATTAAAAATTTAGGAGATATAAAACTGTTTCGGCTATACTCTAATATATGTGTAATCTTCTTCTTGACCTACATTTATAAAGACCTATATACCATATATGTATATGTGAGTATATAATATGATAGTGCAATGAAATTCAAGACGCGTGAGTATTAAATTGTCTGCTATTATTTGCCCTCTCTTTTACAGAATGCGATTGCTGTCTTTGTCTGTCTTGTCACCCACCAAAAAAATGGATTGCTTTGCTGCGCTTTTGCTGCTGAAAGCTTTAGCTACATAAATTTGAGTGCTTAGCCTCAGCATCAAATTTATATTCGTTTAAAAAATGTACATATGTATTTATATACATATGTGTTGCGCACTTATATCATGTAGCATGTCATATGAATTTTTTTCTGTCTTGGTTTCTTGTGCAAATAAATTTGGATGTGTGTGTGTGTGTCCACTTACCGTTTTAAATCCTCTGTACATGACGCGAATTTCCTGCTTGGTGAACTTGGTTTGGCGGCACAAATCTTCGAGAGCAACGGGAATGGGCTTAGGCACGCGTGTTTGTTCCAACTCATAGACAACCTCTTCGATGGGGCTTTCGGGTGGAGAGGCCATGGTTGGTTTTCTTGTTGCTGTGTATTAATCTAAATGTTCGTTTGATGCTGCTATTGTTGCTGCTACTGCTTTTGTTGTTGTTGTTGTTGTAGTAGTATGTATATGCAATTCAAGCTCGGATGCTTATTAATTTTAATTTGGTTTCTGCGCTTATAATTATAGCTTTAGCAAAATATCAATTTTCATTTGCTCGTAAAAAGCAAATTCGCTGGTCGCTGAAGCATCAAAAATACATATAAATACATACATACATACATATTCACTTGGTACATACAAATATGTCGATATTATATGTCCTTGTTAACTCTTTAAGCATTTTTTTTCCCCTGTTTTTCGCGCTTGTATGGCTTCGGTTGTGGTTTTTGCTGTGGATTTGACTTCCTATCTGCATTTAACGCTATATTTTTATGCGCTAAGTCGCTAATGAGGCAAGCATTGCTGAAAAGAGGTAGAAAAGCAAGATGAGCAAATGGGCAAAAAATTAAAGTAAAGTTACATAAAACATGGATGCTCAAAGGATGGCAACAGACAGACCAGGATGCAAGGGTGCAAGGACGCTGCTCAGCGACATTTGTGGTCTCGGTGAGTCCGTAGGGCTAACTTGCAGCTGCCGGAAGTGCAACTTGTTGTTGGCAACTAGAAATTTATATAAATTGCGTATACGTCGTGTTGGTTTGTTTAAAAAATACTGAAACGCAAGTCAGCAGCTGAGCTGTATATGTGTGTGATTTTTTGTGTGCGTGTGTGTGTTTGTGTGTATTTGGTTGCATGAATGCCCTGTCAGCTTCATGCAAATGCTGATTATTATTGCGTGCCATAAATCACAGTGAATCAACTTATGCGCGCGCCTTAGCGTATGCAGCAACTATTTTTCATTCAGTTATTGAACCAGTTGGAACGTGGGACAGGTGGAATGTTCTTGTTGATAGCTAGCTTGCTGCATAAGCTCTTGTTACTCAGATGATATATTAATGAGAACTTTGCATGCAGATGAATTGAGTGTGACATCGGATTTGATGCCACTTAACAACTGCATTTAATGGGTTATACATTTTTATTTTTTAACTTTTGACCCAAATAACAATGTGTGTTGCAGCATACTATGTTTAAATTTAATGTAGATTTAAACGCATTAAATTCCAATTGGATTTTTTGGTTTTCCCCAATCATTGCAATAATATTTGACCAGATCTTTTATATCTTACAATCATAGTTTAAATTTGTTAATCGAAAGAGCAGTATTTAACAATAATACAATTTGATGATCTCATATATATATTTTTGTGAATAAAAAGTCGAGTCGAGCAAGTTGACTTAGTACAGAGTTTTATTACACACAAACTGTAACTAGAATAATCTCAAGAAGCAATTTAATCTACTCGAGTAATCAACTTGACCTCTCTCCAACTGACTTGACAAAATGCAATAACCTTTCACTGTGGAATACTTGAAGAGTTAAATTATTTGTATATTTCCTTCGTTCTTAGTGCATCTCGGTGTTTTTTTATTTCATTTCCATTATACTCGTATTTGAGCGTATTTGAGCGAACACTCACAAATAAACAGACAAACAGAAATGCTATCCAGATGCGGACAGCAGTGTCATTTCCAACGTCAGGGCTATTATTAAGTTGAAACTGATAAGAAATGGGTCAGAGCGTCGGCGGAAATAGCTTTGACAGTTTAATCCCAGCAAATATTTCTCGCAGCTCTCCAATTTGCTGTGGCAATTTCCGTTTGGCACACAAAACTCAATTTGCCATCGAAATTGACGTTTCGCACCAAAAATAAACATCTTCAGAGTCATTGCATTACTTTGAGCTTTCATGCAATTTACATTTGTTGCTGATTGCTGGCTGCTGGTTCAAGTACATTCAAATACATAATTCATCAATGCCATCGAACCTGAGCATCGCAACACGGTTCGCAATGCGTCACATTTATCTACTAAGTATACGAAATCGAATCGATAAGTATGTATACATACTATACAGAAACTCTAGGTATCTTGCACATAGAACACACTAGAAATTGCTTAAATTAAGTTGCTGCAAAGTGGGGCATTGCTCAAATTTCAACCTGACTAAAAGTTTTTGGCAAGGCACAACAACGTACTTAAGTTGTGTAAGGCTTTCAGATATACAGATATAGGGTAAGCAACTTTTTTAGGTACTCCAATGATTTGACGTGAAGTCTAAAATACTTTAAAAACTTTTGGCAAAAGCATACTAATACTTATATATAGTATCACGAATGTAGGTATTTGTTGTATAAGTTTTGACACCTTAGCAAAAGCTAATATTTGACAACATTCAAATTTATTTATCCCAACAATATTTCATTTAGTATAGTAGAATTTTCCATAAAGAGGCTATTATGGCGGTAATGACTTCATTTGCTTTGGGCCATAACAAGCAGCAGCAGTGCTTAGTTGGAAAACTAATTGCATGACTCTATTTGCACAAATCAGATACGGCTGCTACGGAGCTACTGCAGCAAGAACACAACAAGAATGCTGCAATTGCCTGCACTCTACAACATTTTTATACCGTTTAAGTAGCGGAAGTCAAGGCAAACGCCTCCCATTTATGAGGGCGTAAGAGCAAAAATCTTCTACATTCCATAACCAACCCCAAATTCAAAATGTAGTTCGCCGCCTGCTTGGCTGGTGCAGTTTTGCTTTTTGGTTTCACAATATGAGTACCTAAAATAATAGTGTTTGTCAAATGTCACGTATACGACATGTGCTTCCGATGGCAAGCACAGGAACGCCCAGCAAACCTTGTTGCCAGACCTTAATATCCAATTTTGAGCTAATTAAATATTAAATCAGGATAGAGCTTAAATGTTATCATGCGCAAATCTTTGTTGGCCAATTAGACGAATGTCAAATGTCAAATATGAGCTCAGTCAAATGCAGATTTTCTCATTGTAGTATGTATGGACATTGCATTGAGAAGGTTTTTTATTGTTGGATTATTCACCAAGTGTAGCATGCTTATTCATTTGTCTAATTGCGTGTGTGTTATGCGGTCTTCAGCTAGAGCTGGATCTATATATAGAATGAAGTTGAAATTGCGAAGCAGCGGGCTTTGGCCTGCTTTTGCTCCGAATGTGCTGGATTGGTGTGCATGTAAGACCTTTAACTTCTAAATGGCAGCAAATGACAGGCAACAGCAGCAGAAGCACATGAAGGACAAGGCTTGCCTTGCTTCTCAACTTGCCTAGCATGCAGTCATGCAATCCGTCTGCTACTTGAATAAAACCGCATGCCAAGCCCTCGCACACCAACCCCCCCAACACCCCCACCACCCCTCTTGTGTGCACATACAGTGGTCAAAATTACATGATTGAAGCCAGAATTATTCGTTATTATGCTTGATGATATGCCCAAGAAGAGCTTAATGGCATGCCTAAAACAACGAATTCGAAAATTAAATCGATTTTATAATTCTTCAAATGATAACACACAAAAGGTGAGAAAGCTAAACAATTGGTTTGGTTATCATACATGTTTAGCTGCAATAAAGTTTAATAAGAAATTAACTGTACACAAATTCAGCTTGTTAATTTGATAAAGTTAACTTTCCCAATTTGTGTACTCAAATAAGATAAATTATTTAAGTTATATATTAAATGTTATATATTATATTATATACAGCGACTTAAACAATTGGAATACCCTCAGTGTATGAACTAGAATTTTCATTGACACAACATTAATATATTGTATATTGTCTGAGATTGACTTCAATTGGATCATCTCAATAACAATGCGGATGCCTTAGCTATTTTGCTGTTCCCTGACGAAATCCTCCACCAGATAATCGAAGTTTTGCATCAACTCTAATGCTTTCATTTTTATTACTTTATTTAATTTTCCATCCATTTCTGTTAAAACGGATCAGTTTGAGCTTAAATATTTCTTAACGGAAGATCACTGATGAGTCAAGTCAGCTAACGAGGATGCATAGAAAGTCACTAGAAACTAGAAACATTTAAACTTTTTTATACTCCCCAACCACTGTGCAATTGGCAATGTCGCTGAGTCTTTTGTCACTTCACGCAGCTTTCATGCTTTTAAATTTACGAACCGACCGACGCAGACATAGAGGAGTGGCATACTAAAAAAAGCAATCGTCTAAATAATCAACTAACCAGTAACTATCTAAATAAAATAACCCGACAGTGGCGACACGCGAATGCCACAAAACCGCAGCTCTGTTGTTATACTTACAGCAGCGAGAATAATAATAGCACCACAAGCCAAAAAACAACAAATATCAAGTTTTGCAATTTTTTTTAGTGTAGTATTTTGTATACCCTGATCCCATTAAAAATGGGAAAAAAGGGTATAATGGTTTTGTGCAAAAGTATGTAACGGGCAGAAGGTAGCTTCTCCGACCCCATAAAGTATATATATTCTTGATCAGCATCAACAGTCGAGTCGATATAGCCATGTCCGTCTGTCCGTCTGTATGTATGAACGCGTCGATCTCAGAGACTATAAGAGCTAGAGACTCCAGATTTCGAACTTAAGCTCGCCTAATCCCTAGGCAGTACAAGTTTGTTTTCGATTTTCGATAACTCATCCCGTTTTTGATATACACATGGGATCGATAACAACAAAATCTTGAATTTTGAAAACTTTGAGATGGCATTTGAAATAATGAACAAAATAATGACAATCTGTGAAATTTTTATTAAAATCGGTTAAGAAACACCGGTGATATGGGACATTGAAGTTGTGTATGCAGTATGCAGTATGTGCGTACATACAAACACACATATTTACAAACACTGACTGTACGCGTAAAGTATAGGGTTCAGGGTATCGTCTAGTTGGGATTTCTCGACTAGAGCCTTCTTACTTGTTTTAAATAAACTCTGTACTTTACGATTAATCTTATGGTAAGATTCGCCTATTTTCTTTTAAAGGAATTAAAATAATAGTAATTTAAAGTAAAAAAAATGATTTCTTTCCACCCTGATCTCTAAAAACTATAAAAAATTGCAAAACTTGATATTGATGATTGTATTTGTGGCCTGTAAATAATAGAAGCTTAGTGGTGTTATTATTATTTTCGTAGCTGTACATAAACGTCTAACTAACGAACACAAATACAAATGGGTTAACACATACTATTGCATTAAGTTATTTAAATTAGAATTTTTTCTTGGTTGGCGGTGAAAACAATTATGCAATTGAATTTTTGGCATGCACAAAACTTCTACTTGATCGAAGAACTAAATCCACAGAGACAATAAATCAACGCCAATTTTAACAGTTCGCCAGTTGTCAGTAAGTTGGTATGTGTTTTTGCCGGTCATCTTTTTATTCTTGGCCAACTCGGTGGCTAGACAAATGATAAACGACTTTCAACCGCGTGGTATCAGGTCTGCTTTTAGATCTAGCCTAAAACTACTAAATTGGTTATAAGAAGTTCGTGTGGCTCAAAACCCAAAACCAAAATCTAACTAGCACTTTGGCAAAAAGAGCAAACGACTAAATAATGAACCAGTAAATTTCGTGGCGACATGTGGGAAATATTTTCAACAAATTGAAATTTACAATGGCATTTCATTCACCACATTTTCATATGTGAGGTTCTTATTCTAGTGGGATTTGTGAGCAATGAATAAAGGATTCACATACACATACACATGCACAGACACATGCACATACACATGTAATGACATATGCACATACACATAATTGAAAATGCATTTGCACTGTGCCGATGTGGTCTGAAATTGGCCAATGTTGACTTTTATGCCTGTTGACTGTGGTTGTTGTTAATGCTGATGCTTTGCGCTGATGTTTGCCTATAGAGGAATATGATTTGCATTTGCAATAAAGTCTTCATGACGCATGCAAGCGCAACAAAGTGGGGAAAAGAAAAGGATAATTGATTTATGATACCTCAAGTGACATGCCACAATGCGTGTGTACGGTAGATAATGGAATTTTGTAACAATCTCAGCAAGTGCATTAACTCGAAATATGTAAACTAAGGCAAAAGGTTAATTAGTCGAAGCAAGGACTTAAGCTTTATTTGTAGGTCATAACTTGGTTGTATATCATAATTTCAAACTTGTTTCCACAAGAAATGTGATAGTTTGATCGTTTTAAGCTCTTACTGTATTCTATTACTTTAATTGTACATTTGAGTCACTTTTTTTTTGACCAAATTTGAAGTTAGTGTTATTTACTTTCACAAGAAATATGAAATATATTTTTATACCCTGATCGCATTAAAAATGGGAAAAGAGAGTGTAATAATTTTGTGCAAAGTATGTAACACGCATGAAGGAAGCATCTCCGACCCCATAAAGTATATATATTCTTGATCAGCATCAACAGCCGAGTCGATATAGCCATGTCCGTATGTATGAGCCAACCGATCTCAGAGACTATAAGAGCTAGAGACTCCAGATTTGGAACTTAAGCTCGCCTAATCCCTAGGCAGTACAAGTTTGTTTTCGATTTTCGATAACTCTTCCCGGTTTGATATACACTTGGGATCGATAAAAACAAAATCTTGAATTTAGAAAACTTTGAGACGGCGTTTGATACATTTAACAAAATAATGAAAACCTGTGAAATTTTAATTAAAATCAGTTAAGATATGAAACATTGAAGTTAAGTATGCAGGATACACACACACATACTTGCAAGCACTGACTGTATGCGTAAAGTATAGGGTTCAGGGTATCGTCTAGTCGGGTTTTCTCATTCGTTCGTTTGCCCATTGTTGTTATTGGCCGGCCTTTCAAACTTTCAATAAAAGAAAACTCAACTGGTTACCATATATTACTAACCTTTAAAATATTCAAGATTTGTCCCAAGAACGTGGTTTAATGGGACGCAAGTTTCCAAATTAAAGCGATCAAATAACCTGTGATCTTTAACTAAGATCATTTCTTGCATAACCCGATCTAGCAGGTGGGAAAAGCCCATTGTTGTCATAATAATGTAAATTTTGGGTGCCAAGTAAAGGTACCTACTATCATTGGTCATTGAAATAATTTTTAAAAATAATATGTAAGTATTAAATGGCAGCTAATAAATATTTTTCTTGACAACTTAGCTTAAATGTGTGTACATTTCAATGTGACAACATGCCGTATTATTAAAGTTGGTTGGTTGATTTTTCAAAAAAGTTGGCAACGAAACTAAGCGCAATTTTGGATATTAGCCAACTAATGGTATAAATGGCTATGGATGCCAAAGGAGAGGAGGCAATTGTAAGCGGAAGCCATTAGTTATTGCAAGTTTGTCTATACAGAATTTGTGACCACATTGTAAAATATTCTTATTAAATTATCTGCGTTGTTTATCATCTGAAACATACTTTATATATATACGTTAATAGGTTATTAAATAGCAGCTTTTTAACGAACTTTAAAATATATGTATATGCTTTCGTTTAGAACTCTCTCTAGGGAAATCATAAATAGAAGTGTTAATTGAAGCTTGCATCATTCTTAAGCATAGTAATTTTTTTGTTATTTGTTGTTGTTGTTACTTGCTTACTAATGTTTAAAATTCGACTACGTTGTGATACTTTAAGGGCACACTTTGCAGCTGCCATGCAACCAGCATTTTAGCCTCCCACTGGAGCCCTTTTAGCTTTCCCTGTTCCTGTTGTGAGATAGTGTGAAGCTCCATTTGCTGTAATTTGTTAGTTAAATACAGTGTGAACAAAAAGTAATTTCGCCCACAACCAAACCCAACCCAAACCACACAAATCAAGAATGAATGCCACGCGTATCTTTATTTTCAATCGACAAGCGACACCCAATTCTCCTATTAGTGATAATAGATTAAAGCGTATAATAATGGAGGAAAAAACTTTATAGCCAAATTAAACCGTTTGTAAATTTGCTTACGATATTGGAAACGATACAAATTAAAAACGCATTTTAACATATCGAGTTCTTTCGTGAGTCAAATGACTGAAAATCAATGTCACGTGTCCGTCTTTATCATAGTATCACTTCCGGCATACAGAACTATTCAAAACTTGGAAAAGTTAATTGGTGCCGCGCCCAGACATTTCCACAGAAATAGAACAATAGCTGCGGGTATTATGTGTGTGATAAAAATAGAAACACACACATAAAGCAATAAACGCTATACATAAAAAAGATTTTTATTGAACTGATGATTTTCTATAAATACGTGTACATAAGAAGTTTGTTATCCGTTGTATTTAAAACAATGGTTCATAGGTGAGTGCAAAGTAAGAGAATTCTTTTAGAGAATTCTCCAACTTGTAAGTATGATCGAGATACATTGTTAAACAATATTAGTTTATAACTCTCAAAAATAGGACATATTTTACTTAAAAGCTCTATTCCTACTCTTTAAAGCTGCGATCGTTTGCTGAATTTACAGATTTCTATTTTAGTAAGAAGTTGGTTAATTATTGAAAGCTAGAGCTGTAGTAATAACAAACAAGATCAGTAAACTCAACAGTCTTTTTCTCAGGGACAACAAAGTTATATGTAAAAAATTTTAAATTTGATTTAAAAGGGGATGAAAAATACTTTCAGATGCAAAAATCACAGTTGAAAAAAATGTTGCTTCATATAGCTTAAGTTTAGAATATCTTAAAAATGTATGCATAAAACAATTTTTGAATGTGAATTTCATGTCTAGGAGGTCAAAATAGCCAAAAGAAGTTAACTGAAATGTATGCCACAAAAATGATGTTGCAAAGGGTTAATAACATTGAATGATCCAATGAAGTGATGATTTATAGTACTGTTGTTATCAAATCTATTGGTCATGTAAAGCCACAGTTAGTAAATAATTCCAGAATCGGTCATAGCTTAAATTGGATCAATTAAATACAGTTGTGAGTAGAGCTTTAAATCTACTCAGTTCATTTTTTGTTTCACTATAATTTACTTTACAATAATATTTCATGTGATTGCAACATATTGAGTTCAATACATTTTTGACCAACTATGAAAATTGATAGCAAAAAAAAAAATAAAAAATAAATAAATAAAAACACAAATGAAAGAGAATTTTATCGTTGGCATTTACTTTAGTTTGATTTTTTGTTGTGTATATGGCAGACGGAAATAAATTAAGCCAGCTCATAAATTAAACCAGTTCAAGCACAAAATTGTTGTCCAGTCAACATTTTGTGGTTCTCATTCCTTCAGCACGCAATGCTCCCCGAAGACATAGTGCTACATACTATTTATACCATAACCAAAAATGATTGTAGTGAGTGGAACTAGTACAAACTAGTCACTCAGGCACTGGGCCCCAATTCAAGCAACCCAATTCACTTACAACTACAGAAAGTGCTAAGCATTTGCGTTTCGCCTTTTGATTTGTTGGGCGATAAAGAAAATTATTGTCTAAAACTTGGCGCATATCTCCAAATCGGATGTGCTCGGGCCATAAAAACTAGCGGGCGGCTTTCAAAGTGTTTGTATGTGTGGGTGTTTGCGTCGCCAGCAGGACGACGTTCAATGGCGTTTTATTGTTAAGCATTTCGAACAGTTGTACGCGACTACAATCGTATCGTATGTATATAAAAACGTCGCTCTCCCTCAGCTATTTTGGCAGTTTGTTAGGTTGGTTGGCCAACAATGAAGTCAGTTCTTAGTCGCTCGTTGGCCAGTGCCAAGTTAGCCAACTCATTCGTTGTGGGAGTTTACAAAACTTTTGGTAACGGAAGTGCAGCGCCAACTTGTTTGGCTCCTTGGCTTTTTAACATGTTCCAAACACACAGCGTTTATTTAATTTCTTGATGCTGGTTGAATTTTTGGTCAATTTAATGAAGTTCCTGCTCTCTGGGTTTGCTGGCCCAAGCGGCCCTCATATGACCCCTAATTAAGCTTAAATGCGATACACTATTTGCACAAACACACATCCATACACACACACGCATTTCTACTCAAAGCTTCATCTTTTTAAATGACTTTGACATTTGTAACTCTCTGACCAAAAGCAAAGCAAAGCAATGTTATTGTGTGTGTGGGTAAGCGTAAGGTTGAGCTTGTGTTGCTTGCTGAAGCATATCATGGAACTGATTGCCTTTTTACTCAATTCGATTGTTGGTTTTTGTTTTTCCTGAAGTGCCCCCCTGGTCATGATGCAGATGCGGTTTATTTATCCTTGTGTATTTATGTTAAATTAAGTAAAAGCTACTTGTTCCTTTAATTGTGTGAACAACTTAAACTGTCGAACACAAATATTATTGTTCAAATATTATTATTTTCTTACTTTGGGCAGAAACTGCTTTAGCTGACTTTTATTTGTGTGCTCAACATCAATAACCTGTGATGCCAAGCGAAACGAATAAAAACTTTTTTGGCTCAAAATAATAAACAAAAACAACAACTACAGCAATAATAACATCAACAATATCGTAACAACAACACCAACGCCAACAATTCCAATAAAAAAAGCAACATTCAAGGCACAGCTCATAAAAAAAATGTGCGCAAAAAAGTATGCTACATATTTTTTTATTAAATGGCAGTCTCTTGGCTCTTGCTGTTTTGTGCCCCTTTGCCGTTAACTTGGCCAGTCCTGGCATTGTAATTAATGCTTGTAAGTGCCACTCGTCTCGCATTCTGCGTGTGTGTGTGTGTGCGTAAGTATTTATTTATGTATGTGCTTCTGGGTGAGGCTGGGTGTTTTTATTACGAGCGTTGCCACATTTTCAGTTTTTGCGTTTTTGATGTGTTTGGGGAGCTGATTGTTAATTGCATGTTGCCAACACATGTTCGTTTGTGAATTTAACTGTGAATTTAGCCGCAGCCTACGCCCCTCCCAGCCAACAATGTGCGGCAATTCAAAAGTGTTACCAAACCCTTGCACCAAGGCCCCGCAAGCAAGCCCAATGTCAAGCTCACTCATTCCATCATACCTAAAATTGGTTTCAAGCGTACCACTTGTCGTATGCGTATTGCCAGTGCGCGCACAAAAACACAACGCAAGCAAATAACTATTAACCGAGAGAGCTCGACATTTATATACAATGTATTGAAAAAAAAAATTAAATTAAATTAAAAAAAAATAAATTAATAAATATAACTTGAAAAACGAAAGTAAGTTATTGAATATGAAAATAACTTAATAAACAATTTTAAAATACTAATTTTAAATGTTTTTTGCTTATATGTCACTAACATCATATTAAAATTTAGGAAGTTATTCTACACATTAGGTCCCTGATAATAGGTCCAAGTTTAAAATAATACATTTTGTTAACAAATAGATAGATGATGCACTGAGATATATACTCGTGTGTGTGTGTGTGCGCGCATGCTGCATACATTTACCATGAATTTAGTAAAATGTTCAGAGATAGTAATTATTTTGTTTAATGTTTCAAACGCCGACTCAAAGTTTTCTAAATTGAAGATTTTGTTGTTATCGATTCCATGTGTATATTGGAAACGGTAAAAGTTATCGAAAAGCAAACTTATACCGCCTAGGAGTTAGATGAGCTTAGGTTTCAAATCTGGAGTCTCTAGCTCTTATAATTCCTAATTTTTGTGAATTGTGTCAAGAAAACAGGGCTAAAGAACCCAAAAAACGTGTTTTCAGTCTTTTTTGGTATGTTTATTCTTTCACCTGCTAAAAACACCTAATATATGAATCAAAGCTCAAACAATGCAATCAAACATATTCGTTAAAACTCAAAAATATATAACTATATCTTTAACCGCACTTTATGTAAAATGTAAACATAAGTTTAAGTGATGGTGCATTTTTCACAGATAATCAGTATTACGGTAAACTTTCTCAAAAAAGATCTTGAATATTAAAAATATTAATTTTTATCCATAATACTTTATCGGAACAAAAAAATGTATCGATTTTATTAAGCAAACTTAATTTGTCAGAACATCTTATATTCGGCAGTACTGCCTAGAGATTAGGCGAGCTTAAGTTCAAAATCTGGAGTATCTAGCTATTATAGTCTCTTAGATCGACGCGTTCATACATACGAACAGACAGACGGAAAGATAAAGAATATATATACTTTATAAGGTCGGAGATGCTTCCTTCTGCCTGTTACATACTTTTGCACAAAACCATTATACTCTCTTTTCCCATTTTTAATGGGATCAGGGTATAAAAATACTATGAGGAATGACTAGTATGTGGAACATAAGCTAACGAAAGCCCAAGCGAGAACAAGTATGTTTCAAGCTATAGATAACTCTGCTCATTTTGGATATCATGTAATCGAAAACCTGAAAAATTATCAGCGAATTCAGTTGAGAAACACAGAATATATGGCACATTGTAGATTAGTGATTAACCATTGCTGCAGGCCGTATGTGTAAGGTTAAGGGTTCAGTGTATTTCCTAGTCAAACCTACTTAACAAAAGCCTTCTTACCTGTTTCGATTAAGTCGACAGGATGCTATTATCAACTTGTTTGTTTCTGTTTAATTAACGTCCGATGATATCGTAAATTGATAAATATTTAGTTGTATTTGTGTCAGCTTGTATAACGTACGTAACTTAACGTCTTTGAAGCATGTGTATTTTGATATCCTAAACCCAACACTTAAAGTGATTAGGCAATTTGTAAAAGCGTTTGAATCATTTCACGCCTTCTTGTTGCCATTTGCCGTTTGCGTGTCTTAACGCTTAAGTAACAAATATTTGACCAGTTAACTAAAGGTCACAGGGCCTGTCCCATATACTACTGCTATAAGGGTGTGGACCCAAACAAGAACAAAAAGCAACTGTTTAATCACATTTAAATTCGAATGCCACATACTATACGTTTGAGGAGAAAATCATTATTGGATAACGATTCCAAATAATTTGATTAATTCACGTTGGGTTGAGTTCGGTTCGGTTTTATTTTTAACATTTTCTATTTTTGGTTTTATTGTGGGCGGCGTTCAACCAACTTTGCAACAACAGCAGCCACTTTTGTGTAGGCGTATACGCAAAACGTGGCCGTAAATTCGCATGTATATTTGTGTGCATGTATGTAAACGTGTATGTGCATGTGCATGTGCATGTGCATGTGCATTTGTCAGTGTCTGCGTGAGCGTATGTGTGAATGAAAAACTAGAGCGCACCTTAATGCTATTTTTAAATGCTACACAACGGCCACAAAAACAACAATTGTCGGCTTAGTTTTGCTACTAAGTGTTTTTTTGTTTCCCTCATGTTGCCGTCGCATCTTTTGTGCAGCATCCTAGGCCAAGTTGGCGTTGCTGTTGCCGCTGTTAGTTGCCAACACTTAAAATATAGCTGGGCAAATAACGTCAAGCATTTTATAAATATGTACGCTGAACGTTTTACTCATACACACACACTATATTAAATAAATTGCAATGCTGCTGAAGGACTCTCCGAAGCATGACTAAAACGTTGACAAAACATTTAAAAGTTGGTTTTTTATCTATTCTTGGGCAGGTAACACAATAGCTTGTAGTATAATTTGTACGTGATATATTAATACGCTAAGCTTCTTTATTTAATACGTACAAACGTTAATTAAATTACATTTATTGGATTTAGCTCAAGTCGTTTTTTTTTCGTTTGTTTTAGTTGGACAAACACAAATTTAAGCAAAAACTAAAACGAACATTCAATTAAGTATTTTTTACTGTTTAACAAGCAATAATTAAGACTAATACACTAACTTGGCAGTTATTTAGACATTAAAATCTTAATTGCCATAATATTATAAAAGGTTTTTTTATTTTGCACGAAACTGATGTCGATTGTTGTCCGACGTCAAATAAAGTGAAAGTGTTATTTGCTTTATTATACCCTTAGCCCATTGAAAAGGGGTAATAGGGTATAACAGTTTTGTGCAAAAGTATGTAACAGCCAGAAGAAAGCTTCTCCATATTATATATTTATATTCTTAATCTTCATCATCTACAGCCGAGTCGATATAGCCATGTCCGGGTGTCCGTATGGATGAACGCGTGGATCTCAGAGACAACAAGAGGCAGAAGTTTCTAGATTTGAAACATAAGCTTGCCAAATCGCAATGCAGTATAAAATTGTTTCAAATTTTCGAAAACTTTCCCCGTTTGCGATATACACATGGGATCGATAACAACAAAATCTTGAACTTGAAAAACTTCAAGACGGCGTTTGAAACATTAAACAAAATAACGACAATCTGTGAAACTTTTATTGAAATCGGTTGAGAAACACTGGAGATATGGAACATTGAAGAATACATTGAAGAGAACACATACTTGCAAGCACTGACTGTGCGCGTAAGGTATAGGGTTCAGGGTATCGTCTAGTCAGAATTTCTCGACTAGAGCCTTCTAACGTGTTATATATTATTGGTTATATAGTGAATATCGATTTTTTTAATGGCCATGACAAACTTGAACTTAAAAAGCTATTATTCATAAAATATTTATGGGTTAACGGTTGTCAATTCACCATATAACTAGAGGTATTGCCACAGTTATTAATAATTCATAATGCTACTCAGCTCAGTCCAATTAACTCCTTTTTGAATAGAATAACAAAATAAACACAACCACGTATTTAAAGTTACTTAATTAATGATTTCTTAGGAGCTTACAAGCTTAAGAAACTTCAAATTTATCAAAGCTCTTCATATCTGGAATACAATAAAAGCCCCATAGCCGTTAAATAAATTAAACGTCTAACGACCGTTAAATGGTTTTTTTCCGTTAAATGTTATTGAACCGATTATCTATCAAAAAAGAATTTGCGTAACACGTTTTCGAACACACAAAGTTAAACTAAGCAAAATTCTGCCTGTTAAATGTTTTTCGACTTGAATTAAATCGAAATCGCTTAAAAGTCAAAGCGAGCTGCTGATTAAGCTGCTGAATTGCAAAATTACTTAATTTTTTTAAACTGCAAAACGTTTATTAGTGCAATAATTTATCGCATCGATAATGAAACGAAAATGATAAACAGCCGCTTTTTGACTCAATAAGTTAAAGTATTTCCCAACTAACAGCAACTTTTTCGAAGAGCAACAAACGAGCCGAAGTGTTTAATTGTTCATTTCTGCACCTTGATTGTTATAAGCTAAGAACTAACTTTTTCCACATTGTAGATGTTGTTTAGCCGGCGTGTGAGAACTTACAACTGGCACTGTACGCGGCAGGTGATTTTTGCTTGTTTTTTATGTTTGAGTAGCTAGATAACTTTGTGCCACTCAGGCGAACAGGTAAACAAATCGCATGCGATATATATATATATATATATATATATATATATATATATATATAAAAGATATATACCCAAGATACGTGCAAACGTTGATTTACTTTTGTGTTGCGTTTTTTTCACAGTCTGTTATAGTTTCGAATAGTTTTGCATTTTCAGGTTCCAGGTTTTTATTGCACAGCTATTGGCTTTCGTGTTGGTTTATGGGTAGTGGCGTCGCACAGTGGTTAGCTGGTTGTTATGATATGATTTATTCATTTTCTAGTGAAACGCGACTTTCAAATTTTTTACGATTCGAAGAATTATTCTTATTGCTTATTAAAGTATCAAAACAACGCTACTCTTTTTACCCACAAGTCTTAATATTTCTTTATAAAACTGATTTTCCGAATCGGCTTCGGGATAAAGTTTTCCTAAACGGATGCTCACTTTAAGCCTAAGAGAACCTGCTTTAGAAACTTTAACATTGTTTGAGCTAAAATAGGTCAAGTTGCATTTGTAGTTTTTGAAGTTGATAATTTTGTGACTAGGATTGTTTGTTTTGGACACACTGTGCGTTTGCTAAATGAGTTGTTGTTCAGATGTATGTATGTATTTCTCTTGTAAGTGTTTGTGTGTGTGTGTAGGTGATAAATTTGCATTTTTAACGTAACACTATTGTTTACTTTGGTAGGTTAGTTTGTTTGGCTTGCCTCTGCTATGTATATATTTACCTTCGATGCCTTTGGCGGCAATAACGATGACGATGACGACGACGAAGAGGAAGACCACGGTCGAGTTAACCTCAAAGCATGCCAACCGCTCTGATACAGCCCGATGCTCTGAAAAGAGCAGAACCTCTTGACTTTCTCACACACGACTTGACTCGACTCAATTCGACTCAACTCGACTCAACTCGACTCAACTCGACTCAACTCGACTCGACTCGACGCACTTGACTTGGAGCTCGCCAGTTGCCGCCAGTTTCCTTTTATTTTTTGCTTATGCGTGTCTCTTTTTAATTTGGTAATGACTTTGGCTTATTAATTTATTTGTATTTACTATAACGTTGCGAACATTTGTGTTACATTTTAGGCGTTATATATATAAATATATATATATATATATTTTTTTTTTTTTGCCAACTTGTCACTCACTTCATTTAGTACTCTCTCAACCCGCACGCACACACAATGTAATTTTTCGTCGGTTGTTGCTGTTGTTGTTATTATTGTTGTAGTTGTTGTTCGTGATGCCTAAATTCGTTTGCAAACGGAGAGACACAGCAAAAAGCCAAGCAAGCAGCCTGCAGAGGTATAAAAAAAACGGTTTCTTTTAGATCCGGGCATATCCTTTATCTCGGACAACGCAGCAGCGCAGTCGGGAGCAGTAGCTGCTGCGTCTTTAGCAGCGTTACAGCAGCGGCAGAGACAGCAGCTGCGGCCGTGGCACCGCCAGCAGCTGTAGCTGGGGGAAAAAAAAAACTTTCTTCGACCACGCTGCTATGTGAAAATTTGACGTTCGTTTAAAACAAAATTTGTAATTGGCAGCAGCACGAACAACAATCAACAATTGAAGATAAACAAGAATAATAATAATAAAAAAAAAAACACAAACAGCAGAAGCAGCAGCAGCAGCGTACCATAAATAATAGTTAAGAACCAACCGCGGTGCGTTGCCGCCAAGCAGCCCAGTTTCCGTTAGCGTCACAGTTGGTCTTTGCCGTTACCCAGAAACCTTTCGACGCGCACACGAGAGTGTCCTATACACAACTGATTACAGTTAGAGTCCTTGCAGCGACGGCAAACGCGACTGCGGCTCGAACGCTAGCTAGCAGCGACGCCGATGCCGACACAGAAGTCGACTCGACTCCAATTCGTTTTGCATTGCGCTCGTGTCGGCAGAGAGCCGACGACGACGACGACGATGACGATGACGATGATGACGACGAAGACGGAGACAGAGACGGGATGGTTCCGTTACCGAAATTTGACTAAGCACAGCTTTAGCACTGCCTGACGCCTGACAGCTGAGAATGCGACAGAAACTGAAGCGGCAGCTTCACATTATTGTGCTCTCGCCGCAGCCCTGGCGGCGGGGGCTTCTTTCGGCGAGAGCGAAACCCTCATAGAGAGAGAGAGAGCATACGAGGCGAGAGAGGCAAACATAAGCTTGTTTGATAAAGGTATTATTGCGATGGCTCCCGCACATACAGTGGGAATTGCATGCATGTTTTTTACAACATAACGTCATTTTATTAACGCTGCAAAAACAAAACAAAAAAAACAAAATTAAAAACATAACAGTTAAGGTTGAATATAATAAATTTTGTATCACAGATTTATGTTAAAATAAAAAACGTTTCCTTCGAGGTTCTCTTCATTTTGCCATAACCATCGTCGTACACTCTGGCAGCACCAAACAACTGTGTGGCTTCTTTTGCTTCGGCTTTCAGTCTGTTTCTAGTCTCGACTCTGTCTCGAACACATATACACACATAATACACACACATGTGTATCCACGTTTGGTCGTGTTCGGGGCCTGCTGTTGCGCTGCTGACGTCGCCGTCAACGACGCTGTTAACTTTTGCTGTTAGTCGACATCGTCGTCTTTTGCTGCTGCTGCCTGAGAAATAACACCCAAGAGCTTAGGATGAGCATCCTTTGTATGCCTATCCTTTACCGCAATCCCCTGCGCCCAAGTGTTAAGAATTGCCACATTTTTCGCCAACAAGCGACGAAAAATGGCAGACGGTATGTATGTATGTATTTTACAGCCAAATGACAAGGGCTTAGTGTGTTTATATGTATGTACATATGTACATGTGAGTTGCGCCTGTTTTGTTGTTGTTGTTGATATTCTCATTTTATTTTTTGAAGCTCGAAAATGGGCAACTTGTGGGATGACGACCATGGCAAGCTGCCACCAATGGGCAATGGGCACTTGGGCAATTTGGGCAGCAAGCCGTCTGGCCAAGCACTTGGCGCACGCTTGCGCGCCTTTCAAATTTACCGTATTAACTCATTAAATGTTCAAAAGCTCATTGCCAGCGGAATGTGTACATATCAGCTAACTGATACACACATAGAGAGAGAAAGTGTGGAAAGTGGGAGGGGGGGGGGGGGGAACAAGCTATGCATGTGTAAAATATGCACACATGTTCCATCGCCTGGCTTTCTGGCTTGTTGCTGAGTTGCTGTTGGCTGCGGCTGCTTTTTTTCACACTCAAACCCTCTGCGGTCAATGGATGGGTGGTGGGTGGTGGGGGGTGACGTTCTTTATGCAATTTAAATTAATTTCTGTAATTATTTTAGTGGCACACTTAAATGGCTTTATTTAAAATGCCAGAGCTTAGGAACCTTTGTGTGTCTCACTTTTAGTTTCCATTACGCGTATGCCGCATTGCATGCGCTTTGAAATATGAATACGCCAATATATATATGTATGTATGTATGTAGATTTGAACGTGCGGCATGACTAAGTTGAGTGACAGCTGCGTGTTGCAAGCAATTACAACGCAATTATAATGACCATTAAGTGCCGGCGTCGCCTAACCCAATGGCAACGTCTGAGTACTACTGAGACCGCACTTAGCGCAATGTGTTGCATACTGGTGCCACAGTGTCTGCCTACACAGTGGCGTCAGCGTCGGCATCGACGTCAGCGCTGCCAATTCGCAGTCATATTACGTATACGTCAAAAGGTGGCTGCCTTGATGAGAGGCGCAGCGCCAACTTTTTCAACGTCGCGACGTTTTAGCATACACGAAACTAAAGAAAAACCATTTGCAAGTTTCGTACCAAACTTTATGTATGTAGTTAGAACAACAAGCGACAGAACAAAAACAACAATATGAACAGAGCTTTGGTTAAATCGAAATCGCTTAACAAATTGTTAACCTTAGTGTTTGCGGCATGCGGCATTTTGGCACTTCTGCGATTTGGGTCGTAGATAATTTAATAATAACGAGGCAATGAAATCAACACAGATGCGAAAAGCTATTTATACTATGCTTTCTCGACTTCTTTTAAGACATATCAAATAAATACGTAATTTAATTTTAAAATATTGTTGGAAAATAATATTATTATTATTATTTGTTTCAACCTGTTTGTTAGATCTTTGTAATGTTTTATTTAATTAAACTATGCAAAAAAAAGTTTTATGTCAGACACTCAAGTTAACTTTTCTTACCGATTTTGATTTTTCAAACTGTACATATCCTGTTTTTGTTAATTTATAGTTTTCAAAAGATTGGCAAAAGTTTGATACATATATTATTTAATGTTCCATATCTTCGGTGTTTCTCAAGCGATTTTAAAAAAAATTTCACAGATTGTCATTCTTTGGTATAATTTTTAAAACGCCGACAAAGTTTTCCAAATTCAAGATTTTGTTGTTATCGATCACATGTGTATATCGAAACGGGATGAGCTATCGAAAAAAACAGTTTTGGTGATTTTAAATAACTTGCTTAAAAAGAGAATGCCTGTAATTGCTACTATAAATTTGAGTAATTCAATCGACGTCGTTGGTTCAATATTAAAACGATACCTTGAAAGCCAGTTATATTTATAATATTTATCGATCATTAAAAAACACAATCGTTTTGCCTAAGTCTCAGGAGAACTTATATCCAAAATCTTGAACACAAATTGGGCCGCCTTAGCCAGAAGAAGAAGTCGTTTTTCAGAAACACTTGTCATATATCTAATGGCCACGAAAACTTTAAGCACATTGTGTATTGAATTTAAGTAAATATGTATATCTTATCTAGTCCTATATTATTTGTTTATTGTCAAATGGGAACATTCTAATGAAAATCAAAATTCTTTGAAATAATATTTAGTTTAAAACAAGTAAGAAGGCTCTAGCCGAGAAATCCCGACTAGACGATACCCTATACTTTACGCGTACTGCATACTTTACTCAACTTCAATGTTCCATATCTCCGGTGTTTCACATATTGTCATTATTTTGTTTCATGTTTCAAACGCCGTCTTGAAGTTTTCCAGGTTCAAGATTTTGTTGTTATCGATCCCATGTGTATATCAAACCAGGAAGAGCTATCGAATATCGAAAACAAACTTGTACTGCCTAGGGATTAGGCGAGCTTAAGTTCCAAATCTGGACGGACAGACGGACGGACAGACGGGCATGGCTAAATTGACTCCGTTGTTGATACGTTATGGGTTGGGAGATGCTTCCTTCTGCCTGTTACATACTTTCGCACAAAACCATTATACCCTTTTAACCTATTTTTAATGGGCTTAGGGTATAAATAATATTAAGAACAATAGCTGAATAGTTACTCGATACAGATATAGTATAGTTTGATTCGGCTCAATAGCATGGATCGATTGGTAACAAATAATTCCCCATGCTTAGTTTTGCGAAGCGATCAAAATAAAATTGTCTGACTGTTGAAGACGCTTTAATAAAAAAAAATTAATTTTAATCCTATCATTTCTTATACTTGTAACTTTCTGGAATTGGAAGAAATAAAACATTTTTTTTAATATAGTATATCACATTTATAATCTGTCTGTACTTGACAATAACTAAATTGCATCTACTCAAAACAAAAGTGCACTTCAAGGGGATTGTATACTTTGAGATTCAATCGCTAAATGCTTACATCCTTTGAATTATACGCATGATCATGATTTTGGCTGGCTGCACTACTGCACCAATGCTTGATGGCTTAACTTTATTATTATTATTTTTATTGGACGTAGATGTACTAACGGACAGTACATTCATGAGGCCCAACGATACCAAGGACCGACTTGTTAACGCGCGGACCAAAGCATAAAGCGACCCACCTCCCGCCCGTCCGACCGAGGGGCGCATCGCCTAGCATACGGTTACGAAGATCGTGAACATATAGTCAGATGACGCAAGAGGGGTTTTTAAGCGAGCAAGTCGGAGTGGTACTATCTGTTATGTGGGAAAGATTGTTATATAACGCACATAAGATTCGAAAAGGGTTATGTTTAGCATAGTTAGAATAACAAGCTTGAAGAGATACAGGTAAAAAATATCTAGTATTTTTAATAGGTACTTCAAAGTTAATTTGGTTAATTAGTATGGGGGAATCTAATTCACAACTTATTAGTTTGTGTACAAAGATTATTGCTAGCATTGTTCTACGATAAGTAAGAGAGGGAAGATTTATTTGTAAAAGTCTAATGTGGTAGTTCCAACTTCAATCATATCTCCGATGTTTCTCAATAGACTTTAATTAATTTAACATTATTTTAAAATTATTATCTTCTTTTTTTTCTAGCTATAAAATAAATATTAATTTTTTTAAATTCATGTCGATTAAATGTGTATCGGACCCCCCGTTGGCTGCCACCTTGCCTTGGTGGGAGGCTCGACTCAGAGCACGCCAAGCCAGACGTGCTTTCTTGTCGCTAAGAGCAGTCCTAGGGGAAGGAACCCCGAAATCAAACCAACAATGAGTGTTGAGAGAAGAAAAAAAGTAACGGTGCAGGGGGTCGGATCCCCAGTACCGGCGGCCGTCACGGGTGTTCATGCGGGCCCCGGGGCGTCGAAATCCAGCGATCGCAAAGCATCAGAGGTGGACCACTTGGCCTACGGTGCTGCTAAGAAGACAAGTGCGGATGGAGTGCGACCGACTCGAAGTGCCACAGCATCGAGTGCTAGTGGGATCAAGAATGGTGAGGGTTTGGCTGCGATAATGGGCTCCAGAGTGATCCCAGCAGCTTTTGAAGCAGAAGAGTAGGGTTACCGACCCTTTCAAGGAAGCTTAAAGGTGCCTAGGACTCCACCCAATGTCCAAGTACCAGAAAGGAACGGTGGAGCAGATATTGCCGGTGGAGACGATGAATTGCCAGTGGACAACTCCACAACCGGACCTTCACCGAACCCTAGGCCTGCATCAGCCCAATCCAGCCTGACTGGGCGAACAGCCATCATCGTGGATGGCGATAAAAATAGTATGGAGACCGGGGAACACAATCCCTCTGTGGTTTCGAAAATTGTGTGTGTACAGAGTGGGGAAGAGTTGCACATAACACGGTGCCTAAAAGCCATAGCCAAGATGAAGGCGGCAGCAAATAGGCAAAATACCACATTAAATGACAACAAACTTGGTCTTGCAACTCTGGAGGACGCCTTCTCGGCGATGCAGCCGTGCAGGACAGCTAGAATGGGCCTCGAGGAGGAAGAAAAGAAGATGGCGACGCCCACAGAGAAGCGCATCAAGACGGTTGACACCAACCCCGAGCGGGTGGTCGTTTCAAAAAGGACCAAACGGATGATGAAGCTGGCAGAAAGAAAGATGGCTTCGGAACCAACAAGCTCTGTAAAAAAAGTCCTCCCTAGGGAAAACCAGGCAGTTGGAGAGTAAAAAAAATGGCAGGAGCTCCGGCAAGGAGGCTATCCTGATTCGACCCGAGGGGGACCGGTTTTAAGCCGATATCCTATGCCCAACATCGGGGATGTCAAGATTGGTCTAATCCCGAGGACTATGAGAGGGCAAAAGATGGCGGTAATCGAGATGAGTACGCGCGACGCATCGTATTTCCTGAGGCGCGGGAAGATTCTGGTTGAATGGCTTAACTGTCGAGTGCGGGAGCGGACATCCGTGACGCGCTGCTATAGATGCCTTGGTTACAAGCATGTAGCTAAGGGGTGCAAAGGGCCTGATCGCAGCTCCTTCTGCTATAGATGTGGAGTAGCTGGACACACGGCCATAATATGCGGACAAGGGCCTAAGCGGAGATGACCTGGAACACAAAACAGGGTCCGGAAACTGCAGAGCGTTCAAGGAGGCGCTCGGGAAGGCCAAAAATAAGATAACGCAATGATTCGTGTTATTCAGGCAAACACGAATAATAGCCGAACTGCCAACGATTTGCTTCAACAGTTGGCAGTGTAGAGAAGGGTCGATTTTTTACTATTAAGCGAGCAGTACCGAAGTAGGGATCCTTCATCCTGGTTCGCAGCCAACTGGGTGTTGGAACCCGGAAAGACACATGTTGCCGCTCATGGTCGAGGCAACGGGTTTGTCTGCCGATCAGCCGATCCAAAGCTATAGAAGACAGCTGGAGGGCCTGGAAGACGCGGTGATGGCAGCCCCAGGATACAAAGTTGTAGCCGGGGATTTAAACGCGAGGGCGCTGGAAAGGGGTATGCCCTACCCCGACGCCCGGGGTAAGCTCGTTATGGAGATGGTGGCGAGAGCTGGCCTTCTGGTTTTAAACGAGGGAAACGTGATGACCTTTCGGCGACCGGGATATGGGGAAACATTCGCTTTGGAGAACCTCGGGCCGTTCATTCGGGAATGGCAAGTCATTGAACATTACACCGGTAGCGACCACCAATACATCGTGTTTGATGTTAACATCGGTAATGCCCACCAGAGGGTGACCCCCAGATCATTCTTCAAATGGAACACAGCGCGGATAAGGACCGAGTCTTTTGAGAGCGAAATAGCGAGGGGTGCTGCAAGGATGGAGGAGGTCGGCCAGAATAGAGAAGTAGCTGCAGAAACACTGGCTACGTCAACCATGAATATTATCAGGACGGCCTGTGAGGCTTCCATGCCCCGCAGTAGGCCCCGCCACGGGAATAAGCAGGTTTACTGGTGGAGACCGGAGACTGCGGACCTGCGCAGAAAGTGTCACAGGCTACGCCGTGTCGCACAACGGGCAAGAAACCCAGTGGAGTCTCCACCGCCCGTTGTGTATGCTGGATACAGCGGAAAAGGTGATAAGAAACCTGATTAAGTTCAGGTTAACGGCAGCAATCCCCAACGCCGGGGGACTCTCACCGAAGCAGTACGGGTTTAGGGCGGGCCGGTCCACCAGAGACGCTGTCATTGACGTAGTTGCAGCAGTGGAAAGAGCCGAGAACCATAAGCGGTCCTCGCGTCGCGTGGTACTCCTAGTGACGCTCGACGTAAAAAACGCGTTTAACTCGGCGAGATGGACAGATTTGAGGGAGGCTGTGGAGCACAGTTTCGGGGTCCCAACTTATCTGCTCCGAATAATCGACGCATACCTTGCGCAGCGCGGACTTCTTTATGAGACCAATAGAAGGAGTCCGCAGAAAGGACCGGATCTCTGGAACGCCACCTACGATGGCCTTCTAAGACTGGAAATGCCAGATGAAACGTGCCTGGTTGGGTATGCGGATGACGTTGCTACGCTGGTATCAGCGCGAGAACTGCAACTAGCACAGCTCAAACTCAATCAAGTGATGAGGGCTGTCGGTAGATGGATGGTGGAACATGGGCTAGCACTCGCGCTGAACAAGACAGAAGTGGTAGTCCTGACCAAGAAAAGGCTACCAACGATCATCCCACTGAGAGTCGGGGAAACTACGGTGAGGTTGAGACCTGCGGTCAAATACCTCGGCATGATGATAGACAACAAGCTGAGCTTTTTCCTACAAATAAAGCAAGCGGCAGACAAAGCTGCAGCTGGTGTGACAGCGCTCAGCAGGCTAGAAAGACATGTACCGGAAGAGGCTCGCACAAGTTCAACGAAGGGGGGCCTTGAGAGTAGATTCAGCTTACCGGACTCGGAACCCGCAGTGTTGGTGGTCGCTGGCACCAATACACCTTCTGGCTAAAGAGCGTCGGTCGATCTACCTGAGGAGAAGCGCAGGAGAAGGCGAAAATGCTGCTCAGGAGGAGGGAGCCAACACACTTTGTGCATGGCAGAACCATTGGGAGTCGGAAAGCAAAAGGAGATGGACCGCGCGCCTCATCACAGACGTGGAGCCGTGGGTCAAGAGAAGGCATGATGAGGTGGACCTCTACCTAACACAGCTTTTGTCGAAACACGGCTACTTCCGCCACTACCTTCACCAAATGGGAAAGGCAGCATCGCCCCACTGTCTTTACTGCCCCGGATGCAGCGACAACGCGGAGCACACGTTCTTTGTTTGTTGCAATTGGGACTGGCAACGCCTGACGCTAAATCAGAAAACAGGGACAGGGATCACCCCAGACAACGTAGTAGGCGCTATGCTACAAGGGAAGAGTAATTGGGGCCGTGTGGCTCAATACGCGCAGGGAATCCTGAGAGAAAAGAAAGCCGACCTGGATCGAGCCCAGAGCGAGTTCGATTCAGAGGTGAACGAGCGGGAAGTGGATGGCCTTTAGGGCCACAGGAGGGACCTTGCCAGAAGTAATATGGTAAATAGTCCCAGGCAAGCGTCCAGTATCAGTCGTTGAAGAAGAGATGTTTGTTTTAACTTTTTTATTTGTTCATCTCATAGAGATATAACGTCTATTCCATAGGTGGGGAACCTTTTTGCCCTTGGAGGCCAAATTTGTTTTTTTTTCGAAGAGGCAGCATTGAAGAGTAAAAAAAAAAGGTAGCAAATATTTTTATAACCTGATATTACCCGTGGCGAAGACTAAAAAAAAAAGGTCCGCACAAAAACCTCGCGGAGCCCGCACAAAATCCTCTTGTAGGCCGCATGCGGCCTCGAGGAAGCGGGTTCCCCACCTATGAGTCTATCAGTATTTTTGTTGTTAGACATTTAAATTTAAATTAAACAAAAATAAAAAAAAATAAAATGTGTACATCGGAAACCGAAAAATTTCATTTAAAACAATCTTGTTCTGCTTATGGCTTACGAGACGTATGTTTCAAATCTGAAGTCTATGGTGTTCGAGATACTTCCTTACTTACACTTGCATAACACCATTAAGATTTTTACACATTTAATAGGTTCGGGGTATACAAATGCGAACCAATACGATTATTAAAGCTGATTTTCCAAGGACAACTGAAAGGCATTTATATGGACAATTTTACGTTATAAATGGTAACAGAAAAGCAAGGTAAAATCAGTAGTTGTTACGATAAGCAACTCAACGTTATTGAATTCTAAGAGTGTAAAAAAAATTTAATTTTCTGTTATTGTTGTATAAACTCTTTAATTTTTGTTTAAGTTTGCGCATAATAAATATATATATATATATATATATCTATGTATGTATATCGATATATATCTAAAATACAATAAATAATTCTTTAGATGCAGATAGTTTTACATTTGTTTGTTTCTCATCATTCTCATCATTGTAAAAAGCTACGAAAAGAAAATGACAAAATGCACATTTGTATTTAGGTTTGTATTTAGGAAGAAGGTTTCAGTTCCAAGGTGCACTTACACCAACAGTCGTTAAAGCCGTTGTTCTTTGCGTTCAATCTCTAATCTGACTTTAAAGCAACCAATGCAGGCACTTCCGTTTGGTCAATATTCGCTGTGGTATCAACGCTGACATCATCCTGAGATTCTGGCACATTAACGACTTCTATTTTTTTTTCTTCTTCGGCACATGAAGCGTCATCAGATGCTTTAAGCGTTTGTTCCACATTTTCAAATGTTGCTACATCATCTTCGGCTTCAGCTTCTGGTACAGATGCTGTTTCTAGCTCCTCATTTGAGCGCTGTTCCACAATTACAGCTGCAGAAGCTGCTGCTGCCGCTGCGGCCTTTGCCTTAGACTTTGCCTTTTTCTTATTGTTCTTCTTGGCATTATTTGCCCGGTGTTGCTCCTCAGCAGCTTTGCATTTCTCAGCTTCAGCAGCAGCGATCTTGGCATCATTCGTTGTGAGCATTTTCATCTGGTTCTGCAAATTGGCCAGTGTTTGCTTGAGTTCCGCACAATTGCGCGTCATCAGCTCCATTTTGGCACTGTCCGAGTTGACCGGTGTCACTTTAACGGGCTCCGGCTCTGGCGGCAGCTGTGGCATGGCGGGAATATCAATATTCTTCTCGCGCAGCGTCTTGTGTAAAGATGTGCGCTCCAGCTGCAAAGCGCGAAGTAGCTTCTGCAACTGTTCCACCTGCTTCTGAAGACGTTCCGATTGTTGATCCCGCTGTTGCTTTTCAGTGGCCAACTCAATTACCATGGCGTTGGCTTGCTCATGTTTTGTTCGCCAGCCCAGTGCCTCTTTTTCGATTTTCTTCGTGTGCTTAGACATTTTCTCTAGTTCAACTTTGTAGCTGCCGAAAACTTCGTTGGACTTTTGCAGCGACTGCTGGAAATCATCGTATTTGGCAGTGTAGATATTAAGCTGTTCCTTCAGCTGCTGTTCGCGTTCCGTTAGATCTTTAATGGCACGTTGCGCCTGCAACAATTTCTCTAGCCCAATTTGATTTTCTCTGTGTGTCAAAAGAAAAATATGTAATTAGTTAATGAACGTAAGACTTAGTAGATCAAATAATAAAATACTTGGTGAGTATCTCCTTTTCCATGGCTGCCTCCACTTGTGCCTTGTTAAGCTTCGCCTGATGCAGCTGGGACTCGAGTTGAACCTGCTCATTCAGCTTTTCCAGGTGCAACTCGCGTGCCTGATATTGCTCCGCCAGCAGTTTTAACCTAAAAAGCAAAACATACAAATACATCCACACATGTTAGTGTATCCAAGTGTGTGTGTGTGTGTGTGTGTGTGTGTATCTTGGTTGCTCCTAATGCCCTACAATACACACAAATTGGGTGTGTCTATAAATAGACAACGCACGCCGGTGTTTGATTCGGTGGCAAAGTTTTCTTACTTTTTGGTCATTTCGATGTTGTAATCGCGTAATTTAATGTTCTCCTCGTTGTTTTTAGTCAGCGATTTTTGCACCTCGTTTAGCGAGCTCTGAAACTTTACTTGGCTCTCCTTGCGTCGCTCCTCTTCGACCTTGATTTGCAGCATGCTTTCGTTCTTAACGGACTTGAGTATGCGTTGCTGCTCGCGACACACCTCCTGCAGTTTATCCCTCATTAGGACACTCTTGTTAAGCTCGCGCTGCACCTGCTCCTTTTCCCGCTGCTGCGCCTCCATGTGACGCTGCAAGGCGCGCATTTCGGTGGTTAGCCGGCTTACAGTCTTCTCGCTTTCGACATGCCGCTGTAGCAGCACTTTTAATTTGTCCTCATTTGTGCTGCAGTCGTCCAAGGATTTCAGCACCTGGTAACGGGAAGGCGTGTTATTATTTGGTTGCTATTGTTCTTTACTTCATTCACATACCACATCCTCAAGTTTTAGCTCTCGCTGTTTTTCATCGCGGGCTACCCGCTTACTTTTGCTCGCCTTTTCCATGCTTGATCGTCTGTCTCTATATATGCGTATATACTGTTCGTTCAAATTTTTACTATATTTGTTAAGTTTGCTGAGTACAGCGTGGCCGAATCTTCAAAAAAGTAAAAAATTGGTATTTTTTCGACGACTTCTAAAAATACTGCCTTTTAAAATTCCACAGCAAAAAAACATGTATACAGTGATTTTGTTTTTCATAAAAATATGGTTCATTATTACAAAATCCACCAAAAATATATTTTATACAACATAAATAAGTTACTACATGTACTTGTTTGTTAATAAATATTACACTCAATTTATCGACATAACTGCTATCGTAATCAGAATGGTTTCGCCGGCTCTTTTATAAGTTGCACAGCGGGATTTTTCCACCGTTCAAAAATGTGTTCATTGATTTTTAATTTTAATTTTAATTTTATTTGGCTCAGACATGAAAAATTAACGAGCCAAAATACTTGTAACTACACGATGCAACCGATTGGGTTTAACAAGGGTTAATACACTTAAAGATAATGTAATGAATCGTAGAATACACTGACCCAAAGACAATGTAAAGTATCAAGACAGGAAACAAGCTACCCCTCTTTTTTAACAGAAACAATAAAACCTGAGATAAGCACTTGGGGAAATGAATATCGTTTTTGCTTTTCAACTCCAATGAGAGTCTTAGTGTACATGGATTCTCATTAGCTCGAAGCGTGTGATGCGTCAGACGAAGACGAATTAAACGTTGTCGTACTTCATTTTGCCGTTGTGTGGTGGCCGAAGTAGAGATTTTAAATATTCGACTTTTGTTTCTGTCTGCTTGCTATGACTCAAATGGGAGGGTAATATAGACTTTATATGATTTATGTGCAATTGTATGGCTAATCTTGAGATACTTAACTATGACTTCTATCATACATATACTACGTGTGTATATATTGGGAGTTAGGTAGATCATTAATGACTTATTGAACAGAATTGAATCGACTAAATACCAAATTAACACTAACCATAAAATAAACACATTTTGCATTCAAATACTTGTTCTGTATTAAAAATATATATTAATAATTTCATTGACTTTAATTGAACATTGTAATAAAGGGTACTAAAAAACATTGAGCAGCGTGTACGTTTCAGCAACGACAACCGTCACGTGTTGTTGTTGTTATTATTTTTGCGTTCTGCCTAGTCCCGTTAGACGCAGACACATGCATACACAAAAAGACGGCCCAAGCCCACATGCAGCAGGCTAGCTGCAGACGATTTGCCTTCGACACCAATGAGCATACAAACACGAACATACATATGGATATGTACATACTCATTTGTCGGCAAAAACAAAATTTTAAAATACAAGTAAGGCTCTAGTTGAGAAATCCTGACTAGATGATACACTGAACCCTATACTGTACTTACTACTACTTACTATACATCGACTGGCTGTTCATACAGATCAATAATATATATACTTTATGGGGTAAGAGAAGCCTGCTTTTGTGTGTTACATACGTTTGCACATAATCAATATACCCTTCTTCCCATTTTTCCCAGTGCCAAATACATACGACGCAGCATGAGCAGTCCATACACAAAGCAAAAACAAATTCAAATATAGCGGCAGACCGAGAAGTATAAGCAATTAAGAAAAATAAGAATCTAACTGGGAGAAATATGAAGGGGAAATAGGTGCTTATTCACAGAGCGCAAATATTAACTGTAAAAAAAGAAGGGTAGCTTGTTTCGAATCTTGATATAACATTATCGTAGACAATGACCATTAGATGTAAACAGATGTAAACAATTGCAGGCAGTTATTTGCATCGTGTACAAGCAGAAAAATCGAGATAATTTTAATGTTTCGATTTTTTTCCAGTAGGTGGTGTCAATGAATAGGTAAAGTGATATCGATAGTTTTTTGACTTAGTTTACTCAATAACAAGAGTGGTTGGCAGCGCCAGTTCTACATTCGATATAGTCGATTATTTGGCAGATTTTGTATGTATGCGTGTGTGTGACTTCGTCATATGACATTTTTCACGTCGTTTATGTTAAGTCCGTCGCCGTCGTCACTTGCTTTTTTCAACTTGCACTGCTATCACGGCCAAATCGAGCAACACAAAAAAAAAACATTAATTTGTAAAACAGCTTAAGATGGCCAGCCAAACGCAGGGAATTCAGCAATTGCTTGCTGCTGAAAAGAAGGCAGCTGAGAAGGTTGCCGAGGCCAGAAAACGTAAGCAATAATCCAACAAATTAAGAAATTCCTTCTCCCCCCAATTGGGTACCTACAAAAGCTTACGACTTTTTCACTATCGACGTTACGCGCGTCGTGACGAGACGAGTCACATGATTCGTATACACTCGAGTAAATATTTACAATGAAAACTTGTCGCTCTAATTGCAGGCAAGGCAAGGAGATTGAAGCAAGCCAAGGATGAGGCAACCGAGGAGATTGAGAAATTCCGTCAGGAGCGTGAACGATCCTTCAAAGAATTCGAGGCCAAGGTTAGTTGCGCATAGTTGATTCATTGGCGCACATTTAGTTTTAATCAATAAGTAAACTTATTTTCTTTCTAATGAAATATAGCATATGGGCAGCCGCGAAGGAGTAGCAGCGAAAATCGATGCCGATACTCGCGTGAAACTAACGGAAATGGATGCCGCGCTCCGGACACGCAAGGAACCCGTTATTCAGGAGATTTTGCAATATGTCTATAACATCTCGCCCGAAGTGCACAAAAACTATAACAAGAAGGGTTAAGGTGTTCGGCCACATCCAAATATGCTCGTTTCTATTGTAAATTCGATGTCCAAGTTCAACTCTTTAATGCATAATTTAGCCCTTTAATAATAGTGCATACTATATTAAACAATGCTGTATTATTATTCCATATATTGAAAATTTGTTGTTTCGCCAAGATTAAACCTCGGTGTAGTTAAAAAAAAGTCCTATTGTTATGTGTTTTTATCACCAATTTATGTGCAATTGTGTTTTAATTATGTATTATTTTGTTTATGTTTAATTCCGTACAAATACAAGTTATTTTCTTGAAAATAAAACTTTATTTCATATCCAATTCTCTTGTAAAAAAAAGATTGATTTTAATGTATGTGTTGAACCAACGGAGACGTTCAAGCTCGCATGACATGCTAAATTATGTTATCCAACTTGACGTCAGTCCTCACAGCTGTCTAACAAGTACATTTTCTCGTTTGGTATTTTTTGCGGGATTTCTATTGGTATATTTTGTTTTTGTAGCCAAACTGTAATCGTTAGTTGTTGTTTTCGACTTGCTCGGACAGGTGTCGCGTTGCTTGCCGCGGAGTCTGCGGCCACTATTTTAGGCGCAATCGCTACGATGCAATTGTATAATATTAAGTGCTTTATTTCCTTTGTGATACTAGTTTAATAATCTATGATGCCGCTGATGAACTCGTTCTGACCCAGCTTCAGACACACGCACAAACACACATACAAATGTTATGGTAAAGTAAAGAAGCAAAGAATACGGACGAGAAATTAGCACAGTTTACCAAAAACCAAACACGTCTAAAGCGAAATGCTAAATATAGATAACGGCAATGATGATGCACTGGAAACATCATCGTCATCATCGACAAAATCCTCCCGGCTGCTGAGCGCAAAAGAGAGCACAAATACTGTTACTCAAGTTGAGCCACCGTACTCGGCTCCATTGGCACCTTACAATATTGAGCTGTTAAAAAAAGTTGGCCTTAAGGGCAAACTAGTGGCTAAAGATAGCCTATGGGGGGACGTAAAAGCGGGCAAGCAGATGAGAAAAGAACACGCGGATGCGTCGCAGCGTTTTGTGGAGCTCGAGCGAGGCGGCGATGCCGGAAAGTCCAGCAACAACGCATCAAGTGAATCACTAAGCTTACATGACAAACGCGCGAAATTCGCTGAGAGGTAATTTTAGCCACAGAACATACATACATACATACAAACATACAAATAGATAGATGTGTGCACTATCGAAGCCTCTTATTGAGGAAATGCTCATTAACTTAATTAACTTTCGTTTGATGCTTTGTTGACGTTTACAGTTATTTGTGTGTAGCGTGTGTAGAGTGGTTTATGGATTATTTGATAATGACAAATTTAACTTGATCTAGAACGATCAAAACTAAAACTATGTTAAGAGTATAATGTTGATATGGTTATTAACTAAGCGCGAGTTTCTTATCAGAAGATTATAAATAAAATAAACAATTTAATGCATGACATTTATATCTGTTAAACAAATAAAATAATCAATTATTAGCTACTTTAATCAGTTAATCCATGAGTTAATGTACATTTGTCAGTTACAAAGGTCAATATGAACTGCCCTTTAGTGTTTCATATAGAATTCATATTATAACATAACAGAATGCTCGACAGGTCTCCGATAACTATAATTGGATGCTTGTAACAGCCACTACTAGCAATTTAAGACACACATGCAAACAAACATACTACGTAGAGGCAATACAACACACAGTCAGAGATCATACCGCACTGATCTGATTTGCTCAACAAGTGTGCTTTTGCGCCGCTCTCTCACACAGCTGCGTGCGCTGTCTGGTGCGACGCAGACGCCAACAACAGCTGATTGCTCACTGTACGCTGCTCGTGTATAGGTGTCAATGGGAACGTAGAGAGGCGGTTTTGTTTTACAAAGACAACCCGGTAAACGTACGGTAAACAACTTACGAGCTGCTGCTCTCCGCTCAGCTGTTGTCGGCGCTGTCTCTTTTCACTCAGTTTGTTGTCGTTGCTGTTGCGCGTTGGTCGTCGTCATCGCGTTAAGATTTTTACTTGTACCGCTGTGCACGGCGCTCAAGTGATTATTTTAATAATAATTCGTGTGGCCATCACCGGTCAAATATTAGTCTCAGCATTTTTCTGCTCATTTCTCTGACTATAATCCTTTAACTAGTAGGTATGTTTACAAAACGGAAACGGAAAACGAAAAAAATTGATTTGCTTTTGAACGATCGTCTTGGTTATCAGTTTTGTTGTTGTTATGTATTAATCATCAGTTCGGGGAATGCAATACAGTGATTTCTTTGTGACTGTACAGCCTGCATCTTTCTTTTGTGTATTGTGTGTGGAGAGATGTGTGGGCGGGGCTAAGTTGTCAAGGCGTGATTGATTATTCCACACATTTGTCGAATAACCCATTTAATTTGGGTATTAAACTATATGAAGCATGGGCAATGCCTTTATATAATACTTATAATATAAATAATGCTTTTGCTAATTCTCACCATCTCTTATTTTTGTAGCGGATTGAGAGCGCATCGGACGAAATTTTTAATAAATTTAATTTGCTTTGGCCTTGATTAAAAAATATTAATAAATGCCAAAAGCATAACAGTGGGTTTGTAGCCGAAAAAAAAACACACTAAACATGATTTTAGGAATTGTTTGTAAATGTGAATATTTTTTAACAAGCTTTAAGTTAATTACTTTGCGTCAGAAGGTCGTTATTGTCTAAAGCTTTGCGGCTTGTAAATTATGACTAAAAGAAAAACCAAAAAAACTTTGTAGCTAACTTAAAAAAAACTTTGTGCGAATCATAAATTCAAAAGGAACTTTTAATAATGAGCAGTGAGTAAAGTTTCTGAAGCAAGTTAAGCATCATTTGAAGGGGTAGCAAACATTTGAATCGTATCTATATGTACCCATATATATATATTTATATATATATATTTATATATATATATATATATATATACATATAAATTAAGTCAAATGACCTACATATATATATATATTGGTGATTTCCAAATAATTGGAAGTTGTTTTTTTTTTTTGCAATATGACTAACACATGTTTCGGCTATGAAAAATTAAAATGTGCCAACAAACTAAACGATCTGGTTCTATATGTATAAATGTTTTACATATATATATATATATAAACGTTTTGGATACTCGTGTTTTCCAAGAACTATAGTGAAATGATAAGCGTTCATGCAAAAATTGCTTTTGCTTTGAATTAATTTTACTTCCAAGAAATTGAATAGTTTACAGTGCACAGATTTCAATTACAAGTTTATATAACGCTTAAACAGCAAACAACAATATAAAAATGCTAAAATTTTCTTAATACAGAACTTGATTAAACTGATTAGAGTATATCTGGCAGAGCCTAAATGATCTTATCTAGTCTATCATCAAAAAGCAAACATTAATCCAAATCTTGAAAATTCGTTTTACAAACGCCTTGATAACCACTGAACTAGAAGTCATATACATTTTTTATACTCATTATATGTATATATACTTGTCATGCTCAGATCCGTTGAAATATATATGCTTCCCTGAATAGTTTGAGGCCATGCCATTATGATTCACCACAGATTTTATTTCAATGTCAAGTTATAGGTAAAAATGCATCTGAATCATGATGGATATCCAGTGAAAAAGATGTTTTAACAGGCAAATAGTAAACTTTATTCAGTATTTACCAAGTATCTGAAGTGTGCAAGTGTTTGGCACATTAGCAAATGTCTACGAAATGGCATTAGCTCTCGGGCCAAGCAAAATAAAAATAAACACATTAAAGAATGCTCTACTGGGGATATCTCGACGGGGAGCTATCATCGAAGCTAATAATTCCTAATGCGTATAGTCATTATTACTCTAATACTGAATGATGAAAATACTTTAATCTTCGATTTCTTTGGAGTTTTGAAACTTATACCGATGAAAATTTCAGCGATTTTCATTTATCAGCTTTAAGTAGTGCTAATATTCCAAATTAATCTAAGCTAGGTTTTTATACCCTGATCCCATTAAAAATAAAGTATATATATTCTTGATCAGCATCAACAGCGTAAAGTATATGAATCAGGGTATCGTCTAGTCGGGATTTCTCGACTAGAGTCTTCTTACTTGTTTACTGTAATAGTTTTTGAGATCGACACATTCATACATCTAGATGGACAACGAAAATATATGTTCCTTATGGGGTCGGAGATTCTTCCTTGTTGTTACATACTTTTGCACAATATCGTTATACCCGTTTAACCCATTTCATAGGGTTAGGGTATAGAAAACAGAACTTGGCAACGAGCTACTTGAAACTCTCTTCTCTATTTTGCATTATTATGAGTTGTGCTCATTTTTCACGGTTGTCCATTTGAGTTACACAATGCGGGTGCATAAACAAATACACTCTCTAATATATTACATGAATAAACAATCCTCTACAGTTTTGATAGGCGCCGTCTGCTTTATATTTTAATGTACTCTTTAGACGATTGTGTTGCGTGTCATTAAGTGTTAACAGCTTTGACCTAAATAGTTTGGGAAGTGAGCTCTCTGGGCAGGCCCATGACCAGGCCCAGGCCACAGGACGTCCCTGTTGTGCTGAAAGGGGACCACAGGGAAACATTTATGGGCCGTGCCCTTGTATTAGTTTCTGTTTAATAAAATCACTCTTGCAAATTTATCCAAGTCCTGCTGTTACGCTTCGTAAGCACGGTGTCAACAATATATCTAAAAAAAGATTGGCATTTCATTCAACAGCAACTCATCCACCGTGCAACTGCCCAACGGCAAGTCCAGCCAGCATAGGACCAACAGCTTAAGCCACGACACGCCTTTACTGCCAATGACTGAACCCAAACAGGTGCCCACTAGTTACGATGAGCGCGAATGTAGCTGCCCACGTGAATTTTATCAAAGAGGCGATCTTAATACCTCACTGTTCTTTGCGGATTGCATCCGTTCGATTGACTTTGTATTGGCATTTAAGATCAATGCACACGAGCCCACGGAGGAGGACAATGCGGAGAAGCGTCGCATATTCCAAGAGAATCTAAAACACCAAGGTCTCGAGGTGGAGATCAGTCAAAAGGATCAAATCTTCTTTGTCAAAGTGAGTCGCGAATAAAGTAAAGTTAACAACACATTACATTTGTATATATATATTTCAGATACATGCACCTCTGGAAGTGTTACGTCGCTATGCGGAGATACTTAAGCTGCGTATGCCAATGAAGGAGGTGTGTGTCTATTAAAACGTCTTGAATACTTGGTGGATACACATTAACATGCATTAAATGCACCTCATTTATGTTTTTTTTTAGTCATTTTGTAATGTGCGCGAAAGACCAAATCGTCTACACAATACCGCCAATTACTTATCCAAGAAGGTCCGCAAAAGAATTCAGGTTTATTTTAAACCAAATAATTAACCATTCTTACAGATATATGCTACTCAATTAAACGTGCAATTATCGTTGAGTATATGCTGCTTCTAAGCTTAACATATTTAGCTTCAGCTACAAGCTCTTCTTGCTTACCTTATTCAGCTGTACATTGCGAATGCACATTGTATGCCTTTAGAAAGAAATGTTTCTTATATCATGTTTTTAGTATTACATACAATATATTTTATTTAATTAATATAGTAACTATTTTAACATATTACAACAATATTATTAGTTTGCTTTGTTTTGCTTTGGCTTCAACTTGATTTGCTAAATACCTTTTTTGTCTTACGCGTAATTTACTAATCCTAACCCTAATTACAGATACCCGGCCTATCGGTACTAAATCGTTCCACTAAAAGTGTATATTCTAGTCTGAAAACTGTTTGCCAATTCTTTTTGCGAAACATTTATGTCGACGAGAAATTATTTCCGAGACGAGCGCATCGTTTTACGGGCATTTACAGCCGTGATAAGGAATATTTGTAAGTGGTCATTATAATTCGTTTTACCAAATAGTACCTTACTATTTTTTTAATTTGCTTATAGGTTTGATATACGTCAAGACTGCTTTTTTACGACGGCAGTGCGATCGCGTATTGTAGAGTTTATTTTGGATCGCCAGCGTTTTCCTGCCAAACGTCATAATGAAATGGCCTTTGGCATTGAACGACTGATAGCCGAAGGTGTCTATTGTGCCGCATATCCTTTACACGATGTGAGTAGCAGCATCAGGAAAATATAATGCAATAAATCTAAATAAACTTTTGATTAACAGGGCGAAATCACTGAGGTTGGCACAATGCGAGAAAAACTCTATACACATTGGGCGTCGGTTAAGCAATGGTACCGGTATCAACCACTCGATGATATTAAGGAATATTTTGGCGTCAAGATTGGTATGAAGTCAGCATAATTCATTTGATAGATACAACAAGCCAACTAGCATTTCATACATTGTTTAGGTCTCTACTTTGCCTGGTTGGGATTTTACACGTATATGCTGCTGCTAGCCTCCATTGTGGGCGTCGGTTGTTTTATTTACTCCTGGATCTCACTCAAAGACTATGTGCCTGTGTAAGTAGCCACACAATTCTTACTAGCCTAAGCTAAATCTTATGGACATACTTTATTTTCTGATTTGCAGTCAGGATATTTGCCTGCGCTCAAATGATAATATCACAATGTGTCCCCTGTGCGATTGGTGTGAATTCTGGAATATTAAAGAGACTTGCAACTATGCTAAGATAACATACCTCATTGACAATCCGAGTACAGTTTTCTTTGCCGTCTTTATGTCCTTTTGGGCGACACTTTTTCTGGAGCTATGGAAACGCTACTCATCCGAAATAACCCATCGCTGGGACTTAACCGGTTTTGATGAGCACGAGGAGCATCCCAGGCCACAGTATTTGGCACGTCTCGAACACATTGAGCCCACACGAACCGACTATGTGACCAATATGAAAGAGCCAACGGTACCATTTTGGCGTATGAAGTTGCCAGCAACTGTTTTTAGCTTCTCCGTTGTCTTGCTACTCATAGCCTTGGCATTTGTTGCACTCGTTGCGGTTGTCGTTCACCGCATGTCAATGCTGGCCACCCTAAAGGTCGATAGTGGTGGAATGACAACATCGAAAGCAATTGTTTTGGCTGCCGCCTCAGCTGCTTTTGTCAATCTGTGCTTTCTTTATATACTGAATTATGTAAGTAGCTTGTTATTTATTGACCGTCGTCTTTGTGATTAATTTATTTATATATTTGTAACTTAGCTTTATAATCACTTGGCTGAATATCTGACTGAGCTCGAAATGTGGCGCACTCAAACACAATTCGATGATTCGTTGACGTTAAAGATTTACCTGTTGCAGTTTGTGAACTATTATGCGTCCATATTTTACATAGCTTTCTTCAAGGGCAAATTTGTTGGTCATCCGGGGCAGTACATAACGGTATTTTCTTACCGGCAAGAAGAGGTAAGTTAGCGTACATACAATTTATTAATTCATTAAAATGTTTTTTGTGCTAAAAGATGTCTGTACTTAAAGTGTTCATCTGGCGGCTGTCTGACAGAGCTATGCATACAACTGGCTATTATAATGATTGGCAAGCAAGCGTTTAACACCATACTAGAGGTATACTTGCCAATGTTTTGGCGTAAGGTGCTGGCCATTCAGGTTGGCCTCTGGCGACTTTTTGGCAACGCGGCTAAGCCGGACAAGGCCAAGGATGAGCGCTGGATGCGTGATTTTAAGCTGCTGGACTGGGGAGCACGGAGTCTGTTTCCCGAGTATCTGGAAATGGTTTTGCAATATGGTTTTGTTACCATATTTGTCGCTGCCTTTCCGCTTGCTCCATTTTTTGCGCTTCTCAATAATATACTGGAAATGCGATTAGATGCCAAAAAGCTACTAACCCATCACAAACGGCCGGTCTCACAGCGTGTTCGAGATATTGGTGTCTGGTATCGCATATTAGACTGCATAGGCAAGCTGAGTGTCATTACAAATGTAAGCTTTATCTTCTTGGCTTATGTATTACAACAAGTAAGAAGGCTCTAGTCGAGAAATCCCGACAAGACGATACCCTATTCCCTATACATTTCGCGTATGTTTGTATGTACGCACATACTGCATACTGCATACACAACTTCAATGTCCCATATCTCCGATGTTTCTTAACCGATTTTAATAGATTTCACAGATTGTCATTCTTTTGTAAAATGTATCAAACGCCGTCTCAAAGTTTTCCAAATTCAATATTTTTTTGTTATCGATCCCATGTGTATATCGAAAACGGGAAGAGTTCGACCGTTTCATACATACGGACGGACGGACGGACAGACTGACGGACAGACGGACATGGCTATATCGACTCGGTTGTTGATGCTGATCAATAATATATATACTTTATGGGGTCGGAGAAGCTTCCTTCTGCCTGTTACATACTTTTGCACAAAGCTATTATACCCTTTTTCCCATTTTTTATGGGATCAGGGTATAAAAATGTATTAAAAACAACCTTGCTTATTTTTAGGGCTTTATCATTGCGTTCACTTCGGATATGATACCACGTTGGGTCTATCGAAGCATTAACCCGGATGGAAGTTTGAACGGCTATTTGGACTTTACTTTGTCTGAGTTTAAAATTTCTCATTCCGAGAAGCTGCGCAGTCTGACAGGTGACTCAACCAATTTAACCACATGCTGGTAAGTCAGTGCAATCGAAGGTCTTCTTGAATTTGATTTTATTTTTGCATTTTTCTCTCTCAAGGTACACGGACTTTCGGAAACCACCAGATGATCCAGAAAAGTATACTTTGTCAAACATGTACTATTACATTTTAGCTTTTCGCTTGGCCTTCGTTGTTGTCTTTGAAGTAAGTTCAAAAGGCTATGGTTTGCACAGCTCGTTTTATTTGTGTCAATTAAAAAATGCTTGTACACTATTGATTAAGAAAATACCTTTATTTTATAAAATCCATTATATTTGTTTGCTTTCTGTTCGTTCAGATCAGTATAGAATTCCAATTAGTTGCTGGGCAATGCTAGTCAAACCTTAATATGCTGAAACATACCCGACGTTTCCACAATGCTCTCCTGCAGCGCTTGATTGTCATTTGTCGACGTCTTCAGCGCCCGATACATCGCATAAATCCCATAGGCAAACAGCGCGTTCAACACTATCAAAATGAAATTCAAACTTTCGATGCATTATTTGTAGCCAAATTGTGAGCAAATAGTTTACCTATAAATACACCAAAGAGTACACTACGCGCAATGCGTCGATCTATGGATGCATCCACTTCGTCGATTTTCAGTTCCAAGCACACGAATACACCCACTTCAATGACCATCGAAACACACGAATTTATCAACCATGGGGCAATACAAATAAGTCGGCGCTATATGGTAAAAAACAAAGAATTGTCTCAAGTTGTAAACAGAGTTCGTTCTGTAACGACTTTCTACCTGTCTAATGCCATCGACTAGAATACAAGCCACCACCAGATTTATTAATGCCTTGACCCAAACAGTCACTGTTAGTATCATATAAAATGCCTGTGAAAATTCATGGACCAGTACATAATCCACTACAAATTCCAGCATTATTTATTTATGTTTTTTTTTTAATTATTGCAAATTACCCAAAGTAGCCACAAATGCTCCAAAAGGACTCAAAATCTGGACATCAGCATTCTGCTGCCATTGAGTCAGGTCCATAAAATCATTATACAAATGATAGCTGCACAGGCTCAGTGTTCCTAGGGCGATTAACGCATCCAAACAAGCTATGCTTAGACCAAAGGAGCGTAAATTCAAACAGGGAAAATTTTTCATTTTGACACAACTTTTCAATTTCTGTTAAATTTTTCTTAAATGATGATTGATAATTGCTGTTCAATAATATCCTTTTGTGGTTTATTCTTTTATTCACTAATTTTAATTATATTTTGAACGCTTGCGTTCGTTTCGAAGAATGTGCCGCTACTAAATCAAACTTTTGCAGTGTGTGACAAAACTAGGTCCGGTTTTAGTTTAGTTGTCATTTTTCTTTTACTATCTATCTATGCTGCAGATAGCTTTCGTTTGTACGTTTGTGGAGCATGAACTAGATCTATGGGCTTCTTAATTTGTCCAATTTGTCCATATAAGTGCTCTGTACCTAATGTTTGGCCATATTGAGGTGTCTGTTAGCTAAGCACGTCAACTGGCTGATTAGCAAATTATTTGAGTTAACTACAAAAAAGAAAAAGTTTCAATTGTTTCGTTGCTGGGCAGAAAACAAAAGCATTTATATGGTTTTACAATGTGCTAATGACCCCAATTTGTGGAGGTGTTGAAATTTGCAACAGACTAACCATCACTCAAAACTAACGACTAAACGCTGATGCAATTTAGTCTGGCAGTTCGTTAAATGTAAATGTTACATATTTGAAGGTTATTTTCTCAAGAGTTAGGTCATTTGGTTTTATTTATTTATTTTCTTTTTTGTATTAAATTTTATAAATTAATGTTTATTTATTTGTTTTTTTTTTTTTGCAGAACTTTGTTGCGTTGGTAATGATTTTCGTGCGTTGGTGCATTCCTGACATGAGCGTCGAGCTGCGGGATCAAATCAGACGCGAAGTCTACATTACCAACGAGATTATCATTGATCAAGAAACGCGACGTGCGCGATTCGGTAAGTTTTTAATAGATTAAACCTCGGATAAACTTAAAAACGATTCAATGCATTTTTCTCATTTAACACGATACATTTTTATACCCTGATCCCATTAAAAATGGGAAAAGGGTATAATGGTTTTGTACAAAAGTATGTAACACCATAAAGTATATATATTCTTGATCGGCATCAACAGCCGAGTCATGTCCGTCCGTCCGTCTGTCCGTCCGTATGTATGAACGCGTCGATCTCAGAGACTATAAGAGCTAGAGACTCCAGATTTTGAACTTAAGCTCGCCTAATCCCTAGGCAGTACAAGTTTGTTTTCGATAACTCTTCCCTTTTTCGATATACACATGGGATCGATAACAACAAAATATTGAATTTAGAAAACTTTGAGACGGCGTTTGACACATTTTACAAAATAATGGCAATCTGTGAAATTTTTATTAAAATCGGTTAAGAAACACCGGAGATGTGGGACATTGAAATTGTGTATGCAATATGCAGTATACACACATACTTGGAAGCACTGACTGTACGTGTAGAGTATAGGGATCAGGGTATCGTCTAGTCGGGATTTCTCGACTAGAACCTTCTTACTTGTTAAAGTTTCTTTTGTAGAAGTGGGGACTGTGATTATTCCACCATGTGACCGCACTGCTACTTAGAAATAAACATACACATCTAATAGTAATTTCTTACTTGCAGAACGCGCCAAACGAAATTCAATCGTGCGAAATCCGACCGAACAAGAGATGGATGCTGCATCTGTAGACGAACCCAATGCAAAGTTCATAAAGATTGAGAAACTACTAAACGCAAATTTGTCGTTAATTGAAATCGACTCAATTATACATGGCGAAAATTCGAGCACAGGCATCTCTGGTGCAGACTGCTAGAAAATAATCTGAAAATCGATGGCAGCAAATGCTCAGTCATCCACAAACAAGATATCTAGTTTATTTTTTAATGATTTTTAAACTTAGTTTCAAAAGTGCTTCATTGTGTTATATCAGTTCCTTTCAAAAACTTAATTAGATTTACTTGTATAAATATTTTGGAAATAATACAAATGTGCAATTGATTTCTCTATGGTTAACAGCTTTAAATGTACATTTCACCATTAAGATTTGTTAAAGACAAATGTAAATGTGATTCACAAACAAATCACCATAAAAATAAAACCTTTTGGGTACCTGTGAAAAGCATTAGCTTAAATATAATTAAATCACAAATATTGTAGCCAAATTAGTGCCAAAACCTAAAGCATGCACAATAATTAATCGTTATTGTTACAAGACGAATATTAGTCACAACAAATGAAACGCACTAATGTTATTGCATTGTACTTACAGTTGCATGTACACAATTTTGAACTGTCTCAAAATCTCACCTTAATGAATGAAATCTCAGGCTCTCTCGAAAAACTATTGAATTCTCATGTTAAGAACATTAGCTACAGAAAATGTGAATCTATCTAAGATTAAGTAGTTTATTTTAAATACATAAAAGTACATATATATTTGTATTTTATGGGTAATAAATGTATTTACTAAATGAAAGAAATATGTTAACATATTGAATATAAATATTGTGCATTGAAATAAATACATAAATTATTTACTGTTTATAAATTAAATCTGACTTGTGTAACAAATGTTTTTTTATATTTGTAGGATCTTACGGCATGGGCTTTGTCAACTTTTGATAAATGTTTTAAAATCGTAATAATAATGTTCCGATGAATAAAGGTATACAATACTTCGTGTATCTCAGCTTTAATCAACTGCACTAATATTAAAATAAACAAATAAAAATACTGAAAAAATGTATAAAGATTCAAATATTAAGTTATTAGCAGGTTTTTACAAAAACAAATTTTTTAAACCCTCTCCGGGCAGATGGTAAAGAAAAAATTTTAGATAAATCAAATAGGCTCGAATTAAAATTTTGCATTTTCTTTATATATTTTAGTTTTTAATGTTAATGAACTATCAGGAACGAGCGCCGTATACATATATGGGGTTATAAATTTTATTTTTTTTCAAAAGTAATTACATAGACTTAAATTGCAACGAACATCACCTTAAGGGATCAGTTTGAAGATGCAGTCTTTAATGGTTTCTATTACATAACAATAAAAATTTTACAGATCATTATCATTACTTCTACTATAGGTTCAAAACCAATTTTCATAATTCCAGATTTTATCGATAACAACTTCATGTGTATATCGAAAACCGGGAAAGTTATGCAGAATTTAAGACAAACCTCGTCTGCCTAGGGCTTAAAGAGCTTATGTTACAAATTTGGAGTCTCTAGTTTTCATAGTCTCTGAGATTGACGCGTTCATCCATACAGACGGACAGATAGACGGACATGGCTATATCGACTCAGCTGTTGATGCTGATGAAGAATATATACTTTAAGGAGTCGGAGATGCTTCCTTGTGCCTGCTTAATACTTTGCCCAAAAGCATCCTCATTTTTAATTCAACAATAATACATTTTAAATGATTCGATACTGTTATAGGTTCCATACTTTTTACCCATAAACTTATTTACAGAAAAACGGGCATACGCTGTACCATATTTATAGTTAAGCTAAGTGTAAATGAAGGAACCACTTTCAAATTTGTAATTTTCTTTTTTTATACCCTGATCCCATTAAAAATGGGAAAAAAAAGGTATAATGGTTTTGTGCAAAAGTATGTAACAGGCAGAAGGAAGCATCTCAAGATATGGGACATTGAAGTTGTGTATGCAGTATGTTCAGGGTATCGTCTAGTCGGGATTTCTCGACTAGAGCCTTCTTACTTGTTGGACATGAATTGGCCGTTTTATAGCCAAAAATTCACAAGTTTTTGACTTGAAAATCAAGCTTTTAACTTTGATAAACAGTTGTGTTTTGTTCATTTAATCCAGTACGTCAAAGCTTTTCTTACCTTTTATCGCCAAAAAAAAAAAACACACACACACAAATTACACTCAAAAAATAAAAATTCTAAAAAAGATTAAAAAATACACTTTTAAAAGATATATTGATCGTTATTAAGTGGTTTTGGTAAAAGAATTGCATGAAAGCTACTTTTTTTTACGCTGCCAAGCATCAGCGTTAAAGCAGTTGCTTTTCCCACCACTGGGCATCTTGCAGCATCCCCAACGCGCAACAAGCATGCATAGTAAATAAGTTGGGGCACACTGACTGATTAAGAGAGCTTGTTGCTATATTGGGTGGGTGTGTGTGTGGAATGAGAATGGTTTGTTAAATGGTTCTTGGTTGTGCTCCCACAATTGGTGCGCATGTGCCAAATAATGACGTCACTTTGGAAAGCGTGCGCTCGCTCTGCCATTCTGTGGCGCAGCTGTTTTGCCAGTCGGTCGCAGAGCACATGTCGATGTCGATGTCGATGGCGTAGATAGCCAGCTACTCATTGTGGGTTCATAAAAATAATAGTTTTCATTCGTTTATTTTGTTTTCCACAGAGTGGTGCGTATTTGGCTGTTGCTATCGTCTCTGTCGTATTTTCTCTGCTCGTCTTGTGCCCGGTTCGTAGTGCGATTTGTGTATTTGATTTTAGTTCATCTAGTTGTACGGATTTCTCGTGAGTAAACGACACAAAGCAGCAAAGGTGGAGGCGGACGCGGGACGATGCTGAGTTCGATTCAAGATCGTTGTTTTTGGCTTCGATACGAATCCGTTGCTTAGGCCATTGCAGGTGAAATTGCAGCGGGCATTGCCCTAAGCACCAAAGTAGTATATGTTGACCTGGCAACGAATTGGGGGTCATGAGCCAGCTGCCAATTAAGCACCATCATTCGTCAAGGCTATTCGTGCGGAACACATAAGTATGTTATTATTATTAATTACTAAGCTACACATCTGTGCGAATATTGTTTTTTAGTTCAATCTTAGCACAAGCGAAACCCTTTTAAATATTTTTTTTTTTTTTTTTTGGCGATTTCTGGACTATTGATATTGGATTGTCGGCGCCCGCTTAGCATTTTAAGGAAGTCATACATTACTTTTACTTTTTATACCCTGATCCCATTAAAAATGGGAAAAAAGGGTATCATGAAGTTGTGCAAAAGTATGTAACAGGCAGAAGGAAGCATCTCCGACCCCATAAAGTATATATATTCTTTATCAGCATCAACAGTCGAGTCGATATAGCCATGTCCGTCTGTCCGTCTGTATGTATGAACGCGTCGATCTCAGAGACTATAAGAGCTAGAGACTCCAGATTTGGAACTTAAGCTCGCCTAATCCCTAGGCAGTACAAGTTTGTTTTCGATTTTCGATAACTCATCCCGTTTCCGATATACACATGGGATCGATAACAACAAAATCTTGAAATTGAAAAAATTTTAGATGGCATTTGAATTAATAATTAAAATAATAACAATCTGTGAAATTTTTATTAAAATCGGTTAAGAAACACCGGAGATATGGAACCTTGAAGTTGAGTATGCAGTATGCAGTATGGTCGTACACACACGCACACATACTTGCAAGCACTGACTGTACGCGTAAAGTATAGGGATCAGGGTATCGTCTAGTCGGGATTTCTCGACTAGAGCCTTCTTACTTGTTTTATGTGTTCATGTTCAAGTTTTGCTTGTGCGTCGCACTTGCCATTTTTGCAGTTGCAATGGGTCGCCTTGGCGCCATTTTTTTTTAACTCGCTTCCGCGTTTCCGCAAGCTTTTTATTTAATTTAAAAAAGCTTAATATTTTTTATTTGTACTTCACACTTTGGCCTGTTTTCTTAAGACAATGCTTTCAACACTAATTGCTGACTTATATATAATATATAAAAATTATAAATATTAAAACATTGGTTTTGTTAGTTCAAAATTGTTTGTTGTTTAAAATTTTGTATACCCTTAACCCACAAAATGGGTAAAATGGTTAATTAATTTTGTGCAAAAGTATGAAGTCTATATATATAACAGCCGACTTGATATAGCCATGTTCGTCCGTCTGTCCTTATGTAGGAACGCTACAGTCTCAGAGACTATGAGAGCCACAGACATCAGATTTGGACTTTAAGTTCGCCCTAGCCAAAATTGTTTCAAGTTATCGATAAATTTTCCATTTTCCGATATACTCATGGAAACGATAACAAACAAAAAGTTATAATTTAGTACATTTGAAAATAGTTTTTGAAACTAGGTATAAAATGAAAGATTAGTTTGGTCATCATGCATCATCATTGGTAAATCCTTGGCCGTACATGTAAGGTCTAGGGTTCAGGGTATCTACTAGTCGAGCTTACCTGCTTTTGACTAAATTGATGAACGGTTTTTCAAGGTCTAAGTACTAAGTTATAAGTTGCGAATAAGTTCGAAAAAAGTTTCGTAACAAAGGGTTATGCATTAACAAACATACATATATTATTTATTATTCCGCCAGAAATTTTTGTTGATAACTTTATTGATTTAATAAACGTCTGTGAGTATGAAACTGAACTTTTGCATTAGTCATTAGCCCCTTGCAGCCTTGACGATACACTCTGTAATTAAACATTTCTGTAATGAATCTCAAATTATCTACTTAGCTTTGCACAGCGCCTTTGTGTGTCTGTTTGTGTGCATGTAATTAACAATCTGTGTGCTTATATCCAGAACCTCCCGGACTAACCGCACACCCTCAAATTACAATGCAAACAAAGGGCAGACACTCCGGATTGACTGACTGCCACACTTTATAGCTGAATCGGTGCGGAAATGGAGCCGTTAACAGTCTTTTGTTTTTGCAGGTTCGATAGGGCTGACGTTGAAGAATGTTTCAGTCTCTTGATAATAAAATAAATTTTTTTATACATATACTATTTAGTTAAAAGCCATGCGTACAAAATTTGTAATTGGAGCATGAATGAATAATATGGTTGTTATTTGACGTACGCTTTTAAGTCGATAATATAATGTTTAGCTTTTGTTTGTTATGATGACTTACAAATAAAGTTAAATATGATACACTGATTTTACAATGGGCTATAATAAACAAATGTGCCGCATCAAAATTAAATTTATAATACTACGAGTGTTGTTACTTTAAAATTGATGCACTAGTCACAATGATTTAAATTCACTCAATAATATTATAATATAAATTCTAAATATATAATTTTTGTGACAACAACATAAACATCTTCATTTTGCGTGTGCACAAAATATTTGTTGTCTAATTTATAAAAAATCGTGTATTGAAAATATTCTGCTAGGATGATCCGCAGATATAATTAATATTTAATCTATTAATTGTTATTGAATATTTATTGTGTTCCGTTGCGTAAAATGAATTCAAAATACCGCAAAGAATGAAAATCAAACAAGTAATTGCACAAATGGCAAAGAAATTGATAGAAAACTCGCATACAATTTTGAGTTTGACTACGAAAAATCAAATTACATGCAAAACTACTTATTTATTTACACAAACAATATACAAGAAGCCAATCAACATCAACATTTTCAATAAAAAGCATAAAGTAATGTCAATTTTGAACAAAGGAAGTATTATTTTATAATTATTTGAGCTGACCTACGAACGGATATTACTAAGCAAACTACAAATATTTAGATGCAATTCTTCCCCAAGTAATTTTTATATTAACACAAACAGGTGTATTATCTATGTTTGAGAGCTCACTTGATACTATACATACAGATGCAAAAATTTAACACGAACACTTAGCTTCTTTTTATACCCTGATCCCATTAAAAATGGGTAAAAAGGGTATAATGGTTTTGTGCAAAAGTATGTAACAGGCAGAAGGAAGCATCTCCGACCCCATAAAGTATATATATTCTTTATCAGCATCAACAGTCGAGTCGATATATACATGTCCGTCTGTATGTATGAACGCGTCAATCTCAGAGACTATAAGAGCTAGAGATTCCAGATTTGGAACTTAAGCTCGCCTAATCCCTAAACAGTACAAGTTTGTTTTCAATTTTCGATAACTCTTCCCAGTTTCGATATACACATGGGATCGATAACAACAAAATATTGAATTTGGAAAACTTTGAGACGGCGTTTGATACATTTAACAAAATAATTACAATCTGTGAAATTTTTATTAAAATCGGTTAAGAAACACAGGAGATATGGGACATTGAAGTTGTGTATGCAGTATACAGTATGTGCGTACATACAAACACACATACATGCAAACACTGACTGTACGCGTAAAGTATAGGGATCAGGGTATCGTCTAGTCAGGATTTCTCGACTAGAGCCTTCTTAATTGCTTATACTTAGAGTTTCACCTAAACGTAGATAATAAATTTTATTATACCCTGATCCCATTAAAAATGGGAAAAAAGGGTATCATGAAGTTGTGCAAAAGTATGTAACAGGCAGAAGGAAGCATCTCCGACCCCATAAAGTATATATATTCTTTATCAGCATCAACAGTCGAGTCGATATAGCCATTTCCGTCCGTCTGTCTGTATGTTTAAACGCGTCGACCTCAGAGACTATAAGAGCTAGAGACTCCAGATTTGGAACTTAAGCTCGCCTAATCCCTAGGCAGTACAAATTTGTTTTCGATTTTCGATAACTCATCCCGTTTCCGATATACATATGTGATCGATAACAATAAAATCTTGAATTTGAAAAAACTTTAGATGGCATTTTAATTATTAATCAAAATAATAACAATCTGTGAAATTTTTATTAAAATCGACTAAGAAACACCGGAGATATGGGACATTGAAGTTGTGTATGCAGTATGTAGTATGCGTGTGCACACCCACAAACATACTTGCAAGCACTGACTGTACGCGTAAAGTATAGGGATCAGGGTATCGTCTAGTCGGGATTTCTCGACTAGAGCCTTCTTACTTGTTATACCCTGATCCCATTAAAAATGGGAAAAAAGGGTATCATGAAGTTGTGCAAAAGTATGTAACAGGCAGAAGGAAGCATCTCCGACCCAATAAAGTATATATATTCTTTATCAGCATCAACAGTCGAGTCGATATAGCCATGTCCGTCTGTCCGTCTGTATGTATGAACGCGTCGATCTTAGAGACTATAAGAGCTAGAGACTCCAGATTTGGAACTTAAGCTCGCCTAATCCCTAGGCAGTACAAGTTTGTTTTCGGTTTTCGATAACTCATCCCGTTTCCGATATACACATGGGATCGATAACAATAAAAACTTGAATTTGAAAAAACTTTAGATGGCATTTTATTTATTAATCAAAATAATAACAATCTGTGAAATTTTTACTAAAATCGGTTATGAAACACCGGAGTTATGGAATCTTGAAGTTGAGTATGCAGTATGCAATATGGTCGTACACACACGCACACATACTTGCAAGCACTGACTGTACGCGTAAAGTATAGGGATCAGGGTATCGTCTAGTTGGGATTTCTCGACTAGAGCCTTCTTACTTGTTTTATAATGTATAATGTGGTAAGAACATACGAAAGAAATAGTTGCACCACTAATGCATACCCTTATTAAAGCATGTACCTAATATATTATAATTCCTTATAATCATTCAGGAGGAAATAGGACAAAATTGTATTGTATTTTGTCGTAAAACACACAACAAAGTTGATAAGCCTATACTTTACGCGTACATTCAGTGCTTGCTAGTATGTGTGTGTGTATGTACGCGCACACTGCATACTGCATACTGCATACTCAACTTCAATGTTCCATATCTCCAATGTTTCTCAACCGATTTCAATTTCAAAATTTCACAGACTGTCAAGATTTTTGTGTTATCGATCCCATGTGTATATCTAAAACGGGAAAAGTTATTGAGAATCGAAAACAAAACAAACTTGAGCTGCCTAGGGGTTAGGCGAGATTAAGTTCAAAATCTAAAATCTCTAGCTCTTATAGTCTCTGAGATCGACGCGTTCATAAATACAGACGGACGGACGGACAGACGGACGGACAGACGGACGGCCGTACGGACAGACAGACGGACATGGCTATATAGGGTGGGAGATGCTTCCTTCTGCCTGTTACATACTTTTGCATAAAACCATTTTACCCTTTTAGCCCATTTATAATGGGTTCAGGGTATAACAAGTAAGAAGGCTCTAGTCGAGAAATCCCGACTAGACGATACCCTGATCCCTATACTTTACGCGTACAGTCAGTGCTTGCAAGTATGTTTGTGGGTGTGCACACGCATACTACATACTGCATACACAACTTCAATGTCCCATATCTCCGGTGTTTCTCAGTCGATTTTAATAAAAATTTCACAGTTTTTCATTATTTTGTTAAATGTATCAAACGCCGTCTCAAAGTTTTCCGAATTCAATATTTTGTTGTTATCGATCCCATGTGTATATCAAAAATGGGAAGAGTTATCGAAAATCTGAAACAAACTTGTACTGCCTAGGGGTTAGGTGAGCTGAAGTTCCAAATCTGGAGTCTCTAGCTCTTACAGTCTTTGAGATCGACGCGTTCATACATACGTACAGACAGACGGACGGACAAACGGACAGACGGACATGGCTATACCGACTCGGCTATTGATACTGATTATAGGGACGGAGATGCTTCCTTCTGCCTGTTACATACTTTTGCACAAAACCATTATACCCTTTTTTCCCATTTTAAATGGGTTCAGGGTATTTTTCACAGCTGTATATATAAGATGCCATGCCCCTTGTCAGACTTAAGCTTTAATATATATCAAACTGTTATATTCAACGCATGTCTTCTGCTCTTGCAACGATGTATTGTATATAGTACATATAGTTGTCCTTGGGCTCTATATATAGAAACTCAACGGTTCAAGCACCGTTACAACCTCTGCCAAAGTTTATTTACAAGATAGGAATGACTTTTGCCCCTTGGGACCCCATGCCCCCTATGCATGCGGTTTCAATGCATTCGTTAGCTTGAGAGTGGCAGTGATAAGTGTTGTAAATATAGTATACATATGGCACAAGCTTCACTCATTGATTAGTGAAAAACTTTCCATTTTGGTACTTTCTCATTTTACACGAATAACATTAGGACTTTTCATTCAAATTGAATTGCGTCTTAAATTGTATAAGCACAATAAAAGCCTGAATTGTTTGTTTTTTCTCAGATTTAAATTAGCAAAGGCATAAGCCCAGTTTCAGGTTAAAAAGTAAAAAAAACAACCCCAAATTCATTAATATATCGTGCTTTGAAAATTATTTAACATAAACGTATGTATGTATATATATATACATATATAAGTTTCACCAGGCAGTGGAAAAAAACTTTTGCTTATATTTTATATTATTCACGAATATGAACTTAATTTAATACGACTGAAAAACATGAACTATCTATATATTTGGTATTTCTCCATTGATTTTAATAAAAATTTCACAGATTGTCAGTATTTTGTCTCATGTTTCAAACACTGCCTCAAAGTTTCCCAAACTCAAGATTTTGTTGTTATCGATCCCATGTGTATATCGGAAACGTGTAGAGCTATCGAAACAATCTAGTGCTGCCGTGTGATTAGGCGTGTTTATGTTCCAAATCTGGAGTCTCTAGCTCTTATAGTCTCTGAGATCGACGCGTTCATACGTACAGACAGACAGGCGGACGGACAGACGAACATGGCTATACTCGACTGTTGATGCTGATAAAGAATATATATACTTTATGGGGTCGGAGATGCTTCCTTCTGGGTTTTACATACTTTTGCACAAAACCATTATACCCTTTTTACCCATTTTTAATGGCACAATCGGCGTAACTCAATTTACGAATTCCTAAAGATTTTCACACAATTTTATATACTACTATATAGATAGATAAATGCAAATAAATAAAATGCATTTACCCTCATACTGCGCATATATTTAATTTTACTAGAACAGTTCATGTTTGTATGAATAAATTGTTTTAAACGTGTCCCAAGCGATTTTAGAAAGAGTTTAGGTTTTTGTCTTAAATATGGGTTCCAAGCGATTTAAGGAGGAGTTAAGGTTTGTGTCTTAAATATGGGTTAAATACGTGCAAAGGAAAAATTGTTGGGTTTGCCTTTTGTGACGTTTAGCAACTGTATTATTTTAAACATGTAGATTTTAAACCAGCTTTGATCTTATTTGATTGAGATGTTATCTAACAATGGTTTGGAATATTCAAAAAATGTAAGTTAAGGTTGGTAAATAATGAAAGTGAAAAAAATAAAAAGAAAACAGCTTAGTTTTAATTCTAGGTACAAAGTTGATCTTTAAATTTTAATCAGTTTTATCTAAACATATGTTTTTGATTAGAAAACATTAATGATTGGATTCTGACGCACATAAAATTAAATGAGCGGTAAGAGTCGACAGAGAAGAGAAATCAATAATTCTTAAGGCTGTTAAGACGCCAAATACTACGAACTTAAAAATCAAAATATTCACAGCGAAGGTCGTCGGCATTTAAATTAGCATGGCTCTTAATGCTTTCAGAATGCAAACGACAGACGCAATATCAAACGCAAAATCAAAACAAATTTAAATTTGCATGTTTACGTATGCATGCTCATATATTAATTGATTTCTAAGAAAGGAACACAAAATTCGCATGACATTTAAATATAAAATAATAACATGCTTATGTTTATTTATCTTTACAAACTTATATAAAAGGCAAATTGAGTTAGTTCCGTTTTAAAAATTTTCGAAATGTGACAATTAGGAACACGGGAAAGTAAAAGCATAATTGGTTTGAGACAAAATATATAAAATTCAATCCCATATTCAAGATCATGCACATTTTTGTCGGGTTTCATTATTGCGTCAATCATCATGTTGCAGGGGATTTTATTTTCATTGTCTAAGTTTTTCTTTTAAATTTACGAGGATGGTTGTTTTTTATGTATTTGAGAGATCCCCTGCATTGTGTTTGATTGTTAATAACGTGCATCTGATTGTTGCGTCGCAATTTCAATTTAAAATAATCCATATTTCACATAATCTCATCGAATTTTTAATTGTGTTAATTTTCAATAAAGTAATGGAAATCTTTTTTATTTGATCTTTCAAACCGTGCAAAAAATATATTATTATTGCATGATAACGACGAATGTTGTCAACAATTATGTCACTTAAAGTTTGTAAGCGGTACATACATATGGCTAGCACAGTGTTCGCTTTTTATTTAACTTATACACCGTGCGTAGAACTGATTCAAACTGGTTCTCGAGCACAGTAGGTCGCATTTACGGTACGCAAAACGCATGAATAACAAAGTAAAGCAAAGCAAAGCAAAACACAATGAGGCGCTAACAGCTGAGCAGCAATGCCAATGGCAATGACATAGACAAAGAGGCAAAGCACAAGCAACATGCATCGAAAGAGGGATGCAAAGAATAAAGCAAATACAGTCAAATTAGTTCGTTTAAGAAAAATTCGAAAATGTGACTTCGAGTAAAATCTAAATTTTTTTGTGACGCTAATTTGTTGGATATTCTGTAAGGTCTTGAGCTTTTTTGATTTAATTTAAATCAAAAGGAAAAAAATTGATTTTAATATGCTTTTTTTTTTTCTTATCAAGGGACAGTAAATGACCAGGTTGCAGACTATCTAAGGGTCGATCAGTTTTAAAATTGTGCCAGCATAGTTTTTTTGTCCGCTCTTCGTAGTTGCGCTCTTGCTCTTTGTTTGGCTGTTGTTGTTGCCACGGCGCTCAAAGTCATGGCCGATATTCTGATATTCCTGAAGAGGAGCAGAATCATCAGCGGCAAACAGTCACACGACGGCGCCCGCGCAGCAGACGTTCACGATTAGAAAAGAACAACTACTATAATAAACGCGCAGTCGGTGCATGGCTAGGCGCAGTCGGAGGACAAACGGTAAATGTGTGAGACGGCGAAATGTAAAATATCGAAATATAATTGAAATTCAAAGACGTCAGAATTATGCAGCGGTCTCAAAGGTTCAAGTGCTGCTCGGTATTATAAATAGTTTGTCTATTAAAATTAATAAAAACAAACAAACGAATTGTGTGCCCATAGAGTGAAATGTTTAATACAGTATATAAACATAGGTACTATATGTTCGCTGATATAATAACAATTAATTGACGACAATTGAAGTGCAACAGCAGCGTCATGCAAATTTAATTCCCAGGCGAGTGGAAAGTTTTGTTTAATATTTGTCAATTCGATAAAAATAGCAATTAACAAATTTATGTAACCCGCAAAGGCAGACTGTTTTATGTTGTTTGTATTTATGTACGTACATACATACATACATATGTATGCTGCTCGTGTGCATGTACATATGTATAGGTATTTCATTTGTAACACGCAAAGGCAAACTGTTTTATGTTGTATGTGCGTACTTATGTACGTCTTTGCTCGTGTGTATGTACATATGTATGGGTATTTCATCTATTCAGGCGTGCAAGTGTGCCCCTTTTTAAAATAAATTGGAATACTAAAGACATAGGAACAACATTAAGCGCATATGCACACCCACACATACGTATGCATATGTATAATAAGTTTTTTCTTTTCGCTAATTGATCTACAGCCAAATGTTAGTAATTTACTTAATACACGTCACTAGTCAGTCTTAGCATTTGGCAACCGAATCCTGCTAGTGTTATACGCCAACTAGTTTTTGTTCAGCATTTAATTTTACGACTCTTTTGGCGCTTGCATCGCTTTTTATTATTCTATTATTCTGGTAACGACATTAAAATGGTGACAGAGACAGCAACAACAACAACAACGACAAGACAACAATTTGTGTTTCTTTTCGCCTCTGACCCTGCAGCGCTTTCCCTTAATGCTGATTAGGGGCGGTATTCCGGCTTCCAAGTAGCTAAAGTGCAGCATTCTAAGTCCTCTGAAATTGATGCAAGTATTAAGGGAACTTAAATGTCTAGTTATTTAGGGTGTGTGTATCAGATATTTTTAAAGAGAAAATGGAAAATACAAAGATTCAGCTCTTCTCTTTTCCTTATACAATATTTTTTTTTTCGTACATCCCAGGTAGAAATGTACATTAAATAACCAAAATATATTTATTTCATGTCGCCTATTTTGACTTGAAAGATTTTATAAAATTTGAATTTTTGCACCTAGCGAAAATAAAATTGTTTTCACATCCTAAGAACATTTAAATATTTAATATGCAAGTGAGATTTTGTTAATACCTGGTTAAATCGGTTTTTTATTTCCAAGTAAAATATTATAGAAAATATTTTTTTGCCTTAACCTTTCTTGATTGTTCAAAAATATTTGAAACATTAGTAAAAAGATTATGTACAAAAGCTTAATACATTTATTTAGACTCTAAAGCATATTACCTAGGTAAGGTAACAATACTTTATTAAAAAACTTCCAGTTTGCCCAATAAAGGTTGCGACAAGGCGAAAAATGTTGATATTTTCACTTTAGAGATATATGGTCACCCTGGGTGTTGTTTTTTATTTTTTTTTTATTATTTTTTATAAGTAATTCAATCAATTTTCTCTTTAACTTATTTAACAGAACTTAACAAACATTAACATTTACAAAAAAAAACATTTAAAATACTAACAAAGGCACTAAATTCAACTGCCCAATAAATCTTGCGACACTCCGTTTTTGGTGCATTTTCGTTGTGAGATTCGTATGAAATTCGTATGTACAGTTACTTTTAATTAAATTTAAAATGCGTAGATCCATGAAAACCCAATTTTTTTTGCGCAGATCGGTTGCCAATGAGATGAAGAATGATTGTGGGATTACCATACCTCGCGAAAGTGGCCTAAAAAATGTTGGCAAACTGTACATGTATACTTAACAGCAAAGTTAAATTTTTATATATATATTTTTTTAGTATGAACTTACACGTTCATAAAATTTACGCAAAATATTTTTGCTTGGTTAAGGACTGTTGTTTATTTCAATAATTGTCTGTACTGGATGGCAGTAAAAAAGAAGTGTGTAACTACAAACTAACAAAGAGAGAGAGAGAGAATTTATTGCTCTCGAACGGTGCTGCCAGATCGATAATATTATCGCTTACATATAATGCAAATTAATATTTCAAAACAAAAATGCACATCCCCTTCCACAATAAATATTGTTGTTATCGTATTGTTTAAGCTGCATTAAGTACCTATTACCTTTTCCACTTAAAATTTACTATTGGCATTTATAAGTTATAGAGCCACTCATAAATACATACAGAAGTGTTCGTATCGTTCAAGTACTTGCTGTTAACGTGATTGTGATTCTTGGCAAACCACATTCAATATAAGTTTAATTTCAATTACACATTTCCGAGGCACGTTAATTGATTTTTTGTTTTGTTCTACCAACCAGTTACTGGAGACATATACCATAATAATAATTATTAGTTGTTTTCTTGGAAATTATCTCCTATGCACAACTATAACGAACACTTTATAATTTGTTGCATTCATGCTTCTGACTGGTTTCTTCGATTCTAAGATAAATGGCACTTAATTGGCTGAACTTTAATTGCTTTGCTGCTGTTTAGCTATCCCAGTTCAAAATTTGATCGGTAACAACAAGTTTAGGTGCTTTTTTTTGTTACATGTTTGAAGATCTGAGATTAAGCGAACAGCTTTCGATACATAATTATTCTTGTGAAGTTCAAGAATACACCAAAAAAAATCTCAAAGGCTGATCATAAATTAAAAAACACAAATTTCAGAAATACTGAAATTTATATCTACATAAATAAATTAAGCAAAAAACTTTTGTCACGTTTTTGACTCATTTAAACAATAATAAAACTTATGTCTGTTCTTCTGATCTTGTTTGTGCCGAATGAAAAAAAAAAAAAATATATATATATATATATGTACATATATTCTATATGAATTTACATATCGAGTATAAAAAGTATATTTTTAAATATTCCGAGTTGACGTTGCCAAGTGTTTAAGTGGCCAATGTTGAAAGCATTGTTTATTGCTTAGACTCACTTCTTAGTTGAGGGTCAGCGAAAGTACTCGAAAAGTACTCTGCATCAGATTCTGTTCTGCTTAGTCATTGTAGCAAGTAGCAACCCAAAAGAACACCCTGTACTCAACGTGTTTGCCTGCTGCTTATCATTGCGCAATCTCAACGTGTGCCGACGGTGTTGTTGCTATCGTGTGTTGCCATCGTGTGTAGACTCGTGCTTGGTTTTGTACTGGATCTGGGAGCCGACTGGCCAGATCGGTCAAACAGCTGTTTCGTCGTTTGTTTTCGTTGCTGTTGTTGGGCTCGCTGCCTGTTTTCTGCGTAGCTTTAACAGCTGATTTTTATAACCTGAAACCATTAAAAATGGGTAAAAAGGGTATAATGGTTTTGTGCATAAGTATGTAACAGGCATAAGGAAGCATCTCCGACCCCATAAAGTATATATATTCCTGATCAGTATCAACAGTTGAGTCGATATAGCCATGTCCGTCTGTCCGTCCGTCTGTCCGTCTGTCCGTCCGTCCGTCCGTCTGTCTGTCCGTATGTACAAACGCGTCAATTTCAGAGACTATAAGAGCTAGAGACTCCAGATTTGGAACTTAAGCTCGCCTAATCCCTAGGCAGTACAAGTTTGTTTTCGATTTTCGATAACTCTTCCCGTTTCCGATATACACATGGGATCGGTAACAAAAAAATCTTGAATATGGAAAACTTTGAGAAGGCATTTAAATTATTAAACAAAATAATGAAAATCTGTGAAATTTTTATTGAAATCGGATGAGAAACACCTGATATATGGGACATTGAATTTGTGTATAGGGTTCAGGGTATCGTCTAGTCGGGATTTCTCGACTAGAGCCTTCTTACTTTTTGCTTAAGCTTGCGTTTGATGTCATGTTAAGAATCATTTGAAGTCGGCATACTATATAAACGCAAAGCTTATCTTAAGCGATTCCCCAGCTATATGGTACTGGACTAGTAAAAAATTGTAATCAACGTAAGAAACGAACGTTTTGACATTTCTCATTTTGAAGTGTCATTTGAATTTGTAAGCTCGACGGCCATTTGAGTTTTGTTTTGCGAATTTCAATTACTTTATTTTTGCCACAGCCCGAGTGGAGCGATTTGTTTACGTCACGGTATCATGATTCCATGGAATATTCCCAGCATTTATGCTGCCTCAATATAATCAAGCATGAGATCATTTTCATAAGCGTGCGACAACGACTTCTCTCGACTTTCAGACCTAGCTTAATTGATTTATTTTGATATCGAAAACGGTCGGCAATGACTTGACACTATCCTTCAGTACTCCGTTTATATAATATTCGCATTTGATTTGTGTTCAATGATAAGTCAAACAATCAAAAATACGTGTGTGTTTCTGTTTTTCTATAAATAATAAAAAGTTTAAATTAAAATAAAACTTAAGGAAATCAATTGAAATTCCATGTTCAAATTAGTGTCAAATTGTTGTTTGCCTATATTTTTAATTGGAAATGCGTTTCCCACGCACCATTTGGGCTATGTGTTATGGTGTACAGGAATTAATATTTATTAGGATTTCCCTTTAATCGAGTGAATTCTTTGGAAGTGATATGTCTGAAGCTGTTCGATAAAAGTGAAATGCAAGATAATTATAATATGGGGAATTTTATGAATACTTTTTGCTACTTATTTAATCAGGTGACTTTTTGTTTAAGCTCGACATTGTTTATATTCGATTTCAAGTATCCGACGAATTCTAATTGTGAAACTTATGTGTAACGGCACGTTTTCAAGCTCACTTCCCATTGAATTGAAGACATGCAACAAAGAAAAACAATCTTTTTCACATTTTTTTGAACTGTCGACGTTTATAAATTGGTGTACAAAACTATTAGATTGAAGTATAAATTTTAAGCATTTTTTCTCTTCACTTGAATACCTTCAAACAAAGTATGACATTCTAGATTTTTTATTTATTCGCTTAGTCAAAAAGAAATTTTAGAAATATAAACTATAATATTAACAAGTTAGCGGGCTCTAGTCGAGAAATCCCGACTAGACAATACCCTGAACCCTATACTTTACGCGTACAGACAGTGCTTGCATGTGTGTGTGTGTGTGTGCATAGCGCATACTGCATACTCAACTTCAGTGTTCCATATCTCCGGTATTTCTCAACCGATTTCAATAAAAATTTCACAGATTATTTTTCATCATCTTTCAAACGCCCATTATACCCTTTTTACCCATTTTTAATGGGTTCAGGGTATAAAAATGATTAAACGAAATATGATGGCCTGGGACGGGCTTCGAACCTCCACTTAGTTGACACCTGTTGCAGTCGAAGTTAGTTGCTATTGACCTTCCCAAAATCGTATCAGAACTTTGCTTGGCGCATACTTGTTGTATGTTTTGACGCCATTTCCAAGCTATTTCCTCTCTCCCTCTCGCATTCACTCTCTCTCTGTCTGTGTTTAGCTAAAGGCACTAAACAATCATTTATGGCTTATTGCCTAACACTTGTGTGGCAGAAAATGTTCAGCGCACTTTATCAATTTGCATTGTTGTGACTGAAAGCCTGAGCAATAAACTTCTACTTTGTAAGCACATTCAGGAGGAAAATCTAATCAGATGTTGCTGCTGCTGCATCTTTTGTTGTCTGCTTAGACAACCAACTAATTATGTAGTCTGTGCCCTTTATTATGAAGTTTATCTTATCGTTGTACAGCTTAGACAATTATTAACCCTTTTTTTTTTTTTTGTTTTAGTTAACAAACAAAATTTAATGTCGATCCGTATTTTTTTATACCCTGATCCCATTAAAAATGGGAAAAAGGGTATCATGAAGTTGTGCAAAAGTATGTAACAGGCAGAAGGGATCGATAACAATAAAATCTTGAATTTGAAAAAACTTTAAATGGCATTTTAATTATTAATCAAAATAATAACAATCTGTGAAATTTTTATTAAAATCGGTTAAGAAACACCGGAGATATGGAACCTTGAAGTTGAGTATGCAGTATGGTCGTACACACACGCACAAATACTTGCAAGCACTGACTGTACGCGTAAAGTATAGGGATCAGGGTATCGTCTAGTCGGGATTTCTCGACTAGAGCCTTCTTACTTGTTTTTTTTGGTTTATAGATTAAGATCATAAAGCTACATGGGACATTTGTAGATTGGAGTATAACTGTGTAAGTAGAAAATAGCTATACTAAAAAGCTTTACGTGTAACCCATAGATAAACATGATGTTAAAACATGTGTCTTGGAATTGAAATTCGCATTTGATACCTTATCGAAGCAACACAGATTTCATGTGTATTTATACTATATAAAGAAATTATAGAAATGCATCATATAAACATTGATCTTGAGCCCGCATCAACCGTTAATAAATTCACAATTCATATATGAAATTATTTGGTTTCCCTCTCCATTATTCTCATCACTATTAAAACAACACAATGTAAACAAAATATAAATTCTTTTGTCATTTTATTCAAGTGCCCCCCATATAAACATTTTAATTGACACCAAGTGTTTGGTTTGTTTGTATTCAAACAAATATCATCGAACCCTCATGTTTGAATAGATAAAAATAAAATTATTCTTAAGATACGTAATAGATACAAGCAGACGCAAACATTTGCTATTAAAAACAATTGAATATTAATCGAATTAAATTGAGAGAATGACAATTTGTTACACTTGTATCTTGTATTTGGTAAAAGAGTTCCCTTCAAATGAGGTTTTTCAGCTAATCCTATGCTTGATAAGTTTACCACGTTTCGTTGCAGCAAGTATTGGAGAAATTGGAGACATGGTAGTAGAGAGGCTACTAAGAACTCAGAGATATAGATTAGAGGTGGGGAAAGAAGGCGGTTCAGAGCAGTCTACTTGAAATGTTATTGGAATAAGATATCTTTGTTAAATATCAAAACGAAAGCATAATGGAAACTTATTTCGCTATTCAATAATACATATAATATATATATATGTATATATATATATATATATATATATATTATAACCTATTCTATATATATAACCCCTGAACCAATGAAATGCATAAAAAGGGTATAATTGTTTTGTTTTAAATGAAATTTTTATATATTTTAATAAAAATCGCACATTTGTTCATATTTTCAATTAAAGTTTTAGTCACAACTGCAGAACGTCAATATGCAAATAAACACGTATGGGTTTTATGATCTAAGAATGCATTTTTTTTATACCCTGAATTCATTAAAATGGGTAAAAAGGGTATAATGGTTTTGTGCAAAAGTATGTAACAGGTAGAAGGAAGCATCTCCGACCCCATAAAGTATATATATTCTTGATCAGCATCAACAGCCGAGTCGATATAGCCATGTCCGTCTGTCCGTCCGTCTGTATGTATGAACGCATCGATCTCAGAGACTATAAGAGCTTGAGACTCCAGATTTGGAACACAAAACCCCCCAATCTCTAGGCAGTACAAGTTTGTTTTAGATTTTAGATAACTCTTCGCATTTCCGATATACACATGGGATCGATAACAACAAAATCTTGAATGTAGAATTAATAAACAAATTTTTGACAATCAGTGAAATTTTTATTGAAATCGGATATGAATCACCGTAGATGTGCAACATTGAAGTCGAGTGTGCAGTATGCAGTAAGCGCGTACACACACACACACATACACAAGTGTAGGGTTCAGAGTATCGTCTAGTCGGGATTTCTCGACTAGAGCTTTCTTACTTGTTTAATTATATATTGGTGAATTAAATTCTCCTAACTAAGATAAGATAAGATGATAGACAAATTTAAATTTAAACTTTTCTATTTTCAATTACATTTTTTTTTTTCAATCTGTAGTTTAGTTGACCTGTCATGATGTTGCCTCAATATTTTGTTATTATTGCATTAATATGTGATTTAATTCAAAACAAACCCTTAACACTGCCTAACTGCGATACCAGGTGTTGCCGCCTCGGACACTAGAAAAACAATTTGTTTTGGTCTTGCGCCACTTTTTAGTTTCTGCTCTGTGTGTGCTTAAATTGTGTTTGTGTTTGTGTTTGTAAGTATTCTTGAGCATTAAATGAAAAGCGTGCTGTGCTGCTGATGCCAATGATTTGCTGTATGTTTGTTCCCATGAATAGTTTTTATCAAGCAGCATTAAGAAAAAGAACTTCGCTTTGCTCCCTCTCTCTCTCTCTCTCTCGTTCTCTCTCTCTCTCTCTTTCTCTCTCTCTTTTTTTCTCTGAAACTGAGTGCAATTGAAAGAAAGAAACTTGCACTTATAACGGATGCTTTTCGTTGAACTTGAAGTCAAAGCGAATTCAAGTGTCACGCGAGTAGCAGTATCAGATGCAGATCGTCAAACGAGCGAGAGACTTCACCAAAATTGAATGCGAGTGCGTTAAATGTTGTGCTTTTCAACATTTGAAGTTCTGGCTTACTTAAAATAACTTTGCAGAAAACGAGTTTCATATCTGGCAAAAAGAAGTGCGCATAAAAATAAACAACTGCAACATTTTGTACTGATTTCAGGGCAAAACATTGTCAACATTTCATAATAAGTTAGCTAAATATGAGCATCTAGTTTTGGCAATTATAAAACATTTAACAAATGTGTGTGAAAAGAAACGCCTGAAATAAATATAATCGCAATACGGTTTAGTTTTTTGGATTTTACGCTTTAGAAACTGTGCAAATAATACGTTTATAAATAAATATTGGAATATGTTTTTGGATTAGTGACTTAGTGTTGAATTTTAGTTTTTTTTGTGTTACTTTACTTTTGCGATATTGCGATGGATTCATGTGAGTTGAAGCTTGATTCGAATTTGACCTGACATTGTGATTGAATAAATATAAATATATACACTTACTGGCTGTAATATGTATATATATCTAAAACAATCTAAGACATAAGAAAAACCATTGTTCACACGTGCAGAAAAATCTCTTACTGTTAATAACTTAATAAATAAATCGAAATATTTGAAACTAATCTTGTTAAGGGCGGATAAATTCTTATCAAGCTCGTGGCCACTCCTTATTCTCTAGATGCGTGAAGCTAATTTCTTTTGGTGTTGATTTCAACAACTAGGTGTAAAAGTAAGCATTGTAGACTGTGAAACCAGAAGTGTCAATTGGTTATTGTATTGGGTATTCACTTTATTCAATGGGGCTTAGTCATATTCGCGATACAAAAAAGTGTAACAAAAAAATCCCATAAAGTAGTTTGAATTTTGTAAAGTTTGTAATCATAATCTGCTAAAGATTAACGAGAATTGTAGTTGAGCGTTGAAATAAAAAGCCGTAACAATGGGGCGTATGCGTGATAAGTTGTTGATATATAGACAGCAGCATTCGACGGTCTCGTGTTAATAGTTGGACTTTTGGTTGGTCGTTTTTTTTTTGCTTTGACATTTGATATAAGAATCTGCCTTGAGGGGACTACTTGACTCTTTGCTGACTCTTACAGACAGAGTTTTCATTGTTCTTTGTTGGTTTGTTGTGTTGCCACAACGAAAGACGAACAAAGAAAGATCCATCATGTATATATTTGGATGCGCAATAAATTCTGACAACGATCAGTACTGTTACTGTTACTCGACTGTTGGGTAAATAAGTGCGATGCGATCGAATATAGTTTCAAGAACTAAACTCATTACCACTTCAGCACTGTCTTTTGGACTAATTAAGTGGCTATGCTGCGATGTTGTTATGCTATCTTATTGTTAATGGTGTTTTTTGTTGACTTCTTTTGAACATTTGTCATTCTATAATTGCACAATTAAGAGATAAGCCAGGCTAGGCTTTGGTTTCGGCTTTCTACTGATAGTGTTGGCAGCAAGCCGCAAATATTTACTTTCCATGTTCAACACACGACTCCGTTTAAGATTTCTCCCAAACTCACAACTATAGGAAGTGGAAAAAAAAAATTTTGTGTTTGATTTTCAATTGCGTAATTTTAACAAGTTTGAGTCACTATTAATTTGTACGAATGCTGTGTCAACAATACAAAGATTAAATTAATTCTACAAGGATTTTACTCAAAAATTAACATAATTTTGACAAACAGATACTATAAGTATTATATTTTTAAGATTTGATTGATTATATAATTGGAAATCAAACGAATATTTCACATATTTATGTGTTTTTTGACTTTGAATATACAGTCAAACTTCCAACAACAATTTTACAGTGTTCTGAAAATGAGTTTGACATATAGAAAACTTCGTTATATGGAAGTTCGACTATATGATTAAAATGGTATAACCTTTGTTGGTTATCAAATTAGATTAACATTTGACATGAGTACCGAACGCGTTAATTAATTATTTAATTTAAATAAATCTCAAAACGTTGATTGAGGAGACAATGCACATATATTATTTTGTGTTAATACCTAAAAAAAAAAAAAATACTCTTCCGAAGGTAATAGACAATATTACTGTGCTCAAAGTGTTGCAATAACTAAGTATCTTTGAAAATGAAAAAATCCAAAAGTTTGATATTTTTTATTAAGTTATACATATATGAATATTAATGTCTTAAATTTGTTGCGCAAATAATTAGCAGGGTTTTTTCTTATAGCATCCGCGTGTGCTTGTCACAAGGCCCATATATGCATGTAAATCAAATGAAATGAAATCGTATCGAATTTAATCAACGCGTATACGCGATGTGGCCGATCGCTCGACCACTAAAAGTCAAAAGCCCGACTTGACTCTGACTTTCATAAATGTATGTATGTATGTATGTATGCGTGTTTGGGTATATTGCGTGTTTTGGTTTGTGTACACTGTTCGCAGTTTATGACCTGTTTTCGTTTTAACCGTGCCCGAAAAAAAAAAAACTTGTTTCAACGACTGTTAGAAGTACAGCTACCCTCAATTCACAGAAGTGAATAAAATTTAAAACTGTGTCCCTCGCATGTTGCTCGCCTGTTGTTTTCGTTTTGCCTAACTTGAAGTCGCAGTTGCTCTCGCATTGAACGCGCGACGTCAGTCGAACAGCTGTTTGTCGTTTTTAATAAACAAACTGCTGCGTCGCTTGGCTCAGTACGCAAAAGATACTTCGTGGATACACATCGCATCAAGATATAGTCGATAGTCGCGGGCGGGCATGTTACAAGCACGCGCTAACCGGGCCGTTCGCCAGAACACAGACTCAAAACATCAGCAGCAGCAGCCAAACACTCAGATTATCAGTTTATTTTGAAATCAAATTAATAATAACATTGTGCGTTTCAACAAAAAAATCAAAATTAAAAAAAAAAATAATAACAGAAATTTCTTTGACTGCTTTTATTAGCCGCGGCGTGTGTGCAATCTCCAGACGTCTTAAATAGTATTTTGCGCATATGCAGAAACAATATATATATATATATATATATACATATATTTATCTATTCCTGAAACGTCTGTCACAAAATAGACCTTGGTTTTGAAAAGCACAAATTTTGTGCCCGATTTCCCGCATCTACGCATCTGTTTTCCGTTTTGTTGATCTCTTTGTAAACAAAATTTGTTTTTGTTTTGTGCTTCAACTTGGTTTTTTGGTCAATCTTATTTGAAATTGTTAAGAATATCAAAATTAAAAATCAGGTAATTACATTTTTTTTTAGTTTCGTTGCCCAGACATAAAATAATATATAAATTGTTAATCAAATATTTATTTATTATTTGCTACTTTTCCCTAAATCAGATTACAGTTATATAATCTAATCTAATATTATTTATAAAAAAATTATTATAATATAATATATCTAATATAATTTGTTAAACAAATTACTCAGCTATATTCAACTTGTAATTTGATAACCTTGAAACCTTTTTAGTTGTGCTTATTCTTTGTATGAAAAAAAAAAAAAAAATACTCAAAGCAGATATTTTGCAATCGCTTTAAACCAAAACCAGTTGTCAAAATGTAAAATATTCAAAGTTAAAGTGTTTAAAATAAACTTAGTTACATAGACAAGTAAAGTATATACGAAACAAGTTTCACATGTAATCATAACATTCTAATACTGACTTCAACTTAATCCGCATCTAGAACACTGCACAATTATTGTAATTTATGCCATTCAAGTGTTCACAATCAAGGCGAATTATGAAGTTGAATCGTTTTTACAACACGTGCTTTTCCTCTCAATTAAAAGTCGATTACTTTGGACTACTTGACAACTAGTGACACGTTTCTAATCTACTGTGTTGCGCGATCCAATCAGCTGTCGCCGGATATTTGTTAGATTCCGCCACACACCAAAAAAATAACAAGAAATTATATCTAAACAATAAAGGCCCCAATGCCATGCAACTGATAAGCGATATAACTTACCCCATGGTTCCTTGCCCGAATTAACATCTGGCCTTAGTTTGAAGTGTTGCTAAGAGAGATTTTTCAGTTAAATAAAATAGAAAAATGTTTTAGTATTTACTAAACAAACACATGCATAGTAGACATGTTTTCAAATTGGCAGTTTAAATAGTTATGGTAATTAATTAATAGTAATTCTACAAAGCGATTTTGTGTGTACTTAAAATTTTTCCTAAGATTGTTAGACATAAATAGCTCAGGTGGACATTTTAAGTATATAAATATATAGTGTATAAGCGCAAAAATGGATAAATGTTGACACTTATTTTGAGAAAGTTGACCGACTTGTATCTTATTGAACTTTCTCTTGAACAAAATATTTGCGGGCTTAAAAGTGCTTTGCTGGTGAAACAAGAGACATTGAATTACTTGTTGCACCATAATTATAATTTACGCAAATAAAAAATTGGTTACTCAAAGTGAATTTTTATACCTTGATCCCATTAAAAATGGGAAAAAGGGTATAATGGTTTTGTGCAAAAGTTTGTAACGGGCAGAAGGAAGCTTCTCCGACCCCATAAAGTATATATATTCTTTATCAGCATCAACAGTCGAGTCGATAAACCCATGTCCGTCTGTCCGTATGTATGAGCCAACCGATCTCAGAGACTCCAGATTTAAAACTTAAGCTCGCCAAATCCCTAAGCAGTACAAGTTTGTTTTCGATTTTCGATAACTCATCCCGTTTTCGATATACACATGGGATCGATAACAACAAAATCTTGAATTTTGAAAACTTTGAGATGGCATTTAAAATAATGAATAAAATAATGACAATCTGTGAAATTTTTATTAAAATCGGTTAAGAAACACCGGAGATATGGGACATTGAAGTTGTGTATGCAGTATGCAGTATGTGCGTACATACAAACACACATATTTGCAAACACTGACTTTACGCGTAAGGTATAGGGATCAGGGTATCGTCTAGTCGGGATTTCTCGACTAGAGCCTTCTTACTTGTTTTTATTTATGTTCATAAAATTATTTCTTATTTTTGCAGAAAACCCAAAGTTTCAAATGTGAAACAAATGCATAGACATTTATTTTTTGTGTAACCCAACACACATACACAGATACACACACACACACACGCAGCAGACACGGAACAAATTGTGATACACCTTATAACACTATAAAAAGGCTATCCAGTAACAATTCAAGCTGTGGCCTCTCAACAATAACTAAAAAGCAACAAAAAGAAAACATTCATAAGAGTACAAATATCCAGACGCGAGTATCACAATGGATTTCGATCAAATTCTTGCCAAATGCGGCGACTTTAATCGCTATCAGTTCATGATTCTTGCACTTTTTGGCTTTATCAATATCATCGTATCGATGGTAAGTATTCAAATTATATCACGTTCATCGTTCATCGTTAATTGTTTGATGTGACATTTACCAAACATTGTTACTGGCAGCATTATTTTACACAAACCGTGATAAGTTTTGTTCCGGATCATTGGTGCTATCATGAAAAGCTAGTTAATATGACATACAAGGAGATAGCTGCAATCTATTCCAAATTTGAGAATCCCTCATGCACGCGCCTTTCGGAAATTAATGGTGGCAATGTGACAGTCAGCACCGAAAAATGCGAGCGATGGATATATAATTATGATTTTGGCTACAGAAGCATGAACACCGAGGTAAGTTGACTGACATGACTGAAACTTAACAAATAAGTTATTACTTGAAGTTTAATTTCTTACTTGATAAGACAGTTTAATGTCGCATAATACTGATTACATATTACAGATGTACACTTGACTAGCTTTTGATATTGATAAATATAAATGTGCAATTTATGTACTTATAAATAGAAAATGTTGCATATAAATAATAATATTCTTAAGTTTGATAAAATGTTTGTTCAAAAATCAAACGAATAAAGAAATCCGCTAAATATTTTCGTCAATTAAAAAAAGAAGCAAAATTCGAATGGCTCAACTTAACTTTCTTATACTCTTATATATAAACTTAATTAATAATTAAATGCCTAATTATTTTCGTTTTGTAAAGTGTCTTTAAGTTTCCTTACTCTTTGTTTAACTTGTTTACAATTATAACCTGATTTCATTTTCTCTACCAATCAATCAACAGTTGAACTGGGTCTGTGACTCAGCGTATAAGGCGCGCATCGGACAATCGCTGTTCTTTATTGGATCCGTTGTGGGTACACTGTTCTATGGTCTGCTTTCCGATAAAATTGGACGTGTGCCAGCGTTGATATTGTCGAATTTCTGCGGCTTCGCTGGCGATTTCTCTACCATCTTTACAAAGAGTGTGGCCACATTTACTCTTTGTCGTTTCATATCGGGCCTAGCAGCCGATACCAATTTTTATCTCATGTATATTATAGGTGAGTGTATCCTCGTTGCCTTATAATGTCTAATTACATATATTCTAATCAAGATCAACTCTATTGACGACAGTTCTCGAATATATACGTCCCAGCATGCGTACACTGGGTCTGAATATGGCTGTTGGTCTATTCTATTGTTTGGGCCTTGTGTTCACGCCTTGGCTGGCAGTTTTGGCCGGCCACTGGCAGATCTACTTGGCCTGCACATCACTGCCCATTCTCCTAGTGGTGCTCTACTATTTTGTTGTGCAGGAGAGTGCTCAATGGCTAGTTACACGCAATGATATCGACGGCGCCATCATGCGCTTGAAGCGCGTTGCCCGTTTCAACGGCTGTCAGGTATCTCAAGCGGATTTTGATGAGTTCCGGCGCCACTGTCAAATGACCCGTGAGATGCAGGGCGGCGATAGCAAGAAGCATGCCACACTATTGGATATGTTCAAAACTCCGCGAATGCGCAAAAATACGCTTATTCTATTTTTTAAATCGTAAGTTTTGACGAATGACACTAAAAACAAACACTGTCAATTAGAAAGTCAGTTTACTTAAGAACAAGAGAGTTTGCCATTTTTTAAGGCGAAAAGATGCGAAAAGTATTTGTTTCAGGAACTAAATTTTGGTATCTCAATTAAAAATGATTTTTACATTTTTAATATTAATTGAAACTTTTTAATCATTTTTCCAAAGTGAAGAGAAATATTTTTCTACAACTACCTAAAGGACACTTCTCATAAAAATTATGCTTTTTTTCTTTTCTTGTTTTCAGAATGGTAATTACTCTGTGTTACGATGCCGTGTCTCGTAATGTGGAAGGCATGGGCATTTCGCCATTCATCATGTTCTCACTCAGTGCGCTGGCAGTGCTGCCCTCGAGTATATTATTAGTCCTGTTGCAGGATCGCATTGGACGCAAGGGCATGGCATCGGGTTCACTGCTGGTTGGAGGTTTGTTTACCGCTGCCGCTGGCATTGCCATTGCCTATCAACAGCACAATCACAATGCAATTCTGTTAGCCTGCCTAACGATCGCAGCGCGTTTCGGTGTTGCTATTTCGTATGAGTCGGGCTCACAGTATGCCACTGAACTTATACCTACGTGTGTACGCGGTCAGGGTGTGGCTGCTGTGCATGTGGCTGGCTTTGCTGCGTCCTTCCTGGCTCCCTATATCCTTTGGTTGGGCACGTTCTTTAAGGCAGCGCCCTCCATTATTCTGGGTGTGCTCTTCTTTGCCGGCTCCTTTGTGTGCCTCCTGCTGCCCGAGACGTTGAATAGGTAAAAGTGTGAAGTGTGCCATGTTTTGTTTATTATATGCTAATCTGTTTGGTAATTGTCGTTGTAACAGGAGTCTGCCCACGACTATCGAGGAGGGTGAGGTGTTTGGCAAGGGCGAGCGCATGTTTGACTTCCCTTGCCTGCAGCATCATGGTGATGACGACTCGGATTCGGAATTGGAAAAGTACAAACGCAAGCATTCGCTCATCGATGCCAAGCAACAGGTGGAATCTGGACAATACAAGCGCAAACAGTCTCTGATCGATGCTGATCGCGAGGAGCAAGCCTTTAAGGATGCCAAGCATTGAGTCAATATGAAATGCTTATAACTAGTTCTTAGTTTAGTTAAACAATTTTTGTAAAGGCCCATAAGTAAACACTCAAGAAAACACTTAAAAACGTAACAAGAACAACAATAACAATAGCTTTAAGTAGTACGCTGTAACTAGAAGCAAATCTTGAATCAAACTTTAGCTTTTTTTTGTACTTGAATCACAAAAGCAAAGCTGTAGGAATACCTCAAATATAAAAATATATACATATACTTAAAGATTATAATATGTGTGCTCAGCATCTAGATGTCTTTGTCGTTACATATTCTTTCACAAACTTATACGCACACTCACCAAAGCACACATACAAACAAACACACATAAAAACATATATTATATTCTAGACTAAAATACTTATTATTCTATACACATAGAAATACATATAAATATATAAATATATATAATTAATAACTAAATGCCCGATTCAAAAACATTTTCCAAAAACCTTGTAAAATATCGAATCGTAATTGCATTGCTAACACTTAAGCGGCACAATTTCACTTAACTTAAAGAATTGAATACTTCATATGTAAATTTACTTTTGTAATAAACAGTTTTTAACACGTATGTATATTAGAATATAGTAAATTGTTTTGATTTGGTTTAAATGCATTTCATGTGCAAATGCAAAACTGATAATAACTAGAATTTTAGAAAAACAAATTCAAAATAAAATCCACGTATACAACTTTAATAACGTGTTTTTATTGTTTATTCAGCTTATTAAAAGATTATATATATATTGGTCGTATTAACATTTCTATAAGAACCAAATCGTCTACAATGTTGTTCCATAGAAATTGTCGTTTCACACTGAATTGGAACAGTTAAAAAAAAAAAAAAAAAAAAGTGCTACAAATGATTTAAAGATATCCAACCAACTTTCGACCTGACGATTACCATTGTTCACTGGTATATTGTACTTTAAACATGAAAAGGACCAAGAAGAAAATGGACGAGTCTAAAGAATATGAAGATAATGATGATGACGTTAATGCAATTAAAAGTATACCATTTTATATAAAGATACCCACTAATGGTGGTGTTTATTTACGCAAGAAAATCTATAAAAACGATCAAGAATTAGAACATACAACATCAAAGAAACTCAAGATCAACAATGCTTCTCCACCTAAAGGCTCTCCAAACAAGGGCTCGCCAATCAAGAGCTTAACAAATAAGAACCCTAAGACCAATTATAACCGTTTCCAAGAATTGGATGATGATTCGGAATCGGAATATTCCTATCTAGATGAGAAAGACTATCCTGAACTACCTATTAGCAAGGCCAACTCACCACAGCCGGTTGAAAAATCCTCCACATCTGCTACTGCTATAGGAATTAAAGATAGACCTACTGTATCTTTTAGTTCACTAGAGAAACCTAAGCGCATTCTAATTCCAAACGTTACTGACATAATTACTACTTTGGGTCAAATTACAAATGTAATTGGTAACAAATTTGTTACCTAACCATCAGCTAATAATGGACTTCGAATTCTTTGTGAGGATATAACAAGTTATCGACAACTTATCAAATATTTTGAAGAAAACAATATAGAATCTCACACCTATCAATTGGAGCACAATCGCGGATTCCATGCGATTATTCGCCATCGCCATAAAAATACTCCTATAGATTGTATACGTGCTAAGCTAACTGATCTAGGTTACAGAGTTCAATACATAAATATCATTAAAAAACGTTTCACTCGTGAGCCGTTAAATCTATTTGAGGTAGAATTTGAGACTACAGAAGATATAACAAAAGTGCTGAAACTGAATTCGATTGGAAATCAGCAAGTTACCATTGAGCGCCCGATATCCACTGTGGAGATTGTACAATGCCACAGATGTCAACAAATTGGTCACACTAAAAATTACTGCCGGCGTTCATTTATTTGTGTGAAATGTGCTGGCAATCACGCATCGGTGAACTGCCCTAAGCTTCACGATGAAATCCCTAAATGCCATAATTGCAAGGGACAACATGCTGCCAGCTATAGAGGGTGCCAAGCTTTTAAGAATGCTTATGTTGCAAAAACATCTACTGTAATGTCGCGCGCTAATAGCCTGTTGGGCAACTTGGCATACCTGCTGTTCCCCAACGGGCCCAACAACAACCACGGCAACGTCAAAATCCACCTCAACCAGCGGTGCAACTAATCGCTCGCAATTTGCCTACTCATGATTCTATACCCAGCTACTCTGCTATGCTGAAGGGAGTCAACCCTCCACAACAGCAACAACGGCATCAAGTACGACTACCATCACAACAGAAACAGCCAATACAATCCGTTCAGGAAGCACACCCATTGCAACAAAGACAACCTAGGCTAGGTCAGATGTGGATAAACCAGCAACAAAGCCCAGTTCAGATGTCAATACATCAGCCAATTAACTACCACCCAGTGCGCTCTTCTACAAGGAGCCGTAGTCGCAGTATTCGGAGAATTCCTGAGGTAACTCACATACCAAAGAATCACCATGATACCCTCAGTGAAAAGCTTGATAAATTAGCAGACATACTAATTGAGGACCGCCTACAACGGGCTAAGAACAACGCTACTCCTGATTTTTTGAGGTTAGAGTACTTAATAGAAAAACTTCTTGGAGTATTAGCAAATTCATTGCAAACGGTCAATGTATCGCAAAATGTCTAATTACTACGTGAATTTTTGATTGCGAGGAACAGATAATCTTTGCTCCAACTCCTCCATCACCACTACCACCGCCAGCACCACCAGAGAGCAGCTTGGTAGCCGGGATATTGGCCATCATTCCTTCTCCCACTTCAACATCAACTGGAAATCATCCAAATACTAACTAAACACCTAAAACAACATATTACTTTAAATACTTACATTAAAATATTTAACTTTAAATATTTACCTTAAAATACTTACCTTAAAATACTTACCTTTAAATACTTACCATTAACACTTTCCTTTAAATACTTACCTTTAAATACTTACCTTCAAATACTTACCTTCAAATACTTACCTGTATATACTTACTTTAATTATTACTTACCTCACATATTACTGTAACACTCACTTAAATACTTACCTTTATATACTTAACTTAATTACTTACCATACATATTAACTTAACAATTACTTAAATACTTACCTTAAATACTTACTTACTTTCACATCTTCACTCACCTAACATCCCATTGTTACGGAACTTTACTAATTATACACACATTTACTTATTCACTAACACTCGCCAATATATCCAACATATAAAATGTACCAATTAATTCATAAAAAATGTTATATATAATATTAGATGAATAAAATATTCATTTCTCCCAGCATCACAGTAGCCTATGCCAATTTTTAGGCATTACTGTGATACTGGAAAAAGAAATGAAATCAATTGTCGTTTCACACTGAAACGGAACAGTTAAAAGTTTTTAACACGTATGTATATTAGAATATAGTAAATTGTTTTGATTTGGTTTAAATGCATTTCATGTGCAAATGCAAAACTGATAATAACTAGAATTTTAGAAAAACAAATTCAAAATAAAATCCACGTATACAACTTTAATAACGTGTTTTTATTGTTTATTCAGCTTATTAAAAGATTATATATATATTGGTCGTATTAACATTTCTATAAGAACCAAATCGTCTACAATGTTGTTCCAGGGCACCAAGTATTTTCTAAAATATTGAATATTTAGATTTCTGCTAAAATTTAATATTGTATATAGTTATACCCATAGTTAACAGAATACTATTCTACTAAGTCGAGCCACGTTTTGTAAGCGCCCAGCCTCCATTTGCATCTGCGGCACAGTTAACGTCATCCACTTGATCATTGTCGCGATCAAAAGTGCTAAACTTTTGTATCTCACTTTCCCGCAGGCCATCGCCAGCATTGTTTGAGTAGACGTCAAGTGTTAAAATTGGATATTCCTCATTCTCACTGCCAATTTTAAAAATTGCTGTAGCGGGCGTGTTGAATTTTATTCTGTTTAGTTAGGCGAATTAATAGCTCTTGTGGCTTAAAGGATGTCATCAGATATAGTTTTTACAGTCCCATAAAAAATTTTGATCCGATCGACGCTCAATAACTGTCCACACGGAGTTCTCATTTTGATATACAGGGTGCTTTAAAAGGTTTTCGGTTAGGCACGCTAGCTAAATGAAAACCTGTAAGCTTCCCAAAGGGTGAACATTTCCCCTCATTGTTTATGGAATTGGGCTTTGATTCCTCAACATTAAGTTGCATTTCGGTAAGCGTTGCTTTAGTCAATTCGGATTGTGTGCTATTAATACAGAAATTTAGGTCATTTGTTTGAGTCGAAAGTTTTGAATACAAATAATTTAGCTCAATTTCTTGCTCATAAATTTTAGTTCTTAACTCATATAAAATATACTGTTTTTCTCTGCAAATATTTAAAACATCCGTTAGCCATCGGATAGTAATCGATAAATAGTTTATTGGAAATTGCAAATTGTCCAACTAAGTGGCTTGTTCAAGAATCGAATTATCTTTAAGCCATTTTGAAATTTTCATGTCGTTTTTACGACTATTGCGACATATATCTCAAGATCTTTTTGAAGTTCCGTGTTCTGATTTTGTAACATTGTTGAATTATATTCTTTACTCTTGCAAATACTTAAATGGTTTTTCAACTTCCGAATATATTAATTTTCCACATTTAATAGCTTGGACTGCAAACCGTTCAACTCTGTTTGTTGTTCACCAATCTTAGAATTTTGTGCTGATGAAAACCTTTAAATTATCTTCCAATTGGCGAATATTGTCATTCTCAATGGTTAAATTGAACAGTTTTAACAATTTAAATTGACCAACTCATTCGCCTGTTTATATATATTTTAAATTTTTACTGTGTCATCTTGGGCGGTTTTCCTGATTTTTCAGCTCATTTTTCAATGATTCAATTTTCATATTAAGCATTTTAATCATAAGATCTTTTTCTTTGCTACTTCTTTCGAAAAGATGATATATGTGTTTATCGCATTTTTCACGTATATATACACCCTGAACCCATTAAAAATGGGAAAAAGGGTATAACGATTTTGTGCAAAAGTATGCAACAGGCAGAAGGAAGCGTCTCTGACCTTATAAAGTATATATATTCTTTATTAGCATCAACAGTCGAGTCGATATAGACATGTCCGTCTGTATGTATGAACGATCTCAGAGACTATAAGAGCTAGAGACTCCAGATTTGGAACTTAAGCTAGGCAGTACAAGTTTGTTTTCGATTTTCGATAACTCATCCCGTTTCCGATATTCACATGGGATCAATAACAAAAAAATCTTTAATTTGAAAAAATTTTAGATGGCATTTGAATTATTATTTAAAATAATAACAATCTGTGAAAATCTTATAAAAATAGGTTGAGAAACACCGGAGATATGGAACCTTGTAGTTGAATATGCAGTATGGTCAGCACACGCACGCACACATACTTGCAAGCACTGACTGTACGCGTAAAGTATAGGGATCTGGGTATCGTCTAGTCGGGATTTCTCGACTAGAGACTTCTTACTTGTTGTTTCTTCTTTTATAAATACTTTTTCTGATTTTACAAATACTTTTTGATGGCATGTTAGGGTATGATCTCTTCGATCTTTCTCAACCATAATATAAAACAACGAAGAACAGATCTCCGATAAAGTATTCTTTATTATTCGAGCTTTATATTCAAGCATTAGCTTATCTACATTATGTACATTCGAAGTACTACAAATGAATTTTAATGTGTTGGTATGTTATAATGTTGGACCACTAAAAACTCTGATCAATCTGAGGACAAACAAGAATAATAATAATACGGGTATGCCGCTTTAACTTGTGTTGATAAATTTTTAGTGAACTGAATGAAAATGAATTCAACAGAGGATTATGTAAATAATACAAACATGTTATAATTTATTATTTTATTCTAATATTTTTGATTGTTAAGCAAATGTTTATTTAATTATTAACAAGTAGTTGTTGATATACATTTTAAGTTTAAAAGAGTAGAAGTACGCTTAAAGGGTTTTTCTCAGTTCAATTTATGTATATACGAAATACATATTAGATAATTACACGGCTACATCTCAACTACCATGCATTCCATCTATAATACTTATCAGACCATTCTGTTACAGGAACTTACTTTACGTTAAGCTCATTTTCAGGTTATTTGATTTATATATCAGATTCAGGTTTCAGGTTTATAACTTTTCAGCATAATCCTAGGCTTCAGACTTTTCGTCAGTGATCGGGTGCAAACTTTCGCTACGCTTGGTAAAGCACGGAAAGTACAAGCAACCCTCACTGATAGCAAAGCGCTCTCCATCAGCTAAGTTTTCAGGTAGTTTTCTAAAGAAAAACAAAACATTTAATGGATTTTCTTTTTTGAGGTCTGAAGGGTAACTTACTTGTGTAGGGTTTCTGGTAGCGTCAGACAAAGGCCAGCACCAAAGAACATTAGACAACTAATGAAAATTGATGGCAATGGCTTATAAAACTTCGCCAAGTAGATCACATAAAAGGCCATTGAGCTGGAGGCCAAGCCCACCACATGTATATTGGAGACGGCTCTCCCCCTGACACTGGTTGGTATTATCTCGGCAGCGTATTGAATCTCCGCATCATAAGATACCGTGGAGCCGTAGCGTCCCAATCCGATCATAACAGCCAGCAGGACGGCATTCTCCCTCGGATCCATAAATGCAATAATGAAGCCCGTCACAGTGGTAATAATTCCACCGACCAGCAGCGCCCCACAGGCCATTCCCTTTCGACCGATAATATTTTGGAGCAGCAGAATTGTGCATCCTGCAGGCAAATAGTTTATTGACGTGTAGGAGAACAGTTTGAATGGGGAGGTTCCTAGACCCTCCATGTTGCGGTTGATCACATCGTAGGAGAGTGTTATGATTACTCTGTACAATAAACATATATTGTCAGTTAATGAACAACTTCTTAGCACTCGCAAAAACTTACGATTTAAGGAGAAGAGTCAAGGTGAATCGGCGTAGACGTGGAGTTCGGAACATTCCCATAAATGTGTCCTCATGTTTAGTCAGTTTTTGTTGCTCGCTCATTTTCTCGCGATAGTGCTTGACAAACTCATCGAATACAGAGTCCTCCACCTGCTTTCCATTGAACTTGGCCACCCATTTAAGACTTTGTACGGCTTGATCGTATCTCTTTTTGGTCAAAAGCCATTGAGCGCTCTCACACAGGAATAGCGGATAGGCAAGAACACCAAGAGCTGGCAACGAGGCTAGCCACAGGTAATGGCGCCAGTTGCCTATCCAGATGGCTACCCAGGGTGATGTCATCAGTCCAAAGCAATAAAAGAAGGCGAGAATTATGTTTAGGCCAAAGGTGCGACGTTTTGGACTAAGGTACTCGAACACTGCAATTCAAGATCAAGATAAATCGCATCGTAACGTTTGCAATACTATGCAGAGCTTTAAGCTACTCACCCAAAATGTACATCAAATAGTACATGGTATCTGTGGAGAGACCCGATACAAATCGCGAGAAAGCAAACCATGGTAAGGTGTGGACAAAGGAGGTCATAAAATCACCGGATGCACCAGCCAATGTTGTCATTATCAAGGTTGGCAGCCTTCCAATGCGATCCGATAGATAGCCAAAGGTGATAGTGCCCACCACGGAGCCCACAAAGAAGAGGGATTGACCGACGGCGGGTTGATGTGACTTATCACAGACCCATTTGAGCTCAGTCGTAAGACTCTCATAGCCGCTTTCCCGCTCAAAAATCCAGTCCTGGCAAGTGTCAACCTTGGCAGCGATACCCGTGCCATTGATGACGCCTTCGAGTTGGGTGCAGGAGGGTTGAGTTACATTCGAGTAAACGGACCGAATTGATTCCGCACTGAGACCATGAAGATCATCATGGGAGCACCTGTTGAGAAAAGACCCATGTTTAAGTTTGATATTCAAAGCATTTTAAACAAGAATAGTTTATCAATTACTTACCAATGCTCCGGCGTAAATGTTATGAGTGTTTGGGAGAAATAATGTAACGAGCTAAGTATATTCGTATAGCCGTATAATATTAAAACAACAAACTGGAAGCGCCCAAAGTTTCCACACTTCTCGAGCACTCGATCGAAATCCATATTCAGAGTAGTTAGTACCTAGTAGTTACTTTCTAGGGATTTTTATTTACACGCTCTTATTTAGGGTAAAACAACATGCTCAGGGCGAAAGCCAAGTGCCAAGTGTTGTTGCTGCTGTCTATGCACGTTGTATTTAGATGCTGGGAATCTGCCTTATATAGTATAATTGCCGTTTTGGCTATCTCTGTTTGTGTTCTAATACTTTGAGACTTAGTGCAAACACAGTATTTGAATTTGTAGCGCCAAAGAGTCAGCGACCACACGCTTTTAATTGCCAACTTTACGAGCCCGAAAACACTATTTATACATAGATGTATGGCAAGATTTCACTACAACAGCTACTTTAAAAATGTTTTTATTTATGTCTGGCTTATGATGATTGCTTATTCGAGTCTTATACTTCTGGCTCTAATGTCTATATGTCATATTTGCACACGTTTCATATTAAAATATATATACAAAAGAGAGTAATTTAATTCAAAACAACTTTCGTTGATAAGCGGGTTTTCCTGATCGTTGTTAGCTCGTAAGACAGTAAGGCTAAACTGTAAGCAAACGTGGTTTGTCAAATTTAAGCACTAAGTAATTAGATTGAATTGTCGCAAAATTAATAAAGTAGAAATAATTAAGTGTATAGATTAATAACATGATATACCCTTAGGACTGTCTGCTGCTCTTATCGAAAAGGGTTAGTTAAGAACCCTTGAACTTATCGTGTCGATAAAGTGGCTGTTAATTAAAATTGTTTCTTCTTCATTATGAAATATTATTGCATTGATAAAAGTTTAATGACAAAAAAATTATGTAAATTACATCAACAGACACGCATGTACTTGTTATCGCTGTTGGCAAAGAACGACAAAAGCCAATTTATTTACCCTATCGAAAAATTTTCAACCGGCTTTAATAATAAATTCCTTTTATAAGAAAAGTTAAACTGTTTTTTCTTGCAATACATTCTGTACAATTAGTTAAATACAAGTACATTATTATATATCTTGCATCTCAAGTGGACGAAAAAAAATATCCCTAATATAGAATTGTATTATATGCGTAACGCATAGATGCGAGCATAAGAGTCCATAGAGTATATCGCGACCTTAGTCGATATACCCATATCTGTCTGTTTCAATGCAGAATGGTCTCTCAGTTTAGCTATCGACCTGAAAGTTTGAGCAAGATCTAGCTTTTGTTGCAGTTTGATCTTGTGTCAAGTTCAATTAGACCGGACCACAATGTCATACAGCTGCATTCCAAATACAAGATCTTTTAAAAACAAGTACGCGTTACATTTTTCGACGGAAACTTTCCCCGTTTCCGATATAGATATGCGATCGATAACAACAAAATCTTGAATTTGCAAAACTTTGTGACGGCGTTTGAAACATCAAACGAAATAATGACAATCGGTTGGGAAGCAACGGAGATATGGAACATTGAAGTTAAGTAAAGTATGCAGTATACCCAAACAGACACACACGTACTTGCAAGCGCTGACTGCACGCTTAAAGTATAGGGTTCAGGGTATCGTCTAGTCGGGATTTCTCGACTAGAGCCTTCTTACTTGTTTTTTATTATTTTGGCAATGGATCAATTTACTTTTAGAAATTGCACTCAATATTTGATAAAAACTGCGTCATGAAAACAACTTAGAAGAATTTTAGTACAGATTAAAACTATCCCTATAGAAGTTAATGAATATCTTTAAGCAAAATCGTAGGCACACTATAGCTTATTATAACTTAGTTATATTTATGAAATATAAGACTTTTTTTTTAATTTGGTATAAATGGTTTTTATTTAAACAACATTTTATTACAGTTGTTTAAAGTAGTAGTTGAACTGAGTGTGTAGTGCAAAAGAAATTTTTTAGTCTAAAATCTTTTCATAATGCGTATTTTCTAGCATTTTGCTTATCAGGCATTTAACTCAGCCGATCAAACGAGTGTTTTGTTTGTTTTGTTTTTGTTGCTACTAGCTTAAGCATTTTTGGCAGTCGCCAGTGTGATTAGTTAAAAGATTTACACTACGAGTTAGTCGTGGCAGTTGTTGTAAGTCACGCCTAAAAAGTAAACATCTGATACGCTGATACGGTTAGCGCTTTCTTTATCCGGTACCTGACACCTTAATGGTGCTACGGTTTAGAAGCTTTAATGCATGTGTATGGTATAGATTACAACTGTATTAGCATTGCGAAATAACGTTTAATTGAAGCTCACACCCAAAACCACCTTCCCACCCTTTTATTTTTTTTGGTCAAACATTTGTTAAGCATGGTGATAAAAGCTCCGGAACCATCACCGTGATAATAATAAATCATTTTGCTACACATTCCGGTTAATTGAATGGCGGGGAAGGGTTTGCTGACGTTTCTCTTTGGATTAAAAACGATTAATGTTTTCTTATTGCATTATAAAACTTTAATAACGGTTATAATGCCATAAGATCAGTAGTCGTACTCGTACTAACAGAATCACGCCATTCAAGATTAAGTAGTCAAAAGACAAGAAGTTGTTAAATAAGAATTGATATTGTTGCCATGTAAATATAATAAACTAAATAACTTTATTTGCACAGACTTTCAGGTACAATTGTTTTAAAATTATTCTCTATGGACGCAACAGTCATAACACTCTCTTCGGCCAGTTTCCTTTTTTGGCTAAAACACGGAAAGTAATACCATTTTTCGTTCAATCCAAAACTCTCACCATCCGCCAATGTTTGGGGCAGCTTTCTAAAAGTTTCAAAAAACATATAAGACATGTATAATGATTAAATGCGATTTTGAACTTACTTTCCCAACGTTTCCGGCAGAGTCAGACACAATGCCGCACCAATAAACATTATAAAGCTTATGAAAAGTGAGGGCAGCGGCTTATAGTAAGTTCCCAGGAAGATAATATATGAGCTGAAGAACCCAAAGGCATAGCCCACAACATGTATATTGGACATGCCTCTGCCACGTACACTTGTGGGTATTATTTCGGCAGCATATTGAGCCTCTGCATCGTAGGCGACAACGCCTCCATATCTTCCCAGGCCCACCATTAGGGCCAATACAAGTGAGTGCTCCGCGGGATCCAAACTGGCTGCCAAGTAACCAGTTATGCCCGTAATGGCGGCACCAACAAATAGCGAGGCACAGGCCATGCCCTTGCGACCAATGTAGTTCTGGAAGAGGATTATGGTCAGGCCGGCGGGTAAGTAAGTAATGCTTGTGTAGGAGAACAGCATGAAGGGTGAGGTTCCCAATCCCTCCATATTGCGACTGAGTATATCAAAAGCTACTGTGATTATCATGCTGGAAAGAAAAAATAAATGTATTTTAGCTTGATTTGTAAGTCGCTACAAAAACAGTGAAACTTACGATTTGATCAACAGTATGATTGTAAATTTGCGCAATCGTGGAGTCCTCAGCAAGCCCATGAAGGTATCGGATGAGGCTTTTTGTTGCTTGTTCATTTTCTCGTTGTAGTACTTGATAAACTCATCGAACACACTTTCATCCACCTGGCGTCCATTGAATTTGGCAATGCGACGCAAGCACTCCGCCGCCTTTTCAAATTGTCGCTTTGTTAAGAGCCACTCGGCGCTCTCGAAAAGCAAGCAAGGATAGCAGAGTACGCCCAATGCCGGCAATGAAGCAACCCACAAGTAATGTCGCCAGCTGCCCACCCAAAGGGCAATCCAAGGCGACACCATCAGTCCAATGCAATAGAATACGGCCAAAATAATGTTAAGACCCAATGTGCGACGTTTCGGACTTAGGTACTCAAAAACTGCCAGTGCATAAAAAAAATCAATTATTGCTTGTAATGTTAAGCAAAAGTTTAACTTACCCAATATGTACATTAAGAAGTACTGCGTATCCGTGGAAAGACCCGATATAAAACGACCAGCAGAGAAAAATGGCAGAGAGCTCACAAACGAGGTAATAAAATCGCCACAAGCGCCTGTTAATGTGGTCAGCATGCAGGCCTTGAGACGGCCAATACGATCTGCCAGATAGCCAAAGAATATGGTGCCTACAACCGAACCCACAAAGAAAAACGATTGACCCACGGCCAATTTGTAGGCATCGTCGCAGACCCATTCGAGCTGTGCACAATATATGGGGAGGCGAGTGTAAGTTTGCACGCCTTAAGATGTGTTGCCTACTTTCAGGGCATTGCTTACCTCAGTTGTAATGCTCTCGTAGCCACTTTCCCGCTCAAATTGCCATGACTGACATTTGGTGTCCTGATCTCTTAAAAGCACCGGATCCCATTCCCTATAGCTGCAGCGATCAAAGGATGATATATTTAAGTTCGCTTCAACATGTGGAACATTGGGGTTACATCTATAAAATACAGACAGTAATTATTATCAATTTTTTCAAAAAAATTAAATTTAAATTTATTTAATGAACTTACGTGTGCGCCGGGGTGAAACCTATGATGGTCTGCGAAAAGTAGTGAAACGATGACAATATATTCGTATAGCCATAGAGCGCCAGCAGTACGAACTGATATCGCCCAAAGCTGCCACATTTCTCCAACACATTCTCGAAATCCATTTCGCGACTAAAATTTCTCGAGCGCCAACGTCTGTATTGCTCGTTGGTCGCTGAGCGTCTGCCAAACAGCCAACTGCCTCACATATTCATATATGTTCACAAAAAAGAAACATTCATACACACACACTCACACACACAAATGTATCTGAATGTAAGTATCAGACGCCATAAGAGAATCTGTCGCCTGCAATATCTCACAGGTTCACAAGTATTTTGTTCACATAGCAACGCAACAATAAAATATCTGGTTTGGGCTACTGTGTGAAAGCTAAACTTTTTATATAGAATTTTAAATATGTACACATGTGTTAAGATAAGATGGCATCAGACACGTTTAGGTGTCTAGATACACACTGATAAAAGAAGATGCATTTAAGCGTGCCCTCAATGCCCTATAGTCAAATGTCAGCATAATAGGGTATTTGTAAGTCAAATACTTTGTATGAGTTCATCAATTAAATTCGTTAACAATATAAAACAACAGGAATGAATCGTTGATAATCAATAACAACAAAAGATAAAAGACGTCTTGCCGTCTTGTCAGTCTTGTCTGTCTGTCCGTCTAACTTACTTACATATTAATTTGACTGATTATTTTGCTACAGGGTATTTGATAGGCACTACCTTCGAGACTAGTTTTCTATATTGTTATCTTTTTAATCCGGCTGGATTCCAAAAAGATTAATGACTTATGATAAACGTCATTAACAAAACCAATTAGAAATGGGTATTAAAATGTAAAATTTAATAAAATATTATAAAAATGTTTACCATAAAATGAACATAAAATGTTGTTGGTATTACTTTGTATTACATGCTGCTGAAGCAAACTTGTTTGACTTGGACAAACCAAGCTACCAAACTACCAAGCATTTTAGACTGCTTTAATTTCTGACAATACCAATAAGGTTCTGGGAAATTTTGTTTATTTTGGGTATTTATTAATTTTCGTTAGCTTCCACGTAAATTGAACGATTTGAAACAAAACTTGTATCGAACAAGCTAAACAAAAAACTTGATTCTTCTGTTTTCAAATATAAAAGAATCATTTATTTATAAATTTTTTAATTATGAGTTAATGAATTCCCCGTGAGCGTTAATCAACACAACAGAAATGGCTTCTGGGTTAAAACTCTTGCTACAGTTTCGTTTGAAAAGTCACACAAAAAAAAAGCATTTGACTTGTGCTCTCAACGATGTATAAGTTTGATCTAAGTAGTTCCAGTAATTTAAGAAATTAAATTTTTGTGAAAAATGTTTAGCAAAATCATTTTTAAGTTAGTTTCTCTTAAGCTGTTCTTGGGATAAGTGTCCCAGCAATTTTGAGATTAAGAAGGTTTATTTTGAGATTATCAACAGTTAGTACAGATTATTGTTATAGTATTATTAATGCTTTTGATTACGCTTATCCTGAATTGCATGCTTTATTTGGTGTTCAAATTAAATTATGCTGAGGCCATGTAAGAGACTCTAAATTATTTGTAAATGCTAAACAGTTGGTTTTTGACCTGGGTAAATTACCCGAAATTGGGTTAAAATGCAGTTTTTGGGAGTAAAAATTTAATTTGAGTAAAAAGTATACATTTTTAAGGCCTATGCCATAAGCCAGCGGTCTAACCGGGGTAAGTTACCCCAAATGGGGTAAAAATTAAATTTGTTTTTGCTCTTCACTATGGGGTAAGGTCAAGTTTCACAGTTCCCCGACCACTGCCATAAGCAATGATTTTAGTTAAAACGAATAGGCAGTACAAGTTTGTTTTCGATTTTCGATAACTCTTCCCGTTTCCGATATACACGTAGGATCGATAACAACAAAATCTTGAATTTGCGTTTGATACATTAAGGAAGATAATGACAATCTGTGAAATTTTTATTGACATCGGTTAAGAAACTCCGGAGATATGGAACATTGAAGTTGAGTATGCAGTATGTGCGTACACACACACACACATACTAGCAAGCACTGACTGTACGCGTTAAGTGTAGGGTTCCGAATATCGTCTATTCGGGATTTCTCGACTAGAGCCTTCTTACTTGTTTTCTGGTGTTTTTTAGCTACAACAACAAGAAGAGAGCCTCTCCTTACAAATTGTATCCTTTTTATACCCTGATCCCATAAAAAATGGGGAAAAGGGTATAATGGTTTTGTGCAAAAGTATGTAACGGGCAGAAGGAAGCTTCTCCGACCCCATAAAGTATATATATTATTGATCAGCATCAACAGCCGAGTCGATATAGCCATGTCCATCTGTCCGTCCGTCCGTCCGTCTGTCCGTCTGTCCGTATGTATGAGCCAACCGATCTCAGAGACTATAAGAGCTAGAGACTCCAGATTTGAAACTTAAGCTCGCCTAATCCCTAGGCAGTACAAGTTTGTTTTCGATTTTCGATAACTCATCCCGTTTTCGATATACACATGGGATCGATAACAACAAAACCTTGAATTTTGAAAACTTTGAGATGGCATTTTAAATAATGAACAAATTAATGACAACCTGTGAAATTTTTATTAAAATCGATTGAGAAACACCGGAGATATGGGACATTGAAGTTGTGTATGCAGTATGTGCGTACATACAAACAGACATACTTGCAAACACTGACTGTACGCGTAAAGTATAAGGATCAGGGTATCGTCTAGTCGGGATTTCTCAACTAGAGCCTTCTTACTTGTTTTTTTATCGTAATGTCGCACCAACTGAACTTGAGAGAATAAGCGATCTGCCTAAAAGTATGTATACGCCACATTATTTTTAGAGGTTAATTTATCCAATGCATAAACCTTATTTGATTGCATACGACAGCGGGCGGGAAACCGCTATTAAATAAAAATATGTTGGAGGAACTGCTATGGGGTAATATCAACTGGAACAAAAATATGTTGGGGTAATGATTAAAAACGTTCCCGACCGCTGTGCTAAACAGATGTATTTAAAAGGAACTTATTTAGTATTTGACTGAGCTTAGTTTAAGTTAAGAGCTTAAAAGTATGTACGATACGATAGGCAATAACCCTTATGTTGCACCGCTCTTAAAATATAAGGATGAATCATTTGAAGTGGAAAGTGACTGAGTGCGACCCGAAGCAAGCCTCGTTGCAGACTGTGTTCGTTTCTCCATGAAGCTAAAGGTGTACCAGTGCTCGTTCTTGCCAAAGATCTCGCCATCCTCCAATGAGGTGGGCAGCGTGCGGTGCAGCGTCTCCGGCAGCAGCAGGCACAGACACGCACCAAGCAAGGAAAGCACACCCAAAATGATTTCCGGCAGTGGCGAGAAAATCGTTCGTGTGTACAATATGTACGCGCTGAAGAATGTGAATGCATAGCCCATTACATGCACAGCTGCCACGCCCTGACCACGAACACAGGTGGGAATCAGTTCCGTCGCGTACTGAGCACCCGAGTTGTAGGCTACCGTGACTCCAAAGCGACCAATCACCGAAAGCGTCACTAGTAGTGTTGTGGCTGTGGATGAAAAACATTTTTACTTGCTTGTTAACTTGTAAATTCAAAGTTAATACGAATTATATTATTATATTATATTTTTAGCTGCCTGACTTATTCTGGTTGGCGTTTAAATTAACTGTAAATAATATCCCATCATTAGACTTATAATTGAACTAATTTTTAAAACCTTTTATTTTTTGTTTACAATAACTCGTCAAAAAAGTTAGATACAAAGTTTTAAGTATAAAGCTTTTTAGGTTCATACAGACGGTCAGACATCCAATAAGACCATGCTTTAAATACTAAGAAGATCACTAGCATGGGAGAATCAATTAATCAATACACATTGTACAAATGAGCATGGGGATTCGTTTTCGACCTCCTAGAACGTATACAAATATTCTTCATCAGCACTAACAGCTCAATCAAATTAATTCTAAATAGATGGCTCCACTAAGGAATAATGGACTCAGTGATCGGGGCGACCATACAGACAGACGGAGAGACAAAATGACTAGACTTTTGACACTGATCACGAATGTATATACTAGTGGGTGCAGATATGCTTCCTTCTGCCTGTTTAGACAAATTCATTATTTCCTCTTTAGTCATTTCCTTGGCTTAAGTTAAACAAGTAAGAAGGCTCTAGTCGAGATATCCCGACTAGACGATACCCTGAACTCTATACTTAACGCGTATAGTCAGTGCTTGCAAGTATGTGTGTGTGTGTGTACGCACATACTGCACACTCAACTTCAATGCCCTATATAACCGACTCAAAGATTTTCAAATTCATGATTTTGTTGTTATCGATCACATGTGTATATCGGAAACGGGAAGAGTTAGGCGAGCTTAAGTTCCAAATATGGAGTCTTTAGATCTTACAATCTATAAGATTGACGCGTTCATACATACATCGGGTTCAGGTATGAATAAAGCTCTATCAGGTCGTAGTGCATGAATGCGCACAATAATAAATAATAATGCCTTAGACGTATGTACAACGAAATAAATACTATACTAATACAATACTATAAATACTAAAATCACAAAAAAAATATGGGTAGGTAATAATTTGGCATTAACTTACTGGGATCAGTGGCTGAAGCGGCTGTGTAAAGAACAACGCCTGTAACTGAAATAAAAATGCCACTGAGGAGCAACGACGTGGATGCCATTGCTTTGCGCCCGATGCGATCTTGAAGAGCAATGAGTAGCAGGCAGGCAGGCAGAATTGTTGTTGCGCTCAGCGAAAACATAACGAATGGCGAAATGCCAAGGCCCTGCACATTACGCGAGACGGCATCATAGCAGAGGGTAATGACCATTCTGTGTGTGGGTGAGATGTGTATATATGTATATACATTTATACATGCATATGGAAATAGACGTATCGTATCTGCCTACTCACGATTTAAAAAACAATATGAGAGTATTGCGACGTAGGCGAGGAGTCTGAAAGAGACCAAGCAGATTTGGTGTTGTCTTCGTACTCTGCTGTCTCAATTTGCATTCCTCAACAAATTGTGCATAGACATCCTCATCAATTGTTCGTCCATTAATCTTAGCCACAAGTCGTAAATTGGCCACAGCCCGATCATATTTCTGTTTGGAGATCAGCCATTGAACGCTCTCCGGCACAATGAAGTAGAACAACGGTACTAAAACAAATGGCAGCGACGTGACCAGCAAAAAGCCACGCCAGCTACCCATAAGCACAGCTATCCAAGGTGCACCCATCGATCCCAAGCAGTAAAAGACACCAATACAGATGCTTAGGCTAACAGTTCGCAGAGAGGGTCGCATGTATTCCATAACTGCAAAGCAAAATAATAATAACAATTAACTAAATAATAATAATATAAAAAATTATAGTCATGACAGTACACATAATTATAAATAATTAGTGATTAATAAATATAAATTATTTTTCCAATTTTATTCCAGCAGAACATTAAAATTCAGGCCTGTTCTAAATTCCGAGTCAAAACGGAATAGAAATTAACTAACATTTCGATGGTTGCCTTTTCCGATTTGACTGTCATATACTTTTGCCATGCTCTATATCGATGCTAATTTTGCATCGAGGCATCGAGTACACTTTGCTGATTTTAATACATATTTTGTATATTTAGCAATAGAATAACAGGCAAATCGAACGAACGAATGAAGTTACTAAATAATTAAAAATAAAATATTATTTAAAAGAACTAAAGTTATAGTGCTAAGAAACTCACTTAAAAACTTTAATCGCACAATCACTTTCGTTGGCTGATTAATTTGTTGAAAAGTATCGGAGAGGTATTCTTTGTATTGTTTGAATGTACTTAATATCCCAAATTCAAAAGGTAATTAAAATTTAAATGAATAAAATAAATACAAATTTAAGAATAATGAAATTAAATAAGCTAAATTATGACTGTGAATAAACAAGACAACTAGTACCCTACTTTAGTAAAGAGCCAAAAAAACGTGACCCAAAAAGTAAGTTGAAATGCTTCGAAATGCGCGTTCATCAAATGTGCGGTAATACCAAGTACTAATCTTGTAATTTATAATGACTAATTGGTTTTTGTAATTTTAATTAAAAAATTTGGTTTCCTAAGTGGTTGATATAGGCTGCGGTATTGTTTTTGGTTGATTTTTCGAATTTAATTTTTGGATAAATTAATTAAAAAAATAAATAAATTTATATTAAATACACTTAAATTATTCGGTATAGTTTTAAGAACACCCTCTAAGAATTTTAGGCAAAAAAAATATAGTGTTTTGAGAAAAGGTTTTTTCTGCACGTAAGTCAAACAAATTTAGACGCGATTATTTTGTTTCGAAAATGACTACAGAGATTCCCACGGAGTGTTAACCAATTGAAAGCCTTTAGGTACATTTGACGAATGAGATTTGAAAAGTTTTTTACTGTTCAAAATGATTAACATTATTCTAATGTTCTTTAGATTGATTTAAATAATCTTGTATTCATTCATTTACTAGTTTTCTGAACAAGATTATATTTTGGTTATGTTTATTAAATAAATTTATTCAACATGATATTACAGTTAAATTCAATACGCTCAATGTGTTAAAAAAAATAAAGTAATCGGAACTCAAGGGTTTAATAAACTTTTCAAATTTTTTTTAAATGCTTGTAATAACCTCTATTTTCGAGTATATTGGATGATTAGGGATCAGTCCATAAATAACGGTGCTATGACCGAATAATAACGAACGATCAAGAAAAAATCGTATACTGAACAAAAGCCACATTTCCTTTATACTTTCCCGCGAAATATTTGCCTCTATCGGTTTTTTTTTGGGTAAGCTTTAAATCATCCTACAATTGTTGCTAAAAATTAAATTTGTAATCCAATCAATTTAACCGCTTGTTAATATCACTTGTTTTGTAACTGCATTTTTTGTATGCATATATACAAAATCGCACGTTTTTCATACCCAGTTACCTTCAATTATTTTAATATCATTTTTAGCTAAGATTTAAGAGATGCTTAAAATTTTTTGAAGCTGTGAGTCACACAACAATACATTAAGAATTTACTATAATACGAATAACTCTTACGAATTAAACGTAAACAAAAAAATTAAAATCTTAACCTTAACATTTAAAGATTTTGTTTTATTACTTTATTTTGTTTACTCACCCAAAATGTACATCATTAGGAAATTGCTGTCTGTGGCGAATCCAGCAATAAGTCGACATATACAAAAGAGTGGTAGATTCGTGCCGAATATTGTGAGAATGTTGCCAGCCATGGCAATGATATTGGCCACAATGAGGATTGGTAGGCGACCCATAACGTCCGCTAGGTAGCCTAACACCAGAGTTCCTACAACGGAACCCACAAAGAACATGGACTGGCCCAAGGTCAGTTTCCATGCCTCATTGCATATCCAATTCATTTCGCTGGTAAAACTATTGTAGCCCATGTAAAGATCATAGATGTAGCTGTTGCATGTCTTTAAAGTTGTGTCATTCCCCAGAGGAAAGCAGCTGGAAGAATGTGGTGGTCCCGTATCTGCATCCCAGTTATCAGCGCACCTGAGCATATGGGTAATTGGTATACAAAAGTTATACGTCACAAGAGTTATGCGTCACATATTGAAATAGTAAAACCTACCAATACTTTGGCACAAAACTGATAATTGTTTGGGAATAGTAATGCATCGCTGATAGCAAATTTATCAGACTGAATAAAAGCAGCATGAGCAACTGCAGTCGACTGAAGTCGCCGCATTTCTCTAACATTTTATCTACTTCCAGCATTGCGATTTTAAGATCCCGCACAAACTGCATTCACCTTTACATAGGTATGATCCTGCTGATCACCGTCTCTCTTATTTTGAGTTGGGATCTGTCCGATCTAGTCCGTAGTTAGCCGTAACGTTGCACTAGCGGCACTTGCATCGCAGCTCAGTTCATTCGATCTTCATTAAATGTTGTGCTTTGCGCTAAGTTTGCTTAATTACCAAAGTCAATTAGCTTATGGATTCCAGGCACGACCTAGCTTAATGAAAAATAATGATATAATTAAAGTATGACAATTTTTACAAACTAGTATGTATGTTTGTTTTTTAGGATTCTGTTCAATTACATTTTACAACATATAATAAAATATAATTGCTTTAAATTTATTATTTTTTAGTATTTATAAAGTATTATTCGAAAGTATATTATTGTTCCATACATTTAACTTGGCTTTATCTGTGTATATATGCATACGTAGTATATAGAAGGGAAAATCACTTTAAATGTCTCGAAGATCGACGCCTTGGTTTCCTCGGCACGTTTATGTACTTAATATTTTTTATGGCAAAAAATGTCAGTTACAAAAATGAATAAATAATAATTCGGTGCGGTGCGGAATAAAATTTTTGCCAAATGCCACACAAACAGCGTAAAAATGAAATTTTAGTACTTAATACCTTGAAAGGGCAACATTTGGATGGAAAATTATATTTTATTAACTCAAATTTAAAGGATCTTAAAGCTCTGAACGTTAAAAGTTATTTGAAACGTAAATAGATAATTCAATTAACTTAAGCACATAAGTTAACATATTTATTATTTCACATATGCTTCTAGATTTATACTTAAAGTGTTTTCACTTTTTTAACTTTTGTTTTGTTCATATTTACAAAAACAAATAATAATTTCAATATAGCAACAAGTAAAAAAGCTTTCCCTCGGTGTTTTAAACGAGCAGCGAGTCAAATGCGCGCACAAAAAAAGATGATAAGAAACAGATATTTTACAAACGATATGAAAACAGCCGAGGCACGTGTACGGGTGTCTCGAGCCTGAGCTTTGATGCAGCCACCACAGCCACAACTGATGCGACTGTTATAATCTTTAAAAGCGACTGGAGCAGAGCACTAATAATGCGAACCGCCGTACACCGATGTCAAGTCTGAAATGTCGCGAATTGTTATTGTCGGCCGAAAACAAATGCAATATATACTATACTATATGTAGTAGATGTGCTTGCGTATATATAGATTTTGAGCGATGCGATTGCCGTGCGCGAAATCATTTTGCATGCGATGCCATTATTAAAACGGTTTTTTGAGCCTGCGTGACGCTGGGCGTCGAATCGTTAATTTAGTAACTTTTCTGGTCGTGTGCCCTACACAAAAGTCATAAAGTTTGTTTTTATTTAATAACAAAATCTTTTTTAAGCTTTTGGAAAGTGAGAAATGTTGAAAATGTTCTGCAAACAATGAGTTTAGACCTTTAACGACCGATAAATAATCTTAAGTGCTTTGAGAACACTTTCTTTTTGCAGTCATATTCAAATTTTAGTTTTTAACTATGATGTGTTTATTATTCATGTTCATGCAAACAAAAATTGCAAATTAAAACGCCAATTGACATAACAAAAACTGTTTGAAAAATGTGAAAACACAATTAAAAGAGTTATCTTAACATTGAATAACAAAAGTATAATTATTTTAGTTTTGGGCAAACACTTTGCCAAATTTCATAACAATACACACATAAATTTACGACCGCAAAGAAGATTTAAGCGCTCGAACCAACCCACTTAATGCTCTTTTATTCAAAGTTGATTTTTACTAATCATAATTGCTTAAGTTTCTTTGAGCAATCAAATATTGTCTTGCGCTTTGATGTTGTAGGTTCTTGGATTTTTTTTTGTGAATGCACGATAAGTCTCCAGATATCTAGTAAAACTTAAATGTTTTTTGTAGAATATCCCATATTTCAGATGATCCTTCTTAATGCAAATCTATGATGCAAGGATCTGATAAGGAAACACATTTTAAACACATGTAAACTGCATCGAAATAGAAACACATTTGAGCATGACTGAAAGTTCTCTGCTTGTGATCCTGATCGTTGTACTCAATATTTTTAGATACTTGGCTAGTATTTCTATATTTCATACAAACTTTTTTTCTTATTTATAGTTAAAACCTGAAAGCCTCGTGTAAATTAAAACAAGTAAGAAGGCTATAGTCGAGAAATTCCGACTAGACGATACCCTGATCCCTATACTTTACGCGTACAGTCAGTGATTGCAAGTTTGTGTGTATGTGCGTATGCGCATACTCCTATCTCCAATGTTTCTTAACCGATTTTAATAAATATTTCACAGATTTTTATTATTTTGTTTGATAATTCAAATGCTGTCTCAAAGTTTTCCGAATTCAAGAATTCAAGATCCCGAAAACGGGAAGAGTTATCAAAAATCGAAAATAAACTTGTACTGCCTAGGGATTAGGCGAGCTTAAGTTCCAAATCTGGAGTCTCTAGCTCTTATAGTCTCTGAGATCGACGCGTTCATACGGACAGACGGACGGACGGATGGTCAGACGGACGGATAAAAAAAAAATAAAAATAATAGTGAACAAATCGCAATAAATGTCAAATTATTCTTAATAAGAGTACAACTTGGAAATAAATTTTTACAATTGCACAACCTTTCGTATCAATAAAAAATAAATATATATTTATTCATAATAGCTCATAATATATTTTACTTCAATTTCGGCGCCTTTGTTCGTTTTTAATTGGACTAAATCTTTATATCTTGGACACTTTGAATATAGAACGCATGCCTTGCTTTGTATGAAAACACACGGATTTGTAAAAGAGATATTTTGAAATTGCTTACCTTTTTTTTTTGTCATAATTAAAAGTTTAGATTGGTTACTTATATTTTAATATGTATGCATAAAACTTATTAAAGAGCAATCACAAAAAAATAACATTTATTAAAATTTGTATAACAAGTTCGAGTACAAAGTTGTTTTAAGTCGTACATTTGCGATTTTGCAATTGTGTTTTATTTTATTTTGTACTCGTCTGGGCTATTAATAAAAATTACAAATGTAAGCAAATGAGTTTGCAAAAATATTCTCGATTAATTCATAAAAACAATATTCGTATAATTATGTAATAACCGTTTAATAGGATTCTATCCAAAATTAATGCAGTGACTGGGCAGCTTCCCATCGATTAACAGCCTAAGCTGTAACAGCTACAAATTAAATATAACACTGATATATTTGTTATTACTTAAAAAGAGACTTTGCCGGGTTTGTGGAAACTTAACTTCCAACAACCAACTTATAAATAACTTTTATATAGAATGATGCATCCTTGATTCCTGTTTTTGGACTAAAGTGTTTATATCTTTACGGCTTAAGGAGAGGAAGTAGGCTCATTAAATTTATTGATTAGCTTCTTAAATTGAAATCTGGTTGTGTGAATTATACTTAAGTCAAAAAAGATGTTTTAGAATAAACCACACACCCCACTTGTTCATTTGTACTAGAAGAGCTTGCATCAGTGTACGATACTTAATTACGCCGTCATAGATTAGGCAGTAACGGTCTACTTGTTGTGTTTACGTCATAACTTTGAACAGCTGGCAAGGTTTTTTATATGACTGTAAACACCAGTCAACGGTGGGGAAGAATCATCAACACAGATTTAAAAGGTGACTAGCAATAATTAAGAAGGAATAAAAACCTTGCTACAATATTACGATCGGTTCAGTTTACATGCCAATTGAAACGTATTGATTTAATTAAAAAATGTGCAAACTTAAATTTAGTTTAACTTGTTTATGTATGCCATTTTAAGTTTTAGCACAATGTCTTTTAAGTATGCGTCAAATCATAACCGTGTCACTCACATCAAAAAAAGTCGTTCAAAAGTATTCATTCATTTATCGATCGTCTTATTAAACTAAGGGCGTTAAACTGATAACACAGCCACAAAAGTAAAAAGTAAAAAGGTCGAGAAATCCCGACTAGACGATACCCTGAACCCTTTACGCGTACAGTCATTGCTTGCACGTGTGTGTATGTGTGTGATCTAGCTCTTATTTACAAAATCACCTCCTGTTAATTTATAAACTTAAACTTTTGGGCTTTCCTAATAATCTTATCCTTTGGATTCAAGATTATTTAACTTCTAGAACTCAGAGAGTCTATTTTAATGGCTCAGTATCTAAAGCGGTGCAGGTCACTTCTGGTGTTCCACAAGGAAGTCACCTTGGACCGTTATTATTTACTCTGTTTATAAACGACCTTCCGTCTGTTATTAATCATTCTCGGGTACTAATGTATGCTGATGATGTAAAATTATGCATGTCAGCTGCAAGTCTTCTGTCTGGTCATAGACTGCAAAGTGACTTAGACAATTTTCAAACTTGGTGCAGAGTAAATTTACTGCATCTCAATTGCAGTAAATGCAAAGTTATGTCTTTTTATAGGCGAATGCCTTTTTTTAATATCTATCTTCTGGATAACCTACCATTGGATCGGATTGATTTGGTTGAGGATTTGGGTATCTTAATGGACCCAAAGCTTAAGTTTGACAAGCATATTGCTTTAATCTCAAATCGAGCATCAAGTGTCTTGGGGTTCATTAAACGCTGGTCGAAGGAATTCGACGACCCCTACTTAACAAAAACTCTTTATGTGTCTCTTGTCCGACCTATTCTTGAATATGGATCTTGTATATGGTATCCCAAATACAGGACTCATCAGGATAGAATAGAATCGGTACAAAAACAATTTTTGCTCTTTGCCCTTCGGGGTCTTAACTGGGACAATAGTACTAATTTACCTGCTTACCACAGTAGACTTTTACTAATAAATCTTCCCTCTCTTAATCATCGTAGAACTATGCTAGCAATAACATTTTTTCACAAATTAATAAATGGTGAAATAGATTCCCCAATACTAATTAACCAAATTAATTTTGCTGTACCTATTAGAAGTAGTAGACATTTTTTACAAATAGCCCTGCATGCTTGCTTTTCTAACTATGCTATCCATAACCCTTTTCGGATCTTATGTTCAGTATATAACGATCTTTCCCACCTTATTACTAGTACCATTTCTGCATGCTCTCTAAAAAAAATTATCTTACGTCATTTGTCTACATGTTCGCGATCTTCGTAACCGCACGTTATGCGGTGCGCCCCTCGGTCGGAAGGGCGGGAGGTGGGTCGCTTTATGCTTGGGTCCGCGCGTTAACAAGCCGGTGCTTGGTATCGTTGGGCCACTTGAATGTACTGTCCGTTAGTACATCTACGTCCAATATATAAAAAAAAAGGGACAGACGGACATGTCAATATCGACTCGGCTGTTGATGCTGATCAAGAACATATATAATTTATGTGGTCGGAGATGCTACATACTTTTGCACAAAACGATTATACCCTTTTTAACCATTTTCAATGCGCTTAGGGTATAAAAATAAAAGTTTTGATCTGGGGGTCTCACCTTGGAAGCATAACTGTTATACAATGGTTAAAAAAGAGTGAGTCGGAAGAATTATTGATAATTTGAAGCACACTTGTTCTGCCTATGGACAAGAAGAGCATATATTCCGAAATATATTTGTGGGTTCATTGTACAAAGAAGAACACACAAATGCTCTCATACTGTGCGCTCGGTGCGTTTCACTCCATTTGTTCCTATCAGTCGTTCACTTTTTTGTGCGCAAAACTCATTCTTTGTCTCGCTGAGTCTCTTATCAGGCAAAAATGTCATGAAATAAGTGTAAATTTCTTGCTTTAGTTCAAGAAATAAAAATAACAGTTTCTTTAAGCAGAAAATACTGTGGTGAGTGATGCAATAATAAATCACGCAACTTCAAAATCTCATCGATTTGCATATATATAATTACATAATGTGTTGTACTTAATATGCCTGCCCTCTTTTGAGATTTTTATCTTATGTCAGTATACATTACAAATTTGAGATTGTTCCAGATTTGGAACTTAAGCTTGCCTAATCCCTAGGCAGTACAAGTTTGTTTTCGATTTTCGATAACTCATCCCGTTTTCGATATACACATGTGATCGATAACAACAAAATCTTGAATTTTGAGATGGCATTTAAAATAATGAACAAAATAATGACAATCTGTGAAATTTTTATTAAAATCAGTTAAGAAACACCGGAGATATGGGACATTGAAGTTGTGTATGAAGTATGCAGTATGTGCGTACATACAAACACACATATTTGCAAACACTGACTGTACGCGTAAAGTATAGGGATCAGGGTATCGTCTAGTCGGGATTTCTCGACTAGAGCCTTCTTACTTGTTAATTTTAGTCAAACAAGATAAATAAAAATAATTTTCGGCTGGTTATGTATTTTTTAAAACAAAACTAATAGAGAGTACAAATATAACTATATATATATATATACATATATATAAGAGTATATATGTAACAGTGTTTTTGCACGATTTTGTCGTGCTTTTGTTTAGGAACGTTTTCTCAGGATTACTTAACTTCGGTAAATGTCATGATGACTGCCAACAAACACTACATACATAGTATGTACACTGTGAATTACAAAGCTAATTAAGAATAAGCATTAACGCTTTCTGTTGTCGTTGGGTATCAAATTGTGCTGTTCGAAACGGGCTGCCTTTTGTTGAAGAATGGAAAGTGAAAATTATGTTCCTCCATAGCAAATCTTTCCGCTTCAGCAAGGTTTTCCGGCAGTTTTCTAAAAAAAGAAAATTGTTTATTAAATTAAAAAGTTGTTCGAAATTAATCACGTCAAATCAGATCATGTGAACTTACTTGTTTAAAGTTTCCGGCAGCGTTAGACATAAGCCAGCGCCGATGAACATTAAACAACTTATGAATATTGACGGCAATGGTTTATAGAATTTGGCTAAGTAGATCACATAGAATACTAGAGAGTTGGAGGCCAGACCCACAACGTGGATATTGGAAAGAGATCGACCCCTGACGCTAGTTGGTATTATCTCGGCAGCGTATTGGATTTCCGCATCATAGGACACTGTCACGCCATAACGGCCCAGGCCAATCATTATGGCCAGCAGAAGGTAGTTTTCCTTTGGGTCCACGAATGCAATAAGAAAGCCCGTAACCGTCGTTATTATACCACCTATCAGCAATGCGCCGCAGGCCATTCCCTTGCGACCAATATTGTTTTGCAGTAACAGAATCGTCCAGCCGGCTGGTAAGTAGTTAATCGACGTGTAGGAAAACAGCTTGAATGGGGAGGTGCCCAGACCCTCCATGTTGCGGTTGATCACATCGTATGAGAGTGTTATAATGATCCTACACAAACGATGAAATAATCATATTTTTTAAACAATTAAAAAAATAGCTTACGACTTAAAGATCAAAGATAAAGTGCAACGACGCAAATATTTTGTTCGGAACATTCCCATAAATGTGTCCTCTTGTTTAGTCAGCTTTTGTTGCTCGCTCATCTTCTCGCGATAGTGCTTGACAAACTCATCGAATACATAGTCCTCCACCTGCTGTCCATTGAACTTGGCCACCCATTTCAGACTTTGTACTGCTTGATCGTATCTCTTTTTGGTCAAAAGCCATTGAGCGCTTTCACACAAGAATAGCGGGTAGGCAAGAACACCAAGAGCTGGCAACGAGGCTAGCCACAGGTAATGGCGCCAGTTGCCTATCCAGATGGCTACCCAGGGTGATGTCATCAGTCCAAAGCAATAAAAGAAGGCGAGAATAATGTTTAGACCAAAGGTGCGACGTTTTGGACTCAGGTACTCAAAAACTTAAAACATATAAGAAAGAAAACAATTAGTCATTAGGTTGTTTTAAGATTGTTTGTAGTTTGAAATCTTTTCATTTGGAAACTCACCCAAAATGTACATTAAATAGTACATGGTATCGGTGGAAAGTCCGGACACAAATCGTGAAATTGCAAATAATGGAAAGCTATATACAAATGAGGTTAAAAAATCTCCCGTTGCTCCAGCTATTGTTGCCATCAGCAATGCAGGCAGTCGTCCAATGCAATCTGACAGATTGCCAAATATGACGGTGCCCACAACTGACCCAAGGAAGAAGAACGACTGACCTACAGCCGAGTGATGCGCCTTGTCGCACACCCATTTAAGCTGCAAACAACAAAAGATTCTAGAAATATTTATGTCTATTTGGATATATATCCAAAAATGACCAATTACCTCCGTTGTGACGCTTTCATAGCCCTGTTCACGCTTGAATATCCAATCGTGGCACTGACCAGTCTTTGCTACAACACCCGATCCATTGACAACTGCATCCAATAGCGTGCAGGATTTGTGTGTCACATTTGCGTATACTGATCGAACTTCTGATGCGTTTAGGTTCTGAAGATCGTCATGATAGCACCTTAAGTCACAAAAGAGGCACAGAACCTTAGATATACTATACTACTGGTCCGGTAATGTAATTTGGTACTTACCAATGCTCTGGCGTAAATGTTATTAGAGTTTGCGAAAAATAATGCAAGGAGCTGAGTATATTTGTGTAGCCGTATAATAATAATATCACATGTTGAAAACGACCAAAACTTCCGCATTTCTCTAGCACATTTGTAAAGTCCATAATTTGACAGCTTCGACCGCTTAAAGCGAGAATTGGTTGTGTACTAAATAAGGGCACTGATGCTTGCCATTTAAACGTTAAAACGCAACCAGAAACACTAAAATTTGTTTGTTAAAGAAAACAGCTGATGCATTGCAGTAACTGGGACCGAATTGCACAGTCAACTGCCGATATCGGCAACGACAATTAACAGATATTAACAGTTGGTAAATATTGCAGTTGTAGTCGTTAAACATATTTTCAATTTCTATCAGGATTGGGTAATTTATTTAAATTGTTGCTGCTTTTTAAATTTATTTCGACGAATTTAAAATTTGTTTGTACTGATATAATTATATGAATCCGAGTTTATGCAAACACATAGCTTAAACATATGATTTTTCTAAACAGCATTTATATATTGGACGTAGATGTACTAACGGACAGTACATTCAAGTGGCCCAATGATAACAAGCATCGGCTTGTTAACGCGCGGACCCAAGCACAAAGCAACCCACCTCCCGCCCATCCGACCAAAGGGCGCACCGCGTAACGTGCGGTTACGATGATCGCGAACATGTAGACAAATGACATAACACATTTTTTTTTAGTATGCATGCAGAAGTGGTACTAGTTATTAGGTGGGAAAGATTGTTATATAATGAACATAAGTTCCGAAAAGGATTATGGCTAGCATAGTTAGAACAGCAAGCATGCAGGGCTAAAGGTAAAAAATTTCTAATTGTTTTTGCACCGATTCTATTCTATCCTGACGAATCCTGTATTTGGGATACCATATACAAGATCCATATTCGAGATTCGGTCGAACAAGAGACATATAAAGAGTTTTTGTTATGTAGGAGTCGTCGAATTCCTTCGACCAGCGCTTAATGAACCCCAAGGCACTTGATGCTCGATTTGTAATTGAAGCTATATGTTTGTCGAACTTAAGCTATGGATCCATTAAGGTACCCAAGTCCTCAATGAAAACAATCCGATCAAGAGGTAGGTTATCCAGAATATAGATGTTAAAAAGGGCATTCGTCTATAAAAAGACATAACTTTACATTTACTGCAATTGAGATGCAGTAAATTTACTTGGCACCAGGTTTGAAAATTGTCTAAGTCACTTTGCAGTCTATGACCAGACAGAAGAGTTAAAGCTGGCATGCATAATTTCACATCATCAGCATACATCAGCGATTGTGATTCAGTGATTTATTACGGACGGAAGGTCATTAATGCATAGAATAAATAATAACGGTCCAAGGTGACTTCCTTGTGGAAAACCAGAAGTGACCTGCACCGCTTTAGAAACTGAGCCATTAAAATAGACTCTCTGAGATCAAAAAGTTAAATAATCTTGAATCCAAAGAATAAGATTATTGGGAAAGCCCAAAAGTTTAAGTTTATGTATTAAAAGGAGGTGGGTTATTAATTTCTCAAAAATCTTAGGAATAGCAGACAACTTGGAGATACCCCTATAATTTTGAGCATTAGATTTGTTTCCTTTTTTGGGAATGCAAAGAAATAATACAGGACTCTTTCCAAATTTTTGGGAAAGTGCATAGCTCCACGGACAAACTAAACAATTTATGCAAAGGTTTTAAAAGACCCTGAGCACAATACCTAAGCACACAGCTAGGTATTCCGTCAGGTCCTGGATAAAATGTGGGCTTAATAACCTGAAGATCACAAAGTAGTGAACTCTCCGTGATTTCCGGTATGAAAATGCAATTTGAGACATTAAGCTGATAGGGGTAAGGCATGACGACTGGTTGAAAACAAGGGCGTTTGAAAAAATTCAGCAAATAGATCGGCAATGGCCTGATCTGAGTTGGCATTCATTTCATCAAAGAATATATTAGATGGAAGAGTCGATGACTTGCGTTTCACATTAACGAAATCAAAAAACCGTTTAGGATCCTGCTGAAACTGTAATCTACACCTAGTCGGGTAATTCCTGTAACATTGGTTATTTAGGACTGAAAAATTGGAACGAGCAATCAAGTATGCAAAACAAGCTAACGGAGAGCTTGATTTTCTGAAACTCTTGTAGAGTTTCGATCTTAAATTTTTTAGAATTGTCAACTCTCTGGTAAACCACACAGGTTTATTTGACCTTAGGAGGATGGATCCAAAACAAAAACCATATCAAGCATTTTATTACGACAATTTGGGATATCATTTATTTGATTTGACCGACACCATTAAAATACAACTTAACAGCAACAAATTTTATATCCATAGAACCACCTACTATTACTGTCTCCGAAGTATAATTTACATCAACAGCAATAAGCACACCTCCGCCACGTCGAAGCGTACGGTCTTTTCTATGGACACAGTATCTGTTGGATACAACTTCAGAACTAAGAATGTCATGCCTTAACCAAGTTTCAGTGAAGGCAATGACATGAAAAGCAAAAGAGTGACTATTAAGGTATAAGCTACTGAGTTTTCTACAAATACCTCTTACATTCTGATAGCCAAGTACGAGAGAAGTTGTTAGTTTTTTGAACTTTCAGAATCGAGAAGAGTTTTAGGCAAAGCTACTGGGGTGGGAGATACAATCGGAGGCCGATTTTTTTTCCTGGCACTTTACGATATTGTGCTCCGGCCAAAACGCTTTGCAACATATAGAGCTAAAATCTTGACTCGAAAAACTGATTTTAAACGACGAGATATTCCTAGTGTAATTAAATTTGAATTTTTCCTCCTTGAAGTTGGCTTTTGATCTCAAATCAGGGGGAAGCCTTAAAACAAATACTTGTTTTTATACCCTGATCCCATTAAAAATGGGAAAAAGGGTATAATGAAGTTGTGCAAAAGTATGTAACAGGCAGAAGGAAGCATCTCCAACCCCATAAAGTATATATATTATTGATCAGCATCAACAGCCGAGTCGATACAGCCATGTCCGTCTGTCCGTTCGTATGTATGAACGCGTCGATCTCAGAGACTATAAGAGCTATAGACTCCAGATTTGGAACTTAAGCTCGCCTAATCCCTAGGCAGTACAAATTTGTTTTCGATTTTCGATAACTCATCCCGTTTCCGATATACACATGGGATCGATAACAACAAAATCTTGAATTTTGAAAATTTTGGCATTTGATACACATTACAAAATAATGACAGTCTGTGAAATCTTTATTAAAATCGGTTAAGAAACACCGGAGATATGGGACATTAAAGTTGTGTATGCAGTATGTGCGTACATACAAGCACACATACATGCAAACACTGACTGTACGCGTAAAGTATAGGGATCAGGGTATCGTCTAGTCGGGATTTCTCAACTAGAGCCTTCTTACTTGTTATTTTTGGTCTCAAGATTGTTTGGCTGACTTTCAGACATGACCGGTCCCGATGACGGCCCAACATTGGCTTTTTTGCGCTTTGGAGAATCACTCAAGAGATTTTCCTCCTTAAAGTTTCTCTGCACAGTTGAGAAATTATCGCACAATTTTTTAACTGGCCGAAAACTCCCTCAAAGCGTCTCCATGAAGTTTGCCATATCTTTTTTCTGGTCCAAACAAGACCAACATGGCCACTCTAAATTTGTGGTGCCCATCAGGTCGATGACACGGCCGTTAAGACCAGCACATTTTTCATGTGCGACATTTGGGAATATCCAGCAGCCAATAAAAACCATCTTTGTATTGGTGCGAACTTGGCAGCCCTTGTAACAACAGACAGACATTATATAAAAAACAAATAAAAATACAAAAAATAAAAGAGACAAAAAAAAAATTATTTTTTTAAATTAATGATTGAAAAACTGCCCAAAAAACAAAAAGTTTAGAACCACCCTAGGGATACTTGTATGAATACGCTTGTAACTACTCACAAAAACGAAAACACAAGCAAAACGTACCGGCGCGAGCGTAGCAACCGATATTTAGAAATTCTTTTGCAATAATAAATAACATTCAATGTGTGAAAAACCTTTTCAGAAAAGGTTTCGATTTGCCTTTAATAACATGTGAATAAATTCATACACATTTAAAAAAACATACTGAATTAAGATATGTGTAATTTTAATAAATATAACAGTGTTTTAGCAGACAAATGTAGTTGAAAGTTAAATTGGCCTAATTAATTTTATAAATCAAAAAACCAATCAGATTATCGGACATAAGCTACTGGCACACATACTTTGAATGTAATATACGTATGCACTAAGTATTATGCAAACTTGCAACATTTTGTAAGACATTTTTGTGATCAATTGCTTTGATCTTCATGCTGCAAATGTAGAATTGAATAACGGCAAACTTGCACGATTTCTGGCTGTATTTGTCACATACCATAACAGGATGCAAAGTACAACAATGGTTGGTAACTGTCGATACTGCACAGATACTTTGCATATAGATCTGTGGCCTGCTTACAAATTTGCGATCATAAATTAAGCTTACTAAGTGAACAGAAAACTAATGACATTATTCATTCTTGCTTGCTAACGGGAGGACCTGAAGGGGAATACACTAGGCTGGTATTCACATACATATATTTACATATATATATATATATATATATATATATATATGCCTGTGATAAAGCACTAATGTGCCGTTAGTGGTTGAAACGAAGTGGGCTAGTTGACCTTTCGCTTTATTCGGCGGCTGCTGGAGCCAGGCATTTTCAGTTTCTTGTAATTTAATTGTCGACTGTCTGACCTTTTGTTCATGCACAGCATTGTTGTTGCTGTTTTTGGTGCTGCTGCCGTTGTTGCCATTTCATTGGCTTTGTGGATTTTCACAGCAGAGATTCTACTAATTACGCGCATTTAAGCTTGGTCCAAAAGTCCTAGCCGATAATAAATTAACATTTCAATTGTGTGTGTGCTTGCAGAAAAAAAAAATTTCCACACAATTGCCAAAATCAAATAAGCGAATCAAGCGAAGCAAGCAGGCCACAAAAGTGAAAGGGCAAATGGCAAATGGGTTAAAACAAAAACGAGTCTACCTATTGGGTCCCTTTAAATGGTTTAGCGGAAGAATAACCTTTCTAAGTCGAATGAACGATGCAGCCAGGCAGCATTAAAGTTAAACCCAGGCGACACGATTCAAAGCCAGGTGGCTGCCCACTCTAAGTAATACATATATAAACTAACTTGTTGTTGTGTTGTCGTTGTTGAATTCGCTGACTGGTTGTTTTGTTGTTACTGTCTGGCTGATTGTGTTGTGTTGTGTTGTGTTGCGCGCCATGTGGCTTGATCAGTTTGGATGCCTTTTGCCTTTGGTTACTCTCTGTGTTGATCTTCAATTAGTTTATTGTTGGCTTGGTCTTTTGCACCATGTGAGAAGCAGGCGACATTTGCCGCCAGTTTTTACTATAAATTGCCAGAACGTAATCGAAACGTTTGCAGTTGTTTTTTCCTCATTTAGCGCGTTTGTCGTTGTCGTTGTCGTCGTCGCTGTTGTTGTGCTACAAAATCCTCAAGTCTTTTACCCACATTCCAAGTGGTGTTTGGCTACAAAAGGATTGACAAGTGGAGAGACACACAAGGACATTTTAATTCTCTAATGCTGAAGGTGTGTGGTCCAACAAAGCCTTTTATGCGATATTAAAAGTGTGAAAAATTAAATCGTTTAAATACAAAATATGTGATTTTCTTATTATTCTCTTGTCGTTAGTCGACAGGGTGTAAGATGACACTTTTAGTATAAATGAATCTCGAAATCACGAAACAACTAAAATGTTTATATACTTTTAAAATCAAAAAATAAAGGCATATAAGGTTTTACTAAGAAAATTATCCATATGAAAGAGTTTTACCATAAATCTTTAGTCACTTATTAGTTAATATTTTCTTATCAACAATGGAAATCACTTTACAATTTATTTAATTTCCTATTAAATCCGACCATTGTTGTTTGATTGTACTTGAGAACTTGAGCCTTTAATACAAAAACTCCCTTTACTGTTGAGAGTTTGACATACATATATCATTAAAAAACAACTTCAAGGAGACTCTATTATTTATTGAGTTTAAAATCTAAAAACAATATGCAATTATGAACAATCATCTTTCAATCTGATGACTGATTATTTCTGAATTAATAAATTTCTGAATAATTAAATTACAGATACTTTTGCTGAGCGCTGCGCTTGGCTTAGCTTATGCCGGCAGTTACGCACCTGGACCCGGTGCTTACTATGCGGGCCCAGCTGGACCCTTACATGCTTATGTGGGTTATGGTCCGCATCACGGACCGCCGCAATATGTAGCACCTGGTAAGTATTCAAATTTGAGCTTGTTTACTAGAGATCACATCATATTTGGTTTTGAATGATAGCTCCCGCACCTAAGCCAGTTGCTCCAGAACCGTATGATCATGACCCCAAGTACTCCTTCGGCTATGACATTCAGGATGGCTACACCGGTGATCTGAAGAGCCAGCATGAGACTCGCCATGGCGATGTGGTCAAGGGCAGCTATTCCGTGGTAGATCCAGATGGTACCAAGCGCACGGTTGACTACACAGCCGATCCACATCATGGCTTCAATGCAGTTGTGCGCAAAGAGCCGTTGGCCTATAAGCCACATCTAGCGCCAGCGCCAGGACCTGCACCAGGTCTCGCACCACAAGCACTGCTGCCAGGACCAGCGCCAGCACCTCCATTGCCGGCAGTCCCCAAAGCTCCCCTTCCGCTACTCCCCTATCCATTTGCCTTGAGCGCCCTACATCATGCACCTGGACCTGCTCCGGCTCCGGCTCCAGCACCAGCACCAGTTGCTGTTCCTGTTGCTCCCACGGCACACTTTCATGCAGCCTATCCAGCACTTGCCCACAGTCCCTTCGCACATTATGCACCTGCTCCTGCTGCCGACGTTCATCATGCCTACTATCATCACTGAGCTCGTCAATCGGTATTGGTATCGGCAACTAGAAGGCGATCAATCTCTCTAGCCTTTTCAGATCTTTGCTCTTCTTTGTTTTGACTACACTGACACCAACTTTGACTATTCATATCTATTTCTGACTCCATTCTACTTTCTGCTTTGTCTATTCTTTATCCTTTGTTGTGTGTTCGTCATTGGATGTTGGTAATACGTGCATATCAAATAAAGTATAATATTTTTCCACAAATCGCGATCTTATTTCATAAGTTTTGCTTAAAATAAAGTGTTTGTGCTGTTTATATATAAGGTATAAGTTCAAATTTGGTTCCAAGGCTTTCGATCTGAAAATAAATATAATTATTTGAGTATAGTTGACGTTATGTCATGACTTTACCTTTGCAAAAAAAAAATATATATATATATATAATAATGGCATCAGCATTTGGCCCATGAATACTGTACCGGCCATTTATTATGATTGTCTCCTAACAGAGTTACCATCGCTTACTCTTTTGAAATATTATTGAGCTTAGCATACTTTCTGAAGCTCTTCTGTTATATTTACACGTATTTCCAACAACTCGTTCCAACAACAGTCGTTAAGTGTTATTTTTACCGGCTACGCAATCTCGCCAAATTTTACAAAACAAAAGAGACAAAGAGAAAATAAGAGATTCGCTGCGAGTCATCGAACATTATTTTCCGGAACGTGCCTGTTGGAGATAATTGCAGCGAGTTGCCAAATAGAATATATATATGAGCTTAAGCTAAGCAAGTGACAGTTTTGAGTTACAGATATGTACTGTATCACGAAATGAAATGAAACTTAACATAACAAACTTAACACAGAAAACATTAAGCACTTGCCATTACGAAAGAACTATGCAGTAATGTTTGGAGGTTTTTCTTATTTTGGACGTTTTATTTTGGCATATGTAAAAATAATGTAAAATAACCTTGCCTTAAGATCTTTAAAATATTCGCGAAAAAAATTAGTTACTGAAATAATTTTTGCATAATATAATTAAAATCGTTAAACGAGCAACAACAAAAAAACAAGATGGCAACAGATTTCATCCGATTGCATATTTTTCTTAAACCACAACTTCAGCAAAGAATAGCTTTAAATTGGAACTTAGCTATTATTTAATCGTTCCACAAATTTTAATTTTTTCTTTACCTTTTAAAATTAGAACGGATTGCAATTCGTTGTTAGTGACAAACATATATTTTCAATAACAAATCGAGCACCAGGTGCCTTGGGGTTCATTAAGCGCTAGTCGAAGTAATTCAACGACCCCTATTTAACAAAAACTATATATATATGTATATGTCTCTTTTCCAACCGATTCTCGAATATGGATTTTGTATATGGTATCCCAAACACAGGATTTATCAGGATAGAATAGAGTCGGTGCAAAAACAATACCTACTCTTTGCACTTCGGGGCCTTAATTAGAATAACAACATTAACTTACTTTCTTACCACAGTAGAATTTTACTACTAAGTCCTCCTTCTCTTTCTAATCGTAGAACAATGCTAGCAATAACTTTTTTCCACAAACTAAAAAATGGTGAAGTTGATTCTTCCGTACTAATCAACCAAATTAACTTTGCAGTACCCATTAGAAATACTAGAAATGTTTTACCTACAGCTCTTCAAGCTTGTTATTTAACTATGCCTACCATAACCCTTTTGGGATATTATGTTCAGTATATAATGATCTTCCCAAATAATACATAGTGCTACCCCTACATGTTCGCGATCTTCGTAACCGCACGCTACGCGGTGCGCCCCTCGGTCGGTCGGGATGTGGGTCGCTTTGTGCTTGGGTCCGCGCGTTAATAAGTCGGTGCTATTGATAGTTTGTATTTAACTTTGTGTGTCGGTGGTCGTGTCGAAAAATACAAACTAAATTTTTAGTATCGTAATTTTATGTCTAATATATATTATATATGTCCACTTACAGCCAAATAAATCGAACTCCCAATAAATAAAACCACTTCTGTAAAGTAATGTATGTGTTTTGTATTTTATTTTTATTGTATCAACTTTTTGTAATTCTCATATATATATATATATAAATGTTTATATATTTTATGATATATTATAGTTATTCCTTTATGTATAAATATTTGTATGTGTGTTTTGTTTTGTATATAAACGTTTTAGTATTATTTGTTGATAATTTTTTTTTCTTTTTGCATGTTTGCACATGTATAAGTATGTATGCGTTATTATATATGAATGTATACTTTCGTAGAACTCGTTGAAATGTTTTAGATTTCATTATAGTTCGATTTTATCAGCTTTTGCGACAAATAAAATGTATTAAACCTTTATTTTTATGTTTTGCACTGGTCTTGCTGCGTCAAATAAAATTGTACAACGTAATAAGATTATAGTCCTTAGTTTTGTAGTAAACGGTATCAAAAGATAGGTACAATTGAATTCGCTCATGCATGATACATGAGCTACCACTAAAATAATTTTGGAGCTAGATAAAGCCCTTTGTCTACCTTTTATTTCTACAAACGTTGTCGGGAAACGAACGAGCAATAATTTCAGTTTTAAAGTTTATCGATAGTTTTTTTTTATTTTTATTAGAAACTGTTTATCTAGTGGATGGGTTATCTTTTTTAACTTAAGGTATGTGCTTTGATGTTTTGCAATTGGACATAATTTTGTCAAGTGAACTTAGAATTAGGTAGGTTGTTATTAATAAGTTTCATCCGTAAATTTGTGTAAGTGAATTAGAGTTGTGCTTAATACTTTGAATATGTATAATACATAGTATATGTATTTGTGTCTGCATGTATAAACACATATTCATCAAATAAGGAGCTAATATAGCACGGTATAGTATGTATATATATATATGTATATTTTGTATAATTTTCGTTGATTGTTTGGCTTTGTGTCTATCTTTATATCATTAGGTATTTCTTATTATGGCATATTAAATACCGTATTTATTTATCATAGACAACCACTAGATGCATTGAAGACTATTAGGGATATGCTTGAATTGCTTCACTTAATATTTAATATATTCCGTATTTTTTTTTGTTTTTTTTTCTCGTGTTTTTTTTTGTAGCTTATTTAAGTATTAATATATAAAATTATTTCAAAGCTGGCAGCTCTTACTGTTGTATTTTCAAATAAAAGTTGTGGCATGACTGATATACAGCAATTGTTCGAGTATTTAGCGAATAGAGTTTAATAGAACACGACATTTTTCTATCTTTTCATTTTTTCAGTTTTGATGTACTAGTTAAAGTAAGATGCATGCATTTAAATTCGTGTTGAATATATGTATTTTTGTTATTTTAAGCTTTAGAAAAAATTGTGTATTGTTGCATTTTAATGGATATGTTTACTAGTCATATGTTAATCATGTTGAAGATTTATCTAAGTGTAAGCTATTTTTTTTCTCTTAGCTCTTTTGGATCATTCGTTTTTAACTTGAAACGGAGGGCTTAAAACTGTTGGTTATTGGTAGGACTTCATTTCATGCTTCGGTTAGAAAAATATTCATAGTGGGTAACTTTCTACACTGATTGTGAGTTGTGAAAAATAATTGGATGTAGATATATTTATGGATTTTCATAGTCAGTTCATGCTATATGCACTAAATTAGATAAAATGTAAGTACTCTTCAAATGTTTGTTTTCAAAAGAAATGAAAACAAAATTTTGTGTTCTTATGTTTTAAAGATGTTTTATATTGTCAATAGTTTAAAAAATGGAGATTTCCACTAAAAATAGTTCGTTGGACGAAATTAAAAGCATATTTTGAATGATGTTTTATTTAATTTTACTATTTTATGTTGTGAATAACTTTATAAGTTCAAACTCGCCTTTGGTCATATCAGATTTACTTTTTGCTCGATATACATGTGCATGTGTATGATAAACTATCCTTTATTTACTTTATATGGTTTAATTTTTAGCATTTTTTAGACATCTAAAAACGTACGATAAGTTTGGTATTTAAAGCGATTCGAGTTGTATATATCGTTTACACATATGCGTATGTATGTTTGTAGGTAAGAATGGATTTAATTTGACTAGTAGCATTAAATGGAATTATATTGATTTATCTAGTAAACATACCAATAAGTTGATTTATCAATCAATCATACATATGCATTTATTGTTTGATAGTAAAGATCATAGAAAATGTGGTCCATTTAGTGATCGTATTCGTCATTATTACATTGATTAAGTTCAGGGAAAACCAGTTGGTAGTGTATCTACAATCAAAATAAGTACTATATATACATTAAAAAGAAAACCTGAAATCCACAAATGTTAAAAAAGAAGATATTTCAAACAAAACAAAAAAAACACAAAATAAATTGTTGTTCAATAATGACTAATTTTTTAATATTAAAGATTGTAGCACACTTTTAGTTAGCACATACATTATAAAACAAAATATACGTTAATGGAAGATTATTATTATTATTATTATCAAATGAAGTACATTTAATTAAGGGTGAAGTAATAATTAAAATTTGCCACTAAATTCTTATAAAATATGCTTTAGCATTTCTTTTATTTAAAGTATACAAAGTATAAAAACTTCGAAAAGAACCTCGAAATCGGTTATTAATCTATTGTTGCCTTGGTTCGAAGAAAGTGCTTAAGTATAACAGTTTTGCAAGTGCTCGCAGTTGGATTATGCATTAAGTATTACAATGGATATAAGACTCTTAACTATAGGTATATATATATATATATATATATATTTATATTTCTGCATTATTTTCAGCTTTTAATATGTATCATTCATTCACTTGTTATTGATATATATATATATATTCTCATAACTAATAAAAAACTTTCAGCTTTCATTTAATCTTTCTGCTTTCGTTCCGCTTCTTCTTGTATATTCATATGTATAAATATATGTATGTATGTATGTACTACGATTTTTTTTTAATATGTTTAGTTGCGTGTTGTAATATGTAATATGCATAGTTATATTTTTGTATATGTTAGTAATTGTATACTGTTTAGAATTTGCTTGCACGCCAGCCATTACATTGAATAATTATCCATAAGTTGGGTTTCTATTTCATAGTATTGCCTTGCATCTTTAAGTATCGAATTATTTTTATTTCCTTGAATCCACACAGGTTTTCTCGGTATTTGTGGTCGTCGTCGTTGTTGTATTTGTCGTCGTGCTGCTGCTTGTCTCATCCAAGTCATCGTTGATTGAATCGATTTCCTGTTCCATGATGACACTGACCAGGTTCTCGGCGACATCTGTTTTTTCAAATAAACGAAAATATATTTGTTAGACAGTTGAAGAAACTACCTTATTACTAATTCATTTGTATATTTAAAAGACGATTTTTGTGTGTATTACCGGATTGCATTCCAAACGCTCTAGCCAAGATCTATAGTCATTAGGTGGGCAATAGCAGTGGAGAATTAAGCAAGAGAAATTTCACATTAGTTTTATCAGAGTAAATAGAGTTGGCCATCAAACAAAAAATGTACAAACAACATCGAAAGCAAAAATAACAATTATGTATAAATATTAGGAAATGTGTTTCAACAGAAAAACAAATCAACCAACCGAGGAAACTCAAGAAATCTACTTAAAATCCAAACGCAATACATAGTTTTCATAAAGTTATAGTTTTCCGCACCATTCATATGTTGCTGTAACAAACTGGAATGCGGTGGTGGCGGCGGACGTCCATCATCACCCAAATAATTGGATGTCTGCATTGGAATATTTGGCATGTCAATGCCACCGTTGCCAGTAAGGATTCCTCTCTGCGAATGCTGCTGCTGTTGTTGCTGATGCAGGGCGTTCAAGGCGCCGCTCAACTGATTCTGATGGTGCTTATTTGCCAGATTGGCCAGCTGTGAATGCTGCAGATCATTGCTCAAACCAGGCACCATAATGCCCTCTGCATATGCATAAAGTAGGGATAGGGATTTGCAGATACGTTTATTAGTCAATTAAATGCGGCGGGGCGGGCAGCGTTATCATAAAAAGGGTTAACAGTCAACACACTATGTACATAAGCAGCGCAATAAACCCTACAATTTCCTCAAACTACAAATCAATCAAATTGGGGAACGTAATTATTCAACGTTGTTTTTATTTTCGAAAATTCCCTTCATCAATAGTTTTACGACATATTTTGCTCAAATTTACGGTTTGAGTATCTTAAGTTTGAGCGATCTATAGCAAGATTTTTTTTGACTGAAATATGGTTTTGTATTGGCTTACTTTAATAATCAAGCCCGTTTTTTGATATTATTTATGTTGTGTCCCTTAGTTAAGGAATACTTCAAATTATTGAGAAGAAAAAAAAGCTGTGAATCATCCATACGATAAATTACTATAGCGATAATTGTTAAGTGGCAAAAAAGAAGCTGATTGATTTATTTAACAATAAACTTTAAGTCGACAGAATATTCCCGGTTAACTTTTCTGTTTGAAAAAGTTTAACTACATCAGCGGTGGGGGAACTTTTTTAATCATTACCCCAAATATTGTTGTGTAAGTTGACATTACCCCATGGCAAAGAGTCAAAAAAAAAAAGCTTATAAAATAGCATATTAAAAATATATACTTTTTACTCACAAAAGTTTTATTTTTACCCCCAGAAGTTTTAGTTTACCCCATTTTGGGTAATTTATCCCGGTTCCCTGACCGCTGAATTACATGAACACCATATCAAATTCTTTCTATACTTTTTAATGTGAAGAGCAAAGAAAGGGCCATAATTAGTTAAAAATCAGAATAACAGATGTAACAAGTAAACGTTTTTTTTTTTTTAACAAGTAACAATCAACTATTTAGGCCGATGCCTTAAATGATTATTGCATTATTGTTACTCAAATAACTGCACTGTACTTACTAGAATTGTGCTCGTAGTGGCCATTCTGCTGATTCATCTTGGCTGGAGAGTCTGTGTTCAGCTGCGAGGCAGTCACCGATCGCGTTTGCAATGTATTTGGCTTTGAATTAAGAGCTGATCCTGGTGCGCTGGGGAGTCCGCTGCTGGTGGCACTGCTTCCACCTCCACCGTTCGGTTCATCGAGAAGTTGGCGAAGACGTTGAAGTTGCGCTTCCAGCTGGCGATTGTGATCCTCAAGTATTTGCATGCGCGCCTCCAATCGACCCTTATGTTGACGGAGTAGCTTCGCCTCGGCCATCATGTCCTGCTGTCAAGGCAAAAACAACCCAAAGTTACTTTTATTTCATTTAAATGTTTTCATAGCAAATCGTGTTAACTAACCTGTCCGTGTTCGCCCTGACTGGCCAGACCGGTCATGCTAGAGCTGGAGTGTTGCATGCCGTTGGAGTCGTCAGGTGTGCCGCTTTGCTGTTTGCTGCACAGCTGCTGGTACTCGGCCTGCAGATTGGAATTCTCCTCCTCCAGGTCGCGTATGATCGCCTCTAGCTCCTCGCGCTGCTCAGCATCCATGGCGGCCATCACCTGTACTGGTGACTTGGGTGCGCTGCCATTGCTCGTTCCAGGAAGTGCCTGGCAATACTGTGCTATCAGCTGATGCTCATCATCGCTGTCTGGTGTCGAGTTGGAGCCTGTGCCTCCGTACTCCACCTGCGCCAACCTCGATGCATACATCTCCAGGCGCGAGTGCATGTCGCTCTGCAGCTGATGCGTCGTGTGCTGCGGACTGGGTGCTGGACTCTCAAGTGCATCGCCTATGAAAATTTAAATATAATTAAATAATATTAGTAAAAGATTTTTTATTTGCGATATATTTGACCAGTTTATTATTAATATTATTATTTTTGTCAGGGACTACATGCACTGAGACCTTAACGGTCTATGATATCTATAATTCTTCAGATCTAGCCTTTACATATAAGTAACTTCTTTATATAAATGACATGTTTTCCTAAAACACTTATTATTATTATTTCCGCATGTCAAAATGTATGCCCTTATCAGTTTCATCTTATTTGCAAATATAACATTAAAAACTGTCTACAAACATACGGTTAGAGTGGCAACAAACATTTTCATTGTATTTCCTTAGCAATTAATATGTAAAGATCACAAATGTATATATATATATATATAGATATACTTAACTTTTAATGTTATTCTGTTTTGACTGTCCAAATCTCTTTTAAACGGTTATATTTTAGTATTTTAAATCAACTAATTGTGTGAATCGTTTTTTTGTTTTTTAAATTTATTTTATATTATTATTATATTTGTAGCAGGCCACCACTAACATTCATCGGCCACCACTAATAATTTTAAACGCAATGACACGTTAAGGCTGACGCGCTCCAGGCACGCCAGTCTAAACCTGATCGTGAAACTAAGAAGACATATTAAATACGTACTCTAATAAAGAAACAAAGATATATCACACGAACAGTTGCGTTGCTTTAATTATATACACTCTCCAAACCCTAACACATATTATATGTGGCTAAGTATATTTGAAACATGTATGGTATACAAATATAGTTTGGCATAAAAATATTATCGGTCTAATAAGAGGCATAAGCGATAAGGCGATTTTGGAGTTAAGTTAATTTACCTTAGTTTTCTTAAATTTTGAATCAGTTTACTTACCCTCTAGAACACTCTGCACGGGCAGGTAGCCGACGCGTGGATGTTTCTTAAAGTATTTGCGACTCTTGAACTTGTTTTTGAGCGCACGCGTGAAATCGCGTACATCTTCGGTGGATGTGGTCTACAGAAAGATAAACGAGATTGGATAGTTATGGCGTGTATAAACAAAGTGTTCTCTCATGCATTCGCAAATAAAGCATACGCACCGTTGTACAGTATTCATGCATGGGATGCGTTAGCTTGTGGTTCTTGGCATTGCGTCCAAAGAAGAAACACTTTTGGCACATGTCGAAATTAAAGCACTTGAGACAGCGATACCGGAAGCCAACAATGGGATACTCTTTGCATATGTTGCACTTCGCCTGATGTCTAGCAGCCTCTGCGGCAGCCAGACGATGCAACACTGGCAACCACACTAGACTCTGCGGCTCGTGCTGCAGCCATCCAAGGAAGTGCTGCAATTCAATTGAGATTTCCTGATTGCCGTCGATGGCTTCCTGCGAGATACCCGCCTGCTCCAGACACGAACGCACCGATGGCTCAATATTGGAGCCACCAAATGCGGCAACCTCACCTAGTTGACGCGGCACCTGTTTTAACATAAAGCAACAATAAGAAAACTAAAATTTTCGTATTCATTGTTTTATACTCTTACCTGTATGCAGTCGTGCAGCAGCAGACCCAGACGTCGCTGATCCGCCTTTCGCTCCGTGTCGGCCACAAGGCGAAACAGATAGCGATACTTTTCCTCGAGATGACCCCTGCAGAGCAGGACAAGACCCACCTTGAAGCTGAGCACGCGTATTTGTCCCGTACGCTGCGAGTCATATACATTCAGTATCCAGTTGATGGCCAGATCGAGCATTAGCGTCAAATCAATTTTATCGATTGTCACATAGAGCGAATGCAGCACCGTTGTCATATCCGGTATATCGATAAGTTTATCATTCTGGGCCCGGAGTCCGTGACGATCAAACGATTCACACGCGGTTGCCATGGAAATGCGATCAAGTGCTAAAATTATAAGCAAATTTTTTTTAAATTGGTTGTAATCGAAGTAAACATAACTCAAATCAATTTACTGAGCTTAAGTGTATCTTTCACCAAAAAACTAACAGTAACATTTAACTACTTTGGTAGCTTGAAGGACAAAGTTTAAAATGTAATCACATATAATTGTCTAATGACGCTACACCTATTAATATGAACCAGCGTATATGGCCGGAAACTTACCCAGTCGAGTTTGGACGGCTCTCAGCTTCATGGCCGTGCGATATGCTGAGAAGCGAATCTCATTAAGGTCAGCCAGTCCCTTCATCAGTTCAATCATCTCCGGGTGGTCCCAGTGTGTGGTCTCGCGTTCGTGGCTGCATTTTGAAACGAGAATTGTGTGAGTTTTGGCTACAGTTTTAATTGGCTTTCGCTTAAGGAAGAATGAGCAAAGAGAAATGGGTGTTGAGCTACTTACTCGATGTAGTAAGGCACATTGGCTGCAGTTGTGGCACGTTCCCACGGAGGCTTAACACTTTGCCCTAAATTAGGTAATGGCCCAATGGTGCCACTGTTCGATGTATTTCGTCCGTCGTCGCCGTTTTCGTGTGTATGATTGGCTCCACCCTGGCACAGAACTTTCTGCCGCTCATCCATCGCAATTTGCAGCAATTTCATGCTGTAACAAGCAAACAAAAAAAAAAATAAAAATTGGGAACGAACCCAAAAATCAAATCTCGTTGTGTATGCCTACCGTGTATTCAAATCCTCAAGCTTGGACAAACAAGGCGTCGGCACAAGCACCTGATTGGCGGTGAAGAAGGATTGCTGCTCGTTGCAGTCATCCAACAATGCACTGGCCGTTGTCATCTTATCACGGAGCCGTTGAAGCTGCTGCATTTGTTCATTTGCCTCGCCCACAGATGTGGGTGGTTGCCAGGCTATCTGTGTTTGCTCAGCCAGAGCAACACGGGAACTCAAATCCTCCAGTACTTTTTGGAATTGACGCATTTTCTGCAAGTTACAATGATAAAGCATAGCACTTAGTAATGATTGAACACAATATTTTAATAAATCATATTTAAAGGTAGTTGACGAATATTCTTTTCATTAGAATATATATGATACATTATCTTTATTTAATTTATTTATCATGTTTTACATCGTATAACATATAACATGCATTTAAATGTGTACTTTATTAGTTCTTCTTGTGCTTGACAAGCTTACTTTAATTTTGTTGTATCCCCAATATGTGTGTTTATTATGGCCTAGAGTCTTGAACTATCTTTTTTTTTCATGGTTAGTTTATATGCACAGAATGAATAAAGTAAAAGAAACTAACAACTGTTTAGGTCTAGAGACTGAGGTATACGTATAAAATACTCATCGTCATTTTGCGTATTTTATCCATTGTCCTAAATTGTCTGTTGCCTACTTTTCGGCTTGTCTAATTATCTCGCTGCTTGTGTGGCTAGCAGGGACAACCACCACCAACCAAGAAATTTAAATGGCAATAAGTATTACACATACGACACATTGCTTGCATTAATGCTCCGAATAATGAAGTAATGTGTTTATGGCCAGACATTGTTGTGCTTGAATAAAGAGGGTTGCAATTTAAAATAAATCAAAGAAATGTTCTATTCACTTTCCTCTCTCTTTCTCTCTGTCTCTATCATTATGTGTGCGTCTTTGTTGCTTGGTGGTCTCTTCATTAGCAATAAAAGGAAAGAACGGAAGGGACGCCTGATATCTTGAGCAGGAGATATTATGAAAAAAGGATGCTGTCTGGTGGAGGCAGGTACAACTAGTTTGCCGTTGCCAATTTCAACGCTTTGTAAATGGAAGATGGCAGCATGCAGCTGCTGCAAGGAATGGCACACGTTTCATTTTGCACATTTTCATCATTTTCGCTTTTGAATTTCGCTTTAGCGCTGGATACCTGCTGTTATTGTCTCCATCGGAGTTTTGCAACAAAAACTTTCATTGCTGCCATTTTGCATGCAAAATGCATGCAACAAGCAAAATGCATTTACCTGCACACAGCTTCAACTTTGCAACTTTGCCGCAGTGAAACAAGCATCCAGCAGGATGCCAGTATGCGCCCCGCCATTTACTCTATTATTTCATTTAGTTATAGTTATTTTGCTGCTTCTTCTGCTGCTGTTGCTTTTGTGTAGCTATCTTTTGCCTCCTCTTTATATATGTACATACATATATGTACAGTTAATTCGGTTTTCTTAAACTTTATGTTTATGATTTTGAACTTTTGCAGCTATGGCTTCGGCATCCCAGGGGCAAGTTTATGCTCTTTATAATGCATGCATGGGCAATGCAAAATTGTTGTGTTTGTGTGCTGTGCTGTTATGTTATTTTCTGTTGGTCTGCCTCGATTCTGGAGTTGAAAAGAGTACATTAGAATATAGTTGCGGACAATGAAAATTGCATTTGCCCCTGTTCTTGAAACTTAAGTTCACTTTTTTGGGTTGGTGTGCCACTCGTAAAAGTTTTTAATTGATATTTTGAGACTAGCGTAGACAATAAGACAATCTTTGCACAATCCAATTTAAATATATTAAAAATTGACTTTTTAATGCAATAAGTCCGAGTACTTTTGTTTATGTGCATAAATAATTATGAAACATAACTTAATTCTATTCAGATTATTTTTTAATATTACAAATTAAATTTTGAATAAAAACTAAATGGCCATGTACGTCAAGGTCTTCTTTTGTTGCTGTTAGATATTTTGCAAAAATCGGCCAGATCGGACCACAATATCAAATAGCTGCCATACATAATTTATTAAAAATGTTTGAAATATTTGATTTATTATGTTCTTATGAATTTCTATGCAATTTAAACAGTTGTTTATATAAATTACATTAATATGACAATTTGTGATAATTATGGATATAAGAAAATAAGCAAACAATCCTGGAAATATTATTATTTTTTTTTCTATTTCGTTTCATTATTGAGTCTTGTTCATTTACTAATTAAGTAAAAACATAATTGAAGTTGCAGTTTACAGCGTCATTTTGTTTTACCTCAAAGAACCAGAACCAGTGAAGCCAAAGCTTTGCATTTCTGTTTAATTAGCGCAAAGGGGGCCACTGCAGCTGTAGCAACAGCAGTAAAGTTGATAGAAGAAACGATACTGAGGCTTCAGCTTGTCGCCGCAACGTCGGTTGGCCGTTGCAATCAATAATTTGATGTTTACAATAAACATGTGCAGCGTGGCACGCTCCCTATATAGCGTCGCACCCGCTCCGTGGTGTCCCGCCTTGCTTGCAGCAAGCAACACTAATTAGTGGCAACCTGGCAACGTTGCCGCAACAAAGGCAAGAAACCGTTTGATATCAAAGTCATTAGGAGAACAACTAAACGCCTCTCGATAGATGAGGGCATTGCACTTTTAAGGACCCGCTATGTCAGCAAAAACTTTTTGCAGTTTTAATCAACGTGAACAAAGCCTAAAGCCAAAGCCCTGAAAAGATGCGTGAATCCTTGCAAAGTCACATGCCACCTGCCCGCATAGCTTAGTTCGCTTAGCTCTCTTTGAGTAACCGTACAAAAAGTGCAACACGATGAAAGTTATTACGTGGCAGCAGCAGCAGATAAAGCGACTCCCTCTTGGCAAGTAAGGCGAGCAAAAGCTGCCGTCATACTTTCTATGGCATCCCAGCAGGTCAGTTGGCGAGTTGAGTACCTAAGGGCATTTAACATGGTGCATGCTGCTGCTTGCCATTTTTATTAAAAATGCCTTTATTTGTTGTTTGAGTGCATTTTATGGCGTTCGCTGTCACTTGCCATGTCAAATGGAAAAGAAGCTAACCAGAATGTGGTGCTATATCAAATTTAGTTCTGTTGTCAGCTTGATTAAATCAATTAAGCCTTTAGCTTTAATTGACAATTTAGGCACAAATATATAATATATGGCTTAAGAGACACCACATATATATTTTTATTCGAAACAAAAATATTTTCAAATCTATATAATTTTGTCTGAGTAAAGGAAAGGCAAACAAATTTTAATATTAACAAGTAAGAAGGCTCTAGTCGAGAAATCCCGACTAGACGATACCCTGGTCCCTATACTTAACGTGTAAAGTCAGTGCTTGCATGGATGTGTGCGTGTGTGTATGACCATACTGCATACTGCATACTCAACTTCAAGGTTCTATATTTTCGGTGTTTCTTAACCGATTTTAGTAAAAATTTCACAGATTGGTATTATTTTGATTAATAATTAAAATGTCATCTACAATTTTTTCAAATTCAAGATTTTTTTGTTATCGATCCCATGTGTATATCGGAAACGGGAAGAGTTATCGAAAATCTTAAGTTCAATATCTGGAGTCTCTAGCTCTTATAGTCTCTGAGATCGACGCGTTCATACATACAGACAGACAGACGGACATGGCTATATCGACTCGACTGTTGATGCTGATCAAGAATATATATACTTTATAAGGTCGGAGATGCTTCCTTCTGCCTGTTACATACTTTTGCACAAAACCATTATACACTTTTTTCCCACTTTTAATGGGATCAGGGTATAAAAAGTGAAATGCTTAAATAACTTTCCTTTGCTTTCCTTTTGGGCTCTTTTAAATTAGTTCAAATAGTTGAGATTTTAATTGAAATAGTGCCGCTTAAAATCGTGCAATTTTATCTCTAAGAAAAAATTTGCCTAGTCGTATTTATAGTCACCAACAAAAAAAAAAAAAATTGTATAAACCCAAGCTAAAGACAAACCTTAATGTGCTGAAATTTAATCAAGATTTCTTAATGTTACCCTAACAAAAGCGTGGGAAACTTAATAAATTTCCAAAAGGTTCAAAAGTTATGTACTTTTGTCTGTTTATGCAATTGCATTTGCTTTTAATTAAAGTTCCAAGCAACAGCAAGTTGAATTAGTCAATACACAAACCTCATTTTCATCGCGCAACATGCTGACAATTTGTAGAAACATGCGTTCCGCATCGTTTTGTGGATCGCAATTGGAGTACGTGTCGTCCATGAGTGTGATGTCGCCGATGCGACAATGCAGCTGCTCTTCTGACGATGATGAGTACAGCGACAGCATGTTGCGTCGTCGCTGTTCATGTTGCAGCGCATCAACAGCATCAACATCAATCATTGAATGAGAGGCCCGAGCGGCTGCCACTGCTGCAGTCTCATCATCAGCATCGGCATCGGCATCGGCATCTGCCTCATCACAGCCACTGCTGCTGAGCTGCGAGTAGCTGAGACTTAGTTGACTGCTCTCATCGAGCTCCTCTCTCCCATCATCATCATGATCCATCTCCATCTCCATTTCGAGCTCCAGCTCGTGCTCCAGCTCTGTGCCGCCTGTGCCACTATCACCGCTCTGAGAACTTGCTTTGGCTGCAGCAGTTGAAGCTGTTGTTGCTTCAGTCGTTGTTGCTCCTGCTGCTGCTGCTGCGTTTGCCACCACCACCAGTGCCAGATGGTTGTAGGCTTGTGACTCTCCGCTGCTGCTGCTGCTGCGACTGCGACGCTTTATTGAGCGAAAGGGGGAGAGAAAACGGCGACGGGTGGTGCTGCTGCCGGTGGGCGTGGCATACGGAGGCAGTTGTAGTTGCTGCCGTTGTTGTTGATGTTGTTGGGTTGGTGCACCCGAATAGCGTTCCAATGACCTTGACTTGCTATGATTGCTGTAGATCGTCGCACCTTTCCCACCTCCTCCCCCTCCCCCTCCCCCACCCGTCTCTGCTCGCCGCTCCAGCTGCTTTCTGTTTGCATCGATATGATGAGCATTCTCTATAATTTCGCCAGCCTCATCGCTCGAGCTGGAGATGTGCGACATTGTCGCTGCCGGCGATGCTGCAGCAAATAGTCGCATAGTTCAGTTGCAGTAGTTGTTCTTGTGTTGAGTTGTTTAATCTTCCTACTACACTATGCAGATTTCAGGTTTACTCGTCTTTTGTTGTTTTTTATGTTGTTGTTTTAAGTTGTTGTTATTATTAGACACTTTGCTGGAACGTTTTAGGGCACATTCTTGCGTAATGGAACGTTTTCTATTTTTATAGACCGGTTAGACAGGAATATTTTCTTGCGCTTTTCTTATTATTATTTTTTAGCTGGACCAATATAGCAAAACAGGCATTAGGCAAATGGTCAGACAACAACTTTAAGCAAAAACCGTACACTCAGCAAAAAGTTCGCCTCGAAATTTAAGACAATTCAAAATTATACGAAAGTTAGTCATTAAAAACTTTCGGGCAATTAAATCTACTGACTTTTTAAAGTATAATTCGAATTCATTACTTTATTAAACCTAGACTTTCACAACTTTCAGTAGTTTTAAATGATTAAAATATGTTTTTCTTGTTTTGTATGTCATACTTATGTCTATTATGTAAACTTTTAGGTACATTTGTATGTGGCTCGTAATTATCGGTGCAAATAAGCCACTCAATTACGCCGAAATTTCTCAGGGTCCCCCATTCCTGTAAACATTGCCTAGCGTTAATTATCCAGACATCTTGGAATCTTAAATCAACATGTTGTGTTTGTTGGTGGTGTTGTTGTTGCTTTAACTGTTTGCTCTTGTTGTTGTTATTTGTGGGAACAGGGAAAATAAAGGTTATCGGCTGCATTTTGTTTGCACAATTGCTTGGTATGTGTGTGTGTAATTTATGTTGGGCAATATTTGACTATAGATAAGCTCTTCAATGTTTTCAGACGTCAGACATCAAGTTAAGATGTTCCGCACATAGCCGTGACATTATTGCTGTCACAGTTTTTCGACAATGTGTTTGCTTTAGAAACAAAACTTGAGGATTTTTTTTTTTTGGGGGGGGGGGGGGAAACCAACAGAAAATGTTAAAAAAGGTTAATGGAACACATCTTAGTATGTAACCAAGAGAACAAGTTAAGTCCATATCAAGCTATATCTTGAAAAATCGTATGACAACCTTAAAGGCAGGCAGAGCCAAGTAGTGTTTATACTTATAACTAAACAATGACCCCACAAAAAAAAATAAAATAAAATAAAACAAAAAATTACCAATATCTATGTAAGAACGTGATGTGTGAACAGAGCGTGATGAGGGAAAAGATGATATTTCAGAAAGAAGTGACAAAAAGCAGAGTAGACGAAAGCTCATTAAAAATTCTAAGCCGTAAAAGCAAAACAAAGTTTTAAACAAAGTCAAGAGCGTGAGGAGGTAGTGAGGGCTGTGAGGTGGAAGCGAGTTCACTAGAGACAAGCAAAAGCTAACAAGCCATTGACAGACAGGCCAGAAGTTACTTCAATCCCTTTGCCTCACCCGTTCCCGCTCTATCCAACCCGATGACTAGGGCCAGTTAAGAGAAGTTCTTGAACAAAAAGGAGAAACAAAAAATACCGGAATACCGTAAAGTAATGCCGGTAATGACATTGTAACGGTATTTATTACAACATTACCACGAATGACAAGTGTATAAGTAGTTGTGCCAACATGTTTCCCCGCTCCTCTAGTCTGTTGTTGTTTGTTTGGGAAATGCATAAGTTAAAGTTTATGTTTTTTTGTTGTTTTTTTCGACCAGTGTTTAGCTGAAAATTGAAAACAAATTACGAAAACTGAAAACTGTTAACTGAAACACGCATGTACTTGGGAATGGCATTGGGATTGGAAGATTGGAACTCTGAGAGCAATTGAAAATGTGCCACACGAATTTTAGTATGCTTTGCGCTTTCATTTCAGGAACAGCTAAAGCAAAATTAGTGACTATTATTTGATTTATACATAATTTATTATTCTTGAATGCTATACAAATTATCTACATGTAACATACAGTTCGCACAAAAAATGAATTTTAAAATTTGATTGGTGCATGAGAAAAATATTAATGAATTTCACTTTTTCTCTCTTGCTTCGCTCTTTTTCTCTGTGTCCGCTGCACAGTTGTCTCCCAAATAATAAAATATGCATACGGTATCATCTGCTTTGGGGCACGTTGCCTTGCATACAAACTCCATGTGCGAGAATGACAGAATGCCGCATTGATGTTTGAATAAATGCACATTGGAATGTTTTGCTTTTCATGTGCAAAAAATACAACTTTTCTTCTTTTTTTTTTGTTGTGCAGCAAAAAGTGCTCACGATCCGGTGCAAAACATGGAAAATGTGAATAGATTTTGTAATTGAATAACATTTGTGTGCAAGTAATTATTTAAGGATTCCCTTTTGCATTCATTTCGTATAGAGCAAAACAAATTGTGATGAATTTAAAGTAAAAGCCAATCGAGCAACTATTGTAATTGCATTGGTTTAATAATGATTTTAACATTTTATCAATTATGTGAATGTTTCAACTCAAAAAACACAAAAGTTCGCTGTTGAATTGTCAAACTGTTTTGTGATTCGCAGCACAATTAAGAATATGTTAATCTTGCGGTAGATTTAATGCCCTAACTATTAACAATTTCACTTTCAACCCAACTAATACAAAATGCGCAGCACATGCAAAAGTTTTTGAGTGTCGACTTGTAGACAACATAAAACATGAAAACACAACAACAACACATCATATTAATCGCCTAAATTTTGTTATTTATGTGAAACCACAGGCAACAAGCGTTCGAATTGTTAATCCGTTTACCTGCGCCAAAAAATCAAAGATCTTTTTCGGGTTGCTTTTTTTTTTGTTTCTTATTTTGTTTATCAACAACAATTTTTAAAACTAATTAAGTGGCCCAAAGCTTTTTGCCCCTTGGGTCGAAAGCAATGCGAATAGAAAGCCTGCGGTCACATCCATAATTCGTCACGATCTCCAGGTGTCTTTCTTTTGACAAAAAAAGAGAGAAAGAAAAAAAGGGCATACACACGAGGCTTAGGGGGACAGTAAGAGAAGAGATCAATAACCGTGACAAGAATACAAGCAATAATTCAAGCATGGAAAGTCAAAAGCTGTTGCAATAGAAATGCTGATTCATGGACCGCAAATCAAACTGTAACGAAATTTGTGCATTTAAATCCAAAGCCACGAATCTTAAAGTCGCGAGAAAAACCAAACAGCGATCGTTTTTGTCGTTGATAACAATCGTAGCACGTGCCTATGTATATACATAGTTGCTAATTGATTAAATCACACTAGTCAATGAAATAAAAATAAAATAAAAACTTTTTATAACTGATTGAGCTTGTGCTTTTGGCATTTATAATCAGTCAGTGTGGTAATAAATTTTGACAAGTTCTTGAGTAATTGCCAAGACTCTTTAAGCTAACGACTTTGCATTCAGTGCATTCAACTTTACAAATTAATTCTGAAAATCAAAAGGGGGAAAAAAACAGTAAACTCTCAATATAAAACAGCCTGAAGATACATGAGACACGTTGCCTCGTTGCGGATTGTTATGCAAATATGCAACCGGAAATTTTCGTCTGTTTTTTTTTTTTTATTCAATTTCATGTGATTCGGTGGAAAAGAAGTAATAATAAAAGCAAAAGTACATAATGTGCCGCCAACTGCTCGCTCTCACTTATCCTCCCTCACTCCCCAACATTATAAGCTTTTGTTGTCGGCTTGTTGCGCTCTGGTTCGCATTTTACTATTCAAAAGTGCTAGCACAACCTTCCTCAAATCGTAGAACTTGTTCTTTGTGTCCGGTCATGCATAATTTTCAAAATTCAACTCTGAGCCGTTAGCGTTCTATTGTCATTTGTGTTCTTGTTGTTGTAGTAGTGTGTAGTAAATCGTAACTCCAAATGCATTTCTCGCCGAGCGATACAAACAATAGAAAAACGAAAAATGTGCGGGCGTTGGTTGTGTTTTGTTTTGTTTTGTTTCTCTCTTTTCCCTTTTTTTTTAATGATTCTGTTGCTCTGTATAGAGAAGGCCATAGGGCAATTTATAGTATACGTGAGTATGTGTTTAGATTTAGACTCTTTGATAAGCAGCCAATTCGAATGTTTGAACTAATGAACTTGTGTCATATCAAACGATAACGAATGCAATTTGCATAAATAATCTTTAAGCGTTTGTGGCAAGATATAATCAAAGAAATAACTAATACTTACTTATAACAACGATAGCAGCTTATAATTGCAAAATTTGAAAAGTTGAAAGTAAAGCTATTGATCGATTCTGTATTTAAAATAAACTTACAAAATTGAGTATCTTAATGAGATTCACAGCTCAATTGGTTAATACAGTTTACATGTAAATAAAATACATTCGAACTGCCAAATCTTATAAATTTTTGTCGCATTTCAGTGGCTCAACAGCTTACCCAAAATAAGCTATTTTAGATTGTAATACGAATTGCATTCGCAGTTGACTGCATCGTGTGTCGCATAGCTGAAAAAGGGGTGGGACCATGCGTCATGCTCCAAGTGGCAGCCACAAAAGACATTCGGCGTCACAGAAATAAGCAACTCAACAAAATTGGCGTTTGAAAAATTATATCAAATATAAAATGCGACTTCTTGTTCCAGGCAGCAGTTGCAAATGTTGCAAGATAAAAAACAGAAGAAAAAAACACTATACGCAAAATAACTCGGGGCTGACTTTGACCATGGTCAGCAATAAAAGTCAAGAACGGCAAACGATATGGCAAAATTTAATATCACAAACAAATGATCGCAGCAAACGAAAATGCAGAAAGGAGAATACAAAAACTAGAAATGGCAATGGGAAATTGGAATAAGTGAATACAAAGGAATTGGAAGGAGGTCACTTGAATGAAAACGATGAAGACCCCCGAGGCGTGGGCGTGGCTCATTTTGCGCGCCGCATCGAGCGTTTAAAAGGTTTTGCTTTAACGAATTTTCATATCAATTTCGACGAATCGACGATTTGACGCTTTGCGGAGGTTTGTAGGTGGAATGGCAAATAGAATCAATTGCTGAATTTTCCACAGTCTCGAAAAAGAGAGAGTGCGAGGGATAGAGAGAGAGAGAGAGAGAGAGAGTCGCGGCGTCTTGAGGCGAAAAATAACGTGGAAAATTTACAAGATGTTTTCGTCGCGATAATAAATAAAGTTGCAAATGTGAGCTGCATCAGCTGCGAGGCAACTCAATATGCAACCTCGTCTTTACACTCCCCCTTTCCCCCCATTGCCTGGTGGGTACACTTTTTGTATCCGCCTGACAGCAATTTGCCACAAATTGCTGCTACGCATTCATACAAATTGAAGCTATATATATATATATATATATATGTGTGTATGAGTGTGTGTGTGTGTGGGGATTAGAAACTGTTTCAAGTGGTCTAGGTAGACCCCTAAGACTTGTTTATTGCATCGCCAATGGCATAAAGGCTTTTGATATCGCTTTTCTTGCTGTTACACTCTCAGCTTATTCATATATAACCACACTTCTGCCAGAATATTCATGTTGCACTGCAACTAGTTGCGATTCCAATGGAACTCTGGTCAAGAGTGGTTGGATTGCTTACTTTGAAGTGCATTGTGTTAGCTTAATGTTTGTCCATTGTTTGCCAGCGTGACATGTCTATAACAATTAATTGCCATAAGTTATGGGAAAAAAAAGATTTTGCATATATTTACAGAATATAATGATAGAATAGATTAAATACAACACCAATATTATTTTGACCGAAATCTCAACAAGACACAAACTGATATTATTAGAGGAATTTGAAATCAAAAGCAGATGTAAAAGTAATGTAAATAAATATTAATTTTCAATTTAAATTCATTAATTCATTCGCCTTTTATTCTTTAACTGTGTAATGCTTTTAATCGAATGAAAACGCCTCTAAAATGCGTAAAATAACACATTTACTACGATGGTACGTTACTAAAAGTTCATGGCAAGATTGACTATTTATACCGAAGCACATGATGATAAGAAATCGCACGGGATTTGAATCAAATAAATCCAACGCAGTGCAATGCAGAAAGTAATTTTCTCTCTTTTTATGGCGACGACGGCATTTTGATGAATAATATATGCATTCGAGATGTGCGACGCATGAAAATGTCTTATGATGGTAAAAGGACGAAAATTGATGACAATAGTTAATTCTTTTCATCACGTCAGAGCAGTACTAAGAGGTTTGTTTAAACAGTTGCGAGATGCTAGTTTGTTTTACCCTAAACCCATTAAAAATAGGTTAAAAGGGTATAACGGTTTTGTGCAAAAGTATGTAACTGGCAGAAGGAAGCATCTCCGACCTTATAAAGTGTATATTTTCTTTATCAGCAGCAACAGCCGAGTCGATATAACCATGTCCGTCTGTCCTTCTGTGTGTATGTATGAACGCGTCGATCTCAGAGACTATAAGAGCTAAAGACTCTGGATTTGGAACTTAAGTTCGCCTAATCCTTAGGCAGTAAAAGTTTTGATAACTTTCCTCGTGATCAACAATCTGTGTGTTATTGAAATCGCTTGAGAAACACCGTACATATGGAACATTGAAATTAAGTAAAGTATGCTGTATATGCGTTCTCACACACACACATACTCACAGTGAACACGTAACGTAGGGTACAGGGTATCGTCTAGTCGGGATTTCTCGACTAGAGCCTTGTATTAGTTGTAAAAATTATTTTTTAATCACTTTATCACGTTTTCAACGAGTTGAAAGTGACTGCAAAATTGTTCATGGCACACACCTGCTGCCCGGATGTGCCATGTTGCTAGGAAGGACAACAATAGTTTCGGCTGCCAACTTTAGTTTCCTCCACTTTCAGTTAGTTGATGTCATGCGGGTATGTTCTGTTCGACTAGCTAACATACTCTAACACACGCGTTCATGGCATTGAATCTTAATTTTCGTTAGACAATAACATAATTGATTAAATTAGGTACAAGTGCAACCGACAGCAGACAGGAAATAGTGTAAAAGCTCCGAAAGTCAACCTGAATGTGAACTTTTGTCGTTGCCGCAACTAGCTAACCATAGAGCCATTAATAAAGTGTTTTAAATGGCTTTCAGGTTAATGCAATGGCAACGACAAAATGGCCGCTTCGGTGCTCAACAAAAGCTTTTGTGTTGTTGACAGCATTGCATCGCTTAACGCAATCGCTTGATAAACTTGTTAGCTTACAGCTTACCGAAGTGATATATGTGAAAAATGAATAGAGACCGGTAACCAACTCTGAAAGATATTTACAGCTTAATGTTTATGTTAACATAACATAACATCTTAAGACATCCGTACTATATCTCTATAGTGTTTATTTAACGTGGCATGTTCCAGTGAAGGATTACATTACATCTTAAGACAACTGGATGTGTTGCACTTAAGAAATACATACACTCCATCATATAAAAAGATTAAAAAAATGCACAAAATATTAGATAAACTTTCAGCCAGCTGCTGCAACCAACTTTAATATTAATTAAGAAAATTAAATAGGGCTTTTTGATAAATTTTCTCGTCCTTCCAACTAACTTTGCATTTCATTTACGCATACCCTCGATGACGCCTGCCTGTGTACAGTTGATGATGGCTAATGCAAACTTTCCAAGTTTAATAAGAAGTAAAAAAGCACAAGCCTGTACATAACTTACACTCCGTGCAACCCAAATTGAAATTGTGAAAATGCATGGAGCAAAAAAGCTGTAGAAGTTTTCATTAAATTCTGGTAAAATTCGCACACACATTTTGAGGAGAATTTGCAAACATAAACGTAGCGAGTTTGGTGAATGTGGTTAAGGTAAAGGGTGGGTAAAGGGTGGTGGGTGCCATTACTCAACTAAAAGAAAGGTAATAGCAAGAACATAACCCTTAACCGTTTCCCACCTATGCGACTGCAAGAAATCATTTCGGTGAGGCTATAGGGGCAAAAGATAATAATTATTTTAATGAGCTATTAAAAATCTCGTGGAAATAAGTATTTTCCTGCTCACAGGCAAGCTAACGTGTGCAGCCACTAAGAATACTATAACAGAAAGAACGTAATGGGAAAGGCCAAAGTTGGTTTAACATTAACAACAACAGCAAGCGAAATAATAAGTAACACATCAAATTTCGTCAGCTAGAAAGTGAAGTACAGACAAAACAAATTTGAAAGTTTTTAATGCTTTGCAGCCAAAATGAGTTAATCGGAATTATTTGAATGGCTCAATTTCTGATTGGTTATGTTTTTTTTTTTACCCAACTTCCGCCCGCTGACTGCATTGAGCCGCAGCGAATGCACCCAAAACAAGTTGAAGCTGCCGCGGATGATTAAACACAAAGTCAAAACGAGACAGCAATAAAGAGAAAAGAGGAAAGAAACTGACTGTCAGACAGGGAAATATTTGTTCACCAAGCCCAGGTTTTTGTTTTTCAGTTATTTCTTTTGTGTAAAATTATAAAACTGTCAAGATCTATATTGGTTTTTTGGCGGGTGTGTCACATAATGGCTTTATGTTCAATGCTCCAGTAAAGAGCAGGCAACAAAAAATGTTTTACTAAAACATTGCTTAAATGTTTTGTGAGATTTTTGACATTTTTGTATTGAATATAGTCAAGGCAAGTCAGGAAAGATCAGCATTCGCATACATCATGGACAAACATAAATATGTACATGAATACTACACATACTGGATAAAAAGTATGTAAAGTTGGGTTACATTTTACTCTTAAGGTCTTACGTTTTAATATCATTAGAATGTGTTCTTTCACTTTCAAAAGTAATTTCTTTAATGAAGTTTAAATTTAATTGCGAATTGTGAAATTGACTAAGAATAAGCCATCCTTAAAGTTAATGCAAACTTTGGGCTTGTTAAACATTTGCTTATTATAGAAAATTGTTGAAAATACTACAGTGTAAATATGTTGAACATATTTAAGAAAGGCTTTAAAAAAAAAAGAAGTCATTGATCTGAAGACAGTTTTCCAAATAAAATAAATGATAATGAAAATGAAATGAAGTTAATTAATACTGAATTTCTGAATTTCCTACAAATAAAACGATAATAATTCGAACATCAATCAAAGAATTGAAAGGCAAACATTTGGTTTCGATTTAATCAGCTTAAAATTGTTTATGGCTTCAGTTCACTAATTAAGTAGCACTAAGCGCATTTCTCACGCCAAATACTAGACACTAACTACTACATTGAAACTCAAATGTTTGTAGACAAATACCCAACGCATATGCTTACAACTATTCAACAAGCCAACTGACTAAACAACTTCTGATGGCGGTTGCCAGACGATAGACGATGGATTGAGGATGATTGGGAATGGGATTGGGATTGGGATTGAGAATAGAGGTGTCGACTTTCGGGTTGGCTGGCTTAGTAATATATTTACATTAACCTAGTGACACATTTTGACATAATCTGATTAATTGGCGTGTAAAGGAGAAATAAATTGAGCGGCCTAATGAAGCGCAAATCGAGCGAAGCGAAGATGTTGGAGCACCACGATTGGATTGCAACTGGCGTCAACGCCCACCCGGGTCTGGTAAATTAGTAAGAGTCGCCTTGCCACATGTGAAATGAGACGTTTCCAATTTTTCGCATCTGAGTCGCGGGTTAGTTGTTCGCCTGCTTGTGGCTGATAGTAAATTATTTCTTTTACAAATAATTGATGTCAACGGCGTGCAGCAACAAACCAACAAACCAGGAAGATTGAGCAACCAGAAACCGCAAAACGGCGTCGCTATCGTCATCAGATCGCCGCTTTGGCAACTTCATCAAAGACGCGTCAAATGTTGCCGGCACACTGTCGGCGTTTGTCTTTCTTGTGGCTTTTGTTTTGTTTTTGGACTGGCTGTCACCCTCAGTTTCAGCCTCAGCCTCAGTCACAACTACAGTCTCAGTCTTAGCCTAAGACGGCGCCGCCAACGCCACAAAATCAATCAGGCATAGAACAAACAACCAACTCTCCACATTTTCAATGCTTACAACATCCTATTCTAATTCACGTTTTGTGGAGCACATTTGCGCCCTGTCGCCCACATTTTCAATTTATTAAATTACATTTGTTTTGTGCGCTTGACTCAAAGGTCTTGTGTTTGTATTTCAATGAGATACATACATATATAAATATATATATGTATATATATATATATATATATTTGCGCCTATGGCCTCAAAGCATCAATTTTTAATTTCATTAGCGTGCCCCACTTTTTGGGATTTTCATTATCTGTTTTTCCAATTTGCATTTGCCGGTTTTGTGTTTTGCTTACAACACACTCGCACAATTTTCCGGTTCATGATTTGCCCATTTGAATTTTAAATCATTATTGATTTTCTCCATTTTTATCTATTTCGTATTCGTGTGCTGTTTCTTCTTCATTTTTTGTTTTATTTTTTTTTTTTTTTTTGAGCTGTGCTTATCAATGGTCTGTTTTGTGGCCTTCTAAACAGACACCACTAACTGGCAGTTAAGGCAAATATTTAAATTCAGGGCCAAACAATCATGTTAATTACCCAAAGTGCACACAAAGTTCTAAGCCTGTTCTCCGTGTGCAAAGTACAAACGAACAAAGGCCAATGAGTTGTTCGAAAATAAAATTCACTTAATTCTTTGGCATAAACAATGCTCATCAATGGCACAAACTTGAGTAACGTTCTATTTTTTTTCCTGCAGCTGCTAGTAAACCAAATAAGCAAGCATAAACAAAAGAGAAGCACTTTGCTTTACCGTCAATTAGTCACTTATTCATTTAATCATTCTGTTTTTTTGGGTGGTATCACATCTATTTAAAACCTATTAAAGCCAATTAAAGGGATTTTGTGTATTTATTAGATACAAATTGATTTTAATTAGAAATAAGAATAATTATTATTTCATATTAAGATGAGTTTAATTCATTATGAAAACTTGAATATTAACTTTATCATATGCTTTATACATTATTCTGCCCCTTAATAAACCCTATATGTAACAAGCTTCAAAAAGGTGTATACAGTACTGCCAATTTAAAGGGTTCAACTAAATAACAATGCGAGTTCTATCTATAAATTTATCTCTAAACTATTTAAACAAAAAATAACCACAAAAAACAAAACAATGAAAAGCCAACGCCAAAAGCAACGCACCTGGCTAGAATCCAAAATGTTTATTTAACAATAAAATTGGTGGAAAATTGCGCAGCCAATTTTGCTAGCGCAGAGGAAAAAACCTACACATTCAAGTTTGAGGGGGTTAAAATTATTGAAAATATCTTTTTTTTTATGGGTGGTGGCCATTTAGGATATATGTAAATATGTATATGTATGCAATTAAAAGAAAATTGCTAATGTTTATTTTTAATACCAAATTGCAGAGTCAGCTACAAAAGAAAAGCGTTGACCAAACCAAAAACAAAGCATGTGCAAATCTGAGCAAATATTTAAATTTTCAAAAAAAGAGTTAAAAGAGTAGAATAGCAGCAAAATGGCGAGAGTAAGAATCCATTTGGGATATGCAATATTAAATTGTGCACTTGGCACTATGAGCAAATATTGCTTTGAAACTAAAACAAACTGATGAAAAGATTTACAAAGACACTATACAATTTCCTACAATGTGAAAAAGCGAAAGATTTATATATTTATTTAGAAACTAAATCGAAAATGAATTAAATTCTTCTTGAATTATAGATAATTTTCGTGCATGCATGTTGGAATTTATGAAGCTTTGGCAGCTGCTCATTAAATTCCACTTATTGAGGTGATTCTCTTTCGGCTCTTTTCTCAAAACCAATTTGATATGCTTTCGCGTATGTTCGAGGAGCCAAGTAAATTAGTTGTTACTCATTAAAGTCGCATTAAATTTACGAGATTTGCTCTAGCTGTGCTTCAAACTTTGCTTAGTTTGCAGTTAAGACCTTTCGCTATGGATGGCTTTTACTTTTCATTTGTTACCCTGATTTTCGACATAGTACTAGGAAAAAAGAGTTCAACTTGGTTTGATTTTCTTTTGTTTTGTTTGTTTGTTTAATGCTTAATGCTTCACTAGCTTTTTTTGAGGGGCTAACTGTTCATTTGAAGTCTAAGCCTCTTATGCGGGCTGTCTTGACGTTGATAAATGAAGGCGATACGTTTGTCAGCGATTTGGCTCTATCTGTAGGTTCTAAACATCATCTTCTACCTAACTAGTAACTTCACTATGCATAACTGTAGCTAACTTGATTCTAAAGTTCATCTGCTCGAAGAATTGTTCTTGCCAGTTGATGTTATTCCCCGTTTGCAAGATGTAAATTTTCTGCTCAATTAAGTTTTCAACATTTTGACAAACATTTGCGCTCATTAGAGCGACTTTGCCTAGAATTATTAATACTTGGCTGCTGCTGCTGTTGCTGCTGCTGCAGCCTACCCAATCTAAGCGAATTCAAACTCAAACCTTACCCAGAGACCAACATCAAGTGGTAGGCAATTTGTGGGTGATTTGCATAAAATGCCTCTCAGCGAACTTTGAGCTACCACTTGAAGAGTGAGTTGTGATTTCCATTTCTTTTTCTTTTACCATTTTTTTTTCAGTTCAGTTCGGTTCAGCTGCTTTTGCCACTTGCCCCGGCTAATGTGTGTTTGGCATCAGTTTCCCTAGCCTTGGTGGAATCTGTCTGTCAGTCAGTCTAAGAGTCGTTGATTTGAATTAATTCATTTGCTTGCCCGTTTGAAACGTTTAACAGTTCATTGAAGCATGTCCGCATTAAAAGGGGCGTGAGCACACTCACTGCAATTTTTTTGGCTCCTAATCACAATTGAGATTAACAGCAAAACAGGGGAAAAAAGGAACAAGCAAAAAAAATGACTGCAGCAGACACTTAATTGAGTGCAGTTGTTGAAAACTGGCTACATAATTGTTCAATTGAAATGATTGAGTGCTGTCCAGTGTCCAGCGTGCCTCTAAAACATCCAGTAATTAGTGCGTCAAGTTATAATTGATTGGAACAACAACTCTGACATAAACGGCGACTGCCATTGATACAACATAGCTTAGATAGGCTTTAATTCGGCTTGTTGCTGGGTTGTGCGTGCAAAAGTGTAAATTAAGCGCAAAACAATCGACAAGCTGTTCCCTCTTATCCGAGCTACGCTCTCTAATCTGGCCCAAACGCCGATAAGTAGACTTCATCCATGCTACGTGCTCATGCAAGCATTGCAAACCTTTTTTCTTTTTCTTTTTGTTTTCAGCCAATTCACCACCATTCGCAACTATGCATAAGTATGGTAGTTACAGCTAGCAATGGCCAATGAAAGCAAACTACCTTTACACACACACACACACATACATGTGAAGTTGTGTGGTTAAAATGCTCTCTGATAATGTGACAATGTTCGCAAAGTGTACAGTTTGTGCATACAAAGAAAGCGACTGCTTGGTATAACTTAAAAACAATTTATTTTATTCGAAAAGTCAGAATAATCTTAATCATAAATTGTTTTCAACCACGCTTTGATGAAATTAGATATTTGCCAGCTGCAAAAAAGTATAACATATATTTATTTATAGATCCCAATGATCTATTTTTCTTTTAAATTTCTTTTCTTTGATTATAATGAAATTAATAACATTTAGCTTTTGCGTTTATTTATAATTGGTAATTTATATGAAGTATGTTTCTTGTTAACTTATTCACTTATTTTAAGCGCTTAAATTTTATACTGAACTGAAATATTATTTTTATATGCTTTTGCTTGTCAACGATCAAATAAAGCTTAACCCACATGAGATACATTATTTTCAAATGTTCGCTCTCTGTATCAATTGATTTTATTTTTTTCTTCTCTTCTTTAGCAAGCTTTATTCACTTATCTGGCACGCTCAGCTGCCATTTATTTAGATAAGTTATTTATTCACACTAGCAGATGCATGTTCTTATTCATCTCCTTCTATTCGTTTTTTATTATCCCCTTGTTCTTAACCCAAAGATACATTTCTTGCAGTCTGCAGCAGATGTGCCACTGCCACTGCCACCACACCCAACCACAACAACAGCAACAACAACATATGGTCTTTGGCATATGCCTGTAGAAGTTTTTCTTTCGCCTTTGGGGCACAGCGAAAGTATAAGCTTCGAGTGCTGTAGTGTAGTTTTTGCTTGCTTATGCAATCCGTCGGATACATTTTCTGCAGCTCCATCATTTGACATGCAAAATGCGCAATAGCACGAACAACGTTCACACAAAGTATGCCCCCCCCCCCCCCCCCCCTCACTTTTGATAGTCCGCCCGTATGTCACAGTGTAACCATTTATTTGGCATTCAACGTTCCACACGCGATTAAGTTGCAGTTGCATCTTTGCGCCTATAAATAAGCACGCCAAACAGTTAACACCATTAACTGCATATTAATTGGCCGAAATAGACACTGGACAAAAATAAAATAACACCAGCAGGATTAAGCGCCACGACAAAGTCGAAATCGTAGTCGATGTCTCGACATTTGCCTCGACATTTGTGCAAATTCCATAGAAGGCGTCGCGTTGCCACATGCGGCAAAGCCTTAAATGGCATTTTGGCGTCTGCTTGTCGCATGTGTATCAAATACACACACAGACAAATATATGCTTTACTTCATCTATCCTCCTATGCAAATGTCAGAGTCGAGTGAAGTGCGAGAGGAACGTTTGGCAATTGTGGCGATAATTGCACATTTGAGGCACGCAAAAATTTACCACACACTTGCCCCTTTTCCGCTGCCTTTGCCTCTTAGTGTACTAATAAATATCAATTGTATATGCACAACAGAACAACAACAACAATGGCAACAGAAACACCCACAATGACATTGTGTTTGCATTTCTTTTGCTGTTCTTACAATACCAATGTAAAAGTATATGTGAATGTTTAATACACACATATCGGCAGTAATTCTACACACATGCATAAATTAAGTGCAATTAGCATAAACAATTTTCAGCTTTTAGCTTTAATCAAGAAGTAGGGAAACTTACAAAGCGGGAATTGCCAGGAGCAAACCAAATGCTATGCAGAACATGCCACATGCAACCAACAAGGAATGCACTGCAAAAATGTTTAATCAAATACAAGAATTCCAAATGCTTAAAGCAGTCGGTGGGTTCACAGTTATAATTTCACCAAATGTGGACAAAAATTGCAAGTTTGATTCTGATTTTCGTGTTCATTGAAATCTTTCCGATTATCTTGAAGTATTTGACTTAATTTTTAAGTATAATTACTATATTAGGTGAGCATTTGTTGACCAGATCTGTGGTTAATTGTATGCACGGTAAAGTGCACCAAGAGCTGCAAAGAACACTACATTCGCAGAGGATATGGATTGCTGTTTCTTGTTGCTCTTCAGAGAATCTGCAGGTATGCGTATCTAAAACCTACTTATTTTTAAGTCAATTAATTTGTAAACTATATATTTTTTTAATAGTATTAAACTCTTGTTGTTCTCTTTATTGAAGAAATAAAATACATTTGTGGTGTACTTTAAGAAAGTAATTCGAAAAGCAAATTCAACTAATTATTTAAACTAGTGGTTAAAATTTAATTACCATATTAATTTTTTAACCTTTACCTGTTAAATTTCATGTATTAGTATTACAATTTTAATTGGTTGAGAAATATTTTTCTGATATTATGATATAAACTGATAAACTTGCATTCTGCACATCATAATTAAAACCTTTTCCTCATGATATGTCATCATATTTATTTATTTATTCATTTATTTTCATCATTTCCATATTTTTGTTCATCTTCTGTTTTCGAATATACATTATTATGATTCTATTTATGCAGAAATTCTAGAAGTCTTTTCTGGATTCTTAACTTTGAAGTCATGGTAACGAATTTCGCACAGATTTAAGTGAAATATTATGTGCAAAGAGTCAAAATTCAATTGAATTTAAGAATTATGACTTAATGCTGCAGCTGTTTTCAGGGAATCAATGATTCAAAAGTTTCAAACAACATTCGCAACCGATAAGATATGCCATGAATTGAAGCCACGGACACAAAGATAAGTAAGCGTACAAACACAAATCCACAAGTATTCGAAGCGAGGAGGAGCCACTGAAAACGAACCCTCAACTACAAATTTCAGCCTGGCCAGAGACCCATCAACTGCACATGGTCAGTGTTTGCTTACACTTTTAACAAGTACTGCCCATAAATACTTATGAATACATAAGCAATTGGTATATAAATATATTCATACATACATATATATATATATATATATATATATATGCCAAAAATGCGTTTCTGGAACGTACAATGTGTGGTATTTAAATGCCGTTTTGTTTAATGGTTTGTACGAAATACAAAAGTAAATATGGTAAAGCAATTGCAGGTAAATATATACAAATATTTATGAAATTTAAATAAATTTCTCTCTGCTCAACAACGAAAAATGCACAAGGTACATAAAGTAACAACAAAAACCGAAAATATTTATTTACTTGACTGAAATATTTCACCTTAAAATATTATTGAAAGCAAGCAGCCTTTGTGCAGGAACAGAGAATGTTATTATTTGTTAACATTCAGACAAAAATAGCTTTTTACATCATAATACGTGTACATAATACAATCAATAAAATACTAAACTGCATTGTAACAAACAAATTGTTTGAGATCTAATTTGTTTGTTTCCATGCTAGAAAGCAGTAAAGTTTTTGATAATATTCAAAGTGTCTTCGTAATAAATTCTTTTAATGTATGATGTGACATTTATTACTAATACTAGATTATTAGTTGTGTACACAATTCATCAACAAAATCAAAATATTTGTCTATCGTTTAACATTTGTGGCCTCACTTGAGTAGCTTAATTCGAAATTTCTTGTTGATTGAGAATCTTCCAACTAACAACTAAATACCAATTCAAATTGTATCTTCCGATTGTGCGTTGTAATTGCGTGCAGCGCATTTGGCAGTCGTTATGAGCCAATAAAAATTGTAAGCTATTGCTATTAATTGGTCGCAATGTGGAGCTTATCGCCGCAGCCACCCATTCGAAGTGGGTCAAAGTTGCTATGGGGTTCAAATCCCTACCGCAACTCATAAATTTGTGTGTGGCGGCAAACATATGTGTGCTTGTTAAGTAATAAATATAGACCATAGCTGAAACAAAAAACAGAGGCACCAGACATCAAACACTAATGGCAGCTTTCGGTTTCGCTGTACAAATTTGCTGCATTTGGTGGCATTCATTATGTGCCTTGGGGCTCTACTTGCATCATCGCGATGAGCATCATAAAGAATAATATAAACAAGAACAGAAACATAGAAACACCACACCCAACAACATATACCAATTGTTATCATTGGGATTGTTAGATAAAAGTGACAAATTTATATTCGACTTATTGTTTTATGTTTATGTACAACAAATGAATATTATGGAATGGTTGGGAAGACCAAACACTTGGGGTGAGATTTATGTTCTGTGGTAGTGGGTTAATTAAACTGTATGAAACAAAAAGAAAATAAGAGTAAACGTACTTTGAGCGTGTTGGTTATAAGAATTTGAGCTACAACTGAAACTGAACTTGTCTGCAAAATTAAAAAAAAAAAAAGAAACAAAATTTATAAGAATATAGACAGATTAAAGCGCTGGTTATTAACAAATGCATTAATGAAAATGAACAGATAATTTTGGTTTTAAAAGCCACAAATTAGTTGCCCTGCAAACCTATCAACCAGATGTTTTGTTCAAACAGCAGCTGTCACACTTTTGCCATCAATTGAAATTTCTTAAATCGTTTAACGAAGTTCACAGACATGCATTTTTGTAAGTAGCACACAAATGGTTCCAGCATGAAAGCAACTTTAAACACATTTAAGTTGACATCATCAATGAATTTAGACTGTTTTGGATGTGAGTGATCGACAAACGGAACGGAAATCAATTGAAGCACAGCAGACATTTTATATTGGAGCATGATTACTAGAATGGATTATGTGTGAAAAAGCCGTTATCAAAAAATATATGTAAATGATTTAAGAGTTCATATTCATTAGAGTAAGTTCATTTGAAAACAGTTGAAAGAATTTTATTAATTGAAAACCTTGAGTAAATACCAGATGACTCTTTCAGAGCTTGAGTCATATACAACATACATATGTCCTAATTAACTAACTAACTGACAGCAAAGACATGTGGTATATTCTCGTCCTCGCCAGATACACGGAACGAATGTAATGTGCACAAAGAGATAAGCCAAAAGCAGCAGTAGCATCAGCATCAGCATCAGCATCAACAGCAATAACAATGACTAACAACTGTAAGGGATAAAAAATTGCACACACACACACACACAAAGATATACAACAGATAAAGATGTGCGACAATGTAAATCCAGTTGAGATACATCCCCATACACAAAAAAAAGTAATGCATGTACTAAAGTATATGAAATACAAGGCAGTAGAGTAACTGAAATCCCTCCGAAGCTTACACATGACATAAGGTACCACAGGGAGAGAAAGAGTGAAAGATAGAGAAAGAGGGAGAGGGAGAGAGATGTACTCTGGCTGAGTGTGCTTCTTTGAATCTCAGTCCAGGGTCTTTAAACACTGACAGGGCAACAAGCAAATAAAGCGACAACAACTTTACACAAACAAACTACAAGAGAAGTCCTGTGTGAATGAGTACTCAAGTGAGTACTCGAATACTCACACTTGCCCCCACCCCCTTTGCGCAAGCAACTAAATCTGCGAAGTAAAAGATTCAATAAAATGCAAAGTAAATAATAATAAACGACCTTCGCTGGCGGCTGCTGAGAATCTCTTCTCTTTCGCCTTTAGCCATTTGACAGCCAAGCGTGGGATATTAAAAAGTATGGTTGAGTTGCGATTGGAGGGATGTCAACAAAATAAAGACATTCTTCTTTGTATTTGTAGGGAGACACCGTATATGTAAGTGTATGTAATGTGAGATGCAAAGTGTATAAATATTTACATACACACGTACATAGCTTATCGGTGTGGTGTTATGTTAAGAAAAAATGTCAAGTCTGTTGCAAGCAGTTTAATGATAAGACACATGCTAATTTCATTATCACACTAAGTGCCACATGATGATGACAAAACCGATGACGAGTAGTCAACTAGAAATATGTATGAATGTTGCTTTTGAAGGGACGAGATGACTGTATAATATTTTAATCCTCCTAACATCAACATTTACAAACTATTTATGCTGTTTACTATGTACGATGCTTCTGTTATTGAAAAAATAATTGCCAAATCAAAATGTTTGATTCCGTAAAATTTAAATCGATTTGCTGTCTACATAACAATATTTTTATTTTATAAATTTCAATTAAAATAACTAAATTTTCACATCATCTGTTTTATTTTTTTTTATACACGTTTTCAGTATAAATATTCACATATTTAGTTCGATGTTTTGTTTTTGTTTCATTTCGTAGCTGTTTTGCTTATTTTGTTTTGCAGTTTTACACTAAAAAAAAACCTTTCTTATTTTTTTGGCGCATGCAGCACAAACTTTTGCTTAACGCCGTCGTTATAGTTTCCCAAACCCACAATAATAACACAGCAACAATGTGTACTAAACAACAAAAGACGAAAAGAAATAACGTTGGTTTATGTATATTTAGTCTACATAAAAGTATCGAATACGCGATATACAGCGACCGATTGTAGTGTAAAATGATATTTACCGCATTAAACGGATTACAAATCGCACAAATAAATGATGAAAAGAAAAACTCTGCCAAAAAAAAGGGCACACAGTTTTAAACGTGACTGTTGCAAAGAATTTTATTTCGTTTATCACACACACAAATTTTTGACATGTTGACGAAGTCGCCGACGTCGCGGCGTCGCGACGTTGACAAAAATTATTATTATAAATACGACCTTATTACTCTTGTTACTTTCGTTTGTTCTACAACCGTTTTTCGCGTTTTGGGCTGTTTTTGGACGGTTTTTGCTGGTTTTGGGTTTTATATTTCACTTCTTGGGAAGCGAAGAAGTAAGCGCACATTAATGGAAAAATGGAAAAAGCATTGAAGCTAGAAGAAACACGACACTCAACACGTAAAATCACAATTTGTTGTTGTTTTTCTTTTTGACTTTTGTGTATTTGCATGTATCTTACGGATGCAAATCTATTTATCTTTCATTTCGTTGGCCACTGCCGGCTGGCTGATCGCGTTCTACATGAAAAACGCAACCAACTTACGCGCCGGTATCTCGTAAACTGACCCAACAACAATGCCGGGACCCATGCGTTTACTGAGCGTCTCTCGCAGTCTGTCGCAGTCCCAGTCGACGTCAACGTCTCTGTCGGCGTCAACAGCGACGTCAACGTTGCTGCAGCCACTTTGCGCTCAAAAAACTCCAATAGCACGAAACGAAACTTGTTCTCCCCGCAAATCCACAAGTATTACTACACAACAAGCACACACTCACTTGCACTCATTCATACTCTCACACTTACACTCACACTCACACACACACACACATACTTGCTAGCAGACTCACGCATGGAATGAGGGAGAACTTGTTGCTAGCATTTTGAGTTTTGTTTATGCTACATGTAAATATATGTTTGTTTGAATCAGTTTTCCTTTTTCTTTTTCTTTTTTTTGCGCTTTTTTGCGCTTTTTTGCCCATCTTTTGTCTCTCGGAGCTTCGCTTCTGGCTCATGCTCATTAAGTGGTTGTCTCGTGAGCATGAGTGGGGCTTGTCTGCCGGCCAATTGAGTGGCGCTCTTGAGTGTTTGTTGTTGTTATGCTCGTAACAATCCAATGAGCTTCACCATTTGCCTTGTTTATTGCTACAGTTTTTTTTTCGGTTTCGGTTTTTGTTGTGACTTTTTTCGATACAATTTATAAATGCATTTGAATGGGGTCTGCTTTGTTGTTTTTATTTTCGTTTTTTATCGTTTTTTTTGGTTGTTTTTATTTGAGTTTTATGACATGAGTATAACACGCATATTTTTTTGCGATCGCCCCCTTTTTTTTGGGGCTTTGAATGAGTTCAGGGGAATGAGTCACGGACGGCTTGTGGATTATAATGAAGCATTGAAGGATTTATTGGATATATCTATTTTAATATACAGCCACAAGTGTGACCATGAAAGTGTAGATTAAAAATGTGTGATTATTTTTATAGTTATACTGTGTACTAGAAACGCAAATATAAGAACTTTATTTTGTGTGTTATAATTGTTATTTCTTGAATGATATTCTAAAAAGGTAAACTTAATAAACAATTCCCCCATCACCAATATCTTTTGTCAAACTGCTGCAAATTAACATCATTTAACAATATCATAGTTTCCTGTAAAAATAAAGTTCTTGCAAATGCCACAAATATTCTAAATGCCTTTTTCGCAATTAAAGTAAAAAACCAGAATCTAATTTTGTTGCCAAAGATATTCACCATCTGAAGCACTTCCTGCTTTACTCAACTCCCAAACAGAGGAATCAGATATATATTTTTTTTTGCTACACATACATATATATTTCTTTATAAATGAGGAAAACTGCATCGTATAGTGAGAAATAAGTCAATTTCTACAGCAGTTGGTTTGTCAACTAACAACTTCATTGAAAAAGACAAATCCAAGCGTCTGAGAGATGATTTTATGAAATGGCAAAAAGTCAAATGCAAAATACATTTTTTTTTCGCCACTTCACACACACACACACACATACAGACAAACGAATCGTCATCGCTGTAACACGTGACAAAGTGTGAAAATGCTTGCAACGAGTTTATCATAAGCGAAGACATTCTTCTTCTTCTTCTTGTTCATTTTTGTTTTTAAATTTTATCCAGCAGTGACATTGTCAGTGGATTTGCACACTTTCTGCACTCGGCAAAGGACGCGGCACAAAAATTTATTAACTGCAGACGCGACACCACGGACGAACGAGCTTTGGACGGACCAAAAAACAACAACAACAACTTTAACTGCAAAACTGCTCCATTGGACGACACTTTTATTTGACTTTCATTTGCTTATGTATGTACATATGGTTTTCTAAGTTTTTTTTTCATTTTATATATTTCTATTTCGAAGTGTCGCTGGAAAATCTATTTTGAGCGCATAATTTTTCACGCTGCCACCTTTTGCGGCAGCATTTCCTTTCCTTTCATTTTTTTTCCTTTGCTTTCTATATGCACACATATTTCTTACACTTAAGTCGATTTGTCGTCTGCTTGGTATAGAGAGAGAAAAAAAAAACTAAAACGACTTATAGCTATCTGTGACATGTTTTTCCTGCATTTGTAAAATGAATTTTGTGGGATGCAAATTAAGTCGAATTTTCTTTATGTTTTGAAAATTTATCAACTGCCAACAAAAATAAAAGCTACAAATCAATTTATATACATTAACTGCTCAATTATAAGTTTCGATTAATTTAAAGAGAAAAACTAAAATATTTGAATCTTCCAATACTAAGTGCAGTTCTAACATTTCAAAGTTAGTTTTCGACAATTTTTTATGCCATTTAACGCGGCAGCAAAGTCAATTAAATAACAATTTCGTAAAATTTGTATACACCTTTTATTTGGATGCCCTAAATGCTTACCCTCTACTATGCATATAGTTAAAAAGGGCAACCGAAATGAAATATTTATGAAATGCGCCCAATACCAATTCGCTTAAAAGGCTAAAAAAATGTTTAAAACGTTTCGTTGCACACAAAATGGCGCTGGCAGACATTGAACCAAAATGGACAAATAAAAAAAATAGAAGCATAAAACGATGACAGCGAAAATATATTGGCCCAAGCTTGTGTGTGTGTGTGTGTTTTTGTATGTGTGCGCTGTGTCAATATAACTGAACACGTTTGACAATTATACACGGTTACATTTCGTGGCATATTGGTGCAGTTTTTGCAAACAAGAAATACTACAACAACACACACAAAGTGGTCGACAACGAAGTCAAAACGACAACGAGAGCAATGTGTGTGGTATCGGAAGGGGTGGCTTATGCACCCCCGGAGCTAAGCTACAATCATAGCCAAAGTAATCACATGGAGCAGCACACTGAAAACCAAAACCATAGGTAAAACTATGGCCAAAGCAGACCCACAGCCAAAGCTAAAGCCAAAGCCATTTTAGCGTGACAATCAATTGATTTCCCAAGTGGATGGCGGAAAAATATTTTGCTTGTATATATGTGTGCTTTTCCATCCTTTTTTATTTCTCTTAGAATTGCAGTTTATTTATTTTTTTTCGTTCTCATTGTCAATTTTGACAGTTTTTCTGCAATTGGTGATCAATAAATCATTTGCAGTTTCCTCAGTTTGCCTAATTTAAAGAAAATCTAATAACACACAAAAATTTGAAATCATTGTTAATATGGTAAAAGGTTTTTATAACTGACCAAATGTCGTAAAATATTGTCCTCGATTTGCTGTTTCAATTTTCATTACATTATTTATATTCACATATGTACAGTTTGTTGTTTTCAACCCTCAAGTGACATGCTTTTAACGCGCATTTTTATTATTACTATTATTTTGTACTTTATTTTTTTGGTTTCAATTTGTGTTTGCAAAACTTTTAATATTAGTCAATTGGAAATTGGTTTTTTGTGTTGAGTTAACCCAAAATAAATCAGAATATTAAAGTTATATGTATATTTATTTATCTTGTATCGTATATCGCTATGATTCTTATTATGTTTTGTATTTTATTTTATGTTTGCTTGTTGACGATGGGCTGCAAACCTTTTAATAGTCAATTGGAATTGGTTTGTGTCACAACTTAATACAAAGTTAACTCAGCATAAGAAATGAAGTGCTTTTGGGGATGCATAAGAACAATCTTACAGTGATCAATGTATGCAGATCATTGCATACTTCTAGGTGGTATATATAAGTCAATATTTGTGCACAATTCGGTAAAAGAGATAAAGCCTACAAGGAGGGAGCGGGGGCCCATTGTTATAGATATACTAACAAACAAGTAAGAAGGCTAGACGATACCCTGATCCCTATACCTTACGCGTACAGTCAGTGTTTGCAAATATGTGTGTTTGTATGTACGCACATACTGCATACTGCATACACAAATTCAATGTCCCATATCTCCGGTGTTTCTTAACCGATTTTAATAAAATTTTCACAGATTGTCATTATTTTGTTCATTATTTCAAACGCCATCTTAAAGTTTTCAAAATTCAAGATTTTGTTGTTATCGATCCCATGTGTATATCGAAAACGGGATGAGTTATCGAAAATCAAAAACAAACTTGTACTGCCTAGGGATTAGGCGAGCTTAAGTTCAAAATCTGGAGTCTCTAGCTCTTATAGTCTCTGAGATCGGTTGGCTCATACATACGGACAGACGGACGGACAGACGGACGGACATATATATATCGACTCGGCGGTTGATGCTTATCAAGAATATATATACTTTATGGGGTCGGAGAAGCTTCATTCTGCCCGTTACATACTTTTGCACAAAACCATTAAACCCATTTTTCCCATTTTTAATGGGATCAGGGTATAAAAAGCTAAGACAAGCTTTAAAAAAAGCCAAAAGTGCCTTTAAATGAGTAACGGCAGTTTTTCCAAGAAGCTGTTTTAATTAAAATCATTGCATACAGCATAGGCGGTATATTAAAATCAGTGCATAAATTTGAGTTTTTAATTAATTAAATTCGCTTAAAATATGGAATCTAATTGAATAAGAAATCTTTAAAGCAGACAATTTAAACATTTACCTAATGATTAATAGTCTATTATAGGCTATGTAGCAATTAGAGCCTGGGAAGAACGCGAGCCTTAAAGCCGGGATGGCGCAAACTATCTTTATTTTACTCTTCTTATTTTTATAAAAAGCGGCTTTGCACGCATAATTTTTAGCACAATGGTATTAACATTTATACATTCTTATTCAAATATTAAAGTTTGTTGTCCTCTATATAAGATATTTAAGCATCGTTTATAAACATCAGGCTGTCATAAATCATCGAATTGAAGGCAAACAAGCTAACCCAACTTCGTTCACGCTGCGTATGAGTGATTTATTGAAGAATTTTTGTAAATCGAAATTGATTTGATTGTGTTTGGGGTGCATTATAAACTTAACTAAACTGCATCGACGTTGCTGCAACAACAACAATAACAACAACACTACCTATTCAAAAGCAACAACATTTTTTACAAGCCCAACTGACCACACCTAAAGTTCTCTCCGGCCAAAGCTAGACATGCAACAACAATGGAGCTGCAAGAAAGGGGCCAAGTGAACTCAAGGACAACAATGATGACGACAAGGAGGGCAAACATAGCCAGGCGGCTGCAAAAGCAACAGCAGCAGCTGCTATTGTGGCCAAGACCAGTGGTCATAAGGGGTTAAACGACTTGGCTATGAATGTGTGTGTGTGTGTGTCCGGCGTCAATATCGACCACATGTGGTTAAATTATGGCAAGTAGAAATGTGCGCAGTGTCAGAGCCCCAAGGGATACCAGTTAGCTTCCACCATGTGGCTTTTGCAATTTCAATGCGTTTTTCGCCACATTTATTTTGCTATTTTAACAGTTTAACAGGAAATCAATGAAACATATTTCACAGCGCAAAGCAATTGCTTTTTAGTTGTGGCCCAATCCGAACCAAAACTGACCATTTTCAATGCACTAACATAGTATGAGCGTCAATATGCTTGTACATATGTATGTGTGTATGCAGTTTAAAGGGTGCGCAATGTTACTGCGTTGGCTTAAGTGGCCGACACAAAACTCGATTTTCCTTAGACCGAGAGACAACATTTCTCGCGTAATTACCCTTGTTGCTCTGGAGTCAACTCTACAGTACTCAAAAGTCTTTGATTATTTGCCCAATGAGGCAGTTCATTCTGTGGCACATACACATACGTTGTGGCACATACGCACGCTGATATCTAGTGTGAAAACTGGGGAGAGATAAGAGACAAGTTTGGCAAATTGTCGTGTGTCAACCTTGTTGAGCCTGAGAATTCCTTTTGCACATAGCCTGCGGCTTTAAAGTGCATCCCAAAGGCACATTGACATGAAATTGATGTGGTCATGCATCATCATCATTTGTGTGCCCCGAAGTTTATCTATTGGGCAAATAAGGGATGGCTAGGGGCTTACAGAGGAAATGTCAACTTTGTTTCTAATTGCAAAAGCATTCTGATGGACAGGTATCTATAAGCAATTGCATTCGGTAGTTAGCTAATGGAAGATTTGTCACGTGCGTTTTACATATTTTGTCGAAAGTTCTGACAAGTTGACATAAGGTGGTGGGTTTTAAGAAAAGCGCAAAATAAAGATCCTTTTGTAGGTTTTTGGTGTCTACTATTTTTACTAATTAAAAGCTAAAATGTTTCTTGTTTATTATTAAATAATTTCATTAACATCAAAAAGGTGCCAAAACGTGGCTATTATTTAATTATTTGCAGCCAATTTTTGACATGGCGTATACTCAATACAAATAATGCGAGTCAACTAAAATAGAATGAATGAATAGAATAAAATAAAATGAGTCAACTAAAATAGAGCTCTCGCCCGTTGCCCTTTAATTTCAATTTTTAAGATATTCTTTTCAACACTTCACAGCAAAAGGACATTTTTGTGGTCAATTAACCGCATTGCACGTTGCGGCCTAGAGGGATCTGGTTCTGGTCAGTGCTAGCAGTCGTAGTATTAGCATTCTAGCCCGTTTTGAGCAAACTTTCTCCCACATCAGCCGGTATGTGTTGGTGTGTGTGTGTCTCAGTGTGTTCATAGCTATTGGGAGACTCCATTTAAACAGAGTGAACCGCTCTATAAAGCGTTTATTTGAACACACAGAGAAAGTTTTTCTTTTGCGCTTCTCCTTTACGCTGCTCCATTTTTGCGCTGGTTTCCTGATAATTGTTTTAAGTTGCATTTATTTAAACTTCTCTCTATGCTGAAAACTCCCTCGCGTTTGGGCGCTTGACTAACTTTGCCAGCTTGTTGAAAAAGTTTTTTTAATTCTATTTTGCTCATTTTTCTGTTTTACCAGCACGTTGTTAATTTTATTAAAGTTTTCCTTATCACATTTTTTTTCGTCGGTTGCAAACCTGCATAACAAGCACAAATTTTTCAGTTTTTCAAAGCCGCATGGCAAAAAAAAATGTAAAAAAAAAACGTTCAAACGTTGAGCTAGTTGTGTTGCTAAGGTGCTTTTGTTGTCACTTAATTAAATATTTATAATATGAAAGAAACGTAGAATTTTATAAAAAAAAAAACACTTAATAAAGCTCTTCAAGTTAAAAGTTTGAAAATAACTTATAATAACTGTTTTAACTGGTAGTAGGATCGACTTAATTCCATTGACAAGGAAAATAAATGACAAAGCAAAGATAGAGAGAATAATCTCATATTTAAATCACACAGTATACAAGACAAACAGTAAATATATTGATGTCTTTTGTTTGGCAGATTAAAATTTTAAATGCTCTTCGAAGTGCAAATTTATGAACACAAAAGAGATTTTAGGAAAAGCTTACTAAAAATTGTATATTACATGCACAAAATAAAGTAGCAATAAATCCAGAGACAGAGGCGAGAACGTTATAAGCTTACTGGATGGGCTAAGCATGAAGTTGTTTTGATGTGGATTTATATTAAGATAGTAGATTGTGTTTGGCCACATTAGCATATGCCTCCATGTTGCATTTTAGAGTAAGCAAGAAACGAAAACAGCACAGCGCACTGTTAAGAAAGAGCTTTGCCTTAGGCAAAGCACGTTAAGCCCTTAACGCCTGACATCTTAAGCCAACTCTCTCTCTCCCTCTCTCTCTCTCTCTCTCTCTTTTTTTCTGGCTCTTCCACTCAAGTGTCATATTTATGCGCACTTTGTTGCAAACATATATTACTATGCCGCTCACTTGTTGTTTCTTTGTCGCTACTTACTAACAAACAAGCAAACACAGAGAATATATTGTATCGTTTTATAGCAATGCTTTTTGCTGCTTTCATCTTGTTTCTTGTTTCTTGCTTCTTGCTGTTTTTTCTTATTGCTTGCTGTGTATCGATTTTTGTCTCGGCTTAGCCCAGTTGCCCAAAAGTATGCTACACAGCATACACAAACAATATGTGCATTTTATGCGCTTTGATATTGTATACAATCGCCGCACCCGCAACGAGTTAAATATGTACATATACATGTTTGTGCATATATATGTATATATCCATTGTTTGCACACTCTGTGACATTTTTATGCGGCTAAACTTTGTTGCATCAAATTTACGGAGCGTATGAGTAACGACAGTTGTTGCCATCCGCCGCCCATCACATTTGTGGGAAATATTTTGTTGTTATTCCCGTTGTTGATGTTGTTTTGCAAAACGAAACGAACGATATTTGTCGTAAAAAGCACACTTGCGTTTATTAACCATCAGCCGAAACCCACAACAATCCAACACACAACCCCAAACACCAATTAAACTCCCAACTGCCAAGAAACCCCAAAATACAATGGCGAAAAATGAGAAAGCAAAAGGCATTCAACATTTTCCATTGTGTTTGTTTTTTGCGATTTGTTTTGTTAAGTTCATAACATGAAAATGTAATTGAATAATATACTATGTATGTTCGATTGTGCTGAGAAATCTAAATACTGATAGAAAAGTTGTTGGATAGAATAATAATAGTTGGTATTTAAAAGACTAGAGCAATTTTTGAAATAAACAATCGTTGAATTTTTTCAATTTAAATTTGTACACATCCTTCTACAGCAAATCCGATTATTATTATAAAACGATAAAGCATTTAAGTCTTTGTATTTTGGGAAGAGCTTCGAGTTCGATCATCATTTGCATCTGCAGCGCAATCTCTGTGCTCGAAGGAGGAAATTTGAAATTATTTATGCTTCTAATGATTCTATACAAAGAGCTCGTCCTCCACCCAAAAACACTTTCAGCACTGATTTGATTACCTCTACAAATTACTTGCTGAAAAAGTTTGAGCACACTTCCACTTTGCAAATATAATTGCACAAAAAAAAGTACGCACACACACACACACACACACACACACAGAGAGACATGAAAATCGCACATACACACGAAAAGTATCCTCGAAAAATGTATAAAAGTTGAGTGGATGCTTGAACTGGCGAAGCTAAAACAAATTGGAGGCCATACAAATTACAACAGCGGCAAAAAGTCACGGGCTGCAAGTCAATACGAATTTCCATAAGAAAATTCGCCCGCAAGCGACGAAAGACATTATGAAAAAGTTGCACAGAACACGCAAGGAGTTCGTGAATGAAGAAGTAAAGTTATGTATATAAATAAGAGTAAGCTCGTGACAGACTTACCGTCATGTATTCATCCAAACGGTGCTTCCAATTGTCAGATCTATCGATTAGATTGTTCCATTGCTCGGAAAGTTTGCCAACCTCGCGTCGTATGCTGCGTGCCAGTTCACGGCTCTGCTCCTCCGCGGACATGTAACGCGAGTCGGAATCATGGGCGGCTGTAAAAACACAAGGCGAAAGGCAAATTGAGAATTCGTGCGTGAGTGAATAAAGTGCAAAGAAATTACAAGGAAAAAAAAAAAAATTATAATCGACAGACAGTCTCGTAAGGTACTAGGCAAAAAACAATAATTGCACCTGCTAACAAATTTGAGAAGCGGCTTCTCCCTGCCTTGTTCCGCATCCCCCCCACACACACACACTCTTTTGATGGCACGTAGCATTCAACTTTATGAATAAGATATGATTTTATGGTTCTTAATGTCTCCCGACAGCGATGATTATGCTGATACTAGCAGAAGAAAGGGACGTGGAGGTGGAGGCGACTTTGATTATGCTGATAGCGCACAGTGATTAAATTTGCAATGAAATAATCTCAAAGCTTGTCTCAAGTGTCGAGCAATTGTCGAGAGTTGGGCATATCTAAATAACAGATACGCTCCAGGGATAAACCAAAGCTCAAAACTTGGCTGAAATTCAATCAAGTTAACAGATTATCTTTCCATTCCGATGCAAGAACTTGAAGCTCGAAAGCTCAAGTTAAGATTAAGTCCCTTAAGTGGCTTATCATATTCATATATACATATATATTTAAATAATCGATTATTCGATTTCCGCATACAAGGAAGGACGGTCAGCAAGAACTAAGTTAAGCAATATCCTCTTTGCTTGGCAAATGCAAGACCAAATCGACAGCCAATGCTAAAAAAAAAAAAAGATAGAAACTTAACAAGAAAACATAATAGAAGCGTCATGAAACATGAAAGACAGCCTGACATGCATGTGGCGCAAATGAAAGAGAAGGCAGAGAGCTGAGAAGCAGAGCAGCAGAGAGTGACAAGTGGCAGCTTGAAGCTTGTAGCATTGAGAACTTCTCTGTGCTGACACTGAGAAGAAGAAGTATGACAACAACAACAGAAGCAGTGGCTTCTGTGGCAGCAGAGCATCCATGAATGTCAGGAGCCGTTGGCTTAATCTGAATTTAATTTAATGCACGAATGGAGACGGCGGAGAGCTTGGTACAACTTTTATGGCACCCAGAACTGAACCGGAGACGTTTGCTCCGGTTTGTCGGACAGTCGACATCTGGGGTAATATGGCACTAAGCAAATATCAGAACTGAAATTCTTTTGAGGACGCGCCCGTTGGCTCTGGCAAGCCTGTTGTAATATTCAAATTCAATTTGAGATTGAGTTTATCGCAACGATTTTTTTCTGCTTTTGGCGCGCCTCACGGACATTTCCTGATGGAAACAAACATAAATGAAGATAAAGTCGGAGAAAAAGACAAATGAACGGCAGACAAAAACTTTGCTTTTGTTTTACATTGATTTCCATTTGTTATATGACGACTTTTTTTTTTTTAAGCCCAGACTTGAACATTTTTCGGAAAAATTCAATTTTGTCAACTGCAGCAAAGGGAAAACAGATCAAATTTTGAACCAGAATATTATTTGTTTAAACTAGGTTAAAAGCAAAAGTAAATTTTTAACTAAGTTTCAAGAAAGAAAAGTTTCAAGTTGTTTCAAATGACAATTAAATGAGTCCAACTGGACAAAAAACAAAGCTTTATTTCAATTAACATAAAATGTAGTGCACACATTGGGACAGACAGACCAGCCAGCCACACAGATTAAACAACATTGGTACAAATCTCGTGCACAGCTAAAATCAAAGTTTCAAAAGCCACACTGAAATACCTAACTTAATGGAATAACCACACACCCACACACACACACATTTAGAGCAACTGTAAATGGTTGGCACTAATAGCGTACTAATCGCACTAATTGCTTTCGTTGCAATTATCGTTTGACGCCTTTTGGTAGGGTGGCAGCAGGGCGTGGCTATTGGCGATCTGTCGCCCTGTCTGGTGCTGTAAATGAAAACAACAAAAGCAAAGCTCAGGCCACATTGCCATTTGTCAGCTGTAGCTAAAAGAAAAGTTCAGCTCCAAATACACCGAGAGAAAAATAGAATACCAAATGCAATGGAATAACAACAAAATCAATTGGCAATTCCGCAGCAGCAGCAGCAGTTGCCTACTTTAAGGCGCCTCACGTGCCACAAACTTTGTGGGCGCTTCTCTACTCATGTGTGCCCGTGTGTGTGTGTGTGTGATAGTGTGGTTTGGTCAGCTGTTGGTCAGCTTAAAGGGCTGTAGGAAAGAGCCCCATTGAGTTCGTAGTCGTACATGTTGTTGTTTGATTTTGAGATGTGCCATACAAATTGTAATCGCAGTGAATGGCATTTGTTGAATGACGATGAGCTCTTTGGATGTTGTTAAAATTGACTGAAAAGGGAACTAGGAGGAACGAATTGCGGTAATAAGTATTTAAAAGTTTAGGACCAAGATCAAAACAAGCTTTAAATTGTTTTAAAATTCTTCATTTACTATCTGGCCAACATAATACATAATAATTTAATGGGTTAGGGGTCGTAAAAACTTACCCTCCGTATCGCTGGTATCCGTAATGGGCGCCTCGCTGGCAATATACTGACGGCCGCTCGTTAAATTGCTCTCAACAATTGGGCGTTTATCCTCCAACTGACGCCGAAAAGCTTTATGATCATCCTGCAAGCAAACAAAAGAAATGAGAATTTTGTTGTTGTTGTTGCTGTTGTGGCTAGCTATAACGGTTGTTGGCTTGTGCCAAATAAACTATAGAATAGAGTGTGTACAATAGTTGTCAATGCTGCAAAAGATTTATTTATTTTAGCCAAAAACTGATGCAGCCACAAATAAAACAAATAATGCCTCCATTGCTGCCCGCCATTAATAATTTTGCCCCATATAGGTCATATATATACACAGTACTTCTGCACTGGCTGTTCAAAATAAAATAAAACGAGCATTTCAAGTGCCTGACTCCAATAAAACATCATGAAGAGAGCTCACAATAAATTTCCTATTTAATGCATTTAGTTTTAAAATGAAAATAAAAATACAAATAAATAAATGCAACAAAACATTCGCTTGCGAATCAAATGAAAGGCAATATGAAATACAAGCCAAATTCTTTTTAGAGTTTGTTAGTACTCAAGAGCTTGCTACCCCCTCCCCCCACTACCCTACCCTCTCCTCACTCCACACCCTGTTCGCCAAACACACTACACAAGCCGAAATGTAAATGTCCGGCAGACCGTAACTTAGTGGCAGGCAATAGATTTTCAGAGCCTGCAATTGTTCCAAGGGTGAAAGTAGATTCACTTTTTATACCCTGATCCCATTAAAAATGGGAAAAGAAAAAATGGTTTTGTGCACAAGTATGTAACAGGCAGAAGGAAGCATCTCCGACCCCATAAAGTATATATATTATTGATAAGCATCAACAGCCGAGTTGATATAGCCATGTCCGTCTGTCCGTCCGTCTGTCCGTATGTATGAGCCAACCGATCTCAGAGACTGACTATAAGAGCTAGAGACTCCAGATTTCGAAATTAAGCTCGCCAAATCCCTAGGCAGTACAAGTTTGATATTTCGATTTTCGATAACTCTTCCCGTTTCCGATATACACATGGGATCGATAACAATAAAATCTTGAATTTGAAAAACTTTGAGACGCCGTTTGAAACATTAACCAAAATAATGACAATCTTTGAAACTTTTATTGACATCGGTTAAGAAACACCGAAGATATGGAACCTTGAAGTTGATTGTGCAGTATGCAGTATGTGCGTAATCACACGCACACATACTAGCAAGCACTGACTGTACGCGTAAGGTATAGGGATCAGGGTACCGTCTAGTCGGGATTTCTCGACTAGAGCCTTCTTACTTGTTTTTTGTTCTGCTGCTGCGCTTCCCAGCTCACACAGCAGGATTGCAAGTGGCAAGTGTGTGAAAGCTGGGGGTAAGTGTAATTCAAGTGGCGCACGCTGTGTTAGACAGTGTTTCCCCATTTTCAACTGGCCGTGCCGGGCCAAGACTGGCTGTTGCCGATTGCTATTCTTGAGATTCTTTCTTTCTGCGTTGGCAAGACCTTAAGTGATTTCCGGCACATACATACATTCATTTATGTATTTTATGTGCTTGCTGCATGTGAGTGTGAATGTTTTTGACATAACAAGCATCATTTAACAATTATTTAAGAATTCGCAGCCAGAGCAGTTTAGCCAAGTGGCCTTTTCAGTTCAACAACGCAACGCAATTCGGTCAAGTTTGGCTAGTTAGGTTGGATAGACTCGAGATTCGAGAGGCATAAGAATCCTGTTGAATCAATGGCTGACCATAAAAAAGCGAAAGCAATGTGAATGTGCCTATAAAAAACATTGACGCAGGAACTGTTTTATTATGTATTGGATACAGCATACAGTATTGAATGCCAGCCTCAAATCATCAATCTCAAACTCCCCAATAAAATTGTGTGTAATCGAACAAATTTCTTCAATTAATTGAATTTATTGGCAATACACTTTACTGATGAAACATTTTATAGTTAATATCACTGAATTTTGTTGCACAAAAACAACAATTAAATATATTAATTGAAATTTTAGCTTTACGCCTCACTTAGTGACATTGTCAAAATAAACGTAACTTTGTTAAGCCAGCCATTTTATTGTGATTGCACATCGTGTGTTTCATTTTCAACAGCACATATGTATATGCATTTTGTATTTAAAGCGCCTTTCCAACTTAGTATAGTATATTGACAATCAAAGCTTTTGTCCGCTTCAATTCATGTTGATTCCATTGGTAGGGAAAATGAATTCAATGGCCAAATATGCCAAACATAATACTTATGTTCACAACAGAATGTGATAAGCTAGGCTTATTTTGTTTGTGCATGGTACTTATGATAATATCGCATCAAAAATTTACACACACATTGAAATGTGATGCTGAATACGGATTCTCTATTAAATCCACTCACTGAGTGTGAATGGGAACTGGAAGCGATTTGCCTGACATATAATTATGGCTAAATATTTGCTCGAGCCTGAAAAATGTCTGCCACACAAAATGGGCTTGCCAACCACTTTATGTGCCATTAAATCACAGAGACCTTTCACACACACTCACATACACTCGCAAAAAAATTACATGTTGCGCCCTGAAAATGGTCCTAAAAAAGCCGCAGCTCCGCAATTGTATGGACCAAAGCCTTCCACACAATTAGTTGGCCAGAGCAAATTGAGGTGCAGCCAGTACTAAAGAAATGCTTTAAATTGCGTCGTTGGTGGCTCCACACAAAATAACAGCACAATCCTCATCACCATCAATTGCTAAGTTAACTTTATGTGCTCAAATTTAGGGCATGCTTATTACAAGTACTACACATATTTCTTCAAGAAAAATCTTACCCTAAAGGGCACTCGAAGGCTAGAACATGTTAACAAGATCACATTAAAAACAAGTAAGGCTCTAGTCGAGAAATCTCGACTAGACGATACCCTGATACCTATACCTTACGCGTACAGTCAGTGTTTGCAAGTATGTGTGTTTGTATGTACGCACATACTGCATTCTGCATACACAACTTCAATGTCCCATATCTCCGGTGTTTCTTAACCGATTTTAATAAAAATTTCACAGATTGTCATTATTTTGTTCATTATTTCAAATGCCATCTCAAAGTTTTCAAAATTCAAGATTTTGTTGTTATCGATCCCATGTGTATATCGAAAGCGGGATGAGTTATCAAAAATCGAAAACAAACTTGTACTGCCTAGGGATTAGGCGAAGCTTAAGTTCGAAATCTGGAGTCTCTAGCTCTTATAGTCTCTGAGATCGGTTGGCTCATACATACGGACAGACGGACAGACGGACATGGCTATATCAACTCGGCTGTTGATGCTTATCAATAATATATATACTTTATGGGGTCGGAGAAGCTTCATTCTGCCCGTTACATACTTTTGCACAAAACCATTATACCCTTTTTTCCATTTTTAATGGGATCAGGGTATAACAAGTAAGAAGGCTCTAGTCGAGAAATCCCGACTAGACGATACCCTGATCCCTATACTTTACGCGTACAGTCAGTGCTTGCAAGTATGTGTGCGTGTGTGTACGACCATACTGCATACTCAACTTCAATGTCCCATATCTCCGGTGTTTCTAAACCGATTTTAATAAAAATTTCACAGATTGTTATTATTTTGATTAATAATTCAAATGCCATCTAAATATTTTTCAAATTCAAGATTTTGTTGTTATCGATCCCATGTGTATATCGGAAACCGGATGAGTTATCGAAAATCGAAAACAAACTTGTACTGCCTAGGGATTAGGCGAGCTTAAGTTCCAAATCTGGAGTCTATAGCTCTTATAGTCTCTGAGATCGACGCGTTCATACATACAGACGGACAGACGGACGGACGGACAGACGGACATGGCTATGTTGACTCGGCTGTTGATGCTGATGAAGAATATATATACTTTATGGGATCGGAGGTGCTTCCTTCTGCCCGTTACACACTTTTGCACAACTTCATTTTACCATTTTTTCCCATTTTTAATGGGATCAGGGTATAAAAATTATATATATAAGAATTTAAATAACTTCGGAACCAAAATTGTCAGCTCTCGAGTTGTTTTAAGTTTAAACTTACCAACTGCTTTTGTAGACTGGCCGCATCGCCCCGAACCGGACCCAAGCCAAGGGTACTTAGCTCAGTGTCCTTGCGTATGACCCATTCGGTTAGTTCGCGCAAGGATAACAGCAACGCATTCCAGTGCTCTGAATTTGATTCCAAGCGATTTCTATAAGCAAAGAAAGACGCCAAAAAAATTCGGGTTAGAAGTCACCAAGCCGACAAGTGATATACAAATGAGGAATATAAGCGTTATGATGTTATTAAATTTAATTTGGCACTTTAAAACACAGTGCGCAACCCAAAAGCAGCTGTGTGTTGATTATCATGGAGCCTTAGCAACGACCACAAAATGCCAGCGACAATTTGTCTGCTATTGCTCTTCCGCTGCCTTAAAAGGTCGTGGGTTGGGCATCTTTAAACCCCAACCCCCCACCCACGCCACCGCTCGTCCCGTCGCGAACAACGACCCAAGTGGCTGTCGTCTAAGTCGCTGTAATTTTGGAATGCCCTGGCATTTTATTTTCATTTTATTTAGCCAAAAAAGGCATCCTGTTCTGGCCATATCGCTGGCATATTTCTGGCCCTCATTGTATATGTGTGTATTTTTATGTGTGTGTGTGTGTGAGTGGGTCGCAAGAAATCTGAAAAATCTGCATCCTTGAGCACGCTGTGTTCAGCAATAACAATAGTCATCGCTTTGTGCTTTTTGTCTGTTTATCTTCGGCGAAATTCCTTGGCTCGTTTTCTTTATTATTTTTCTTGTTCGCATTCGCTTGTAATTAAGGCATGCCGTGAAACTCAAGTCCCACTCAAAATAAACATATACAAACAAACATTCTTACATACATAGAGTAGGTTACTTCCACTTTCGTTTTTTGCCCATCCATATAATGAAAGAAATAACTTGACTCGGGCAATACACTTGGGCAATAAGATGTATTCAAATATTCTTGGTTTGCTCATATTCTCTTTTGTTTTCGTATTTACTTTATCTGCATTTTTTGTTCGTGCTATAACCAATTCTTATTTTTTTTGGTTCACGTTAATGCACAATATCGTGTCAGATTTCTTTATTTATTTATTTTTATTCGACAGCTTCTGTCGTTGACTTTTGCAGACGCAATTAGTACCCGGGAAACACAAGAATTGCTGTGGGAAGGCCCTATTTTATACTATGTAAAAATTTTTTGGGATGTTATTTTTTAATTTTCATCATAAAATTGACATTTAAATGTATGTACATACACAAATATTTATTTTTGGAACCAAATTAAGCTTGTCAATTTATTTATTTACAATGAATTTGAAATATTAATTTGCATTATATATTCGATGGTATGTAAGCGAATGATCTGGCAACACCTTTCGAGAGCAATGAATTCTCTCTCTCTCTCTCTATCTCTCTCTCTCTCTTTGTTAGTTTGTAGTTACACACTTTTTTTTGTACTGCCATCCAGTACTGACATATATTAAAATAAATGCATAACCTTCGATTGCGATTTTTAACTCCAACAGTTTTATCTATTTGTTTCATGATGTAATATGGATATGGAAATATTTTATTATTCGGTAAGACGTTGCTCTTTAAGGTATAACGAGTTAACTTTTATACCAAACAAATGAAACCCGTGATATTTGTATTTAAATTGGATGAGAAACACCGGAGATATGGATATAAAAGTTTAGTCATCAAGCATTGATGCAGGCAATTCCGTACGCGAAAGGTTCAGCTTATCTGCCAGTCTAACTTACTCGACTAAAGCCATTTTACTTGTTAATTTTGCAGATCTGTTTGAGCTGAATATATTACAATACTTTCAAATCCATCAAATATGGAATTCAACCCTCATAATTTTGTTTGGGGTACCGCCCGTTGTGGATGTCCCAAAAGTAATTTAAGACGACTCACACACATCGCGACCGCAGCGCACACTTGACAACCACCCAACCACATGTGTTTCTTTTGCTAGTATATAAAGTGGGTTCATCAATCTTCGGGCAACTCAAACAGCAATCAAGAGTGGCAGGCAAAAGAATATGCTGCATCTGTGAAACACCTGTAGATGCCACAAACAACACAAACAAGAGAAAAGTTTGACGGTGTCGCGAGAACGTGAAAGGCAGGATGCGAAGAAGGAAAGAATGGATAAAGTTCTAAACCGAGAACTATGCACATAAATGACCCGAAACGAAAGAGCCCAAGTGCCGCCGCTAATACCAACAAGAAAAACTTAGCTTCGTGAGCAAAACTTTTCAAGTGCTGTCCGAGATATTTCACGGGAATTTATAAGCTAGCAAATCTGATTGGCAGCTGCAGTGCAAACAACAAGTTGGAGCCACGGCAAACAGAAGATGGCGAACAGAACCAGCCAACAAAGCAAATGCTGTTGGCCAAACAACGGCAGGAAGAACAACAACAAATTCGGAAGTGGCCAAACTTGGCTAACGGAAATATGCCAAAACGCCAACAATGAACGTAAATAGAAAGCGTCTCAAAACTGACAAAGAATAATCGTTAAAAGTTGCCCGCCCAACAACAGAAGCAATGCATAGCAGGGGTAAAATGGCGAGGAGGCTGGAAGAGGAGGGAGGAAAGGAAGGAGCTGCAAACATCTCAGCCATGACACTTAAGGTGTCATTCGTTAGCTCTTGTGGCCTAATTGAAAAGCGTTCCACAAGAAGCGTTCAATGTTTTTGTTGCCTACTTTTATGGGCAGACAATCCGCTGTGCAGAGTGCACTATGGGACAAGCGATTACTTTTTAGAGAAAATCAACTAACTCAGAGAGTATAAAAATACGAAAAAAACATATTTAACTTTCTTAAAAAGGCTTAATGTATATTATTTATCGCTTTATTTTTTGGGAAGAGTTTGTAACTTTCTATCGTGCGGGAATTTAAAGTTTATTGATCCACACAACATAAAAAAAAACATATTTGTTCAAAAAATTTTGTTGATTTGCTCTAAGGTATTGTGACAGAAACCATAGCCACATAATTGCCATTTATATTCATTTTGCGTTAGCTTGTTTTTGAACGCTTTTTTCATTGTGTCATCATCATTATACATTTTACCCTCCACTAGCTCTCTTCGGTTTACGCGAGTAAACATCGTCGAATGCCTGGCTTTGGCCCACATTGGCAACAACATCAGCTCCAGCTTCAGTTTCTGTCCATTGCCGGGGCATCAATATCAACAAGCGGGCAATATTTGTATACGCTTTCGTGCTTTATTTATGAAATGTGGAGAACTACAAACACTGGGCAACGCGAACAAGAACCAACAACAAGCGCAACCCTGCTGCTCGGCATTATTCGCACGGGATTTCATCATCAGATTGTTGCTCAGCCCGTGGTTGCTGTCAGCATTGTGCCACATCACAGCACAAACAGTGACACACAGTGTCGGGGATCTGCCCGGTTCCGACACTTTTCACGCGTTTCTTTTATATTGATTTTCATTGGCTGGCTGCCGTCCAAGCCAAGTTTGATGGGTTCTACGCCCCAATGGGTGAACAAATTAAAAAAAAGAAGAATGTGAGAAAAAGAGTTTGTTTTGTACGCAATGAATGACAGGCAACCTGCTTTTCTGGCTTAAAAATACTGCTATTTTCGCATTTTTATCTCCACAAAGTCTTTTAACCCAGTTGCTGTGGCAACAATCAAGTGCCACACAACTTGAGTTTAATTTGGTTTAATTAACGCGTCAGCCTGCAAGGCAACTGTCCACCACTCTGCATTAGTACTCTCTGGCTCTGGTCTTTACAGCCTGTTAAGTAGTTGCCTTTTGAAAAACCCATGATAATGCGACAAAACCGCCAGAACACAACAAAAATAGTACAGGCAACTAAGTTAGTGATTTTAATTAGTTAATCAAGAAAGGCAGTTATCAGCTCAGCTCAGCAAACTTAGAGAAGCAATTATACTTTCTCACAAGTCAAGTTCTACTTCACTAATAAACAATCTTCTCTTGCAGGCGGCTTTGTATGTCTCTGACCAACATAAGATTCTTTCGTATATGGACACTTAATCCTTCCCAGTTTTTGATGACAACGTATTTCCATAGCGGTTAAAACTGGCACAGATCATTCAAATCAGGAAAACAGCTCAAATTTTACATAGTTTTGCAGTCAAGCTTTATTTTATGCTTGCTTACGGATTAAATGATTTACTATACATCCATTGCAGTATTTCATTCAAAAGCAGCTTGCAAAGAATGACCTAGTGTAATCGCGCTCTTTGTTCATGATTCCCATGCCGCCACTCAATGGCAAACCCCATTTAAAAACAGTAATAATAAATCCGAACAACAAGCGGCAAAAGCAACGTGAAACGCTATTCGGATGTGGTTTGAGCATCATCATCATCGTCATCATCATCATTATCATCATCATCGTCATCATCATCATCATCGTCATCATCGTCATTCGGCTGAATTCAGGGAAACCATCACACACAGACACACACACACACTCAGAGAAAAAAGGCAGAAACAATAAGTTCCAAGAAGAAGAAGAGTGAGGGAAAAAGCACTTACCTGATTGCAATACTTTTCGATTTTAAATTATTCCAACGTTGATTCATTTCATCCAAGCGACGCTGCAGCATAACCGCATCCTCTTGTGAGGTGAGCGAACCCAAAAGTTTGCGGCCGGTACCATCGAGACGATCGTAAACAACGCGATGGGTTTCGATTTCCGATTGTAGATCCTGCAAAAAGCCAAACAACACAAAAACAACCAGTTACAAATAGTTCAAAAGGTGCACGAGCATAAAACCACTACACAAAAAAACAACCCATAACGCGAAATAACTAATAAATTAGTGCATTGAAAATTTATTCAAAAGTGTCGCAACCTCCACACAAGTTACCAGAAACTATAAATTGAATTTCAATTTGAATATCACAACCCTTACGCTTTACAGATAGTATATATATTATTATATATATTATATTTATATTTATATATATACACAAACAAACATCACGTCGGCCATTTAGCACAACAAGCAGGCCATGAAATTGCCAAGCATGCCATCAATAAGCCCGCACCGAGAGCTCTTCAGCCAATCTAAGTTCAGCTATTGTGTGTTCGTTACGTTCTTTCGCGAAACTCTTGAACATGAGCGAAAAGTTTTTAAGCGCCTCGCTGCCCCCATGCATGCCCATTTCCGGATCTTCTCGCTTTGCAATTATTAACCGCTTGCGACCTGTTTTCTCTCCTCACACATCTCCATCGCTACCTTTGACTAGATTTCAAGCAGCCGCTACTGATGTATCTCATTTCTGGCTGTCAGTGGCATCTGTGTGTGTGTGTGGTGCCAGGTGTTTTATTTGTCAACCCTCTTGGCAAAGGCTTAAAAATGTCTCGTCTCCCGCGCTTCCTTGTCTCGGCATGTTTTGTGGGTTTTCTGCTTGGACCACACAAAATAATAAAAAGAGAATCCCAAAAAACGTGCTCAGTTATTTGCTGTGGCTTTGTTGGTTAAGTCACCCAAATACATACCCACACAAATACACACACACACACACACACTCACATACTTATGTAGATTGCATGGTCTTGTGAATTTTTAGACAGGTTTTGCAGGGTTTTAGGGCTTTAACTTTAATGTGGCTTGGGTCTGGCAGTTAAGACTCTGCATACTGTTAGTTTGTTTAGCTGAGCTTATGTGAGAATGATGTTACTACCCGCTTGGAAACAAGCATTAGAGGTGCAAAAAAGTGAAAAAACTCACAAAAAATTGTTTTCAAAATAAAAATGTCTTTTCTTTAATTATAAAAGGCATAATACTAACAATAAACATAAAATCGACATTTGTAAATGTTATTGATTTAAATATTAATTTAATTTAGGAAGCCAAAATGAGTACTTTGAATTAATCAATAAGAGAAGCAAAAGGAGTAAACAGTTTTAGTTAATAAAAGATTTATAGCAAACAACAAATTTCTTTTCTTGAACACAAATCGGTTAAAAATTTGATGGCATAGTAATTGAAACACTGTTGAGTATATTAATGTACAAACAACTATTTTATAGATAAACAAGTAAGAAGGCTCTAGTCGAGAAATCCCGACTCGACGATACCCTGATTCCTATACTTTACGCGTACAGTCAGTGTTTGCAAGTATGTGTGTTTGTATGTACGCACATACTGCATTCTGCATACACAACTTCAATGTCCCATATCTCCGGTGTTTCTTAACCGATTTTAATAAAAATTTCACAGATTGTCATTATTTTGTTCATTATTTCAAATGACATCTCAAAGTTTTCAAAATTCAAGATTTTGTTATTATCGATCCCATGTGTATATCGAAAACGGGATGAGTTATCGAAAATCGAAAACAAACTTGTACTGCCTAGGGATTAGGCGAGCTTAAGTTCGAAATCTGGAGTCTCTAGCTCTTATAGTCTCTGAGATCGGTTGGCTCATACATACGGACAGACGAACAGACGGACGGACAGACGGACATGGCTATATCGACTCGGCTGTTGATGCTGATCAAGAATATATATACTTTATGGGGTCGGAGAAGCTTCATTCTGCCCGTTACATACTTTTGCACAAAACCATTATACCCTTTTTCCCATTTTTAATGGGATCAGGGTATAAAAAAGATGTTACATTAAACGGTATATTCATATTAAATATTTAAAATTTATTTGTGGCAGAAATGGTTGAAATTTGTTTGATTTGGGTATTGTTCTTATTCCAAAAGATTACTTTGTTATTCACAATTCACACACTCTGAATCAATTTATTCATGTATTTAAAAGATATCTTTTGACCTGTTTGGTCCTGCTGTTTATTCTAAGTGCTTTAATCGCTCAATTGCCAAAAACTCCTTTCACAGTTGGTGCTGCGTGTCGCCTAAACAATGGTAAGGCAAGGAGTTTAGTTAATTGAATTAATCAATCAATCACACAAAACGTGCCAAATAAATTAATTAAAAGTGGAATTAGTGGCACATACTGCGAGCAAATGTATAAAAATAGCCCGACAGGAAATGGCTTCTAAAATAATGTTCATGGACGTGTGTAAGAGGGAGTGTGTGTGTGTGTTTGTGTGTGCTAATTAAACCTTTATTAGGGCGCCATTGGCTTTTGTTGTAAGTAAACAAAGGCAAAAAAATAACTAGAAAGAAAGCTAAGCAAATAAATAAAGACCAAGCCAAGCAAGGGGCGTTAAATACGACGAAGTCTTTTTTTCCTCACTGCTAGGATGCTGTGCAAAACGAGGCTACAATTAATTTGGCTTATGCGTGTCACACACACACACACACACACATGCATAGTGAGCAATTCAATTAATGCGCTAAAATTGTTTATACACCAAAAGAGCGGAAATGAGCGATGTTCAAAGAGGAACTGGAGGAACGAGGAGCGAAACAAACAAACAAACAACAAAACAAAGCATTTTTAATGAGCAGCTAGCGTATCTGTATTGGTGTGTGTGTGTGTGTGTGTGTTGGCAAGCGGTTACAGTGTGTTGCCAGGAAGGGGGGGGGGGGGGGCAAACACACATACACACACACACACGCACACCCACATAAAGACACATGTACGAAAGCCGATTAAATCAATTAAAACGAGAAAACGACTGTGAAAACGACGGTGTCTTAACTAATAACAACAGTTTGTCACACTGCATTTGGTCAGTATCCTGGGCTCGTTCCCAACTAATGCTGCTAATTTGTGCTCCAAAGGACTTTAATTTGCTGCAGTGTATATACATACATATATGACAATCGCTTCCATTTTTTATGTCTTGTTACAGACATTTATGTATGTCATTAGCGTGGGGCACTTTTAAGGATGCCTTGTGGCCAATCCATTCTCCAGGTTCAGGCTTATTGCAGATAACACACACGAAGCCATTTTTATATTGTACGTGTATGTGCATGTGTCGGGTGCTATGCGTGTGATTTGTGTGGGTCTTAACGCTGCACTATGGGCCGAACGATAAATTTAAGTGAAAAAAAAAAAAACAAATTTGTGGGTGCCCATGCCTGTAATGTCTGAGCAATCGACACGGAATTAGTTGCTGTACTCACAGAAAGCACTTCTTCTTGTAACTGAGATTATGGCATGATTGGTGTGGCATGAAAAAGTCGGAAATGAAATCTTATGCCAAGGTACAAAGTGTGAAAAGCCTTGGTTCTTCTTTCTTTGTTCAAAATGTCTATCGTAGAAATAACCCTTTTTTGCTACACAGACAAAATTAAATAGTACAAAAAATCCTTTTTGGCTTCTTGCCATTGTAGTAATATCATCATAAACTCTCCTGGCTGCCCATTTTTAGTCAAGATATCTTGCAAAATAACAAAATTAACAATGACAATGGGGTGAGTCCATTCTATATTAGTTTGTAAAACAAACCATGTCAAAGATTAAATTTACTTAGAACGTTCTTGTTTGCCCATAGTGCACTGCTTGCCTCATTGCTCGTATTTCCTACCCAACTCACAGAAAGAGTATTGCAGTGTGTGTGTGTGTGTGTGTGTGGGGATTGACGGCATTTTACAGTTTCAAGCCCAAATTAAGTAAATGTTAGCCTCTGCCCTTCCAACTGCAGGCCAGCAATCGCGTAAGGGTAACAAGCTAAGCGTGATTCAAATCAAAATCGACCCACTCATCTATTCGGCCGGTTGAGCTTGTGCTTAATGCTCGTGTCCGTCTGTCCGCTTGTTTCTATGCAAACTGCTCCCTCAGTTTTTGAGGTGCTACGGAAACCACCAACGATTTGGATTTCAGATTTTTGCCATATCGCACGCAAGAGTCTGGGTTGCTACCGAACCTCGGCTGATTCCATATTTTAAGTTTGTTTACTAAACATTTCGAACTAGATTTCTAGGATCATTTCACCAAGCATCTCAATTTTTACTTTGTTCTGCACAATTATACATTAGTTGTTACTTGACCGCGGATCTGCCAGCGTGGAAAATTTGCCCTTAACTCATTTGTATGGACGTTAGAAGCACAATGTGTTCCCAAAAATATTTTTCTACAGAATAAAGTTCAGTTTTGCATTTTAGCTTCATCTCTTAATCTCTTTCTTGTATGAAAATTACTTCTGTTTGTCTGTGTTTTTACTCGTCATCCGCTAAGCACAACACCGAGCAACGCCATCGCATAAAATCAACAAGTAAGAAGGCTCTAATCGAGAAGTCCCGACTAGAAGATACCCTGAACCTTATACTTTAGGCGAACAGTAAGTGCTTTCAAGTATGTGTGTGTATGTGTCTGTAGGTTCCATATCTCCGGTGTTTCTCGTCTCAAAGTTTTGCAAGCTCAAGATTTTGTTGTTATCGATCCCATGTGTATATCGGAAACGGGAAAAGTTATCGAAAACTCTAACTGCCTAGAGATTATGTAAGCACAAGTTCCAACTCTTGAGTCTCTAGCTCTTATAGGCTCTGAGATCGACGCATTCATACATAGGGACAGACGGACACGGCTATGTCGACTCGGCTGTTGATGCTGATCAAGAATATATACATTTTATTTACCATTAAGCTTCAGGGTTTAATAATAGCCTATATGTTTTTATTCTGATGTAGAAGCTATCTATTGTAAAGATTCAAGTTTAAAACATTAATTTAATAAAACAGCTGTAAAAAAGATTAAAAAATTTGAATGCAGATTTATTAGAAATTGAAAAAACTTTCTTGCCTTACGCCGTGCTTAACCAATTTATAAATCACTAGAATATGGACTCTGTCACTTGATTTTTGTACTTTTATTAAATTTGAATTCAAAACTACTTTATATGATGTTTATTCTTTACACATTGAATTACAATATAACTGCTAACTAACAAAAATAAGGTGCTTCATTATATTTTATTTTATTCAATTGCTTCAATTAGCTTACCTAGTTTAATGACTTAAGTTGCAATATAAATTCATAGATGAAGAAGCACACTTAAATTATACAAATGCTCAGAGTGTTCTGCATATTACATATGACATAATAAATGTTCGCTTTGAGCCCACCCACAATCAACTTGACAACAGACAACAGAACAACAATAACAAGATGGCACCATGAGAAAAGGAGCAAGAAATCAAGAAACAAATACAAATACAAATAAAATGGAAATGGAAATGCGTTTATAACGCGCTCATAAATATATTAGAGGCACATAATAAACACATCACCAAGTAAGGCAGCAGTGACGAATGTTTAACAAGGTTGCCCAGGCACGACCCTTCGTCCCAAGGGATGGCTTCTGCCCGCCTGCTTGTCAACAGGAGCTGTCAAGTGGAGCTCGCCCGAGGCGCTCAAGCGGCAATAGCCATGCCCTTGCCGCCCCTAAGCGACTGGCAAAAAAAAACAAAAAAAAATCAACAAATTTAAAAAAAAAAACCACCTCGATAAGGACCCTCGGTGGGTTGATGCTTCACCACCCTAAACAAGCCCCCAACTCTTATGCGCATTTTGATGTTGCATTTTACATATTTTAGTCTGGCACCTGTTTACATGCGTGTGTAAATCCTTTATGGCCAACTTTGGCTGCCATTGCCAACGCCACGATGACGAAAGGAGGGAGAATGATCTGAAATTTGATTTTCACCGAACGACAACAAAATGTGCTCAAGTTGTTTGCTTACTGTTCTTTCAGGCTTATCTGATTATGTTTATTTCAGGTGTTACCTTATTTTACCTATTCTTCGATGAGTTACGTGAGAGAGAATATTATCCGCCTGACTGCTCAGGGGTGTGTGAAAAGGGAACTTAACGTTATTTATTACTGTATAAGTGGCACAAGGAATGCATTGAGACAAGCCGAAAATGGGTCAATTTATGAAACTTCGCATGTTCACGAAAAATTCCCTGACAAACAGACAAAACTGTTTTAAATTGTTCATATGCAAAAAGGTGTTAAGAAACTTTTTGTTAACTCTATAGTAAATTTAAAGTAAAATTTCAATTCAAAATATATTGCATAAGTTGCCTTTTTTTAAATGCTTATGGCTAAAGCGCATTTAAAGTTTAGCTAATTTGAATTAAGAACATTTGCAGTCAACACACAAGAAATATATTAGATTCTGGTTATGCACTTAATATTTAACAAATCAAAGCAAAAAAGTTTAAAATAAACGAAGTGCTCAAACGTTTGCAAGTACTTAAGGCAAAAGTCAATTCAGAAATGAACAAGCTTAAACGAGTCTCTGAAGAAAGTCATTGAAAAATATATGGAAAGTATGAGCTTGAAACTTATCTGTATGCCATATAAGCTTGGCTGCACTTGTCCTTGACTTATCTACAAACTTTACGCTGCACTGAGCAAAGACATTACGCACACACGCACACATTCTTAACCGGCTAACAAGCAACGCTTAGCAGGTAAATGGAGAGAAGCAAATGCTAACAGAAAAACCAAATCAAAGTGGTGCACTTGCAGCTTTGCCAAAAAGCGCCAGCTTAGGTAAGTTGAGTTGAATGTTGGTTTTGTGTTAGCCACAAGGCTACCATGATTTTGTCCATGTTATTATATACCCACACAGACATCAGCATGCATCTGTGTGCCCGTTTTAATTTACTTTAGAAGCAAAAGCAACCTCAGCAGCTACCTGGTTAAGTTCCTTTTCCTCTTTACAGTGCAGAAAGCTAGCTCATAAAGAGGAAAAGCGAATACTAGGAGACGGACAAGTTCTTAGTTTCATTCACGTTGGGACGTGTGTTCCGGTAGTTCAACACGGCATTCTTTGCTTGCTTTTGTCGTTTCTTTTTGTTTATAATGTTCTTTTTCCAGAATGTCTTTCGGCTCAGTAGGTGGCTCAACTTTATGGCTTCGGCTTGTGTCCGGTTCCCTTGCTATTCTGCATCATATTCCTAGCTTGTGTTGCCTTCGTTGTTTTTACACAATTTTGCATGTTTTGCTTTTTATATTCAAGAGCTTCTTGCTTTTTCCAGAACTTGTCATTTGCTTGAAACCCTTTGGCATGGTTTATCACTATTTATTTTCAAATGTGTATTGAAACCTTTTTGGCGGCTTCTTTAAGAGTGATTATACGACAACAATATTCATATACCAATAATACAAACAATATGGTTGCGGATGATGCATTTTCACGATAAGCCGCTCAAAATATAACACAGGCATGTTGTTATTTGACGACTATATTATGCGAATATTCCCAAAAGAGTGTGGCCAAAAAATGAAGCCATTAAAATATTATTAATCAAAATATGATTAATTTTTCAATATTTTCTCTTTGGTCAGTCAGGGGCTTATTTTACGTCTTAACAATGGTTTTTTTTTGTCCTTGTCTCTTGCACAGTTTTGTTTTTGTCTTTAAGCTTATCATAGCCAATTAAGTCTTGTTGTTAAAAGATCAACAAAACTATCAATATTTTTATGAATGGTTTATGATGTGATATAAATCTGAACTGAGCTAAGAATTAAATTACCTGTCTAGTGTTTTATCTGTATCTTTGAGTCATTCATGCAAATATATTCTAATTAAGTTCATTACAATGTACTTCTTATCATTTAATATAGTAAAACCCTTTAAAGCCACTTAGCTTTACAAACACTCAACTCCTGGGTACATAGTACATATATTGCACAGCTGCGACTAAGTAGCTCAATGGGTGAAGCGTAATCCTGAATGGAAAGTCCTCATCTGTCCGGATCCGGATTATGTTTTACGTTTTTACTTTTGACCGGACCTGTCTCTCTTTCCTGACTTACTTGCAGCACTTTTCCATCACGCTTCTTCATTGCCTCGCACACACAAAATCCTTTGTCGCTGTGTTTTTATTGTCTGTTGCAGCCTGCAGGTGAGCGCTCATGTAAGCTCAGGTGACTTCAGGTTCCTCAATAGTCTGTTCGTGTACCTTAGTGTGTCACAATTGAACCCCCTCCCCCCCCCCCCCCCTTTCGAACTAGCATGCCCGCACAACGTCATCTCCACCATTCGGCTCGTCAACACCCCATTCAAAGGTGCATATTGTTACTCGTATTTGCCGTTGAGTCGACTTGAGTTGTTTTCTGACGTTGCCGCCCAGGCAGGTAAGAAATAAAGCAAGAAAAAAAAGTGGCATACAAACAAACAAAACAAACGGTGCCATTATTTTTTGTTAGCCTTGCACGTACGCCCGGGCACCTTGGCTATGTATGTAGGGAGCCCCCCGCAACCGGATCCAGTCGGCTATAGTCAAAGCCATTGTTGTTGTTCTTGTTGTTTTTAGTTGTTTTTAGTTGTTTTTTGTTTTTTATGTAGTCCTGGCTGCAAGTCGGCTATTAACCCAAATCCCCAGAGTGGCAGTTGTTCTGTATTTCAATATGTCTGCCTCGCTGACTCTAGCGGAAAGTTCAACGGCAGCGCCTATAAATAAAAACACACACTTTTTTGTGCTTCTAGCTTTTGTTTTTGTTGTTTAATGCATATTAATCATACGCCATGTTTACCGCCCGCATTTCAATTGACTAACTGTGCGGTTCTTGCAAATATTTTTCAATCAAATTAATTTATTTATTTTTATTTTCATTTTTTTATGTATTTACTTGTTACCCATGCGATTTTACATAGTTGCTAAATAATTGCTTTTATAAACCACTTTAATAGCACCTCGCATACACTTCGAAAAAGGAAATTGTGAACAACACATCGCATACACTCAGAAACAAACACGCTTTATTGTGTTCGGTATCGATTGTAAGCTTTCGTTGTTGAATTTAATAAAAACCAAGTAATAATATGTTCATTATTTGCTACTTATGCACCGCCTAAGATACCAAATTCCAAATTACTATTTTCAAAGACGAACCCTCCATAAGTTAAGAACATTTCGTTCTAAATTAAAAAAAAAAAAACCCTTCAAATATATTATTAAGCGACGTGAATTTAAATTTTGATTTTAAATGAAGAAATACCTAATGATTTGGTAGTTTTAGAAGGGCTTTTTTCTGAGTGTGAAAAAGAAGAAACAATTAAGGCAGCAAGCAAAAAATGCAACATGAAACTGTTGCTCAAATATTTTTAATTAAAAATATTCTACGCGCTACTGTGAAAGAAACGCTAAAAGAGTTGAGCACTAAAAAGGATTTTTGATGTATTCGTTGTATGTTTTTTGGCATCTGTTAGATAAAAGCGAATTTAAGAGGTCAAAGGGATTATTTTTAAGCTCTATTAGAACTTAGTGAACACAGAAAACAAACAAAAAAAAAAAAAACTCGTGCGAAACAGGCTCAAGGCTACTTTTAATATCACATACATATGTAGTTAAGCTTAATATATCCTTGCTAAGGTTATTTGACTGACTGATACTATAACTATTGGAATTCTCATAGTTTCACCCGATGATGAAAATACGATAAGTTTCAGTTTCTCAAAGGACAGTTATTGAAAAAGACATTCAAACTGTCCAACATATATGGCTAGTTGTTCTTCAGAGTTCTGTCAGTTATTTATAATGAAGATTGGGTTGAACAACATTAAGTTGTAGTTTAAAAAATCCACAGCTTACGATACGAATAGAAATAAGCCAAAGCAATACTGTTACAGAAGATGCAAATATATTTGGAGATGAATTTAGTAAGAGACCTCCTCATCCTTCCTACATATAAGGTGTTACTATGCAGACAGTCAGTCGTTTGTTTGCCAACAAATTTATGCGCCACGTTAACGAACATTTAGCAATGCTAACAAAGGCGGCCCAGTTGGCACGTTCGCCAAGTTGGCAACTATTTTCGCGGGTCTGGCACAAAATTTGGCTCAACGTCGCAAAATAATGCGAATGGAACAAAAAGAAACGAAACGAAAACTGCATTCTTAAAGTCAAGTAAAATATGCCAAGTAGTAAGAACAAGAAGGAAATTTGGAGGCGGACAGTTTCTGGCATTTAAGCATTGAAGATTTTGCATGGCGTTCGTTACAAATGTTTACATACTATACATTTTGCATAGCAAACGAAAGGCGAAAGGCAAAAAGCGCTAGCGAACTCTCATTAAAATTCATAAAGAAGAAAAGCTCAAAGATGGCAAAATGTGTTTTGCCATTACTTTTGTTTATTTATTTATTTATTTTCTCTCTCTCTCTCTCTCTCTGTGTGTGTCTCTGTCATTCTCTTTTGGCACAAAAGTAAATTGAAATAAATAAAAGTGCGGTAACATCATAATTGCGCCTACCAGCCGCATATCCTTGCGGGCATAATAAAATACACATACGACCTCGGACTGAGATATGGCTTAGAAGGAAAATAATTGAGAAATATTTGCTGCTGCTTTTGAAAAAATAACTTCAGGGCATTAAAGTATATATAATGCGATGCAAAATCTAGAAATAATTAGTGGATAAGATACTTAACTTAATTTGATTTGTTCATTATTTAAATTTTTGGAAAGTCGTGTGACTTTGATTTGGTTTTTAGCTTTTAACATCGAACTACTAGTTAAGTTTATATAATATAAAAAAAATAAACGAGCTTTAAAGTTTCTTAGCCTAAAAACTTGAAAGCCACAATTTATTTCATGTGGTATTTAAAAATTATTATGCTTCCTGCAACTGAATAAAAAGATGAACAAACTGCACAGACAGCAAGTTTAATTTGTTTATTAAATATAAACGAGTTTTGAACTAGTAGCTTCCTGGTGGGTTGGGTGTTAAAGATACACGAACAGAGATGGAGACAGACATCTGTAGGTAACAAGTTGCGGGAATACCTCATCACGATGATGATGATAAGACTGACGACACTTTTGAACTATTTTAACTTTGCCCGGAGTCCTGGAAAGCCAAAGAGTGTGGCTTTGACCTGTGTGCGAGCAAAACTGCAACACATCACATGATTATGTTAATGATTATGACGATCCCTTGATGTCAGTTTGGGTTCAGCACTTAAGCCGTTTGTTGGGCATGGCCTGGTCGTAAGGAGTTACTTTTATGTAACAACAGCAGCAAAAAGTTGTCGCAGGAAGCTCGTTGCTGAGCGACTTTTTAAATTAGTCGTAATAAATAATTAAGCATATCACATGCATATTTCTCATGTGTGTGTGGCTTTTGAGGGAATCCTCGGGCATGTGGATTTTCGCTTCCCCGAGCGCAAGCACCAAATTACAGTTAATGCCTTCTTTTTGTTTACACTGACAAAGTTTGGTCCTCAGTAAATAACTGCCGATGACAGAGCAAACAGTTTGCAAACAAAAGTTTTGCTTTGACTCATGTGTGTCAGCAAAATATAAAACATAAGCAAATTTAATACTAATTTATAAGAAAAGATAACAAACAAGTAAGAAGGCTCTAGTCGAGAAATCCCGACTAGACGATACCCTGAACCCTATACTTTACGCGTACAGTCAGTGCTTGCAAGTATGTGTGTGCACAGCGCATACTGCATACTCAACTTCAATGTTCCATATCTCCGGAGTTTCTTAACCGATGTCAATAAAAATTTTACAGATGCCGTCTCAAAGTTTTGCAAACTCAAGATTTTGTTGTTATCGATCCCATGTGTATATCGAAAACGGAAAGAGTTATCGTAAGGTAATGCCTAGGGATTAGGTGAGCTTAAGTCCAAAATCTGGAGTGTCTAGCTCTTATAGTCTCTGAGATCAAAGCGTTCATACATACGGACAGACGGACAGAAGGACATGGCTGTATCGACTCGGCTGTTGATGCTGATCAAGAATATATATACTTTATGGGGTCGGAGATGCTTCCTTCTGCCTTTTACATACTTTTGCACAAAACCATTTTACTCTTTTTTCCCATTTTTAATGGGTTCAGGGTATAACAAATTAAATGTAGAGTATATAAAAAAAATAATTATATACATATAAATATATATTTGTGTAATAATTTGAAAAATCTATACATGTACGAGTATGTGCATAAATTTAATTTGAAGCCTGTGAAAAATGCTCTCGTGTCTAATAAGACCGTGCATTTAAGTGCTTGAAAATTTTAATTAACCTAATGATATCTCACAACAACAAAGAGTAAGCACCAAAATAAACACAAAAAAGAAACGACAAACAACGGAAAATAAAAGGAGAGCAATAATAAGCAATGACCTGAGTGCAGCTAGTTGGAAGAAGTTCGGGTCCAGAACGACACAGTAATGTCACGTAGTGGCATCAGCAACAGCAACAACAACAACAATGAGACAATAAACAGCCTGCAAACATCAGCAGCAACAATAAAGCTGCAAAAGCAAAAAAGGAAGCCAAAGGAAGCCATATTGACTTGCCGCAAAGGATACAATTGGAATCAGTACACTTAGAAAAAAATCCGTTCATTATTATTTGTTTGAATTAGTTGTGAATGAATGCTGCTAATAATAATAATAAGATATTTATAATTGAAATTTGAATGATCTTTCTTCAGAAAATGTAATCATTTTCGTTTTTGAATTGAGAACGTTAAGAACGTGTTTTTTTGAGTGCATGGATGTATTTAACAAGCATACAGTTATTACACAAGCACAGTCAGACAGCTGGTCCGGTGAAAACAAGTAACAACTTTTATTATCCCTACGGGTTATTGTCCAGTTTGTCCATACTTGTCTTGGGTAATGGGCAACGTTCAAAAAAATAAAAGTTAGCAATCCATTTGAATTACTTGACATCAAAGAAACGTATATGTTTGGCTGGTCAAAAATGTTGAACTCTTAATTTGTAAGTCACATGTTTGTTGCATTTTTCCAATGAGATATTGAATCGATTTCTCGCTGTTTCTGCAATCAAAGAAACACTTAAAGAAACAACAATTGATGCTCAGGATATAAATAGGATTGTTAACTTCAAATTCGTGAAGTCAATTGAACTGAACTTTCTATTTTGTGCATGACACAGTTTTTTTTTAGGTAAAATATAGTACAAAAACTAAAGGCTAGTCTATGCGTGAAAAGACATGAAAATTATTTGGAAGAGCAACAAATGTTGGCTAATAGTTTAAAGACCTCAAAATGATGTCATTAGCAAACGTTTGAAACTAGAATTAATCGTAGTAATTATCGTCTAATAAATTTAAATTACTTTTGTGCACATTTTAGAATTGTAATGTTTTTTTATTGGGCATTTTATGTTCGTTGTTTTAACATTTAATTGTATAGCATATTTTTTTGCAAATTGCTCATCAAATATAAATTTATAATTATATGCGTGCTTATGTGTTTTAATATTTTTCACGCTTTAATCATTTGCAAATTTACATGTGTACATATACACTTGTGAAAATAATAAAAGCATTGGCCAGCAAAAAAAAATAAAAATGCTTAGAGTATAAATTTCTGTGTGTTTGGGAAAAGTGGTGAAAAAATGGCTACGTTCTACCTTATAAAAGCATGTCCATTACAAACTGCTACTTCAAACTGCTTTTATTTTATTCATTCAGACGCAAACAGCCAAACATCTTCTTGTAATTGGTAATAAAATGCACAATACTGTTGAAAAAGGAAGGAAAAACTCAAAAAAAATAATAATAATCACTTGAAAAAAATTGCAATACTTGATGTTTGTTTTTTTGGATAGTAAGAAAAAGTAGCTTGATGGTGCTATTATTATTTTCGCAGCTGCACATGAGATTACCATAACATTTTATAAGCACTCGCTTAATAAATAAATTACTACAATTAAATTATGGCATATTCATTTTGTGCTGTTACAAGCAAATTGCAAAGAGAAATAATAAATATATAATGTCCTGTAGGTAGGTGGGTGTAACAAAACAGCATTTAATTATGTGAAAACTCCATTTGAATAAATTTCCCATGCAGTGTAGAACTTAGTTTTGTCCGAACACCTTTTGATTGATAATGAAGACATAATAATAATCAAAGATGAAACTCGAAGATGCTTTATGATAATCTAAAGCAGAAAACAATCTAGGGAGAAGTAGCAATATATTGAGATATATATAAACATCAATAAGCATATCAAGCACACGAGCAACTTCTTTCTCTCTTCCAGCAAGTGTATTTTAAGTTGCTTTTTAAAACATTTATGAATGCAAATTAATGCTGTGGGCAAATAAATACTTGTGCGTATATCGCCTTAATTACTTTAACAGTTTATTTCATGTTTTTTTTTTTGTTTGTGTGTGTGTGTTTTGTTTGTTTATTTCCGAGATCTCAATTTGAATAAATGCTGGCCAGAGTGACCGCCATATTTAAGGCTTGTTATGCGCTCGGTTTGCACATTTTTTCTGTGCTAGTTTTTAATGTCCCAGAGTAGTGCTCCTCGCTTCGCATAACTAATTAAAGTTTGTTGCCTTGCTTTTCTCATGCGCCATTTCTCAGCTTTTGTATGAAAACCAGACCAGAGCAGAGCAGAGCAGATCCGACCAGACCAGACCAGGCAGCAATAAAAATAGAAAACGAAAAATTATTATGACACGCAAAAGGCGTTTCCATGCTAGCCCTGTGGATCACAGGCAGACGCCCATTGAGCGGAGCAGTGGATAAAAGAGCAGAAAATTGCAGGGATATGAATGGCTAGAAATTGTTGTATTAATTAAGAAAAAACTAAAGCGACAGACTGCTGCTTTAGCTTTAGCTTTGCATTTGGCAGAAGAAGATCTAACTAATTTCCCATTTGTTTTTATACCCGGATCCCATTAAAAATGGGAAAAAGGGTATAATGGTTTTTTGCAAAAGTATGTTACAGGCAGAAGGAAGCATCTCCGACCCCATAAAGTATATATATTCTTGATCAGCATCAACAGCCGATTCGATATAGCCATGTCCGTCTGTCCGTCTATCTGTATTTATGAATGCGTCGATCTCAGAGACTATAAGAGCTGGAGACTCAAAAATTGGAACTTAAGCTCGCCTAATCCCTAGGCAGTACAAGTTTGTTTTCGATTTTCGATAACTCATGCCGTTTTCGATATACACATGGGATCGATAACAACAAAATATGGAATTTGGAAAACTTGAGACGGCGATATGGGACATTGAAGTTGTATATGCAATATGTAGTATGCGCGTGCACACCCACACACATACTTGCAAGCACTGATTATACGCGTAAAGTATAGGGACCAGGGTATCGCCTAGTCGGGATTTCTCGACTAAAGCCTTCTTACTTGTTAACGTTCTATATATGTATGTATTTATGAATTGGAAGGTGGGAGAAAAGAGTAGGCAAAGCGAAAACTAATGCAAGTTGTGTAAGTTATCAATAGATATAAATTAGAGCACATTTTAAATTTTAGCTGCTTTGCAACTTTTTCTCACCCAACTGGCCAAGTGGTCAATGACCTAAGTTGACCCAAAGTGAAAACAACTTTTCACAAATTATCAGTGCAGTAAATGAAACTTTGCCATTAGCAAGGCACAGCATTTACACATGCTGCTGCTAAAAGTTAACATTTTTTTTTTGGATGTTTGTTTTTCCTGCTTATTGGCTGTTAAACTTTTTAAACTGATGATGGTCGAGGAGTGCATAGATGTTACCTTTAGTTGGAAAGGACGTGCGCTCACGTGTGTTTGCTTTTATGTAATACAAATACGTAATGAAAGTTTTACAAACAGCAGCAGTCGCTGAGTCGAGTGTCGAGAGTTGAGAGTGCAGCAGCTAAGCCAGGAGCTTGCGGGCCAGTTAGCGCACAATTAAAAAGACAAACAGCCCGGCTAACTGAAAACTGGCAACTGGTCAAGGCCCCAGGAGCTTTTTGGGGGCAAAAAACACACAAGCAAGCTGCAAGTTGTGGTTGGTTATCGTACAATGTGAAAATCACATTTGGGGTAACATTTAAGTTGGGTAATTAAATTTATTGAAATAAATTGCCAATTTGTGGTCGGGTTTTGGTTTTTGCTCTTCAAATGTGTGCGCGCAAAAAGCTGCAATTTCACAATAAATCCGGTCACGATACACAGCAAACTAAAGGGGGGGGAAAAAAACTGACCAACTTTGTAATGAATTAAATAATAACAATAATATTGCAACGGGGCTGCAAAATAACAGAAAATAAAATTGCAACTTTTAATGTGGCACAAATAAAAACGAAATTCGTATTTTTTATCCATCTTTTCTTTGATTTTTCTTTCTTTCTTCTTCCACTTTAACAGCTCTTTCTCTATGGTAGTATTTGTTTGTATGTTTAATGGCGTTGAAGCGAAATGCAATACCGTCAACCTTGTTGCCACTTTGCAAGAAAAATATTATTATGCCGTTGCTGATGGCAACACTCCCGACTTTTACGTCAAGAGTCAGCCAAAAAAGAAAAGCGATGGCACGGCAGGGGATAAGTGGAGGCATGTGGTTTTGCTGTATGCATGCACCGCAACGCGATACATTGCAACAGTGAAGCTAACTGGTATGGTTTGTAAACATTGCCGCAAAGGATTTGGCATATTTGTTTTCATATTTTTATGTTTTTTGTTTTTTAACCAAAAGAAAAATGTGTAAAAAAAGTGTGCTCTAAATTAAAGTAAAACACTGCATAGAGTATTATGCTTTTTAGTTTTACTTCTTCTCACAAATTCGGTAAAAAAACAAGTAAGAAGGCTCTAGTCGAGAAATCCCGAATAGACGATACCCTGAACCCTATACTTGTGTATGTGTACGACCATACTGCATACTGCATACTCAACTTCAAGGTTCCATATCTCCGGTGTTTCTCAACCGATTTTTTAGTTTCACAAATTGTTATTGTTTTGATTAATTATTTAAATGCTATCTAAAATTTTTTCAAATTCAAGATTTTATTGTTATCGATCCCATGTGTATATCGGGAACTAGATGAGTTATCGAAAATCATAAACAAACTTGTACTGCCTATGGATTAGGCGAGCTTAAGTTCCAAATCTGGAGTCTCTAGCTCTTATAGTATCTGAGATCGACGCGTTCATACATACGGACGGACAGACGGACATGTCTATATCGACTCGACTGTTGATGCTGATCAAGAGTATATATACTTTACAAGGTCGGAGATGCTTCCTTCTGCCTGTTACATACTTTTGCACAAAACCATTATACCCAGTACAAGTTTGTTTCCGATTTTCGATAACTCAACCCGTTTCCGATATACACATGGGATTGATAACAACAAAATCTTGAATTTGGAAAACTTTTGAGATGGCATTTGAATTATTAAACTAAACAATGAAAAACTGTGAAATTTTTCTTGAAATCGGTTGAGAAACACCGGAGATATGAAACCTTGAAGTTGAGTATGCAGTATGGTCGTACACACACGCACACATACTTGCAAGCACTGACTGTACGCGTAAAGTATAGGGATCAGGGTATCGTCTAGTCGAGATTTCTCGACTAGAGCCTTCTTACTTGTTTTTGTTTTGTTTTTTTTGCTTCATTAATTTTATTTGCTCTTTATTTCCAATTAAATATATACATATAAAACACAAACAAACGTCTGCTGTCACTAAACAGACATTGTTAAAGCAAAAATCTAATTGGCAATTGGATTTATTGAGAAATCACCTACCTTACCAAGCTTGGCTGTTTAAGTGAAGCCTAGTGGAATCGGGATATAACACTACATCATAAGCAGCTCGCAGAGTAGCAGAACAATTCTATAAATTCTGCATTAGGATTGTTCGGTTTAATAAATGAGAAAACAATTTTAAAAACCATTAATCGTATGTTTCTTGATACGGTTTCAAGTGATTTTCCCAGAAATATTTGATGTTTATTTTAAATAAAATGTGAAGATGCTCAGATTTACTTACAGGCCGATAATGGTAGAATGAAATTCCACATATTAGTGATAGCTTTGAAAATTATACGAAGGTTTTGTATGTGTAAAAAGCATTAACATACCAAGAGCATAAGCACAAGCCCAAGTTGCAAAGCGAAAAAACCTTGTTTCATTTCTTTAATGGCGTAAACAACAAGGAAATCGGGCAGAAAGAGTCTATTAAAAAACAAGAACGCACACAAACAAAAAAACCCAACTGAGACGAACATTAATAAAGTTTGAAACTTGCAGTTAACTTTACCCGTGAGTGTGCTTAAACATTATGAAACAGGCATGAGAACAACAAAAACAAACAACAACAAATGGATAAACAAACGACTAAATTACTTTGGCCGACAGTAGCCTTAAAGTCTACAACACGCACCGCAGCAATAAACAATATTAAACCGCATGCACGTTCCACAGGGAGAGAGAGATGCGAAGAGATGCGAAGCAAAGAGAACTTCCGAGCAGCAAAATGGCAAACTGATTTAAAATTAAGCGAAATGATTTTTACCTAACGCGTATTCGAGCTAACGCTAACAACACGCACACACAACAAATATACACCAAACGCACACAACACACAAATGAGTATCATCAATCACCAGGAAAACGAGAGACAGCAAAAAGAAATTAACTGATATGGAGAATAGAAAGAAGCTGAAGCAGCTGGTTTGGGGCTCTCGCCTTTAGTTTAAAAAAAGGATAAGCAACTAACTTGTTATGGCGAGCGGACGCAGCCAGTGAAAAAGGAAAGACTCGTGACGGAAATGCTACTGATTTCCAAGATATTGAATATCCGAAACGTTGGGTAAGGCATCAGCTGCAAGCACTCAACGTTTTTCATGCAATAAGCATAAGCATTTTCTCGCAGCAGTCTATTATGTTAATAAATTTAATAAGCAAATTGCTGAATGCCTTGCCTGACAGGCAATCTGCCTCGCATTGTCTCTTGCCTTTGATTTGAGCTCGCTTCACTTTTAGGGACAAAAAACAATTTTAAAGAAGGTTCCTGACTCTGACTCGGCTCTTCTTTTATACTCTTACCCAACTCACTCACATACAATCTGTTTAAACGATAAAGTTGTTGGGCTAAGTGGCGCTCTTGAAGTTTTTGCGGTTTTGCGCAAAATACACAAATTCCAAAGTTCGTCTCGCACTTTGTCAACTTGCTACACCACTTCACATCCCCTCTTGCCCACAAACATACCTCAGAAACGAGTGCGACGACTGCAGCTTCAAGAGGCTGTTTATATCGCAATTGTCTATCTCTGTTTACTCTTTATTCGGAGCCAATAAGTATTGCTGTTTTGTTGTTGTTTTTATTGCTACTGGTGATGCTACTGCTGATGCTGCTGCTGCTGATGAGGAACTTCCTTAGGAGGAAGTTGTTGGCTCGTTTAGTTTATTTATATGAAAATGATTTTGCCACGAAGAAAACCGCAGGAACTTGAAATTATATTATTTACACTTTCTTGTCACCACTCGACAACAATTTCACAAAAGCATCAGCTGATTTCAACTCTTTCAGCACTTTCCCGCCCTCCCGACCAAGAAATGGATTTGCTAGTGAAAACTTTTCTCATTTGCATTGTTTTTTGTGTCCATGTGTTTGTTGGCTGAATTGAATTTGGCTTTGTTGTATGCATGTCAGAGTATGTGTTTTTATGTAGAGTTGATTAGGAGAAAGCTTTGTGTTCAAAATATGGATGTTTAATAAGAAGATATTTTTAGAGAAAATACAGTTTACTGGCAACCTTGAGAGACGCAAAATTGCAGTCAGGACGAATGGATCCATCCTGCAGCTAGTTACGACCGGGGTTTCAAAGGGAAGTTTTCTTGGGTTAGTTGGGTACTCCTGTTTTGTACAGCTGTTATTCCCGGAATAGAAACTGTAGATGGACATGATAGCAAAATGATACTGCCGATGTCGTGTGCACCTTATACTGATTACAGCTTCGAGATCTGAACAAACAGGTTGAATACAACAATTAATTATTGTAAGAAGTCCATCAAGCTGTTACCTCAACGGTTAAGCACTGCCCCATTATAGTAAATGCAAGTACCTTAAGGTAACACTTGACAAAAGACAGGCAACATATAACGGAAGCCGTGGCTAATTGCCGCGCTTTAATGAAAAACACAACTTTCTAAGCGCCAAAAGTAAACTGTCTCTATGGAACGAACGAACGAATAATCGCATCTTAATCAAGCAGGCAAAGAATGCAAAGATTTAAAAACAAATCCATGTATACTATCACAGGCTGTAAATGATATGCTCGCAGTACCTCACTACATATAGAAAATTGTCGAAGACGACGAACAAATAAACTGGAGTAGGACTTAAAGGACTGCGATTCAAAAGTTTCTTAACTAAAACATTATTCGTATATAATTATTTAATTTTTATCGTTTTTATTATATAACAGCAGAGTAAATCTGTATTCGGTCTAAGCCCACACATTTTATTACAAAATAAATTTACACTTCAAGTTTATAAAAAGGAAAACAACACTATAGAAAAGCAATTAGGATTTTAACATGTTTTTGATTTATTTAGAGGATTGCCTTGTTTTAACGTTCTTACTCATATATGTTCGTATAGTATTCGAAATTTACCACATGCTAGAGCTGTGTAAATCTGAGTTACCAAAATTTATCTTCAACAATAAATGCACATATGTCTATATACTATTGTGCTGAGTATGTTGTTACAATTATGCAATGGTTAAATGTATCTGCTATAAATTGATTGCCTTCGGCATTAAATCGCACATGAAGCAGCTTAAATAGCGCTCAGAGAGATACACACATAAATTATGAACGCATCTGACAACCAGAACTGAACATAATAAGTACAGGCGATGTCTAAGGACAAAGAAGGCTGACTGTCGAACGAGGAGAAAATCATACAATTCCAGAAACAACGCAGACAATTGGACTAATGTGAATGTGATGCGAAGGGGTGCTTGCTGCTGCCAAAATAGACAAATTACGCAAGGCGAAGAAGAGATTGCAAGAAAAGTATCTCAAAGATACATACAACTTGTTAACAGCGACAATAACAAGTTATGAGACAGTGGGCAAAGCAAACAGCGAATAACAATAAAATGCAAAGAGCAACTTGTCGACGACAGAGAGAATCGCGCAGCTGTTTGGGAAATTTGGCACAAAAAGAAGCAGGCAAAGAGGAAAGAGGGGAAAAACACATGTTGGCATGTTGATTGTCACGTGTAGTTCTTTATTTATTTGATAGTCCGCTTTTCTGGCCAGCTTATCCACATTGACACACAGCAAAGAAAAAGCAAAGGACAAGAGGCGGGGTACAGGCCGTAGACAGAGATAGAGATAGACGCACACACTGAGCGCTAAATGTATTTGGCAAGTAGATTTTTGACTTGCCATTTTTCGACTCCGCCAACATTAAGTGTTTTAGCCACCCACACACGTTTCAACTTCTTCTGAAGCTTCTTTTGCGTTCGTGACGCTTCATTTTGCCTGGCTGAGCTAACTAAGGCAACTTCTGACAAGGCCTTTGAGAAGTTTTCTTTTTTCTACATTTAAGTGTGCAGTATATATGTATGTAACTAACTTATAGAGCGTTTTGCTTTTAACCACGCAAACCATATTAAGCTGTGTGTGTGTGTGTACAAATCTTTGAGTTCATGTCTGAAGCTTAACTTTGATTTCTGTGTGTAACTTTCTCACTTAAATGGGCGTTGGAAGCGCCAAGAAACTGACGACACTAGTTGAACTTAAAGCCATTTGACAAGAGTAAAAGCATAGACTTATCTCAAAGGTAAAGTTTTAAAAGTAAATGTTGATTCTTTAACACATTTTATGATTAATGTCAAAAGTTTTTTGTGTGACAGTTTTGATTGTGTCCTCATTAATTTGCCAAAAAATTCAACTCGAGCTGGTTAAAGGTACTAAACATTTCAGTTTTGCTTTTATATAAATTTTTAAAGCAATCTTTTGGATTTTATTTGCACTCTGACCAGCTTAACATTTGCTGTCATTCAACTTATCGATTTTGTTCCTTGCAGAAATATTTACGAACCTGGCAGAAATGTCAAAATAAATAAAATTGCAACATAAAACTAAAACCAAGTCGACAGGCGGCAACCGCACAAAAGCACATACACCACAAAACTTTCTTCATTTCCAGCTACAATAAAAATAACAAGTAAGAAGGCTCTAGTCGAGAAATCCCGACTAGACGATACCCTGATCCCTATACTTTACGCGTACAGTCAGTGCTTGCAAGTATGTGTGTGTGCGTGTGTGTACGACTATACTGCATACTCAACTTCAAGGTTCCATATCTCCGGTGTTTCTTAACCGATTTTAATACAAATTTCACAGATTATCATTATTTTGTTCATTATTTCAAATGCCATCTCAAAGTTTTCAAAATTCAAGATTTTGTTGTTATCGATCCCATGTGTATGTCGAAAACGGGATGAGTTATCGGAAATCGAAAACAAACTTGTACTGCCTAGGGATTAGGCGAGCTTAAGTTCGAAATCTGGATTCTCTAGCTCTTATAGTCTCTGAGATCGACGCAATCATACATACGGACAGACGGACAGACGGACGGACAGACGGACATGGGTTTATCGACTCGGCTGTTGATGCTGATCAAGAATATATATACTTTATGGGGTCGGAGAAGCTTCCTTCTGCCCGTTACATACTTTTGCACAACTTCATTATACCCTTTTTTCCCATTTTTAATGGGATCAGGGTATAAAAATAACAACCCAACAATACAAAGAACAAAACTTATAATGTCGAACATTGAGTTGGGCGTCAGGTCTATTAGCGGGTTGTCCGTTCCATAATGTTATATTATGGTAACGGTTCCACTCAGCAAAAAGAAACAAAATCAACTGATGTTCAGAAAACCCTGATTAGTAAAATATTTTGTAATATTTGATATTAAGCTTTTAGTCAAGCTTTTTGACTTGAGCCTTTTTAGTTGTTTTTAAGAAATTAAAGTTTTTTATTTACAAATCTCAAAAAACTAATGGTTTTTTTTTTTCACAGTGCATATGTTGTAGTGCTTTTACAAGCAATTGAAGTGTGTCAACTGCCATGTAGTGTTATTTCAGGTTCGACCAAAAGAAACCCTTTTGGGTCGACAAAGTCTTTTTGAGGCGTACAACTGTACGTACGATAAGATGGCAAGAGAGAGCGATTTGTGGGCGAGACATTTGGAAATTCTTTAAATATTAAAATCTTGATTAAGTTAAATGCGCATTTGGGGCCTGAGGCAACTTAAGTACACATTTTAACATTTGCCACGCACATAAACTGATTCCTTGGACATATGCCCCAGCCGAAAACATGCCCGAAGTCAGTGGGGCCAACAAATCTGCGTTGCGTTTGTTTCTGTTTCTGTTTCTGTTAAGGGTCTTCTTTATTCGTAAGTTTTGGGGAAGTTTCATATAAACCAATTTAGTAATGCTTTGCTGGGCAGCTTCTGTCAACATTTGCAACCCACAGTTAAAGATACGACACCGATGTCTGGCATTTTAAATTTATTTTTGCTGCTGCCTAAATTTGTATTTTTGTGCAATAAATGCTAGCTTGAACAAAATGTCGCGAGAGCTTACAATTAGGCCCTAATTGAGCCCATATTACTCAACAAATTTGAAGCTTTCACGCCCAACCAAATCACCACCAACAGCCTCAGTATTCACCCCTTATTTGCAACCCCAACAGGGACTTCTCATTATATATGTACATTTTTTTGTTATTTTTTTGTCTTACGTTTGCCCTCGTACAATATTCAATTTTTGTGCTGTGAAGCCTACTTAAGTTGTCATTTTGATTGCTTTTGAAGCCTAAATTTTTTCATCTCGCCCTTTAACATGCATTTGTCTTTGCCTGTTTTTTTATCTACAATTTTTTCAGCCTGTGGCAGCTAATACAATTGTTATTTATTTTGTTAGCGCTTTCGAATTTTTCATTTAGCATTCCTGCATATTTACATACAGATTTGTTTGTACATTTTCTATGGAAAAATTAAAATAAGTGAATTAAATAAGAATCCAAATCACAGACAGAACGCTAATAAATGGGGTCGAAACGTTTTCCCGTTTTCCTGTTTTCAAGCCCTGCATTATTAAGTGACACAGTCTTGAAATTGAAACATTCTTGAGACCTTGATTTCACTTTTCATTTATTCAACTGACTTTTACCCACTGCCACAATGCCTCGAAAAACCTTTATTTAATCGGATAATTTTGTATGAAATTACATAATTTATTATTCTTAATTTGCTTTAGCTGTATACTGTGCGGCAAAACCTATTTATAAATGATGAAATTCCAGTTAACTTATCCATAGGAATAATCTTATCCGAAATAGTATAAGGTCAATTCACATACATGAACAAATTTTTTCCAAGCTGTTTGAATTACAAAGTAATATTTGATTTTAGTTTTGAATGGCTTGTTTCTTGTCTATGAGAAATCTTTAATTGGAATCAGAATTGGTGACCTTTAAGTTGTGGAAAACTGTTTATAACAAAAATATTTAATGTAAGTGTGGAATGCATAATAATTGATAATGCCATAGTTATGTTAAAGTAGTGAAATATTTTGCCTTACGCAATTCGATCCAAATTCGCATTGGACATTATTCTGGCGTGAGTAGTCAAACGTAATGGTACTTGTAGATTATATTAGCCATATTTACATTACTTACGTTAACACAAAAATTTTTTATACCCTGATGATGGGAAAAAAGGGTATAATGGTTTTGTGCAAAAGTATGTAACAGGCAGAAGGAAGCATCTCCGACCTTATAAAGTATATATATTCTTTATGCAAGCACTGACTGTACGCGTAAAGTAAAGGGATCAGGGTATTGTCTAGTCGGGATTTCTCGACTTGAGCCTTTTTACTAGATTCATGGTCACCTTGCACAGTGCTAGCTTAAATTACCTGTAAAGAAATGAAAGCAAACAGAAAAATTTTACTATATGAGAATGTGTTGAACATGTTTTGAGAGCTAAGCAATTTTAAACAAACTTAAGTTAACTAATATTAACATTTGTTTTGATTGACTGCTTTTTGCCTGGTAAACCTTGACATGTGAAAGTAAAAGAAAATTTCACCCTAGTGCCTGTTACTAGGTCAGTTTTCTGGCCTGAAACTCATTTTCTCACATTTCCTGACTCTGTTCGCTTTAAATCAGCGATTCGCATTTTGTTAGGCTCCGTCCTTTGTCCAATCGAGCGAGCTATTGCTCAAATATTTTGATGTCACAAAAACACACTGCCTAGCTGGAGGCTTGCACAACAATAATCAAGAAGGCAGGGAGCAGGTGGAGATGGAGGTGGAGGCGGAGGTGGAAGTGGAGGTGAAATGCCGTTTACCAGCAAACATAACAAAAGTGATGGCTGAAATGAGCAAGCAGCAAATGAGATTTTTAGGTCAACCAAGTCCAACCAGGGAATGCGTTAGAGCTTTGCAAACGCGTCCTTTGTGTCACTTGCTGCCCGATTTTAAGGTAAGTTAAGGTATTTAAGTTGCAGCAAAGGAATATGACTTCATTGTGACATAACACATAGCTTGACCGATTTATCATTAGCTCTTTTTTTCGTACTATAATTTAAAGAGCATTATAAACTTTAATTAGAAATATTATAAATTACATCACGTGAACATATTCGAAGGGTATTTATTATTCTTCTTTAGCTCTTTACACAAAAATCGTTGTACAGTTCTTTTTATACCCTGAAGCCATTAAAAATGGGAAAAAGGGTATAATGGTTTTGTGCAAAAGTAAGTAACTGGCATAAGGAAGCATCTCCGACCCCATAAAGCATATATATTCTTGATCAGTATCAACAGCCGAGTTGATACAGCCATGTCCATCTGTCTGTCGGTATGTATGAACGCGTCGATCTCAGAGACTATAAGAGCTAGACACTCCAAGATTTGAAACATAAGCTCGCCTAATCCCTAGGCAGTACAAGTTTGTTTTAGATTTTCGATAACTTTTCCCGTTTCCGATATACACATGGGATCAATAACAACAAAATCTTGAATTTACAAAACTTTGAGACGGCGTTTGAAACATTAATTAAAATAATGACAATCTGTGAAATTTGTATTGAAGTCGGTTAAGAAACACCGGAGATATGTAACATTAAAGTTGAGTATGCAGTATGCGTGTATGCACTGACTGTACGCGTCTTTACGCGGGTCCAGGGTATCGTTTAGTCGGGATTTCTCGACTAGAGCCTTCATACTTGTTTTGTTTTGTTCACTTTCCCCCAAGCTTTTACCTGCGTTTGAATTTTTTTTCTTAGCTATGCATGAACGCTTTGATGCTGTGTGCGCAGTTCGCCACGCCACGTGTGCTCATTTTTGTCCGTTCTTTTTTGTTTTACCTGACGCTTTATAGGCTAAATAAACACCGCAAACGCAAGATGGTGCTGCCGGATGGCGGTGGAGGGGTAATGGGCTATGGCCTGATATGACACTTTTGTGCGTTTGCTCTTTGCCTGCTGTTCTTGTTGTTGCGGTTGTTGTGTGGTCTTTTTACAGCTTTTTATGCAGCTAGTTTCCACGTAGCTTTCGCTAAGCAAAATTGCATTGCATACTTATAGGCACTTATGAAGCTGACCTGAATTTCATGCAGCTAATATTATTGCGATCGAAAAAGAGAGAGAGAGAGAAAAAGAGATTGGGGGCTATATGAATCGGGTGATGGCCGTTAAGAGTGCGCTATGTTTAAATACGCCTAAAGTTGATATACCTACAAAAAAAAGGAACTATGCTGACTGCCCTAAAATAAATTGAAGTATCAAGTGCACTGGTGGAAATGATACATTTTAAGCAGCAGCAGCTGGTGCAGAAGCAAATGTTTTCATTCAATTTTAGCAACTGCCGCGTTCATTATATTTTCACATCATTACCAAGTCAGCAGCATCATCAGTAGCATCAATTGCATTTCATCCAGACGCAGCCAGTCGACCGTAACAGCCAGAGTCGAGTCGAGCGTTGAGCGTTTGCCATAACTATGCTAATTTTAACTCGTTTTGAAATAACAAACTCGCATGTAAGCCCATCACACAGGAGAGAAAACAAGACGGAAATATACTAAGCACAGACACCGCAAGAGTGAGTGAAAGCCATAACGTTGACGAGTGTTGTTAACGCGTATCCACAGATAGACATCTAAGCCCAACAGGACACAGACAAACGGACTCCAGACGAAAATTCAGACAGAATTATGGAGGACAAACCTGGTCTCGCCCACTAAGCGGATATTCAATGTTGCTGTTCGCAAACGACAACGATGATGTGATTTTTTTTTCTTATACACCGAATCCTGAAATGGTTAAAAAAAAGGATACAAAAAGATATTTGTTGCATGCAAATGTATGTAACACACAAAAGGAAGCATCTCCGAACCCATAAAGTATATATATTATTGATTGGCATGAACAGCCTTGGCGATATTGCTATGTCCGTTTATCCGTCTGTATGTCTAAACACGTCCATAGTAGAAACTATAAGGGCTAGAGACAAATTTGCTTCAAAAAGTCGAAAACTTTTCCTGTTTTCGACATACGAGTACCATCATAATCTTGAAATTGCGGAAAGTATTTTAGATTAAGAAAAACTTGAGTTTTGGGAGATTGAAGTTAAGTCAGTCATTCAGTAGCGCAGTATTGCTGCACTTATTGTATACATGTGCACACACACACATTCAGGGTATCTTCTAGTCGGGATATCTCGACTAAAGCGTGTTACATGTTTTTTTTTCTGTGGTGATGGCTTTGCCGTTACAGTTTTGATGTAAAACTAGTATTTCCTCAACGCTGCTGTTGGCTATTGCTGCTGGTACAACGATGCGAATGTGTGATATTGCAAAGGTCTTTAAGTTTTGGTCCAGAATGAATTAAAAACTCTTGTTGGATGCTGGCTGGTAGTAATTATTGCCCGCAGTTATGACTTTTAATTCGAACTTTCTTATCCTTATTGGCACATATGTAAATATGTATATATTGAAAAAAACATTGTAGTTCCAGCACTGTTTTCGATATTTTATCAAGCTTGGAAAGTTAAAAGCTTGAATCGGACAGCAAAACTTAAAAAACTGCTGCTTTCATTTTTTTATAAATTTTAAACTTGATTTGAAGTACGAGTAAATCTTTAATAAATTTTTTTCCAGCTTACGGCAAAGCCCACAAGTAAGAAAATTATCTAGCAATTGAATTTGCGCTTAAGTAACAGGATTTCCCCGAATTCCTTAGTTCTTGCTCTATTCAAGTGCGTTTTTACGGTCAAAAAAGAAAAGAAATAATTTTCTTGATCAGCATCAACAACCGAATCGATAGAGTTTTGTCCGTCTGCCGTCCGTCTGTCCGTATGTATGAACGCGTCGATCTCAGAGATTATAAGAGCTAAAGACTCCAGATTTGGCACATAATCTCCCCTAATCCCTAGGCAGTACACGTTTGTTTTCGACTTTTGATATACACATAGATGGGATCGATAACAACAAAATCTGGAATTTGGAAGACTTTGAGACGGCGTTTGAAAGATTAGACGAAATAATAACAATTTGTGAAATTGTGTATGACAAGAAAGATATAACTCGAAAATAAAATTGGAAAAACAAAATTTCTTTCTCACATTATTACTCAGTTGATTATAAAAAATTTTTAATTGCCTCCGTTTTGAAGATTGTTTCAATATTTATAAAAAAAACTACTTACTTTAATTTATAAACTACACACAATGCCAGTCTGCTATTTTTCACAGCACGCATTTGTAAGAAGGTAATAAAAGGCCATAAATAATTGAAAAAAAATGTGTGCTATACGGCAATAATGGCAATGACACACACTTTACTCATAGTAACAGACACACCCATACGGAGATACACAGCAAAGCACATGACACATAATCGCATATAAAAGTAATAAACTCGGAAAAAAGTGGTCGCATGACTGAGTGGCTGACTGACTGAAGGAGCAACACTGTGGTTGGTTATTGTGGTGCAAAGTGAAACTTGTGGTAAAACGAGTACAAAGAAGTTGCTTTCCTTTCATAATGTGGCCACTTAAATTGTGCCTCTTTGTGTGTTTGTGAGAATCCCTGTTTTATCTGGACGTAGCTCGAAGCTTACATGCAACACAAGCTTTAATGCAACCACGACGAGGAGAATAGAATAGCAATAAGTAAATCCACATCTCATGCTGTTGTAAGCAATGAAACGCATTTTAAAATCAAACTCAATCTAAAAATACTTTTGCGAACTATACTTACCTATAAAATAGAATCTTCTATTTCTATATACAATGCACTAGAAAATTGGTGAAGGCAATCGATGCACGTGCTCTTGAGTTTTGTGTATATGTTTTGTTGGTATTTGTTGTGATGTCCGTGTTATGCGCAAGTTAAGAAGAGAAGTTAACTTTGGGTAGAGTTTCCTCATAAGTGGTTACATGCGTTTTGTAGAGTAATCAATTACCAACAATTTGACACTAAGCGCAAGATGCACTTTTTACAATTCTCTAAAATATTTTAATTACTGGAAATGCGAACATTTTTGATATGTGGCTTAAAAACGAACAAAATAACAATGGGACAGAAGCTTGTTTAATTGTTTAAAAGCGCTAAAAAGAGAAGTTAGAGCCAGTTTTAACGCTTACTTAACTCAAAAACAAGTAAGAAGGCTCCAGTCGAAAAATCCCGAATAGACGATACCCTGAACCCTATACCTGTGTATGAGTGTGTGTGTACGCGCATACTGCATACTCAACTTCAAAGAGAGATTAACCGCTTTTAATAAAAATTTCACAGGTTGTCATTATTTTGTTTATTAATTCAAATGCCATCTTAAAGATTTGCAAATTCAAGATTTTGTTGTTATGTGTATATCGGAAACGGGATGAGTTATCGAAAACTTGTACTGCCTCTAGCTCTTATAGTCTCTGAGATCGACGCGTTCATATATACGAACGGACAGACGGACGGACGGACAGACGGACATGGCTATATCGATTCGGCTGTTGATGCTGATCAAGAATATGTACACTTTATGGGGTCGGAGATGCTTCCTTCTGCTTGTTACATACTTTTGCACAAAACCATTATACCCTTTTTCCCCGTTTTAGTGGGATCAGGGTATAAAAATATGGGCACCTGAAACGATGCTAATCAAATCTTACTTTTCTCAACTTAAGTCAAAAAATCCTGAAACAAAACATTTAACAATTATAATTGTAAATTGTTATAACAACAATTCTAATTTTGTTTGTAAGTTTCTTTTCTCGAAATTTGATATAGACATTTTGTGTGCATATGTTATTTACCGATTGAATATCAAATTGTTTTTTTTTTCTTCTAAATGATATTGAAAAGAAAACACAGCTTAAAAGTGCAAATATGATGTTGTTTTTCCCAAAAAAAAAATATATTAAAATAGCAACAGAAGGGATGCCAACTAACGGTTTATTAGTATTTACGGCTCTCACACACACACACACACATACTACGTCATGACTAGCCACAGTGACTATGTCGCCACTTTTACCATGTTGCGGCTATACTGCTCATGCTCATGCTCCCAGCTTCTAGCTCCTCCTACTATTGGCGCTGTTGTTGATGTCCGTGTCGGTGTGATGTGGTCATGTCATTGCCTCTGCATGCTGATAAAAATGTTCAGCTAACTTTGAGCTAACGACAATGCGCTGCTGCTATAGTATGTAAGGGGTGTGCGCTGTATTGTTGTGTTGTTGAGTGTGGCATCTAACGAGTTCTGTACGAACTGAGAGTGATGCACTCCCCCAGCACGCTTTTTAAACAATTTTTAGCGGACATTTTGAAAAATTGCCAAACACTATTAGCTCTTTCTTTTTATACCCTGATCCCTTTAAAAATGGGAAAAAGGGTTTAATGGTTTTGTGCAAAACTATGTAACAGGCAGAAGGAAGCATCTCCGACCCAATAATGTGTATATATTTTTGATCGGCATCAGCAGCCGAGTCGATATAGCCATGTCCGTCTGTCCGTCCGTCCGTCCGTCTGTCCGTATGTATGAACGTGTCGATCTCAGAGACTGTAAGGGCTAGAGACTTTAGATTTGGAGCTTAAGCTCGCCTAATTCCTAGGCAGTACAAGTTTGTTTTCGATTTTCGATAACTCATCCCGTTTCCGATATACACATGGGATTGATAACAACAAAATCTTGAATTTGGAAAACTTTTGAGATGGCATTTGAATTATTAAACTAAACAATGAAAAACTGTGAAATTTTTATTGAAATCGGTTAAGAAACACCGGAGATATGGAACCTTGAAGTTGAGTATGCAGTATGCAGTATGGTCGTACACACACGCACACATACTTGCAAGCACTGACTGTACGCGTAAAGTATAGGGATCAGGGTATCGTCTAGTCGGGATTTCTCGACTAGAGCCTTCTTACTTGTTTCTTTTTTTTTTGCTGGCGGAAGGGGTTGGGAGCAAAAAAAAAAACAAATCTGGCGTGCAGTACAAGGACTTAAATATTAGTTGCTACATGTTTTGTGTCGTAAAACTTTATTGTAGTTTTTGCTATTGGAATTGTTACAGTTGCAGCTGCAGCTGGTCCACCAAAAACAAAATTTGCTTAACTGAATGCAAAAATCGAATACAAACATTTTGAAAGGATCTATGATGAATGCTCTAATGCACACGTCATGTATATGTATGCAAATACTATTAAGATTACTGGCCGAAATAAGAAAGTTTTGACGCTGGATGGTTAAAAAAAATGTACATTAATCTTAGTAAAATACTCCAAATCCCAAGGCTGTATGAAAAAAGTAATGTTTTTTTTTTCTCAGCTTGATTAAATTGATTTTCAATCTTAAAACGAAAATGTCGCTACGACTAAGTTTCGGGCAAGAAGCGCTTCTCAATGACAGTATCATATATCTTAACAATTGCAAGATGAATTAAAAATTGCACTGACAATTGTGTCTCAAAGTTGTATGAGCTATGATTGTTGCATACATTGCAATGAACTCATTTTAAATCAGCAAACAACACTAAAATAGATTTATTTATAAGTGGTAAACGGGGATGATTCCAAAAGTTCTATATACAGTGGACTGTCGACATGTAATGGATCTAATGTCTTTAGCCAACTGTTTCGATTGTTAAGTTTTAGTCATAGCTTTGCGTGGTAAACGCTTTCTTATTCGACATTAAAACCAAATATTTATTGTATATTATTTAAATATTAGTTAAATAAATATTGAATTGACAAGTAAAAAGATCTAGTCAAGTCAGCTCGACTAGGAGATACCCTGTAGCTACGACCTTACACGTACGGACATGCCTGCACTGTTGCAACGATGGTTAATGACTTGATTTCAATGTTTCACAATTTCATTATTTTATTCATAGTTTCAAATGAATATCCAATGCAGGGTTGTTGAATGGGAAACGGGAAGAGATATCGATAATTAGAAACAAACTTGTTCTGACTACTCTCCAAAACAAAAGCAAACCCATCACTAGAAAACTTATATTCAATTAAAAAAAAATTTTAAAAAACCCAACTTTTACCCCAAATAAAAGTAATACACGTATATTTCATATGAAAACATATACCGCAGACCTTACGATCCTAAAATGTTAAGGTAAATATTAAATATTAACTTAAGCTTCCATATTTAAACACACACATCTAAATAGACCAGACATAGACAGACATTAGCTAAAGGCCCCGACAGTCATTCTAACCTACTACTCGCCTATAAGTAAGGCTCGTAGGAATGGCCCAATTATTTCGAAAACTTTTTATGCTCTGAGATAAGGAATTTTCAAACTGGGGATTATCAAAAGAAAAGCTCTGATTGTTAAAATAATTTATTACGATATGTAAATACAAATAAATACCTCATTTAAAGATAACAAAAACAAATATCTAAAGAGAGCGACAGATAAAACGAGAACAAAAAAAAAAATAATAGCCACTAGAAAATTTGTCGTAAGAACATTTTTTCTTTCAATTTTCCACACAATCAAGCGAAAAGGCAGCAACAGCATCGATGACAACACATGACGACGTTAATCCCAACTATTTTGACTGGGGCATATCGCACAGAGCGAACCTGTCAGGATTTGACACACACACACACAAGTAAAAGTGAGTATATGCTCACGAGAAGAAGAAGACGAAATCAGTGCCATAAATAAGCAGACTTTTCAGCACATTAAACACAATAAATCCAAGGCGTAACAAAGACAACGAGTAAACAACTTGACGCGCTTGCCAAACTGGGCGTTGAGTAATATCAACATGGCCCAAAAACAACAACAATGTGGACAAAAAAAAAGAACCCGTCAAAAGCAAAAATAAAACTCGGAACAAAAAAAATCTGAACTCGCTGAGTAATCTAAAATCCACACGGTACACATACGGCACACATGGCACACACACACACACACAAACACATAAAATCCAATTGAGTGTGACCGTATTGTTGTGCACACCAGTACTAAAGAAAAGCCGCAACACATTTCCCAGCATTAGTGAGATTGCAATTAGATCCATGTGTGTGTGTGTGTTTTTTTGCTCGCTTAAAAGCCGTCTGTAAAACATAAGCACCATACACACAATGCAATAGCCATGACAACGAGTTTAACTACAGACAGTCAGACTGATGATAAAGAGAGAGACAAAGAGAGAGAGAGAGAAGGCAACGAAGGCATGTGAACATTTGCATCACTTCGTTGTGAAGAGCTTTGGCATTATTCCAGTGCAGTCTTTAATAAACACACTCGAAAGGCTTTTGACTGTTTGATGTAGTGCACTCGAAAAATGTCAAGATGTCGCACTGTTTATTACTGTTCTTATTAAAGATTGAATGGCAAAAACAAACCAGAACCTTACTAATAATGCTTAAGTTTCAATTTTAAAGATTAGCTTCGAACTGTTGCAGACTTTTAAATTATGACATTGGGAAAATTGACACTTAGCTCAATTTAAATTTTGACAGTGCCAACATAAGAAGTAGCTTGTATCAACTTGTTTATCAAACGAATCTCTCCATACTAATATCATCGTGCCACCCAATAACTTGTTAGCAGCTTGCAGCAGGATTTACCGGCTTGCACAATGCAATTTAGCTAATGCAATCGATGCAAAAATCGAGAAATCCCGACTAGACGATACCCTGATCCCTATACTTTACGCGTACAGTCAGTGTTTGCAAGTATGTGTGTTTGTTAGTACGCACATACTGCATACACAACTTCAATGTTCCATATCTCCGGTGTTTCTTAACCGATTTTAATAAAAATTTCACAGATTGTCATTATTTTGTTAAATATATCAAACGCCTCAAAGTTTTCCAAATTCAATATTTTGTTGTTATCGATCCCATGTGTATATCGGAAACGGGATGAGTTATCGAAAATCGAAAACAAACTTGTTCTGCCTAGGGATTAGGCAAGCTTAAGTTCCAAATCTGGAGTCTCTAGCTCTTATAGTCTCTGAGATCGACGCGTTCATACATACGCATGAATGCGCAGTAGATAGATGTGTGATCAGTGTATTTGTTTATCAAAAATCCACGTATTTGTAGTTACCTTTAAATATTATTTAACAAGCATTAACGAGGTATGCGGTCCATCAATGTTGGAAGCGCTGACAAATTTCAGGTGTCAGTTTTAATTTTTGCCGATTTGCCTTAATGGATATCACACATTCGTTGACAAGGCGCTAACGAACTTTGGCATGTTGCACTGCTTAATTATCAAGGTAGTATTCAATGATGTGAACGGAGGGTTAGAGGTGATAAATAGTTCAGCAGCCGATTCATTGAATGCCAAAAGCATTAAAGTTGATTGCAATTTGATTTCACTATATATAGATAGTACTCGTATATGTGATTTCATGAGCACAGTGCAATAAAATCGAAAAGATAAAAAAAACAAGTAAGAAGGCTCTAGTCGAGAAATCCCGACTAGACGATACCCTGATCCCTATACTTTACGCGTACAGTCAGTGCTTGCAAGTATTTGTGCGTGTGTGTACGACCATACTGCATACTGCATACTCAACTTCAAGGTTCCATATCTCCGGTGTTTCTTAACCGATTTTAATAAAAATTTCACAGATTGTTATTATTTTGATCAATTATTAAAATGCCATTTAAAGTTTTTTCAAATTCAAGATTTTATTGTTATCGATCACATGTGTATATCGGAAACGGGATGAGTTATCGAAAATCGAAAACAAACTTGTACTGCCTAGGGATTAGGCGAGCTTAAGTTCCAAATCTGGAGTCTCTAGCTCTTATAGTCTCTGAGATCGACGCGTTCATACATACAGACGGACAGACGGACAGACGGACAGACGGACAGACGGACAGACGGACAGACGGACAGACGGACATGGCTATATCGACTCGACTGTTGATGCTGATAAAGAATATATATACTTTATGGGGTCGGAGATGCTTCCTTCTGCCTGTTACATACTTTTGCACAACTTCATGATACCCTTTTTTCCCATTTTTAATGGGATCAGGGTATAAAAAAAAAAAATTTTCGAGTTCTCTGATTAATGAAGCTGCCATTTAAAAACGCCAAATAAGATACCTGCCACAATACCACGTGCTACATGAAAAACAGTGACAGCAGTAGCCATTACTGCAAACAGAGCGTAAAGCGATGAGCCGAGTGTATGCCGCAAATTGGAAAAACGCCGAAGGCACTTTTTTTACTGCATATTTTTTTGAAACCATCGTTGCAATCTCTTCACTTCAGGTTAACCCAGTTGCACCTGCAACAAACCTGCCTTGTAGTTCGCTAGTTTGTTTGCTGTTGCCTGCGAAAGAAAATATGTCAAAGATTCGAACAAAAAGAAAAACAACAACCCGAAAAAAGAGAGCTTTCTTGGATCGCCTACAGCACTTGCAAATATGTACTACATGTGTCATCTGCAAACGTACATACAAACAAAATGTATGAAGCACATAAACTAAGTTTGCTGTTGGCTGTTGCGTGGATGCGTTGAAGTTGACGCCTAGTCAGACAACAATTTGACGCTTAGAGTACGAAAATAGATTTTCATTTTCGAAAAAAAAAATCGTTTATTCGGATTCTATTATCCATTCCTGATGAATGTAAATCAAGTGACGAGCCATCATAATTGACATAATTGGCTTAGATGGCTTTATGAGAGCCCAAAATAGTATTGTCGAAGAAAACTATAAAAAAATTTGAGACAGGAACCAACAAGTGGAATATATATTGGTTAACTCTATTAATATTAAGTTAAGACTTTACTGTCTTGGCGTCATACTCGATCACAACTCACTTTAAGGCAACAAAAGTTGCTACTTGCCGCAATAAAATGAACAAAATTATCTTGGCTGCCTCTGAGGAACCAATGTACAGTTTACACACAAATCGTTGCTTCAACATGGAAATACGCCTTCCAATCCAAAACAAAGCCAATTAAGGGCAGTAAACGGTATGTTCGCAACTGTGCCATTAAAATAAAGTAATGCTTAAATGTTTGTCTTTGCTCAGTAAATTTTACGTTGAATACTTTTAGGAACATTTTACACGTGCATAAACAGATTTGTTCAATTTGTTAAAAGTTCAATACAACTTCTAACCATGCTATTCAGATATTAAAAAGTGTTTACGATTGTATCTAAGATGAAACTTCAATTAATTGTATTTGCAGCACAGAATAACATTTTTGGTTTGATTCGCGGAACAGCAGTTGCTGTTTGATTAACTGCACTTGCAGTTTCCTTTTCAGTCGAAATTTCTGCTTGTTTCCTCGATTTATTCTCGCTGGTGTTGTCTGTGAGTAATGAAGTGCTTTAAATATTAAAACCAATTTACGCGACAACATACGCGTGTTATGAAGCTTGTTATCCGTATTGTTGTTATTAATTTTGTGGCAAAAAAAAATAAAAATAAAACGAAGCAGCTGACATATTTTCATTGGATCGTCCTCTTTCAGGCACTGATGCTAGTCCCAGGCTCGTGTGTCCAGTAAACTTTTGCAATTAATCAAGATAGGCCAGCCAGTAGCAGAACAACAACAACAACAAAATAGCAACAACAACAACCATTACCACGATGACGATGCGACGACAACGACCCATTTGCATGAATCTGCCATATGGCAGCAACTACCTGAACACATTTATTCCCATCTCGCTTTTTGCCTCCTGTCTTGCTTGCTCTCTCTTTCTGTGTGTGTGTGTGTGTGTGTGTGTGTGGGCGAAAGATTAATAATAATAACTGCGACTAGCACAGCGGTTGGTCAGCAAGTGGCATAATCATGATTTATGACATGCAATTAATAAGCGACATGACCGACAAGCGGAGCTGGAGCCATAATCGAACGAAGCCTGCTGAAAGCTCAGCCCTCCTTTTCCTACAGTTGCGACAATCGTCCGTTTCCGTACATTCTATATTGCACACAGACCTTTAAAGAACTTGCCTGGGTGTAATTGCAACACTTCAACACGAATAACTTTTTTGTTATTTATACAATTTATCTTAAGTGGTTAGATTTAAACATCTAATCAGTTGCAATAGCTTATGACTCACAATGATGGTCTTGTTCCAAATATAACTTTAATTAAAGCTTTTATTCAAAATCTTACAAGAAACACAATTAACAAATCATCATTTGCACCACGGACATAGATTCTCTGCCCTATCATTGATCTGATCTATATGCAGCTATTCGTAGTTGAGTCTCTTGGCAATTTAACAATGTAGCACATTATGTTGAGCAGAAGGGATGTCATTAAATAATTAAATTGTTTTATTCCTATAGGTGTTGACCACAAAATTGCATTTATTAATTGCAACCTAAAAGTAAATTCGCTTGGTATTGTCGTTTTTGTATTCATGTTGTGTGCACAGCTAATTAAAACAAATGGCATTTGACAATGCTGTCAATGTGGTCGCCAATGGTCGCCTCAGTTCATTTATTTGCCGAGGGTTCATTTGGCGCTATGCGGAATGTGCTTGGCAAACATGTGGTAGTCGTTGTTGTTGTTAAAGTTGTTGTTATTGTTTATCCATGCAGCTTAAATAATTAATTTGTAATGAAAATTTTGTGTGAATAAATGCAATTATTTTACAGCTTCAATTGCCAGCAATTACACTATAAAAGCCCATTTTCAACAAGCATTTGTTTCCGTGCTGCTAAACAAATTCAAATACAGCAGCAACAAAAACTTTTAGCAAAATAAAAAAATCTTTAACAAAAGATTAAAATAAATGGTTCAACATTTACATTAATTTTAATGCCCGTAGTTATGCAATTATACGTGTATATATTTGTTTGTGTTTTAATTGCATAAGCTATTTTGTAGTATTGCATGTCAATTGACAATAAATGTTCTGATGAATGTTCGCCATTAAACAAATATACGCTTGCTTAAAGTTAAACGCTCATATTTGGCTTGATGGGTTATGCAAAGTATGCTAGGTTTGCTTATAGCCATTGCAACTTCTACTTAAGAGCTGAAGATTGAATCATATTGCTCGCATGTACTATTTGTTTATGTGAATAATCCTCCGTGCTCGCATATACTAAATGTTTATGTGAATAATCCTCTGTGCTCACATTGTAAATGCGAATTTACTAAACAGACAGACGCATCTTCGTTTCCAAAGCCCAACCAACCTTTATCTGAAGTGTAGTCAAAATTCAAATTTTAATCAAGCTGATAGTGAAGTGATATGAGTTCCAAGGTATGGCTTCCCTTGTGTTTTAGTGGTGGTACAGAACTTGTACTGAGGGCTGAGACAAACAGCCAAAAATAAAGGTACAAACATATGTACTTAGGTACAACACAGGACACAGGTCAGATCGTGTAGAATTAGAATGCCCCGAACGGAGACAGTTGTCATTAACCCGACGTTCAAAACACATCGCAGGCATGCTAATCTGAGACTGTTGTGTGTGGGGCGTAGCAGGAGCTTCAAAAACATCCATTTCACAACTGCAGGCGAGCTAAATTGTACAAAATTAGTTCACTGATTTATTTTGCATGTCAAAAGATAGACACAGACAGACAAATCTCTGAGCGAAAGCCACAGAAAATGCAAATCAAATTTCATATGTGTGTGGAATAGGAGACGGGGTGGGCGAGAGGTGGAGCCCTTAGTTAGGTCATGATATCCTTACTGATTAGCTACTTTTGGGAATTTTCGTGACTTGTCGCTTGATTACTTCTCTCAACTGTCGCCTCGTCTGTAGCCAAGTTTAATGGCCTTTACACACAAACACACACAAACACACACACACACACACACACACACATTGCCCAATTCCCTGGCTCATCATTGGCATCATCATGAATGAGCTGCCTAAAACTACACATACTAAAAAGTGGGAGTGAAAATTAAGCTCTGAAATTTGATTAAAATTTAGATTTTGCTTCCTTGGCCTTATCTGCCGTTTAGCATTGAGGTTAGCTGAGGTAGCTACCCCCCAAAATGACGATGCTGTTTATTAATATTAATTGCAAATCTTCAGCTTTAGCAATTTGGTCATAATTGAAAATTTGTATCTAATGCTGGTTGGGGGTTGGCTTTGATGTGAAAACTAAAACTTTCCGAGCCATTAACTGATTTGATGGCTTATAATAAATATTACGTAATTGAGCGTTATATACGGGTGGCCAAGATAAGTGAGTCAGTCAGATTGTGGCTGAAAAAGAATGTAAAAGGACGGGAGATTTACTGTAAACAGTATTAAAACTGAAAAGGTCTTGCTCTCTATTAAAATCAATACATTCGGGTTGACGAATGCTTTGTGGAATTGAGTTTAAAAAAAAAACAATACATGCATTATGGATGCAGTTAAATCGTAAAATAGTCAAATTTGATGTATTTAACGCCTTAATTCAAATCCAAAACCATTTTCATATAGTCAGATAATAGAATCACATAGTTTGTTACCTACTAACTACTACTAATTGACCGAAAAAGAAAAATTAATATCTGTGGTAATACTTACACTTTAAGAACAATATTTTAAGCAAGAATCATATTTGTTAGCATACCTGTAACGAAATAAATAAGTGATTAATAAATTGCAAGATTTGATTGTTTTCATTGAGATCATGGATTAATGGGATTGTACACCAGCTGCCTTTGCATTGTATAGAAGAAAAAAAGCTGAAAACATATTGGCACTCACTAATCGTTCCCTTGAACGAACTTACCTGACTCAAACGATCCTGACTGTCGATGATATCGATGAACAAACGCATGCGATCGTCAAGTATCTGAAAACCGTTTCGTGGCAAAAGCAACAAATTCTGCACTGCATCCCGAATGCTGCCCGGTGTTGTGCTGCAGGAGCTGCTGTCATCGCTTGTGAAGCCATTTTGCTGTTGTTGATGTTGTTGCTGCTGCTGAAATTGATGTTGTTGGTGTTGCTGTTGGTGCTGTTGCTGAAGCTTCAATTGCATCGAATGCTGTCGCAAAGCATCGGAGCATTTGCGCAAATAATCATAGGAACCTTTCGATTTATACTTATCAGCCATGGCATGGAAACTATCCAATATCTCATTGAAATCAGACATCAATGGTGCCGTTGACGGTGTCGTCGTTGCACTCGACGGCGTTGTTCCAGTCAACGCCAATGATCCCAGCGAGCAATTCGATTTGCTCATCACCATTTGCTGGGGCGAGCTGGTTATCACGCGCAACTCCGTTGTTAGGGAACTGCTGCCGTTGGCTGCTAGAGTCTTTAGGCTGCCATTGCTGGCCGAGCTGCTCACCACGCCCTTGCTTGGACTGAGCGCCTGCAAGTCCTCGCTCATAAGTCGCAAGTTATCGGAGATTTGATGGAAGCTCTCTGAAGTAACAAGCGAATGTTCGCGTTGATCTAATTTGGCGGGCAGAACGCTGCTCTTGGGTCGCCTTCGTGTGGGAGGATTGGCATTGGGATTGTTGCCAGAATCAACTCCACTCACTCCTGGTACAAGTGGAATAACTCCTGGCGTTCCAGATGTCACATCAGGCATTTGTAAAGGTTTCGATATGAACGAATCAAGGGTTTGGGAACTGCTCAGCTTGGGCTTATCCGAGTTCTCAGGTATTTTATTAGCGCGTATCGCATCCAGAAACTGGCGCAACTGATCCGAGGGGGTAGGCGGTGGCGCCTCCTCCCCCTGTACAGTGTCAGCTTTGGACACACTTGATACGTCCCCATTGCGTTTAATCGTCGATGTTGATGTCAAAGTCGTAGTCGTTGTTGTCGTTGTTGGCTTAAGCACATCGTCGGGCATGTGTTGCTGATACTCCTGCCGCATGCTGCTGCGTATGTTGTCCAGAAATAGACGCAACTGATTAGACGGAGTTTGCACCTCACCGGCACCCGACAACGAGGCTAGCGATTTGCTTACAATCTCTGGCGAGATCAAGTTTGACTGAAAGCTATTATTGTTGTTACCGTTGTTGCCGCTGTTGCTGTTGGGCGCCAGCAAATTGAGATTCGTCTGGCTTTGCTTTGTGATCTGCTGCTGTCGCTTAAGTTCCGATAACAGTTTCGCCTGCTCAGAATACTTGCGCACACTTTCTGTTATAGTTCGCAGTTGCTCCGAATAGGCGCGTAGCTGGTGCTCCAAGTAAGCCTGATCCGGTCCTGGTGCAGCCGCATAACTGTTGGGTCTTGGCTCACCCTTTTCACAGCCGTCGGCTCCTGGCTCTTGGCTGCCGTGAAAACTGAGTGAGTGGCGCATTGTGTTTGTTGTTTGACCTGTGGGCGCTGACTGCAACATGTTGTCTGTGCTGCAGCTCTTTTTGGGACTGCGCTGGCTTCTGCTTAGTGTTTCATTGTTGTTGTTGTTGCCGTTGACAAAGCGACGCAGTGGAATCGGCGGCGCTTCACTTTGATGAGTACCACCACCACCAACATTTCCAACATTATTGTAGCGATCGAGACTGCGCGGACGTTGCACTCCATTGCCATTTACATGTCCATTGATTGCTGCATGCAACTGTTGTTGATGTTGCTGCTGTTGTTGCTGCTGCTGGAGCGTTGGACCGTTAGGACGTGGTGTGCTCTGCGAGCGTCGTGGCACGATTGGGACCTGACCCGTCACTACTGCAGCTGTCGCCCCCTGAGCCTGATTTAGCTTGCGGTGCTGTGGAACCGGTGGTGCTGTTCCCGCTGTTGGCTGTCCATTGGTGGGGCTTTGTCTATACTGCTGAAAGATGGCCGCATACAGCGATTCCTTGTCCGCAGCAGTAGCCGCCGTCGATGTTGTTGTCGTGCTGCTGGCGCTGCTTACTAAGCTGACAGCATTGCGCAGCTGCTGCTGCTGGCGTGATAGCTGCAACAGTCGCTGCTGCTGCTGGGCATTGTAGTCCACGAAGCTGGAGCGGCCAGCCCCATTTGTGGGTGAGGCTGTGCAGCCAGCAGCAGCGGTAACAGCAATACTATGAGGTCGTTGCTTCAAGCTTCGAAGACGCGAAGGCTCTGCATATTCGGGCATTTCATAGCCGCTCGATGTTGTCGCTGTGTTTATGCGGGCAACTGTTGGTGGCGCTTCCGTGGGCGAGGGACTGTTCAGAAAGGGATTGTTGCCTTTTAAGGCAATTGGCGTGGCAGCTCCTGGAATGCCAGCTGAGGGCAACATATTCGTCAATTGAGGCGGCGGCCCTGGTGAATTCTGCAGCACCTGTTGCTGCTGCTGCTGCTGCTGTTGAAGTTGAGTGCTGCCTGGATATAGGAGGGACTCGCTTATGTGCAAATCTAGCTCATGAACATTGGGCTTTGCGTAAATACTGTTCGCTGTGTTGTGTGTTGTGCGCGCGGCGGGCGTAGCAGCTGCCGGATAACCAGTAATGCGAAAGCCATTCATGCTGGCAGTTGGAAACGTTTGTTGCTGCTGCTGCTGCTGTTGTTGTTGCTGTTGTGTGCGCTATTTGGCGTTATTGTTGTTATCATAACGTTTTACGGCTACGTGGCCATTGTGTGTGTTGTCAACGTTGTCTCACTTATGGCACGTGAAAATTTGCTTAACCGAGTCAATTTGGCAATCAATCAGTCAATCAGCTAACTTTCGATTAAGCATCTTTGGCTTATCGAATTAACTGCACTTCGTAGGGCAATTATTGAAATTTTTATATTCGACACTGCTGCTTTACAATTGAACGTAAGTTACAAATAAGTATACACAATATTTCGATTTAAAATTGGCATTTGACTAAAAGTTGTACGTCTCTTGAGTTATAGACGACATTATAAATTTGTTATCTTTATGCATTTATGAACTTTTGCTTTCAAATCATTTTACCATTTTTTCATGAAATATATACAGTCGATCTTCTTCTACTATGAGCTTGCGTTTAACGCAGTTATCTATAAAGCGAATTCATTTTTAGAACATTGCAATTTGGGTAAAAGAAAAAACCATTCTATAAAACAAATTTATTCTTAAATGAAGTTTTTTCTTTTTTTGAGTTATATGGGAGTTGGACTGTATACAAGAGTTTTACTTAATAATCGAATAACTCTAAGAAGATTTTTACAGATATTGCTAGATAAATCAAGACCTTATGCTAAACAACAAGTATACTTGAATCTGTTCACTAGTACTGAAAAAGCACCGATAAAAGACATCAATTAATCGAAAGCTTTTGTTTATAATTCACTAACCATAATAAAAATAAAATAAATGTTATATAAACTTCAAAAATTGTTGGTTTATTGTTTAGACAATTGTAATTAAAAACATTTTTTATATTGGTTTGTTGTGTTCTTCTTTTACTTATAACTTTCGAGCAAACTTAAGTTATTTGTCATTGCGTACTATTTCAAGAAAAGGAATTCTACATTACTTTAAACAATTTTACGAAATCAGTATACCAACTGATGTATTCAGTATGATACCTTGTCAAACAAGCAGCTCAAACAAATATTTTAATGTCATTTAAATAGAATATATGTTACTCCGAACGCAAGTCGAAAATCAGAAAGCACAGCTTAAACATGAATATGTAAATGGCCGAAAGCTGAATATTCAGCAAATCAAAATGCCAGCACGATAAACACTTTGTATGTTTACATGAAAATAATCAGCAAGCAAATTGAGCAATAAGCACACAGACGCACACACACAGTGAATGATTTTCGAATTCCAAATTCCTGTAGCCCTGCTCTGGTAGATCTATACTATCAAAGCCAAAGGGGGTACAAATTTCAACTACAATTATTAGATGCATATAACAAATTGTGCAAATACTCCCTGTTGCACAACGACAATATACCTGGCCAAATATTTCGACATACTGAACGGAGCGAGCTTTAGCTTATACTTTGTACATTTGTATATACATACATAAAGGGCCAAGGAATTTTCAGAATGAAATTCAAAATTGAAATGCCAACGAATGTTGCAGCTACTGAAATTCGTGCTGTGCGGATGGCATTGACAAAACTATTTATGACCATCTATGTAAGCCACAACCATCTACCTGCTAGCATCATCACAATCATCATCGGCATCATTACGATTATCATTTTGTGGTCGTGGTGGTTACGTAGCAGCTACGTGTCAACAGCATTTTAAAATTTATATATGTGTGACACACTCTTAGCAGCAGGCAGGGTAACAAACAGCAGAGAGAAACAAAAACAAAAACAAGAACAACTGAAGCATTTGCACGCTTTATAGCATAAAATACGCCATAAAGGGATATGAGCGACGGCATGGTTGAGAGAAAGCAGATGATATAGGATAACAACAAGGATGATGCATAGACAGCAGACTGAGGCGTTTGTTTGCGGTCGTCGGGCTAAAACTCAACATTAACATAAATATTTAATAAAAAATGTGCATAAATTATAAATTACAAACTCTGTTGAAATATATATATATAGTATATAAACAAATGAGAGAACGCTTTGGGTATACGGCGCTATATAGGTTACAAGTATTGCCTGCAAAATGGAGAATGAACATGCCATTAGGGAAAACATGTAACACTAATTCGGAGAATCACACATGGAAATATATTTGACAAATAATACTACCAAATGCGTCTACAAGGTAGATTATTCATTTGCATGGAGCTTTTTACTAATAAGTTCAAAATAAGAACACTGTAAGAAATAACCAAATTAAAGCCTTTGTCAATCGCTTTACTTACTGTCTATGTGAATGTTTGGCTTTAATAAATAAATTTATACCCTGATCCCATTAAAAATGGGAAAAAGGGTATAATGGTTTTGTGCAAAAGTATGTAACAGGCAAAAGGAAGCATCTCCGAACCCATAAAGTATATATATTCTTGATCAGCATCAACAGCCGAGTCGATATAACCAAGTCCGTCTGTCCGTCCGTCCGTCTGTCTGTATGTATGAACGCGTCGATCTCAGAGACTATAAGAGCTAGACACTCCAAATTTAGAACTTAAGCTCGCCTAATCCCTAGGCAGTACAAGTTTGTTTTCGATTTTCGATAACTCATCCCGTTTCCGATATACACATGGGATCGATAACAACAAAATCTTGAATTTGGAAAACTTTGAGATGGCATTTGAAATATTAAACAAAATAATGAAAATCTGTGAAATTTTTATTGAATATTAAAGGATGCAGTATGGTCGTACACACGCGCACACAAACTTGCAAGCACTGGCTGTAAACGTAAGATATAGGGATCAGGGTATCGTCTAGTCGGGATTTCTCGACTAGAGCCTTCTTAATTGTTTTTTATTTATTCTTATCTATCATCAGAATTCAAAAGATATTGCTCAAGTTTCCATTGAAACAATTATAGTCAGGCAAAAAAAATTATTTAAAATAATAAAATGGTTAGAATGTTATCGAGTCAACGAATAACCGTTATTGTATGTACACAAAAATAGATTTTGAATGCTAGACCTAAGCGCCTCTTTCTTGTTAGTGGTTGGAGTTATTAACTAAAAACTTTTTTGCAAAGCTCGTTTTGTTTGACCGAAAGCAAAATAATATTTAATATATGCAAATGAACAATGGAAAAAAAAAACATCGAATGTTCTTGCAAATTTGCTAATACGCTAAAAAAGACAAACAAATGTTGGGCACACACCATTTGAAGCTGCAATGTCCTAGAAAATGGAAAGGCATGCATTTAGTGAATATAAGAGTTAAGTGGAAGGACAATGTTGCTGTTGCACTTTGTCAGCTCGTCATGCTCAGCTGTCTGCTACGTGCTCAGCTGTATTGTCTATGCGAGTGTGCGTGTCGTACAAGCTTTATGACTTGGCAACACACACAGCCGCATAGACAAACACACACACACACACACACATCTGTTTTAGCCTCAGCCTGAGTTAGATGTGTAGACATGTAACTATGGATCACTTGCCTAGTTTTTTGGCTAAAAACCATTTTTCAAAAGTCCTTTAATTAACATTATGTTGCCGGTTTTACATAGCAAAAACACAAATAACAGAGGCTATATCAGAGGAATATATGATAATTTTAGCCAAAATTTAAGAAACATTTCTTAACTATAAATAGTTTGGTCAGAATAGCTTAAAAAAAAAAAATGGTTAGCAGCTTTTCCGATTGTTGCTATGGGAGCTTTAAATGTTTGACCGATGTCAATAGTTTTTGCAACAGCCTTAGAATTATAATCTTGTCTACAATCTTTACAGCCAAGTTTGATGCAGGTATTTTGAAAAACTAAATAATTAAATACAATATGTTATTAAAAAGGGGCGGTAACACGCCCATCGAATAAAAAACTTTCTTCATTTTTTTTAAGTTAAGAACTCAACGCAAAAGAATCAAATCAAAATATCTTGCATCGTTCTAAAGTTATTAATTAATGCCACCAAAAATGGTCAAATTAACCATAGTGCATGTTCTGAGTGTGTTACTGGTGCTAAGGCTGCGGACAGTAATAGCTGCAAAAGTTGCTTGTATCAACGCTTTAGCACATGCACTGTGCTACTGAAGAGTGACACTTGAAGCATACACGGATACACACACACACACACACGCGCGCTCAGTACACCTGCTGACCCTAAGAGCGTTGCCCCCAAAAAGTAGGCTACAAGATGTCAGGCTTAAGTCTTTCAGTATAGAATATTTGGGTTACCTAGAGATCTACACACATACCTTCCACTCCTTCCACCTTCTCCCTCTTTTTGTCTTAATAGCTTTATCTGCATTTCTATCTCACGCCAAGATTTCGAAATGCTTTTGAATTTGCTGATGAACATAATTTAGAGAGCACGGGCGCAGAGTTACTGAGTTACCGTGACTGAAAGTAAGTTGAAAAACTAGCCAAGTTCTGTGGATTGTTTGTTCAAGTTTTAAATTAATGACGGCATATTTACTTGCGGTTGCTCAACTGACACAGCTGCTGCTGCTGTTTCTTAGTATTCCCCCATCCCCATCCCCATACAATTTGCCCCACTGACCAACTCATCAAACTGGATTAACAAAAATTAATGTTACGCTCGGTTTGTGCCTTGGCAAGAACTCGTTCTAGTTTTGGCTCTTCCCTGTTGGGTTATCTTTCTGCAGTCGAGCGAGTTGAAATTAAATAAGATATGCTGTCACTGTCATGGCTTGCTTCTATCTCTATCTCTATCTCTATCTCTGTCTCTGTCTGAGTCTGTGTGTGTTTGTGTTTGCGGTTGTGTTTATATTTGTTTTTGTATGTGGTTGATGAATCTCGGCAGCTTTGGAATTTGATTCAATTTGTGGCAGCAGATACAAGAGAGCAGCTAGCGACCATGGCAAATACAGACCGCATCTTGGGCATCTTGGGCGTCTACAAATGCGTAGGGCTGTCACTACTTCTCTTCAAGAAGGGGGCCTGAGGGGTTTGGATTGTCATCATTTGTTTGTCTTGTGCGTGCCACACAACTATGCAGCAAGTTCGAAGCGAAGTTGCGGAGGCACACAGAAATTAAATGGTTTGTTTAGTGCAGAAAAGCACAAGACATGCAGATTAAGCGCAGAAACCCAGCCTGCAGAATTCTCAAACTATACTAGTATATATATATATATATATATACTATATACTATACTATATACTATATATATATATATATACTCGTTTGAGAATTCTGCTGGTTGGTATAAATCGCAAATGCGTCATGCCTTATGATAAGCAATGATTTGCATCTTTAATTATTATACCCTGATCCCATTAAAAATGGGAAAAAAGGGTATAATGGTTTTGTGCAAAAGTATGTAACAGGCAGAAGGAAGCATCTCCGACCCCATTAAGTATATATATTCTTGATCAGCATCAACAGTCGAGTCGATATAGCCATGTCCGTCTGTCCTTCTGTCCTTATGTATGAACGCGTCGATCTTAGAGACTATAGAAGCTAGAGACTCCAGATTTGGAACTTAGGCTTTTTTATTGAAATCGGTTGAGAAACACCAGAGATATGGGACATTGAAGTTTTGTATGCAGTATGCAGTATGTGCCTACATACAAACACACATACATGCAAACACTGACTGTACGCGTAAAGTATAGGGATCAGGGTATCGTCTAGTCGGGTTTTCTCGTCTAGAGCCTTCTTACTTGTTTACTTTGGCTTTATTTATTGTTGTTTTTTAAAAAAAAACTTCAAGATTACGTTATTTCATCATTGAAATTTGGATCCAGCCAAAGACAAGTTAAAAATGTATTTCTCTCTCGTTTATTATTCATGCAATAAAAAAACTCTTGATTAAATTGCTCGGCTTATACGTAGATACGTGTGGAAAAAAATAATCTCATCAATCATCTTCGTTTCATCCTTAATTAATCTAATTGAACATATAATCAATTCTCTGGGGGAAGGGAAAAGCCACAAAAAAAACTTTTCCGATGATTTTCAATTAATGTTAAAGCACAATCCTCTGCAACAAAAACAAAAAACAACATCAAGAACAAGCCACAAGAAACTGTGGAGAAACTCAAAGAGTTACCACAGCCACCTGGCCACAGAAACAACCACTCAATGTGGGTGAATAGAGAGTTAAAAAGGAAAATCCCCAAAGCTTAAAGCATTTTTTAAAAAACAAACTATTGACTAAGGCGCTGTGGGGGGAAAAAAACCAACGGTTGCAAAGCTCACTTTCTCTCGCTCTCGCTCTTGCTCTCTCTATCTTTTGCTCTCGCACACACAAAGAAATTCATGTACAGATATAAAAGCAAACAAGGAAAACAAATGAACAAGGGGTTGGATTCTGGAGGGCAAACGATGCGAAGGAGTGTGGTGTGTCTGTCCTGTCGTATGTAGTTGCTACATGCAATGGCTAGGGAAAGGACTAAACAAATAGACATGATAAATTAAAAAGCAAAAGGAACGAACGTAAAGCAAACAACGCGCGCCGCACGCAAATGGGCGTGGCAGGTCTTCTAGAGTTGCCTCGCGTTGTAGGCGTCATTTTGACGGACCTTCAGACGGATTGACGGACGAATAAACGAACTAACTGACTGGCACTCAAAGTAGCCCAAGTTTCTAATCGTGGCATGGGCTGTGTGCCTTCTTGCAGGTGTTGAAGCGCTTTGAAATGCGAGCGATTCGCAATTTACATAGACTCAAAAACTACTTGAGTCTCAAACAGGTCGACCAGGGTTATCGGCACTGCCAATTACGTTGGATTCTAGATTAAAATTCTCGAAAAGTGTTTAGTTCTTCCAAAAATCCTTATCAATATGGAATTGGAAAGCTTAATTTTATATTGTAGCCCGTTTTCTGATAGATGAAAACTGTTTAATATCAGTTCTAGCCATTGTAATGGTTATTCACAATACAATGAAACATTATTTTAAAGTGGCATTATAAAATGTCTACCTTATAATAAAACTTAAACATAATTATTAAGAATTGTTTTTTCATCTATTTGAAAGCTACGTTTGACATTATCAATTGGGCTGAGTTGCATGAGTTATTTATCGTTAGGTTCTCCCAGCCGCCTGGCAACTCTACTGCGCTGCCATACATCAACATTGCACCTGATGGCAGTGGAGCACCGTGCCACCGTGCCACTGTGGCACTATAAGTTTAGCCAATAGACATTGCCAACATGGCTTGGGGGGTTAGTTACCTTCGCCTCGACCCTGTGCAAATACGCAGCCAAGTGAGAAATGAAGACGAGTTAGTTAAGGCAGGGCCAGAGATAGCCAGAGATTGGCACGCTTCGTTGCTAGTTCCCTCCGCTGTAACCCGTATGACTTCTACCTAGCATCTGTTAAGTTTCAATACCAAGAGAAATGTGCTGGATTCTGTGCCAGACGACAACGACGACATAAATCAGCTTGCGGGTGAGGTTAAACAGGCATCGTTTTGTTGGATACCGAGCCATGGAAGCAAAGAAGCAAGGAAGAAAGAAGGAAAGAAAAAGAAACAAGCGTTGCCACCTATATTAGCAAACCGGACACCGACACCGACACCCTAACTAACACTAATTGAAAAAGCAAGGTAGAAATTAATGGCTTGGGATATGCAGCTACCTATCTGGCAAAGAAAATTTGAAAAAGTACAACTGAAACGTAACGGTACTTAAGTTAGCCAATTATATGCAACGCCCGGACATGCGAAAGCAAATTGGCGACCCAACACAACTACCAGCCAGACAGGCAGCTAAACAGTAGATAACGGTACATATATAAGCGATTTTCCCCATCTGTGAGATTGTCTGCGCGAGTAAACACTAAAATTGTTTTTTTTCTTCAACTTTTTTTGGTTGGGTCAGACAATTTTATTAGGATCTAATTGAAACAACAAACTAGCAACAAACTGCCTTAGATTGCATGTGTGTGTGTGTGTGTGTTTGTTTGTGTGTGAAGAAAATAATTAAGACCCCAGTTTTCATCTAATTATAATGAATTCAAGTGATAATAGAGTTAGGCTCCTTCAATAGCGAGCGTGTTTGACACCCATTCTGACACTTTGATTTTGAGCTGACTACACGCAAGTTTATTGCCACAAGGATTTTCTTTTCGTTTTATGTTTTTTGGCGCAAGCAAAAACCCTAAGAGAAACCTTTATCATAGCAAACCGGAACGAAGTTCATGCTGGATCTAAGTTTTAATCTAGTACTAAAAGCTGCCAGAAGTGTGCTTATACGATTTTGACATGTCTGTGAAATGCTAAAAGTATCTCGTATATATTTTTGGTTTGGGTGTAATGTTTTTATGACATGCCAGCACGGCATTAAATTTCTATGATGTGTCTTTGTGGGTTATAAATTTGCCGCAGAAGATTACTTAAACTGAATAGAAACTGCATAGGTTATAGCTCTAAATAAGTATTGAATTGAAAAGGCAGCGTTAAAAATTTGCAATATAAGTTTTGCTGTATACATATCGAAAGTCTAGGTTAAAAAATAAATAATAAAATTATGATTTCATTTTTAATATCTTCTTAAATTCTGAAAGTTGAGGAACAAAATGCCAATTAATATATTATTAGATTGTACAGAACAATTTAAAAGCCTCAATAATATTCAATAATATTTGCATAATCAATTTGTTGCACAAAGTTATTTAAGACAGAGATTAGGCTGGCTGTAAGTAATATTTAATTGTTAAACATTTATTTTTATAAGTAACTTAACATTTTATTTCTGCCACGGCAGAGTTTTTATATTAATTTAATACTCGTGTTTTTACTATTAAAGTAAAATTCATCAAAAATGTTAAACGATAGTTACGAAAATATCAAAGAAAATTTCAAATATTTATTGCACTTATCGGGAGTTTTTGTTTTTCTGTATATTAACTTTTGTTTAAGCCCTTCGCGGCATATATAACATTGGCTGCAGGGCAACAAAAACCATTATGGCACATTGCGTATACGCAATGTGAAAAACTTATTGCCATCAAATTTAAATTACGCATAGCAAACAAAATAATAATCATACTTTTATAATAGAAAAAGTTCAAAAAGAATCGCTACCAATTTTAATGCCGTTTGAACCCTTTTTGTGTGTGCAAGTAATTTATTTATGATCTTCTCAAGTGCTTTGGGCTCCTTCGGCTGTGGACATTAAAATTCGATTACATCATAAAAGTTGAGGGCAAAACGTGCACGGCAAACAAATGGACAATTCTCCAGCACGGAAAACTTGAATGTGACAACTTTTCCGCAATAATATAAACGTTATACTATTATCGAACGGTAACTATTTATGAAAACACACAAAATGGACCTGAACCTAATTGAAACTATAAGAAGTAAATGGAATTCTTGGCCACTATGTGCAATCATTTATTATTATTATTAGTTTATTTTTAAAAAACTTCAACTTTTACTTCATTTAGAGCATTTTCACACACACACACACACTCCCAATGGGAACAAAACAAACGCAACGCAATAAAAGCACAATAAAGTAATTGAATTTAACAAATTGACTACAAAACTGCGCAAAATTAATTCAATTCACTTACAAAAATAATTTGTACAATAAAAACGGCAACAATTGAATGAACACCAACAACAGATGCTTGGATGGTGAATTTTCATTTAGAGTTTGGGGCAGTTACGAGAAACTTGTGCCCAGATTTAATCACACACAATAGCTGCCAGTTACCGCTGCTGCTACTGCTTCTATGCTGTTGTCGTGACAGTCCCAATGTCGTCGTCGTCGTCGTCGTTGTCGCTTCAATCGTTACGTGCTTGTGATTGCTAAGCAAAACTTTTCCCTTGTATCCGTCGTTAAATTAATGAATCTGTTATGCTAAATCGACAACTAGCTGCAACAACATCAACAACATCGACTGTTGCAAACAATTAAGTTCCGCACTTGGTAGTAGGTGGCAGGTAGCAACAGAAAATGAAGGAGGTGCCATAGTGCTTATGCCAAGCAGTCAGTTAAGTAACTTTTGCCCAAGTAGAACAACTATCAAGCATAGTTAACGCTGATCAATGCAAATTGTTAGCAGGCAACAAGTAAATTGAGTACCTATCGCAGGAAATTGAACGAAATGAAAACGGCGATGATAATAAAGGAATTAAGATTACTTAAATCCTAGCTGCAATTGCAATTGTGTCTTGTGAATGTTGTAGGAAGACAACAAGCTTTCAATTATAGTTACACGATTCACACATTGATTCTAACCTGAATCGGGGCTGATATGCAATCAATGACTTGTTATCATTAAATCTGTTAAGAAATTTTTGTGCAAATTGATTAATGATAACAAAAAAAGATATATAGACTGTTTTTTTCAATCAAACTAATCAAAATATAAGTGAAAAAGAAAACGTGCATTCATTTCACAAATTGAAATCCATCCATCAAGTAAGAGTATAAAAAATGATTTGATTTCCATGTTCAGTAATCCGCTTGAAGTTTCAAATAAATTAATTCTAGTGCTGCTTAAATAAAAGATTTAAAATACAGTAAAAATTAATTCATTTTCTTATTCGTTATCTCTTCTTATTTATATTATATTATATATATATTATTAGAATAATACAGTTTTGTTCTATATTATTTAATTGATTCAAGATTTAAACTAATATTCTTATACATCTTATAAGCTTCTTATTTACGTTAAATATTTTTCCCTATTTATCTGCTTAGCCTTACTCCAGACAAAATGCACAAAACTTAAATATATAACGACCATTTTGCCAAAAGATAAAAACAATAATTGAATAGATTTTACAATCACAAGTTGCCATCATTTTAAAGCTATCATCTATTTGCATAATGCTTGCAACAAATATACATTTACATGTACGATACAATATCAGAGAGCAATCTTCTCAATAGTTGCGAAAAGAACACTGCGTATACGCAATATCATGCAAGCACTTTTGAGGTTCTATTTTATTTTATTTATTTTTTTTTGCCAAATGTTCTTGCTAGCCTCGCTTGAAGCGATGGGGCACGTTCTTGGACAAACAGTTTCGGCTTACAACAAGCTTGCCTGCAGCCATTATACTTCCCGGACAACGCCTTGTCCTTGTACTTGTACTTCTACAACACTTAAACCCCAATTCGTTTTTGCCTGCAGGAATCACACAATCACAAACACGCACTGGCGAGGTGTGAACGGGAAAGGGGAAGACACTTAGCATGCATGTATGGATATTTTATTGATACGCAACTGTTAGAGCCGTGCCGCTGGGCTGCTTGCTCGGTTGGTTGGTTGTTTGGTTGGTTGGTTGGTTTGTGTTGCCCAGCTGGAAAAATGTGTGCGTGGCTTTTGAAGTGTTTTCACGACAGAGAGAGAAAGAGAGAGAGACAGAAAAAGAGCGATGCATGGAGAAGAGCTGTGGAATCAGGTTACGAGTTTGGTCTTCGACTTGGGTTACGGTCCCAAAGCCTGAGGCACAAGGCAACAACACATGTAGCAACAAAAAGGAAAGGGCATTTAATATATTTTTTTTTTCTTCTCTTGCCCATTGAATAGCCACGGGCCAGAGAGAAGAAGAAACATAAGCAGTGAGAAGAACGAGGGCGAGGAACGAGCGAAAAGGAGCCAAGTCGTATGGAAATCCTTTTACTTCCTTTTGGCTTACAAATACTTTTTTCACACTTGCGCGGCCATTTGCATGCCCTTACTTTTGGGGTATGGCACTTGACGCAAAAACTCTGTGACTTGAGTTTCAGCTCAACAGTTAGACTGAGTTTGAATCTCTATACTATTCGGATCAATTATGTCCGTAAAATCGCAATATTTAATGGTTCGAGTTGAAGAGTATTTACAGAACATTCGTAAGTGTCTGTTTCGCTTTTATTTCATTTTGTGCGTCAAGCGATTCATTCATCTTCTTCGGCATAGAGGATTTTAGCAACCCCGGCAACAATCAATAAAATTCAAGTTGCCTTTTTTTGCCACCAGTGCTAAAGTCATGCCAGCTGCCGACTTCGTTCAACGGCGGCTGTATGCTGAGTTTTCGGATTCCTATATACTATATATTGAATGTCAGAGCATTTGCAAATGACGCCTGATTAATGACACAATAATTGTTGCCTGCTCTCTTACGGCAAGAGGAAAAATGAACTTAAAGCATCTTGGGTGGTGTTTAGTTTAGTTTTGTTTTAGGCAAACAAAGTGTTAAGAAATTGACTTTTGACTGGCGGCGGCGAATCGATGGTTTTTTGGTTGTGGCGGTGGTCTTTCTTTCTTCTGGCCATTTGATTGGATTATTATCGTGTTAGCTGCGCCATTTTGACCATTTGGCCATTTTGGGTGGAGAGCTTTGACGTTCCGTTCAATTTACCAAGCTTTTCGAATGGAAATTTTAACAACTCTTTTGGTCCAAGGGTTTATGTGGTCTAACGATTCTTGAACAAGAGAATGCCTTCGCGTTCCTTTTAAAGATGATTTATAATGCTATTGTTTAGTTAATTATGTGTAAGTGGCTTGAATCATAACTGCAAACCACTTAAAAAAAAGGGGGTTGGGTTCGGTAAGGGGTCCGAAACCGGTTTCTGCATATTCTAAAACACCAAAACCTGGGTTCGTTTTTTAAAATTAATATATAATTAAAATTATTTAACATCCTCAAAAATGTTTTCATCCAGAGAAGCCCGTCTAGTCGACAACACTAATTTGAGAAAGGAAAAGTGGTTCAAAGTGGTTCAAAGTAATGCAACGAGAATCAGTTAACTGTTATCAAGAGTTATATTTCAATTAAGAGTAGCTTTAAACACTTTTAATATTCTTTCGGTTCATCATTCACACTTTTTAATATGTAGAGTTATTATTCTTAATTCTTATTCTTTTTGGGTTAAATTGTCATATTAATCAAACATATTAGTCCACTCGGTACACATTTGTTATTCTAGCTGCATCTTGAAATACTTTAAGCCAAGAGAGCTTAGGGCACAGTGGCAAATCCTTATGATAAAAAGTCGGACACACACAGACACACACATATACACACCAAATAATTGTAGAACGCGTAAACAACAAAGAATAATTAACAAAAGAAACCGGAAAAGAAGATGCTGTGATGAAATTATGCAAAAGGCGGAAATAAAGTACAAATTTATGTTGTTAAACTGCTCCAAAGGATTTCAAACTGGGTTTGGCTGTTATTAGATGGTCGGTTGGTTGGGTAGATCGGTGGTTGGGTGGTTGCCAGGCGCGCTAATTTGCTAAGCTTGCTTAGAGATACTTTTCCCGATGCTGCTGCGTTGGCGACGGCTCTCCCCACCTCTTGGAGATATCTGTAAAGCGAGCTGAGCGCACAGCGGCTTTTGCGGTATTATCATTAGAATTTAAATTGCCTTTTGCTGCCGGTTAGGTAAAGGTAAATAAATTTTGGTGGCGCCACAACGGTTAGCATATTTTTATGAGCTTATTCACCCTTTTTTTCAGAGTGTGTGTGTGTGTATTTGTTCGCTGCCTGTGGCCCCTAATTTAAGCACCTTTTTTCTCTCTAAGTTCTCTTATCTAGCCGCATATTTAATTAACCGCAATAGCTAAGACAAAAAAGTAAAGAATTAAAGGAAAGTGAAAATAAATATTGTGATAACTGGGCTAAAGTCACGCAATAGTTGCAACATTATTTCTCTGATGCTGACAGATTTCCAAACCCAAGCATCAGAAGAAACAAAACTCTCGCGCAACTCTCGACTAGAAAAGTTTAGCAACGCATTTTCAACACAAATTTTTTTTTATCTTATTTAACTTTTTCTATTATCTGTGCGGCGCTGCGAGACTGATAAGCCTTATCTGACATGTATGTATGTATGGTTTTGTCTTTTGATGTTTATACTTTTAGTGGTGTTGGTTTGGTTGTTGTTGTTGTTGCTGCTGCTGGCAAATTTCAAATAGTTGTGAACTTTATCGGACAAACAAACAACCAACAGCAGCATGGAGAATGAGGAGTAGAATATAGAATCTACAGAGTATACAACATTTTGTGGCTGCCACGCCCAAAAGCCCCATGTGCCACATGTCGCTTATAGTGTGCTGTAACTTTTGCCTGACTGTAATCTGACATTTTGGCTTGTGCGGTTTTTCTGCGATGCTTTTGACAATTGTAAACATTGCGAACAGTGCTTTTTCAGCACTATCAATACCCTGTAATAAACACAAAAGTGTCGATTCTTTGCACTTATAGCTTTGCACCTATAGCTTTATTCTTTCAATAAGTTTTGAGAGACCTGCAATTGAAATCTTTTTAAAGGGTAGCCAAGTGTCGCATATAGTGAAATTATTCAAATGTCTGATTGTCCGACTTTGCACATGTGAAAACAAATTTTTATAACTCTTGTTTATGTCTCGACAATGACATTCAAAAATGTCCAAAATTTATATAATTTTTTCGCAATCTTTTTTTTTTGTCCCAAACTCGCAACCAGTCGAGATTTCGTATATGTTTACAATTTCTGGTTTATATATTTTTGATTGACAGCCGCATGTTGTTTTTAAATATCTGTGTGGATATATTTTTGCTTGACATAATCTTTGTTTTTCTATTTTTGTTTTATATCCGTATGGAATAAAATGGAAACATTTTTCAATTACACTGTGCACCAACATTTTAGAAGATGATTTTTAGTGAAATACTTTTAAATTTTTATACACATATATTTTGTTATTATTTTGTCTTTAAAACAAGATGCTCAATTTTTATAAAAATTGTAAGTATCTCATTTTCGAGCAATCTTTTCATATGCTTAACAATACATTTTGTTTTTTCGTCTTTAAACGAAATATAATGAAACAACAATGAATCCGCACAAAAAGTTAATGTACTTTTAATATACACATAATTCCATTGTGCTTGCACAAAGAGAGATATGCAAAAACATGCAATGCACCAAGAGAAACATACTGAAGAAAGAGATAGAGAGAGAGAGAGAGACAGAATAAATAATAACAAAATTTTGTGCGATGAAAACATGCGCAAATGTAGTTAACATTGGAAAACAGTAACGAATGAAGTGGAAGAAGTGAAGCTAACGCAAAAGAAAAAAGAAGAAAAAAATTAAATGCAAAAAAACACATGCCATACAGGCAGAAACAACGTCAGCAACAACTCAAACGAGCACGGCAAACCAGAAAAGAAAAGCGAATGCGCTCAAAAGTATGCAGCAATAACTGCAGCAGCTAAACAATTGCAATATATGTACGTGTGTGTTTGTGTGTGTATGGGGGAGAATGCAAGCCTCTATGTTGTGTGTTTGGTGTGTCTGCGTCTGCATTTCCAACTGCATAAAGTTCGCATTTATTTTCGAAGAGAAAATAATGTTGTTGCTTTTGTTGCTGTTGGCTCGTTTTTTACAAATGTCTTTTAGCTCTTGCTGTTGTTGTTTTTTTTTTGTTTGTTTTTCATGTTGGTGTTGGTGTTGTTTTTGTTTTTTGTCTTTGTTATCGCATGTTTGGCCGCGAGTTACCATTTGTGCTTGTAAATGCAGTAACACAAACACGATACACAAACACACAAATACAAATACAAACTTCAACGCCACAACACAACACAAACGTTGTAAATATGTCTCAATGTATCTGTGCGGCGTCTGCACAACTTTCGCTCTATCTCTATCTAAAGCATACTTTGTCTCACTCTTGGCAAACACTGTCGCAAATTAAATGCAATAACATGCGAGAAACGGAAGGAAGGGTCACAAAAAACAAAAACAGTGAAATAAAAATATTCACAAAACCGATTGCAATGGAGCCGCAACAGAAACCCTACAGGGTCTGTCTGTCTGTATGTGTGTATGTGTGTATGTGTGTGTGTGAGGGAAGACGGGGCGAGGTTCAAACAGGATGCGTCTTCATGGGTGGTGGTGGTGGTTGCAAATGTGTCTGGGTAAAGTGCCACGTTGAAGCAATTATAGTTGAAGTGAAGATGTAATCTTTATGTGCAATGCATTGCACAGAGTTCGTTACGTCTACGATAGATTGCAATGACAAATAACTTCATCTTTGTATGATATATGATGCAATGCCGGAAGATTCAAGGATTCAAAGATTCCTAGCTACTTTTTGTACTAGTTCTAGATAGATGGGATATATACATAATACAATTTAAAATAAAAATTAAAGTATTTTTACTTTGATTTTTCTTTCATTGTACAATTTGTATTTAGAACTACGTTCTAGTCATTTAGAGAGTTCTGAGATGAACTTAAGCGATCGAAAGAAAGAAAGGAAAAGTTCCCAAACGAATGATAAAACTGTTAAACGATCGACTATACAACGATCAACAACAACAGCATCCAGCAGTTCATTGAGAGGCAATGAAAGACAAACAGCAATTGAACCAGCTGCTCAATTCAATTCAAATTCAACAATATCGTTAGTTGTTGAACAAAGAGGAACTGTTATGAGCGTTCAAACCGTCGACGACGTCGCGGCCGTGGAACGACCCAAAAAATGGAAAAAAATATTAAAGAAAGTTTTGTTTTGTCTTTTAGTTGTTTTCTTTTGTTGCGTCTTATATGTTGCCGCTCATTACACGTACGAAATTAAATCTAAGTCAAAGTGACAACTGAAATTTTCAATTTAAATACACATTTATCAAAGAAATACCAACTTGACCCCTGAAGCCTTAACAATGTGCAAAAGGAACAACAACTGAATGTCAAGAGCTTGGTTTTTCGTCCATTGTTATCGCAATGTGCAAGTCACGTGTTACCGTCACTCGTCTCCAACCTTCGCTCAAAAGTGAACTCTAGACCGGATTCTGACCATCGACTGACTGATGCCAACTGCCCCCGACAAAGAGCCACTTGAAACTTGTTACTGTTGTCGCCAAAACGCAAGTTGACCCGCCGTCCACTTTAAACTAACCAGCACAGCACGAGCACACACACACACACACACACACACACATATACACAACAAACTGAATTTGTGGCTCTGATAGCAATTGTATTGCATCCTGACGGTTCAGTATCCCCATCCTTTCAAGTCGAATGGCAGGCCGTTTGTCGTCGGCAGGGCTCCAACTCAACTGGCCTCTGCTTTTGTTTCTATGTTGTGTAAAGTTTTTTTTTTGTTTTCCACCATTCGCTTTATTTCTGTTTTTGCTTCTGTGTGGCGAGGTTTTCTGGCTATTAATGTTTGTTTGTGTTTTTTGTTTTTCTATCCAACTCGCGCGGAAAATGTAAATTAATTGGTTTAACAAAGTGCACTTGAATTCTACTGCCTGCCTGCCTGCCTGCATGTGTTGTTATTGTTGCTGTTGTTGCTGATGCTATTATTATGATTATTACTTTTATTATTATTGTTTGGGGTTTTGTCTGGCAGCCCGGCAAGTCATAAGACTTTAAGTGCCGCCACGATACTGCAGCCACCGAAAAAATTGTGAAAATTTGTCGAGAGACAGCGAGTTAAATATATATCTTTTACACTTGACCCCTTGACATTTTTACAATAAATTCAAATCAGTTAATTTTGTGGCTGTAAAAAGAGGGTGTGAATATTGTGAAAGTGCGTTTATAATATTAATATTACAAATATAAAATGAAAAAATATAAATAAATGTAGGATTGGCAGCTCTAGCAGTTAATTCCGATAATTATCTATAAAGGCTGATATTAAGTTGCTATAATCGATAGCATATCGTAGAAGTAGTAGTCGGATCGAGTTGTAACTGAACCGGCAAAGCGTTAGGCCGTACAGGTTTAGAAGTTGGAAATTGCTTACTCATATAATGAAATATGTTCGGTGAATAAACGTTTTAGTTATTTTATAACATTTTAATTAATCAATCAATGAAGTTGTTTTGTTTTATGTGGCTTTAAAATCTCAATCCTACATAAATATAACCTAAGGAAGGAAAACGCGAAACACTTAAGACCTATAATAAGTAGTATTGACATTTTGCTCCATTGTAAATATGGTTTTAATTAATTTTCATAGTATAAAGAATTTTCATTCGTCTTGCTTTAGTTACTTTAAAAAAAAAAGCTTTAATCGAGTTAATCGCTTACAAACTTAGATTTAACTAATAAAGAAAATAAAATTAAATCATTTAATCGTTGATCAACAATTTATGCTTAAAAAAAACACCCACCTAATTTAATGTTGATCAAAACTTCTAATTTTTCAAAAGAAAAAACAAAGAACTTGATGTAGCTTTCAATTTGAAACTGCATCTCGCATCTCGATCGCTGCCGGAATACACTCAAGTATTATAATTTGTAACCAAACACACAATAAATGAATACTCAAGTGGCGCTGCCTCTGAAGAATTGACCAAGAAAAAATCATTAAAAAACAAACAACAACAATAGCAAGCCTAACTCTAATCAAACAAGCTGTTTGAAGAGCCCACGCAAACCAGAAAGCAAAAAGGTAAAACAAAAAACAAATCAGCTGAACGAGACAGCCGGGCGCAGACACATTTTTGAAGTGCTTCTAAGCCGCTGTCAACAGCCATAACAACAACAACAACAACAGACAACAGACAAGCAACTATTACAACTTCAATGCCTACGCATTTGATTTTATTTCACTATTTTTTTTATACGTTTAGAGAGAGAGAGAGAGAGAGAGAGAGAGAGAGAGAGAGAGTGTTTTTATTTTGTGGTGAAGCTTGCTACAAACCTACTTTAATATAATAAATAAACAATTGACAATCTTTCAATTTTTCAGTTTATTCTTATTTGTTTAAGTTACTTTGTTTATCAATTTCAATCTTGTTGTTCTTTCGCAACTGTTAACACTGTATTGAAAGCGTATTTGTAGTTCCATTTGGAAAAAAAAAAATTATTATATTTTTGAGAATAGTTGCTTAATCTTTTTGGTTTGCTTTGTTTGTGAACTTGTTTTGGTTACTTTTTGCTTTCTTTGTTTCTGTCACCGCCGACGCCACCAAGCGTCAACAGGTAAACAACGTAAACAAACATGACCGATACACACCAAACACACACGCACACACGCCAGATGCCAGATGCCAGATGCCAAAGACAACAAACACGAATCGCTGGCAAAGAGAGCTTAAGAAAATGCATGCTTTGACATTTGTTGTTGTTGTTATTGTTGTTATTATTGAGCTAGCTGAGGGCTTGCATATTTTGCTTTAGCTTAATGCGTGCTGACGGGAAAAGCTTTCGAAAGTGCGCAAATCTCTTTATGAATGAAATTGGGACTTAACTTAGACACGACACGACACGCGACTGTGTGTCAATTGTCTTGTCATTTGATAAATAATCGGCTTTGAGTTGAGTTGAGTTGAGTTGAGTTGTTGCACGTTTCAAGCATCTAAGCCAAATGTAACCACAAAAAGCTTGGGTTAAAGTGGAAAGTTTATCAGCATCATCGAAAGGGATCAATGCTGACATTATTTGTGATTCATTTCAAGTTTTATGCACTTTGCTACTTTGTTATAAATGGCTTTGATATATTTATCGCTTCCATATTTGATTTGTTGTTTTAGTTGAATAATTATTTTGAAAAACATATTTTGTAAATTTATTTCATAAGCTCGGATAAGTAACTTACACAGCTAACGTTTAAGTGGAATAACTTTTATACAAAAATATTTCCAATATTAAAATCAAATCTTCAACAATCTGTTGTTGAAATATTTAATGTTATGCATTCAAATAAATTTACGCAGAGGAACTTTGATGAAAAAATAGTATCAAACTGATTTGAGTACACAAAAATACTATTTAAAAAAAACTGGTTTTATTTGTTGTCTATCATTATTCATCCGAAAAGAATACAAGCTTCTTTTTACATTCATTTATAGGTAATTTCATTACTCATTATAGGGAACAACTTTTTTGATCAAATGCCATTTGAATTGATTTTCATTGAGAAACAAAGTGCCACAAAATGTCGTTTTAATTATGCACCGTTTAATTGAAATACTCTGCAGCAAGGATTTAATTGTGCACCATCACTTAGAGCGTTGCAACATTTCGTTTTCCTTGTTTTTATTCATTTAAACATACACAAACTATTTGTTTTTGAATAGTTGTGGGCAAAGAAATAAATTCACATAGTAAATAATTTTTATTGGTTTTGTGGCACCCTTCAAAAAAAAAAACGAGTATGTTGCACAAATTTCAATTTCAATATCACTTAGTCCATCTACGCTTGGCGCCTGGCGCCTGGCGCTTGGGCGGAAACAGGCCAGAGAAATGTGTGCATAATTAATGCACATTTCACTTTAATATGCACACTCTCGCATACACGCAAACACGCACACACATATGCACATTGAGTGAGAGAGAACTGCACACACATACACTCACACACACGTAAGTGAGGCAAAATGGCGACGGCTGCGTTCGTTACTTAAAGCAAAGAATTGCGTTTAATTGTTGCATGATGGTGGATTCAATTCGCATGTGTATAATTGCGACCTGTAAATGTGCACCAGCATCTTTGCATGTCTGTATGTGTGTGTGTGTGTGTGCCTATAGGTATGCAACGATATGTTGGCTGGTTAATTTCATTTCATTTCATTTAATTTTTTTTTTATTACTTTTCGCACACAATTGTTTGAGTTGATTAATAACGGTTTACGCGATTTGTCAGATATTCAGGTAATTTCTGATTGTACTTTGATTTTTTGAATGTTTACAAGCCGGTTAAATCAAATTGAAGCCAAGCGACCCGTTATCAACGCGCGTCCGGGCGTATCTCAGAACACGAACTGAACGACGAAGACCAACAGCATGTGCAAACCTACTGCCGAAGCAGCGCTGCCAACGTCAACGTCACAGCATCCAACAGCAGCAGCAGCAGCAACAGCAACAAAAATAGCGGCACTCGGCTTTGGCATCGGCATTTGCCGAGATAACAAAAACAGAGAACGAAAACCGAAACGAAAACGAAAACAGTGGAGACTTTGGCGTTCTCTCACACTCTACACACACACAGTGAGACGCTACCGGTAAATGTAACGGTACTCGCAAGGCAAGGTTCGTTTAAAAAAAAACATTGAATTGTGTAGGTCGAGATGCCTTAGATAAATATTTAATGTATTTATTGCGATCTTTTAAAATTATTTAATAAATTCTGACTTTTTATAAGTTGCTTAAGTAGTTTCCAATGTAAATGATTTAATAGAGAATTATCTTTATCATCATTTGATTCACATATTATATATACCCATTTCAGTTATCATAAGCCTATTTATCAACAATCTTTTATCAAAGTTCTTATCAATACACAATATAGTTTTGCAAGAGCTTTGGGGAGAGTTCTTAGTGCTTTTGGGACAGAGTTTGTGTAAATTTCAAAAGCTGATACTTTGCGCTTTTGGGACACGAGCACATCCTGTACAAGCACCCACAACGAAAGCTTTTAAGGACAAAAAGGTGCTACGACAAATTTAAGACCTATTAACGTACTTTTAGTCGTTTTTTTGAATATTTCAGCTTACAGCTTTAAGCAAATAATAATTAAAAAGCTTAAAGCTGTCAAAGGGAGATAAACGGTATCTTAATATGTACTTAAAATAAAAAACGTGAGCAAAGCAAAAATAAATAGTAGAATTATCGTATTGCCTACTTGAATGCTGGATAGAAACGGCATGAGGAAAATAATATTGAAATTGCATCTGAATGTGAATGTAAAAGCGTAACGCATTTACAATAATTGCCTCAAATAGCCAATATAGCCGAATGTGTAATTAAACTAAGAAAGAGGAAGGGACTTTATAATGAATACAAAAGACGATTATGATGATGATAATGATGCTGCTGATGACGTCGCTTGGCCAGTAATCCAGACAGCGCAGGCAAAACAAACAATCAAACAGACGGACGCCCAACAACAACAACAGCACACTTGAAAAACGGGCAGCACTTTCGATTGACGATGCGTGGGTGAATAAGTGGGGTGGGGGAAGCGGTAAGAACGTAAAGCGGGAAGAGGCATGCACTGGTGTCGTTGATAAGTGCTAAGACACACACAAGCAATCGAGACGGGGCGAGGGGTATAAGAATATTTCTGCGTGTGCGTGTGGCATGCAACTCATTTAGAGACAGCAATGGAAATTGGGATTGCAAATGCAATTGAGACATTAAGTGGTCGAGGGAGTTGGTCGATCCAATCCGTTCCGAACCGAACCGTGCCGTACTCAGTGACGTCATCATCATCATCAAAGCCAGCAACAAAGTAAGCAGATTTAAGTGGAATCTATAACTGATGGACCCAAGCACTTGAGCACTCATCTGATATCATGAACTGCTTTCATGTTTCATGGTCATGCAGATACAAAAAATCGAAATGCTTAAAGAAAATTTACTGATAAGACCAACAAATACAAAGAGGGCTCATCAAATGTGGGTCTAATTATAGAACAACAGCATCCATATAAGGAAAAACCCTTTGGAAAAGTGAAATACCCCGAAACAAAATGGAAATGAATTAAAATAAAATAAAGTAGAAAAGTACTTACAAAATTTTTGTTGTTACAATATATGATTTTTGTCAAGGTAAAATAATTTTATTATTATGACAAAAATAGATATTAACAATATATATAAATAAACTATTTTGAATTTTAGAAGAGCCTTAGCTTTCATTTAACGATACTAAGATACTATATACCAATTAATAAATCATTTTATACAATCAATTTTCGCTAGCACTTTTACAGCGTTTTCTATCCACTGTGCACATTTTGTGCTTTAGATTATTCGCCGCTGAGCGAAGGGGCCAATGCCCAACAGAAGAAGAAGAAGATGAATACACTTAGCAGTGCATAAATCTGTCACTTGAGTGCAGGTTAATTGTTGTACAAAGGCAGCGGTGTTTTCACAAGGGGTCATTTCCATTCAAAAAGAAAGCAGAAGAAAAAAAAATATTTAGACTTACCTTGAACATCAGTGGATTGCGTTCAATGTCCGATTCAGCATTTTCACAAAGTGTTTCCGTTTCCGAAAGAAAGGCGAGGAACTAAAAATAATAATTTAATAAGTTTATAAAAGTGCCTCATGCGTTCATTTATATATGATAACGGTACCTGATCCATGGCGCGATCAAACATTTGTAGACTATGCACAGCGGCATGAAGTTGCTTGCCACGATTGACGACACCAATATTTAAGTTCGAATAGCTACAATGAAAAAGTGTGCAGAACATTTAACAAATTGATTGAAAAACTTAACTTTAGCTATGATATTTACAACAAATCATTTTCTGCTTAATTCGAACTTAAAACTTAACATTCTAGATAGCAATAAATAATCATTAGCATTATTAGTTTTTATATTTACAAGTAAATCTTTCCATTTAAACCATAATTATCTAGTGTGAAACTTTACGCTTTTGGAAAGATACACATAATGAATTTAATTAATACAAATCAAGTTAAATTTTCTTTAAAGCTATTAATATTTCCTTTGTAATTCATAGCAATGTCGTTATGGTAAGGTTTGGACATTTTTATTTGATTGACCAAACATCCTAATGCCAATAAAATATATTTAAAATAACTTCAAAATTAAATTATTTTATCATAATTGTTACAACAGAATTGAAGATCACAAGGAACACTTATTTAAACGTGCAAATATTTATATCAAAAAGTTCTGAAATTAAGATATTTTGCAAGCAGTTTGCAAGCGAAATTTTGTCGCAATAAGTTGCAATTCGCACAAAATCGATTTGATTTGCAAGAAGAATGTCGCCTCATTTAGCATAACATTGAATGGGGGGAACGTTGCTGAAGTCGGAGCAAGGGATTTGAATATCCACTCACCGTTGATTAATGGCCTCTGTCATCTTCTTAATTCGGGAAGTATCATCGTTGGGATAGACAGCAATTAGTTTTTGTGTCAACTCGCTAAAAAGCTCAAAGTGCTGCTTATTCTGATGCAACTCGGCGTGAAAGGACTGCAACAGAAATAGATTAATTAATGTACTCCGCCAAAAAGGTAAATTAATGCCGTCTATCACACTCTCTTACCTTCTGCTCCTTCTGCTGAGCCTCCAGTATATCAGCTGTGGTGGCAATGCTGCCCATCCGTTCGGCTCTCTGTTCCATTCGAGACAGCCACTTCTCGAGCTCTAGGCGTTTGGCCTCAAACCTGCCAATTGGAATTAAGCATTAATTAGATTGACCTCAAACTAGCGAGGATTGAGAAAAGTGTGCATAACTTACCGCTGCGAGTCGCTCAGCATGTTCTTCAGCTGCCCGGCTCGTTGCATGACACACTGTGACGTCTCATCCCAATGCTCTCTCAGGCGGGTCACTGTGGATTAGCGGATTGAAAAGAGTTTAATTAGTTGTGTTCCACATAACATTAAAGTGTGCGCTTTACACAATATAAACATTAGATAATAACGATAACAGCATATTATAATTGGGTGAAACAAATTAGCTGGAGAGAGTCTTTCGAGTATTGGAATACCGGAATATCCCATTATGAAAATTTATTGATCTGTTGTTTTTATTATATAAAACGCCATGCAACACATCATTAGTAAAAACACAGTGTTTTTCAGTTTCTGTTCCTGTTTCTTGGATATTAAATATTGTGTGAGCTTGTGTGGTTTTGGGGTAGTCTCAATTGTTATCAGATTAGTTGGACCCCAGCTACTGGAATCAATGTTCGGGCTGTTAACGGGGTTAGCATTTACACAAACAAAGTAGTCGAGTAGAGTTGTCGTTACCTTTCAGAAAGCAACGTAAATAGTCTAAATCAGCTGAACAATGCGGTGCTAGGGTGAACTGTTTCAATTCTATCAGAGATATGGAAAAGTAATAATTTTATACAAATAAATTAAATCATTTCGTACAGCTCGTACAAATCAGCAAAAATAAAATAGTTTGTAAACTTAATAATACAATAAATTTAAAGGAAATAAAAACAAATTAAAAAATTAAGAAGGCTATAGTCGAGAAATCCCGACTAGACAATACCCTGAACCCTATGCATCACGCGTACGATCAGTGTTTGCAAGTATGTATGTGTGTGTGTGTGCACTGCATACATGACTTAATTTCAATATTCCATATCTCCGGAGTTTCTCAACCGATTTTAATAAAAATTCAACAGATGGTCATTCTTTTGTTTAATGTTCAAATGCCGTCTCAAAGTTTTCCAAACTCACGATTTTTTTGTTATCGATCCCATGTGTATATCGGAAACGGGAAGAGTTATCGAAAATCTAAAACAAACTTGAACTGCCTAGGAATTATGCGAGCTTAAATTCCAATTCTGGAGTCTCTAGCTCTTATAGTCTCTGAGATCGAAGAGTTCATACATACAGACGGACGGACAGACATACGGACGGACAGACGGACGGACAGCCAGACAGACGTATATGGCTATATCGTCTCGGCGGTTGATGCTTATCAACAATATATACTGTACTTTATGGGGTCAAAGATGCTTCCTTCTGCCTGTTACATACTTTTGCACAAATATTAGCCTTTTTACCCATTTTTATGGGTTAATGGTATAAAAAGAAATACGAAAACATTTTATTTTGCACAGTTCAATAAAAAAACAGAAGAATAGAAGAAAGCAATTACTCAAATATACATAAATCAGCTATTTTTATTTTATACTTTTACTTGTAAAATTGTTCAATATTGTCATTTGAGAATATCTTAATAATATTTCTTTTATTTTAATAAATTATGAAAACGGGCAGGGAAAACCAAATCCTACCCTAATAATACTGTCTTTCGCACTTAAAACAATAAGATTTAAAAAAAAATGTTTTAAAAACATTTGTCAAAAACATGCATTTAAGTCAATGTATCAACTATTTTGCGAATCAAAATCATCAGATTTACAAAAAGTAAAACCTGGTAATGAAATTGAATTTGTATATATATTTTTGGTTTTTCATATAAAATTGGCTGCACTTAAAGGTGTTAAACCGGTACCGGCATAAACTTGTATTTAAAAGGGGTCGTACCAGACATTTTTGTGATATCGTTAACAACGAGTTTTAAAAAGTCGTTCTGAGAAAAAGACGCTATAAGTTTTATGCTTTGCAAATTTTCAAAAAGTTTTCAAAAATCATTAAATTTACCGGCGCAACATTTCAGTGAGTTAAGGCCCGAAATACTTTTAAGAAGTTGTACTTTTTTATAAAAACGTAAAAAAAAACTGATTCTTAAAGCCATTTCGCTCTTAATGGAAAATTGAATCTTGGTTGTGGGGCATTATATTAAATTTCTTAAAATTTAATTTTAACTCGCTATAAAAATTATAATTTCAAATAATTTCCGGGCCAAGTTAACGTTGAAATCAAAAATAAGGCCTACAGATAAAGAAATAGCAATAAACAATTATTTTTTAAAAATGTTTTACATAACTTCCTTAGTTAATAAATAAATTCATAACATAACATAAATATTCTTCAAATATAGTAGTTATATTGAAGCAAAGAAAAAAAAAAAATAAACCTTTGCTTCCACATGAACATTATTCTTACCAGGGATGATGCCACCAGTTGAGTTTTGTGATATTTGTGTCTCATCGTGCGAGGAACGTCGCCGCATTCGTAATTCCTCCCGCGATAATCCAGCGGCAGCACCCATGACAACTCCAATGCCACCAACACCAACACCTCCAACTCCAACTCCACCCCCACCTCCACCGACAGCGACCTGAGCGGCAGCAGCAGCGGCGGCCGCAGCTGCCCGAGACTGAGCCTGATGCTGTAACAGTGCTGCAGCTGCCGCCGAGCCGGGCAACTGACTAATGTTATGCACCACCTGGGGCGGAATGTTGCCCAGGAGTTGCTGGCGAATCTGTTCGCGAAACTCGCTGCTCAGCGGAATGGGTGGCTGTGGCGACTGCTGCTGCTGCTGTTGCTGAGAGGAATTCGGCCCTGAGGGTTGAGCGCCACCTGGCGGATGGTGGCCAACGGCATTCAAATTGTTTTGCATGCGATGGCGACTGTACTGCAATTCAAGTGGCAGATTGCGATCCAAAGAGCGCATATGATGCTCAATGGTAGAACGCATTGACTGTTCCACTTGTGAGGCAGATGCTGACGATACCGAAGATGAGGATGAGTTGCTGTGCATCGATTGTTGCTGTGCCTGTGCTCTCAACTGCTTTAGTTCTTCCAGGGATTGGCGCGAATCCCCGACCCGACTCTCATCCAGCGACAAGTTACGCTCGTAGTTGGCAGTGCGCAGATTGACGGAGCTGCCCAAGTGACGTCCGGCGCCACCACCCGCCGCCAAGCTGGCCTTAAAGCTAAGATCAAAATTATTCTGTACGGCTGCCTCCAAAGTGCGCAAATTCATCTGCTCCTGCATGGCACGCTCCATGTTACGCAATCCACTCTCAATGCCCCGCAGTGCATCCTCCGATCCAAACTCATCGGTGGGCGAGGCAACATTTGTTGCTGCAACTGCAACTGGAGTTGAACGCACATTCAATTTTTTTGCTTCGCTGGCTCTTGTGGGTGCTGGTGAGGGCACCAGATTGCAATTGGCCAATGCATTCTTGGAGCTCTGCTCGCTCAGTGCTGCCACCGCCGACTGCAACACCAGAGGTGGCGGTGGTGGTGGCATCTCAAACGGATTCGAGCAGCGACGTGCGGCTATCGCCTCGGCAGAGAGCGTCGAGTGCTTTTCGGGTGGTGGTGGTGGTTTCTCCTTGAACTTGAGCCCTGCCAGCGGCGAGTTCTGTGCACTATTATGGGCTGAGCTGTGTGCGGATGCGGGCTTCCGGGGCAGCGGCGGCGGTTGACGCAACGGAGGTGGCAGACCCGGCACCACCATTATGGCCTGACCATCTGGAAAGCTTTTAAGGCTGTGCCGCTTGGGTGGAATTTCCGGTGGTGCTGAACGCTCGCTGGAGCCGCGTGCAGGTATTGCAGGCACTGGTCGACATTGTGGTGGCAGTGGTGGTGGCGTCACCTTTTGGCTGGCGGCAGCAACTGCTGTTGCTGTTGGTTCCTGGCTGCACTGCTTGCGGAGCAGCTGCTGTCCACGCAAAGCAGCCTGGGCGGCCAGCTCGGAGCTGAGGCGTGGTATTTGTGGCGCCAACTTGGGCGTTGTGGCATCATCGGGCACTGTTGGCGGCACCGGAGGCGGTGGCTTGGCAGTCATTGTTGTGGGTTCGTGTCTGTCTATCTTCGTTCCCTTTGATTGTAGTGTGCGTGGCGTTTGTGCGTTTGTTGCCAAAGTATTTAAAGGGTAGTGCTTTTTTTCGTATGGGTTGGGGATTGATTGGGGGTTTTGTTTGTTAGTTAAACTTTACTCTATGTGCGGCATCACGTTTGGCTTTCGATATGTTTGATATGTTGCATTGTCCGACGCGACTTCAACAACGCGCCTGCATATTGACATTGGTAAATGGTAAACAAGTGCAACTACAACAAGAACACACACACACACACACACCAACAGCACCCGCCAAGCGGTTTGTGCTCTGGGTCTGGGTTTGTTTATACGACGAACCGGAAATTCAACACACTAACAGGCCACAGGCACAAACACACTTACTTACACTCACACACACACACACTTCAGCAAAAAACCACACAGTTATAAAGAGTGAGCTGCTTGAATATAAGAGAGAAACACACTCTCTCTCTCTCTCTCTCTCTCTTTGCGCTCTTTTCTATCTCTCAGTTCTTTAGTGAATGCTCTTGAACACATATCTTTTTCACCACACTTTGTGCCTCGCTTTGCGCCGGCTGTTAACGCAGGCGGCATTTTCTTTTCTTCGCTTTTCGTGTTATCTCAGTAAAACGTTGCATGCTTTTTGCCGCTATTTTGCTTTGCTTTCACATTCTGAGCACTTAATTTCACGTTTTATTTAATAAGATCTGACGATTTGTTTTTTTCTTATCGGAGTTTTATTGATTACTGGAATGTTTATCTTTTTTTGGAATAATAGGGATTGCTATTGCTAATAGTTTTAGTATTATTATTCATAATTCAATTTTTATTTAACCGAAACACTTTTACAATTTTTAAACCAAATTCAACTTTGGCTTATAATGTTGTTTCTCTTCTCTTTTCTCTCTTTCTTTTTAAACTCTAAATATTTTCTTTTCGAAGCACTTTAATTATTATTCGGTCTCAAACATTGTTATTCATTTTATTTTTTTATTATTATAACTTCTTTGTGTATTATCCGTCAGACGAGTCTGCCGCAAAAGCTTATAGGTGGGCAAAAGAGTGCACATCAGTGCGAAAATAACATGCACGCAGATACCGGCACACACACACACACACACGCACACTCCCTCGCGGCTGCAGCTGGCGCTTAAACGTATGCAGCAAACTTTTCACGCAACGCTAGTGAGTAAAAAGAACTTTGCCTTTTCCTCTTTTTGCTTTTGGCACCTGCACCAAAACACGAGCAACAGACAGAAGTTTTGTGTTGCTGTTGTGTTCGTTTTGAGGACGCTTTGTTGTTGCTGTCGTCATGTATGCGCCTTAACGGTGCGCTTTTATTGTCCTGACCGTACCCGGCTATAAAACCCCTGAAACTGTCCGTGGCAGGTGCATTTAACTTCTGGCATACCTTTAAATGTCGACATTAGTTGCAACGTTGTCGGTGGCCATTTCGCTTAATACATTTTTATTGTTAGCCTGCAACTGTCTTTCTCTCTCTCTCGCTCTCTCTCTCTCTTTGTCTGCAACAACTTGTACAAAGACTCTGACTGCTTGACTGCCTCATTGCCTTTTGTTACCCCCGAATGCTTGACTTCAATAATTAGTTCTTTTAAATCATGTGCAACACGGTATAGTAAACGATGATTTTACTACTCATTCATTCTTCCGGCTCTTTAACTTAATAGTTGCTAGAGTTAACAAATGGCTTACTTTCTTTTATTGGCTGAACAAATATTTAAGCCTCACTGTTAAATGTAAAGTCAGAGTTAAAACTTTCAGTAACTTTCAGCTTTTTTGTTTTACAGGCAGCACACAATATGAGTATTGTAGAGTTGTTTTGAACTAATTTGGATTAAAAACTTTAACATATATAAACGACATTAACACGAAGTAAAATACAGAAAGAAAAAAAATATTACATGAAAAAACATATCCTTAATTACACAGAAAGTATCATGATAAAGATATATGAATCAGAGATCATAAATTGCATTATCCAGACCAATACTTTCTCTTAATGCAAACCAAGCTAACGTTCAACCAAAAGAAGTTGAATGGAGTCTCTTGCAACTTGAATTATTTATGTTGCAAAAACTTAAAAAATCTCTAACACTAAATGGTTTATTTGTGTTAGTTAACTTTATTTCTTCTATTTAACCTCAAAAAGCCCATTGTAAAATGAATTAAAGTTAAGCGACATTAATCAACCAACACAACTCGTAGTGTTATGCTTGAAACTAGCACAATAAAATCCAACTCAATCCAATCCAACTCTGATTGACCTCAATAATTTGCGCAATTGTAAATCACATGAAGAGCTATAGATTTAGCATGCTTATAAAACAATAGCTCAATCGTTTTCATGATTGAATATATCCTACTTGAGTTCCCCTTTAAGAGCAAATAATCTAAATCAGACTGTTACCTATGGGAAATTGAGTTCAGCCAAATAAGAAAAAAGAAAAAAAAAATGGATGATAAGCAACAAGAAAAGTTGTTACCCAAATAAACTTCAGTGTTTTAGGATTGATGTTAACCAACGGCAAAACCAAGCATTGAAAGACTAGGTGTGGCAAGACAAGGCACAACCAGGAAGCAGAAGCGGAAGCCGAGGCAGGGAGTGAAAAAACTTGACGCGAAATCTACAACTACTTCTACTTTATTCATACACCACACGTTCGCACACGCACACACACACATCCATGCACACACATTGCATACATATACATATAAATAATATGTTGTTTTCCGCCTAAAAGTATGCAATCAAGTCAAATAACTTGAGTGTGTGTTTCGACGCCGTTTCGCCATTTTCGCTGTTGTTGTTTCTGTTGTAAATGTTCTTATTGTTATTGTTGTTATTTTAACCCTCGTTGTTGCTTTTGCCATTTGAGTGAGCGCAAAAGTTTCTTTCCTACATTTTCATTTCCCTTCTTATATATATTTTCGCTTTTGTTGCTGTTTTTGGGCGATGCCTCCATTGAATTACCTACCATTCACGACACACACACACACACACACACACACACACACAAACAGAGTGAGAATCACACTTTATATAATTGTGTCGGCGGCTGCTGCGGCGGACTCATTCCCACACTCTATCCCAACGGGTTTAGTTGTTTCGCGCTGTGCTCTCATGTAATTTATTGAAACATATTTAATTCCACTATAATGGAAAGGCAGCAGCAATAATGTTGTGGTTGTTGTTGTTGCCATTATCGAAAGAATGCCCTCTTTATTAAGTTGTCTTTAGCTGTTTCTTTATTTAATATTTGTATGGACATTTTGATGGCATTTCATGCACATTATTCGGATTTTATTTTCATTACTAATGTGACAAATAAATATTCAATGCGCTTTATTCTGCAGCTTTTTAGTGCGGAATACTAAAAAAAAGTTTCACTTTGCAAACTTTGTAGCTAGATAAACGAGCTAAAAAACATGTTTCAAGTACTAACTGCATAAATAACTTCATTTCTTTACTATTAATGCAATCAATAAAATACAAGTAGGAAGGTTCTAATCGAGTTAGCTCAACAACTAGATACCCTGGACCCAGACCTTCGAGGTACAGTCAAGCCTGCACTTATGCATCACACTGTATTTTCATTACTTAATGTTTGTTAATATATATATGTTGTTTCAAAAGCTATTTCTAAGTTTTCCCAATACAAGATTTTATTGGAAACGGGAAGAGCTATCTTGTTCTGCCTAGGGCTTAGGCAAGTTCATGCTGCAAAACTGGAGTCTCTCGCTCTCAGAGTCTCCGAGATAGACGCTTTCATACATACAGACGGACATGGCTATATCGACTCGGCTGTTGCTGCTGATCAAGAATATATGTATGATGCTTGCTTCTGTCTGTTACAAAGAGTAACATCTAACCATTATACCCTTTTTACCCCTTTTCAATGGATTCGAGGCATAAAAACTGCCGTTGCAACGATATATCAAAAAGGTTCAAATGTGTCAGATAAACGTAGAGAGCACTGCAAAAAAAAAGGATTAAAAACGAAGCTGTTTGAACCTTATCAATCATTTGTCTTCCTGCTGTCTGGTTTGGACATTGACAAAACTACAATAAACCTTTTTATACAAGTTTATAAATAACTTTATTGAATGGATAACTTTACTTGATATATAAATATAATCATGTTAAAGTATAAAGCTTAATAGGGTATAAACTGAATTACTTAATAACTTTAATTCACTTAGTTCTCATTTAACTGATGCATTTGCCATTTATTTTAATCGCATTGCATGAATTTCAAATATTTTTAATTGCTCAATTTCGACATCCTATGAAAGCGCATTTTAAACGAACTTTTTAATTAATTCAAATCACAATGTTGATGATGATGATGATGATGATGATAATGGTGCACTTCATTAAACATTCTGTTTTTCATAAGTTGGTTTTTGTTTACATATGATTTGATTTTTGCGTTGCACATTTGAACATTGTAATGCGTTTATTTGTATTTTTTTTTTGTAGTCAATGTTTGCGGTTTTTTGCCACCCTCACGTTTATTGATTTACAAAAAGGTAGCGGCAACAGAAGTGGCAACAAAAGTAACAACAACAAACACAATAACAAGAGCGCCGCCTCGCCGGTACACAGCGATAAAGAGAGGGTATGCAGGGCGGGAGTATGTGTATGTGTGTGGGGGGGGGGGGGGGTGTGGTGGTAAATAGACACACAGGGCTGGGCAATAATCTATTGCTGACAAACAAAATAAATAAAAAAACTTTAAATGCCATTTTGTAGATTGACTTAATAGAAACAAAACGTTTATACACACACACATGAGTAGACAATCTCCCAAACACACACACACGATTCAAGGATGAAAAGCTTTCGCTAATTGAATGCAATTATTTTGGTCTTAGTAAAAAAAAACACGTTTGTCGCTTTTACAATTTACAGTTTGTGAACAAAATTTTTGCACGCGTCGCGCGACGAGAGACAAAAAACCGACAGATATGAAAAAGGTGCCTTTAAATATATATCTATATATACATATATATATATATATATATATACACATATAAAAAGCAAAAAGGATACGAGCTAGTGTTCACAACCGTTTGTACACAGTCAAAGCCCACGAATGTCCTGGGCTGACTGCTGTCTGAGTCCGTACTGGCAAAGTCTGAACAAAGAGCAAAAACACATACGCATACGGAGAATAGCGCAGCGTTTTCAACACGGAACTGTTTTTACTACGCTTTCGACACGCTCTCACTCTCAATTGGTCTCTCTCTGTCTGTCTCTCTTTCTACTTTTTTCTATCGCTAAGTCGGCAACCCCCAAGTTTTTGGGGGTAAACAAAGCAAGGCGCAGCAGTTGTAGCAACCCCAACATAATTATTATGTCTCACCCCCACATCCACCCCCCCCCCCCCACACCTGAAGGCTCTCTTAATCGTTGTCCGTGTCTCTTCTTCTCTTTCGCCGGCATTCCAGCAGGCAGTTTGTTTTGCTTTGTGAATGTCATGCGCATTGTGGTGCCACAAAGCCACAAAGCGAGAGAGCGAGCAGGGCAGCCGGAATTCATTCTGGGGCCGCCAACCTTTCCTGCCACATGTTGTGCGTGTGTCTGCCACGAACGTTGATAACTGATAAGAAACTTTGCACAGGGTTGCACACACGCACACGCAAACACACACATACATACATACATACATACATACACAAGACCATTGAAGGAATTTTTTTCAATCCTCAAGTCCCATAACCATTTTAGCGTTCTTCAGTTATTGAGGGGGGAAAGATTGTTGGTAATAACGTGAGGATTTGTTAAACTTGGATCGTGTGCAGTGGTCTTATTATCTGCAAGACGATTGCATTACGCATACCTATTACTAAGTTAATTTATGGAGAGCCAAGCGTCATGAAAAATAATCAACTCATAAACGTATGATTCTCATAAGTTATAGTAATAAATTGTAATGATATTTCGACTAAAAGTTGTGAATCCACATAAATATATATTATATATATAATGCTTAGTGTTGTTTTTTTACACAAACTTATTAATGGTGAAATTGATTCTTCTGAACTAGTTAGCTAGTTAGCCAAATAAGTTTTGCAGTTCCGATTAGACCTACTAGATATCTCCTACCTATTCCCTTCAAACTTGTAATTTTAACTACGCTATACATAACCCCTTCCGAATCCTATGCTCAATCTACAATGAGCCCTCCAACTTATTTCATAGTTCCACTTCAAGTGTCTCTCTTAAAATAACAGTTTTGTATCATTTGTCTATATGTTCGTGATCATCGTAGTCGCAGGTTAAGCAATGTGCCCCTCGGTCGGTTGGGCGGGAAGTGGTTTTGCGTAATGCTTGGGTATGCGCGCTAACAAGTTGGTGCTTGGTATCGTTGGGCCACTTGAATGTACTGTCTCGTTTAGTACATCTACGTCCAATATGTATATTTTATATTTCCATTACTACAACTTTAGGAAAACTTAACCAATTTGTTACAGATTTTTAAATGGTGCGTTTAACAATATCATTTAAGCATCAACATGATTTTACTACAAAATACAAAATGTACTTTATCTTGAAATAGATATGATGGGATTAAGACAGCTTGTATATACAAATCAGCAAAATTTTATTATCAACTTCATCGAAATATACAAAAAAGGAAAACAATTGCTGACAGCATATTTTATAGACTCATAAATTAAAACACGAGCATATTCAAAAGAAAATAAAACAACAAATAAACAAACAAACAAACAAACAAAAAACCAACTTCAATGCGCAACCTTTTTAATGAATTTAATTAAAATTCATTCCCGGCCAAATTGTTCATGACTACGACCAAAGTGAAACGACGACAATGAGATCAACTTGAACGAGTATAAGGACAAAGACAGGGACAGGGACAGGGACAGGAACAGGGACAAGGACGAGGAGTACTCGGATTCAAAACAAATCCACTCTCACACATGGCAGGCACGTACACTTAACCCAAGACAATTTGCGTAATCACTGAAATATCCACAGCACAAAATAGTACTAGACAAGAAAAACAGGCGAGGCGAGGCGAGTTCAAAAAGGCTGCAGTTCAAGCAAGGACCCAAGAATTTTATCCTAGCCAAGCTATATTGCATGGAAGCTGCACACAAGCAGACAAGGGCCACGTTGTGACGTCAACACACACACACACATACATACATATACTTTTAGCGGTACAACACTTGGTAAAACGGTTAAACTGTACAAAGTCAGGTCGCCTTTTTCAACGTTCTGTGCTATTTGCAAACACACATTTTTTACATAACTCCCCAGCACAAAAATTTGTGTGCTGCTAAACTATCTTGTGCATAAGTTTGCAACTTGGCGACTGAAAGCCTGACACTGCCATGACAATTATTTGATTTAATGCTGCTTTCAAATTTGTGGCAGGAGCTTTCAACACTCTCAACTTTCATAAAAGCAACGCTAACGCCAAAGCTAAAGTCGTAGCTAAAGCCAAAGACCAATCGCCCCTGGCCAGGCCAGGTCTTGGGGTTAAGCAGCCATGAAGACTTCACTTTTAAGTAATTAAAAAAAAATAAAAATACAAAAACCTTCCAGAACGACACTTAAATGCACTTTAAAATAAAAATGTTCGGAAACTGGGTGGTAAATATTTAAATTTAGATTTTTTAAATGAAATATTGCCTTTTAATTTGTTCAGTTAAAATAAAAGATAACTTAATCAGAGAGCATAACGACAAATGGCCTCCTTGAGAAATCTTTTCACGTTCTTAACTTAATGAATTGAATTTTACATAAAATAAAATTATATTGCTTAAACTTTAATTTATATAAATAAAACTAGCAATCAAGTATGAAAGTATTTATAGACACATACAACAAAACAAACTTCTTTGATTGATTAATTATCGATTATAATAACTTTATAGATAGTTATCGGCATCAGCTGCTAGAGCTGCCAATCCTACATTCGTTAAATATTTCTTTATTATATTTTTTGGAAACCCATCAAATGATTAATTGTAATAAGACATAAAAGCCATAAGTAGTAAGCAGAAAAAAGAAGAAACCAACCAAGTTATCATATTAATCAAAAGTGAGCAGAATGCCTCCAAGGAATATCTGTTGTTTAAAGAAAATGTGTGTTTTTATTTAAATGTTCAGTTATTGAATTATTCAAGCTTTATCAGTTAGTCATTATGCCCGCCGGCAAGGGTAACAAAAGCGAAAACTTCTTGAAAGCGCAGACACATGCCAGGAAGCGCTAGTCAGCCAGACATTCAGTCATGGGGGATTGGGATTGGGAGACAATCTCAGGGGTACAGAGAGGGTACATGCCTATTAAGGCATGTAATGGTGTGAAGTGGGCGTGTAACTGGGCACTGGCAAGGGTTGGGTGGGTTGGCAAAGGGTGTCTGTAAGCATTGAAGTCATTGCTGAGAGAGAAAGACTGCAATTAGAGGCAATTTGCTAGACTCCCAACCTCCAACCATCAGCGAGGGACCACATACTATGCCTTGTGGCTGGTGCCGGGTGCGTTGTCCTTTAAAAGAATATCCATTGTTATTGCACTTGTTGTTGTTGTTGTTTTTATTGTTGGTTTTGTTGCTGCAACTGGAAACGCAACAGCCGCTGCACTAAAATTGCATGTCAAAGACAGATTTACTAAAAGCCAACATACACACGTTGGCCTGTTTTGGTTTTGGTTTTGGCGTTGCTTTGCTTTCCACCCATTTCCACCCATGCTCTGCTGTAGGCATTTTATTTATGATAACAACAGAAGTTGAGGGCACACGGGTTGGGAAAAGTTTTAGTGCTTGGGTGCGCCGCCAATGGCACGCCATCGACCCATATGAGATAATAAATAATGGTTTAATTAAGCGTCAGCTTACAAAATACGTAATTAATTGATTTTGTGTGCAGCTCGTTTGGCCCAAGATAACACAGTGACAGCGACAATGGCCAAAATGTTACACAGAGGAGACACACGAGAGACAGAGAGAGAGAGAGAGAGAGAGAGAGAGAAAGAGAGAGGGGACAAGTTGGTTAGCTGGCATGTTGGTTGGTTGGTCTCCTATCCAATCAACTTGACCCTGCCCAACAGATTGGAAAATATTTATTTATATATATTTTGCAGTTCAACAGCAATTATTTCGTGTCGTGACAAATTAAATTGCACATTTACACTTACTTGCCCAATTGTAAGTTCAACTTGTTAAATAAAAGTTGAAAACAAAGTTAAGCAATTAAGAAGGCTTCAGTTAAGTAGGCTCGACTAGGAGATACCCTTACACCCAGACCTTAAATGCACTGCTAAGCCTGCACCAATGTTAAATGACTTAACTTCAATTTTCCATTGTTCCATATTTCGCATGTTGATTCAAAAGCCATTTCCTAGTTTTCCAAATTCAAATATTGTTCTTATTGATTGTGCATTTTAGAAACGGCAAGAGTTATCAGTATTTTAAGAAACTTGTACTGCCTAGAGCTTAGGCGAGTTTGTGTTTCAAATCTTAAATCTTCAACTCTGATAGTCTCTGAGATTAACGCGTTCTTATAAACAGACATACAGACGGACATGGCTATATCGAATCGGCTGTTGATGCTGATTAAGAATATATATATATATATATATATATACACTTTATGGGGTCGGAGATGCTTCCTTCTGCCTGTTACATGCTGTTGCACAAAATCATTTCTATCCAATTTTTTACATTTTCAATAAGTTTAGGGTATAGTTACAGTTATAAAATTAAATATCTGATTACACAAACAAACGGAAAAAATAAGAAAGCTTTTATTAAAAGGAGAATTAAATCAAGAATAAATACAAAAATACCATGATACAAATATTTATTTCTCATACGTACATTTTTACTATCTTTCGAGACTAAGGGATTTACTTCTGGTTTCCCAAATCCTTGTTAGAATTTACCTAATTTTGAGTATCATCCAAAATTTTGTATAGTTAAACTAAAATTTGGTATTTACATATTTTATTTGATTTCTATCAACTTATAAAATGTGTATATAGATACAGCATAAAGTAAAAATATACAAACATTTCGATTGATATTAAATAAAATTTCAATTGCTAGTCAATAGACTAAAACTAAATCCACATTATAGAATTTAGCAATCCAAATCAAATCATTAACCACATGTTATTATATTAAAGTATTCGTAGAAACAATCACAGCAACAAATTAAAGAGTCAATCTCGTTGCTTGGTTTATACAAAAAATGAATAAAGATATCTGACTCCTTGACTATGTAACGCTTGCAATGCGACCGAGGAGGAACCACAACAGAGCCGATTCCAAGTATCAAGTAGTATGAGGCAGACGTTGCTGGTGAGAGCAGCCACAAGGATTCACTTATGTACGTGGTCGACGGTCGACAGCGGTGCACAGGACAAGTTACAAATGTTTATGACAAACCAAACATCATAATAATATGTAACAGCACACAAGCAGTGCAACCGACTGCATGCCCCCCTTACCCCCCCCCCCCCCACAATAGCGAGAACATACAATGACATAAAGTACAAAACTATATAAGCTTCAACAAGCAGCAAGAGCAACAAACGACAACAGGAGCATGCAAGGGAGCATGCAATGATTTTCTTTGCCTCTTCAACTGCTGACCCGCTCCGCTTGTCAATTAACTGTCAACTGGCTGAAATGTTGGCTGCTTTCTGCCACATTAAAATTCCATTGAGAAAAAGAGAGTTAGAGAGAGAGAGTGAGAGAGAAAAATAAAAAATAAATACAAAATTAAAAAATGTGAGCATGCGCCTCGAGGTATGCAACAAAAAATGTGCTCTCTCTTGAACAAACATTTGTGCTCTTTTTTTGTCAGTGACTGTCCAACTGTAGTGGTGCATATGTACATATGTATTTATTCACCATTGTAATGTAAAAATGTCTGATTCCGTTTTATTGTGTACGGCATTTTTATGCATTCTCAAGTTTGACACTTGACTAAGGTTTCACATGTGTATATGTTTGTCTGTATGCGTTTACGAACAATTGTTTGCTTTTTGTTTTGAACTTTGCTTTTGTCTTTCATTGCCATTTGACAAGCGTTGGCTTTGTCGCCTTTGTATACCCTTTAACAAATAAAACATTTAAGAACAACCAATTTCTTATAGTCATTTTTGATAGATAAGCTTAAGCTTTAGCCAAAATCCCTGACCGTTAACTGATTTGATTTTTGTTACAAATTTCTAAAATATTTTTGAACTCGTGTCGATGGAAATAAGAAAGTGAAAATATATCTACATATATTCAAATGATTTAATAATAAGTATTAGTTCCAATTAGTTTTTACTGCATTTATGTTGAACATATAATGCACTTTTTGAAAAAGTCATGATTTAAATTAATGGACAGGTGGACAAATGTATTTTTTAAAGTTGCCGATAACGAAACTTTAAGTGTGGATTGAGTATGCTTTTCAATACTGTCATCAAATCCTTGCAAATTGAATGAGTATCCTGAATGGGTATCCGAAAGTAAAGTACTCAATTGCTTTTATTAGATCGTGTTTGTTATTTTCCACAGCAGCAGCCCGTATAACCAAAGGACAAATGTTACAGGACAAAATGTTACAACCTAGCTTCAGAAGGTTCACGGCCTCAGTACGCAAATGTTTGCAACATTCGCTGCACTTGCTCGGGTCAGTTAGCGAGCCCAAGCGTCAAGAATGAGTTGGCAGTTTTAAGTGGATCTCGTCTGTTTTTTCCGCTTTAACTGATGGCACGGCCACCACTGTGTGTGTTGTTGGTATGTGGCATGTGTATGGGGTGTATTTCGGTCTGGCAAAACGGAAATTTGTTTGCACGAAACTCGTTAAGGGAAATGGGAAAATGTACTAACTTACTAGTAGTATCTAGCCCAGTCCCAGTATGAGGAACGTAATCTGAATTGCGTATCTCATAATGACATTTAGCAGACAGCAGCTGAAAGGCCTAATGAAATTTCCAAATGCCATTAAATGGCCAATTTTGCTTGATCAATCAGAAAAATGTGTTAAATGCTTAAATGTGTTCCCTAAAAGGATTTCTCCTTTATGTGGGAACTTCTTTTTATGTTGGTTCTTTTTCAGTCACAATATTGTATCAAAATGTATTAAAAGCAAGGGAAAATGTTGCAGTCGAACGCAACCGACTGCGGAATACTTTGATACAATATATAAAAATGTGTGATGTGTCAATTTACAAAGGGAAGAGATATGGCAATATCCGATTTTTAAATACGGGTGGTATGGGTGGGCGTGGCATCCAAACTTAGTGAATGTCACTAGCTATATTTAAACCAAGTTTGATGTCTCTAGCTTAAAAACTGTGGATATGGGCAAACCGTGTGGGAAGTTACCAACTATCTTTCCACCAAATTGGAGGACTCTAGCTCGAACTGTTGAAGATATAAGCAACCCTGTTTAAAAAAGGCGTGGATTGGGGCGGCAGTGATGGGCTTGGCATTCAAACTACTAATGCAGATTTTTGGAAAAAGCTAGAAAATTGGCGACTTTAGCTGTTTTGATATGGGAAATATATGTGTTTTATCGATTTGCACATCGAGGTGTATCGACTTGTTATCGAAATAACAAGCCCCATTGGGCGTAGCTCCTGCATCTTTACACTTTGTCTTACACACACATACTCAAATATTTGCAAAGTTTCAAGTTAGGTCTAGCTTTAAAGGTTTCGAAAAAAGTTACGTTCATATATAAATATATAATATATATATATATATATATATATATTGCACAAACCAATCTTTACATTCGGTACCAGAGTATAAAAATTAGCCTGTTTAAGACAAACTCAAATTGAAGAATTTTTTAGATCAAAGATACAGATACTTATATTATTATGCTTATAAGAAAAAAGTCCTACCATAGTTCAGAGCTTAAACATAGTTTATACAATCCATTTAGATAAAATAAAACTTTAAAAGAGCCTACCTTTTTCCTGTAGTTGTTGACGTTTCGTATCGCCTTTAAGGACTTCTGCAGTGTGGACCAGTTCATTAAGTTGCGGTTTTTTCATTTTCAATTCGCGCAAAACTTTCTGCAAATCAAAAAATAACAATAAGACCAAAAACAAACAGAGAAAGCAGTATAAGCATTGGCCACTTCATTCATGTTGTGGTGACACACCCACCTCCTGCGCCTCGATGTCCGAACGCACTGCGTCCACATCGTCAACGAGAACGCTTTGTATCTTGATCATGTTTTGTTCCCAAGTCAGCCAGTCGGAAATGTGCAGAACAGACTTATCGAAGCTGCTGGCCAAAGCGCCAATTCCACTCGGCTCGCTGTTGTAATCTGCAATTGCAAAAACCAAAAAAAAATCGTCATTAATTAGATGTCTCTCTGATGTCACAAATGTGCTTGCAACCCTCATTAGCACAGCCAGCAGTTGCGGGCTTAAGCTGGTCAATTGCGGTCAAAAGTGACCAACATTCATTTGCCGTCAGTTGCTTCACTGTGCCACATTTGAATGGTACACTTTTATGCTGCGCCTTTTGCCTGCTATTGCTATTTTATCTGGCGGCCATTGCGAATGCCTGTCTCGAAGCACTGAGTAAAATTACAAACTATTTCAATGAAGCAAACTTTCAAGTAGCTTTATTGCAGTACGTTGCCCTTAACTCAAATACTACAATGGAGCAAAGTCAACAATGCAACGGAATATAGCAGAAAAACTTCAACTTTAAGTGTGCAACAATATTGATTGATTGATACTTTTCAAAATGAAGAACTTCGGTATATTTGGTACCATTTCCAAGGCCTGAATCTTGTTGATTAATGGTAAACGTTAATGACATTTCTGACAAAGTTTTTTTTTTATCTTTCCTTAATTAATTAAATCAAATATTTGTCATGTGTTAAGAAACCAAACAGTTTATTACCCTTTTTTTTTTATTTCTAAGACATTTTTATATTTTAATGTAATAACACAAAATTTATATGTCATTATGTGTACTTTTATATAAAAAGTTTTTACTCTAAGAATTATTTGGATATTTTACTTAACTCTTCTGACGTTCTGGTCGAAATTTACTACTTATTCTACAATGTTTGTATGATATTTAAACGTTTTCACCAATGTTTGAGCACTTTGAAGTGTAAATTCCAATGTACAGCAATTCCAGAGATTCGGGTCTGTAGGATGAGTCCTTGGGTTTGCTTAAAGGCATGCGACACTCAACAATGCATAAGAAAAAAAAGTAAAATAATAATAATATTTGTTTTACTTATTTTTTGCATTGTGGACTTCTCAAATAGCAACTTTCAAATGAAAAGAGCCGAGCTGCTTCCAAATATTTCAAAGCAAAGGCGGCAGAAAGGCAAAGCAAAAACATTTGAAACACTTATCGCAAAAGAAAAAAAAAGAAAAAATTAAAGGCAAACAAGAACAAAATGCCTTGGGCCAGTTTACTTAAATAGGTAGTGCAGAAATTTATGAAAGTTTTGAGTCTTAAGTTGCACATAAGCCGTGAAAACAAAACCAATAACTGTGTAAGTATCTTTCTGTCTCTGTCTGTGTGTCTGTGTGTTCTGTGTGTTCTGTGTCCGGCAGTTACAACGTCTCAAGCGTCGACTTTGTTTTTGCTGTTTGCCAACACCCTTAACACGCAGGATTAAAGCGCCTATTTGCGACATGGGATTAAGGATTCGGGATGGGCAAACCAACAAGAAGAAGAACAAGAACATGCTTTGGGGTAGGCTTTTCTTACTTGTCATGTCTATGTTGAACGAACGAACGAATGAATGAATGAATGAATGCCACGCCACGTGTCTGAAAGCATTCAAAATGAAATTCATGAGAGTCCCGTCGCAGAAGAGGCTGCCAAACAAATATGTATGGGGAAGCCAAGTAGCAAAAACAAAAACCATGGAACAAGCCTTAGAAACACACACACACACACACACACACACACTTAAGTAGCTCGGGAGGAAAAACACGTTAAGTGCGAAGTTTCTTTTCACTCATTTTGACGCTTGTATTGTGCTCACCCATTTGTATTGTATTGTATTTTGTGGCGACAACAGTCGAGCCCCTAGCAAGTGCAAGGAATCATTTCGAAACTAAATAATAAAATATATATGTGTGAGACGCGTTCGAATTGCCAAAGGATTAAGCTAACAGCAACACATGCACAAATAAGTCATAATTCATTGAACGCCAGAGAAAACATGATTCACATGTCATGCTCTCTGCCTTTCAATGTCACTCAATGTAACTTAGCGCATCTTCTTATTATTTATACCAATATTAGAGTCATTATAAAAAGCACAAACAAATGTCACATATACAATTTTTGCTGTTGTTGTTTGCTTATATTAACTTGCGCATAATTTCATATCACAAACTATGGTAACATTTATTTATTTATATTTCATATACTATTATATTTAAATAATAACAAGAGGCCTGAACCCTTCAACGAATATATACGATCCTGCCTGCACTACTGCATCGATGCTTTATTACTAAGCTTCAATCTTCCATCTACCATATAGCCGGTGTTTTTTTTTTTTTTTAACCGATTTCGATGAAAATTTCACAGGTTTCACATAGTTTTAAAAGCAATATCCAAGTTTTGTTAAATTCAAGAATTAATTGTTATCGATTGCATGTGTATATCGAAAACCGGAAAAGTTATCGATATGTGTCGAATACGAACGCCCGAAATAAAATGTTTTCACATTGTTTTGTTTACATTTTTAATCATTAAATTTCTTTAATTAATGGACACATTCAATTTATATACCCTTATTCAATTAAACACATAAGAATGTATGTTATTAAATGGACACATAATGATATTATTTTAGTTATTTGTTTTTACATGATTTAGGCGTTCAGGTGTTATTTATATGGTTTACTTCCGTACCGCTCAACGTGTTATTTTAAAATGTCTTCCTGAAGTCCTTAACAGCTGTTTGGCTGCCAAGGTGAAGCTTATCAGCTTTAAAAGCTTTGACCAAAGCACGCAAGCTCCAAGCCAGCTTTTTTCGGTTAGCTGGCTTTATTTGTCGTGCATTTAAGCGCAACGTAGCAATGTAGCAATGAGCTTTTGCTAGCTCTTCATACTAAAGCAGTCGTAGCAAGCCGTGTCAAATTAAGGTTAAGGTATTTACGTAAGAAAATTTCGAAGCTTATAGGCACAAAAATACACAACTACAACAACATACACACAAATAAAAACGGAAAAAACTAGAAAAGCAAAAAAATAAGATCGGTCGATAGTTTAAGTTATCTGCAGAATGAAGAAGTCTCATAACACAATGAAGCGAGCTAACCAAAAGATTGGGTTTGACTCAAGGGCAAACTTTGTAAATATTGCAGATCGAGATTATGGCTTATTGCGGGTCACCCGTGACAAGACATCGACTCCGTATCCATTAAAATCCAAAGCAGTTGATTTGGCACTAGTGAGGCAGCGATTTGAGGAGTTGCACAAAAACAAGCATTTATATAGAGATACAGAATCGCCACGAGATACACAGACTCCAGCTGATATACGTTTTGACAGCTCAAGCAAAATCCATGTAGGCTCAATTGATCCAACCGCTCTGCCAGCGAGCACTCCGCATCCTAAAAAAGGCCACGCTGTAGACCCTAAGCTACTCAGAAAAACACTCGAACGCGAATTTGGGACTGATAAATCCATTAATCAGGGTTGGCCAACCATTGACCAACAACGTAAAAGCAGTTTGCGAAAGATCTTGAAAACTGAAGCAACAAGTAACGAAAATAAGCGTAAATCAAAGAAACAACTTTCATTTATTATTCCCAGAAGATGTCAGAACTCCTTGAATGTTGAAAACTACGTTGCGCTGAAAATGATTAATGAGAAATATGATTATTTCCCAATTAGTGATTTTTCGACTAGCTTTCATAAACGAAGGCGATTGTTCGACGAGGCCGAGTACACGATTGCCAAGCATGGTAAAAAGATGAGCGAACAATTTATGGCAGAGTGCACAATACGAGTAAGCGCTGATGAAACCATGTTACAAGCCGATCAGCTGGCAACGGACCAAATTAACGAGTTTATAAAAGAGCACGGCTATGTTAAGGGTCAGCCCGACACTATAACCATGATGAAGCAGAACGCGCGTTCGAAGGATAGTCGCTTATCAGGCTTATCAGGACCATTATCAAATTCAATAAAATCAGATCAATCTGTATCCCTCTCAAATTCTAAACGCTTTAGAGCTGTTTAAACACTGAAAATGAGAACACTATGTCATATTTATTATTTTTAATAAATTTCAGTCAGAATGATTCCGCTCACTTTAATTCAGATGTAATGTGTACATTATTTTTGTAAAATAAATCAATATTTTAAATTTATTTAATCTAAATAAATAAATTTATACATTTTTTCAACCTTTTTTTTATAAAGTGTTTTGTAGATGGAAACTTTTATTGGTTGTGAAGCAACCAGCTTTTGTAAGACAAGTGTCTAATTCAAGCAGTGCTACATAGTCGCTGCAAGCAGTGTGGCCATCTTAAAAGCAAACTTGATTTACATTGCGAATATTATTATTATCATGATATAAGAGAAAACACGTATGGAAGCTGTCTTCGGCATGCCGAACATTATATACGCTTGCAAATTCTACTTGTTTATTATAATAAACAAGTAAGAAGGCTCTAGTCGAGAAATCCCGACTAAACGATACCCTGAACCCTATACTTTACGCGTACACTCAGTGGTTGCGTACACACACACACACATACTGCATACTCTTCTCTCTTCTTAACCGATTTTAATAAAAATTTCACAGATTATCATTATTTTGCTTAAACACCGTCTCAAAAATTTCCAAATTCACGATTTTGTTGTTATCGACCCCATGTGTACATCGGAAACGGGAAGAGTTATCGAAAATCGAAAACAAACTTGGACTGCCTAGGGATCAGGCGAGCTTATGTTCGAAATCTGGAGTATCTAGCTCTTATAGTCTCTGAGGTCGACGCGTTTAAACATACAGACAGACGGACGGAAATGGCTATATCGACTCGGTTGTTGATGCTGATCAAGAGTATATATACTTTATGGAGTCGGAGGTGCTTCCTTCTGCCTGTTACATACTTTTGCACAAAACCATTAAACCCATTTTACCCATTTTTAATGGGCTTAGGGTATAAAAAGTTGTTTATTTATAAAATCGTTTGCATTTGCACGGCAGCTATATGATATAATAGTCCGATCTCGCTGATTTCAGCTAAATCAAGAATTGATGAACTGGCCTGCATAGAAACACGCGGACCGCCGGACATGGCTATATCAACTCAGCTCTGCTGTATTAACGATTAACAGTGTATACACTACCTTTATTTTATGACAAAATTAGTATATATAGCTTTCGCAAAGAGGAACAAAAAATATTATTATTTAATGAACTAACAGAAAGATTACAACAAGCAGATGGCTGTAAAAACAAAATACTCTCAATTCGTATGCTTTCATATTCTTCATCCTTTTTGTGCGGAGTAAGCTTTGAACTAAGTACATTACATCCAATTAAATATTTGAAAATAGGTTTTAGTTAGTTATTGAAATAAAAAAGTACACCAAAAAAAAATTTAATTTACCAGTTTCGTTTTTCTGCCTGCTTTTGTACATCATCGTTAGAATGAAGCAAACTCAACCAACAATACAAAAATCAGAAACTACTGAGCGAAAACCAAAAAAAACGCTGTTTTTCAAAAACGCCCAAGCAGAAAAATCGGCTGATCGAGACTATGGCCTTATGCGTATATCTACCAAAGAGACTTCCACCCCTTATCCACAGAAATGTGCACCAGTTGATGCCTACACGCTGGTAAAACGTCTTAATGATCAACGGACAAATAAACCTGAAGAATTCGTTGATCGAGAATCGTTTACCATACCGCCGGAGGCTATATACATCGAGCGTCCGAGAAGAAGCAGTTTGGGTATCATCGATCCACTCGATAAAAGAGCAAGTGAACCTTACAAATATCTTTCAATTGGCACCCCGCACCCAAACAAGAAGATCGAGTTAAACGCGCATAATTTGATAAAGCGTTTGAGCACAATTCCCTTCAAAAAAGTCGTAACAATCAATACCCCAACAAGCCAACAATCTTTATTGAAAGTTAATAAAATCTCGTCAAAGTTAAGTTTTGAAAAGCACAGACGAATTTTTGATAGCGCCGAATTCACCATAGCCAAAAAAGGTAAGAAAATGAGTGAATTCTTAATGTCAGCAGTTAACAATCCATTACCAACGAACGACTCGATGTTCCACAACGATGGTTTGGCGGAAGAGTTGATTAAAACGCACATCAGAGAGCAAGGATTTCAAATCGACAACCACCCATCTGATTAACATAGAAGAAAGTGGAGTTAACGTGCAAAGAAGAATATCATCCACTTCCAGCAATTCGTTTTCTATGACGCATTGATAAAGACAATATATTTAAAGAAGATAAAAACCTAAAACTTCTATAAGAAACGTTCCATTCGTTAATCAACGGCAGTGCCTTCAAACTTATGCTTAACTTATATGATTCGAAGACACTTTCCTTGATTATTGAATGCAATGAATAAATTCGTCAAAGACTTATTACAAAAACTATACATTTCAACTAAGTAAGAGATCTTATTACACTTTTGCTGAAGGCATGATTGTTTAGCTCGTAACCTAACGGGGACTACTACGCTACTTGTTAACATTGTTGTTACACTTGGATGTCATAGTCCATAGGCGAATCCTACGATCCAAACCTAAAAGAAGCTCAATGGGATTTTAGTTTGCAGGCTAAGACGGCGAGCGCAACTGGTTCAACAATAGCTTTACATTGTAGGCTATATGCCTGGGATCATTGTCAATTTGGAAGCAAAAGTCGTCGCCGGGTCCTAATCTTACCCTGAACCCGTTAAAAATGGGTAAAAAGGGGATAATGGTTTTGTGCAAAAGTATGTGACAGGCAGAAGGAAGCATCTCCGACCCCATAAAGTATATATATTCTTGATCAGTATCAACAGTCGAGTCGATATAGTCTATCCGTCTGTCCGTCCTTCCGTCTGTCTGTCCGTATGTATGAACCAACCGATCTCAGAGACTATAAGAGCTAGAGACTCCAGATTTGAAACTTAAGCTCGCCTGATCCCTTGGCAGTACAAGATAATCGATTTTCGATAACTCTTCCCGTTTTCGATATACACATGTGATCGATAACAACAAAATCTTGAATTTTGAAAACTATGAGATGGCATTTGAATTAGTAAACAAAATAATAACAATCTTTAAAAAAAAAAAATTTTGAAATCGGTTGAGAAACACCGGAGATATGGAACATTGAAGTTAAGTATACAGTATGCGCTACACACGCACATACATACTTGCAAGCACTGAGTGTACGCGTAAAGTATAGGGTTCAGAGTATCGTTTAGTCGCGATTTCTCGACTAGAGCCTTCTTACTTGTTCATATTCTATAACTGATGGAAGATTTTCAAACATTATGATACAAGGCTTAACGATTTGCTGGAATGTCTTCATCAAGTTGCTGTAATATTGTTTTGTTTTAAGTTTCCAAAGAGAAAGTTTTTTTTTTACATCTATTTAACATTTTTAACTTGTTTTCAGTTCATTTTTACTAACTACTGACTATGTGCATGCGTATCAAATGTTTACATGCGAACGACCGAACATGCAGATATAGAAAAAATACACAAATGTAATCGGAACACACGCAGTTGTTCAATTGGTTGCATTCGTGGCATGTTACAACAAAAACAACAAAAGCTCACCAGAAATTTGTTTCCAATCAAAGTTTTGCATTCAGCTTGAACCATACATTTTTCTGACGAGTGTCCGTTGAGAGGAATTACCAGCGGAAACAATATTGTTTTGTCAGATTGATTGGTTTATAAAAAAAAAACTTTACCTTAAGTTACTTTAAGAGAATCAAATATATTTAGCGGCAGGTTTGTAACACGTTTTAATAGTATGTTGTCGATCTTTCGGTGTCTCTAAAACTTGCAACCAAGACCCATTCCTACTACAGTAAGTTAACACCCAAAAAACATAAACATACGACATGTGCACACATATGTATTTGAAATGTCAAAAGTGGCATTGACTTGATGCATTCGGTTGTGCGCCCTTTTGAATTCTGTGTACGGCACAAATTTTAAACAATCAAATCGAAAGAAGTCGAGTAAACTAGGGGGCGTGCGTTAAAAGAAATGCAATAAGAGAAGAATGCCGAAACTGCATAAAATAGAAAATATTAAAAGCGAGAATGTGTTAGAATCAATTATTATTTCGTGCGTGCTTATTTGCGATTTTCCCGAGTTAGTTAGGATCAAAAATATTTTAACAATACAAAAATACTAAATAAGTTTTTAATTTTAACAAAACAGAAAATTAACTTTAACAGATCAACTCAAGCGATAAGTGAGCAACAACTTAAACTACAAAAGCCCATTGACCTATGGCTTTTGTTCGAACAATAAACAACTTACTAACTAAGCTTATAAAACCTATTGAATACAACACAACACAAAAGGGGTAAGTGGCGAAAATGGGAAAAATCACTTACCCTGACGGCTGCTGCTGCTGCTGCCACTTGCGTCGTTACCGTTGCCATTTTTCAGTTGCGTCAGTGAGAGTTCAATCAAATCGGCATGAGCAATCAAATTGTTTTTAGTCTGCAATGTGTGAAAATGTGTGTGAGTGGCCAGAAGTAAATAGAAGTAAGCGAGTGTTAAAACCGTTTGTGCAACGAACCTTTTCGATTTCGTTCATCATGACGGGCGCCACCCTTGGCATTTGGGGGTTTTTGCCAATGGCGCCGACAATGACCTGCAGATCGTCTCGGCGTTCCTGCAAAGAGTTTAAAAATATATTTTTTGTATAAGTTCAATCCAGTTGCTTCTCTGCTTGCGAGATGATAAATTAACAATGATGGCAAACGGAAAAGGAAATTCTGCACGCACACAAACAAAAATTGACACCGCTGGGAGGGCCAATGGCGAATGAAATTCAATTCCAGCTGCAATCGAGCCAGTATGTCCCATGCAAGTATTTCCTGTGTAACTAAAATGACTAAATCGATAGTCAATGCTTAGTGCGTGTGTATGTGTGGGAGTGTCGTATATCGTTTTGTGGATGGTTGTTGGCAGTGTCTGTGAAATTGTTTGCTTGTATGTATACCGCGCTAGCAGATTGTGTCAACCAGCAAAACTGCATTGAGCATTCAGAGCAAACAATTTTTTTATTTTTTTTCTTTTTGGCGCCAAGCGAATATTTCGTCACTGCACTTTCAATTAATAATATAAATATCAAAAATAATTACGAGTCGATGCGACCGTTGCGTATATAAGGCGCGAACTGACTGAAAACAAAGCCAACAACGCCGGCAACAAGAGAGAGAGAGAGAGAGAGGAAAATTTAATTTATTGTTTAAAAGATTGCTCTTTGGTGCGCCTTTAAGATTCGGCTCTTTGCAAGACTCTTTGTGTTGCTATTTTTAAATAGCAGGTTTCCCACTTTTCTATTTGAGTTTTTGTTGTTGTTATTTTGTCATCGGTGGGGCCATAAAAAAAAATAACAACAGTGAAAAACAAAAATAAACAACAACCACTAGTAAACGAATTAATGATTAATGATGGAATTTAAAGCGTGTCATTGCCTTGGGATTCAAATGGATATCAAATTGGGGATATTTTTTTATCAAGTTTTAAAAGGAATTAAGAAATTAAGGGAATTTTGTTTTATATTTAGCAACAAACTTTGTAAAATATAGTTAAAACATCAAATAAAAAATATATTTTAAAAGAACCAAAAATAATTAAGATCAATTTTCTCTTTAAATATCTGATAAATAAATACCCTAAGTTATTTTACTTTATTTTACACACTTTCTGTTATATGAAATTAGTTTATGAATGCCAAAAAATTGTTTGTTTTTACATAAGACAATTAATATTTCAATGCAAATTTGCTTGATAAACAAAACATGACAATGAACAAACATAACATCTAAATGTTGGTCTTACTTAATTTATAATAACACAATGCTTTCACAAAAAATTAGCAAAATTCTCTTAAGTTTCTCTTTCGTTTTCGAATGAAATCTAATTTCTTTCCTATACACAAAAAGACTATAACAAATGTATGTATTTCATAGATGCAACAGATGTTGTGGACGTTGTTAATGTTAGCGTTCGACAAAATGTCTCGACGTTTTGTGTAACTGTGTCAAAATTTTTTGGTTTATTTTGGGTGTTCCTAATGGCATCAATTTAGTTATTTCGCCTGTGCTCCGATGCTCTGAATTCTCAAGAGGCCAATTAACTTGTAGATGGAATAAAAGCAAACAAAACAAAAAAAGTAAACGCTTTCAAAAATATATAAATTAGAAGGCAAAAACAAAAATAAAATAATGCGCTCGTTTATAATAAGAAAGAAATATGTAGTTGTTATTTATGGACTACAATATATCCTAAATTAGGTGCATACTTATTGCAAATAATTACACAGGTCCAAAAAAAAAAAACTTTTTTATGAGGTATCAGAGTTGTTTGCGATCTTTTATTTATTATTAAAGAAAAGACCCTAAAAAGGGAGTATTTATTTTTCTTAGTAAGAAATTTCTTCCTAACCTGACGTTCTACAAAAATAAATATATGGTTTTAAATAATATTTTCAATAATATATTGAATCGATCACTTCAAGATTCGAGATTCAAGAAACGTCATCGTGTGTAGCACTGAAAAACACATCGGAATTGACTTCAATATCTCATAAACAAAACATTGTATGTCCTATGTATGTTTTAAATAAAAATAATATGATTTATCACATTTATGTAAGTGTTTCGCTGGAAAATTGAAATTAAATATTAGCAAAACATTTTTAAAATTCTGGTCTGTCTGTGAGCTATAAACCAAATTCATGAGCTCCATAGTTCTAGGAACAACTAAGCCATTTTAAAAGTCTGTAAAGATTAATCTTTCTTGAGTGTTCGAATGTCATCTTAAAAGTACTAATTATGAATATAGTATATCTTTAAGTCATGTTTAATCTACCCATTATTAAACCGTTTTTATTTTTACAGGGTACTATTATTCAAATCAGTTTTGGCCATGGTCAATTTGTTGTGATTTTCGGCCAGATGTAAACGTTGGATAGAAGCCAGAGCAAAATTAGTTTGGTCACACTTACGTTGATGTCATCCATGCGTTTTTCGAGCTCAGTGGAAGACTTGAGATCAACGGGCTTCTCGATTAAAACATTAATGCGACGCAGACCCTTAGTTACCAGCTCCTCAATATTAACGCTATCTGGCAAAAGACGTGGTGTAGATGTGTCAGTTACTTTGGATCTGAAACAAGTACAAATTGTCAGACAAGAACCGTTTTAAATCTTCTTATGCTCTTTTACTTGGCCTGTTGAACCTCACGGAACTTCTCGCGAAGGATGATTTGTGTGCGCATCACGAGGCGTGAAATGCTTCCCTGTTTGCCATGAGTTTCCAATACTAATGAATCGCCCTGCGAGATCAGAGTAGCTGCATCCGGTGCTATGAGCATTCTGAGATCTTCCCTGGAAAATGAATAATAGCTATAATGACACAATAAAATCCCAATCAAGTTTAATTTGCTTACGCCTCACTCTCATGGCACTTTTCGATCTTGGCCTTGGTGACCTCTAGTTTATAGATCATTTGTTTGGAAAGCTTATTGAATTCCTGCACTCGCTGTTCCAATTTAGTGCTGGCCTCATGTTCACTGGGCGGACTCTTGAGGGTCACATTTGAGTCATCTTGCGGAGATGGCATCGAGTTAAGAACCTTGCTCAAAAACGAGTTCGGCTTCTTTGCGGAGGGCGTCTCAATTCGGCTCTGTGTTGTTGATTGATCAATAAAGAGAAAAATATTTAGAAAAGAGTGCGTAGCGAAAATAATGAAATGATTGCCCAAGTGCTACCAAATTACCGTATCACTATCGGAGTCAAATGTTGGTGTCATTTCCAGCGAGAAACGCGGAATCTCCTCATCATCGGAGAAAACCAGCGGCTCAATATCAAAACCTGTCTCCTTGTCGGCACTATAGAAACTATTGCGTATAGGGGATTCTGGCTCAGTATCCGGTGTTATTGCTTCCATTTCTGGTTGCAGCTGACGCCAGCGTTTCGGTTTGGCTCCATTTGGCTGCTGAGCTGCTGGTGGCTCATCCTCCTCGGAATCGCGAAGTATGTCACGCTCATGGGCAATGCGCTTGCGTTTCTCATCAAATGAAATGCGTTGCTTCTCTACGCGCAGCAACGGAGTGCTGGTATTGCCATCAGCTAGACGCAACAAGGATTCGCCTTCTTGGTCTTTATCATCCAACTGGGAGACTCCTTGATCCGAATCGCACAGGGAACGCTTGCTTTTGCTGCGTCGCACCTCGAGCAGGGAAGAGTCCGAGTCTTCCGACAGGTCCACAATCTGGACAGTCTGCACATACTCGGGAAGCAGGGGTTCAACACTCTCCAAGATGTTCACGGTATCCACTATTTCACCCTGTTGCGGCTCCAAAGCAATATTTTGTACAGACATTTTATCATTTTGAATGTTTTTAACCTTTATTTCAACAACCTGGGCAGGCGCTGCTGGCGCTTTGCGTTTATTCTTTGTAGGTTTTGGTGGTGCACTTTCCCCACTCGCCAATTTGGTGGGATTCAGCGATATCTGTGAGAACAGCGTACTGGACTCTGCCAGGCGAAACGTTTGCGGCGGCAACAAATCGGGCAGCACATGTTCGCCACTCGATGTGGCTGTGGTTTTGTATTCTGGCAACGCCTGCTTTTGTGCGTTTGCTGTTGCTGAGGTAGGCGTTGTACTGCTTTCACCTGATTGTGGCGTCCGTGCACGTCTTTGACGCACCGTATCGCTAACAACAACAATTTCCGTATCGTCATCGCTTGCTTTTGGCTTGTCAAGTGCGGCAAGTGTCGATATCTCGTTAAAGCGGCTCTTGAGCGTATCCTGTGGATGCGTAGGATGCGTAGTTTCTTAGAGAGTTATTAATCTCAAAGGTAAAGTTCTTTTCAATTCGCCCTTTTACATAGGTAGGTTATTGGGTTGAGTATGTATTTTATAACTAGTAATATATGGAGCCCAAAAAGCAGTTGCTGTACATTAGCGTTTGGTGAAAGGAGTGGTAAATACTTATGTTGAATTGATTTTTTTGGGATGTATTGATTGGAAGTTTACCAAGTTGAACGCCATTTTGTGTCTAAGGGGACAGAAACAAAAACTCCAAACAAAAGATATGTATCACATATATACAATTGAAATTTGAAGCGTGAAAATGACACCAAGTTAAACCTCGTAGAGCTAGTGATACGGTGATTCTGGTAATTATGGTGGTGGTAGTTGTAGTTTTTTTTATTTTTTTTTTTGGTTGTTGGTGTTTGATCTGGTATTTAAATTAATTTTTGATTAGCTTGGTGAAACGATTATTATGAATGTTGTATTACTTTTTTTTTATTTTAATGGGTTGTAAATGAAATTACAAACAAAAAAATGATTTTAAATAAAAAAAATAAATAAGCATTATGCATAGAACAGAAAAAATCACATATGGAAAACAATATTATATGGCAAAAGCACCCTTAGTTTAAAGCATTAAAAAACACATATTAATTAAATTATTAAATAATAAATTATGATTAGTAATAGGCTTAAAATAAATATAAGTTACTTCTCTATAATTATTTTTTTTTAGTTAAACTTTTTTAAATTAAATAATAAACAGATAAGCAATTAAGCATTTAAGCAAAAGTTGCTCTCAAGTCAATTTAATACAAATCTAATTATTATTTTTTTTTTGCTTTCCTGAACGGACGACGGTTAAAGAGAACGAAAATTTGAACAAAAAATTTGAATTCATTTCAGAGTGCTAGCAGACAAAAAGATTTTCCTTTAGCCGTAAACAAAGTGTTAATTTGTGCGCTCGCCTTTGTGGTTATCGAATGGAAGAGCAAAGGTATTCAAATGGCAATGAAGCAGCAACAACAACCACAAATTAATATCGTATGTGCGAATAAAGTAAAGTGCATGAAATGAAATGAAAGCCAATGATGCAGCTGATATAAAGGCAAAAAGGAAATTAAATACAAATAAGAAAACAAAGATCAACAAAAAGTCAGACAAGCATGAAAACAAAAAGATAATTATTCATAGATAATCCTAAAGAGCATTTCCAATATTAGTGCATTAATATAATAATCTTATATTGGCAATCGTTTTGTACGCACCACAACAATTGCAATTACTTGTTGCTGCAATTTTTCAATTTCCGGATTCGATGGCACATTGATCTCCTTGAGGTCATGTTCCATGGCTCTGCAAAAGAAAATCAATATATAAGTACACATAAACACGCAGAACTAACGAATGCAGAAGATTTATTGGCCTTGCAGAACTTTTTGATTCTATTTTTATATTAATTGGATTTTTTGCTCTTTGTTGATTATTTACTTTGTGTAAAATAAGACGGACAGATGGCGCAAGAATTATTTTCGTAAATTTTTATCAAACTATAAAAATAATAAAGCTATGATTTTGAGAGAAAACCGATGTTGCGATTTTGACTTCTGATTCTGACTCGGTGGGCAAAAATATATTTTGACTTATTCTATTCGTCAGACATGACATAAAATCACTTGTTTTACTTAGAATTGAAATCGCATCCTTATCTGCGAAGCCTACACAGAAAGCATTAAAAGATATAATTGAAAGAAATGCTCAATTCTCTAACTATCGTATCGTAGTATAATATGTCAACAAACTTTAAAGTTTCCATCGAAATGTTATCCAAGTTCTGCAGCGTTGTTTTCATTTCGGTGAGCCGCTTGATAATATCTGCACTAGTTAGTTTGTGATAGCTGGCTTTGAGTGCATCGATACGTTTTCGAGTCTCCTGCATGCAGCTTTGATCACATGACTTGCTGTACTCGTCGTAGTGCTCCTCGCAATGTTGCAGCACATCCTCAAACTCAAGCAGTATGGAGTTTCGATCGTGCAACTCCTGCGGTGACTCGAAACGCCTAATCAATTCATCAGCTCCATCAAAGCACTGCTCCAGTTGTCTGGCCAATTTTATCAAACTTTCCAAGAATGCCTTGGATTGTGTGACATTTTCGCCGAGCGCATTATACAGATGTTTCAAGGCATCGATGCGTTGACTCAGCTGCTTGGGATTCTTTGTATATTTATCCTCGCAGACACGTCGACCTGTTTTAATAGTGCTCTCTATTTCCGCTTTAACTTCAGAAAGTGTGCGATAGATTTGCTGCAAAAATTGTATATAAAGTTTCAAAAGGTTCACAGTAAATTAATCTTGATTTGTCATTAATCGTCTGCATTCAAACAAACATACCAAGCACTTTTGATATTGGGGCTGCACGGTGCTAGGACCCGCTGAGGCAACATCCAGCACCAGTGTCGAGTGCTCCACGTTGCGAAGTTCACCATATGCCCGATTCAAGTGCGACTCATACGCTGGCTGGGGTGCGGTGCATTTGTTAAGCTTTGCCTGGCAGGCTTTGAAACGCAGCTCCATAAGATTAAGTTGCTCCTGCAAACGATTGGCAGCTCCAGTTTTACCATTGCGCGTGTGTTCCGCAATTAGTTCGGTTATATCCATAAAGTTTTGCTCATTCACAGCAAATTCACGTGCCAAAATCTGTTGAAGATTTAACACAATTTAATTAATTTTTTAATGCCTATAGTTGAATTAAGTACGCACCTGGAAATCATCAGGCAGATCCTCAATTGTCACATCGTTTTCAAGATGCTCACTGAGTATCTCATCCATGCGCGTTAGCCAAGCTTCCAGATGAACAACTGCCTTCTCTGACTGCTCCGCCTCGCTAACCTTTTCCTCTAGAAGCTCGGTACGCTTTTTGGCTTGCTGCTGCAGCTTTGTCCAGCGCTCAACCATGCCATCAATGTCCTGACGCATGACATCGGCCATAAACTCGTTTTCAATTAGCTCATTGCCAATTTCTTGAATCTTGTCCAACCATTCGTCGGAGTGAGCGCGCAGCACATTTTCCAGATCCTTTACATATAAAATAACATACAATTTAAAAAGTAAGAAATATATGAAACAAAATAAATAAATAAATAACCTAATGAAAATAGTTTCTAAAATTGCTTTTATGTCATTTTGCATTATGTTTAAGTTAAGAATAAAGAATATATCAAAAGAACAAAGAATATGTTAAAGAAAATCTTACATCCAGTTCTTCCATAATTTCCTCGGCATCTGCTGCGTTCTCGGGCGTATTGCGTATCTTGTTCTCCAGCCGATCCAGATAGCCCGTTTCGCTGACCATAAACTTCTTGAACTCTCCCAGCTGCGTGGAGATGTGCTCAAGAAGTGCAGTCTTGGCATATACCCGCTCTGTGACCTCCGTCCATCGTGCGTTGAGACGTGTAAACTGCTTGGCTAGAGTACCGTACTTGAAGTCCTTGTCATTGTTGATACCCTTATCCTGCAGCTCGTCCATTTGCAGTAATAGTTCGCCGCCCAGCTCATTGAGTTCGCGGAACTGAGCAGCCTCTCGCTCGCAGGTCTCCTTAAGTGTCTGAAATTTTGATTTGCTCTGGAAAAGCTCGTTAGAGTTCCGAATGGCTGCAACTCCCGACTTTGGAGTATTTTCTTCCAGTTCGCTAAGCCAGCGTTCTGTTTGCTGAAGTCGCTTCTGTATGACGTCGCTTTGATCCTGCAGCGCCGCATGCTGTTTTCGCTGTGCTTTGTGCAGTTGCTCCACCTGATCGTAGAGTGCATTGAGTGCACGTATCTGGGTTTGAAGTGAATCACGTTGTGGCTGTTCCGCCTCTTTGATTAGAATCTCACTAAAATTCCTTGCACTGATCACATCGATCTCCAGCTTGCGCAAATCCTGTGACTGCATCACCTCGGGAGCACTGCGCAGGACTGCAATTATCGAATTGTACTCTGCCACAAAGTGATTAAGGTTCTCAATGGCGGTCGTCTGCTTGATAACTCGCTCACTAAGCTGCTCAGGCAGACGCTGCCAAGCAGCCTGGAGCTCCGTGCTGAGCATATGGGCGGGTAGGCGTTCGTAGCTAGGTTTGAGGAATTCCAATTCGTCGACCAGTTGATTAAGTAGTTGCTGCTGCTGTTGCATATCATCTAAACTGGAGACACGCACCTTTTGCCCACATACTCTTCCAACGAACTCCTCCAGCTGATGTAATTGTCGTGATGTACTTTCGCCACCACGTTGCTGGATCAGAGCCTGAAGCGCCTGTTTCATGTCGTGCCAGCTATCGTAGAACAGGCCAAAGTCCTGCTTCCACTCAAGAAGCTCTTCATCCAGCGCCTCTGTTGCTTCACGCGCCTCAGCAATCTCTGTGGCTAGGGATTCCATGTGACTCAAACGCTGCTCCAGCTCCTGACAGCTGGCGTTGCCCGCATGCTGTTTGTACCAATCCCGCGAATCTGCAAGGACCAACTTAAAACCTGTCAGGCTATTATAATACCGTTCCTTGGCAAGCAGGGTGCTGCTCTCGCTGTGCTGGCTGGCCAGACGCTGAGCAAGTGCAGCATAGCGTTGCTCCAGCTGCTTTATGTGTGCCGCTTCCAAGAGAAGTTTGCGAATGGGATCCTCCTGCTCACACACTTCGAACAGTTTCTTCAACTCTGGCAAGGAACTCACTCTCTGTTGGTTCTCCGCCTGCAGCTCTTTAAGCAGATCGCACTGATTGCGCAAGCTCTGACGCTGCAACTGTTGCAACCTCTGTTCCACGTTCTGAACGTGTGAAAAGTGATCGCCAATTTTCGTTTCAAGGGCAAAAAAGTTGTCCGCATTGCGCAGTTTACGTTTCTTGCTGGCAAACTGATCAGCATCATCCTGAGTATCTAGCTGCTTGTGCTCTCCATCATCCTGATCCTGATCCTCCTCCTCCTCCCCAAATCGTATTATCATTTGATAGTCCACCCAGCCCTCGGGTCGCACGACACGGCTGTCATCATAGCTGGCTCGTTCGCGTCCAAAGTTAAAGCCTTTTCTCTCGATGCGACGCGTTTGCACCTCCAGTATTTGCTTGAGTGCATCCAGGCGATCCTCATAGCTTTCCAGCTGCTCTAGCACACGTTCACCTTTATCATCGCCATCCTGCAATGTTGCAGCCACCATTTGCCGCAGGTCGATAAGATAACGTTGCAGCTCCAGTAAATCCTTGGCACAGTAGTTCAACTCATTGATGCGTTGTGTAATTCCGCCTAAGTCGGTAACATCCCGACTTTCCATGCGCTTTAGATCCTTTTCACGTGCATCCAGCCAGCGGGAAATGCATTTGTATTGCTGTAGCTTTTCGGTACGCAAATCAATCCATTTGACGACATGGGACCAACGCTCTCCGAGTGCACTTAATCGATCCTCGAGATCATTGAAGTTTCCTGATGTGTCATTGACAATCACCACCATGCTACTAATGCTATCCACCAGATCCTGTTGCTCACACAGATCCGCCTTAAGTTGTCTGGCCTCAGCTAGCTGCTGTTCAGCCTCTCCAACGGTCGGTCCCAGATCACTCATGTGCGAGATGCGATCCTCCACGTTAGTCAAGAACTGGCGCAGCTGCTCGAGCTTCTGTTTTTGAAACTCTGCCAGGCGCATCAGAATCTTGGCCTGCATGTCTAGAGCACGCAAACGGAGCGTCTCCCAACGCTCGTTGAGCAGCACCATCTGTTGGCGGACCTCGTTTTGGTCCTCCAACGAGAGACCAGATCCGTCCTTCTTTTGTGACTCATTTATTAGGTTGCTGCCCTCCTCAAGAGCCTCGCCCACAAACTCTTGATGCTCGGTTAGCTTAAGCATAAATGCTTCGTTTTCATGAAATTGCAGCTTGGCAGTTTGAAAGTTTTCCGGGTCGGGAAGATCCTGTGATAGAAGCTGCTCATCCTCCAGCAGCAGTGTTAGCACCGCCTCCAATGCTGTCTGATAGCTACTAATCTCAACGCTGGCATTGGTCGCTGTGCTCAGTGGTCGGAGCGAAGATGTTTCCGTTCCGGACTTCAACTCTATACTGGCTGCACTGTCGGAAGTGTAAATCTCCCGATCACCAACTGTATCTAGCGGCACCTCATCCAGATCTGTGATGCTTGTGCAAGGAACTCTTTCGCGTTCGCTGGCTCTCATGGATTCCATGGCATGGTACAGACACATCACATACATCTGTATAGATTTGTTGTCCGGTTTGTGGGTGTGCACGTCCTCCGCATCAAGCAGTTTCTCGATCTTGAACTTCCTGTGCGCCAAATCAAAGGCCATGTGCAGACGCTGCAGTGCATGTTGGGCCAGCGCCGTCTCAAGATCAAGCTCATCCAAATGTGCAGCCAATATCATGAGAAATGCGCGTCCATCCGCCCAAGAGCTGGCGAAATCGGTGAGCGATAGGCCATGTGGCTCTGTGTATTGCCTTGCCCAGGCCAGTAAGGATTTCTCAACGCCATTGCTTGAATGGCTTTTGACTAGATGCTGACCATTGAATTCGAGCGCAATAAGCCAGATGAGTCCGAGAGTCAATTTCGGATTGCCACCCACAATGTCATCACTGGAGATGTTTACCAATCTGACTCCATGCTCTTGGATAACTTTTACCACCTTGTTTAGATTGTTAATATGATGCACACGCATTCGACCCTTTTCAGGTTTCTATTAGGGAGAAATAAAAAGAAAATTAAGATAAATAAATGCAATTTATTATAATAATAAAGACATAAAAACCTTGCAGTGCTTATTATTTTATTATTATTTATTTATAATCTCAACAAAATATTTCTTAGCTAATTTATCGTGAAACATTTAGAACACATTTTAAAGTAAATAGTCAATTGAATTTGAAAATTTATCAAATTTAATTCTAAGTTCAAAGTATACATTCGTTAAGCGCCTTTGTAAAACAATTAGGATGTCTCTTGTCGAGAACGCTCGACTACGAGATGCCTTGACCGTAGACATGACGCTTACACACAAAGTAACAAACCAAAAAAGTAATCCATAATGGTCGTGTAAGCTTTGACATAAACAAGTTAGACATTATTTGAAAAAAGTTTAATTCATAGAGTGCTCACTAGAATTAGTTTTACTCTTTGCAAAATTAAAATATATTTACGGTAATTAAACTATACATAATTTGGCATATAAAATAAGCAAACAATAACAAGGATCGTTGTTAATCTAAGTTATAAAAAAGTATTGTGATTTAGGTTTTGGGCGTGTTTTGTGTTTTAAATATAAATTTGTTAGCATTTTGCTTTTACAATTCTTATTTTTGCCTGGAAAAGCACAAATATGATCACTCACCAGCTGTGTGTTTGTTAGGGTACTGAGTAATGCCAGCAAACGGTGTCCATCTCGTAAGTCCAAGAACAAATCGCTCACTGGTGTGCACTGGGTGTTGCTAAGATGTGAATTGATCCATTTTGTAAAAGTTTTCTTCTGTATATGCTGTCGCTCATCTGAAAAAAAAAAATGGAAATAAACCCAACATTAGTCAAAGAATTTTCTAAACTTTTCTTGGGCTATGGACAATAGCACACCTCGAGCTATCTCGGCCACTTTTAATGGCATATTGTAGGCCATTTTAGGTGCTTTACTAGGCCACAGGGCCTTATGAACCAGCTCACGTCGTAGATGCCAACGTTTCAAGTCGCCTGTTTGAGTTGTCTGCTTTTCTAGACCTATTGTAGAGCCAAGCCCAGTTCAACTTGTATTGGCCTCTGCTAATAAACTGCCTCTGCCTCTGCCTCTGCTACAAAAACGTGCCAACTCAAAATAAATTAGTAAGTAGCTGTCGTTATACCACAAAAACACACATAGAGTTTCCAGAGTCATAGCTTCCACAAGTCTGCGCCTCAGCGTCGTTTGTCAGTTTTGTGCGAAAAATGCATTTGCAGCCCAAACAATTTACATACACGTTTATATATACAACGTCATTGCACCCACATACAACCAGTCGAACCTAGATACCATTGCCCAGCTAGTCGTCAAATCGAAGCGCTGATTGATGGCGGTTTGACGTAACGCCGCATCTTGATTGGCTCAACAACCTGACTCAATAAATTACTCATAAACATAGCGGCATTCGTGCAGTTATTGATTGCATTTGGGTAAGTGTTTAACGTTTTGTTACTGATATGCAAATGCTCGACCAGATCGACATATCACGAAGTGCATTTAGACGATTTAATTGACAATCAATTGGACACAAAAATTGTATATTTCTCGTTTTTTATCACTTACGGACGTAAATTGGACATATTTTTTATATTTTTTGTGTTTTGATGTGTACAAATCTTATATTTCGCATAAATTTATGGAATTCGGCTTCAATAGAGAACTGTTGTGTGTTATTTGATCGCTTAATAAATATAAACAAGAACAGGATTTATTTATTTAGCTCGAGACGCTTTTTCAATCTTAAGTTCACCAAATAAATAGTTTTGCCTTTAAAATGCACAACTGCACCTTAAGCATCACGAACATTGTCTAAAACAACGACACATGTTAGAGAAAACACTTTTAGAAACGCAAGCCTATATTGCCTAAGATTTTTAGATCCTATTTGCTTAGCTATATTATTTCCAGCGCAGAAATTTTGTGACGTTGTCAATAATAAAATTAAAAAACCAATGAAAATTTTATAAAAACGAAATTATTATTATTTTAATGTCATAACAAAAAGTTTAATAAAATGCAAAGTATCGAAGAATATTAAACTATTTGGATTGTAAAGCAGTGTTACTTTGACTTTATAAGACTGGCGAAGTTAAAAAAATTCTTGGTACGTGCCAAACTCAGTACATATTTAATTATTACATTTAGGAAACGTAAGCATCGATTTACAGTGTGGCAAGCTTTTACTCTGATCAAAAACCTTGACCGAGATTCAACGGAACGTGTCAATCGGCGTCAACAGCCACGCTCCTATTAGGCAGCCATCGCCAATCATCAAAGTCATTCAAAACACACTGGCTGGCACCTCGACACCAAGTTCAGCACCTCCCAAAAATTTTATTTTCTTACTTTTCGTTGTAGTTTTTTTGCTATTAAACAAGTAAGAAGGCCCTAGTCGAGAAATCCCGACTAGACGATACCCTGACCCCTATACTTTACGCGTACAGTCAGTGTTTGCAAGTATGTATGCGTGTGTGTACGACCATACTGCATACTGCATACTCAACTTCAATGTCCCATATCTCCGGTGTTTCTCAACCGATCAAATTTCACAGATTGTTATTATTTTGATTAATATTTCAAATGCCATCTAAAATTCAAGATTTTATTGTTATCGATCCCATTTGTATATCGGAAACGGGATGAGTTATCGAAAACAAACTTGTACTGCCTAGGGATTAGGCGAGCTTAAGTTCCAAATCTGGAGTCTCTAGCTCTTATAGTCTCTGAGATCGGCTTGCTCATACAGACGTACAGACGGACAGACGGACATGTCTATATCGACTCGACTGTTGTTGCTGATAAGGAATATATATACTTTATAAGGTCCGAGATGCTTCCTTCTGCCTGTTACATACTTTTGCACAAAACCATTATACCCTTTTTTCCCATTTTTAATGGGATTTCAAATTCAAGATTTTGTTGTTATCGATCACAAGTGTATATCGGAAACGGGATGAGTTATCGAAAATCGAAAACATACTTGTACTGCCTAGGGATTAGGCGAGCTTAAGTTCCAACTCTGGAGTCTCTAGCTCTTATAGTCTCTGAGATCGACGCGTTCATACATACAGACGGACAGACGGACAGACGGACATGGCTATATCGACTCGACTGTTGATGCTGATAAAGAATATATATACTTTATGGGGTCGAAGATGCTTCCTTCTGCCTGTTACATACTTTTGCATAAAACCATTATACCCTTTTTCCCCATTTTTAATGGGATCAGGGTATAAAAAACGAACGGCGTTCTTAAAACATTCTCTTTAATTATGAACAGACGTTCACATAAATATAAAAAAATTAGTTTCATTTGTACCACATCAAGAATAATGATGAAGAACGTAAGTTCCACCTAAAGCTTAGCTGAAGTTTGTTCGGTTAACATTAGAATAAACTGCATATGATAAGCGGTATCGCGATGTCTCAGGCTCGATTCCCAAATAAACAAATTAATTGAAACTATATTTCTAACAGCATAGGAATGTTTAACAACAACTTAAACATCGTCTTGCTGCTGTTCCCCAGAATAAAGTTTATTAAAAATGATCTACGGTATGTTATACTGTTGTCTTAACCAATGTTATGGACTGTTTACGGAATAGTTCCTCTTCCAAAATTCAAACATATATTGTTTATAAAGTAATAACTAAAAACAAGAACGGCGGTTCTATTTGTTTCTAGGTTAAGAATTCGGTTGTTTCTAGACTACAACAAGTAAGTGAAAAGTTAAACGCATTGAAAGGTTTAATTGCCACTTAAAAGAAGGCAACTGGTTGTGCGAACTAATTGCTGACTTAATATGTTAGTTGGTACTTTTAAACGCACCCACTAATACATACACTCACACACAAAGTAATGTTTATTTAAAGGCGCAACGAGTTTCGGGCGCAGAACAATTGTTGCATGTTGCGTGACCCACAAATGTGGCCAACTGTGTAATGCGTAGAAGGGGCCAAGGACCAAACGTTTCCAGCTAATGGCCTATGACATTGCACGTACGAAAGTCGTCAATCAATGCAGCTTGAAGACATTTGCACTCGAAGCCAAGGAACAATTCTACATGGATGCTCATCAATTAATTACTTCACTTGGTGTCTGTAAAGCTGGACTCAATTTGAAATGTTACGCACATTTTGCGTGTCGTTTGCTAATTAAATGAAATTCTATTATTTGCATTAATTGAGCTTAGAGACGACTGCTTAAATGAATGAACTTCTATGATGTTTCACTTGGCTTAAGAACAACCAAACCAGCACTCTCTCTCATCTTATGAAACTGGCCCGGCCATGGGACAATTAAATAAATTTTACTGAGCCATGACAAACTGCTGCGTCATCACAAACTGCGCAAACTGATGACTTGAAGACTAAAAGACTGTAGCAATAGCATCTTCCAAAACAGCAGCATCATTTTTAGTGTCAATTACCGCAATTTCTTTTGGTTCCCCGTCCGACAATTGCATTGCAATTGCAGTTGGAGTTTGAGTTCGTGTTGTAGTTGTAGTTGCACTTTTTGTTTACCAAGAAATATTTTCGTATGTCCATCTCTTTGTTTGTTTTTTTTTTTCCACAGCTGTTTGTTTAACAAGTGGCTTGCAATTGCTTTCTACTGTGCCATGGCATTGTAATTTTTTTGACTTCTGGGAAAACTCTTTGCAGCAAGTTTCAGTAAATTTATTTGTACTTTTATACCTATGAATTAAAAATGTTTGCGACTAAACTTGCAACGAGCTGTAAATTTTTGTGAAGTGGTATAAAGCAGCTGTAGCTAACTTATTAATAGTGAAAGAACAGAGATATTCTCTTCTTTAAGTATTTAAATGAGTATTAAAGAGGATTCATTTCACAAAATTTCAGGTACCTTATGTAACCTTGAGTATATTTTAATGTTTGATTATTCTTTTTATTCTTTACAATCTCTCTGCACGACACTTATATATGTAGGATGTGTTGGCAGCTTTAGCTAGCAGCCAATGTCGATAACTATCTAATAAGGCGGCTGTAACAATCGATAGAACATCATGGTATAAGCTCGTCATTAAAATATGTATGAAGAAGCAGTTGTAACTGAACCAGCGGAGCGCTAAAGCATATAAATTTAAGAAGTAACAAATAATATATTATAATGAAATATGTCCGGTGAACAAATGTTTTCGTTATTATATTATATTTGAATCAACGAAGCCGAGATGCTTTATTTTATGGTGGCTTTAAAAGTTCAGTCGTACATTTATGCATATATATATATAATTATTATATATTTAATTGGTAGTCACATCGTTAAAGCGACACATTCATCGGCTGCATAGGTTCAGTATTAAAACAACTATTGGCATACTACAAGTGTATTGATTACCACTATTATCAAAATTATGCTGATCAAGAAATTGAATTGGTTGTCTGATGAACAATATGTCAAAGAAATTGAAATATATATATATAAACAGAAAGCCACGAAAGTGTTTCAAAATTGTGAACAATTTTGATATTTTCATTTCAGAGCTATAGGGTCACACTGGTTGTTGTTTTTAATATTTATTTTTATACCCTGATCCCATTAAAAATGGGGAAAAAGGGTATAATGAATTTGTGCAAAAGTATGTAACAGGCAGAAGGAAGCATCTCCGACCTTATAAAGTATTTATATTCTTGATCAGCATCAACAGTCGAGTCGATATAGCCATGTCCGTCTGTCCGTCCGTCTGTCCGTATGTATGAGCCAACCGAAAGAAGGCTCTAGTCGAGAAATCCCGACTAGACGATACCCTGATCCCTTTACTTTACGCGTACAGTCAGTACTTGCAAGTATGTGTGTATGTGTGTACGCGCATACTACATACTGCATACACAACTTCAATGTCCCATATCTCCGGTATTTCTTAACCGATTTTAATCAAAATTTCACAGATTGTCATTATTTTGTTTAATGTTTTAAATGTCATCTCAATGAATTCCAAATTCAAGATTTTGTTGTTATCGATCCCATTTGTATATCGGAAACGGGATGAGTTATCGAAAATTGAAAACAAACTTGTACTGCCTAGGGATTAGGCGAGCTTAAGTTTCAAATCTGGAGTCTCTAGCTCTTATAGTCTCTGAGATCGACGCGTTCATACACACGGACGGACAGAAGGACATGGCTATATCGACTCGACTGTTGATGCTGATCAAGAATATATATACTTTATAAGGTCAGAGATGCTTCCTTCTGCCTGTTACATACTTTTGCACAAAACCATTATACCCTTTTTTCCTATTTTTAATGGGATCAGGGTATAAAAAAACTATTTAATTTTAAGGCTTACAGGGTTTTTAATTTAAATTGATTTAATTTTAAATAGTCTAAAAGTTTCCTATAAATTAATTTTTTAAATAGTATTGACAACAATGATCTGATTTGGCTTTTACTGGGTTTTTTCCCAATCTGTGAAGCGAATTTTGGATCGTTTTATATTAGTAAAAGTCGATAATTTTTAACTAAGTAAAGTTTAAATATTTGAAACGTAATTTTTAGAGGGGCGTATTTAATGCGTATTCTGTGAATGACAAAAATAATAGTTTGACTCTATTTAAATTGTAGACACGATCACACTTGTCTTGAAGATCTCTCTCTTATGTTTGTGAATCCGAAGTGACAGTTTGTAATACACAAAAGCGCTAAAAGAAATATAAAATATTAATATAATTGATAACAAACTAAAGTACACCGGCTTGCGTCATTATTTAAACTTCGTTTAACAAATTAAGTTTAAGTTTAGTTTTAATTGAGCATTGAAAAGCTGTGTTTGGCTTACGTTTTACATAATTTATTTACGTTTCACCGAATTCGTTGACAACGAATCTTATACCTTTGGGCTTTAACTTCAAAATGCAAAACTAATAGCGTGTAATTGTTGCTTGTTGTTGTTCCCTTTCATCGCAGCATTGTATAATTTAAATTTCAATAACAATTTATCGCAAATTGAAAACAAATACCCAAACAAGCAAAAAAGGAAACAAAAAGTTTGTTGAAATAAAAATTTGAGTTGGCTTGAATTGAAATCAATTGAATAGTGAGAAACTGACAGACTGATGTCATTACCATCAATACACTTGCGGATATTTTGATCTGCGCTTTTGTCAATACACGCTGTTTCATACCAATGTTCGGGCATTTAGTGTACAATTCACACCCATAACGCCTACACAGCATCAACTGACATTTATTGTTACTGTTGTTTTTGTTGTGCTTTTGCTGTTGTCGCTTTTTTGTACATTTTTATTGCTTTCAATTATAAAACAATAAATCTGCATTTCACTGCTTTCAGATCCGACAGCATATGAAATACATTTTTGGTTAAACAAAAAATTTGGCTCTAAGCCATAAAGTACAATATTTGCTTGCCGTTTTACCAGTTTAAACAAGAAAAATACAATACAAAAAATTTTTTTTTGATTGGCATTGTTATGTATCTTAATTGTTTTGTGGGATTTGGTTGCCATTTGTTTTTATTGTAACGACAGCCGGCTTACACTTTGCTATGCAGATTGTTAACTTGATGACTCGATGGCTTTACTGATCAAATATTTATAAGTTTAAATGGTGATTTTGGTGTAACATGATGCATTTGAAAGATACATTTAAACTGAAAAGGCTTGTCAGAAAATGTACCAGACCATGACTTAAACTTGATTTGCACATATCTTCAGAAAGGATGCCAAACAAATTAAAACGATCTATCTTATATGAAAAATAAATTGCAAAAATATAATAGTTTTGGCCTGTTTATAAATACACATGAATAGTTTGAATTGGTTTCACTGTGTTCTAAAATTCCTCAATCTATCAGAAATAAGAGTACAACTAAGTGCAAACAAGTAAGAAGGCTCTAGTCGAGAAATCCCGACTAGACGATACCCTGATCCCTATACTTTACGCGTACAGTCAGTGTTTGCAAGTATGTGTGTTTGTATGTACGCACATACTGCATACTGCATAGAAAACTTCAATGTCCCATATCTCCGGTGTTTCTTAACCGATTTTAATAAAAATTTTACAGATTGTCATTATTTTGTTCATTATTTCAAATGCCATCTCAAAGTTTTTAAAATTCAAGATTTTGTTGCTATCGATCCCATGTGTATATCAAAAACGGGATGAGTTATCGAAAATCAAAAACAAACTTGTACTGCCTAGGGATTAGGCAAGCTTAAGTTTCAAATCTGGTCTCTAGCTCTTATAGTCTCTGAGATCGGTTGGCTCATACATACGGACGGACGGACGGACAGACAGACGGCTGTTGATGCTGATCAAGAATATATATACTTTATGGGGTCGGAGATGCTTCCTTATGCCTGTTACATACTTTTGCACAAAGCCATTATACCCTTTTTTTCCATTTTTAATGGGATCAGGGTATAAAAATGGCGACATCTAGACAATACACTGTGCTAACATGCGTTAAGTGCTTGAGTTAAAGTTCTTTAAAATTGGACCTGGACTGTTTTGGATAGTCTTTTAGCGAATTTTCTCATAAGATTAACTTAATCGAGAAAGTTATTAAATTTGAATGCACATAAAGATAAAAGTTACATTTTTTGTGACTTTCCTTATTCAATCCGTTAAAGTATTGCGTGCAGCTTTAGCAAATATTTACATATTTTCCTCTATTCTAAGAGATATTTTTTTGCTGGTTACATGTTGAACATTTCTGTTTGAGCAGGGTGTACAAAAGAAACAAAAAATAAATGTAAACAAAATAATAAGCGCCTGTGCGCCGCATTTTCTTATTTATTGTTGGACACCCGCATGTGGCATGTGTCTCGGTGCCTCAATCCCTCTGACTGTGTGTGGGTCAACACATAAGTTCTCCGATTCCCCAACCAAAACAGCAACAACAAATACACACACGCACGCAACCAAGACTACCGTATCAAATATTGATATTGTGTGTGTGTGTGTGTGTTTTGTCCACAAATGCTTGCGTATGAACATGTGTGTCACGCACAAGAAAAATCGAAAAGGTGAAGGAACTCAACTCTTCTCAATGGCGCTTTCAATTTGATAAGCTTTGCTCATTGAGCATTATCAGTATTGTGCCTTTAAACGACTAAACACTGGAAGCAATGGGCTATTCGTTCCGATTCGTTAATTATTCGACAATCATTCCAAACGAATTTGAAATTCTGGGCGAAGCAAAAAAAAAAACAAACAAGAGAAATGTGCGCGTAAATATATTTTGTTTTGATTAATGAGAGTGATATAATACGAGTATATTTTATATAATTCTAAAATGCCATAAAAGGCGAAATTCTAATGAAATATGTCTATGTGTGTGTATACCTATATGAAGACAGCACACTTATAAGTTTAGTGTTGTTGTAAAAACCACTTTGGGCATTCGCAACTGCTGTCATAAAATCGTATATTGTAGAAGAAAATACATATGTGCTAGTAGTGAATATATGTTAAGTCAATTTTGACAAACTTGGCGAGTTTGACATATTATTCAATCTGTGTTTTTTTAGCAAGCAAACTTGTGCTCAGTTGAGTTTTGAATGCTTTTGTGAGCAGCAACGGCAACAGCACAATTGCTATGCACCAGTGATTTGAGTTTGAGTTTATAATGACAAAGTTTCATAAAGCCGGCTTGACAGCCTTATATATTAACGACCCCAGGCGGCTACAATTTTAATTGCCTTTTGTTGTTTTTGTTGGCATTTTACAGCCTTAGTGGGAAATGCACCCGCAACACTAACATTAACCAAACGAACCAAACAACCAAACCAGCATGATGAACATTTTTTACTTTATTCATAACACCCACATTATATATATAGTACATACGATTGTGTCTGGATATGATGAACAACTGAATAGCATATAAAAAGTAATTTTAAGAAAAAAAACATCTAATTTAAATGTCCATTTGTGCTACTTAGTTGAATATTTAAAGCAGGCCTTGCTAAAATTAATTATTGATATCAGAAACGATTGAGACATATATGTAGTTCTACATTACATTACTATGTGCATTGGTTTCATACATTTTTGGGATACAAAAACACAATCTTTTTTTTATTGGTCTTAGGGCTTTTGTGCATGTTCGATTACGAACACTTTTGTATTGGTATTGGTATTGTACGTGACGCTTCATTCGCATGTGACACGCATTTCAATTGGGTTTTTTGTGTTTGGTTAATTTGTTCTGTTTATTTGAGTTTTATTTTAAGTTCTTCTGTTAAATATGTACATATATTTTATTTGCACTGTTTAATGAGCACACATTTTCGTTTCACTTATTTTTACTTTCCTCTGTTCTCCGCCATAAAAACAAAAAATATAGTTCGCAAAGTGCGAGTGGGACGACTCGTCATAAATGAATACAAATACAGTACTCATCGATTTTCTGTTCAATTGTGTTTGTCTTAGAGAAGTTGAATAAACGATGTGAATTGGAATGAGAAATGCTTTGGTATTACACTTAATTCCACGTGGATTTGCCGATTAATTGGAAATAAATAAGAACAATACACAATTAACATAAGTCTTTCATATTTATCTTGCTTAAGTAAAATTATAATAAATATTTAAATCTTCTTTCAATAACAATAAAAATTACAATTAAGTTAGCTATATTCAAGCAAGCTAAAGATAATATACTTTTGCAAAGCCTACTTCCATCTGATACTAAATAAATTTCTATCATAAATCTAATAAATTCAGATAAATATTAAAAAAAGTCATTAATTTATTGTGATATCTTCTTACCTATGCAATGAAATGTTCACCTAATTTAAAATCTTTTCACAGGTTTTTACTGGCGCTCATTTGGAATTCGTGTATGGCCTGTTAATGGATCATCTGACACCGAAAGAGTTGCCATATTATGGGAACACTTTTTGGTCAAGCAAACAGCAAATTAAATGCATCATTCAAACATACATTTGAGGCAACTTTGGCCCGCATAAATTAGTATACCGGCTGCATTTCAATGCGTGCTTCATAGCCGCCGAAAAATGTCAGAAGATCATGGGGAAAAACCTGTTTCAAAGGGGCCATCTACCAACAACAACAACAGCAGCCACTAAAAAACCAGCATGTCCAACACTTTCCGAGTGTTTCTTGACGTACACCGAAAATGATGCTGCCAAAGGCTTATCAACGTGGGGGACAACACCAAGACCCAAAGCCCAAGACCCAAGTCATGTCTATGTCTTTAGCCAAACAACCAGACAGCAAGCAAAAGTCAAAGCCCCCACAATTGCCCACCTCCACAACTGCCGTCTTTACGGCATTATTGTAGTGGTTGTTGTTGTTGTTGTTGGTAGCGACTTTTGGACGCCTTCTCCATCGTTCAGACTGACGCGTCGGTTCGTCAGTCAGTTGGTCTTGTTTGTAGGTTTGGTTTTCGGTTTGGTTATGGCTCTGAAGCTCTTTGTGCAGCTCGTACAAGCGGAAGTTTTAATTCATTTTTCGCTGTTGTACAAATATGTTTTTGAACGATTGCAGCTCCACAGCTCGGTCAACACTTTGGCCAGCACTTCCGACATTCAGTGCCAACAAATTAGCATACACTCACTCATTTATATACATACATACATATGTACCGCTACCGGATGGACAGTGTGCGAAATTATCATGCTTGCTTACTTTGCAGAGAAAATTCTTGATGTCTTTTGCATTGCATTAACATTTAAAATCTGTTAAAAATAGTTTACAACTAAAACTTTTTTGAGTATTTAACTTATTCTTTAATTTTCATTTCATTTTGCCAAACAATCTAAGCAACCTGACCAATCAAAAAACAATACAAAAGTTTATTTTATTAAAAGCTCGATTAGGATATACCCATACAGAAAGTTCATGCAATGTTCGACTTAGCTTCAAGCTTCGATCTCTCTTTTGAAGCGATTTTGAAACGAATTTTTCACAGAGGATCTATATGTTGCCTATAGTGCTTGGGTCAAGTTCAGACGTAAGAGCTATCGAAAATTTGCAACAAACTTCTTCTGGTATAAAGAAAATCTGATGTCTCTAGCTCCAATACATCATACATACGGACGGACGCAGGGACGGACAGTCGGACATGGCTATATCGAATCAGCTGTTCTGCTGATAACGAATATATTTACTTAGTGGGGTCAAAGATGCTTCCTTCTGACTGCTACATACTTTTTGCACAAAACCCATTTAGCCTCTATACCCATCTCATGAGTTCAGTGTATGATGCTGATTGACTTTTTTAACTAATTTGTATATGTTATATATTCTGATTCCTTACGTACACATTTGTACGCGTATTTTAGTTAAAAGGTTTTGATTTAGTTTTTATTAAGCTTAAAATAAAAGGGAAGTTAATTTTACAAAATAAACTTATAAACTTATATTACTTAAACTTATATACTTATATAGTGGTTTACTATATTTTGGACTCACCTTTCACACATTTCTACATACTTATCTATCTATAAACGCATTCATTAAATTATTTTGTCATATCTTAACAAACGGCCTACTCGAAACACTTAACACTTATTAACTTTCAGCGTGTTGTGGTAAACCAACTTTGGTCGCTGTCTGGTTATCCGCAAAATTGATAACGAATTCACTTAGGCAGCAGGTTTGAGGTTTTTTTTGGTGAGCTAACAAAATGCTGCGATTGCTGCTTAAATCTTACGCATTCATTAATGCTACGGATAATTGAATTCAGCAATCGCAAAATTCATTCATTCATACATTAAATGCAAGCAAAACAACAACCACATCGCTGACAATCGCTGAATTTTTTGTGACCAACAACAACAAAAAACACATAACAGCAATAATGACGACAATAGAGTCTTGGAGAGTAACAATCACCTATTTGGCAATTGAACATAAACTGGTTCTAGCCAGGCCTGTAGCACTTAAGAACACATATTTGTACTTCCATGTTTTCTTTTTTCGTTCTTTTTAATACAGACGTTCGAGAATGTACGCATGAGAGAGGAGATTGCTTTGCCAGCTTTGATGACGCTTTAATCATTTGAGTATTTACAAAAATTGCACACAAACCTATTTGAATGTTGGCAAGAATGGCAATTTGTCTAATAGGAAGATTGTTAGCGAAAAAAATTACATTATCTACCACTTAAAATAATGATGTCCAAATTTTTGTATTGTTCACTAAAGTATTAAGTGTGTTAATATTGTTATATATTGAATGCACACTGAAACATGGACATGGCTATATCGCAGCGGTCGGGGAACTTTTTAAATCATTACCCCAAATTTTTATTGACGTAACCCAGTAGTAAAGAAGAAAAAAAACAAGTAAGAAGGCTCTAGTCGAGAAATCCCGACTAGACGATACCCTGATCCCTATACCTTACGCGTACAGTCAGGGCTTGCACTGCATACTCAACTTCAAGGTTCCATATCTCCGGTGTTTCTCAACCGATTTTAATAAAAATTTCACAGATTGTTATTATTTTGATTAATATTTCAAATGCCATCTAAAATTCAAGATTTTGTTGTTATCGATCCCATTTGTATATCGGAAACGGGATGAGTTATCGAAAACAAACTTGTACTGCCTAGGGATTAGGCGAGCTTAAGTTCCAAATCTGGAGTCTCTAGCTCTTATAGTCTCTGAGATCGACGCGTTCATACATACAGACGGACAGACGGACATGGCTATATCGACTCGACTGTTGATGCTGATAAAGAATATATAGACTTTATGGGGTCGGAGATGCTTCCTTCTGCCTGTTACATACTTTTGCACAAATTCATTATACCCTTGCTAAGTTCAAAATATATATTTCTAAATCATTACCATTGGCCCCAGAAATTTAACTTTTACCCCATTTGGGGTAATTTATCCCGGTTCCCCGACCGCTGCTATATCGACTGGGCTGAGAACATAAATATATACTTTATGGGGTCGGATATGCATCCTTCTGCCTGTTACATAGCTTTGCACAAAGCCATTATATCCTTTTTACCCGTTTTTAATGGGTTCGTGGTATAAAAATCAAGAAATAATTAATATTAATAAGTACCCAACATTAAACTGGTACAATTACATAAACATAAAAATTTTAACAGCTTAAACATTCTAAAGTCCTTTAACCATAAAAGTGGTTGAAATACCCAGACTCAACTCAATAAAATTATTAAGGCTGCGACTTGAACACACAAAAATCACAAACACTACATAGACAAAAACAAAGCCCACCCACTGGGTCCAAATAACATCATAATAAACCAACAAAAGGCCGAACCCAATTACTTCAAAGCAAAAACCTATTCAAATCTAAACTTAATGAACCAATCGTTATACAACATTAAACTTTTATTAAATCGTATAAAAGAACAACAAAATAAAACACACTTTTACCCTATTATATAAAAATTCACGTATATTCCACATCAATCAAGCTTATGTATATATATTTAATAAAAACAAATAACAAGACGGTTCTTAGCTCGAGACGCAAATATCCTGAAACCTAGTAGAAGTTCTTGATGACTTAACTTCAATCTTCCAGATATCCGGTGTTCACTAAAAATCTCACTCTCTATTGTTTTTTTCGTCAAAAAATGTACGTGTATAAAAATGTACGTTATAATTTAAATGTATTTCTTGAATACGCAATATACTTTAAGTTTGGTTTTTGTAATCAATGCAAAACTTCAACCAATAAAAGACTCTCTACAATACATGCAAAAAAAAAAATCTTTGTCTGTTAGCAGATACGCATATTTGCCATTCAGCATTCGCACCGCGGCATCCATGCTTCTCTCGCAGGGCTTATTAAAATCCAGTTAGGCCAAATGGCTGTTATGTGACCGCGAGCAAATGCACCTGACTGACTTTTGTCTAAATTGTTTTATGTTTATTCTTTCATTACATGAGCTTTTACTTTTGATTGTTAAGTTTTCCATTCCCAAATGGCTGCACTTTAATTGATAGGACTCTTCCCATCAAAGCGTGAGAATACGTTACAGTCATGTGTTATTAATTTATACCACAACGCGACTCACGAATTTGTTGAGCAAGCAAAGTTAAGGGAAACGAATACACACAAAGATATATAGATACAGATTTTATCTGGTCTGTGGCATTGTCAATTCATGACAATTAACTGATTACTTGTTCCCATTTTCAAAGGAGCAGAAGCAACAATAATTTAATTGGCAGAATTTTTGACCCTGGCCATGGAATTGTTCTTGTGTTTGTTTACTCTATCTCTGTGCTTATAGTTTTGTTCTTTCGATGTTGTTTATGACATTTCTTCATTTATTTATTGGCCTTCGGTCATACTTTAAGTGCGCCATAAAGACTAAGAATAATAAACACACAAATTATCAGCACTTAAATCGTTTCGTGTTTTTATACCCTGATCCCATTAAAAATGGGAAAAAGGGTATAATGGTTTTGTGCAAAAGCATGTAACAGGCAGAAGAAAGCATCTCCGACCTTATAAAAAATATATATTCTTGATCAGCATCAACAGCCGAGTCGATATAGCCATGTCCGTCTGTCCGTCCGTCCGTCCGTCCGTATGTATGAGCCAACCGATCTCAGAGACTATAAGAGCTAAAGACTGCAGATTTGAAACTTAAGCTCGCCTAATCCCTAGGCAGTACAAGTTTGTTTTCGATTTTCGATAACTCATCCCGTTTTCGATATACACATGTGATCGATAACAACAAAATCTTGAATTTTGAAAACTTTGAGATAGCATTAAACAAAATAATGACAATCTGTAAAATTTTTATTAAAATCGGTTAAGAAACACCGGAGATATGGGACATTGAAGTTTTCTATGCAGTGTGCAGTATGCAGGTACACACATACACAGATACTTGCAAGCACTGACTGTACGCGTCAAGTAAAGGGATCAGGGTATTGTCTAGTCGGGATTTCTCAACTAGAGCCTTCTTTCTTTTTTTTTACAATTTTGAACGATCGAATATAAACAGCTAAAGCATTTATAGTTATTTTCTCACTTTTTATACTCGTCTCGTCAATGGAATACTCAAATAATTACAAGTAAGCTGTAAATTTCAATTTCAATACATCTATCAATTTATATATTATCAGTTTCAAAGGAAATGTGATCTTTGTAGCTTTTGTGTGCCGAGCCTATAAGTATATATGCGATTCCCCCATTTATATCTATTTTTATGCTGCGGTCAGAGAGCTGTAATAATTCGCTGGCCCAAAGCTGGAATCATTCGCTCATTCGTTCATTCTATTCGAGTGTTGTGTATCCAATCAATCTGTATGCTCCACAAGTTACGTACTATGCACACTACCCTCAATATTAATTCAATTCATAACTCAAACAGTCTTATCAGTCACATTGATCGATGTTGCGTGCATCGAAGCAAAAACACAGAAGAAAATACGTGTATGTCTATATAGTATAAAAGAGAAAGGAAACTCGAAACTGAGAGCTCAGCTCAGCTCAGATATACAAACATGCGTCAAAATTGTAAGCGATCAGTTTACCACTGCAGTCGATGATGATTTGAAACGCTTCAATGCAATTTCTTATGTTTGTCTTGGCGGCGTTAAGAGACCAAACTGTGAGTATCTTAGTCAATGGCTGCCAACTTTTATGGTCAAGTGAGTTTTGCGAACATTTCACTCACTTTTGAGATGCGCATAGCTTTTGCTTTTACTTTGACAACTTGCCCACAATGTTTGGCTATGCAATTTGCCATATTTGGGAAACAAACATACTTTCTAATTAGACAAAATTGCCAATAAAAATGGTCAGTCTTCAATTCGTGTGAGGAAGAGCATTAGTTACCACTAGTACTTTTAATAATACATTTATACATATATTCTTATACCCTGATCCCATAAAAAATGGGAAAAAAGGGTATCATGAAGTTGTGCAAAAGTATGTAACAGGCAGAAGGAAGCATCTCCGACCCCATAAAGTATATATATTCTTGATCAGCATCAACAGTCGAGTCGATAAAGCCATGTCCGTCTGTATGTATGAACGCGTCGATCTCAGAGACTATAAGAGCTAGAGACCAGATTTGGAACTTGAGCTCGCCTAATTCCTAGGCACTGTTTTCGATTTTCGATAACTCATCCCGTTTCCGATATACACATGGGATCGGTAACAACAAAATCTTGAATTTTGAAAACTTTAAGACGGCGTTTGATACATGTAAAAAAATAATGACAATCTGTGAAATTTTGATTAAAATCGGTTAAGAAACACCGGAGATATGGGACATTGAAGTTGTGTATGCAGTATGCAGTATGTGCGTACATAAAAACACACATACTTGCAAACACTGACTGTACGCATAAAGCATAGGGATCAGGGTATCGTCTAGTCGGGATTTCTCGACTTGAGCCTTCTTACTTGTTCTAATTGTTTATTTTCAGTTGGGAGCAATGTTCAACAACAGTTTGTACTAGGTGCTTAAACAATTCTCAACCGAAGATAACTGTATATACAGCTGTATATTCGTTTTTAGATACTTAAACACATACAAACATTTGCGAACATAGATACAGAAGACAATATGTTGTTACGTTCGAGTGCAAGTTTCTTTTTGCGATAACACTCTACAACGACGAGAACTTTAGAGTGTGGCAAATTAAAAAAATATATTTTGTGTATGAATCGAATACTAATGGGTGTATGACTTTACTATGGGTATATATGTCACATTTTTTCATCAGATAAATTCGAGATTTGCCGGCTCAATACAATTTTATATATCTTAGATAGATCTAAGTTTTGTATAACATATTTCCTATGCAATTTAACTAAGCTAAATAGTTTTTTTAAGGTCAATTTATACCAAAAAGACATTGAAAGATTGGTTGTATAGAAATATAGATAAATAATTTAATAAATCAAGCTTTGCGGCGTTTTTTTTTATTCCCTGTACCCATTAAAAATCGGTAGAAATTGGGAAATAACATTTGATTCTAAAAGTTGTTATGATTATAAGTTGTAGACGGATAAAGAATTTAATGCCATACTCATTTTACGGCTATATAAAACAAAATGCAACATTGTCAACTTCAAGCAAAAAAATTAACCTAATCATGTTTGCTCCTTTGCTCAGTTTCAGACGAACTCATCCAGTTCCTTAGTGTTACTTAAAAGCTGTCAGAATTTTTACCAGCTTTAAGCATTAGTTATCCAAAATTGAATGACAATAGTTTCAGCTTCGTTGAGTTTTTCTAAAGGTCCCGCAACAGACTTCACACATTTGAATGTTTTTTTAGACCCGGTCAAATTAACCCCATTGACAAAAACAAAGAAGAAGGCGCAAGTTGTTTTAAATTATTGCTTCCAACATTTGTGTAGAAAATAATTTTTTTACACCAGCCCAGACTCTTGTCAGCTTGCTTCTAACAACAACAACCACGATTGTGACCACATGTTGCACACGCCCGGCACGGGCACACACCCCATTCACACACATTCACACAAACGCATTCGCGGGCATCTGCATCTCTCTCTCGAGCTGCTCATTTGGATGAACATTTAATGATCAGACAAGCAGCGGGCGTGGTCCAATTGCCGGCACTGTTTCGGCGGTTTCGCTTTATAAGCACCACAAGTACAATAATAGACACACAGATATATACGCACTACAAAATGTATACGTATACATGTACAATCTGCGTTCACTCCTCGCCCCGCTGCGTAACCCGCTTCCTAATGAGATCCGACCGCTGTGTGAGGCGTGCGGGTTGAGTGTTTGGGTCTATCGGTAATTGAGACTCGATTTGGTTACGAACCGCACAAATTTGTGTTTGCCGTTTGCCACAATTTGTGTGGGTGTTTTAGTTTTGGACCTTAGCTAGATCTGTGTGCAGTATTATGTACATTCCTGTATTTACACTAAGAAAAAAAACACTTGTTAGATACTTATAATCAAACACGCTGCCCATTTACAACCAAGTATTTTATCTTACGTTAAAAATTCTTTTAAATATTCTACCACATCAGAGAAACTTAAAACAAATATCAAAATTGAAAAAGAAAGCATCTCTGACACAAAAGTATATTGATCAGCATCGAAAACCGACTACTATAGCCATTATCCGACTGCTCGGCGCTCTTGAGACTTTAGATTTGGAATATAAACTCTTCAATGCCATAGGCAAAACAAGTAAGTTTCAAACGATCGATATACACATGTGTTCGATAACATACATATCTGGAATTTGACAAAACTTGGAATTTGTTTAAGAAATTATTGACAAACCAATGAAAATCTGCAGAAAATATATAATTATTTTAAGTGTACGTTCTATCAGAGTCTATAGTTTGTCTGCGACACGCAGCTGGCGACGTTTACTGCTTTGGTATGCGAATGTGAATGCTCATTTGCATTTGGCCACACTGTCTGCTCTGTCTGCTCTGTCTTTCTGTCTGCCCATCTGTTGGTTTGTCTGTCTGTCTGACTCGTCTGCATGTGGGGCAGTCTCCATCGAGCGAGTGAAAAATACTCACGCCCATTAAAAATTACTCAAGATTACAGCTTGCAATTTGTTACTGCAACTTTATTTAATGGTTTTCCATTTGACGTCGGGCTTCCTAAGTGCAGACCGTAGTTTTGTAAGCGATTGCATTTCTAGCTACCGGATTATTAATTGAAATTCGCTAACGATTTGATCATCTAGTATATTGATGATGTCCAATCTGTGTTCACTTAACATTCAATGCTTTTTGTGTAAAAGTCAGAATATAGAATAGGAGCTGGTAATTACTATTTTTTCCCGTTTTAGAATATATTTTGATTTATTATACCCTGATCCCATTAAAAATGAGAAAAAGGGTATAATGAAGTTGTGCAAAAGTATGTAACAGGCAGAAGGAAGCATCTCCGACCTTATAAAGTATTTATATTCTTGATCAGCATCAACAGTCGAGTCTATATAGCCATGTCCGTCTGTCCGTCTGTCCTTCTGTATGTATGAACGCGTCGATCTCAGAGACTATAAGAGCTAGAGATTCCAGATTTGGAACTTAAGCTCGCCTAATCCCTAGGCAGTACAAGTTTGTTTTCGATTTTCGATAACTCATCCCGTTTCCGATATACACATGTGATCGATAACAATAAAATCTTGAATTTGAATTTAGATGGCATTTGAATTATTAATCAAAATAATAACAATCTGTGAAATTTTTATTAAAATCGGTTGAGAAACACCAGAGATATGGAACCTTAAAGTTGTGGTTGCAGTATGCAGTATGGTCGTACACACACGCACACATACTTGCAAGCACTGACTGTACGCGTAAAGTATAGGGATCAGGGTATCGTCTATTCGGGATTTCTCGACTAGAGCCTTCTTACTTGTTTCACTTTAAGGGGCTATCTTACACTTCCAAACCTATATATAAGTTTAGAAGACTTTTCAGCTTACCAATTAAAATCGCTGGTTCCATTGTGTTATATCGGTGTGCATTAAGTTTTTAATAAATCCAATATTTTGTTGCGTTTAAAACACTTAAATTTGCTTATTATCAGAAAATTTTAAAATCGTTGAATCACTTAAAGATCTTCCGTTTATTTATTAATATTATACCACAAGCGATTAATATTGGCTATTTTGGTGCCATACTTTTCACTTTTTCACGTGATTTTATATGTTTCGTAATGTTTCGCGATAATTATTGAAAACAAGGGCGCGTCATGAGTTTCTAAACAATAAAACTTAGAGGTGCCAAAAATCACGAAGAAAAAAAATCAAAAACGAAAAGAACTGACACCTGCAACGTTCCCGCCTTTTAACTTCATGTTTTCCAAAGCAAAACAAACAGGAAAAAAATATTGAAATCAAACACACCAAAAATAAGCACGAAAGCGACAGCAGTGAGCGGTAAAGAAAAATATAAAGAGAGAGAGAGAGCGGTAAGGGCCAACGACACAATACGATTACTCTAATGAGATTCTTGTTTGTTTTCATGCCATTTGTTGTTGCATGGTTAATTTAACACGGCTTTTAGTCGGATGTTTACTTATTTTGATAGTTTAGTCCGTGTTTTATTTATTTCTTATCGCAGAAACAGAAAGGCAATGAGAAAGAGAGTGAGAGAGGAAAGCGCAGGTGGTTGTTTGGCTCCCGCTCTTTCATTCTCGCGCTCGATCAGCAAACAAACACCGGTTGAGGCTTGTGGTACGTTTGGCAAATGGAACTAGCAGTAAACAAGCTCACATTCCAATAAGCACGCGCATGGAAAGGGAAAACCAGATATGAAACAATGGAACGCGAAACATACAACAGTTTCACTGCTGCTACCGCTGCTTACGTCGCTGTTGCCGTCTCGGGTAATTTGTGAGTCAAAGAATCAGCCAGTAACAACAACTACAATTGTTTGTGGTTGTGTGCGCGTACATGCATGTGCATGTATATTTGATTTCTTGTGTGTGTGTGTGTAAGCAAGAAAAGAGTTAAAGACAAAAATGCCACAGAAAAAATTGCTTCTGCGTTGGTAAAAGCCACACCAAATTCACATTAAAAGATGAAATATAATGAAAACCAGTTAAAATAAACATTTGTTTCACAAAATAAAAATTTTTATTTTTTTTGATTGTTAAAAAGAACACTAACACATTATACACTTGAACTTGTTGCGACGTAACCGATGATGGCGTCAACGTTGACGTCGTCGTCAACATTTAATTAAACTTTTGCACTACTTTCAAGCCAAATCCACATTTGGATCGTACTCTTTTGCCCACATATTGATCAAACATTTGTAATTTCATATTTAAGCCTTATTTATCGCAAACATCACAGAACAAGACGAAGTTTTATACGCTTTTTTTATTGCCACTCGTTTGCTTTGCTTCTTCTTCGCCTTTTTGTTGGTTTTTTTTTACCTCGAACGTAAAACGTAAAAACCTTCCGCGCATTTAAAACGAAGTTACTCGCGCGACTGTGCTGTCGTGACTGTCTGATTGGAGCAAACCGATCTTGAGAGTAAGCGACAGTGCTGGCAATTTTTGAGAGATAGCATAAGCCAGCCAGAAACGGGTAAATGAAGATAATTCGGGCGTTCCATAAATTTTATTTGTATGTTATTTTGATTTAAGAATTTCAAACTAATATCCAATATAATATGTACTTGAAACCCAAACCTTTTGCGAACACAACTACAATATATAACGCTAAATCATTAAAAAAAAGGCTACATTTAACTGACAGCACTTAGCATTAGTGAGCGAACCGGCCACGAGCGGAAACGTTGAATTTGAAACACGGTTATGTTAGCACTGGCGTTTTATTAGCCATGTCAATCTGTTACCATTACTTACTACTATCATCAAAAACAATTATTTTTTAAAAAGGGTATAAAAATACAAGACATAATCGTTTTATTTGATTGATATATAACAATATTTGGTTCTGCAGATTTTGGTCAGTATGTTAGCCTAGGATTGGTTTTGTGCTTGCCCCACTGTTAACTAACAGTTTACTCTCTGAGAGAAGCTCAATTGTTTCATTTTTATTTTGTAGCGTTTGAAAAATGGAACTAGAAATTAACTGATATTGGTATTGGATGACAGAAGTAAAGTAATGTTTAGGGAAACCTTTGTGTTACGCTAACAATTTAATTATATAATATTTAACTTATTCTACTGACCGAAGTGTTTGTATGTATGCAGAAAATGCAAAAGTTTTAACGCGAGGGCATTTTATCAAAATTTTAAAGCCATAACAAACACAAGATAAGCGATACAGGTGTAGACAATTCTAATGTGACAAAACAGGCAAAAATTCGCGTTATCGTCTTGTATAAGAAAAATGTCGCAACTTAAAACTCACCCATCGTTTTGGCAAGAAACTCTTCATAGTTCATCAAGGGCGGCGTTGAAGCACCCTGTACAATATCCAAGAAATCCTCCTCGCTATACACAGAATCATAATCGTTCGGATCGTGCATTGTTGTAATACTTATTTGCTTAAATAACAACTTCACAGCACAATTTCGTAACTCAAGTTATTCAAAACATAATTAGCTTAAATAAACGCTAATTAAAACAAAAAACAATATTTTTTTTCGATTTCATCTAAAATTGATTTGTTTGTTTGGTAAAAAGCCAATTGGTTTTTTTGCTCACATCTTTAAGCACAAGCCAAATTGACTTTAATATACCGCCTATGCCGTATGCAATGATTTTAGTTAAAACGAATTCTTGGAAAAACTGCCGTTACTCATTTTAAGGCACTTTTAACTTTTTTCAGATTTTTTTTTCAGTTTTTTTTCTTTTTAAAGTTCTACAACAATGCCCCCACCCCTTATAGATTTTATCTTCTTTTCACCCATTTGTTTCGATGATTTTGGCCTGCCGATTCAGCCAAGGGCAAGCATACTTTTAGGATCTATTTTTCATTTGCGTAAAATAAAAAAAGCTGAAAAAAGCCAAAAGGGCCTAAAAACTAAAATTGCAACTTCTAGGCGGTATAGGCGGTCAGCATTAATTTAAGTTGGGTGCTTTCACTTTCAAGGTTGGGGCTGCCGGGGGCATCTTGCATTTGGAAGCGGGTAGGGTTTATGTTATAACACTTTTGTTATTATCCGCGTGGTCAACAATGGCGAGTTAGCGGCGGCAAGGGTTTTTATGTCTTGTTTTTTGCCGTTTTGTGTATTCTCACTCTCATCAGTTTAAGGCAGTAAAAACTCCAATCTCCTAAAGGAACTTGAAAACTTGAAAATGCTTCGATGGTCACCTTTAGCTTCAAAGCAGTTTTGAAATATTAACGGCGCCTTACGATTGAATAACACATATTAACTGCTCTTAGAATGGCATTGCAACTAAATTGCATATTTGTTCGACGCAAAATGCATAATTGATGATCTAGTGTGAGAACAATAGTACGTTTGAAAAGTATCTGCCGAGTTCCGATGTCCGAATGCGTTAAAATTTGAAGTAAGACTAATGCGACGACAACTGTTTGGGAGAGAGCCTCTATAATCAACAGCGAGTAAAACAAATACTACGAAGGCTATCATAAGCTCAAAATGAGAAACAGAATGCAAACATCTCCCAACTGATTAGAATACACTTATAGAAATACAAAAAAAACCACAACAAATGAAATAATGTTTTATTTACAAAGAGATTGGCTCAGCAAACTCTCTCTCTCTCTCTCTCATAACATACCTTAAGGTGTTGGCACTCTACGATGCCTATCATTATGTTCCTACAACTCTTTCTCTCTCCATCCCTCTCCCACTATATTTGCAGTTGTTTGGGCGAAAGTAATGGTGACACTGGACAGTGGATGAGGGGGTTTCAAGGTGTGAGAGCATTCAGACATATTCTGCGTATCTTATCGCTCTTGCTGAATTCAAACTTGTTTTGCTAGACCTATGTGTATTGAAACAAGTAAGACCCATTAGCAGCAGCTTACTGATAGCTCGATTTTTAATTAATTTAACGCAACAGTCACAAGACAATAATGCCAATCTAAACAACAAACGGATAACAATATCGTTGCACTTTATTGATTCATCTCAAAACAATTATCTTTTGGAACGCGCAAATCAATCTTTATGTGCAAGAAGAAAAAATAGAAAACCTACAGCTTAAACTAAAATACTGAAAATGAAAATATTACATTGGTTTGTTTATATTTCCGACACAATCGCATTTAAGTTGAAGGAAACTGTAACAAATAAATAAAATAATAATTGTCCGATTTAACAGAAAATGTTGCAGTTTGCAGACCAAATTTTGATGCAAAAAACTAAATAATAAAATAAAACATAATCAATACGCAAACATTAAAAATTCTACTGAACATACATACATATGTTTACACTAGATATCGTGGTTATATATATATTCAGGACAACGGTAAAAAAAATCCATTTTGTGGATCTATTAAATACAAACATAATTATTATCATCGAACCTGTTTTTGCGGTCAACGATAAACGTTGCTAAACTTGACAATCTAGTAAGAAAATACGTTCTTAGACCTTAAAGCTATTCGAATGAACTTTGGGGAAAGCAAACAATTCAAACATGATAATATGTCAAATATTTCTAAGATGGTAAGATAAAAGTCAGGTGCTTTTTTGAATTTGATATATATTAAGCTTTTCTTGAATGTTGTGGGATCCAGAAAAAATACAATCATGAAAATAAAAATAAAAAGCTTTTATTTTTATCAGACCTTCCCCATGGATCCATAAATAAATATCATCTTAAACTCAAACACATAAACTAACATATCTAACTTACAATGTCACTATAAGGACTGTAAGTAATAATTATATTTAGTTTTATTATAATAATCAGTTTCCTGAAAAAAAAACCGTACAAGTACATGATAGGTGAATATCGTAAGAAGGTTAATCAAATATTTGTGTGAAAGCATTTAATGGAAGCTAGTATTATATATTATATATATATTATACATTGGACGTAGATGTACTAAACGAGACAGTAAATTCACTTCGCTTGTTAACGCGCGGACCCAAGCACAAAGCGACCCACCTCCCGCCCATCTGGCCGAGGGGCACATCGCTTAACGTACGACAACGATGATCGCGAACATATAGACAAATGATACAAAACTATTATTTTAAGAGAGACACTAGAAGTGAAACCATGAAATAAGTTGGAGAGCTCATTGTAGATTGAGCATTCTAATCTCTCCTAATGAATTCTGTATTTGGGGTACCAAATACAGGATCCATATTCTAGAATCGGGCGTACCAGAGAAGTATATGTTCGAATTTAGACCGAAGAATATTGAATGAGGCTGATGTCGAACCATTTTAGTTTAAAGGCAAACATAAGATAATATTAAATAATATTTTAATTTCTAAGGCTTAAACAACATCATCGTAAATGGTATAAGCTTTTAATGAATCAAACTCTGCTTGAATATAATGAAAGTAACTGAATGTTACTTATTTAAGCTAGCCGAACTTGTTTACTCGTTCCAGCAACGCAAGTAAGTGTTGAAAGAATTTTGCTTTTAAGCTCTGGCTATTAACCCTAGAAGGGTATCGTACGTAAAAGTGACGTAAGTCCGTTATTTTTGGCATGCCACTCCTTACCCCCTCCACCGAGGCGCTCCTCCTTCCAGCAGTGCTCTTATCAGTCATTCGTTGAGTGACTGTGACAGTGAACACATTGTAGTTCGTTTGTTGTGTTTTTGCTAGTTCTTTTTCTTGTAACTCGGCGTCCAGCGTACGTCTGATCTGACTGATCTCATCAATGCATGATGATAATTCACTTCATTAAAATGGAAAACCTGAAATAATAATGGTTTATAATGCAAAAAAAGTTGTAGTAGACACTTTTGACCAAATGTGTGGTCAAATGAACATGATGAATATTGCTGCAGTCAACTCCTATGTAATATATCAGCACAACGTAATTAGATGGAGTGGAGGTACAGCTAAGCCCATGTCAAGAAAAGAATTCATGTTTGGACTTCAAAGTGAGCTAACTAAACCTTGGCAAGAGATAAGGATAAGCCAAAGGAACATGAGCCAAGCATTGAAACGGACAATTCAGACAGTCCTGACAGGCCATCGCAATATTCCAGAACCATCCCAGCCAGATCAGCATGGAATAAGAAAATATTGTTATTTTTGTGACTGTAAAAAGAATAGGATGACAAGGATGATTGTGCTTGTGGAAATGCAATTTGTGGTTTGAGCACCAGAATAAACTTTGCCCAGATTGTGGTTAGAGAGAAAGATGACAACAACAACACGAATACAAAACAAAAATTCAATTATTAGTAGAAGCTGAAGCTATTCTTTTATGTTATCCATTATTCATGTAATATATACTTTATTAATTATATGGCGATAAAAAAAATACTATTTACGTATCGATACTTCTAACGTCATACTGTGACACCTTTCTAGGGTTAAGTATTTAAATGTTACCCTTAAATCAATTCAAATTTATAAAGAAAAAAAAAGATTAGTTTTTGGTTGTAAAGAAAATTGTTTTTCACCTTTTAAATGGTTTAAAAATTTTTAATATATCAAAAATCTTCACATATACTTTGGATTCAATATTAATTTGCATTATATACGATAGTTTGTAAGCGATAATATTATCGATCTGGCAACACCGCTCGAGAGAAATGATTTCCCTCTCTCTCTCTTTGTTAGTTTGTAGTTACACACATTTATTTTTGTACTGCCATTCAGTACAGACATTTATTGAAATAAAAAAGTTACCTTCGATTGTGATTTTAAACTCCAACAACATTTTATCATTTAATTGGAGTTTAAGAATTATAGTTAACTGTTCAGCTCTATCTAAAGCGGATATGAAAGTTGCTGTTGTAAAAAAAAACATTCCTGAAAGAGAAACTTGTTAAATTTTTAAACTAAAACTTTAATGGCAGCCCTCCAGTGATCAATAAAAGAGTTTTGTGTATTTTGTTTTTAAAACAGCACACCAAAGAAATAGCTTCGATGGAATGTTTAAAAATTGTATTTATGTTTCTGCATTTTTAAATATTTTTATACACACATAGAATTGTTGTGGTTGATTTTATTTTGTTTCGTTTAATATTATATTCAATATTTAATTTCTTTGTTAATTGAATTTAATGTCTAACTTCAAAATTGTTTGTAAGTTGTTTTTTTGTATGATTTTTGAAGAGTACTTAACTCTTGTTTGCTGTTATAGTTTTGCTAAAATTTTCTGATATGTTTATTGGTAATTTTTGTTGTTTTTTGTTTATAGAAATATTCATACACACATAAATATACTCAATATACGTATTGTATGCATGGGCGCAACTACTGTTATAAGCCCTAAAAAATAATAAATAAAAAAATATTCGGAATACCAAAGTAAAATGTAAACAAGATAATATTTTAATTTTTATAATAGCTTGTTTTGATATTAGTTTTTTTGTTTTTTCTCTTGAATTATTTGCAAAGTTGTTTCAGCATTTTAATTTGTTTTTGGGTCAGTTTTGGGCTTAAAATACTGAAACAAGTCACAAATGCAAATTAATAACAAAAAGGAAACAAATAATAAAATAAAAGTTTCGGTGAGTGCTTAAAATATAATTTGTAAAGATTAAATTTGTTATTTGAGTTATTTTGTATTAAATTTTCTTTGTTTTGTTATTAAAGATTACGTGTATTCTTATTTGATATAGGTTTGAATTTTGTTCATTGATATGTTTACATACATGCCTAGTTACAGGTTTTGAATTTTTTTTTTGCAGTTTTTGTTGCGTCTAACATCTATAGCAATCATGCTGATATGTATATGATATAGTTTTGTGGCTTACGCTTTATTTCTCATAGTATATATTTGTTACTGTAGTATATGGTACTTAGCTTGTTTTTGATAAAATCTTTAGATATTCAAAAATATGCAAAGGAAACGCATAATTGTTGCATTATTGCAAAGATATGTGTATGTTAAAGAATTTTGATAGGATTTGCTTAACAACGATATAAAAGTGTAGAAGATACAAATTGTTATTTTTTTATTATAAAAAAAGATCAAACTATCACCGGGTTTTCAATTTTTTTGTTGTTTTTTTCCTTTTTTTTGCGTTCATCGTTCATTTGCATCAATATGAAATAAGTAGCTTGCCTCTTTATTTACATTGTTTGCATATATATACATACTTCAATAATTTAATTAAATACTTGTTTGTTATATTCTTAAATAATTTTATGTATACATATATATATATTATATATATATAGTTCAATGGATCGCTTATTTTCATTTGATTTTTATTTAATACCACTCTTAATTTGTATTTTTTAATGTTCCTTCTTCATTTTGTGTAAGTTTAATCATTTTAATAGACAACTAGGAATAAAATTTTTAAATCAAAAATCATTTGCTTGGTTTCTTTTTGGTAAGGTTTCTTGCTTCTATTAACAGTTAGTTTCATTTTAATTTCTACCAGCTAATTCAAGGTACTTATAACTCCATTATTATAATTCTTTCTTTTTTTTTGCTTTTCTTTAAATTTGTAATTTCAATTATGCTTTCGGTTCATTCATCAATAGATCGTTGAATGCGTTACTTGCTTTGAATTGAATGACTGAAATACATCTGCAATAGTTAGTTTAACTTCGTTATAGCAATTCCGTGCTCTCTTCTGTATTCTTTTAACTTCACAATGAGCTTATTTTTGATATGATAAAACATTGTTTTCGGGGTCAGTTTTAAATAATAAATTGTATAAATTGTAAATCGCATGAGCATCATTTTGGTTACTATTTTTTTAAATTTTATTTATTTTTTTTTAACAATTATTGAAAACTTGTATTTGTGTTAAAATTGTTTAGTAAGCTTACATTTAAGTTGTTATCATGTATATATATATATATATTGATATTCGAGTAAAATATAATTTGTTAGCAATTTATTAATATTTTGTTTTGGTTTATAGGATATGCAACATTTTAGAATTCATAAATTATGCAACTCGACAATTATATTTGTTTGGTTATATACATATATATATATATATATGTACAGTAGCCCGACATTAACAATTAAAGTTTTATCTTTAATTTAAATATTTATTCTAGGTAAATGGTATATTTGTAGTTATTCGCATAGTTGCAAGTTGAAACATTGAATGTTAATCTACTGGGCTTCAATTAAACAACAAGCTCTGGACGTTATGTCCGAATACGCATTTAAGCATTTATCCAAATTCTACAAAGATACATATAGGATTCTGTGTGTATAGAAAAAATAAGTTTCAAAAAGATAGACATACTCCTTTGGGTAAGTACCAGTAGTAATACATATATATATATATATATTGGAAGGTTCTTTACTGATAGCCATGGTTTCTTTGCTACTGAGACGTACACTAATAATGTAGGATTTCTGTATCAGTGAATACCTAGAGTGTGTTTTTTTTATAAGGGGATATCGAAACTAGAGTTAGCGTGAGGCATCTTGAAACACTTACAAAATACATTGATAAATTCATTGTACACATATAAGAAAGAGAAAATTTATATAATAAACATTTATATAATTTCATGTTGTTTTTTTTTTCTGTTTTTGTTTGATTTTCTTCTTTTGCCGAACGATCCTGCTTCCACATTTTGCTTTTATTTTGCGTGAATAATATTTGTAATGCATTTTGTATTTATTTCGAACATTTCGATCAGTTACTGAAAGATGCGCGTTAATATTCTCAAAAATTTGACAAAGTTTCAACCAAAACGAACTGAAGACTAAAATATGCAGACCGATTGAAAGAGCGCAGAAGAATTGCGAAATAGTGTAAGAGAATCATATTTATCGTCGTAATTGATAGATTTGTTCTTGCTTTTGACCAAAACCTTTTTTTTGATTACAATGATTTTTTTCGGTTTTTGTATAATTTTTCATTTTCGTATTTGTTTTTTTTTTATTGCTTTTTTTGGGTTTTCTATAAAAGATGGTTTTAAAATGAAAGCAAATAAATGTTAGGGCGGGTTAGGAGAGCATAAATATTTACTTTAGAAACTCAAAAGAATCGCGAAAGTTTTGAGAAAATGTTTGATGGGTGGTGTATGTGAATGTCTGTGAGTGGGAAACACCTTTCTAATAATTGTAGTTATCATAGGGTGTTCCCAGATATGAGTAAAAACTAGGATTAATGGGCTGTGCGTGTGCATAATAAAATCCAGAAGCCGGATCCGGCGCTACTCAGTCAAGGAAGCCGGTGTTCACCAATTTCTCCAAAAAGAACTTTACATCTCCCAACTCTGAGTCCTTGATTCCAAGCGATTTCAACATGCCAAGATCTCCGTTCTCCACAGCCATGAAAACAGAACGCAAGTGCTCCAAATCAGATCTGCAAAAAGTAAAAATAAATAGTATTTTCATATAGCTTATACATGAACCTATTGCGATGGGTTAAAAAAAAACTTAATGGTTTTGTGCAAAGGTATGTAACAGGCAGAAGAAAACATCTCCGACCACATAAAGTATATGTATTCTTGATCAGCATCAACAGTCGAGTCGATATAGTCGAGTCGATATGAACACATCGAGCTCAGAGACTATAGAAGCTAGAGACTCCAAATTTGGAACTTAAAATCGCCTAATCCCTTGTACAAGTTTGCTTCAAAGTTTTGATAACTCTTACTGTTTCCGATATACACATGTGATCGATAACAACAAAATCTAATGTTTCAAATACTTTGTGACGGCATTTGATACGAAACAATGACAATCTGTGAAAAATCTTTTTTATTTAAATCACACACACACAGACTTGCAAATACTGACTGTACGCGTTAAGTATAGGGCTCAGGGTATCGTCTAGTCGGGATTTATCGACTAAAACCCTCTTACTTGTTTATTTCATGAAAGGGTAAAATAGTTTTATGCAAATGTAATTTAACAAGCAGAATAAAGCTTCTCTGACTGCATAAACGATATATGTTCTTGATAAACATGAACAGTTGATATCTCGGATAATATAAGAAATAAGGAGATTTTGAATATAAGTTCGTGTATACCACGCGCAAGTTTAACATTAACTCTTTTTGAGATTCTGATACACATATGTTATCGATAACAAACCAACACTTGAATTTATAAACTTTGAATTTCTGTACATATTTAAAAAAATTGCTTTTAAGACTGGAAATATCAATTATTAAAATTTGGTTGTTGCACAGTTGCGAATTAGTGAAGGCCTTTTCTGTTTAAGCGTAAGGGGTTATCTCCCAGGGGGTAGCTCCTTGTCGAGCTGTTTTGACTAGGGCCTTTTTACTGTTTTCTTAGTAAATTTATCTTACATTTAACTTTTCGTTGCCTTTTTGTACCCTGAACCCATTAAAAATGGGAAAAAGGGTATAATGGTTTTGTGCAAAAGTATGTAACAGGCAGAAGGCAGCATCTCCGACCACATAAAGTATATATATTCTTGATCAGCATCAACAGCCGAATCGATATAGCCATGTCCGTCTGTCCATCCCTATGTACGAACGCGTCGATCTCAGAGACTATAGAAGCTAGAGAATCCAGATTTGGAACATAAGCTCGCCTAGTCCCTAGGCAGTACAAGTTTTCGAATTTCGATAACTCATCCCATTTCCGAAATACACATGTGATGTGATCGATAACAACAAAATCTTGAATTTGGAAAACTTATAGATGACATTCGAATAAATAAACAAAATAATGACAATCTGTAAAAATTTTATTAAAATCGATTGAGAAACACCGGAGATGTGGAACATTGAAGTTGAGTATGACACACACACAAATTCTTGGAAGCACTGACTATACGCGTTAAGTATAGTGTTCAGGCTATCGTTTAGTTGGGATTTCTCGACTAGAGCCATCTTACTTGTTTTATTGTTTTTGTTTTTTTTGACCTTATAACCATTATGTGTTGAGTGTTTTTACATCACATCAAATGTCTTATACTCATTAAAATTAGAGAGTTGAAAATAATTTTGTGGTAGTGTTATTATGGGTCTCATCGTAAATCATTAAACCGGAAAAAGGGTAAATTAGTTTTATGCAAATGTATCTACAACAAATTTTATTACGTTACATTAACCCGTTTATTGGTTTTGTTTCACTCCCAACTTGACTCAAAAGTTCCTTAAGAAACTAATATTCATACATTTTCGAATATTACTGTGGTAAGGTACAAAACATTAACTTTGCTTATTTTATCCCTGCAGGCGCTGTTTGTACTCAGTCATTCTTGTTTTTGTTAATAGAAAAAAACAAACTTCATTATGACCATGAACTTAAAGAACAACATTGCAAACTCACATACTGTGAACATAAAAACAATTTGCGTGCTTGCGAGTCTCAAAACCATCACCATCTCCTGCACCCTTCCCCTTAAAAGTGCTCAAGTAGGCAAACCAAACTTTCTGTGTGGCTTTTCGGTACGCTTGTACGATTAAATGCGTTGATGAAATTTTGATAAAGTGCCAGCGATGACAGATAAAGCCTCCAAAGGTCTCCCTCTGGCAGGGTCGAGGGTTGTTTTTTGGCTAGTTTAACAGGTTGTCGGTCGGTCGGTGCTCTTTATGTGTCTAGCCTGCCCACAAAAACCTACACTCTGTGTGCGACTGTCATATTTGGGAAATTTCATTGCTGTTTCCATTGCCTTTGCCATTACCATTGCCATTTTGTGGTCAGTTTTTGTTGTCTTAATTTAATGAAAACTCACTTTAATGCTTTGTACCTTGCGTACGCATTTGCCAACATGCTTAAAAAGTTGATTTTCTTTTTTTTTTAATTATTTTTTGCCATTTTTACGGTTTTGTTTTATTTTAGACCATGTTACCATAAAAATAAAGAGGGGAAAAATATTTTTTATAACCATGTTACAGACCATCGAGGGCGTACTTTACCCCTCAAAAATTATCTGTATGGGTATATTCCTATTTCTAATAGATACTGCAAAATACTAGAAATTTTTGTGCCTATAGTTCTTCAAGACTTTTATTCTAAAAACGCTAACCATAATCCTTTTCGGAACTTATATTCAATATATAACGATCTTTCCAATTAATACATAGTGCCACTCCTACTTGCTCGCTTAAAAACTCTAGCCTGCAAAGCTTAGTCACCTTGTAGAACTAGGCAAGTGAGCTCTGTTTCCAGGGTAAGTTTTTCTTTATACTTTTTTTTCATCCAAGAACTGATTTATCACTTTTTGGAATGAAATAAAAAATACACAAAAAAATCATGCAATGATTTTTCTTAAAGAAAATAAATTAAATAACTGAAACATAAACTTAACTACATTTTAAGGATAAACCTAACCTTCTCTCTGGCCCAATTCAACGTACCAAATATTATTATAACCTTTTTGACAATTTTTGGCTGTACGAGGTATAGTATATATAAAGCTTTTTTTCAACCGCACAAAAGAAATATTCAAATAAGCAACGGACACAGACAAAAAGCAAACACGGAAAAGGGTAAGTATACGATATTTTAAAATTTTCATGACTTGTTTGTGGCTCATGTGCGCAGAGGACATTCGCATAATTTAGAAGAAACACCAAGGACACTGTTGGATGTTGCACAACAACAACAGTTGGACGATGAAAAAGTGTAGTGAAGCGGACGTAAAAAGCTCGTACATAACCACAATGAAAGGGGAAAATGTTACTTAAACAAATAGCTTTCAGGTTTTGATAAGTTTATTTAAGAGCTTACATTATTTTCAGTATTCTTTTTTAGCTCTTTCTCCTTGAGGCCATAATTTAAAAATGTTCTTCATTAACATAAAGTCTCGGCAAACAAACGGATAGATATGTGGTAGTGCTTTGAAAAAAACTATGAACTATTACGATTTAAGTTGCATATCTCTTACCTCATTAGATGCAATGCAGCGCCAAAGTCCTCAATCGTTTGCGATTCACTCAAAGCGATGGCCACCTTCTCTACTCCGCCCAGCGGGGAGAGGGCATCACGTGCCTTGCTGCCAAAAAGTTTCTCCAGGTAATTGGGTCCATGTGAGGCGATTAAGCTTTGCAAAAACGATGCAGTCTCCTCGACCGGTGGACGCTTAGCTGCGAATACAACGAGAGCACCAAATAAACTTTTAAAAATTGCTTCTAATTAAGCTCGAACGCGTGTTGGATTTTAATTGGCAACAGTATCCTCATATCTCACAATATCAGAGCCTAAACCAACGAGTGGCTTTAAGCCCCTGGCATCCTTTGTAGTTGGTCAACAAACTTAAATGTGTTGATAACTGTCCAAATAATAAGTAATTCTAAAATACTAACTGACTCAAAAAACGGAATTTTGTACAAGTTGCAGTAACAAACAATTTATTAAATGCAATTCGTTATATAATAGTATGTTCAGGTACTTGCTCAAATGGTGCAATCACAATACAACCAAACTAAGCTATTTTTATACCCTGATCCCATTAAAAATGGGAAAAAAGGGTATAATGAATTTGTGCAAAAGTATGTAACAGGCAGAAGGAAGCATCTCCGACCCCATAAAGTATATATATTCTTGATCAGCATCAACAGTCGAGTCGATATAGCCATGTCCGTCTGTCCGTCTGTATGTATGAACGCGTCGATCCTAGAGACTATAAGAGCTAGAGACTCCAGATTTGGAACTTAAGCTCGCCTAATCTCTAGGCAGTACAAGTTTGTTTTCGATTTCCGATAACTCATCCCGTTTCCGATATACACATGGGATCGATAACAATAAAATCTTTAATTTTAGATGGAATTATTAATCAAAATAATAACAATCTGTGAAATTTTTATTAAAATCGGTTGAGAAACACCGGAGATATGGAACCTTGAAGTTGAGTATGCAGTATGCAGTATGTTCGTACACACACGCACATACATACTTGCAAGCACTGACTGTACGCGTAAAGTATAGGGATCAGGGTATCGTCTAGTCGGGACTTATCGACTAGAGCCTTCTTACTTGTTAAACCCTGAACCCATCAAAAAAGGGTTAAAAGAGTATATTTTCGATAATTCCTACTGTTTTCGATATACAAATGTGATCGATAACAGCAAAGTCTTGAATCTGTGAAATTTTTATTGAAATCAGTTGAGAAACAACGGAGATATGGAGCTTTAAAGTTAAGTAAATTATGCAGTATGCGCGTACACACACACACACACACACACATTCACTGACTGTACGCGTTATTTCTAGGGTTCAGGATTTCTGAATTAGAGCCTGCTTACTTGTTAAGTTCTACACGTTAAACCAATGATTTACAAACGCAAAAGTTTAACAAATTGCTTTAAATTGGTCAGCCGATGCATGGACGAATATTTTAATGACAGATGATACGCATACACATAGTCTGCAGAATAAACAAAATATCCATATTCTGTTGGCATACTCGTTAAAGTAAATTGAAATGTGTGCGAAACCTAAAAGGTGAATAACGCCATTGTCATACGCTTTGGAATTTTATAGCTCTTTAATTTCGGTTCTAGGTCAGTCAGTCAGTAAGAGAGTGAGTGAGTTAAAGAGTAAGTCAATTCGGTTACATCGCTTGATGGTGTGTTTAACCCGCTGGCTGCACTTTTCGCCCTTTGTTAACATTCCCTACGTACATATGCTGGCTGCCTGTTGTTAGCATTTTTAATGGTTGCAAGGACACGTCGGTCGATGGGTGGGTGTGTGGGTGTTTGTGTGTGTTAGTCTGTATGTGAGTTGATTCAGTTACTGACTGTATTAGTTATGCAAATGGCGCAGTTAAACAATTTTTTCTTTTGTCATATTTTTTTTTTTTATTATTTGTTTTGTTCATTCTTTTTTGTTGCTTTGTTGTGCTGTTAGCCGTCTAGGTCGTAAGGGAGCTCCTGTGCATGTATGTTAAGGATATTTCGCCAGGGACCGCAGTTTCGCATACATCGACCTCTTTTTGTGTGTGTGTGTGTCGTTTAGTTCGCCTTTAACTTCTTACATATTCAAGCGATGTATATCAGCAGTTTAGATAAACTTACGTTACATTTGCAGGCCATTCTGGCCGCTAGCCTTTTAGCCCTCAGAGCACTTTGCTCACTTCATGGAAACCCTCCAATGTACATTTTGTTATTTTTTTTCGCTTTTCGATCAATTTTATGCAAAATTATGTTAATTTCCCAGGGGTATTCGAGTGCAGCGCATTAAAAGTTTTTATATTGTTATTGCAGTCACTTTTATTTTGTTTTTATTTTGGACTAAAGTTTTTGCCATTGAACATTTTGAACGGATTATATAACTAATAACAATTATATAAAAACTTATTACTTGTTTTTTTTTTTGCACAAAAGAATAAAACATTTCTGGCCCTTCTAAAGTATTCATTTTGATTACAAACTGTAGCAGATCTCTGCAACAGATGGCACAACAGTTCGATTTCCATCTCATCTGGGTGCCCGGTATCAAGGGTATCAAAAAGATAGGCTAGCAAGGACGTAAAAGAGAAGTAAACAGAGAAACAATACCAGAAATCTCTATCTTCATTTCATTTTCATTTTTCCTACTTGACCTTTCAGAGCCAGCAAATATTCACTTTAAGTAGATCCTTTATTCAGCCCTCTGGCTCGGACCACGAGCTCGTCACACACTCCGTATCCGGGTAGACGGATTTGTAGACGTAGTCCGCTGCAGCATTTCGACGAGCCTGTAATTGGTCTATGTGAACAAGGGTACCATCCTCTCGCTACCTAACCTAACCTTACCTAACCTAACCTTACCTAAACATAATATTAATTCTTCATTGACATCAGTCAAAAGAGGCAGGTTTGTCTGTCTTTCGGGTGGGCGGAACTCAGAGACTTATAGAGCTAGTTACTTTAAAATTGACAAATTAATAAATTGGCTGTCTATGTTATTTTCGATTTTATTGATTTCGCCTTCGTTTGACTTAATATTGAGCACATTGATAAAAGAAACACAGATCAAAATCGCATATTCGCAATGAATGCAAGTGCAATTTGGTATGGCTACGGTTAAGAGTATCTTCGGGTCAGAATCATATATACTGGTTTTTATGTTAAATTCAATTGTCTAAGTACTCGAATTTCAAATATGTTTTTTTTAAGCAGCCTTCGCTGTTCTACACGTAGTTACTAGCTACAACTTAATTAAATTCGTTCATTGAAAAGTGATTTTAAAAGCCTCTTCAATATTCGGGCCCGCTAGTCATTGACTAAGTTGATCATTTTTGAGCCACCACGAAATGCGGCAGCGCACTAATTGAAATTCATTAATAAGCACTTTGTACACCACCCGACAATGAGAAAAGCTAGCCTTAACGAACACTACTCTACGCTTCCTTAAATTTCAGCAACAATTGGCTGAATTGGTTGAAAACATTTCCAGTGTGTTAAAGCAAGTGAAACAGGAAACTGGCGCCACTTGAACTTGAGCCACAAGAGAGGAACAACTTGTTGGGAGCGCATAGTTTATCAAAGATATTTCAGCCTGCTGCTATATTAAACTTAGACAAAAGCCGACACTTCCATAAATGATTTCATCGTGTCGAAAAATAGTTTTTTCCTCGGATTTTTTTTTCATAACAATGGCACACGGAATATTTTTTCCACGATGCGCTCGTCTTTACTCTGTGGCCTCTGGGCGTTTCCAAGTAACAGAACAGTCAAGAAAAGGCCAAAGGACACAATGAACGAAATAAGAGGAAAGCGGCTGCCCCGCCTAATGTTGTCTTCTAGGTTTCAGTCAAGTGAATTGAGGCAATTAGTGGCAACAATTTGCTATTTTCTTAAAGTTTCGTATAACGCTGTTTGTTTGCATTGCAATCGCAGCGCCCACTTCACAAATTGTGTTACACAAATTAATCATTGTTTATTTATGTCCACAGTGCGTGACTTTAAATTTATCTTTACTGACTCCGACTAGTTTAACTGCTAGCGGAAATATTTTAATGACCTAGCGACAAAATAAACATATATCTCGCAAAAATGTGTTTAATATTTATTACGAAGCAATAAAGACAAAGTTAATTACTTTTCCTTTAATTGCCATGCAATTTATTTAATTACTTTGCTAATTGTATGCCATTGTTCAACTAAAGGACATAAACCTCGTTTAGTATAAACAGAAAATACATGGGAATATTAATTGTTAACCCCCATTAAAAATGGAGCTAATAACAAAGTTCAATGTCTTCGTAAAAACATTTGTTTTATAGTTTCCTTAAAAACATTTCTTTTACAGTTAAAGTTGTAACAATATTTCTAATAATCCAAATCCAAAAACAGTTCTCGTTTTACATATGTAAGTTGAGTACATTCTTTTCACATCGAACAAAAAGTTAGATTAAATGATTTAGTTCAATTTGTTGTGATAAATTATAAGCTTCACTTTTAAGCTTGTAGTGAACTAAGATATATCCACCGGACCGGATACAATCTTGATTGTCCTGTCTAATAGTTTGAATTTAAAACAATATAGGGGGATAAGCACGCAAGACAGCTTTATGTCATTGCGCACAGCAGGAATGGCATATATATTAAACAAACTTTGTATAAAATCAGCATGGCGTACATGCGAACATTCGAATTGAAAGTTCAAAGAAAAATCAATGTTAATGGCACCAAATGACCGGCTAACAGGAGTAAAGCAACAGGACAACATCCGCCCAAATGAGAAATTCAAGAATTGTTGCTTATTTTGGCTTATCCCTGCAGTTTATTCCAGGCGGAAGTACTCACAAGGGAGGCAGGGAGAAGCGGAAGCAGCATAATACACAGTGCGCAACAAAACCATTCGTGGATAGCTAAGTGGCGATAAAATCCTTGCATCCTCCAAAATGTGTCCTGCCAAACAGAGTGGTGCTAGACAACCTAAGCACTTCAAAGTATGTGTCTACAGCTTCCTATTGAGCAATAAAACTAACGACATTGTCTTGCTGACAAAAAAGTAAACGTGTAGGTATAAAAAAGTGGGTGCATTAACATATATATATATATATACATTGGCACTTAAACATAGAACTATGTAAGCTTTTGGACGACAGCAAAGCTAAATTCAATTGTGAAATCAACATCGTTGCCAGAAATATAAAACCCTTTCACAGCGAGCTCTTATTTTTATGTTTTGTAACCACTTTCAATTAATGTAAGATAAAATAAGACAATTAACTTAAAAGGCTAGGGCAAGGAAATAAAATTAATGGCTTTAAATATAGTCATTTTAATAATTTCATAATCTCACTATATAAACAACTGTTTTTTAGATTGACAGGATAAAAGTACTTGGTATACAAATTTCTACTGTTTTTGGATGGTTAATTTTTCAATTCCGCAAATCGACAAATTTAACAAATAACAAGTAAGAAGGCTCTAGTCGAGAAATCCCAACTAGACGATACCCTGAACACTATACTTTACGCGTACAGTCAGTGCTTGCATGCTTTAATATTCCATATCTCCGTTGTTTCTCATCCAATTTCCAAATTTCTCAGATTTTCATTATTTTTATCGAAAATCAAAAACAAACTTGTACTGCCTAGGGGTTAGGCGTGCTTAAGTTCCAAATCTGGAGTCTCTAGCTCTTATAGTCTCTGAGATCGACGCGCTTATACATACAGACAGACAGACAGACGAACGGACAGACAGACGGATAGACGGACATGGCTATATCGACTCGGTTGTTGATGCTGATCAAGAATAGTATACTTTACATATACACACACACACACATACAAAGATGCTTCCTTCTGTATTTACATACTTTTGTACAAAGCTATTATACCCTTTTACCAATTGTACAAATTAAAGGCATTTCTTTCACTATCATATATTAATGCAATAATGGAGCCAATACATTTGGGCTTAGTGAAAAATTCTTGTGCAAAACTTCATTAGAATTTTTAAATCAGAATGACCAGAAATCGGAAGCACTCTCTGCAGTATTCAATAGTTTTTCGAACACACCGAAGTTTTCTGTCAGTAAATGTCAAAGTTTTTTGACATGACCTATACGTTAAATTCTTGCCAGAAAATTGAAACGTGCACATGTCCGAGAAAATGGAAACTTTTTGATTTGTTGGCAAACTTCTCTGCTGTGTGGCTAATTTGATTAGATTTAAGTGAGCAGCAAGCCAAAAAGAGAAAGAAAGAAAAGTGCTGAAACTTGTCCACAAATCTTGAAAAGTGCAACGGCATGAAAAAGTTCATGCCAGTTGCTAGACTAGAGCCAAAATCCCTGCTGGCTACAAAAGTCAGTTTAGACTCTGACACGTTCAAAGACGATGTCTTTGACACGTCACATGAGGACACAGATGGATGAACGAATACCCAAATACCTAATTGTGAAATGGGCTTTAATTTCCAGCTAAAAGCTTGTTGGTAAAAGACTGCCAAGCCAGGAGTAAAATCTTCAGATATTCTGATGTTTCCCTTAATAAATTTGACTGGCAGCCACAAATCAAAATGGCACTTTAGCTTGGAAATGATTCTGCTGTTGAAACATCAATGGCCGTAACGAAATTATTTACGGCCCAACAGAGGGCAAACAGTTTGCATACAATTAAAGACAACTTCATCCTAACTGAGCGTATGCGTTTTTCACAGTTTCGACTTGCGTGTGTCCGTAAGAGCGAGCAGGGGAAACAATCTCCTCAACCCTGAGACTTACCCGCAGTGCATAGACGCATGTCCTCGTCGTAGCCATCGGAGCAATCGGGCGCACCATCGCATAAATATTGAATGGAAATGCAATTTCCATCGCCGGGGCACTTGAATGGCTCGTACGGATGGCAGGCATCTGTAAGAAAAGAGAAAAACGACACGCACCATAAGAAACTGTTTTAAATTTGTTATCGACATATCTAAATATCCGCGACAAAAGCTATATTTTTAAAGCCTTTAACAATTCAACTTTGGTGCAACATGTAGTTGCTTAACGCTTGAAGTAAAACAAACAGTTGAGTTTCTTAGAGCAATAATAAATTAAATTACATTTTAGTTTCACTAGATCTCAAGCCATCCAACTGAAACTGATATGTAGTCAAAGGTCGCTAGCCACAGTTCTGTTTTGTTTAACAAATTATTGTCAGCTTCGAAAAATGCGTCAATACTTATTTCTATTGCATTTAAATTTCTAATACAAGAAAAGACACATAGTTTAAGGAAGATTAAAGAATTTTTGTTCGTTATATATTTTTTTAATATAATATGATATTCATTACATTACAAATATTTGCAGTTAAGTCTTTGTTTTAATACATTTAATGGGAAGCGGCTAAAAACGGTTGTATTTGAATCGATTTTAAGCTTGTTAAGCGGATTTGTAACCCTTTTTAGGTTTTGTGTTTGCATTGTATTTTTCCAATGATTTACATTTGGTATTATTAGCAGAGTTGGTAGAATATTTATGTTTGTTAAACGTATGATATGTTTAACAGGTTTAAGCAATTGTCATGCAACAACGCTCAACTAAAGCTGAATTGAAATTTATTTATTCCTTCTTTTACTCATTTTGCAAGCTTGAACAAATGCAAGTGAAGTCAACAAATTTGAGTTGCATATCAATAGGTATTCACCTTAAGCTTAAATAAATTATTGCATTTCTTTTGTATAGAATTTTTTACTCCTTTCTTTTTTAGCCCTGTGCAACAGTTTATTGGCATCGAACATAGGTTGCAAAAATTGGAAACGCACCTGCTTAGTTTATAGAGAATCAATAAACACATAAACACATCATCTAGCTTTAAGGTGCAGCAGATGGAGAACCCTATATTGTAAGTTAATAAAATGATATTTAACTTAAATTCGTTTTTTTTTCGATTGTTTGTTTCGCTACGAAACTTTTGTTGGGGTAAAAAGCAACAGTAAGCAATTTGTATGCAGTTTATGAAGTCAAAATGCCTTCATCAAAAACTAAAACCGTCTGTAAAAGTGCGGAATACTTAGAAAAGTTTAATAGAAATCTGTCAAGTGCCAAGTTATGGGGGAGTTAAAAGTTTTGCCTTGCGCATTTTGCTTAGTTTGAAAAACTTATAAATTTTATTTTAATTTAGTTATATAAAATTGTATTAGATTTATGCTCACATACTGTGACTCGACTTTGAGTTGGGCTAATCTAAGCTCATAACTTCTAAGCCAGCATTTTTGAAAGAAAAACCGCACAAAGCCGTAAAGTAAATTCATGAAACCGCAGTAACTGGATGTCGAAAAGTAAACCTCTTTTGTAAAGTTGCTCTGTTTTGTTGTTGGTCTCATATTAAATGCTGACAAATGAACAAATATAAATACATAAGCCAGATGCCACCACCCAAACAGAACACAACACAAAACATGAGACGAAAACAGAGCTTAACACAAAATGTCGGTGGAAGTGAAAATTGCCCCTAAAAACCATGGCAAGCTTTACGCCCAGGCCCGTGCATTAGAGAGCGCCACGTGCCTGCCAAACCAATTTACCGTGCAAACCAATTTACACTGCTAAGGAGAAAAAAAATGTCTGCCGGATATTTACAGTCACAGCACAAAAGCAACAGCAGGCCCTTAAAAAAAAAAAAAACGAGAACGAAAACAAAAATATGCCAAAATTAAAACACGAAATTTTTGAGCACAAATAACAACAAAAACAACGAGAACAACAATAAATTCAATTAACTTGTCCCTTGTTTGGGTTTCATTTTGATTTCATTTTCCCCTCGAGAATTCAAACAATGGCGATACACAAAAACAAAAAATCAAAAAAATATAATGATTGTTGCCTATGCATTAACACCAAAGGCTCATTTAAGGGGATTTTATGAACAGTGCTAATTAGTGATGGGCAAAATAAACAGTTCTAAAAAAAATTTAAGAATTCATTAATTGCGTTGATTGTCTGTTAATGGATTTTATATGTTTGTCTTGTCTTTGCTTTTGTGCTTTCAATATAATTGTACTTTTATTGTTTTAATCAATTTTGGTGGTGCTTTTTTGTTCTTTTTATAAGCTGACTGTTCAGAATATAAGTTGATCGGCAACGTGTATGTTATCTAGTTATACATGCTATATATATGTTAAAGATCAAACAAGTATGATCATAAGATGCAACTCAGTTCACACTCTATCGAACTGAGAGCAAACTGCCTTCGTGCAGATGTATGCATATTCAGTCACACTTTGCACACCACATAAAGTGGTTCGTTTAAATACACCAAATTAAATACCTATACTGACAATCAAAGTTTTAGATCTTAAATGATGTTAATTATAAGGTGAATTACTGACAAACTTATTCAAAGATTCGGCAGCGCCCACCTTCTACCACCCTCGCCCTCCTTTTGCAACCAAACTCTTTACTAACGTTTTGTAGATAGTATTTTACTAATACACGAGTATGACAGAGTCGAACCATCACTTTGAACCCATTTAAAATGGGTAAAAAGGGTATAATAGTTGTGTGCAAAAGTATGTAACAGGCAGAAAGAAGCATCTCCGAAATCATATCAGTCCGTCCGTCTGTCTGTTTGTCTGTGTCTGTATGTATGTATTATAACGTGCACAACACTGCTACCTAGGCTATTCCCTGTCTACTATACGGCTCCGGCCGTGCTCAGGGCAATTGGGGTGGGGTCTTTGGAATAGCCATATTTCTGACACGCTTCACAATAACAAAAGTCGAAGACAGCTCGGGATTTGGGAGGACCAAAGTCGAATGGGTTAAAGACATGTAGAAGGTGAAGAACTTGGTGATTCTGTTCTTCTTTTTTACCCGCCCTACCTGTAGGATCTAATTCTGGGATCCTACCCTATAACGGTTAGTGCGTGTGAAATACGTAGGTGCCCATATTAAATGATTTTATTTTATATTATTCAACATTCTGATTAACTTTAAAATTTTTCTTCTGATGCCTTCATGGCGGCTTAATATTAAATTCATTTTGGTGTTCTTATCTTTCTAATGTGCTCTATATTATTTTGATACCCTGATCCCATTAGAAATGGGAAAAAGGTATAATGGTTTTGTGCAAAAGTATGTAACAGGCAGAAGGAAGCATTTCCGACCCCATAAAGTATATATATTCTAGCCATGTCGGTCTGTCCGTCTGTCCGTATGTATGAACGCGTCGATCTCAGAGACTATAAGAGCTAGAGACTCCAGATTTGGAACTTAAGCTCGCCTGATCCCTAGGCATTACAAGTTTGTTTTCGATTTTCGAAAACTCATCCCGTTTCTGATATACACATGGGATCGATAACAACTAAATCTTGAATTTTGAAAACTTTGAGATAGCATTTGAAATATTAAACAAAATAATGACAATCTGTGCAATTTTTATTAAAATCGGTTAAGAAACACCGGAGACATGGGACATTGAAGTTTTCTATGCAGTATGTAGTATGCACGTACACACATACACACATACTTGCAAGCACTGACTGTACGCGTAAAGTAAAGGGATCAGGGTATCGTCTAGTCGGGATTTCTTGATTAGAGCCTTCTTACTTGTTTTGAAATTAATTTACCTTTCTGTTGGTTTCTTTTCAATATATTTTATTGATTGTTTTTAAATTGAAAATGAATTTACCATAGTTATAAAGGTTTTCTAAAATGGCAATATACTTTTATTAAACAACTTGTGCTGACTAACAACATCAAGAAATTCAATTTATAAAATAGGTCGAAATTGAAATTATTGAATACATTTATGTTAATACACTTAAAAGTATGTATATTAATTTTGTCATGAAAAAGAAAGAATATCGAGCTAAAGCGCAGCTCAAGGTTATCTTTTTGTTGTTATATCATTTGTCAAAATCAGGAAGATTATCATATAGCTGCCATACAAATGAAATACCTTTAGAAAGATTTCACAATGAAAAATTCAAGTAGGTTTTTAAGTGTATTTAATAATCGACCTACCGAATACAGCCTCCTTACTTGAATTGGTTTTTATTCCATTTTGGCAACCAATTAATTTGTGGAATTTGTGTGAAAGTTTATTGGAGGTCGAAAAGGGGTTAAGGTAAATTGGCCTTTGAACTTACTTCCTCAGCTGTGCAATGAAAAATAAATTGGTACGTGCTTCAATGGCTTACAAACATTGACCCTTGAAAATTGATAGGAAATTAACAATAAATATCTTTACCAGAAAATACCTTAAAGTTATATAATAATTTTTCAATTACACTGCCCTGACAATACATAAATTACTGGCCGATAAATTGAATCTCAGCAGTTCCCATTAAGCACATGAGAATATTATAACGTAAATAATAATAAGCAGCAGAAGACAGTGAAGCGAAATCAATTGTTGGGCGATTGAATGATGTCCCTTAAGAAAATAAAAATACCAACAGAAAAGTGCAACTAGAATGCTGCACAAAATGTACAAATACAACAAGTACAACGACACACAAATACTGTCTACACAAGTCATTTATACCTTGAACCCTAGAGCTTTAATGTACGGTCATGCCTGCACTTCTTCCATACCTTCCGTGTTTCTCAACCGATTTAAATACAAATTTCTCGGATTTCCAAGATTTTATTGTTTTCTTCTCCATAAGCATATCAAAAACGGGAAGAGTTATCAATAATTTGAGACAAACTTGTACTGCCTAGGGATTAATTTTAAGCGAGCATAGATTCCAAATCTGGAGTGTTGAAATATTAATTTGCATTATATTCGATAGTATGTAAGCGATTATATTATCGATCTGGCAACACCGCTCGAAAGAAATGATTTCTCTCTCTCTCTCTCTTTGTTAGTTTGTAGTTACACATACTTATTTTTGTACTGCCATTCAGTACGGAAATTTATTGAAATAAATACGTTACCTTCGATTGCGATTTTAAACTCCAACATGGAGTCTCTTGCTCTTAAAGTCACTGAAATCAACGCGTTAATAAAAACAGACAACCGCACAAACGAAAATGGCTTTATCGACTCTGCTGCTGATTCTGATCAAGAATATATACATATACTTTATGGAGTCGGAGATGCTTCCTTCTGCCTGTTACATACTTTTGCACAAAACCATTTAAAAGCTATTTTCAATAAGTTCAGGGTATAAGAACGCACATATAACGATTGGACAGGTTGACAGTAAGTGAAAACCTGTCGAGGCAAAACCCCTTTAACCATTTTGGCCAACACTTTTTGACCTTTTGTTCAAGTCGGTGGCTGCTTACAGTTAAGCTGCGGTTTTCTTTCGCACCACTTAATCAATAAACCAAATATCCTTCACTTGGCTTCTGTTTTGTGCAAGTCACAAACACAAACTTGTTTACTAGATCCAGCAAGTGAGCACTGTGATTTATGGGTTTGGTCCCTGCTCTCTGGGCTTATCAATTAACTCAGACCTCTGTGCACATAAATTCCAATTGTTCCAACATCAAATAATAATGAATAACTCGCAGCGACTTACAAAGTGTTCTATTTTTTGGATGGATTTTCCGAAATTTACGCACACAATGACAGTGCAAATAAATTAAGCATTAAGCATTCTTTATGCGCCATTTTCATGTTTTAGAAGTTCAAAGACCATTGTTATCAAGTCCCCGACAGGCATGAAATTATGGACATTGTCGGTTGGTTTTGGCGCTCATGCATATAATTTGCAAGCTTAGCTAGTGTTAAGTGACTTTTGGTTCTCATGAAAATTTATTAGAGTCATGCAAATTTATAAGAGTTAAACTAGTTAAGACCGCAGCTTTGTAAAACTAATGAACGATGAATATGCGAAAACCACCATTAATGTTAATTCAAAACTTTGTGTACACTTTTATTGTGTTGCTTTGCATATGCATTTGAATTCAACCCAATTAATTGTCTTTTTACTCGCTTAAAGATGGTTAAAAACAAACGACTAAACACAAGCAAGTTAAAAAGAAATTCTTGAACCTATTTAGATTATATTTTATCTACTTAACAAAACACCCAGAAATGTAATTTTATGATTTCTGTTTTTACCTGTTCCAACCACATCAACATTAAAAAATCAATGAATTTATTTTTGTACTTAAATGAAAGAAGTTAACACGATTTCAAGGGATATTTAGGCTTTGAGTGGTTTCTCATCAAAAGAGCCTTCACTAGAAAAATTTAACCCGCAACTCTATTTGTTTCGCAAAAATTCAGAATTGATGACAGTAAGGCAACAGCAAAACAGTAGACATTGTTAGCAATCCATTAAAAAACACAGAAGAAATGAAAACAAAAAATTAGAAAAGTTAATTTTGACCTCAGCCTGGAAGCGTTTGTTGTGCAACGTTTATGTACAGTGTTTGTTCTGCTAGAAAGGATTGTGAGAAACTATTGGGAATGGAATTTGAGACCAATCGGATGATTGTTCGTTCGTTATTGCCGAACATGTTTTCTATGCATTTGAGTGAAATTTTAACCGAACAAACTTCAGCTTTGCTTCAGATGGTAAATGCGTTCCACTTTTGTTGTTATTCTATTATATTATCATATTACCAACTTATGAACAATTCCGTGTTTTTTCTGTGTATGAATGTAGGAAAAACACTGCATAAGTTTGTTTCTCTAAATGCAGTATTTAATAGTGTGTTTGTTTAAAAGTACTGTTTAAAAGTGCAGTTCTTTCAAGTAGCAACAAGTGCGCACAAAAGTATGCAACATAAACATGAAGTTTTTCCGTATATGTGATGTATTCGTATGCTATCTTACCAAGGCCTGAACTCTGGGCCACAACGTAAACACACATATTTAAGTAGAAAAAGCACAAAAGAAACAAATTTGGTTGCGGTTCGCCTCGACACGAATTCATTTTCGTAGAAACCGAGTAAAAATTTACGCTAATGAAAATGGAGACCAGACTGAAGGTTTGTCTGTTGATATGACGGCCCCGCACATTATGAACGTTGCATATATGTGTCACAGACTATGAAGAAGCAAGTCGACACGCACCTGTGGCCACCTGTATCAGCTGTGTCATGATATCACGAATATTAAACATTGTATTGTGTGCGTATATACATTATTCTATGTATTGTCCAGCAACATATGAATAAAAGCAACAACAGCACTTTGCGCTAAACACTGCACGTAACAGGAAACAGCTATACGGAAGGAATAACATTATTTAGGAAGCTGTTACATTACATCTGGGGGGAAAGGATAAAGTGTTGACACATGAGGCGTATACGCAATATCTGTCTCACCTGCCTGCCAATTGCAGCTTACCTGACTCACGCAATTGACAAGGTGTGGCCTGCCTCCCTGCCAAGGCATTATTTGTAATATGTGCTTAAGGTACACAATGAGGGAAGCTTATCCTATGCCACATAAGTACACAAACAAGATCTGAAACTTGACTTGCATCAGTTTATGTGACAGAAATTGATATTATACACATGACTTATTCACGAAGTAAGCGGCAAGTGCTCGAATTGCTTTTGTGAAATGAGACCTGTATTTCTATATTAAATTGAATCTATTAATATTAAATTTGAAATATTTGAATTTGTATACTATTCGCTTATAATTTTAATAAAGATATCGCATCAAAGTGGTGGTTGTGGGGGGATGGGTAAGTACAAGCATGACTCATCGGTGAGAAAACAAACCCATTCTTTATCAAAGTGCTTAAGTTGTATTCTTGGAATTGCAAACAATACACTGGCACAACATGACGTATACGCAATATGAACTAAATAATTACACACACACTCGCACAGACACTCACACACCCATCAGCAAGCCAGCACACTAATGAAATTTGCTGTCCCTCGCTCGACCTTTCGGACACATTGTGTCCATTCGCATGTGTGTCGTTGTATTTGTTTTACCATGTTGTTGTCTTCGCTCGACTAGTTTGATTGCATATAACTAACTAATTGTTTTCCATATAAATTAGCACATTTGTATGCACTGGCACGTACTCGAAGACAATGCTGACGTAATTTATTATAGCACCCAGAGACATGAATCCTTTGCCATCACAAACCAGCAAAGTGAAACGAGAATTGGCATCGACCAAATGTAATGTGAACGATCCTTAAGATGTTTGTGAACGTTGTTCAAAGGTAACTGCTAAAATACATTATAGCCCGATTCCCCAAACTGAAAATTGTTTAGCTCTGTGTCAGAAACAACTTTACTTAGTTATGCGAAAAGTGTAGCTTAACGTATGTTTCTGACTTTTGTTCGCTTCTTCGCATTGCGTGGCTTAAGTTTCTCTAGCTGTCTTAGCTCACAGTCAGAGATCTCAATCATCTCTAACAAACTTATCGCTTGATTACCTTTTGGTATTGCTCGTTATTTAACAATTTATCATTTTACAGCTTCTTACGTAACGTTAACAATCATAATTAGATTTGCAACATGTTATCTCCATTGACATTAATGTACACGTTGGCTTAGTAAAAACATTTAGTGGGTTAAGTTACAAAACAAACATCTTTTTAACAGTTCTGATAAAAAGCCTCTTGGCATTTTATCCGATTAAAAAAAACATACCTTTCGTTATGAAACACACAAAATGATTATCAAATTCAATTAAGTTTAGTGCACACATGTGTGTGATATAAATTTCAATTTTCAACGAATTGATTTATTTCTGCATTCTTCTCTTTTTATACCCTGAACCCATTTAAATTGGGTAAACATGGTATAATGGTTTTGTGCAAAAGTATATAACAGGCAGAAGAAGGAAGCATCTCCGTCCCCATAAAGTATATATATTCTTGATCAGCATCAAAAGTCGATTCGATATAGACATGTCCGTCTGTCCGTCCGTCCGTCCGTCTGTCTGTATGTATGAACGCGTCGATCTCAGAGACTGTAAGAGCTAGAGACTCCAGATTTGGAACTTAAGCTCGCCTAATTCCTAGGCAGTACAAGTTTGTTTTCGAGATTCGATAACTCTTTCCGTTTCCGCTATACACATGGGATCGATAACAACAAAATCATAAATTTGCAAATCTTTGAGATGACATTTAAATTCAAATCAAAGTAATAAAAATCTGTGAAATTTTTGTTAAAATCGGTTTAAAAACACCGGAGATATGAAACATTGCGCGTACTCAGACACACACACACATACTTCCGCTGACTACGCGTTAAGTATAGAGTTCAGGGTATTGTCTAGTCGGGATTTCTCGACTAGAGCCTTCTTACTTGTTTGTCATTATCTGGTTTATATAACTTTAACTGAGTTGTATTTAGAAATAATTATATTTTGCTGATTAGTTGTTCAATTATAAATATGTCGCTTTGGAAATTGTTAAGCCATGGCATAAACGCTAATGGGAGCCGTATTTGTAAATTAGTTTCGTATATATTTAGATTTTGTTCCTTATATCTACAATCTTATGGAATATGTATCAAACACGCACAATTTGATAATCATAAATTTATTGCCTATTGTAAAAACTATTCCAGCAATTTGCTTACCAGCTCGTAAAAAAATGTGCGCAATAAAGATGCACCATAAATTTTACACTTTTATTGACACATAAAAACAGCATTCTCTAACGGAAATGTGATAGTGCTATACCAATGCCATTTAATACTCTTGAAAAAAGCATATTTCCCATTGAGAGATAAACTGTAAAGATGCAATCATAAATTACATTTTCTAATGGCTTTGCCGAATGTGTGCAAAAACAATGCATTTCGTTTCAGGTATCTCACAGAAAGAAGGCAACTGTTCAACGCATCAAATGGCATATAACAAAGGTAAAGATTTAAATAGTGCTGATCGTTACATGGACAGACATTTGACCGTATCCTAAAGATTTTAAGCATGTCTTGTCAAAAAATATTGTCCGTAAATATTCGAAAGCTAGTCTTTAAATGCAAGTGTGTATAAGTCCTGCCTGAAATTTGTAATATACCCCAAGCAATTCAAGTTGATGGATATTTTGCCAGGTTTTAGTGGAACTTTATTTTAACACATGCAATTTGTCGGAGGGAAATTGACCGGAAATGCACACATCGTAAAGGTGTAAGGCAAATTTCTGCTTGCTTGCCATGCATGATTTAAAAAATGCAAAAACAATCTTCGACATGAAATTCTTAAAGCAATTGAAGATGAATAAAGGCTGTGTTGAGGTTCTCAAGTGAAATTTAAAATCAATAATAAAAGAGCATGGTAAACATGTTTGTTAATTGAGCTTAAAATTTTCATTTCCGGACTAAATTGAAATAAATGGAAATGTTTGAAACATTTTAATTAAATAAATCCAATTGTTCACCGAACTCTGAACAAAAAGCACAAAAAGTGTCAAGCAAAAACAGTTGAACGAATTTCCAAAAATAGGTTGTGCCACTTGCACCCAAACCGCAATTTTGTTCGCTTCTTGTTTTTGGTTTTTGGTTTTTTAAGCTCTTTTTTGTTGTTGCCGCTTAACATGCAACATTGAAAACAATGTCATTAAAGTAAAACAAGTGAATAAAAGCAAACATTCGTCTGTCTGCGTGTCAGCGTATGTCTGCCTCGTCCTTCATTTTGGGCCACAAAACTCCCCAAAAATATATATACACAAAATTGCTCAACGACCATGTGTCAGTCAGACTGTAATCATACAAACTGCCACCGCCATTCACAATTCACATGTTCATTGTCTCGTTGGGTTTTGCCTGGCTGGTTGGAATCGAGAAATCGACATTTGCTAACAATGGGCATCCTACATGACATGATAAAATACAGACATACACATACGTGTATATATACATAGTTTGTGCAGTCAAAGTTCGCATTAGTCGCTGTTCAGAATTTGGTAATTTTATAACCAAATGCTTGGCTAGAAACACAAACACAAACACAAATCGAGTTTTGTTTGCGCAGCAACAACTATTATTATGGAATGGAAAACTCAAGAGCATTATTTTCACATGATAGCCATCGCAATACGATTGTGTTTTCTTGTTTGTCTTACATTTTCCGAATAGCAGGAAAATAACATATTCATTTTGTCGTCACAAGAATTCCCATTTTGTAATAACGAATGTAAATTCATATGTAAATATTAAATAGCTTTACTATCTAACATATAAGCTAAACATTTCAATTTAAATATGCAATTTTTCTTTTTTTGACTATAAAACACGTAAACACAAAAATGACACAAACAAAAAACTTAATGGCTTTTACCAATTCATAAATACAAAGTCGAGTTTAATTTTAGAAAACAAAATGTGCTTGTTCAGGTAAATTTTTCAAATAGAATGTATAAATTAATGTCACATTTAATAAATTTTATTCACAAATGAAAGGATTGTGTTTTAATACGCGGATTCGTTCCGGATCATTTTATTTTTATGACAATTATTATTAGCCGAAGCTTAAGGGTAACAGGAAGCTCCAATTCTAAAACGGAAGTGAGTGGAACACGCTTAAGTTAAAGAAAGGACTGTTCTTATATCGATATACGATATAATAACGATATCTTTAAATCATTCCTTGTGAGCTGACTTCTGCCACAAAAACATCATTCAGTCAAGTGTAGAATTTAATAATGTTAACATTAGTTAACTTATAAAAGGGTGCACACAACGTGTTTTTTGTTTTTATTTTTTACAATATTCTGTTTGTGCGTGTAGCTAGTGACAAAACGCATTTATTATGTTGTTTACTTTGAGTCGCGATCTTCAAAAACAGTTTAAGGCTGAGTCAGAGCTAAAGGTGCGCACACATACACAGGCAGTAATGCACGTAAAGTGATGAGTTAAATATTGTGTCTCCAGCACCGCAATAAAAGGCGACAATATCACTCGGCTGCAGCAGCATCGGTCAACATACTCAACATATTTAAAACGGCGACTGTTGTTTTAACCAAATATCATCCATTTTCGGAATTATTTTTTTACTGCTGCAACATTTTTTTTTCGAAAATGAATAGCATGCAAAAGCAGAAGCAACAAGTAAGAAGGCTCTATTTAAACAGAGCTTTCAAAGTTAATGAAGTTTAAGAAGGACTTAAACATATTTTCTTATCTATACAGATAGATTTGTATATATAAAATTATATTTATTTCAATATAACACACAATTAATATTAAACAAGTAAGAAGGCTCTAGTCGAGAAATCGCGACTAGACGATACCCTGATCCCTATACTTTACGCGCACAGTCAGTGTTTGCAAGTATGTATGTATGTACGCACACACTGCATACTGCATACACAACTTCAATGTCCCATATCTCCGTTGTTTCTTAACCGATTTTAATCAAAATTTCACAGATTGTCATTATTTTGGTTAATATTTCAAATGTCATCTCAAAGTTTTCAAAATTCAAGATTTTGTTGTTATCGATCCCATGTGTATATCGAAAACGGGATGAGTTATCGAAAATCGAAAACAAACTTGTACTGCCTAGGGGTTAGGCGAGCTTAAGTTCGAAATCTGGAGTCTCTAGCTCTCATAGTTTCTAAGATCGACGCGTTCATACATACGGACGGACGGACGGACGGACAGACGGACATACTTTTGCACAAAACCATTACACCCTTTTTTCCTATTTTTAATGGGATCAGGGTATAAAAAAAATCGATTGTTTTTAATTGACAACTCTTTTCCCCCGCAAGCTGAAGTAGCCATTTTGTTTTTTTTGGTCTTGAATAAACTAAATAATCTCAAAATCATAAAAGTCACAAAAAAATGGCAGATAGGGTATTACACTTAAGCGGGCGTCACATGTCGACTGACCCTTTGCTAAACCTCTAACAATAAAGTCATGTTAATGGGCTCGTTCAAAAATGGCGTGGTTTGTTTGCAATGCAATGACAACAACTTTTCACCCACTTACACATGCAACAAAATCGTGACACACACAATTAAGTATATGCCCCCTGAAGCGACTGTTGTGAAGGTCACGCTAAATTGGAATCTAATGTGTGGACACCTGATTAAGAATGGCAGGCAAAGCGAAAACTAAAAAAAGAGAAAGAGATAGAATGAGAGAGAGAGAGAGAGAGATAGAGAGAGAGAAAAAACGTTGATTATAAAGTTGTGGTAGTGAGTGTCAATGTTGCAGGATGAAAGTATAAGGAAGTCATCAAATTTGTGGAATTTCCGTTTCCTGCTTTTAGTACAGTGTCATGTTTGTGTTTATTTTGTTGCTTGTCATAAAAACAAAAACAAAAAAATACCTTAAAAAAACGTGATCCATTTTATGACATTCTGTTTGTTAAAGAGTTACTAACTGCGGACTTTAATTTCACAAAAAAGAACATTAATTTTCTCGTTTACACGTTGACAGAAAGAGAGAGGGAGGGAGATAGTTACTTTTTTACTTTATTAACTTGTTAATCTTGATCGAGGTATTTACTAAGCACTCTAAACAGCTTTTAGATGTCATTTGTTTTCTATACTATCCCTTTGATCCCTTTCATTTCTATAGGTCGCTAGACACACTTTAAACAAACTAAATTGGGCGTTAACAAATATTCCATTCTAAGTAAGATATATGCCACCGTATTAAGCTAGCAGTTAGCTAGCATTTAATATGCAAATGTCAACGCAATTTGTGACTGAAGCGACAAGTATCCAAGGTCTCAGTGACACATTTGTTGGCCAAGTTAATTGCCAACTGCTGCTGCTTCACCAACGTCACTAACGGAATATATATGACCTTGCACTTGTCCTCGACCACATTGCAGCGTAAGAGAAATGTTCAAATAATTACCACTCGAGCTGTTGTCGCGCTGAATATGAAAAATAAGCTCAGACCGCGACATAGCCATAGACGTGCAAAAATAATAAATGCTTGGGGCACTTGGGGAATGAGACCAAGGTATACGAATGGCAAGACGCATTAAGGCAACGGATGCCCAGGCATGTCCGTGTATGCCAAGTCTGAGGTCCCAGCCAGTAATTCCAACAAACGGCGCCGTGGCGATCGTCCTTAGCTTTTAACGTCATCATAATCTCATAATGCCATTTAAGTGCAGGCAATTAAATATATGTGAAGAGTCAAAAGCGTAACTAATGTTAAATGTCTTAGAAACGAATTAAAATGTAAGCTTGTTTAACCCCAGACCTTATTGGTTTTGTGGGCGGGTCAGATAAAGTATCATGAGTGGGCCTGAGAAATCGACAAGTGACAATCTTTTGGTAATTCTCCTCCGACTATCTTCCACAGTTTTTGACAACCGCATCAAAAATATTCAACCAATTTCCGAATTACCATTATCTATCAAAGATTTCATGCAATCTCCTGAACGTATATTTGTAATCAAATGTAAGATTATTTAGTGTTGAAATTATAAGTTCCACTCTTATCTGACTGGCAACGCATAATACAAACAAAGATGTGTTAGCAGAAAGCGAACCGTTGGATGCCGCATACCTACATGTACTCATTATCAATTGCAAGACATTTTAAAAATAAATCGCATATAAACTTCAATGTGCATTCGCGCAGTTTACAAAGAGAAAGGTGTGTAGTGGAATGGGGCTTGAAGTATAGTTTGTATTTAAGGATGTTAAATATTAAAGGAAATCACCTAATTTGTATTTTATATATAAGATATTACGATTAGGTATCCTATAAAAATAAGTTGAGTTTCTTTAATTTTAGTTTAGTTTAGATTACAATCACACAAATCAAACAAATCAAGCAAAAAGTTCCAAATTCCGTTCGCATTTCGAACGGTTCCCAAATGACAGGAGATTACCGGTAGGCCAGGAATTAATGAGCGGTAACCATGAGAAATGTTTGCTTTAAAACAACAAACAAACATACGGCAAATACATCCATACAAGTTCGGTCTTTCGGACATATTCACGCACGTACTTGGCAATTGTTCTGCGGTCTCCGGCGGACGCATTCGTTCAAGTTAGGTCAGGTCATAATTGAAAGCACGTTTAGCTAACAGCTACTTGCTGGATGTTGTTGGTTTGGTTGTTCATGGTTGTTGTAATTGATAAACGAGGCAAACATTCGTTTTGATTAGCAGCACTTTTGCTTTCACCTGGCAAGTTACTTTCATTACGGACTGTACCCTGCATGCAGAGTAGATATTTGCGCGTGCCTGTAGACCAGAAACCGTCTCGATTAAATTGATTAAGGTACGCCTTATGTGTCGCGTCTGCAGTAACTGAAATTCACATCAAATATTATTCATACGCTACATTGTGCGTAAAAAGTCGGTAAAAAGTTAAGGCCATAGACCCTAAAGCTCTGTCAAAGTTTATTATTGCTAGCACTTTTTAATAAGCATGCCTCGCTGTTTAAGGTTTAAGCAAATGAAAACTTTTTTCACTGCCACCTGCGCATAATCACACGCTTGAATAAGCAAATTACAAACTGTCTGCCTTGTCATTTCCCCAACGTCCCACAAAAATATACATTGCTTCCTAGCATTTGTTGATATATATTTAAAAAAAAATGTTTTGACTTTTTGCTCGTTGCGAACCAGCTTAATGCTTATGAATTCTTTTTATAGCTTAAGTTTATTTATTGTGACAAAGTTATCTGAGAGTTATTCAATTTGAAATCATAGTTCAAGTTGTTAAAATGCATTTTTAGTGCTATTAATTAAAAGTTTTCAAACCAAAATTTCATAGTTTTCTCATTTTTCTCTTGTTAAATTCAACTTTTCCTGCATACTTTAAAGGTTCTGACAATTGAAATGTTTTTCAACAACATTAAATATGTATAATGCAAAAAAAAAATTTCTGTACCTTGACAAGCAGATGCTAAACGTCATGTTGTCGATTCCGCATACTCATATCAATCTGGCAAAAAATCCCCAGGCATTACCTTAAATACATTCTCCTGTAGTCAAATTATAAGCCCCAGCCAAACCGCCTTCCAAACCCACCTGCAAACACACGTTGCGATAAAACTCAGAACTTTTTCTTCGGCATCTTAGCACGTCGCACTTCAACTGTCTCATGATAATGCTAATACTCGCAGCACTCCTGTCTTTGGTTGGTACCACCCAGCAGGTAACGTAAGCAGGTAGCAAAAACACGAAAAAAATCAACAAAAACTGGTTGGAAATATGTAAATAAAATCCAGTTCAGAACGACGAGCAACATCTAGTCTATTTTGGCGAAATGGCGATGCGAACAGGTGGGCAAAGGACAAAGGGCAATGGAACAAATGCATAGCAGCTGATAAATTATTTACATTAAATCGTGCGCATGAAACGCTCTTTAAGCCTAGCCTCATAACAGCTCCAATTTGGCCAATTTCCCATTTAAACCCCCCATGAGTTGAAACTCAGCAACAGATACATGTCGAAGAAGTAAGAAAACTCTAGTCGAGAAATCCCGACTAAATGAAAAACCCTGAAACCTATACTTTACGCGTACAGTCAGTGCTTGCAAGTATGTGTGTGTGTATGTACGCACATACTGCATACTGCATACACAACTTCAATATTCCATATCTCCGGTGTTTCTCATCCGATTTCAAAACAAATTTCACAGGTCGTCATTATTTTGTTTAATAATTCAAATGTTTTCTCAAAGTTTTAAAATTTCAAGATTTTGTTGTTATCGATTCCATGTGTATATCAAAAACGGGAAGAGTTATCGAAAATTGAAAGCAAACTTGTACTGCATAGGGATTAGGCGAGCTTAAGTTCCAAATCAGTAGTCTCTAGCTATTATAGTCTCTGAGATGGACGCGTTCATACGTTCATACGGACGAACAGACAGACAGACGGACATGGTTATATCGACTCGGCTGTTGATGCTGATCAATAAGGTCGGAGATGCTTCCTTCTGCCTGTTACATAATTTTGCATAAAACCATTATACCCTTTTTACCCATTTTTAATAGGTTCAGGGTATAAAAATCAAATCATAGATTTATAAAATTAAAGTTCAATATATTTTTTCTCAAAGTTGCAAAAAATAAACATTACCATTTCAAGATATTAAACTAAATATTTATAACTTTCAAATTAAATCAAAACCTACCAAACTAAACTAGGATTAAAGCGGGACTGTGGTATTCTACTACTTTAAAATGCAAAGCTTAATTATGCAAGGTAATAGTACACAAAGCATGAAAGGCCAATTGTTGAAAAGGTTGAGACTTATAGTATAAATAGTGCAGCTTAAGGGATACTCTGATACTTTTGCAAATGTCTTTGGGCGGATCACTTGAGGCTGGGAAATATATCGATAAGACCATATATTTCGCACATTCTTACAGCTAGAGTTAGCAAATTTTACGAGCAGATAGCTATTGGCGTCCCTTGAATAGCATTAGCAACTGTCTGGAGACAAGATAGGTGATGACGTCCCCTTAAACACTGCATTAAAAATTAGCAGGCCGCACCAACTCCTTTCACCACCAGCCGCCCCTCCCCCTTGTTAAATCTGACTACACTATAACGTCCACAGTTTTTGGGAAAATTGGTTTCAATATAGTTGGTGAAATTCCTCATTCAAAACAATTGCCAGGCTTTTTGTTTTTGATAAATTGATGAAACTGAAGCATAAATAAATCTAATAAATAGCATTGACAGTAATGCATATTTACTTTTATTATATTCAATCATTTGATTTCCACCTGTAAAAGCTCCACATTAATTTTTGTTGGTCTATTCTTGCATAAGGTATAAGCTCCGGAGACTCATCGACGAATTTATGACAAATTCATTGAGGCATAAGCATATCAATCAATCAATTGGGAAATGCTATAAACTGCGTCACAGACGCCAACGATGACACGCCCACATTGTCGACAAATGAAACGCCCATATTGAAACAGTAAAGGAGACACAGAAAACAAATGACTAAGTGCCTTGGGCAAGGGAACGCCGAGTTGGATGCGGATTGCGTGCTAGCCGCCATCTGGCAACCCGACGAGATTAACTGTTGTTCGTGCATTTATCAAATCAATCCAAACATCCAAATTTTTTTGCACTTCATCCTTCTTGTCTGTCTGTCTGTGTGTCAGTCTGAATACTAAATGACTCGAAAATTCACGCCAAATTTTCCGTTTCCCGCCCATCTGTCAGGCAATTAGTTAATTTTTTGGTTTTACATTAAATCCGATTCAATATTTCCAATTCGCCATTTTCCATTTCAACTGGCGTTTGATTGAGTTAGATTCATTTCTGGTTGCGACTTTAATTTCTTTGTTTTTGCATTCATTTGATTGCCCTATTTAATGGTTTTGTAATGGCTTATGTGATTAATCTTAAGTCCTGGCTAAAACAAGCTGTTGCCGTTGCCAGATCGATTCGCCGATTCATTGCCTGAGATAGGTCAAAGGTTGCCGCAGGCCCACAATTACCAATTAAATATATCGCCATTTGTCATTGAGGATTATTTAGGTTAGTCAACAAAGTTGTATTGATTTGCCATTACTGTTGATTGCTGCGGGGCTTTGGGATAGCTTTTGGTGTGTCCAAATATTTGGCATAAGTTCGCTTCGATTTTACAACTAATTAAAAATCAATAAAACTCAGATTTAACAAGTAAGAAGGCTCTAGTCGAGAAATCCCGACAAGACGATAATACCCTGATCCCTATACTTTACGCGTACAGTCAGTGCTTGCAAGTATGTGTGTATGTGTGTACGCGCATACTGCACACTGCATAGAAAAATTCAATGTCCCATATCTCCGGTGTTTCTCAACAGATTTTAAGGCCAAAACACATACATGTATTTTGAACAGAGACCCAACTAATGCACATTTTAAATTGTAAGCTCAAATGCATTTATGTATATACTTTATAGATTATGAGCACTCAAGATAAGCCCGAAGGAAGTTTATGCAATATTTGTATACTGTGCTAAAACCTCAATGTTGCTGTAGAAAAGTTGGAAAATCCAGCATAAGTGCAATGAAATCTAATAAAACGTTAAGCTTTTTAACCTTTGCTGTATGAGCACATTGTCCCAAGTGTGCTCCAGACCCAGACTAAAGTCCGGTTCACCCCTGCGATGAAACCGCTTGAGCTATCGCCAACATGTTGCCATAGCAAGCAAGAGTCATAAAAGAAACACCGCCCGCATGAAGAAACTTAAATCATTGCCTCGCACCAAAAAGAAGAAAAAACAACTACACATAAAGAGGGAGACAGCGAATGACGGGCTGAGATATAGGTAAGAAACGTAAAGTGCCACTTTTTTAAAGCACAGCCAGTGCAATACAGCGAAACACATAAAACTTGAGCAATCGCGCATAAATCTCTGGCAGACAAAATGGCCAACTTTTGTGGTTTTTGTTGTTGTTGTCTGAGCGATGAAAACTTTGCATGCGAAGCGGGAATATTGGCTTTGGCAAACAATAAAAGTCAATGGCGTGGAAGGTACGATAAAGGGTGCCATGGAAACTATTGTTGGAGCGAGCCCAGGTGGAAGCAGGCAGGCCTGCGAAGGCTGAACAGTGTGTCAGGTGACCTAACCAGACGTTAAGTATGCAATACTATCCAAGGTGCTATGCACTAGGAAAAAAAGGTGATATTCGTATCTCGCTTTTCGAATTACAACTATGCAATGGCAGTAAAGTTACACCACTTGTTTCTTTTCGTTAAAGTTTACTTGTTATGGCGGCTTTACAGACACATTAATCATTTTTTACAAGGATTGGGTAAAAAGGACATCCGATATACGTAAAACTATCTATTGTAAAAAGTCTAGTAAAGATCTATCTACAAGTACGAAAAATCAAAATAACGTTATAAATAAAAATAATGTTTTAAAGTTTAACTAAAATTTTTAGCACTCAGTAAATTCGAACATGGCACAATTCATGGCGTGTGCATTTCTTGTCACGTCGTTCGCATAAAGTCCGTTAACGCGTTTGCAGGCGCCAATTACCATTAAAAAAAAAGCGTTCGTCCAAAATGTTGGTGTAAAAAATCAATAAAATATTTGTATCGCATAGCAACGTGGATGCGTGGCGACTGAGATTTAAATCACATGCGACTGGCAGGTTCATAAATATTGGCTGCTTTTGCCTGGTTTGTAAACTCAATATTCAACAAAATAACAGAATCGAATCGGGTGTACACTTTTATCTGTTAAAAGAAAAGTTGAAGTTGTCAGCTAAAATACAATAAAGAAAACTAGCTAAAAAGTTTTTCTTAAGGTTTTTAATTAAAGCCTAACAGATAATGTGCAAAACCATTTCTCTCTTAATTGTTATACTTTTTCACTTTAAGCTGAAATTAAGAACTTACTGAACTCCAAGCTTTAGCAAACAAGAATTTAAATTTTCTTATTGTGTATCAGAGGAGAATGCATTGTTTTAAACAGAAGAATAAGTAGATTTGTTGGAAAACATGTCATTCAGTTTGGGAACATAAGACTTTTAACCCAGTTAAAATGCTTGCTTGAGATTGCTGTGATGTAAAAGTTATAAACTGACAATTGGGAATAATGTTTTTAATTGGTTTAAAAAAACATTTGTCTGGACTTTCCTCACAATTAACCCCGTTTATTTGAAATTTCACCACACCTAACACAATGATGACGATAATTTGTCACTAAATTGGGAATGCTTAAATAGGATTCACATTGATCAGCCAAGAATCCAATACAATACCTAGTCCGCTGAAGCATCGAGCCGATGCAGCGTAGTGTTTACATATTAATCTTGCCTTGATTGCAGGGTAATTACTAGTCAAAAACTCTCTGGGCTTAAAGCATTCGTTCCATCAGTTTTTTAGGGTTTGTCTATGTTGGTAAGTGGCCTGGCTTGTAAGCATAACATTTTTACAGCGTGCAAGCAGAACAAAAACTTGAACGGCAGCACATAAATCTGCAAATGTGATAAATGTCTATAAAGCGTAGCTTAATGTTTATTTAAAATAATGATGATGAGCATCGTGTGATGCTCTATGGAGGTCCTTCACTGTCCGGGACTTGTCGGTGCGTGTTGCGGTGTGGGGCCGTATGCAAAATTAGCCAAACATATTTGGCTAAATTGTCAAATGTTTTTGCCGGTTGAGAGTTTTTCGTTGATGGTTTTGTTTTGTACTTTTGCCATTTTGGCAGCTGCTGCTGCCTTTTAGCTGTCAATTATTCATAAATTGCGCATAAGTCTAGGCTCATTACACATCCGTTTGCTTGATATGCATATGTATGTACATTTATGAATATGTCAGTGTGTAAGCATATGTATAACAAACGTTATATTAATTTGATTTACATACAGAACGACACGTGGAACTTGTCCTTTTACCTTTTTATATTACCTGGGAGTCCTATCAGCATATTTTTGCATAATTTAAGGCCAGTATTTGAACATGAGCCTGCGAATTTTTGTTGTTTAATTTTCCCTTAAAGGTCACTTTCTAAATTTATAAAATTTTTGTCAACTGCCCATTCTAAAGAATAAGTTAAGCTCAAAATTGAAAAAAGTTTTTGCTGGTTTTTGAACATTGTTGTTTAACTTGCTCACACTTATAGTAACTGTTGAATTTGCTATTACTTTTATTGTTGTGCACATTATTATTGTTGTTTCTGTTACTGTTACTGGTTGTCTGTACGAGGGTCATCGAAAATTTGCATATCTTGTGGGTGATTGTGCTCACAATTTTATGACTAACATAAATAGAAATGTATACATTTTGGCCTAGACTGGACAATGTATTTACAATTTAAGTATCGAGCTTTATAAACTGAAAAATAAATACACTTATACTTTTTACATATTCAACATATAAATTTATGTACCATCTTACTGTAACAAATGCTCGACTCCATTTTTAACTCATTTTTGCATACGTTTTCTTTTCTTTTCTGTTCTTATCATCTGTTTTAGTGGTAAGACCAATAGCCAAGGGTACATTTTAATATAATATAGAAATTAAATCAATCAATGGAATCAGGCTTAGACAAAATGAATAAGAACAAACTTACACAACTCTGTATCGATTGGTACGCTTTAAGCCCAAAAAAAGCCATACTCAGCGAATTTTGGTCGTCCTTTATATACATATATTATATATCCGCCGAAAGCAAACGTAATAAAATTTTTATTTTTATGTGGCTTTTAGCTTTCTAATGTGCCAGTCCAGTATTCAGGGTCATCCTCAGCTGTGGCTTTTAACACGCTTAATACACCGCGGCATGAGTAATGACAACTTTATCGTTTATCTGTTTTTGGTTGTATAGTACTATGTGTGTCCCTGTTGGGCGGAGAGGAGAGTTGTTTAAGGCAGCGACATTTGTCAGCGCTTTGTTCTAGAACAGGTATATTTGATTATATTGTTGTGTGGATTTTTCTGTTCACCAATCAATATTTGTATTGGTTGCCTCTTGTCAACGGATACGTAGTTATTGTGTTGATACTTTGCCTGTGTGATGTATGTATTTACTTGGGAAGCAGCCAAGCGTAATCAGGAGCAACAGCTCTGGTTTATGAATATTGTCCCAGGCATTTGACATAAATAATGCAGGACAGCACTTTCAGACACAAACAATTCCAAACATAAAATTGACTCAATGCAGTCATTACCATTTAGGAATTCTTATAGCGAGAGGGTAATCAGTCAAACGTGTCAATTTTGTTTTGGTTATGTTTTATAAATGCTGCTTGCTTCTTAATGTTAAGAAGGATAACTTTTTTTTGTGTGCTTTTTTTGTATAGCCTAAATCAACGAAATGAGTAAAAAGGGTATTTTGAGTTTGTGCAAATGTATGTATGTATGATTTGGAATAACACCTTATCTATACCATGGGCAGGTTTAAGTTCATTTAAAATTATCGATATACAAATGTAATCAATAACATTATCTTAGATTACGAAATTTTAAAAAACAGTTTTATAAGTCGTTATAGTGAAAATATGTGACACTTTCATCGAAATCGGATAAAAGTTAAGTCTTCATGCATATTAGCGCAGTAGTGCAGACATGACCGTACGTCAAGCTTTAAAGCTTTCTCGACCTGAGTCTTATTACTTCTTAAAATTTGATTTTGCTGATGCAGATTACATAAAATACATAAATGTATAATCTTATTATACATACATATTTAAGTATAAGTAAATTTTTATACCCTGATCCCATTAAAAATGGGAAAAAGGGTATAATGGTTTTGTGCAAAAGTATGTAACAGGCAGAAGGAAGCATCTCCGACCCCATAAAGTATATATATTCTTGATCAGCGTCAACAGCCGAGTCGATATAGCCATGTCCGTCTGTCCGTCCGTCTGTCCGTATGTATGAGCCAACCGATCTCAGAAACTATAAGAGCTAGAGACTCCAGATTTGAAACTTAAGTGCGCCTAATCCCTAGATAGTACAAGTTTGTTTTCGATTTTCGATAACTCATCCCGTTTTTGATTTACACATGTGATCGATAACAAAAAAAATGGAATTTCGAAAATTTTGAGATGGCATTTGAAATAATGAACAAAATAATGACAATTTTTGAAATTTTTATTAAAATCGGTTAAGAAACACCGGAGATATGGGACATTGAAGTTATGTATGCAGTATGTGCGTACATACAAACACACATACTTGCAAACACTGACTGTACGCGTAAAGTATAGGGATCAAGGGATCGTCTAGTCTGGATTTCTCGACTAGAGCCTTCTTACTTTTTATGTATCAGTATGGTAAAAACTTTCCTTAGGCCATTATTTTTCGATTAATAAACTTTTCACAGTTTTTGTCACAAAGTAAGTTTAAGAACATGTAAGTCATTTATTCTACCGTTGGAATATCTTTCATATTTTGTAGGAAAATGTAATTCAATTGTTTGGCCTGTCTCGAAATATAATCGTAAAAAAAAAGACGAAAAAAAACAAATACTTTTCCAAATATTTGTACATTCCTTTAAAAAAAAAAATCTTTGTAGTTAAGCTCAATGCAGGCCCATCATGCCATGCCCGATTTTCGGTGCCGGAACAATTGCCAGCACAAGGAATGCCAGCGTCATGCACCACTTGGTATCATCGATCAACACACACAGTGCAAGTGTTTGGGCGAAGTGAATGCATCATCGATATTTCTGGAGAACACATTGGATTTGGCCAATACATTGGCACAAATAATGATTATATGCGGATTGCACGAGTGTAAGGCCAAGTCGACGGTTGACATCGTAACGTATGCATTCCTGCATTATGACCAGGTATGTTACTGCATCGATACGGTGCCCAAGAAGCGATTGCGAAAAGAGGATATCTTTCACGAGTTGGGCAAAAAGTCGCTGATGAACAAAGTCGAGGCACATCTGGCCTATAACATAATCAAGCGCGGCTTTAAGGCATTCTACTATGAGCCCAAGCAGGATCTGACCTATGATGACCAGGGCAGACCCAGCTACAATGACGAGTGCGTTTGGGTGCATGCGGCCAGAAAAAGTGCCGAGAGCTATGCTCGCTTCGATGGACTTTCATGCAACGAGCAGATGGCCTACGAGGCCAAAATCAAGATTGCCTACAAGAAGTTCTACGATCGAATGCAGACAAGGAAACGCCAGCCAGAGGGAGATGATTGCAACTGTTGTTTCTGTGCTAAGAAGCGTGGACATCTTGTCTACGCCAAGGAGCCGGTGCCTTGCAGCACCAAGCGCAAGCCGAAGCATGTGTGCCCCTACTGCTGCAAGAAGAAGCAGAAACAGCAATACACGCACCCCTCCCGCCAGCCCGGCAAGTGTCCCAAGTGCCACAAGTCACGCAAGTTCTGCTGCTGCGCCAAGATGGACTTCAATCTGCAATGGGTGAAGAGCATCTGGGATCGACCGGACTTCAATCAGTATTACAATAATGAAATCGCCGATATTGAACAGCGCCTTGTCAAGGGCTCCTGTTATTTGCCAGCTGAGCCCGTCGCCTCAGAGACGTTGGGAGGCGAGGAAGAGGGCGAGGAGGAAGATAACTTGTCACCAGAAGCCCAATTAGCTTTAGCTGGCAAAAGTGCAGGAAAGCCACCCAAAGAAGAGGTAAAGGAAGAAATGCCACCACCAGCAGCTGGCAACGAACCTGGAGCAGATAATGCGGCTGAAGCAAAAGAAGGCGACGAATAAATTTTCAATGTCAAATACTTGATTTGTTTTCGGCAAAAAATCTTAATTTTATTTGAATACAAATTCTGGTTACAAAGACAATCCCTTTTGTTTTCATATTGGTTGTGTTCCTGAATCGTTAGATAAAAGTTGTAATCGAATCGAAAGCAACACCATTACGTTATTTTTTCACCGTTTTTCATAAATTAGTAGGCAATTGGTTATGCTTACATGCACATAATTTTATGCAACTTAACCTAAAATACCTTTTTGCTAGAAGTATTTAAGTAATATTTGTGTTAAAACTTTTTATACCCTGATCCCATTAAAAATGGGAAAAAAGGGTATAATGGTTTTGTACAAAAGTATGTAACGGGCAGAAGGAAGCATCTCCGACCCCATAAAGTATATATATTCTTGATCAGCATCAACAGCCGAGTCGATATAGCCATGTCCGTCTGTCCGTCCGTCTGTCCGTCCGTCCGTCTGTCCGTATGTATGAGTCAACCGATCTCAGAGACTATAAGAGCTAGAGATTTCAGATTTGAAACTTAAGCTCGCCTTATTCATAGGCAGTACAAGTTTGCTTTCGATTTTCGATAACTCATCCCGTTTTTGATATACACATGGGATCGATAACACCAAAATCTTGAATTTTGAAAACTTTGAGATTGCATTTGAAATAATTAACAAAATAATGACAATCTGTGAAATTTTTATTAAAATCGGTTAAGAAACACCGGAGATATGGGACATTGAAGTTGTGTATGCAGTATACAGTATGTGTGTACATACAAACACACATACTTGCAAACACTGACTGTACGTATGTACACTACACATGGCAGAATACGTGTTGCTCTGTGAATTTACTCCATTCACTTTATCACAACCGCAAAGCGGCCTGCAGGTCTGCTGTTACTATTGCTGCGTTGATTTGAAGTCGTACTCGAGTGCTTTTAACACATACTTGTAACTTATACTACACATGACGAACGATTCTCTTGTGACCTGAGCCACAGTGGCTGGAGTAAAGGGTAGCAACAAATGTACCCTACTGCATTTGCATCTATGCGATGAAGTCAATTAACTTTAAAACGCAATTCATATCCTAAGTCATAACTAAGTACTGAATATAAATGCACTCAATTTACAGTATTAAATCGGTAGGTAGTAATCGCTTTTATTTACATAAAAGTAAAACTCAAAACAACATACATTGCAATTTGTAAAGATAAAGCCCAAATTACCAACATTTTTATTGGCCTTTAAGATGGTTCTGCTTCGATATTTTCACTTAGGGTTAAGAAATAGACCAATTCCAACTGACGCACTAGCTAGCAACTAAATTCAAAAATGACTCCATGATAAGTCGAGAACGGCCGGTTGGCCGGTTCGCATTAAATTAATAAGGTCGACAATACGCATAAGAAATGGAAAGAAATGGAATTGGCTGTATGTTGTTTATATGTTAAGTTAAGAGTTATTATTAAATGTAAACAGCTTGATTTTAGTGCATGATATAATTGTACTAGGCTGAAACATGTACACATCAAAAAACACTGGAAAATGTAGCAGTCGGACGCAAAACGGCTACTAAGGAGTATGGGGCGGAAAGGTAGAAAAAAAAAAATCTTTTTTGCAGAACTTTGGTGGACAACGCCAGCTAACTTGCTAATTTTCGCTTTTAAATGGCAAACAACTCAAAAAGGATATTACTGGTTTTAAAAGTCGGTGAACTGGGGGCGACGTGTGGTCCGTGACATTTATTTTTGCATCTGCAGATCTTTGGAGCTATATTCCACCCAATTAAGTGACTCTAACTATTAAGATGTGGAAAATATGTATGCTTAATCGATTTGAGCTGGTTATCAATTTCCCAGACCCCCAGTGGACGTAGCTGTCAAATCTTTACTTTCAAGGGTGTCAAAAACAGTTGATTTTATACGGACAGACGGAGGGACAGATACCATGAAGGACATTTCACAAAACCATTTACCCAGAAAATATATTAAACTTTTTGACGTAACAAAAACGTGTTCACTTGATCTTAATTAATTTATTAATAATCTTTTGTACATATTGTTTTCCAAGTGCAATTACTTTGCCCATAAAGAGGGTACTTTCAATTCCATCAGTTGCAACTAGTACTGTACTTTAAGCTGTTTTTTCTCTATACTGGATTCATGATGTCAACCATTTCTGTGCCATTAAAAGTTCAGCTTTGTTTATTCCCCACCAGTTTTGGGGTGTTTTTCGGGGAAAAAGGCAGCCAACAAGAAGTGGTTGGCACAACTTTTCAAAGCTCTTCAAGGCTGTTGCTTTAGTGCTTTACAGCTTGCGCAAAAGTTTTGATTTCAGGTGCATGGTTATACGATGCGTGTCCTTGCATTCTATCATGAACACCTGTCGACTGTTTAACAACAACTGCTGGCTTGGCTGCAAAATTTTAACGCGCTTGAGCCTATAATATCCGGTGAGCTCAGTGAATACGAAATAAATTGTACAAAACAAGGGTGCTAATTTATTTTTGGTGTTTCGCCAAAACCACAAAAGCCAATTTGCATGCTGAGATTGGATGAATTGCGGTAAATTAATTTACCATATTGTAATTTGAATTAGTCGACGAGCGATAAATTACAATAAAAATGGCTTATTAAATATTGTGTATATTTACATTCATATATATGTATGTTGCAATATTGCATATTAATGAATTTAAATTATAAATTTCTTCAATTGCGTAATAATAATTTCAGATTACATAAATTTGCATATTGATTACTGGGCTTAATTGAATTTCGTTATGTCAGTTAACTGTTAACATTGTGTTACATTATTTAATTACGAATTGGCCATGTGTTAATTTTGTAGCTGGCAGGCACCAACCAACCAACGAGAATGTAAGAATAAAGTGCCAACTTCAGGTTAATTCCTTTCTGTTAAGCGGAAGGGGTCACTGTTTTCCAGTCTACATGATTTACATAGTCATTGATTGGCAACTGACGAGTATGTAAGAATAAAGAGCCGAAGTATCTATACTACGCTCCCATGTTAGGCACTAGCAAGCAGATAGAACCAAAACGTCGAAACCGAAAATCTCAACTTTGGTCACCACAAAACAGCAAAATGAAATACGGCAACAACTAATCTTTGTCTCACGCACCGCACACTTTGAGAATGAGTTAATAAGGCAGAAGGGGTACTTATTTCCCCACGAGCTAATAATCCATAAATTGTTATCTTCAAAAAGAAGGGGAACAACTGTGGGATCCTCTGTTGGCTTACATTCTCATTGGCTCACATAAAATTAGTTAAAGATATCGATGTTATATCTTGTATCGATATAAAAAGCCTCAGCTAATAGCTTAAGCTGCTTCTTTTAACTTACTCTAAGAATTTTAAGCTTTCGTTTGATATTAAGCTGCTGTTGTAAGAAAACGTGATTAAAATAAATAACCAATTGCAATTTCTTTATTGTATTGAGTTCTTAACGTTTTATTAGCATATTTTTTTTCAAAAAGTAAAGTTAACCCATAGCTGAAGAAACTTAATTAAGTAAAAAGTTGGCTAATGAAAACCAATGTAAGAAAATTTATTTCAAGAAAATCAAAAATTGCGCATTTAAGTGCATTTGCTTGCTTCATAAATATTTGCCAACTTAATATTTTATCCACACACACGCCAATGGAAAAAATCAATTTATAACCGCTGCAATGGCAACAAAATGTTGCATGCATGTGCATTCGAACAACAAATAAACCCAATTCATACAAATCCAGTTACAGCTGGATATTGAAAATCCTTAAGCCACATCAACTACCGAACCTAACTGATTGCACATGATGGCATTTCAACAAAGAATTGATTTTAATGTCCACCGCCAAATTGGATATTCAAAGCCAGAAGTCAGTCGGCGGATTTAACACAAAGCAGCCACAGTAAGCCGTTAAAGACGTTGGTCATGAATGCCACCATCATCTTGGCCGAAGCCGCTCTAAAAGTGCACAAGTGGATTTCGAGTGCAAATGCAAATTCAAAAGCGAATTCTAAAAATGCTCTCAGCCAATAAGCATCTGCATCTGTGGATAGGGTTAAGTATCTCTTAGCTGTCACGTCGCAGACAGAAGATATTTTGTAGTTTGCCGTCGGCTTGGCTTAGCCGGATCTCCATACAGTCCTTTTGTTCGGAATTGCATTTTATATGTACACACATACATGACTACACACACTATACATTAAAAAAATATTTCTAACAATTTTCTGAAAGTATACAGCACAAAATACGAGTCTGCAAATGTGAATTCAAATGTGACTAAACCACTTTGGTATCAGCAGTTACGATCATACATATAGAATATATTACCATAGCTGGGTTAAAAGGGCAAAAGTTCATCGTCAAGTTGCAAATATATAATAAATTACAAACCATAATAAAAATCATAGCGATATACAATACAAGATGAATGTATATATATATAAATATAATATTCTGACGTATCTTGGGTTAACTCGATACAGAAACTGACTTAAACTCCGTGATGCTGACATGTCATCGAAAGCTTCTGCTAAAGGATTCAATAAAAAAAATGCCATGCATTCAAATTTTACATTTTTATAGACAGCAGCGAAATTTAAAATAAATATAACCACTTTTTCTTAAAGGGCTCTAAAGTAATTGAGACGATAGTTGGAACATATTTCTTATACCATGAACACATTAAAAATGGGTTCAAAAGTATGTAACTGGCAGTAGGAAGTATCTCCGACCCCACAAAGTATTTAAATTCTTGATGACCGTCTGTATGAACGCGTCGATCTCAGGGACTATAATAAATATTCGATAACTCTTTCCGTTTCCGATATACACATATGATCGACAACAACAAAATCTTTAATTAAGAAAACTTTGAGACGGCGTTTGAAACAGAATTAAAATAGAACATTTTTATTGAAATGAGTTTAATAACTTCGGAGATATGGAACATTGAAGTTGAGTATGCAGTATGCAGTATGCGCGTACACACATACACACATACTTTGCAAGCACTGAAGTATGGGGCTCAGGGAATCCTCTAGTCGGAATTTCTCGACTAGAGCCTTCTGACTTGTTATTTTTGTTTTATGTGAAAAGTTGTAAAAACTTGCAAAATAAATTGTTAAGAATATAGGTTGAACTGCAACGTGTATGTTATCTAAGTTATCCACGTATTTCATGGATCAAACAATTATGATCTTAAAATGCAACTGCAGCTGTATTTATATTATTGAAGTGGTTCGTTTAATGAACAAAGTAAATTCCAAAAGAAATAATAGCAAAAATCATGCATTCTATGTAAAATTCGGTATGTGCAACAAATCAACGTTTGTTACAGCACGTAATTATTATTAATATTGTTTTCTTCTTATTATTATTCTTTTAATCATTAAGGAGTAAAAAAAGACGCAATTTTATCTAAATGCACAGTACCACAATTGAACAAGTAAGAAGGCTCTAGTCGAGAAATCCCGACTAGACGATACCCTGATCCGTATACTTTACGCGTACAGTCAGTATTTGCAAGTATGTGTGTTTGTTTGTACGCACATACTGCATACTGCATACTCAACTTCAATGTCCCATATCTCCGGTGTTTCTTAACCGATTTTAATAAAAATTTCACAGATTGTTATTATTTTGATTAGTAATTAAAATGCCATCTAAAGTATTTTCAAATTCAAGATTTTATTGTTATCGATCCCATGTGTATATCGGAAACGGGATGAGTTATCGAAAATCAAAAACAAACTTGTACTGCCTAGGGATTAGGCGAGCTTAAGTTCGAAATCTGGAGTCTCTAGCTCTTATAGTCTCTGAGATCGGTTGGCTCATACATACGGACAGACGGACAGACAGACGGACAGACGGACGGACAGACGGACATGGCTATATCGACTCGGCTGTTGATGCTGATCAATAATATATATACTTTATGGGGTCGGAGAAGCTTCCTTCTGCCCGTTACATACTTTTGCACAACTTCATTATACCCTTATTTCCCATTTTTAATGGGATCAGGGTATAAAAAGAACGAAACCTTAATATCATTTACAAAATTACAAACTTAATGTTTGGTTTTTGACACGTAAGAAAAATTTCCTTTGAGGTGCTATTCGAAATTTCGCAGCTGTAAATTATTCCGATAGAAATTAATCGATTTTAAACTTTTCATTGTCAGCAGTTTGAAACGTAAGGGGCATACTTTTGTAACGCTTAAGGTACTGGTAATCACAAATTCACAATTTTAAAATGCGTCTCTTAAAGTAAGACACGCTAACACTAATCGATATGCCACGCCTTCTCGACTGTAGTTTGCCCGATACACTTGTTTGAAAACATTCTATTCGCTTTTGGCTAAATTAAATGTTTTGTATGCGCTACGTAGAAATGTGTGAGTAATGCATAAGAGTCCGTAAGGGTTGACCCTTCAACCCACCATCCAACCCAAACTAACATGCATACGAACATTTACATATTCAATAAGTTTTCTTGCTTTTTATACCCTGATCCCATTAAAAATGGGAAAAAAGGGTATGATGGTTTTTGCAAAAGTATGTAACAGGCAGAAGGAAGCATCTCCGACCACATAAAGTATATATATTCTTGATCGGCATCAACAGCCGAGTCGATATAGCCATGTCCGTCTGTCCGTCCGTCTGTCCGTATGTATGAGCCAATCGATCTCAGAGACTATAAGAGCTAGAGACTCCAGATTTCAAACTTAAGCTCGCCTAATCCCTAGGCAGTACAAGTTTGTTTTCGATTTTCGATAACTCATCCCGTTTTTGATATACACATGGTATCGATAACAACAAAATCTTGAATTTTGAAAACTTTGAGATGGCATTTAAAATAATGAACAAACTAATGACAATCTGTGAAATTTTTATAAAAATCGGCTAAGAAACACCGGAGATATGGGACATTGAAGTTGTGTATGCAGTTTGCAGTATGTGCGTACATACAAACACACATACTTGCAAGCACTGAATGTACGCGTAAGGTATAGGGATCAGGGTATCGTCTAGTCGGGATTTCTCGACTAGAGCCTTCTTACTTGTTTTGCTTATTTTTTTGTGCTCGCAGCAAAACTTCGAGAGAAGTAGTTTGCTTTGTAAGTACAAACAAATAGTGAATGAAAAGCAGGAGGCAAAAGTCAAGAGGCAGGCGGAGAAAAGAAGGTAGAAATAGAAGCGTCAAGCGAGTGCTTTCACTTAAGTCGCTGTCGGCAGTCCGTAAAATTGACAAGCCTTAAAAATAAAATTTATATACATACCCACAGCTATTTGTCGAATAGATGTAGAGCAACACAACTTTGCTCTTTGATGACCCAAAGACCAACACCAAACAAGTAAGAAGGCTCTAGTCGAGAAATCCCGACTAGACGATACCCTGATACCTATTCATTACGCGTACAGTCAGTGTTTGCAAGAATGTGTGTTTGTATGTACGCACATACTACATACTGCATACACAACTTCAATGTCCCATATCTCCGGTGTTTCTTAACCAATTTTAATAAAAATTTCACAGATTGTCACTATTTTGTTGATTATTTCAATGCCATCTCAAAGTTTTCAAAATTCAAGATTTTGGTGTTATCGATCCCATGCGTATATCGAAAACGGGATGAGTTATCGAAAATCGAAAACAAACTTGTACTGTCTAGGGATTAGGCGAGCTTAAGTTTTAAATCTGGAGTCTCTAGCTCTTATAGTCTCTGAGATCGACGCGTTCATACATACAGACGGACAAACGGACGGACAGACGGACATGGATATATCGACTCGGCTGTTGATGCTGATCAAAAATATGTATACTTTATGGGGTTGGAGATGCTTCCTTCTGTCTGTTACATACTTTTGCACAAAACCATTATACCCTTTTTTCCCATTTTTAATGGGATCAGGGTATAAAAATATTACGCTATAAAACGCCGCATTGTTCAGTAAGTAAGTAAGTCGAATATTTTCAAGCAATTTACTAAGTTATAGCTCGCTGCTTTCGCCTACACTATAATTCTGAGGCATATAACCGATATACAAGCTACTTTTAAAGTCTGCATAATGTGAATGCTTTAATGGGAAATCGACGTCAAACCGGATTATTGGCCACTTAGCTGCGTCAAGATATTTATGAATATTTTGTCAGTAAAATGCTTGAAACATACGCTTCAATTAAAGTAGTGCGCAACAAATCGATTAAGTTGACCTTCACCTTCGACCTACAAGGACCTTTTTATACCCTGAACCCATTAAAAATGGGTTAAAAGGGTATAATGGTTTTGTGCAAAAGTATGTAAGTAGTCGAGAAATCCCGACTAGACGATACCCTGATTCCTATAATTTATATTATAGTTTTAATTTTATAATAATTTTCAAGATTTTATTGTTATCTATCGCATGTGTATATCGGAAACGGGTTATCGAAAATCGAAAACAAACTTGTACTTTGAAGTCTCTAGCTCTTATAGTCTCTGAGATCGGCTTGCTCATACAGACGTACAGGCGGACATGTCTACATCGACTCGATTGTTGTTGCTGATAAGGAATATGTATACTTTATAAGGTCGGAGATGTTTCCTTCTGCCTGTTACATACTTTTACACAAAACCATTAAACCCTTTTTCCCCATTTTTAATGGGATTTCAAATTCAAGATTTTGTTGTTATCGATGACATGTGTATATCGGAAACGGAATGAGTTATCGAAAATCGAAAACAAACTTGTACTGCCTAGGGATTAGGCGAGCTTAAGTTCAAATCTGGAGTCTCTAGCTCTTATAGTCTCTGAGATCGACGCGTTCATACATACAGACGGACAGACGGACAGACGGACATGGCTATATCGACTCGACTGTTGATGCTGATAAAGAATATATATACTTTATGGGGTCGGAGATGCTTCCTTCTGCCTGTAACATACTTTTGCACAAATTCATGATACCCTTTTTTCCCATTTTTAATGAGATCAGGGTATAATAAATTTCTAAAATCCAACTGCGACTCTTTAGAAACATTTCATTAAGGTGCTTAACCTTAGCTTTCCGACGGCTTAGACAAGTTATTTTCTTCATTTGACACCTTATTAAGGATATAAGCAATTGTATTAATAAAGAGATGCGTTTACAAATAACAGTTCAAACAGTGACATCGATCGATTTAAGAAGATTAAAAAGTATTTTGAAATGGTTTCGGTCAAGGCAATTCACATTTCAAATAAGGACATTATAAATTCTGTGAAGGTTATACAACTGTCAACTATGAACTGTCTGCCACTGCTGACAGTCATTTAGTACAAGGGTCAACCGAATGTGATTGACATGAGCCGCAAAGCTTTAGTTTGTCAGTCATGTTGATGCACTCCGTTTACGCGGCATATGAGTAACGAAATGGTGGGAAGCATGAGAGGCACGAAAGCACTTTGCACACGCATCTAATAAATTCATCCATTTGCATATCAATGGCGCAGTTAGCACAAAATTGGCAAGCGACAAGCCACAAATCACTTCTTTGCGTCCTAGGATAATTAAAATGTCAGCATAATTTAATTTATCGCATTTGTGGGATACCTTATATTTTGTTTTTGTTTTTGATTCGCTGTAGGTAGGGCAATATTATGCTATTGGAAAATCGCTTACAAATTGATTGCGTTAGGTTAAGCAAGCAAGTACATAGAAAGAAAATTTATTAGTTATTTTATATCGCTTGGAGTACAATATTTTTATTGCTTGTATTTGGGGAACTGCGGGGCACACAAATTGTACAACTTAAAGATCGATACGCCTGGAAAGTTTTTCGTTTTGCTCTTTGACAATAACAATAAATATTTTCTAAAGTTGTGCATGTGCAAAAATGTATAAGGTATAAGTAAACACACAATGTACGTTACTTAAGCTGTCCATCTTGCGACTGCTTATTGATTAACAAAGCAAAGACAGACAGGCGGAACTGGCTATATCGACTCGTCTGTTGATGCTGACCAAGAATATATGTACTTTATGGGGTCGGAGATGCTTCCTTCTTCCTGTTACATACTTTTGCACAAAACCATTATACCTTTTTTACTTATTTTTAATGGGTTTAGAGTATAAAGTATATATATAAATTAGATTTTACCGTTTGCCATTTTCAGCAACTATTAGTAAAAGTGATGAGTGAAGTAATATTGCCGGTTATGGAAATGATCGTACATAACAGAATATTAATTAAGAGTATCGAGTACTGTTAACACAAAACTTACTTACTTACTAGACGGAACCATCGATCAAATCTAGCACCCATACAATTTGTACGGTAGATGTTCTATATCTTAGCTCAAAATGCAATATGGAGCCCGCTTAACTACAAGCCATTTTCTACTGAAAGAACTGCTGTGTTTAAATTACCTTTTGTTGTGCTATCTCTTAAAACAAAATTAAATATAATTAAGTAACCATTATACCTTTTTTCCCATTTTCAATAAGATCAGAGTATAAAAAAGGCTTTAGTTAATAAACTTGACTATGAGATACCATACATTATTTGTGCCTTTACTGCTATTGCGTGTAAATTGCTTGAGTAAATTACAATCGTCGAAATCTTTCGTGTTTCTAATATTGTCTTGATTAAATTTGCACAGATAACACAAATTAGTGCATAGCATACATATAAGTCTCTTAATGTTATTGATATCTCTGGCTGTTCAATAAAATAACACAACTTTGTTATAACAATTTTAGTCATTTTCAATAGGTTAAGGGTATTAAAAAAGATATTCCGCTCCGATAACCGTTTGCTTTTATATCGCTTGGCTTTTTATGACTGCTAGAATATTAGTAAAACACTCAAAGCGCAAATATATACTATGTAACTCAATTAGTGGTTGACAGTCAGTGGCATTGACAATGTCAAGGAATTATTATTTAAATTATCGGCTTTTATAACATTTAAGAATGCATACAAAATAATATTTAAAGGGTCTGTTTATTCTGTAGATGTAAGAATATTCTATAAGCACATGAGGCTTTCAATGAAGAAGTGTGTATAAGTGGGTATGTGTGTGTGTGTTTTCGCTGCCACTCGAATTCACTTGGTAAAACAGAGCGCCAACAAATGGAAAACAAAACGTAGCATTTTCGGTGGCGTTCGCTAAAGCGTGCCACACATGCAAATGTAGAGGCATATAAAAAATACAAAAGCGCCTTGCTACTCCCACTGCCACTGCCATTGCTTACACAGCTCGAGGCAATATTGGCTTACAACATTTCGTGATGCCATTCAAACTCTTTACCCATTTACGTGATCGTTTGCAAACGCAGCTGCAGTTGCATGCCGTACAAAATCGTAAATTCTCCATGAATAGCAACAAGAATCAGCGAAGCACCCGAATAACCAAAATCGTGATTACGCTCGCATTATGGCAACCATTTTGCACGGGCAGCTGCAATTTCCTGGCTACCTTATAATAACCATAAACCTTATTAGTTCCCTTGTTGTGGCCTCCATTAGGCCGCCTTAAGCCCTTGCCGCGAGTCTCTAATTTTATTAAAAACTTTCGGTACTGTGTGCTTTTGGGGTCTGGGTCAGGTGAACCTTTTGCTTGTGTCAGCTGTTTGTGCTAATGTTGCGAAATTAATTTTCTTAGCTTGTTTCCTTTTTCCCGCTGCTGCATTGTTGTTCAAGTTTTCCGCTGCGTGCCTCATTAAGTATAAATAAGCGAAACCCTAATCGGAATTCGTGTGGCACAAGTTTTAATGTATTTCGCATAGGTGAGAGTCACGTGAAAGGATGCGATAAGTAAACAACCTCTGGGTGTATTCATATATTTTTAAATTCTGTTCACAATCGGAAGCGTGCTTTAGACTGTTTATTGTGGTTTTAAACTCATTACCGGTTAACCACTCCTTTTTATGTTGTTCATTTATTGGAATTATCGACAATGCTTTTAACTCTTAAACATATCGTGTTGGAAATAAGAAATTCAATAATTCAATAATTTAATTGTGCTCATTCTCTTTCACTTTAAATGCAATTAAATTACCCCAACATGTTCGCTTTTCAATCAAGCACAAGTTAATTGCTGACACTCAGTACACCTCACCACACCACTTACTTTAAGTACAGAAAGCACTTAAAGTAAAAATAAAAAAATAAACGTGGCCGAAATTGCTCAATCATAAAAAGAAAGAAGAGAAAAAAAATTACCCTTTTTATAAAGTGACCGACGCTGTGCGTTTTTTGTTGCACCAAGCTCCGATCCGGTGCACAATTATATATATTTCCAGCTGATGCCACAAGCACAAAGTTATGACCATATTCGCTTTCGCCATAGTACCGTCAACAGCGGTCTTAAAAAGGTGACCAAAGCCAACTGCCAAATGCACAAAAGCAACCGACAATAAATGGCTGCTGAAGAAAATATAAGAATAAAGGAAATAATCGGGATGGTGATGGGCTGGAAATGAAGAAGGTAGCAAAATAAAATCCTTTTGTTGTTAGCGGTCAACTGTCCAATAAGCTTAGAAGTTTCACTTTTTTTGATGATTCAACAACAACAGAATAAACAATGACTTGATATGCTTAGGAAGTCTTATAAACTGTATAAAAACTTGTTAATTTGATACAAATAAACAGTCTTTTCTATAATTAACACTTGCAGCCTTTTAAACTAACATTTTTGAGTTTTCTGATAAGAAACTTCTGTTTTTTTATTTTCTTAATGATAATCCAGTTTATTGAGAATAAAATTCAAATAATTTTTTATAAAGTAACTTGTAACTTACCGCTACGTTTTTGGATCGGGTTTGCCATGTGGCCGTACAAGCGACTCAAATCGATGGCGCTAACCGTTGTTTGGAGCAACAGCAGCGAAATGATAAATGTTGGCCAGATCAAACGTCGCTGGTCCATGGTCCTGGCCATGGAGGATGACATCCTGTTGCCTTAATTCTTTTACGTTAACGTTCCTTTTGCAGCAAACGTGGCGAAATTAAAGCACTCGCAACTTTGTCTTTCTTACTGTATTCGATTTATCAAGAGTTTCACAAAATGTAGGCAAATCTTGTACGCACGCACGGTCGCCGTTTTATTTGAGTGTTTGACAAAGTTTTCTAGTTAGTTTACGTTTAGAGTGCGAGTGCCTCGAAAGAGGTAAGAGACTCCAGCTCCGTTTGGTTTGCTTTGGTTCGTGTCTCTGCAGTCGTTCTTGCTTCCACACCTACACTGGTATGCTCTTTTTTCGAAGCGTTTCGCAGCGGGTTCTAATTGAATTATTGTTGGCACTTCGGCTGCTCTACATGTACTATGCTAAACCAATCTTCTTCTAATGGAGTTATACGCACCAGAAATTAGCTTTTGTCTAAACTTACGTTCGATACGTTAATACATTCGATATTAGTGTTAACCGTTATTAACTATATGGTATGTAAGTGTTTAATTTGTGCAGTTACAGCAAGCTACATATAAACCGTTTTGTTTTGTTTAGTTTACATTCGTTTTTCTTTTTGTTTCGTTTACGCTTGAACTTAAAAATCGAAAAGAATTTGCAGGCGAACAAATATTATGTTTTAGTCGACTTTTTACATTTTTCTACACTGCAAAGAGAAGAACAGAACACATCATTCATGTTAATTCAGCAGTTCAGCAACAATATACGTACTTAATTAATTTAACAATGTGTGGCAATGTGTAAGTTTCTACTTGTGTTGTGTTTCTGCTAGCAACATCTACTATTTCCCAACTGGCGAACGTAATGTACCTAAAAAGTTAGTCGAACTTAAGTTACACAACATTCTTTCGGTAAAAGTTATTTTCAGCTGTGTTTATTTATTAGTTCAAACTGAAACAAGTAAAGACGCTTCACAGCATAAGAACATAAAGTTTAGATATTTGTAAAATGAATTCATCGTCAATGAAAGTTGATGCTTTTACAGCCCATCCACTTTTTTAATAAATGACCTAAATTTCATTCCGTAATGAACATTTAGATTTTGGAAATATATTATATAGAAAGTGAAACAAGTGAAATGGGTATCGAAAAAGCATTAGCACATTGTTAAAGGGTAAGCTGAATGATAATACACCTAATTAAATAACAAATCAATATGGGTAGTAAGAAATATTATTTATACAGAGAAATAAAGTATATAAAATCAACAGTGAGCACATCATCCACATAAAGTAATCCCAACGATCGTTACGCCTAATTACGCATAAAAGTAAATCAACACACACTGAATTAAAGTATATAAACATGTCACAAAGTTACAATACATAAATATTCATTGGCAAATAACATATAATAATGTACATATACATCTACATATATATATATATCGATATATAATCGCTTTGGCAAGATAAGAACCGTAGACATATTACTGCTGGCAATGTGGTCAAATCAGCTTAACGAAATTAAGAAGCTCTTTTTTTTTTGTTGATGGCAAATAACAGTTAAGTTACCCTTTTATCTTTACTTTCAACACACTCCCAAAAAACACACACATGCACAAAAAGCAACACAGACATATGTGTCTATGTGTTCGTGCTTATAACTCGCTCTGGTTATACTTGAGCGCCTTTTAATGAGTCTCCGGAGCACCCGAAACACAAACTCAACAGTAGCTGTGGAAATATAGTAGCAGAAAGGATGTGAGAGGCAGGCAAGTAATAAAAGGGCGCCAATGCCCGTACCTTTAACTTTAGCCAAGTTAAACCCTTTTCTTTTCTTGCTTTTTGCCTTGCCTTGCCTTGCCGAAATAGAAACTTAACGCAAAAGTCAAGCTGGAAGAGGAGCACAATCAAAATTCGTGACATACTTTTTTGCACAACATAAAAATTTAACTTACTTTTAGTCCAGTTTATTTAAACAAGCAGACAAACTTTCCCTGTTCAGAGAAGCAGACTTGGCTGGTAAGAAGGAAAAACCAACAAGAAAGAAGTAAAAATCAGCATTTTAATTAGTCAGCTACCCTTTTTTTAAAAGTTAGTTGCTCTTTGTTTATTTTTGTTTTGTTTTTTTTTTGTTTTTTGTTCAGAGCGTTGATTTTTGCTGAGAAATAAAACGACAAAACAAATCCTTTGGGCTGTCCTTGGACTAACGGCTAAAATGCCAATGTTGATGTAGGTTCGCCTGGTCAAAGCAAAATATAAACCCTATTTTGTTTTTTTTTTATTTAAATTGACGAGCCAAAAATGTATAATTGTATTTTTAATGAAAATGTGTATACATCTCTGAGAATTTGTATACTCTCATACCAAAGGTATTTTATATCAATTATGGTTCAAATATGGGTTCGTGTGTTTGTAAGACAAAGGGTTAAGATTGGGGAGCTGTTTAATCGATTACAAGTCGATAACATGTACACCCCGATGTGCGAATCGACAAAAACACACATATATCCCACGTTTGAACAGCTGGAGTCACCACATTTGGTAAGTTATCCCCAAAGATCTGCATCTCTGAAGATGTCAGCCAATTTGGTGGGAAGAGATAGCAAGTGACTTGCTCCATAGATCAGCTGACTCGCCATCACCATCACCACACTTGTATCAGTGTATTCTGCAGTCGATAGCGTCTATTTTGGTCATTCAGTCAGTGCAAATAGAGTGAAATTTATTTTCTGTTTTTTAAGTGCACAGAGAAAACTTTATGCCTAGTAGGACAACAAACAATTTTTATACAACATTTTTATTAAAAAAACTTAAAATCTTACTTGATACGTCACCCAAATTTCCAACTTAAACAATTTCCGCCGCGAGCCAAACAAAATGTTAAAGAGCACATAAAATGCTACGCATACCCAGAAGAATAACATCGTTAAACTTTGTGACAACTCCCAGACAGAGATAAACTACATCAAGCGCGAAGCAGAGTTCTTTAATAAACTCAAATGAAAGTTTTCTGTGCAAACGATTTAATAAACAATTCCAAATTTAGCAAACGGACAGACATAGTAGGAGCTACCACATTGAACAACAGGGGAAACACAATTTGCGACCAAATTATATACACCAGAGGCCTAAAAAGTAAACTATTTTAAGGCGTGTTTCTTTGCAGCTTACACAAACGAAGCCACATGCCCAAATAGTACGATAGGACGTTAGGGCATTGAAATACACACTAAAACGGACGGGCCATAAAGTAGAAAAGTAAGTTAGTAATGTATATATGTTTGTATGTGCTAGGTGACACAAAACATTGCCAAATAAAGCGGCACAAATTGTTTTAATAAGTAGCGCAAAGCACTTGGCCAGAAGTGCACTTAGACCCCCAAAAAAGGATCAAGTTGTTTAAACAGTCAATGCTCAATGCTTGCTGTGTCAAAAAGTTTGGCAATCTGTGTAAGAAATAAAAAGTTTTGCAAACAAAATAGAATAAATAAAATAATTTGAGTATAATCGTTTTATTTTATGGGAATAAATGTTAAATAAAAGTACATATTTTTGGGAACATTATTTTTTTTTTGCGTACCTTCAGGGCAGCTTTAAGGTTAAATTGTGTATCAAAATATGCAGAGGAGGCAGCTGCCGAAATCAGAAACAAGCATTAATTTGCATAATATGAATAAGTATGATATACGACCAAACAGGGCAGGCTTGGACTGCCCACTGCAACAACAGCAACATGAGCCAGTAACAACAAGTACTGAAAAAATTTTAGCTTTATTTTCACAGCATTTTTTCCAGCCTTTTTCATATATACATTTGTATATATATATTAATATATATATATATATATTTATTATGTGGCTGGCAAGGAGGTTTTGGGTTTCGGGGTGTGCAGAGTATTATTTTTCTTAATGCATAATTTAACAGGTGCCGTTGTTAAGGGCGGGCAGATGATAGGCATAGCAACAGAAAGCGCGCAGAAAAGCAGGCAACAATCAGCCACTGCGTGTTGTTATTCAAAGCACAAAGCACACTCGTTCACACACACAGATGGCAGTAGGATAAACTGAGGACTAACGAGGCTAGAAGTGAAGCTGAGACTCTTACTCTGAGGGAAATAATATGCACAGCGACTACTCTTGGTTTGAAACAAGCACGCAAAAGGACCATAAACGTGGCTTTTTGATATTTTGGGTGTCAATATTTGTCACTTGATTTTGGTTTTATGCGCAAAGTTTTTTTTTTAACAATGTCACATTTATGCGCTATACATAATCACCACACACACACGCAGTAACACTGATACAAACGCATCCATTTCTAAGCGACAGTTGGAAATAGGCGCGACAACAACAAAAACAATTTTGTATATTTATGATCATATAATAAAATATATATATTTTTTTTTTTTTTTTTTTGTAGAACTGTATGTAATATGTTTGTTTGTGTGTGTTATGGCAAAAGATTTCGGTTACAGTACGTTTGAGTACGAGCCAAAAAACTCGAACCACTATTTACAACTCCGCTTGAGTGTAAGTTTCAAACTCGACTGAAGCGTTGAGCATTTTGTGTGCGTCTTTTATGTGCAGAATTTCACTCAAAACGAAGCCCAGCGCCGAGTGAATCTCACTCGCCTACGCGAATTCCTTAGTCCTAAATGGTTCGTGAGCAGTTCGTTCGTTTTCCTTTGCGGTGTGCTCTTTGACTCATTAGTGCTATGTGGTTATTGTGAAGTGCAAAGGTGATATACTAGTACGTGCGATACGAGCGTGCATTACAACAAGTTGCTACACTGGTGATAGTTACAACTGTTTGGGAAAGCTTTTAAGATACAAACATAATTTGTTTAAAATTTTCTTTAATTTGTAAAAGTTTTACCAACAACTTTCATTTCCTGTTACTTTTGCCAAAGAAAATTTTAACATGATATTGAACAGTTAAGAGTTAAAAAACAAATGAATGACAGTTAAAATATAGAATTGACTCAGTGCTACGTTACATAAAATACATACGATCATTAGTGTACGCATTACAGAATGTCTTGCATACATGAAGCTTGAGGTAATACAACGAAATGCCGTAATTGTACTCTCAGAAGAAGTTTACGTATATAATTTGTATATTATATTGGCCAGAATATATCAAATGTTTACTTTTAATAGGCTGGTAGTAAAACAGAAAAGGTTTTTAATATAACTTTAAAGTGCCCAAAAGTAATAAGTTATATTATTTTTCACAGCATATACATATATTTGAAATGAGAAAATCTGTGGGAATCAGCCAGAGTATCTCTTGCAAGATTTCCAATTTGGGCATAGCATATCAATTACCAGCGGCACAAACATAAAGGGATGCAACACTCAAGGTCAACACGACTAAAACCCAATCATCAATACATTTCCAAACACAAACACTCACATCCTTTAAGTGCTTATGCTCTTAATTAAAGCAACAAATATTAATTAGTGACCCACATTCCTGTGTGTAAATTCGGTCTTCCTAGACTTCCGGTTGATAAGCGAAAGCACGAAAGCAATACAATCTTATAGCTCAGTCACACAAGATAACGCCGGCTTGTTACCGCCCCGCCCCAATTGCTGCCCACGTAAGCATCTCAGGCCCCAGCTATGCGCATATCCAAGCCCAATAGTTTGCCAACCAGGCTGCCCACATTTTCGCCCACTTTGCCATTAGGTAGCGTTGATTCGCTTCAGTCAAAATACTCGAGGGACATTTAGAGAGTGTGCGATGTTTTTCCATGTTTTCAATGCGTTGGCGTTACACTCAAAACTGAGGGAACTGAGGAAAAATTGTAAAAGCTTTCGTCGTACCTTGGTATGTTTGTCTTTTGAACAGCATCGCTTGAAATGGCAACTATGTTAAGGGTTCGTCTGGGAGACTTAAACTTGCCCTTTGTCGCATACACTTTGATGAATGGCAAAAACAATGTTAAACATGAAAAGAAGCTTCAATTTTTTACATTCTTAATGTCAGCTTATTAATAAATTTAATATACTATGAAAGCTGGAAGTAAATAAATAATATATTTATTTTATTTTTTAATTCTTTTATTTTTGGCAAATTTAACAAGTAAGAAGGCTCTAGTCGAGAAATCCCGACTAGACGATACTCTGATCCCTATACTTTACGCGTACAGTCAGTATTTGCAAGTATGTGTGTTTGTATGTACGCACATACTGCATACTGCATACACAACTTCAATGTCCCATATCTCCGGTGTTTCTTAACCGATTTTAATAAAAATTTCACAGATTGTCATTATTTTGTTTAATATTTAAAATGTCATCTCAAAGTTTTCAAAATTCAAGATTTTGTTATTATCGATCCCATGTGTATATCGAAAACGGGATGAGTTATCGAAAATCGAAAACAAACTTGTACTGCCTAGGGATTAGGCGAGCTTAAGTTCCAAATCTGGAGTCTCTAGCTCTTATAGTCTCTGAGATCGGTTGGCTCATACATACGGACAGACAGACGGACGGACAGACGGACGGACAGACGGACGGACAGACGGACGGACAGACGGACGGACAGACGGACATGGCTATATCGACTCGGCTGTTGATGCTGATCAAGAATATATATACTTTATGGGGTCGGAGAAGCTTCCTTCTGCCCGTTACATACTTTTGCACAACTTCATTATACCCTTTTTCCCATTTTTAATGGGATCAGGGTATAATAAACGTTCTTTTCTTAAATGTTATAAATGTTAATATACTATAGATCACTATTGTGGAGGCGCTTTAATCTTCTACGCGTTATATTTAACCTAAAGTAATTAGCCAAAGGATTGACATAAGCAAAAAGACGGTCATCGTATCGAATAGAATGCCTTTTTATTTGCTCCATAACTGTTGGAAAATTTAAGTCATATTGTTATGTTAAATCGTCGGACAACTCTCTTTCCTGAGTGAAAATGTGCAGTTTTAAGATTTGTACCATAGACGCAATTGTTCTACCTGTCAACCCAAAAACTAGATCTCTTTAAGAAATTGTGTGGGGGGGGGCTGCTGCAGTACTAGCGAGTTGGCAAGAAACATAGTGTCATCTGATTATGTTGCAAGTTATATTTTTTTTATACCCTGATCCCATTAAAAATGGGAAAAAAGGGTATAATGATTTTGTGCAAAAGTATGTAACGGGCATCTCCGACCCCATAAAGTATATATATTCTTGATCAGGATCAACAGCCGAGTCGATATAGCCATGTCCGTCTGTCCGTCCGTCCGTCTGTCCGTCTGTCTGTCCATCTGTCCGTATGTATGAGCCAACCGATCTCAGAGACTATAAGAGCTAGAGACTCTATATTTTGAACTTAAGCTCGCCTAATCCCTAGGCAGTACAAGTTTGTTTTCGATTTTCGATAACTCATCCCGTTTTCGATATACACATGGGATCGATAACAACAAAATCTTGAATTTGAAAAATCTTTAGATGGCATTTAAATTAATAATCAAAATAATAACAATTTGTGAAATTTTTATTAAAATCGGTGAAGAAACACCGGAGATATGGGACATTGAAGTTGTGTATGCAGTATGCAGTATGTGCGTACATACAAACACACATACTTGCAAACACTGACTGTACGCGTAAAGTATAGGGATCAGGGTATCGTCTAGTCGGGATTTCTCGACTAGAGCCTTCTTACTTGTTTTTTTTGGAACCGGAAAATCTTTAGCGTTTTATGTGCACACGAATGGACCAAGGACACTCCCTGAGGAACTCGCGCTATAATAGGTCGCACGTTTGATTTTCCTCTTCAACTTCTACCACATATGAGTGATAGTCTGCAAAGACTTAAGAAGTATTAAGTATGTAACAGGCAGAAGGAAGCTTCTCCGACCTTATAAAGTATGTATATGTTTTCTTGATCGGCATCAACAGCCGAGTCGATATAGCAATGTCCGTCTGTCAGTCTTTATGTATGAACACGTTGATCTAAGAGACTATGAGACCTAGAGAATCCAGATTTGGAATCCAAATATATTGGCAGTACAAGTTTTTTCCAAATTTTCGATATCTCTTCCTGACTCGACCCGGCTGTTGACGCTAATATAGAATATATATACTTTATGGAGTCGGAGATGCCTCCTTCTGTCTGTTAAATACATTTCCGCAAAACCATTATACCCTTTTTAGCAATGGGCTTAGGGTATAACGGCGGCCTAAAAAAAGTCTGTTATTAATAATAGAAAATCTTATCTATAATACGAAAATCGGATGCTGGCGGACTATTGTCAAGGGATTTTCTTGAATTTGCTCTGGAGAGAACGAACTTATATTCCCAGTGTAAAGTAAATTAAAAAGGGCCATCGGGCAAATCAAGACTGCAAAAATTTGACTGCAATAACTTTCAAACTAAGTTGTAACTTGCCCACAGAAAAGAAAAAAATGTTTTCAAACTTTTAATAAATTGTGGCATAAATCTTAGCTTTCTTTGGCAACATGGTTGCTTTGGTCACTTTAGTATTCCAAATTTTATACACTTATGTTTTTCTTTTTATACACCGTACCCATTAAAAATGGGTAAAAAGGGTATAATGGTTTTTTGCAAAAGTATGTAACAGGCAGAAGGAAGCATCTCCGACCATAAAGTATATATATTCTTGATCAGTATCAACAGCCGAGTCGATAAAGCCATGCCCGTCTGTCCGTTCGTCTGTCTGTCTGTCTGTCTGTCTGTATGTATGAACGCTTCGATCTTAGAGACTCTAAGAGCTAGAGAATCCAGATTTTGAACTAAAGCTCGCCTGATCCCTAGGCAGTACAAGTTTGTTTTGATTTTCGATAACTCATCCCGTTTCCGATATACACATGGGAAACTTTGAGATGGCCGAGATATGGAACCTTGAAGTCAGGGTATCGTCTAGTCGGGATTTCTTGACTAGAGCCTTCTTACTTGCTTATTTTATTTTTTATTATTTACTTTTTTCATACAATGCTGCTAACTATCTATTATATTAAACGACATAAAAAAAATGTGTTTATGTCTTCGAATGCCTAATAACTATATAAAGTGAATTAGTAAGTTAAATTCTTTTGTATATTCAAAAATAAACAAAATTCATAAATACAATGTTTGCCCAATTAAGGGGCGTGGCTCGTTGAATACTTGACTGGAAAAGGGAAAATTCTGGGAATTAAAATAGTTAACAAATTTATCTAATAACAGTAGTCAACTTATATTATACTGAGTAACTTTTATTTGTAGTAAAAAATTTATGATTTTAATAAAAAATTTATATATCTAGTTGTTATTACTATAATATATATATAATTTTTAAATTAATGTTCAGTGCCTAAAAACAGGAAATTTTTATGACAACACAAAATTACGGGGATATATCCAAGCCGATTGGCTCCAGGCGTTTACAATTATTATTTCAACATGAGTTTAAAAAAAAACCAAACAAAAGCTTTTAAGAAATTCTGTATTGGGTGCTTGGTATTTCTTACTTAAGAAAAAATATTATTTTTCGTCCAAGGCTGTTCAACTTAGAATAACAAGTTTCTAAACAACTTTTTGAATTTTTAACATAAATGTTTTTTTTTGTTATAATAATCAAGAAATTTGCATAGAAATTAGCAACTACGTATAGGGGCCATTTATGCAATACTTTACGCTCTATAAAATGGCACTTGAACTAGATGAATAGCTTTTGTTAAGAGGTGTCCACACGTCAGTAATATGAAGTATTTTCATTTTGTCTGTTTGTTTAAAATACTTTCGAGCTGTTTAGTTGCTGCAAACCAAGCAACTCATAATGCATACCGTCGAAACTTGGAACTTCTATTGCAGGAGCCCAGTTCTGGTGCTTATTCGAAAAACGATGCTGCTTCAGTTCAAGAATTTTGGCTTATGCAAAAGCTTGATCACTTTGACACACTTAATAGCAAAACCTGGCAAATGGTAAGAAAATAAATTGTACAAAAAAGAGAAGGCTAAGTTTTAATAAGATTATTCTTATTCAGCGATATCTTCGCAATGACAAGCATCATAGGCCTCAAGGACCTATCTACATATTTGTCGGCGGTGAATGGACAATAACTCCGGGTCTTCTAAGCACTGGTCTAACCCACGATATGGCTGTAGAAAATTCAGGCATTTTGTTCTACACAGAACATCGCTACTATGGCAAAAGCTGGCCACATGTGTAAGTCAGTTAGTTACTATTATTATAAGATAATACTTATCATTGAAATTCCTTTTATATAATGCAGCAATAAGAGTCTGTCTGTGGAGAATTTAAAGCATTTGACTTTGCATCAGGCCTTGGCAGACCTAGCGCATTTTATTCGACACCAGAAATTGAAATCTACAAATCTTAGACATTCCAAAGTATTTCTAGTCGGAGGCTCCTACTCCGGCAGCATGGTTTATTGGATGACGCAGCTTTATCCAGAACTTGTAACTGCCAGCTGGGCATCCAGTGCTCCATTGCTTGCCAAAGCTGATTTTTTCGGTAAGTTAAGGAACTTAGAGTTTCTAAAGAAAATCGACAAAAAAATTTAATAGGCGCTTTACTTTTGGCTCTAATGGCAACTCACTTGTTTTCAATGGGAAAGAAACTGTTTCACTAGCGTTTTAAGCTATGATACATTTTGATTTAATATATATGGAGTGAAATCAATTAATAAAGAAGATTTGACAAAAGACGTACAAACCCACAAAAAAAATAAGAATACTGTTTGGAAATATTTCTCCTAATGGTCTTAAATGAGATTTTGAATTTTTTTTAATTTTTAATATATTAATTATTTTTAAACCATCATAGTTTCCCCTTATTAATTAGTTTTTAATCGCCAGTATGCACAAGATGTTGGTGCAATAATTGCTCCAATGAAGGGAATAGCTAGAATTGGGTTTACTACCAGAAAAAGATTTTTATATGTACATAGAAGATTACCACCTTCATTGCATGGACAAAAATATTTGCACATCAATAGACTATTCAATCTTCGGCACAAGAGAATAAAATTTATACAATCCAGTAACACTAACATTTAACACTAAAAAAAATCAGAGTTACAGAGTTTATAAAAAAAATGAGGTGTATAAAATTTGTGGATTTTGTATTTTCTGTTCTGTTTTTATACCCTGATCCCATTAAAAATGGGAAAAAAGGGTATAATGATTTTGTGCAAAAGTATGTAACGGGCATCTCCGACCCCATAAAGTATATATATTCTTGATCAGGATCAACAGCCGAGTCGATATAGCCATGTCCGTCTGTCCGTCCGTCCGTCTGTCCGTCTGTCCGTCTGTCTGTCCGTCTGTCCGTATGTATGAGCCAACCGATCTCAGAGACTATAAGAGCTAGAGACTCCAGATTTCGAACTTAAGCTCGCCTAATCCATAGGCAGTACAAGTTTGTTTTCGATTTTCGATAACTCATCCCGTTTTCGATATACACATGGGATCGATAACAACAAAATCTTGAATTTTGAAAACTTTAAGATGGCATTTGAAATAATGACAATCTGTGAAATTTTTATTAAAATCGGTTAAGAAACACCGGAGATATGGGGCATTGAAGTTGTGTATGCAGTATGCAGTATGTGCGTACATACAAACACACATACTTGCAAACACTGACTGTACGCGTAAAGTATAGGGATCAGGGTATCGTCTAGTCGGGATTTCTCGACTAGAGCCATCTTACTTGTTTTTTTTTAACTTTAGAGTATATGCTGATGGTCGATAATTCGATTAACCTGAGTTATGGGACACAATTGTACAAAACGCCTTAAGAATGGGTTTAGCCACTTGATAAAGTTGTTCAACGAAAATAAAATAAACAAGTTACTTAAAAGGCTAAATACGTGCGACAATTATAACGAAAATGATTTGCTGGATCGCACGTCATTCTTTAATGGCATTGGAAATTATTTTGCATTAGTTGTGCAGAGTTACAGGTAGGTTAAATATTTGTCGATGCAAATTTTCTTGCAACTTATAAAATGCTGTGCTATATTCAAAGTTCCTACATTCCTTCACTGTGCGATAAGCTTATGTCGCTGCATTCAAGCGATGAGCTGGCTTTGGAATATTTTTTGGTGCTGCTGTATACGAATGCTGATCACTCGCAAGGAGGTAACTTTGGCTGCCAGGACTTTAGCTATAAGGCAATGTTGCAACTTTTTAGCGAGGATTCGGATCAGAACATGGGCAGTGAGTGTTAAATTAAACTCTTTTGAAAAGCTAAAATTAAAAACTTTTTTATAGCACGCGCATGGTTCTATCAGACGTGCAACCAATTTGGATGGTACACCACAACGGCCGGATCGTCCTTTTGGCAGTCAAGTGGCTTTGTGGTACTTTGAACAGCTGTGTCGAGATGCATTTGGCCCTGGCCAGACACCGGCGGCTCTAGCCGTGGGCGTTGCACAGATGAATGCACAGTTTGGTGGGCTTGATTTCAACCAGAGCGTGCGAAACCGTGAGGTGCTCTTTACGCATGGCGAGTTGGATCCATGGCGTGCTCTAGGGCAACAGAGTGGCAACCAGGCTTTGGTTATGGCCGGTGAGTTACGTGCAGTTAGCTGTACAAACTATGCATTATTTTTTATCGTTCAAGCAGGGTACTCGCATGTGGAGGACCTAGCTAGCATCAATGTGCGGGATAGTGTGCAAATGAATCTGGCCAAGTTACGTGTCATGTCCTTCCTACGGCGTCACATTACAACCATCAATACATTTAGTGTAGTATAGAATAGTATAGTATAAATGACTTGGAGCGCCCTATTCCATTACTAAATAAACAACAACTTCTTCTTCTTCATGGTCCACGCGGAAACCAATTTGTAAATTCCTTTACACTACCATTTCTTGAAGGTGTTGTGGCATTTCTTTGTTCGGCCTCCCTGGTCCTGGGTAAACACATAGACAAATTGAGTGACACTTGAACGTAAGTGAGATAAGTGTTTGGACCTCTTATGTGTGTGTGTGTGTGTGTGTGTCTGTGGATGAATTGTTTACTAAGCTCGGGGAATTGACAAAGCAATTTCTGTTGATTAAGAAAATGCACTTGTAGTTGATGTTTACTTTGCTTGTTATTTTTGTTCTTGGTACATAATAAGTCAAGTTCAGCGGAACTAGTAGATTATTTAATGGAATGACATTACCTGTAACATAAAGCTGTGCATATTCCCAATGAGTATATAATAGAGGAGACGAAATTGGCACGCCCACTATCGATAACCTACCTCCATGCCTTGGCTCGACTAAGGCTCGTGTTAAGTTGGCTGCAGTCAGCAGCTGCTTATGTTTTGATTATTGCTTCTTTGCTTATACATCTGGGCCTGCCGCCATAATTGAATTTGTTTTTGTTTTCATTATGGACTGTTTTGTCGTATGTATTTGGCACTGTATGTTTGCTGAAAACCTAATATGTATGTATTTATGTATATATTTATCAGAGCTCACATGCCAATGTATTCTCCCTACTCATGTCTTGAATGGTTTGTTTTGATTTGAGTTGTTGCTGTTTAATTCGTTTTGCATTGCATTGCTTGGGTGGCTGAAATCAAATGTTTGTACGTAAACAAATTTAAAATTTTTTTTTATTTTATTTAAGTTAATAAATGATAAGCAATCAAAATTATGGGAAACTGCTTTAAAATTGTAATAAAAAAAAACTTAATCTAGAATTTTTACAAATAACAATAATATGTGAATATTTCTTTATTATTTTTATTTTTATGTGCGTACGCACCTATTGTTTTTGTTTAATGTCTTAACGTAAGTATATTATGTTTGTATGTGTGTTGTTGTATGCACTGGTATAAATATATAAAAAAAATCTGATTGGTTATCTTAAACTTTTAAAGTGACGACCGTTTCTATTGAAATCTCAAGCATAAAATGACAAACACATTAAAAACAAGTAAGAAGGCTCTAGTCGAGAAATCCCGACTAGACGATACCCTGATCCCTATGCTTTACGCGTACAGTCACAGGCGGACATGGCTATATCAACTCGGCTGTTGATGCTGATCAAGAATATATATACATTATGGGTTCGGAGATGCTTCCTTCTGCCTGTTACATAATTTTGCACAAAACCATTATACCCTTTTTTTCCTATTTTTAATGGGATCAGGGTATAAAAACAAGTAAGAAGGCTCTAGTCGAGAAATCTGAAAAAACTTGACGCGTACAGTCAGTGCTTGCAAGTACATACATATGTACATACATACATTCTCATAATATACTTTGCATATTCAAGCTTTTCTTCATATTTAGTAGCTGCAAAAAAATCTTCTAGAAAATTTAAAATTATGATTTGTCAATGTATTCATTACACATTTGTTGTATTCATACATTTATTTCATTTTTAAATAAAAAAGTATATGAGTACATATGTACATATATTTATTTTTTGATTTTATTTATTTTTTGTTGAAGTGCCGAAGGAAAAACGGTTGCAGGTGGTCTAGGCCCGTCATTATGTGTATGCATGTGTGTGCGCCTAACGGGAATAGGAATAGACAAAACGAAAAAATTCAAACAACAACAACACGGATGGTTGTCGTTGCTGGAACGCACAAGCTGCACAGTGTTATTTTAATACCCTTTATTACAATATTCAATTAATGTCAATGCAATTTTTAACACATATTTATTTAATATACGGACATTTAAGGCTAGGTATATGAATACAAAAATTGAAAAATTTAATTCGGCTTTAAGTCATCTTAAACCTGTTCAATAAGTTAATAATCTTCTACCTTATTTCCAATATATACATACGCATATATAATGGAATTCATATTTAAGTATCTCACGTTTGGCCATACAATTTTACAAAGTTTATATAAAATCTATACTACCCTCCCATGTTAGGCATTAGCAAGCAGATAGAACCAAAAGTCGAAAATTGACAATCTCAACTTTGGCCACCACACACAGCAAACAGAAGTATTGGCGATCACTATTGTTCTCTCGCATCGCACACTTTGAGAGAGACATGAGAGAGAGTTGCCAAAGCAGAAGCGGTACTTTTTCCGCTTGCCCCTTTCCCACGAGCTCTCGCACGCATGGCGGTTTTCGATAACAAAAAGGGGCGGCTATTTTCCTCTCTATTACTTGAATACTTTTTGCATATTCCGACTGTTGATGCAGATTTAAGTTTATTTTTGTAATCGATAAGAAATGTAATTACTCGATTTATTGAAGTATATAGAAAACTACCGATATTTTTTATGACACGATCGATAGTCGTAAAGAAACAGACTTCCGACTAAGAATGAAAAACAGACCGAATGAACGCAGAAAAGTCAACGCTAAAAATCTCCAATAATCTTATAAATCTTTTGTTATTGAATATATTAAGTGATGAAAATGATTAATAAAAACGTTTAAGTGATTGAACAAAAAGTATATGATTTATTTGGATGTGGACAAGTGGAAAAACTGAACAAGCCGGTCGTTCGAGCCGGATATTAATAATAAATATATGTCCATACCAGTTAAAACCCCAACACCGACTATAAGAACAACTATTTGTCAGGTTAAAAATGAACTTACATGCGCCAAATATCAAAAATTGAAAAATATAGAAAAAAAAACAAGTAAGAAGGCTCTAGTCGAGAAATCCCGACTAGACGATACCCTGATACACTCAACTTCAATGTTCCATATCTCCGACGTTTCTCAACCGATTTTAATAAAACATTCTACAGATTGACATTATTTCTTTTAATGTTTCAAACACCATCTCAAAGTTTTGCAAATTTTAGATGTTGTTATCGATCACATTTGTATATCGGAAACGGAAAGAGTTATCGAAAATCGAAAACAAACTTGTACTGCCTAGGGTCTAGGCGAGCTTAAGTTCAAAATCTGGAGTCTCTAGCTCTTATAGTCTCTGAGATCGACGCGTTTATACATACGGACAGACGAACGGACAGACGGACGGACAGACGGACGGACAGAAAATATATATTCTTTATGGACCCCTTTATGGGATCGGAGATGATTCCTTCTGCCTGTTACATACTATTGCACAAAGCCATTATACCCTTTTTCCCATTTTTAATGGGTTGAGGCTATATAAACACACACAATACAAGTAAGAAGGCTCTAGTCGAGAAATCCCGACTAGACGATTCCCATATCCCTATACTTTACGCGTACAGTCAGTGTTTGCATGTATGTGTGTTTGTATGTACGCACATACTGCATACTGCATACACAACTCAAGGTTCCATATCTCCGGTGTTTCTTAACCGATTTTAATAATTTCACAGATTGTCATTATTTTGTTAAATGTATCAAACGCCGTCTCAAAGTTTTCCAAATTCAATATTTTGTTGTTATCGATCCCTTGTGTATATCGGAAACGGGAAGAGTTATGGAAAATCGAAAACAAACTTGTAGTCTCTGAGATCGACGTGTTCATTCATAAAGACAGACGGACGGACAGACGGACATGGCTATATCGACTCGGCTGTTGATACTGATCAAGAATATATATACTTTATGGGGTCGGAGATGCTTCCTTCTGCCTGTTACATACTTTTGCACAAACAATTATACCCTTTTTTCCCAATTTTAATGGGATCAGGGTATAAAAATGGCGACCAAGACGTTCATACGAATAATTTCCTGTGATGAAATCATCATTATCACACAGCGTGGAGAAGCACCAGCAAAAACAAAAGCTATGAGTCTCTCCTGTTTATATAAGTCGTATAAATTTCAATATACTTAACCATGGCAAAAAACATACTTTCATTTCACTCACTATCTGCTGAAACAAGTTGTTGTCCGTTATCTCCAATTGACATGTTTCAGTTCGATCAGCATATTATGTTTGAAGGGTTTTACACGTACCGAACTAAGAGAGATCCCTGAAATACTAAATCCCGTTTGCTTTCAGCCGTTCCCAGCTTGAGCAGAATTTAAACTACTTAAATCTGCACATAAGCGATGTGGCTAAACTAGAGCATAAGGTTCCTGAACTTCATGAAGATATTGAGACAGCTTTTCAATCCAACTGACGAGAAATAACCGAAAGGGATGTACCCTGGTGGAATGAATATCTAGAGTTCCAATAACTTCAGCATGAAAACTGTTGAATAAAGCTTGTCTGACAACACGGCAAACCTTAACAAATTACAAAGAATTACTGAGAAAATCTAAAAGGGCTACATGCAAAACGATAACTTAAACGTTATTTGCACCCTTAAAAAACAAACGGGAGCTACACGTGCACAGCCAAGAGAGCCACAGAAGAACCACTGATTAAATATCATTTAATTAAATTGGATCTGCGTACAAAACTGATATTTTATACTTGGCTATTGACAGACAAACGAACATATTGTTGTAGCAAGAAAGAATATATTCTTTTATTTATACATTTGCAATTGCATTTTCATTTGCATCGTGTAAGAAAAAGTTTTGGATGGGTTTCGGATTCTCGATACACTTCATTTTTTGCAATCGACGTTGCATAGTGCAATAATGACGTCAACATTTCACACTTTCATTTATTAACACCGATAACTTGATTGCATTTCATTTCCTTTTTTAGAACTTTCTTTTCTCGACGTAAGTAATTGATTTAATTTTTCGTTAATTATAATCAATAGGGGCGATAATAATAATGTTTCCTGTAAGTTGATCCGGTGCCCGTATACCACCCAAGAACGTAGCCAAGAATGGTAAGTATAATGAAAAGAACAGCGACAGCAACGATAATGGATATGACAATTATTTTTTTCTTCTTTGACCACTCTGACCAATGACACATTTTGCAATAGAATTTGAATGTACAAGACTTTAAATATACAATTTAGAATTTTTTCTGTGAATTTGTTATAGTATTTTTGAGTTCCTTGTTTGAACCTATAAATAACAATACAAATTTTAAGAGTATATTAAAAGCTTACTGTTCGAACTCACTACATAGAATTTGAATGTACAAGACTTTAAATACACAATTTAGAATGTTTACTGTGAATTTGTTATAGTATTTTTGAGTTCCTTGTTTGAACCTATAAATAACAATACAACTTTAAGAGTATATTAAAAGCCTACTGTTCGAATTCACTGTGCAACCTTTTTTTAAATAACGTAAACTTTTTTTTTGCACCTGAAAGTACTTTTTGGTACTCTGTATGCACGAATTTAAATCCCAAAATCTAGCCATTCTATTTTCAGAGATCGACGTGTTCACACTGACTTTTTACGAGGTAAGATTTGACAGTCTTAACAGTGACATGTAAGCCGCGCGTCAGACATAGTCCAACTTTATGGCGAGAAAGTGTTACTGTCTTTAAACCTATACATACTATGCACAAGGAATCTTGGAAAGCAGGAATGCGTCACAACAGATAACGCACAAAATATTTTAACTGCACTAAACATTTTAAGCTTAAAAGAGGATAAATACATATGTATAATTTGGGCGCAACAGGAGGATGCGCTGTAAATGCATTTTGGCAGAGAGTAGACTGAGGGAACAACTTATAATACAAAGCGAAAGGCTTGTGTAAAGTAAACAAGTAAGAAGGCTCTAGTCGAGAAATCCCGACTAGACTATACCCTGAACCCTATACTTAAGACGTACAATCAGTGCCTGCAATTATGTGTGTGTATGTATGTACGCACATACTGCATACTGCATTCTGAATTTGAATGTTCCATATATCCGGTGTTTCTTAACCGATTTCAATAAAACTTTCACAGATTTTCATTGTTTAGTTTCATAATTCAAATGGCATCTCAAAATTCAAGATTTTTTTGTTATTGATCCCATGTGTATATCGGAAACGGGATGAGTTATCGAAAATCAAAAACTTGTACTGCCTAGGGATTAGGCTAGCTTAGGTTCCAAATCTTGAGTCTCTATCTCTTATAGTCTCTGAGATCGAAGCGTTCATACATACGGACAGACGGACGGACGGGCAGACGGACGGACGGACAGACGGACATGGCTATATCGACTCGACAGTTGATACTGGTCAAGAATATATATACTTTATGGGGTTGGAGATGCTTCCTTCTGCCTGTTATATACTTTTGCACAAAACCATTATACCCCTTTTACCCATTTTTAATGGGTTCAGGGTATAATAAGAAGTGCGTGTCGAATTATTGAAGCCAAAGTTTTCACATTGTATGTGGGCATGAAATATGAAATTGCTTTTAACCATATACACATTTGAAAACATATGTAGCTGCTACTCGACGACAGGGGGCGCTTAACGGCTATGGGATGCTATGAAAAGTTATTGTTATTGGGGCACGTTGTTAATGTTCTTGTTGTTTCCATTTCCGATGTTTTTGTTGCGCGAAAATTGCAAATTGCCTGAATTGCACAGTCTGTCCGTCCGTATGTATGAACGCTTCGATCTCAGAGAGTGTAAGAGCTAGAGAGTCCAGATTTGGAACAGAAGCTCGTTTAATCCCTAGGCAGTACACGTTTGTTTTCGATTTTCGATAACTCATCCCGTTTCCGATATACACATGGGATCGATAACAACAAAACCTTGAATTTTGAAAACTTTGAGACAGCATTTGAAACATTAGACAAAATAATGTCGATCTGAGAAATTTTTTATTAAAATCGGTTGAGAGACACCGGAGGTATGGAACATTGAAGTTGAGTATGCAGTATGCAGTATACGCGACACACACACACACATACTTGCAAGCACTGACTGTATGCGTAAAGTATAGAGTTCATACATACCGACGGACAGATGGACATGGCTACATCGACTCGGCTTTTGATGCTGATCAAAAATATATATACTTTGTGGGGTCGGAAATGCATACTTACATAGGTACATATGTTACATACTTTTGCACTAAGCCATTACACCCTTTTTACCCATTTTCAATTGTTTCATGGTATAAAAAAACATCGCAAAAGAAGACATATTTGCATTTGGCTGGGAAACTTTTTCAATGTTTTTGCTTATTTTCAATGCCAAAAGCTGTGGCCACTCAAGTAGACGCATGCGCTCACTTGCTTACACTCAGGGGAAAGCTTGCTCTCTTTGACTTGCTTGTTACTTTTATTATGAATGGCATCCTGTTGCTCGAGCGAACTCGTAACAGGTGGCAAGGCTTCGATAGCGCTCAATGCGCAGGGAGACAGCTTTACCGTCACGAATGAAGGAAGATATTGGGAGCTGGTTTAACTACGGCAGCCACCCCCATTAAATTCAAGCAATGTTTGAGAGAAACTGCAGGCACCTTGACACTGTGACACACAAAGATATTTGCAGGTGTTGGCGCCAAGTTGAAATTACAATAGCAACGTCAACAGCAACAAAAACTGAAATAATAAGCCACAGCTACGTCTAGTTTCAGGGTTGTTGCCATGAGTTTAACTAATTGCACCCTTATCTCTCAATTTTGCCAGCACTGTCTTTTTTGCAGTTGGTTTTATTTCGAGGCTAAGAAAACTTCCTTTACGTGCAGCTAAAAGCAAGTAAGAAGGCTCTAGTCGAGAAATCCCGGCTAGACGACACCCTGATCCCTTTACTTTACGCGTACAGTCAGTGCTTGCAAGTATGTGTGTATGTGTGTACGCGCATACTGCACACTGCATAGAAAACTTCAATGTCCCATATATCCGCTATTTCTTAACCGATTTTAATAACAATTTTACAGATTGTCATTATTTTGCTTAATATTTCAAATGCAATCTCAAAGTTTTTTAAATTCAAGATTTTGTTGTTATCGATCCCTTGTGTATATCGGAAACGGGATGAGTTATCGAAAACAAACTTGTACTGCCTAGGGATTAGGCGAGTTTAAGTTCCAAATCTGGAGTTTCTAGCTCTTATAGTCTCTGAGATCGACGCGTTTATACATACAGACAGACGGACGGACAGACGGACATGGCTATATCGACTCGGCTGTTGATGCTAATCAAGAATATATATACTTTATGGGGTCGGAGATGCTTCCTTCTGTCTGTTACATACTTTTGCACAAAACCATTATACCCTTTTTCCCATTTTTTAAGGGATCAGGGTATAAAAACACCCGCGAAGTAAATTGGCTGTCTACTAGTTAATTTAGCACTCGAAATTGTGTAAAAGCTGAAAAGTTAATGACAAGGAAAAATGGTTGCAAACAAATTGCTGGCAAAACTGCTGAATTATGTCAAGTGTCCTTAATCTGTAAAATATTGGCACTTAGGTAACTTGTTGATATAATCGAACGATAAATTATCATGAACATTGTGCATGAAATAATAATTAAAATTGCGTTACAAAAAAATTATCTGAAAATATTATATTATTATATTATGTGAAAAATAAAACATTAATGGATAATCATAAAATTATAAACTAAATTTAAAGAACTTTAATTGTTAGACTTTAAAATGTTTAATTTCAAATAAAAGTGTTTCCATACAGTTCAGTGTTTATAGATAATTTATACAATAATATACCAGCAAAAATAAGGTTCTTGTGCGCGATTATTGAAGAAGTATTGGGAAAATCGACGTTAAAGTTATATCAAGATTAATTATGAAAAAACTAAGGATTGATTAAGCAATAAAGAAAAAAAAAGTTTTAAATCAATAGCTATTTTCTAGCAGTAAAAAATAAAAACCTTATATAATGAATATGTGAAAAATAATTTTTTTAATTAAAATTTTTGTTTTTGCATTATTTACCATGTTTACGACGCTTCACCGTTTTTTTTTAATTATACCCTGATCCCATTAAAAATGGGAAAAAGGGTATAATGGTTTTGTGCAAAAGTATGTAACCGGCAGAAGGAAGCATCTCCGACCCCATAAAGTATATATATTCTTGATCAGCATCAACAGCCGAGTTGATATAGCCATGTCCGTCTGTATGAGCAAACCGATCTCAGAGACTATAAGACCTGAGACTTCAGATTTGGAACTCGCCCAATCCCTAGGCAGTACAAGTTTGTTTTCGATAACTCATCCCGTTTCCGATATACACATGGGATCGATAACAACAAAATCTTGAATTTAAAAAACTTTGAGATTGCATTTGAAATATTAAGCAAAATAATGACAATCTGTAAAATTGTTATTAAAATCGGTTAAGAAACAGCGGAGATATGGGACATTGAAGTTTTCTATGCAGTGTGCAGTATGCGCGTACACACATACACACATACTTGCAAGCACTGACTGTACGCGTAAAGTAAAGGGATCAGGGTGTCGTCTAGCCGGGATTTCTTGACTAGAGTCTTCTTACTTGTTTATTCTCGCAATAACAATAACTTCGGTCCATAAATAACGGAAACACAACTATGCAGTCTTACATACAGTATGCCCAATAAAGGTTGCGACAAGGCGAAAAATTTTGATATTTTCACTTTAGAGATATATGGTCACCCTGGTTGTTGTTTTTTTATTATTTTTTATAAATTATTCAGTCAATTATCTCTTAAGCCTACTAAACAGAACTTAAAAAACATTAACATTAACAAAGAAACATGTAAAATACTAACAAAGGCACTAAATTCAACTGCCCAATAAATCTTGCGACACTACCTTTTTTGGTGCATTTTTGTTGTGAAATTCGTATGTACACCTTCTTTAAATTAAATTAAAAATACGCAGATCCATAAAAGTCTAAAATTTTTGCGCAGATCGGTTGCCAATGAGATGAAGAATGATTGTGGAATCACCATATCTCGCGAATGTGGCCTAAAAAACATCAAAATTTTTCGCCTTTTCGCAACCTTTATTGGGCATACTGTACATATTCAAAATAAAAGTGTTTGTTAAATACCACCTTATTTAATTCTAACACACTTCATATGAGGATCAAGGATGATCCGTTTTTAAATTAAAGAGCAGCAATCTTGCTCTTGTCCCGAGGACAATGGCTGTTGAAGTTATTTCAGTGGATTTCAGACCTTGCAGATGAAATACTGCTGAAATATGCAAAAGCTATCGAAAGTACAAGACGCGAAATAAGATCTTCTTCTTATTCACAGAAAAAAAGTTAAGCGCTGCAATGTAGCTGCTGTTTCCGTACTGCTATTACTTTGTCGTAAGATGTATATGGCTATACTTCTCGCACTGCCGCTATATTTGAATTTGTTTTTGCTTTGTGTATTGCTCATGCTGCGTCGTATGTATTTGACAGTGGGAAATATGGGAAAAAGGGTATAATGGTTTTGTGTAAACGTATGTAACAGGCAGAAGGAAGCATCTCCGAACCCATAAAGTATACATGTTCTTGATCAGTATATTGGACGTAGATGTACTAACGGACAGTACATTCAAGTGGCCCAACGATACCAAGCACCGGCTTGATAACGCGCGGACCCAAGCATAAAGCGACCCACCTCCCGCCCATCCGACCGAGGGGCGCACCGCGTAACGTGCGGTTACGAAGATCGCGAACATGTAGACAAATGACGTAAAATAATTTTTTTTAGAGAGCATGCAGAAGTGCTACTAGTTTTAAGGTGGGAAAGATTGTTATATACTGAACATAAGATCCGAAAAGGGTTATGGATAGCATAGTTAGAAAAGAAAGCATGCAGGGCTATTGGTAAAAAATGTCTACTACTTCTAATAGGTATAGCAAAGTTAATTTGGTTTATTAGTATGGAGGAATCTATTTCAACATTTATTAATTTGTGAACAAAGGTTATTGCTAGCATAGTTCTACAATGATTAAGAGAGGGAAGATTTATTAGTAAAAGTCTACTGTGGTAAGCAGGTAAATTAGTACTATTGTCCCAATTAAGACCCCCAAGGGCAAAGAGCAAAAATTGTTTTTGTACCGATTCTATTCTATCCTGATGAGGCCTGTATTTGGGATACCATATACAAGATCCATATTCAAGAATAGGTCGGACAAGAGACACATAAAGAGTTTTTGTTAAGTTGGGGTCGTCGAATTCCTTCGACCAGCGCTTAATGAACCCCAAGACACTTGATGCTCGATTTGAGATTAAAGCAATATGCTTGTCAAACTTAAGCTTTGGGTCCATTAAGATACCTAAATCCTCAACCAAATCAATCCGATCCAATGGTAAGTTATCCAGAAGATAGATATTAAAAAAGGCATTCGCCTATAAAAAGACAAAACTTCTCATTTACTGCAATTGAGATGCAGTAAATTTACTCTGCACCAAGTTTGAAAATTGTCTAAGTAACTTTGCAGTCTATGACCAGACAGAAGACTTGCAGCTGACATGCATAATTTTACATCATCAGCATACATTAGTACCCGAGAATGATTAATAACAGACGGAAGGTCGTTTATGAACAGTGTAAATAATAACGGTCCAAGGTGACTTCCTTGTGGAACACCAGAAGTGACCTGCACCGCTTAGATACTGAGCCATTAAAATAGACTCTCTGAGTTCTAAAAGTTAAATAATCTTGAATCCAAAGAATAAGATTATTGGGAAAGCCCAAAAGTTTAAGTTTATAAACTAAAAGGAGGTGATTTACAGAGTCAAAAGCCTTACTCAAATCAGTCCAAATAACATCAGTTTGCAATTTGTCTTCAAAGCAAGAGCATAGCTCCACGGACAAACTAAACAATTTATGCAAAGGTTTAAAAAGACCCTGAGCACAATACCTAAGCACACATCAGGTCGTGGATAAAATGTGGGCTTAATAACCTGAAAATCACAAAGTAGTGAGCTCTCTGTGATTTCCGGTATGAAAATGCAATTTGAGGCATTAAGCTGATAGGGGTAAGGCATGACGACTGGTTGAAAACAAGGGCTTTAGGTCGTTTGAAAAAAATTTATCAAATAGATCGGCAATGGCCTGATCTGAATTGGCTTTCATTTCATCAAAGAATATGTTAGATGGAAGAGTCGATGTCTTGCGTTTCGCATTAACGAAATCAAAAAACCGTTTAGGATCCTGCTGAAACTGTAATCTACACCTAGTCAGGTAATTCCTGTAACATTGGTTATTGAGGACTGAAAAGTTGGAACGAGCAATCTAGTATGCTGAACAAGCTAACGGAGAGCTTGATTTTCTGAAACTCTTGTAGAGTTTCGATTTACGATTTTTTAGAATTGTCAACTCTCTGGTAAACCACACAGGTTTGTTTCAAATATTCAAAATTCAAATAAAGAATTTAAAGTACTATAAAAATACTGATTGCCACGTCCAAATTGTCAGACCCGTAGAGGGTAGACCAGTCAGTCAGTGCCAACAAAAATAAGATTTGCAAAATCGGTTTTCCGAAATAGACGTACTCGGCTTAAACGATTTCTACTGGGGCATAGCCCCCGGTAGGGTAAAGTGATCGACACCTCCAACGTTGGGTGGTATAAATCCTCTGGATAAGATATGGGTTGTGATCGGGTAATAGATGAGGAGGATGGATCCAAAACAAAAACCAGATCAAGCATTTTATTAAGAGAATTTGGGATATCATTTATTTGATTCAATGATATCCCAAGTAAATTAATCAAGAATTCATTCTGTGCCGAGGGGGTCAGTGCGCCAGAGTCGGGACAAGAAATCCAAGTAACTTCAGCAATATTGAAATCACCGAGAACTACAAGGATATCGCGATCGAAAAGCATGCAAGAAACGGACAGTATAGCAGACAAATGAGCATCGGAGACAGAGGTTTCAGAGGTAGGGGGTATATACGAGCAGGTTATAAAAATACCAACACCATTAAAAGACAACTTAACAGCAACAAATTCTATATCTATAGAACCACCTAATATTACTGTCTCCGAAGAATAATTTTCATCAACAGCAATAAGCACACCACCGCCACGTCGAAGCGTACGGTCTTTTCTATAGATACAGTATCTGTTGGATACTACTTCAAAATTAAGAATGTCTTGCCTTAACCAAGTTTCAGTTAAGGCAATGACATGAAAAGGAAAAGCAAGGCTATTAAGATATAAACTACTGAGTTTGCTACAAATACCTCTTACGTTCTGATAGCCAAGTACCAAAGAAGTTGTTAGTTTTTTGAACTATCAGAATCGAGAAGAATTTGAGGCAAAGCTACTGGGGTGGGAGATAAAATCGGAGGCCGGTTTTTATACCCTGATCCCATTAAAAATGGGAAAAAAGGGTATCATGAAGTTGTGCAAAAGTATGTAACAGGCAGAAGGAAGCATCTCCGACCCCATAAAGTATATATATTCTTTATCAGCATCAACAGTCGAGTCGATATAGCCATGTCCGTCTGTCCGTCTGTATGTATGAACGCGTCGATCTCAGAGACTATAAGAGCTAGAGACTCCAGATTTGGAACTTAAGCTCGCCTAATCCCTAGGCAGTACAAGTTTGTTTTCGATTTTCGATAACTCATCCCGTTTCCGATATACACATGTGATCGATAACAATAAAATCTTGAATTTGAAAAAACTTTAGATGGCATTTTAATTATTAATCAAAATAATAACAATCTGTGAAATTTTTATTAAAATCGGTTAAGAAACACCGGAGATATGGAACCTTGAAGTTGAGTATGCAGTATGCAGTATGGTCGTACACACACGCACAAATACTTGCAAGCACTGACTGTACGCGTAAAGTATAGGGATCAGGGTATCGTCTAGTCGGGATTTCTCGACTAGAGCCTTCTTACTTGTTTTTCCTGGCAGTATATTCATTAACAACAATGTGCTCCGGCCAAAACTCTTTGCAACATATAGAGCTAAAGTCTTGACTCGAGACACTGATTTTAAACGACGAGATATTCCTAGTATAAATAAATTTGAATTTCTCCACCGTTAAATTGGCTTTAGATTTGGCCTTAATATAGACCGTGACATCTTCTGATGTCAAATCAGAGGGAAGCCTTGAAACAAATACTTGTTTTTTAGGTGGAACGGCAACAAATTTTTTAATTATGTCTTCAACCGAAGATACATTTTTAGCTAATGGAATATTTGGCTCTTTGGATATATTAGGTTTGTTTGGTTGAACTACGTCAACTCTACTCACCACCAAAGAGACCGAAGGACCGGGATTAGATGAAACAACATCGATAGGGACTATAGCGTTTACATCCGTTATCTCGTTAATAATGGGGACTGGGGCAGAAGAATTGTTTTTTAGTCTATTTTTATACCCTGATCCCATTAAAAATGGGAAAAAAGGGTATTATGAAGTTGTGCAAAAGTATGTAACAGGCAGAAGGAAGCATCTCCGACCCCATAAAGTATATATATTCTTTATCAGCATCAACAGTCGAGTCGATATAGCCATGTCCGTCTGTCCGTCTGTATGTATGAACGCGTCGATCTCAGAGACTATAAGAGCTAGAGACTCCAGATTTGGAACTTAAGCTCGCCTAATCCCTAGGCAGTACAAGTTTGTTTTCGATTTTCGATAACTCATCCCGTTTCCGATATACACATGTGATCGATAACAATAAAATCTTGAATTTGAAAAAACTTTAGATGGCATTTTAATTATTAATCAAAATAATAACAATCTGTGAAATTATTAAAATCGGTTAAGAAACACCGGAGATATGGAACCTTGAAGTTGAGTATGCAGTATGCAGTATGGTCGTACACACACGCACACATACTTGCAAGCACTGACTGTACGCGTAAAGTATAGGGATCAGGGTATCGTCTAGTCGGGATTTCTCGACTAGAGCCTTCTTACTTGTTTAATTTTTGGTCTCAGGATTGTTTGCCTGAATTTCAGACATGACCGGTCCCGATGACGGCCCAACATTGGCTTTTTTGCTCTTAGGAGAACCACTCAAGAGATTTTTCTGCTTAAAGTTTCTCTGCACAGTTGAGAAATTATCGCACAATTTTTTTAATTGGCCGAAAACTCCCTCAAAGCCAAGCTGAGTCTCCATAAAGTTCGGTCCATAAATAACGGAAACACAACTATGCAGTCTTACATACAGTATGCCCAATAAAGGTTGCGACAAGGCGAAAAATTTTGATATTTTCACTTTAGAGATATATGGTCACCCTGGTTGTTGTTTTTTATTTTTTTTTTTATAAGTTATTCAGTCAATTATCTCTTAAACCTATTAAACAGAACTTAAAAAACATTAACATTAACAAAGAAACATGTAAAATACTAACAAAGGCACTAAATTCAACTGCCCAATAAATCTTGCGACACTACCTTTTTTGGTGCATTTTTGTTGTGAAATTCGTATGTACACTTACTTTAAATTAAATTAAAAATACGCAGATCCATAAAAGTCCAAAATTTTTGCGCAGATCGGTTGCCAATGAGATGAAGAATGATTGTGGAATCACCATATCTCGCGAATGTGGCCTGAAAAATTAAAAAACAACAACCAGTGTGTCCGTACATCTCTAAAATGAAAATATCAATATTTTTCACTGTGTGTAAAGCATTTGTGGGCAAGCTGTATGTATGTATGTATAGCCACAACTAATCTGCGTCTCACGCATCGCACTCTTTCCCCACAAGCTACGTTCAGCTGCGAACTTTTTTAATAAGAAGAAGAGAGCTCTATTTTCGCATCTTGTATTATTCGATAATTTTTTGTCAGATATAGAAATCAATGAGTATATAATAGACGAGACGAAATTGGCACGCCCAATATCGATAACCTCTCTCCATGCCTTGGCTCGACTAAGGCTCGTGTTAAGTTGGCTGCAGTCAGCAGCTGCTTATGTTTTGATTATTGCTTCTTTGCTTATACATCTGGGCCTGCCGCCATAATTGAATTTGTTTTTGTTTTCTTTATGGACTGTTTTGTCGTATGTATTTGGCACTGTATGTTTGCTGAAAACCTAATATGTATGTATATCAGAGCTCATGCCAATGTATTCTCCCTACTCATGTCTTGAATGGTTTGTTTTGATTTGAGTTGTTGCTGTTTAATTCGTTTTGCATTGCATTGTTTGGGTGGCTGAAATCAAATGTTTGTACGTAAACAAATTTAAAATTTTTTTTTATTTTATTTAAGTTAATAAATGATAAGCAATCAAAAATATAGGAAACTGCTTTAAAATTTTAATAAAAAATCCAACTAGAAGTTTTAAGTCGAGAAATCCCGACTAGACGATACCCTGATCCCTATGCTTTACGCGTACAGGCACAGGCGGACATGGCTATATCGACTCGGCTGTTGATGCTGATCAAGAATATATATACTTTATGGGCCTGTTACATAATTTTGCACAAAACCATTATACCCTTTTTTTCCTATTTTTAATGGGATCAGGGTATAAAAACAAGTAAGAATGCTCCAGTCGAGAAATCGAGAAAAACTTGACGCGTACAGTCAGTGCTTGCAAGTACATACATATGTACATACATACATTCTCATAATATACTTTGCATATTCAAGCTTTTCTTCATATTTAGTAGCTGGAAAAAAATCTTCTAGAAAATAATAGAAAATAAAAAATTATGATTTGTCAATGTATTCATTACACATTTGTTGTATTCATACATTTAATTCATTTTTAAATAAAAAAGTATATGAGTACATATGTACATGTATTTATTTTTTTATTTTATTTATTTTTTGTTGAAGTGCCAAAGGAAAAACGGCTGCAGGTGGTCTAGGCCCGTCATTATGTGTATGCATGTGTGTGCGCCTAACGGGAATAGGAATAGACAAAACGAAAAAATACAAACAACAACACGTGATGATTCTCGTTGCTGGAACGCACAAGCTGCACAGTGTTATTTTAATACCCTTTATTACAATATTCAATTAATGTCAATGCAATTTTTAACATATATTTATTTAATAAACGGACATTTAAGGTTAGGTATATGAATACAAAAATTGAAAAATTTAATTCGGCTTTAAGTCATCTTAAACCTGTTCAATAAGTTAATAATCTTCTACCTTATTTCCAAAATATATACATACGCATATATAATGGAATTCATATTTAAGTATCTCACGTTTGGCCATACAATTTTACAAAGTTCATATAAATCTATACTACCCTCCCATGTTAGGCAAGCAGATAGAACCAAAAGTCGAAAATTGACAATCTCAACTTTGGTCACCACACACAGCAAACAGAAGTATTGGCGATCTATATTGTTCTCACGCATCACACACTTTGAGAGAGACATGAGAGAGAGTTGCCAAAGCAGAAGCGGTACTTTTTCCGCTTGCCCCTTTCCCACGAGCTCTCGCAACGCATGGCGGTTTTCGATAACAAAAAGGGGCGGCTATTTTCCTCTCAAGTACTTGAATACTTTCTGATAGAAATATACTTGTGCTCTTTATTCAATGGCATTCACTTGCGCACTAATATTCGTGGCGCGATCATTTCATTGTACATAATATACGATCACGATACATCGATAACGTGTTGGTTGTAATCAGGGCTACCAGACTTAAGACTTCTTACATTTTGTGAGGCATAGCACTTGACGTTATTTCTACAATGGCTAAGGCGTCCGCTAAGTGAACAAGAAATCCATTATGAACTATATTTCATCAAATATTTCTGTGCATCAATATAAATACGTCGAAATCTTTAATTAACTTTGATAATTGTTGATTTTATAGTAACTCTTAATTTAACATGTTCACATGTCATCTTATTCATATTAATATATAAAGCCAAAACAATAGTTGGAATTACTAACGCTTTTTTCTGAGCTTAAAAACTGCACGGTACAATAAATAATTAACAAACGCAAGAAGATCGAAAAATTGTTCTTAATTGGTCAGCCGATCCATTTGTTCTGTGCAATTTAATGTAATGTACGTTTAGTTTTTATCAAAAACAACATTCGATTCTAGGGTTCATGTTAGCTCCAAGCCGATCATTCGCGACTATAGATTTCTTACTTATGTGACGCGCCGCTGCAAATAAGCACAAACTTTTGAAAAAACCGCCACTATATTGATTAAGAATATCGAAACATTCGATACCATCGACTATATGCATTGAACACATTTGATTTATTTATTGCAAGGCCATTGTGTTTATGCTAAAAATATTTATATTTACGTTTGTAATGCTGCATTAATCTATTTTCTGTTAACAAATATTAAAGTAGGTTTATAGGTAATACCCAAAACAATGTGGCCGCTTTGAAAGCCGTGACCGCCAGATCTAGGCACAACTTAAATTCTTTGGTATTTTTTATGTGCACTTATACCGTAATATTGCATGTTTGATACTCTGTTCAACATGGATGAAGAAAGTAGCGAAAATAATATATTAAGCATAAATAATGGGTTAAACGTAAAAATTGAGCATCTGCCAAGCAGAAACGAAGACAACGAGACCACTCCGTTGCGTGACGAGGGTGTTTCATTGACAGTGCCAACGGTTTTCGGTACAGGCGGCGCCGGTTGGGAAAGCGATACTACAGCTGATGACGCCGTGAGCTCAACCCCGCTTCCGTGCCTTGGTCAGGATGTATCTATTAAACATAGCCCAAGTAATGATAACGATTTAACACCTATTAGAGAGGAGTCGCAAACATATCAGCCGAATTCCATCAATACCGAGATTGAAACAAACGGCGAACTTTCGGTCTTGTCGGACAACTGTTTGGACGCCTTAGAGGCAGTATCAATGCCGCCTGTGCACAAAGAAATTATTAAGGAGGAGGAGCGCAGGCATTTAGATCTAGATTTCCTTAATGACGTCACTGAGGAGGACTTATTTGACTTTCCAAATGCATTCGGCCTAGTGGAGCAACTTACAGCATCACAGGCAGCCACAGAGCCACAGCCAGACACAGAGTTACAGCCATCCATAGAGCACCAGGTAGGCAATGAATATACAGAAGAATCGGTAAGTCAGCTGACTGAAGATAAGCGCAAGCAGCTTGAGAAGTTGGAAAAAAAGAGAAAAAAACACAAAAAGGAGAAAAAGCACGATGGCCATAAAAAACGACGTCGCAGCCAAAGTCGTAGTCCACACTCCAGTCGAAAGGTGCGACGTGTAGATGACACATCAAGACCCAGTGCTTCAAGGCAACTTTCTAAGACGGATGTTAACGTGGATTCTTCTAATCTGGACTTCATTTCGGTGCAAAACTGCGAAAAAACACTCAAGATTATAAATGTAAACAGCTTATTAGAAAAATGTCCTCCAGGAGGAGAAACAGCTGCTGCTGCTGCGTCTTTATCACTGTTAACCGTTAAGGACAAACGCCGGCTGGCTGTGGAACGTGCAAAAACCGTACTTAGTCTATTGAGGCTACAGGCTGCCAAGACACCGGCGACAGAGTTTCTTGTGGTGGACACCTTCATGAAAAAGCATCCTAGCCGAGCATCCTATATGAACAATGAAATCTTTGAGAGCCCCTCGCCGCTGTGCAACAATTTTAATGTTAAGTACAAGTTCAATTCGACAACCGGATGCAACATAGATGTGGCCAAATGGGGCTTGCAACGCTTTACAATGGAAACAACTCAATTGATGCGCATCACCGGCATTGATGCGGCACGCTTAACGGAACTAATGAGCAATTCTAACATGGAGTTGCACAAGTTGCGCTCCCAACGGGCGGCTAAGGTGGAAGACGAGTACACAAACAACACTGGATTATATAAAAGTGTATCGACACAAACGGCTAAACGCATTGACAATAATTGTCGAAATACTGCTGTCCAGGTAACAATGCCATTGACACAGGACGTCTTTTGGAATAAACCTAACTTTAACGAGATCAACTTGACGCAGCAGCAAGCCAATTATATGCTGGCCTTGAAGGAACTCTCCTCACGAATGCCCAGATCAAGTTCCTCAGTTGATAAGCTTTACCAGGTGCTTCTTAGGGCCGTTGCTATTCATCGTTCATCAACATGATAATTTAAACATTTCGATCCAATTCAATGTTATTAAATGTAGCTGACTATTAAATATGAAGTCGTACCCAAAGAAAGCACAAAATTTAATTAAATACATATGTACAACTCGTTTAGTAATTAATATTCTGCGTATGTATAAATATGAATTGAAAAAGGCCAAATAGTTTAATCATCTCCGGATGCTTTTTGATTGTCGTGGGATTTCTGTGATTTTGCCGATTTTGACTTTTTCTTGTTGTTGACAGGTTGTCTTTGAGCTTCCAAGGCACGGCTAACATCTGCTAAAGAACCATCAATATCAATCCTAAATGGATTATTAACTGGATGTTTATAGTGCAGCGGATAACTATTTACTGTTTTAAAACGCAGCTCTTGGCCATTAGGCACTTTTGGAAATCTCTGAAAATTCATATTTGGGCCATGAGGATAGCACCCAAGAAGTTTTGGTCGCTGGTCAAATGGCAATCGCATCTGTTGGCCAACTCCACAAATGTTTTGACTGTTGTTAAAATGCTTTTTGCTCATCGATTGCGTCAAGTTTAATACTCCAATGCATCTTTTTTTAGCCCAATGATCATACAAGTGCAACTTGAACTTTTCGAAGTTACCCGTTTTAAATGTACACTGATTGCAATGCACGGGCCTTGTTGATCGCAATTTATCAATCAAATCAGCAGAAAAGGGTTCTATGCAGCCTTTGATGCGCAGTAGGGCGAAGAGAGCTTGAAATGATATAAACAAATCGGTGTTAAAACTGTTCCATTGATTAATGAAACGCATTTTTGCTGAACAGAAATCATCGGAAATGACATGCATGTTTAGACGACTCATAAATGCGTTCATCTTGAAGCCAATGCGAAAGTTGCTGGAGGGCAAATCCTGCTTTTCAATAATGTCGTTAGCTAGTTTCATCATGTGATCCAGAAGGGGCAAGTGCATGGGTTTTAGCTGCAGTTCGAGATAAGTATAAGTATGTGTACGACATAGTATATACATATTCACTTACCGCAAATACATTTTCAATGTCTGCCTTGGGCAAAACAATAAAATGAAATTCAGCTCTTGGATAGTTTACATTCTTTAGCACCGCTGCACGATCGGTCTGTAGAACAACATCTTCACCCGCTTCTATTTTGCGGGTCAAGAGTCCACGTTGATATTCCAAATCATGATCGTTTTTATCCATAGAATATCAATAAAACAAAATCTAATTGTGAAACACCGCTCAACAGTGCTGCAAAAGGTTCTCAGACAGATATACAAAATATGCAAGATGACAAATGGAAGAGAGAAATAATAAACACTTGTGACGTCACAAAGTTCTACATCTTACATGGCAACGTGATTTTCCTATAAAGGCAGTTTCTAGCATGCACTCATGCTTTCTGTTTCGTGTTGGTCTTCTTTGTGTTCGCTTTTATACGACTTGGTTCACTAAACTGATTGCATTCAACCCGACTCTCAAACTAATGAAAACAAAGAAAATTGTATTATGTTTTAACAAACAATATTTTCAACATACAATAGGAATGAAATTCGTTAATTATATAAAGTTGTTGGATTTATGAATAAATAGGTATACGAATAATGTTAATGCTTCTGGTTTTTATTCGCTTTTAGTATTAGTTTGATTGTGCTGTTGTTTCTTAGGCCAGCTTTTCTTGAAAGGTTTACTTTTGTCGGCTTGAGTCGAGGCCTGATAATTACCACTATTATGAGACTGTTCTGAACCTAGATTCTTTTTTTGTATAATGTTGGGTTTTATAGTTGGTTTGCCTTGCATGTTTTGGCTTTGCTTTGGAGAGCTTGCAGGTCCATTGTTATTATTGTGCATATTTGGGCCTTGGTAATGTTGAGGCCAGGGATTGTTTGATGTGGCATGTGTTGTGCTGTTTGGTCTAAACATGTGCGGGGGCCTTGGAGCTGCAAAGCGACTAGGACCTCCTTGACCGATGGTTGGAGATTTCCTAAATGGATTGAGTCGGGACTGATTTTGATGCGAAGAATGCAGATGGTCCTCACGTGGCGGCTCCTTGAAATAATTGCCAGCAAATCTCATACGATAATTTGAAGAATTCTGGTTATTGATTGGATCATTGTGGAATTGTGAAGTGGATGCTATATTCGGAACATTCATGTGAGGATTGTAGATAGCTCCATTAAGAGCATGCTGATTGAAATGCTGTTGCTGATGATAAGGTCTTAACTGCGCCTCTGGATGCGGCACACGTTGTTTATAATGCTTCTGAAATCCATTTGGATATGGAGCCAGAACTTGTTGGCTGCTGATGCTCGGCTGCTGACCCATGTTTTGTCGCCAATGCGGTATTTGCGGCTTTGTCTGAAAAATTGGTTGAGGATGATCTTTAATTGGCTCGTCAAAGGTCTTTAACTCCAATTTGGTTTTGTCCAACATGCGAGTCAGCTCTTCTACTTGATTTTTAGTTTTAAACTTGCTCTCTCGCTCTTTCCAATGTACGTACAAGTGGCCCTTAAAGGCCACTAAAATGTCGCATTCAAAGTCACATTGATTGCAGTGCAACGTTTTCGTTTGTCGCAATTCTTTGGCCTCACTGTCCGGTATTGCCTCAACAGAGCCCTGTATGCTCAACATGGCATAAACAGTCTGATAGGTTAGAAACAGGGCAGTGTTAAAGCTGTTCCAGTGCGATATACGGCGCATGGACTGCGAATAGAAATCATCGGAGATGACATGCATACATAGCCTATTCATAAACGCATTTATTTTGAAGCCGATCAGAAAGTTGCTAGATGGCAAACTTTGCTGCTGTTCAATTATTTGATTCGCCAATTCCTTCATGTGATCCAAAAGAGGCAAGTGCTCCCTCGTCATCTGCACGACGTTAAACATTAACAGGGATAGAAATTAGTTGTGTGGTTAAACTTACTTCTGACACATTCGAAATGTTCTCCTTGGGCATAACAAGAAAGTGGTGCAGCGCTTTGGGGTAAGCATCTTTAATTACCACTGCTAGATCGGTTTCAATAAGATAAGCCTGCATATTTTGCAATTCGCGAGTCAAACGACTTTTAGCCAAGTTCATTTTTGGTAAACACCGAAAACTAACAAAAAATAAAAAAGACCCGACAGTGTGCAGCACCAACTAAAGTTGAAAGGAAATAATTGTGAATACGTTTGAACAGTGTTGAAAAGATCGCGCATAATTCACGCACCCAAATGCAATAAAAAAAAGTTTATATTGTTGTCTCCAAAAATTTCTCAGTGCTGTTGTCGCAGGTGTTCCTTAAGCGATGGCATGTTTTTTGGAACAAACTCACATTGATTGCACGTCAAAGGCCTGACAAGCAACTCGTTTTAAATATCTTTGGAATAATGTTCAATGCAGCCCTCGTCTTTTAACTTGGCATATAGTGCTATTGTTAATAATATAATGTATTAATAACTGTTATAAGCTGATAAATGACAACTCACTTTCGTATGGCACAAAAAACGGCGTATTGAAGCTATTCCAGTGTTTTTTAGTTTTTAGACAACTTGAAACGAAATCCTTTGATATAACGTGCAAATGCAAATGTTGCATGCTCGGCTGGGCATGAAATCCAATTTGAAAACTCTCACAATGCTCGCCACGCACTTCAATTATATTCCTCGCTAGGAGATGCAGTTCCTCCAAGAGCGCCAAATGTTTCTTGCTCAACTATAAATAGAAAATAAACTTTAAAACAAAGAATTTTTCGGTATGCCGAGAACAATAAGCCCTTGAAATGCTTACTTTTTAAAATAATTTTTAAGCATATAAATGATTAAATGTTACCTGAAAAATGCTGGCAATGTCCTCCTTAGGCAGCACAAGATAATGATGACGCGCCTTTGGATATTTGTCGGCGATGACAACAGCTTTGTCTGTTGATATAATTAAATTTGCAGGATCTAAGATGCTTTTGATTAGACCGGATTGCCAAGACATTTTCATCTGTTTACAATCTGATCAGTTGTCGCAGTATCGATAAGTGCATTAAAACGATGTATTTAGTGTTGTATAACACCATAGTAAGCACAATGATGCGTGCGTTCAGTGCGCTATTGCTTTGGTTAGCAACAATTTGAAGCCCTATTTAATCGTAAGTATAAAACATTTATAAAAACAAAAATGTGTATAACATAGTGCATAGTTTGGTTTATTACCAATGTCATAAATCATTTTTTGAATTATCCAGCACTCCGTACACATCGCATGCAACCCTGCACGCAACCCTACTAACAACAACAATGATGTGCAAGAGCCGAGAAGAATATTATTTGTTTGGTCGTCGAAATGTGCTTGTGTGTAGCGTGTGGCCAAGTTAAAAAGTGTGCACCGCAACATACGAGAACGCACGAGCATTTTTTACGCAACGCATGCGAAAATTTCTAATACTTTTTAACTGGAATTCATTCAAATCTAATTTTGAAGCATCCAGTGCAGCGCCAAACTAACGGATATTTGCCTCTATCAATTGAAAGTACGCAATCCGAAACATCAAGAAAAAAAGATTACGCAAAGAAGGGAAAATCAAAATAATAAACCCCTAAACATGGCGAACGCCATAGAATCAAAGACACGTCTTATGGCAGAACCACTGCACTTACAACGGTTGGAGGCGGCCTTAAATATGCGCCCCTTCATGCAAATGGCTCGTCAGGCATTAAAGCAGCCCCTTAGCAGCGGTGAAGAAAGCGGTAAAGAGCTTGACGCGAACCAGGAGCAATGCATTGACTCGGATGACTCCTCAACCCGGGTAGGCGTTGTGAAGCTAAAGCCCAAGCAAAGACGTCGAAAGCGTCTGCTCGGCAGCAAAGAGGGTAACTTAAATGAAGATGCAAATGTGTTTTTTTTTTTTAACTTAAACTATTCGTCTTCAACAGAGCGACAGAGCGTCAAGACCCAAATCTATAATTTCAATGATCTGACAAGCGATCGGGAATGGCTCTATGATGCACTGCTTAGCGATACGGAAAGCGAGGGACAGGTGATAAGCGACGAGGATGAGTACATTCAACAAATGCTTCGCGAACATATTCAAGAGCAGCGCCAGCGCAAGAACTATTACAAAAAGCCAACGGTTAGTCAACCCTGCTTAAGTTTATTTGGTATATTTATAATTAAATTTCTTGTCTTACAGAACGCTCAATACGCTTATTATGGAAGCGGTTTTCTTTCCAACCACGATGTATATGCGGAACGGCAGCAAGCAACAATGGGAGTGCGAAAACGGCGGCGTCGCACCAAGCAGGAGATACTACTGGCACGCCTGGCTGAGGCGCAGGCGGGCCCAAAGCCTGTGAAGCAAAAGCGGCGCGGCCGCAAGAAACGCACGTCACTTGGTTCGCCAGAGTCTGGAGAGGTGCCGCCGTCAGAGTTGGGCAAGTATTGTTTTGGCGACACTCTGCCAGCCAACGATGACGATGAGGAGGACAATGGCGAAGTGGACTACAAGCGAGAGCTGGCCAATCTAGCACTAGACTATCCCGAAGAGGACGAGGAAATCGAGGAGGAAGTGGATGTGGTTGGCGCAACAGATGGTCAAGTGACGCGTGTGCGTCGCCGGCGCAAAAATCCTGAAGTACTAGCAGCACGCCGTCGACGCATTTGGCAGATCATGTCGAAAAAGGAGTCTGGCCGACTGCAGCGCATCAAAAGCAACAATCACAAGGAGATGCTGGCCAACTGCAAGCGCGTTGCCGGCATGTGCGCCAAGGTTGTCCGCCAGCGTGCCATCAACTCGCAGCGCACTATGAAAGAAACCGTGTGGCGAGCCAAGCGCCTCACACGTGAAATGCTCAACTATTGGAAGCGCTATGAGCGCGTGGAGCGCGATCAGCGTCGCAAGCAGGAGCGCGAAGCGGAGGAGCAGCGAAAGCAGGATGTTGAACTGAATGAGGTGAAGCGTCAGCAGCGTAAACTCAATTTCTTGATAACCCAAACGGAGCTATACGCTCACTTCATGTCTAAAAAGCTTGGCAAGGGCACAGAGGCGGATCGGTTGGCTATACTTAGCCAGCTGGATGAAGAGCACAATGCGCGTCTGGCTGCTAACGATGGCTATGATGCAGGTGAAATGAAAGAGCTGGCGCAGGCGAATGCGGAGGCAGCAATGCAGCGGGATTTGAACAAAACGCGCGCTTTCGATGTGCCCTTCAAGAAGGAGAAAATGTTGGAGCAGCTGCAGGAATTGGAGCAATCATTGCCAAAGCTGGAGAGCGAACAAATAAAGGATTTGCCGCAGCCCAATATGTTCAAGGGCACACTGAAGGGTTATCAGATCAAGGGCATGACCTGGCTGGCCAATATATACAATCAGGGGATTAGCGGCATTCTAGCCGATGAGATGGGTCTAGGCAAGACGGTACAATCAATTGCCTTTCTGTGTCACATTGCGGAGCATTATGGAACCTGGGGTCCATTTCTGATTATTTCGCCCGCATCCACGCTGCACAATTGGCAACAGGAGATAGCGAGATTTGCGCCTGACTTCAATGTGGTACCCTACTGGGGATCACCCAATGATCGCAAAATTCTGCGCCAGTTCTGGGAACAGAAGCATCTACACACACGCGAGGCCAGTTTCCATGTGGTAATCACATCGTACCAGCTAGTTGTGAGCGACTACAAATATTTTAATCGTTTCAAGTGGCAGTGCATGGTCCTTGATGAGGCTCAAGCAATCAAGAGTTCCGCTTCGCAACGCTGGAAGCTGCTGTTGGGCTTCAATTGTCGCAATCGCTTATTGCTCAGTGGAACACCCATTCAGAATAGCATGGCGGAGCTATGGGCGCTGCTGCATTTTATAATGCCAACGCTTTTTGACTCGCATGATGAGTTTAACGAGTGGTTCTCCAAGGATATTGAATCGCATGCGGAAAATAAAACGGGCATCGATGAGCGGCAAATCTCTCGACTGCACATGATCCTAAAGCCTTTTATGTTGCGTCGCATCAAAAAGGATGTAGAGAATGAGCTGTCCGATAAAATTGAGATTATGGTCTACTGTCCGCTTACCATACGCCAGAAGCTGCTCTACCGTGCGCTGAAACAGAAGATTCGGATCGAGGATTTATTGCACTTGGCCGGCGGTGGCTCCACAGCCTCTGCTGCATCGGATGGTGCCATTCAGGATCGCAACTTTACTTCAAATCTAATGAATTTGGTCATGCAGTTTCGCAAAGTCTGCAATCATCCAGAGCTGTTTGAGCGACGTGATGCCAAAAGTCCGTTTAGCATGCGCTGTGCTGAGTTTGTTCTACCCCGTTTGGTCTATGATGATGGGCTTATCCAGAGTGCACTGCCCAGTCGAAGGCACTTATTATATAATCGGTAAATGGTTGTTGTATTTATAATTATACGCATTTAATTCCAATCTTTGTTTTTCTGTCGTAACAGCTTCAACATATTTAAGGCGGAGCATATGCATCGATCTTTGTTTGATGATGTCAACGTCAACAGCTGCTTTAGTTTCACCCGCCTCTGTGACTTATCCTTGTTAGACATGGAGGATTGTACCTGGCATGGCCTTATCGACTTGTCTGTATTTTGTTTATAGCTTTGTTTTCTTATGCACTTCAAACTTACTAATTTTACTTGGTTTTCGCAGTCTCTTGCAATATCGCCGGGTGCTTGTAGGGCAGCCACTGCATTCATATCGTCGTCAGTGGTGGCCATATCTGCGAAGCACTCGTTATCAATTGCTGGAGCCACTACTAGAGCGCAAACTAGTGCCTGACTACATGCTTACTAACAGTGTGCTAAGGGACTTCATCTTTACGGCAATGGTATGATTATTTTTCTACAAATTACTATTTATTAATTGTGCAAAAGAGTGTCGATCTAATTTGTTTTAACGGAATACAAATACGAGTATATATACAACTTGGTATCTACTTATATATTCGTAAATCTATAATCTAACAAATCTTAAGCAAATAAAACCAACGCTCGAACAGAACAACATTAACGACAACGTAAACAACTCAAAGAAACTAACTTTGCTGATTGACAAAATTTCTAACATTTTAGATATAGGTACAATTTCTATAATGTTAGCTTTGTATTTAAGAAATATCTCTTAGCGTTAAAAATATTAAAAGGTTTGAAACTAATGTTTACAAATTTATGTTTCGGTTTTCAAATGAATCCTTTATTTAAATAATGTGTGGAATATGCATAATTATGTAAAAGTGAAAGTAATTTCCCTCTTAATGCTTATTAACTTAAGTCTTTTACATAATTATTAATGTTTCTTTAACTTTAACTAAATAACACTGTTCACTTATATATTTTGCAGACATCTCGAGAAAGCAGTGTTTATGCCTTTGGCGACTATATTACTATCAACATGCAGGAAACCATAGAGCATCGTGTGACACGTTCTAAAACACTTAAGCTGAAGTCCGCACTCATTGAGCAGCTAGTTGACGATGATGGTCAAATACAAGAGAAGTCTGAAGTGAAGCAAGAACTAGAAATGGAATCTGTTGAAGTGCAGACTAAGTCGAATACCAAGAGTGATGTCAGAACGACAACACTGCAACTGCTTCCTGAGTTCGCGCATCGTCCGCGCAAACCAAAACGATACGAATGCGAACCACTGCAGATGCCTCGATTTCTGTACGGGCTGGGTCAACGTGTGCAGGCTGTCGACAGGCATTTATAGTGAGTACTTTTTCTACTACTACTTCTACTGTCTTCGTATTTCTCTTAACTTCCGTTTCTCTGTTTAATAGTTGCGAAAGTCGCGCCGCCGCTTGGACGCAAATACGCCACACGCAATGCGAGAATATTGTGGGCAGAGAGCTTGTTTCCACAGGCCTCGCACTGTGCAGGCCTCGAAGTGGCTGGTCATCGATCGTGGTGCCCGATAAGGAGACACTTATTACGGATGCGGGTAAACTGTCTGTGCTGGATAGCCTACTTACTCGTCTCAAGGCCGAGGGTCATCGTGTTCTGATCTACTCACAAATGACCAAAATGATTGATCTGCTAGAGGTGCAAAACTTTCCTAAACTCTCAATACTTGTTAATACTTGACAAATTGTTTTTAGGAGTATATGTGGCATCGCAAACATCGCTATATGCGTCTCGACGGTTCGAGCAAGATTTCAGCACGTCGCGACATGGTTGCTGATTTCCAAACCCGCGCCGATATCTTTGTTTTCCTGCTGTCGACTCGCGCCGGTGGCCTTGGTATTAATTTAACTGCAGCTGATACGGTAAGTTGAGCAAATAATTTTTGATTAAAGTAAAAGTGGGCTTTACAACTTTTTTCGGGTGATACCAAGCTGTCGGGGAACTTTTTTAATCATTACCCCAAATTATTGTTGTGCAACTTGACGTTACCCCATGACAAAGGGCAAAAAAAGAAGGTTATAGAATTGCATATTAAAACAAGTAAAAAGGCTCTAGTCGAGAAATTCCGCCCAGACGATACCCTGATCCTTATACTTCACGCGTACAGTCAGTGTTTGCAAGTGTGTGTGTTTGTAAGTACGCACATACTGCATACTGCATACACAACTTCAATGTCCCATATCTCCGGTGTTTCTCAACCGATTTTTATTAAAATTTCACAGATTGTCATTATTTTGTCTAACGTTTTAAACGCGTCTTAAAGTTTTCCAAGTTCAAGATTTTGTTGTTGTCAAACCCATGTGTATGTCAAAAACGGGAAGAGTTTTCGAAAATCGAAAACAAACTTGTATTGCCTAGGGATTAGGCTTGTGTTCTAAATCTGGAGTCTCTAGCTCTTAAAGTCTCTGAGATCGATGCGTTCATACATATAGACGGACGGACGGACAGACGGATAGACGGACATGAATATATCGACTCGTCTGTTGATGGTGATCAAGAATATGAGTACTTTATGGGGCCGTAGATGCTTCCTTCTGCCTGTTACATACTTTTGCACAAAACCATTATACCCTTTTTACCAATTTTTCATGGGTTCAAGGTATATAACTGAATATAAAGATGTCATATCGGCTGCAAAGGTATGATGTGTCAGGTGCGCTTTTTAATCGTTGTTGCACTTAAGCAGCGACTATCTGCATCAATATAAAAGAACTATGAGCAGGAAATTAAATTTTTTTATTGCGGCTGGATTAGAGTTGCAGGATATCCCAGATCTAAAGCACTTTGCCTTTTAGCCGGCACTCGAAGAACTTTGCGTTGCTTAACGCTGTACAAAGTTTCTTTAGTCAGACACGGTGGTCGATGACAATGGCTAAACTCCACTGTAAACAATTGGCAGCTGGTAAATTTATGTTTGGGTGCCGAATAGAGGAGGGCGGCAGCAGCATGTTGTTGCCAGCACTTGTATCCATTTGCTTGACTACTTGTTAATGCAATGCGCGGTAGTTTTAATCCGTATTCGCGTCGGCGTCGATCGAGCAAGCAGTTCACCATGATTTACACATTCTGATCTTTATCGCAAGAATGACACGGCCAAGGTAAGCAGCAGCACAAATTCTCAGCCAAAAGGATGCAATACTTATCAATGTATAGATATGTATGTACACATATGTGTGTATTCGATTTGCGATGATTTCTGCCTTGGTGACTCTGGCTGCTGGGCTTCGTGTGAAAATTTTCGCTTGGTTCTTAAATCATTTTGTCACTGATTTTGATTTGTTGTTTGCGCTGGTCGCGAAGTCATTTGGTGTTTGTCTTCTCATCCGTTTTATTGTTTGGTTCTCAGGCTCGATATTGTTCGCCCCAGTCGGTGTTGACTAATTCCTTGGCATTTTGGCATGGCCTGATCTTTTTTTTTTAACAGCTCATCGCAGGCGGCAAAAGTGCTTTTGTATTACTCCGATTTTATTTTTATTTTTATATATTTTATGTGATCTGTGTGTTGTTTGACTCAGCTGTGAGTTATCTAGAATATTTTCTTCATTTATATTTATATATATTAATCTGGGGTGATTAACGTAAGCTGCTGTTCAGCTTAAAAACATTTTCTTATTTCAAATAAAATGTTTTCTTCTTTAGTGAAAATATTTAACGATATTGAATTCGATACATCAATTTGCATTTTGACCATAGATTATTAAAAAAACAATACTTGTCTGGTTAAATTATATTGATGCATGTACTTAACTTTTCTCCACATGTTGATCTAACATAAGTTTAATATCCATATGTTATATACTTAAAGTGGATCAATGGAAACTCAAATCATGTCGCAAATTAAATTGAGAAACAAAAGTCGAAGAATTACGCAACCAATTTGCAATCAAATTTAACAAAATTTAAAGAAAATATGTTCAAAAACCAGTTACAGTGTGTGAGAAATGCAAACCCATGGTCTTTAAAGTATTCGATTTTCACGTCGCACACGCATACCAAATCAATTAGCACAAGAGCAACTCAACAATTTCGCATTTCACTGACCGCAGTTACCTTTTAAGCTAACTAGTTCATAAGTATTTTATGCCATTTATAAAAAAAAATTTATTGTTTGCAATAGTCGAGAAACTGTCATTTAAATATTTCTGGTCATTATTATGCTCGTCTTGATTTTAGTTACCTTCAAGATTTATGACTGTTTCCAAATTGTAGTTGTCTCTATCTTACCCATCATATTATTTATGCTTTACACGTTCCTGAATTTAGTGCAATTCATTGGGTGTAGAAATTGGTTGACTTTTATTTTTTGTAGACAGTCCATTTTCTGAGTCGCGACAAATTTCAAGATTTTTCTGAACTTTGCAAATATTTGATTATTATTTTAAAAGACCTTTATTAACTTTATTAAGATAAATGAAGTTGTTTTTGATGAAGTTGGCCAATGTGCAAAGAAATTTTTCATGTGGCCTACAATTCTGAAGTTAAACAAGTTATTGCTAAAATTCACCTGCAAGGTGCAAATAATCAGCGGGCGTGAGTTATACGGATAAGTCCAATGCTTATCGTTAAAAATTTCTCATGAGAGTTGTTTTTATACCCTGATCCCATTAAAAATGGGAAAAAGGGTATCATGAAGATGTGCAAAAGTATGTAACGGGCAGAAGGAAGCTTCTCCGACCCCATAAAGTATATATATTATTGATCAGCATCAATAGCCGAGTCAATATAGCCATGTCCGTCTGTCCGTCTGTCTGTCCGTCTGTCCGTATGTATGAGCCAACCGATCTCAGAGACTATAAGAGCTAGAGACTCCAGATTTCGAACTTAAGCTCGCCTAATCCCTAGGCAGTACAAGTTTGTTTTCGATTTTCGATAACTCATCCCGTTTTCGATATACACATGGGATCGATAACAACAAAATCTGGCATTTGAAATAATGAACAAAATAATGACAATCTGTGAAATTTTTATTAAAATCGGTTAAGAAACACCGGAGATATGGGACATTGAAGTTGTGTATGCAGTATGCAGTATGTGCGTACATACAAACACACATATTTGCAAACACGGACTGTACGCGTAAGGTATAGGGATCAGGGTATCGTCTAGTCGGGATTTCTCGACTAGAGCCTTCTTACTTGTTTATTTAGATCTTTTATATTCAATACTTCATAAAGTACATTTAAGATATAAAGTATATTTTGACGCGTCGTTTTGGTCGTTTTCGTCTTCTGATCAATAAGACGGTTGACCAATTTAGACCAATATTGTGTAAATTTCTAATGTTGTGTATCTCTTTAATCGAAATCCTAACCAATCGATGCACTTATCTGTCAGATTTTTAAAATATTGTAAAGTTTTTAATGATTTCATCCTGTTTCAAAATAACTGGAATTTTCGACCAATAAACATAATAATTTTGGCTTAATGATTTCAATAAAAGTAATAAGAAGTAAAATTTATTAGGAGGTATAAGGAGGAGAATTTATAAGTATTGCTTTAGTATTATTTGTATTATTTCCTTTTTTTTTACCTACCAATTTTCCAAAAACATTATATATGCAAGACCTCCTTGTTATTTTTATACCCTGAACCCATTAAAAATGGATAATAAGGGTATAATGGTTTTTTGCAAAAGTATGTAACAGGCAGAAGGAAGCATCTCCGACCCCATAAAGTATATATATTCTTGATCAGCATCAACAGTCGAGTCGATATAGCCTTATTCCTAGGCAGTACAAGTTTGTTTTCGATTTTCGATAACTCATCCCGTTTTCGACATACACATGGGATCGATAACAACAAAATCTTGAATTTGGAAAACTGTGAGACCGCATTTGAAAAAATAAGCAAAATAATGACAATCTGTGAACTTTTTTTATAGTTAAACCTTTTAAGAGATCTTTCATTTGATATGATATAGTGATCCGATCTGGCAGATTATGGCAAACGGGCAGACAGACATGTATATATCGACTAAGCTCGCAATTTGTTCAATAATATATATATACTATGGGTTTAAAAATGTTTATTATCAAAAAGTAAAAATGCAATTTAAAAAAATACATAAATGCAATTAAAAACAAGTAAGAAGGCTCTAGTCGAGAAATCCCGACTAGACGATACCCTGATCCGTATACTTTACGCGTACAGTCAGTGTTTGCAAGTGTGTGTGTTTGTATGTACGCACATACTGAATACTGCATACTTAACTTCAATGTCCCATATCTCCGGTGTTTCTTAACCGATTTTAATAAAAATTTCACAGATTGTTATTATTTTGATTAATAATTAAAATGCTATCTAAAGTTTTTCCAAATTCAAGATTTTATTGTTATCGATCACATGTGTATATCGGAAACGGGATGAGTTATCGAAAATCGAAAACAAACTTGTACTGCCTAGGGATTAGGCGAGCTTAAGTTCGAAATCTGGAGTCTCTAGCTCTTGTAGTCTCTGAGATCGGTTGGCTCATACATACGGACAGACAGACAGACGGACAGACGGACAGACGGACGGACAGACGGACGGACAGACGGACATGGCTATATCGACTCGGCTGTTGATGCTGATCAATAATATATATACTTTATGGGGTCGGAGAAGCTTCCTTCTGCCCGTTACATACTTTTGCACAACTTCATGATACCCTTTTTTCCCATTTTTAATGGGATCAGGGTATAAAAAAAATACATAAAGAGGATAAAAATGTTATTGAAAATGCATTCATTCATTATGCATTCGGATCTTACGCAAGCCACTCGCGGACAAGCTTAGCTAATCGCAGCTTGGCTGCGAGAAATCCGGGACTGTCGGTAGCACTGATTGAGCCCGTGTCGGAACAATGAGCGCCTTGGGGAATAATTGTGGCACCCTGTGCTACACCGGCACCAACAGCGCTCCACGGATCTAACCCACCATGAGTCATGTAAACGTTCTTGACATCAGGGTTGACACCGCCGTACTTCTCGTTTGTTGCCCTTACATAATTCGTGACATTATTTGCAGTGTACTCAGATCCAAAGACATCGTAACAGGTGTCGGTGTACAGGGTGGCCGGTAAATTTGAGCCAAAAGGTTGATCTAAGCTGCCTGAGGATTGGAACCAGCCGAATTCGCTACATGTTTGATAGGTCCAAGAGAGACTCTCTAGTGGCAAAATTGATTTGATTGGTTTGGCTCAATTTTCTTGAATCAGTCCTCGTACAAGATTATACTTACCATCATCATAGTTGTCCATGGCCCATTTATAATAGTCAACAGTTGCCTGATACTTAGTGTTCAGGCATGTTGGATATTTGAGATGCCATTGTATGAAGAGTGACAGTGCAGTGGCATCGTCATCACTAAAGGAACGAAGGATAGAGTTTTTGTCAAGTCATAGTTTTCCGGTCTGTATGAAAAAATCAGCATGAAGTATGCATAGAATGAGGATGTTTCATTGTTACTTTTGATTTTGGGCGACATAAAATCTGCAACAAAGTAAATTGGCTTTATTCCCATATTAAAATTAAGACTCATTACTCACCTTTGAAGTCCACTTTGGCTTCCAAAGGAGCACTCGACGCCCAACTTCCCACGATAACGTCGGGGTACAATTTCTTAAGCCAAACTGCCATAGTTGCCGAGTAGGAACAACCTGATACAACAACCTTTGATTTCTTGTATTTTTTCTCCTTTTTGAGAACCTTGATTACATTAACAACGTCAGCCAAGGCTTGTTCCACATTGTGATACTTCTTCAGGTTCTCCGTTGAGAGCGGTCTGGGGGTAAAATCAAACAAATTATCTTCTTAATCTGAATTAATAAGACCGTGGATATTTACTTTAAGGGGACACTTTTACCAAAGAATCGATGTTCCGTGTAGACCAGAGACCCATTATGTTCGTTTGCAATGTCCACCCAATGTCCTGATGTTATGCTACTAGGATCAATTTCCCATTCACCGCCCAGGTAAATGAAGATTGGTGAACCAGCTACAAAATAGTCCTCGTTGTCCTTATTGGGACCATTAAATTAATATCTTACATCATTCCAAACTGTTTTATTGTTTTTGTCAAAGTTGTCGAGTTTCTGGCTGACTCAGCGAGTCTTCACATTTGCTCTCGTGCTGCTAACCTGCACTGCTGGGCCACGATGAATCTCCTTGAGCGATTGTACAAATGTAGGAATCCGTTCATCATATTGGCGAAACCTGGCAGGGAATGCCAGGGGTGCAAACAGTGCTATTATTATTAGGATATACTTCATTTTGTTGGACAATTCGCAACTTTGCAAATGATTTCCCACCCCAACGCACGGCAAATTTATACAAAAAATATGTCCGAACACGATGCAATTGAAAATAAGTGTAAATGAATCAGAAAACTATTTACAAATAGTTTAGACTTAAGTCTCATCATATAAATCAATGATAAGTGTAAGTGGTTACACGTGTAAGATCACGTTAACTGTTAGTACGGCAAGTTATATGCTCATAAATTTTAGGGTTAATTGATAACTTTTCTCTGCGCCCCATCGTGCTGATGATATCAAATCCAATTTGTGAGATGGATTTTCGAAACGTAACAAATTTATATAAAGGTTAATAAAAGTTTTTGCATTGCAATAAATTAGCTTAGAAGTGCATATAATCTTAATATTTGGCTGCTTATGTTTTTCTAAGCAACTTAACTTACTTGCTCTGCATCCGAACTGCCTCAACATACTTACATACTTTATTCATCTTTACGAATCCACTCAACATCGGTATATCAAGACCGTAATAGTTTGCAAAATTTGGCACACCAGCGACGGTAAAGTTGGTAAGTTGGTAGTTACGGAGTTAGTTGGTTGCTTTTTTACAGGTTAGGATAGGTCTGAGGAGATGTTTGATTACTGAAATCGTACACAGTTGTAGTATTTATTTTTCTTAGAAAGTTTTCAAGGTTATCTTTCAAATCAAAACCATACACTGAGCAATGGGTTAAGTTAAGTTAGTTAGATGAGCTTTGTTCTGCAAAAGTATATAATCTTTCGGTTTCCCGTTCTAATTGTTTTAATCACTCCTTGTTTTGGTATATGCTATAATCTAATAAGTATTGACAAACAAATTGTCAATTATGATGTAAACATGGTGTAAATTATAATATAGTGTATATAATAATATACAGTAAACCTTTTCTATATAACGCAATAGCAATTCAAAAATAAGTTTTTGAATAAATACTAATGTTATATAATACTAAAGCATTACATGAGAGTGGTCGTTAAGAATTTATTTATTTTGTGGTGTAATAATGTATTCCCTGGAAATATTTGTTTTGAGTTTTTGAAATAAAATATCTTCAGTATAATTTTAAGTGATGGATTTAATTTTTAGCTTCAAAAAAATTTGAAAAATACTAAGCCCAATATTTTTTTTGAGCTCATGTTTTTTTGCGAAAAAGTCAACCTTCTCTGGGTGGAAGAGAAAGACTTCACGGGGCTCACGTTGGGATTGTTCAAACGTAGGAAATCCTTTATGTTGCTGGCTTAAGCTGTCAGGTTGCGAATGACTTCCTAAAATACGACCGAACAGCGTGCTATTAAAGATTAGTGCTAATTAAAAGGCAAATATTGTCAAGTGTATAAATATTTTAAGATTTATAAGCTTAAGCTTTTAAGCTGCTATTGAAACAGCATTGTTATCTCAATTGGTTATTTTTTAGTCATTGGTATACAATTCATCTATACGTCTCAATTATTTTATAATATTAAATGTTGCTTAGGGTCTTTATAAGTTTCAAATACTGTTCTCTTTCTCAAACTAAATGTGCTAGTAACTGGACATTTGATAATCGTATGCCGTACGCAGCTTAAGTATATATTTAATATACCAGTCTTGATCAAAAGGTAGTGCTGGATAAGATTAAAATTTGTATATTACACGTTTACTATGTGCTCGGCGAACAATGCACAACGTACATAAATGCATTTTCTTTTGATCCTTAAAGTATGCACACAGACATCCATCAACAAATATCAAACTTAAAAGGGCCATCTAACATATACCATGGTATAATGGTTAATGCAAAAGACAGAAGGAAGCACATTCGAAACCATTGATCGGCATCAATAGCCGAAACGATCTGCATGTATGAACGCGTCAATTTCGGATACTATAAAAGATATACTTAAGATTTCAAATATAAGCTCCTTTAAACATAGTCAAAACATGTTTGTTTTGAATTATCGAATCGATATCAATTTAATATTGATCTTGGTTTTAAGACTACGAAATGAAAACCAGTAGAAATTTGATCGAAATCGGTTAAGAAAGGGCATTAGTGTAGGCATTTTCTGTGCATGAACACCCATACATACAGCCATGTCAAATTGACTGTTCTGTTTAATCTAATCGAGTTCTCTCGACTATCGCCTTCTTATTTGTTTTTCTGCTATATTAAGAATATTTACATTTGATTTGGGTATTTAAAAATCTACTCAAATATTATATGATTTAAACAAAAATGGGTTTTAAGGCTTAAAAATTTTAGAACCAATAATTTATCTCGGTGTATTAGTAAGCGATTTGTTGGTCGCTATTAGGTCGTTATGAAAATCAAAACCCTTGTTAAGCATTTTGAGTGAACAACACAATTACCACGTAAGTTAAAAAGTGTTAAGAAAGGTGCAAAAGGTAACTAGCAAAAGATACAGAAAGATAGAAATTTGTTCTACGAAAGTCTACTCAAATCAAGCCACAAACTTATCTAAATGTTTTAACAAAAAAACTGCTAAATAAGCTTCATACTTGTAGTAGCTGCTGGTGGAATTATTGAAGACATTTGTTCAGAAAAAATGAAAAAAAAAAGTTATTTATAGTGTAGGGTTTGATTACAGTTAAGAATGGCAATATCTAAAACATTATTTTTGATCTGTGATCCAAAAAACATACACAAATGGCCAGATGTATAAAGGTTCCAAAGTGTATATTAACAAGTTTGTAACTTTACTGTTGAAAATGAATTGGTTTTGAATTTTTAAATTGGACATAAAATGTTGCTTTGTTTGCAACACTTTATTGTTTGAAGCTGTCTACAATTAGGCCAACCATTCGCGAACTAATTCAGCAATACGTTCCTTAGATGCGCGCATTTCATCGCTGTCGCTGGAACTGATGGAACCAAAGTCTTGGCAGTGCGAGGCATTTGTAATAACCGTGGCTCCATCGTCAACGCCATGTCCCATGGCACTCCAGGGGTCAAGTCCACCGTGTGTCATATAGATGTTTTCAACGTCCGGGGTTAAACCACCAAAGACATTATTTGTTTGTGCAACTTTGCTTGCGATTAGTTCGTTACCATAATTAGAGCTAAAGACATCTTTGCACATTTCAATGTAGAACGTAACAGGAAACTTAGTGCCAAATGGCTGATTAAGTGAGCGTGACGATTGATACCAACCGTACTCGTTACAGGTTTGATAATACCACGGACGAGCTATTGAAAAAATATGCATCAATTATTGACACTCGATTAACGGTTTAAAGACTTACACGAGTCAAAATTCTCAATGCCCCACAGATAATACTCAACGGTCTCTTGATAGCGCGCATCAATGCATGTTGGATAGTTCCAAGCCCAATATACAAAGTTGGCAATGGCTGTGGCATCATCGTCATAACTTAGCAGAAAGTCACAATAATACTCAATATCTCCAGAGCTATATAAAATAGAAAAGTCATAGGTTAAACTTGCTTTCATGTTTAAATGCATGTAACTTACGTTTGATACTGCGCTAAGCCCGCAAAAATATTTGAAATGCTGCCGAACAAGTTCCACATATCCAAATCGTTTTCATGATCAAAGCTACTGCATAGACGCAACATTGCGCGTGCCTCAGCAGCCCTCTTGTTATCAAACATGTGTTCTAAGTCGGCTATGCCCTTTTGAATACGGTCGTAGCACTTCTGACCGCCCAGCTGCCGAAATGCTTTGCCTGTTACCTCTTTGTATTCCAGGAAGTCAACTTTAGCGAGCAGAGGTGCACTGGAAGCCCATCCACCGACAATCAACTCTGGATAAAGTCGCTTGAACCACACGACCATTGATGCCGAGTAGGAGCCACCGGCTAATACCACTTTCGACTGGGAAAGCTGTGCGTGCTCTGCTTTAAAAGTTTTAATGAAATGGGCTAGATCGGCGAGTGCCTGTTCGACGTTTAGGTACTTTAAGTTGTCCAATGACATTGTCCTTGTGGCAGTTGGTTTCATAAAGATAGGTTAATAATGTAATATAACTAATAACTTAACTTACTCTGTGGGTACACTTTCTCCATAGTAACGATGCTCAGTGTAGACCAAAACGGCCTTGTGCTCCTTGGCCATATCGTACCAATGGCCGCTTTCTATCTGGCCTGGACTTGCTTCCCATTCGCCGCCCAAGAAAATGAATATTGGGCTGCTATCGGTTAGAAATTCATCGTTGACGAAATATCGCTAAAAAAAAAAATTTCTCTTTTTAAGGATCACGCTGCGATATACTGCTTTTCAAAATCTCTTACCATTTTAAAAGTGTTCTTATTGTTTTCATCAGAGTGATCAAGTGTCTGTGTAATCCATTTTTCTTCAGACACGCCATTGCGCACCGACAGTTGATGAGGTGGACCACGGTGCAGTTCCCTTAGAGTTTTGACAAAAACAGGCAAGTCTTTTTTCCATTGCAGGCTGTTTGCCTGGCTAGCCAAAACCACCAACGCTAGACTAACCAACTGAAGCACCAGCATTTTCGTAAATGAAATACGCCATTGACCAACGTTCGATTTTATGTAATCCAACTCAAGTTATCAATAATTTGTGATCAAGATAGAATTTATTACCTTCTAGTATTGGTGATAAGGGTACTATTTCAATAGAATCTTGTGATAAGATGGGATTTTCAGTCACTTATGTAGTAACACATATTTGTGATTTTCAATGATTTATTTCAATGTTTCCCGACTTTATTAGATTTTTATAGTTGCTAACCCAATGAAGAACAACTACTGACCTAGGGAAACTGAGGGTCGATTTCAGGTATTTCCATCATTCACTCAATATATGCACTTGTAATTTTTGATATAAGCCAGCCATTGTTATTTATGAAATTTTGCAAACCAATTTATTACACTTATAAATAACACTTATTTATAGATATAAAATTGTCGTTATCAGTGAAAAAACAAGGTTAATCATTAATTTTACTTAAGCCATTCGCGAACTAATTCAGCAATTCGTTCCTTCGAGGCACGCATTTCTGCTGTGTCACTTACAGTTATTGAACCAAAGTCACTGCAGTGCGCATGCTCTGTAAAGTTAACAATCTGTTTATATACTGTTTTAAATCATTAATAATTTATATCCCACCTGGTATAACAGTAGCGTGCGTTTCGTTTTGGATTCCCATTGCACGCCAGGGATCTAACTGACCATGAGTTAGGTACACATTTTGTACATTGGGCGACATGCCCCCAAAGTATGCATTTGTACTTGTCACCTGGCTCTCGATATATGAATTACTGTACTGAAAGCCATAAGCATCAGCGCACATTGTCGTAAACAATGCAAGAGGAAACTTTGTGCCGAAGGGTTGTGTCGCAGAACCGGAGGTCTGATACCAGCCATACTCGTTGCAGGTTTGGTATATCCACTGACGCACTGTAAATGCTTATTAAAAATATGTAAAGACTTTTGCACATGTTTACTTACTGCTCTCGCCGGTGTACCTTGACTCCAAAAGAACGGTAGTGATGGCATCATAGCTCAAATCGTTGCAGTTTTTACCGCTCTTTTCAAATTCACTTAGTACGTACTTGCTCACACCAACAAGATCCGAGTTTTCAGCCATGATCTTTTGGCAAACGCCTTCAATTCGACCGGCACTGTTGAACAAATAGCAATAAATAAAATATTTAGGGATTTGTTTTAATAAGTGTCGGCTAACTACTCATCAATAAAAGTATTTTTTTATGTATCTGTTAGAACCATAGCTATGGTTTGACAGACTCTAATTTCATCTAATGCTTACTAGTGACCCTGGACAACGCCAGCGAATACTTCGGAGATCTCATTAAACAATGTCCACACGTCCAGATCGCTGTAGACATCAAAATGATCGCAGAGTTTGAGAAGAGCTTTGACCTCAGCGCCGCGTTTATTGGCAAACATCAATTCCATTTCAGCAATACCGTTCTCAATACGCTTATTGCAAGCAGATCCGCCCATTAAAGTTATGGACTGTCCCATTATCTCCTTGTATTCTAAGAAAATGGGGTGAGAAATAAAAATGGGACGTAGGAATGTTGTTGGACATCGGACAATCCAACATACCCACAAAGTTCACTTTGGCCAAAAGTGGTGCACTTGAAGCCCAACCACCTTCTACCAAGTCAGGATAGGTCCTTTTAAACCAAGTCACCATAGTTGCCGAGTAGGATCCGCCAACAATTATGACTTTTGAATCACTTAATCCCTCGTATGTTGCTTTTTGGGTGGTAATAAAGTGAGCCACATCAGCCAAGGCTTGTTTCACGTGCAAATATTTTAAATTCTCATTGGACAAATCTCTGAAAAACAAATATAGTCAATTAAACTGATTGAAATGTCATTTGATTCAGACGCACGCAAGCGGTTGACTTTCTCCATAGTAGCGATGCTCAGTGTAGACACACAGTCCGTTGTGCTCCTTGGCCATGTCGTACATGTGACCGCCTGTGATGCGGCCCGTTGATATGGTCCATTCCCCGCCCAAGAAAATAAACATTGGGCCACCGGGTTGGAAAAACACATCGTTCAACATGTACCGCTGTTGAAGAAAATTATAAATCGTTGAGAACTGTTATTGCATAACACATGACGTATACCATTTTCCATGTTCGAGTCTCGGTCTCATTGAAGTGATCTAACTTCTGGTCGATCCATAATGTTTGCACAACATCTGCTCGGTTCTGGTTAGTGGGCAAAGGAGGTTCTCCATGCAGTTCATTAAAAGTACGCTGAAAAATATTGGCTTCAGCATGAGACCAATGGCCAAATGCTAGCAGTCCCAGGGTAATTCCGACTACGTAGTGTGTCATCGTTGTAGATTGGGCTTCTACTGTGGCTAAAAGCACTCGTTAATCACCAATAAGAGGTGTTGCTTAGCTAAATGCAAAATCTTATCACAAAATAAACAAGAGCATTATCTACCTACAAATTACACATAAAACAATACTATTATCGAATTGTTCGACTAATACCATTAAGTGTTTTATCAGCTTAGCTAGTTGAGGCGATTCCTAAGTAATCGAAAGTGAACTATGAACACTATGATAATGGCTATTGATGCGAACTGCATGTTTTACACAGTTGTTAATTAATGTTTCAATCATGTTTGATAAATTGAAATCGATTAGTAGGTGCAAATATTTTTTGGTATTTTATTTATAGCATAAGTACTGACTTAAACTTCTAAGATTTTTAAAGTTCCAGACTAAAGGCTTTTGATTAAATTACATTTGTGCAATGCTCGTCCTGCTGTCTATCCGAACAAACGAAACCTTTTTCAACCCATTTAAAATCTGAGATACGCAATTTTGCAAACGTCTTGGTCCATGTCTGAGTCAAACAAAATATCCGATTGAGGGGCTGAAAAATCGATGATCAGTCGAAACACACATGACTTGCGCAGCTAAAACATTTGTAGCAAGCTAGCTGAAGATATGCGACGACATCAAAAGGTCTACATGTGATCCATTCTGTGGAAATTCTAATTGAGGACAACATTTTTGAAGTAGGTTGATGAATCATTTGCAAATAAGAGAAATCTGTTGAGACTGAATTTAACTTATAACTTATTAGTTACATTTTTACATTGTTACATTATTAGTTAGAAGTAGGTTGTTGAATCATTTGCAAATAAGAGAAATCTGTTGAGCCTGAATCTAACTTGTAACTTATTAACCTAGTCACCTTGTTTAGTCGTTATTCATAATCTTGCAGAGTTTAAATTTAATTGTCTAGTTCATCAAGGAAATAAAAAACATACGAATACAACTAACATCAAAGTTACTTAAGCCATTCGCGAACAAGTTCAGCAATTCGTTTCTTCGATGCTCGCATTTTGACGGTGTCAGTGGCACTGGTTGAACCAAAGTCGTCGCAGTGGGCATATTCTGTAGTGTCGCAAGGTTAAGATAATGATTTATATAGTATTCAATAAGCTCACCTGGTAAAACGGTCGCTTGAGTTGTGTTTTGAATTCCCATTGCACGCCAGGGATCTAACTGACCATGAGTTAGGTACACATTTTGTACATTGGGCGACATGCCCCCAAAGTATGCATTTGTTCTTGCCACCTGGCTCTCGATAAATGAGTTACTATACTGCGGACCATAAAGATCGGCGCACATTGTCGTGAATAATGCAAGAGGAAACTTTGTGCCGAAGGGTTGTGTCGCAGAACCAGAGGTCTGATACCAGCCATACTCGTTGCAGGTCTGGTATATCCACTGGCGCACTATTAAATACAAATCGCACATTAAAATTAAACTAATAAAATATTAAGATTAAATCACTTACTGGGACTACCAGTGTACCTCGACTCCAAAAGAACGGTAATGATGGCATCATAGCTCAGATCGTTGCAGTTGTCACCACTCTTTTCAAATTCACTTAGTACGTACTTGCTCACACCAATAAGATCCGAGCTTTCAGCCATGATCTTTTGGCAAACGCCTTCAATTCGTCCAGTACTTTTGAATAAATAATAGTAGTACAATTAAATACGATTAAAAATTTAAACTTTTTTTTACTAGTGGTTCTGGACAATTTCGGCAAATAAGTCTGAAATTTGGTTAAATAATGACCACATGTCAAGATCGCTGTACACATCGAAATGATCGCAGAGTTTGAGAAGAGCCTTGACCTCAGCGCCGCGTTTATTGGCAAACATCGATTCCATTTCAGCAATACCGTTCTCAATACGCTTATTGCAAGCAGATCCGCCCATTAAAGTTATGGACTGTCCCGTTATCTCCTTGTATTCTAAGAAAATGGGGTGAGAAATAAAAATGGGACGTAGGAATGTTGTTGGACATCGGACAATCTAACATACCCACAAAGTTCACTTTGGCCAAAAGTGGTGCACTTGAAGCCCAACCACCTTCTACCAAGTCAGGATAGGTCCTTTTAAACCAAGTCACCATAGTTGCCGAGTAGGATCCGCCAACAATAATGACTTTTGAATCACTTAATCCCTCGTATGTTGCTTTTTGGGTGGTAATAAAGTGAGCCACATCAGCCAAGGCTTGTTTCACGTGCAAATATTTTAAATTCTCATTGGACAAATCTCTGAAAAACAAATATAGTCAATTAAACTGATTGAAATGTCATTTGATTCAGACGCACGCAAGCGGTTGACTTTCTCCATAGTAGCGATGCTCAGTGTAGACACACAGTCCGTTGTGCTCCTTGGCCATGTCGTACATGTGACCGCCTGTGATGCGGCCCGTTGATATGGTCCATTCCCCGCCCAAGAAAATAAACATTGGGCCACCGGGTTGGAAAAACACATCGTTCAACATGTACCGCTGTTGAAGAAAATTATAAATCGTTGAGAACTGTTATTGCATAACACATGACGTATACCATTTTCCATGTTCGAGTCTCGGTCTCATCGAAGTGATCTAACTTCTGGTCGATCCATAATGTTTGCACAACATCTGCTCGGTTCTGGTTAGTGGGCAAAGGAGGTTCTCCATGCAGTTCATTAAAAGTACGCTGAAAAATATTGGCTTCAGCATGAGACCAATGGCCAAATGCTAGCAGTCCCAGGGTAATTCCGACTACGTAGTGTGTCATCGTTGTAGATTGGGCTTCTACTGTGGCTAAAAGCACTCTTTAAGCAATATTTATGGTGTTTCCTAGCTCTTATCAAAGAAAATGGCACATGTGGTTGTGGTTTTTACTTGCATTTAATTCTTATATAATTGGGCCAAACTCAATATCATGCTGTGCTTTATCAGCTCTACGAATTGATTTACTTCCAAGTTCTAGTAAATGCAGTAATTTAAACCTGTTGGCTTATTTAATAGTTTCTCATTAACTGACGGTACAGGAAAGTAATCATGCATAATAATGTAAAATTTGAAAAGTAAACAATTTTGTTTTTAATGTTAATGACGATGTTATATGAAAATAAGTTGATAACTGCCGTTAACATAGGTGAACTCGCTTGAGTTGGGTGGATAAAGGGAGCGTCACCTTATCGACTATTATAGCACATCCTAGAATGTCCTTCTTTTTTCCCCACAAGGTCACTATTGCAGACATCCTTTTTATCTGAAGCAAATTCCTCGACCTGACTGCTTATAGTGTCTATTCTAAGGTCATTGTACAAGATCGGTTACAGTCAATCGCCTTATTCTGGAGTGTCTGGATACGTCGTTGAGTCATCCGACACGCAGTGCCCCAGATCTGAAAACCATATCTCCAAATAAGTGCAACCAAAGCGTTAAAATCCGTCTGTTTGCATTGAAGCGGCAGAGCGCTTTTGGTGTGAAGCAGCCAGTTGACCTTTGCCAACATGTGTGACGAAGCTTAAGGAGTCTATGATCTGGAAACGAAAGCAGAGTCTCCATTCCCACTTGACGGGGACTTCCATCAATCCAGTAGTCTTTGTCGTTGTATACCTTAAGAATATGGTTCACAACCGTGTCAAACTGCTCAATATGACTGTGCCCTCTCCCCTGGTGGTCAGGAAGGACGGAAACATAATCCATAAGCCTGACAAGTAAGCAACAGTCAGTCTTTCCCATACCTATTATAATAAAGGCAAGAGACTCATCGACCGATATAACAATGGATCATTCTCCGGCTTGCCCGACTAACAGATCAAATAGATAATTGCGGATAAGTACAGCGTGGAAAATTCGCGTAATTCGGCATACAGCTTCATGGCCTTGGATTTTGGCACAACCTTGACCGCATCGACTTCATCAGGGTCAGCTAGATCCAGTGACGAGCAGCGTTTTATGGTGTGCGGCAATAGCTGTTTCCCGGACAACGTCATCCAGGTTCCGTTAGTGCCTCCTAAAGCTCCCTCTCTTACTACCTTGTCCAGAAGGTAATGCGTTGGTTGAAATCACTGCTTCGCCTTTTTTCTCTGCGCAAGTTCATTATGTCCGCTGGGAGTCCGTTTTCAAAAGTATCCTGCCGCCTAGGTACTCGGGCAAGGTGGCTTTATCAGTAGCCGATCGCTTCCTGGTGTTGAGATATTCGATGTCATCTTTTAAATTCAAATCAGAGCTAATCTCAATGTTGAGGAGAATGCTTGGGAACTATATTCGGTTTTGTACAGTAAATGTGATAGAATTTTTGTCCACTTTTCTGTTTATACACTCATGGCATAATAAGGATCGAATTGTTCGTGACAGTTTGCAATAATTGCAGTAAATGTTTTTCTTTTTATCACTAAAAGGTTGATGATTAAAACTCTTGGATACAAACTCGCTTAGCCCCACGTTAAGCAAATGGGTCCAGTCAGACCAGGTTTGAATATAATGTTGATTGGCGAAAAAATCTTCTTTTTCTTAAAATACCATATCCATACTACCAAGCCTATTGAATTCGTTTTTTACTTGCGACCTATTTGTGATATTCTTGATTTAAGGTTATCCAAATCCTTTTTATGCCCTGATCCCATTAAAAATGGAAAAAAGGGTATAATGGTTTTGTGCAAAAGTATGTAACAGGCAGAAGGAAGCATCTCCGACCCCATAAAGTATATATATTCTTGAGCAGCATCAACAGTCGAGTCGATATAGACATGTTTGTCCGTCTGACTGTCTGTGTGTATGAGTGCGTCGATCTTTGTGACTATAAGAGTTAGAGACTCCAAATTTGGAATTTAAGCTCGCCTAATCCCTAGGCAGTACAAGTTTGTTTTAGATTTTCGATAACTCATCCCGTTTTCGATATACATATGTGATCGATAACAACAAAATCTTGAATTTTGAAAACTTTGAGATGGCATTTGAAATAATGAACAAAATAATGGCAATTTGTGAAATTTTTATTAAAATCGGTTAAGAAACACCGAAGATATGGGACATTGAAGTTGTGTATGCAGTATGCAGTATGTGCGTACATACAAAAACACTTACTTGCAAACACTGACTGTACGCGTAAAGTATAGGGTTCAGGGTATCGTCTAGTCGGAATTTCTCGACTAGAGCCTTCTTACTTGTTTTTTAAGTAAAAATGGCAGTTGGACAATCTTAGTAATAAAACTCATTTCCGATTCTGCACATTAATTCTTAACCTAAATTTGAAAATTTGGCTTTAATATGTTGAAATCTAGATATGTTGAAAACTCCTCTTTTCCGACAAATTTAATAATAAAACTCGATTCCGATTCTGCATATCAATTCTTAACCTAAGTTTCAAGATTTGGCCTTAATATGTTGAAATTTAGCTAGATGAATCTCCTGTTTTTTTGTCCCCTCGTTTCTAAGATTCAAAAAAATCTTAGACCTATATATTAAACGGAAATGCGTGTTTAAATAAAGTGAATACAGATTTTAAGTGTGATTTGTAAAGACCCAAAACACGTGTTTTTAATTGAGTTCAATATAATTAGTTTCATTACCACCGGATATGGCAGTTTCAAAGCAAACCCTTAAGACCCTTAACTGAAATAGCCAAAATAACAGGAAACGTACAATTCGTGACGCGACAACGTGGATTATTGAATACTTGCATTTAATATGCAGCGCTGACAAATGTGAGATATCAAAAGGATTGCGAAAGGATGTGCGTGTCGAATACTTATTTACATATTCATTACAGTTTACATTTGTGTGCTCTAAAAGATATTTGATGATGTGCTAGTAAACGGAAGTTCATTGCTTCAATTCACAAGATTCATTAATTTTTTTTATATTTTTTCTTGCAGGTCATTTTCTACGACTCGGACTGGAATCCAACAGTTGATCAACAGGCCATGGATCGGGCCCATCGTCTAGGGCAGACCAAACAGGTGACAGTCTACCGCCTCATCTGCAAGGGCACCATTGAGGAGCGAATTCTTCAACGGGCGCGCGAAAAAAGCGAGGTAAGAAAACCACTTTCTTGTGGCCAGGAAACCGCAAAACTCTATTCAGCAAACAGAACAAAAACCGTCGTTTGTTGTTTTTGCTTTCTTCTGCCTTATATTAGGCACGTGCGTGAACTTCCCTTTTGCCTGAGGCATTGTTGCACCTTTTTTGTAGTACTCAATGAAACACGAGCCGCGCACATGAAACACTTGTAAACGATGTGAATTGTTTGGGGTAGATACAAAGACAGGAGTAAAACGATACCGGAAATTAATTATACAATTGGTTAAGCGACATTTCGGTTACGCCTTTAAGTTCTCTGTAAGAAAACTCATTCAGTATTTGTTTTTCATTCTGCGCTCTGTGCATTTATTAGTTCAATTGCCCAACTTCAGATTATCGTATTAAAGTGCTAAGACCGACTGAACGGAAGATATGTAATTTTATAAAGAGCTCCGGCGCTATTTTATTGGACGTGTTTTATTTCACTTTCAACATTTTTCATATTTCCTGTTTTAAAAATCTTACAGATACAACGCATGGTTATCAGTGGCGGCAATTTCAAACCCGACACACTCAAACCCAAAGAAGTTGTCTCATTGCTTTTGGATGATGAAGAAATTGAATTGAAATGTAAGTTGTAAGGTGATTGGTATCATATTGATTTCTAATATAAAATAGCAAATGTGCTTATTATCGCATATTGCATATGGTTTGTTATTCAAAACAGTTCTCTGTTGCACATTTATTTACATTCTACATATGTAAGCGGTCCTAAATTAAAATTGCATTAGACTACGTTTCTTTGCAATTTACGATTGTCGCCAACGGTTTTGTGTGTCTTTTATACTAAGCGATACTTATTATTTGTTATTTTTCTTACAGTTCGACAGGAAGCAAATTTACAGGTCAAAAAAGAGATTGCCGCCTCCTCCTTCTCATCCACTATCACCACAGCAAAATCAACAGCAACTGAATCAACGACTGCTGCAACCCCAAACGAACGAAAGCGACGCAAGCCAAATAAGGTAAGTGATCGAATAACCAGTAGTTTCTTACAAAAAAAAAAAGGGAACAAGAGAAGCAGATATGTATGTTCAAGCTTAAGGCCGAATTTAATCTTCAACGTAAGTCGTGTTTGAAAATTGCTCTTTTACGCATGATCCGATTTGGCTGTTAATGGGCATTTATTAGACCAAGTTTACACTTGTTACACAAAGCGACAAGTACCGCAGTCCCTCAATGAAAGTAAATGATCTTTTAAGTGAAGTTCAAATTGCAGCTTGGCCATATACAGGGAGACACAGCTGCCGTGTCAGATATTGGAGTTGCGGGTAAAACGATAAGAGAGAGAAACGGCTTTGAGTCTGGCTCTTTTGTTGTTCTTACTTGGGCACTGAACTGGTGGTCATGGTCACGTGATTCATGCAACAACAAGCAGTAAGAGCAACGACAATTCAATTTGCTACAAGACTCAACTCATCGTTGAGTTTGTCTTGGTCTGTTACGTAGCGTGCTTTGAACTTACTGCTGCCAGCTTTGGGCATATTCGTAGTCGATCTACTGCTGCTGGTGCTGCTATTTCTTGCCTATATTCATTCATCCAAGTGTTGTCTTCCCTACGTCCATAATAAGTACAAATGTACGTACGTTCACACAAAGCAAACACTTTACTCAAACCAACTTGGTTGTGTCTTAAAAAACAGTTTCAAGTGCCTAGTGCCTTTTAGGCTTTTGGACTTGTAGGCTTGTGGGGTGCAGCTCCGTTTGGCTGGCTCTTCGGCTCTTCGACTCTTTTCGTTTCGGTTTCGCTAAATGATTTTGTGCGTTCAATGGAACACTGATTATGGTCTGTTGCCTCTTTGTCTTTTCAATTTTTCTCCGTTTTTGGTAAGTTCTACTCCCGACTTCCCTAACTTTCTGCGCTCCGGCCAGCACTCAAGTTCATATACCACCGCAGCAAACAAGGCATATAAGCATTGTAATGGCACGCAGCAATCTACATTTGTAGTCTGTTTCTTATTTTTAGTCTGGTTGCCAATTGAAAGTTCAAGTTTCCAATTCTTCCACTTAGTATGTTTTAGTTTGAGGTTAGGTGTCATTGCCCATAGATTTCCGTTCAGCTTGAAGTTGGCTGTTTATTAAAACGGTTCATTTGGAACTAACTACAGTCATTTTGTGATACAGTTATCTGTTGAGTTGCCAACGTAGTTTGGTATGTTCAATTGGCTTATGGGTTATTATAGAATGTCGGCAAATTAGGACAGCAAGCAAAGTTAAAAGAAATTGCATGATTGGTGCAAGAAAAACATTTTGTATACCCTGACAGGCAGAAGGAAGCATCTCCGACCTTATAAAGTGTATATATTCTTGATCAGCATCAATAGTCGAGTCGATATAGCCATGTCCGTCTGTCTGTATGTATAGATGCGTCGATCTTTGTTACTATAAGAGCTAGAGACTCCAGATTTAGAACTTAAGTTCGCCTAATTCCTAGGCAGTACAAGTTTGTTTTCGATTTTCGATAACTCATCCCGTTTCCGATAAACACATGGGATCGATAGCAATAAAATCTTGAATTTGAAAAAATAAAATCGGTTAAGAAACACCGGAGATATGGAACATTGAAGTTGAGTATGCAGTATGCAGTATGGTCGTACACACACGCACACATACTTGCAAGCACTGACTGTAAGCGTAAAGTATAGGGATCAGGGTATCGTCTAGTCGGGATTTCTCGACTAGAGCCTTACTTGTTTTTTTTGTGGCAGGCAGATGTTCTTTCCAATTTTTAAATATATATAATTAATAATAATATAAAAGTTTATTAGTTGTCTGTCTGTACATTGTAAAAATTTCGTCTTGAGTACTTAAAAATCATCTTAAATTACCCCTATATAAAACAGTGTGCTCAAAAATCTTTAATATATTAAACTTAACTATTATTTCACACCTTTAGTTCCATGTCGTTATGTATTTAAACAACCTTTGTTACAGACTACAAAAAAAAATCTGCTACTGTGCTGCATGTTTTATAAATTGCCATCGAAATCTGTGCAAATTGTATGCAAATTGCTTTGCATTCGGCCTTATGTTAAGCAATGCCGTTAAGCATACCTACCTAGTATCTGAAAAGCCCGAGAACGCTTAGCACCAAATCAAGTCAGTGCTTGGCATATACATATTGTGTTATGGGTACTACACAATAAGACGAACAGCAATATAGGGAACAGAAAAACGGGCATTGGCCTAAATTTTCAGTGAGACATTTTTCGAACCAGTTAGTTAGGGTAGGCCACACCTAAACAAATCTATGACAAGGCGGTACCCTTTTTTTTTCTTCGTTATCTTACTTCCGTTGCTTCTAAATATGCTAATTTTTATTATATTTTCAAATAAATTTTTGTATTTTGTCTTAGGAGGCTATAAGGGGTGGCATAACGATACCGGCTAATGAAGAAGATGAAGCCAGATGTAGTCCTGTTGCCAAACGGGTTAAACAGGAAATGGACATCGACTGCATCGATGTAGGCATTGCTTCTTCTTCGTCCAGTGGAGGCACTGATAACAACAACCAAATACTCAGCCAAGAGACGTTTGTACCGGGTGCAACGAACGTCCAATTAAAACCACAAAATCACCAGTCTCAGCCTAACAGCGATTCCGAAAGTGATGCCTTGGTGGTTGATGGTGATAGTCCAGCAACCGAATCAACAAGTAAGTATTACGTAATATTCAAATCATCGTTGGTGTTTTTCAAACGGACAATGTCTAGCTATGTGCAATTATAGTTCTTTTATAATAATCTTATTTGTATTCTTTTAAGGTAGCTACTTAAAGAGATAATCGTTGATTAAATTGTTTAATAAAAACATTTAGCATCAGTAGCTTAAGTTCTTAACACATTCCAATCACTTTTTTATTGCTAATTCAAATTGTATTATATTCAAAATATAGTTTAATGCAAAATGTTGTCTACTTCCTGAGTAAGTTGGTCAAAACAACTTGGTCCGTTTGATTTTGGTTATTAGCTGAATATAACAAGTGGGATGTGCATCAGCACTGGCATAAAATCCATGATTGCAACTTGTTAGTCAGCAAAAAACTACGCATGCATTCGATTTGCATTTAAAAGTAAACAAAAAAAAAAAATGTTGCTCAATCCGAAATTTGTTTAACAATTAACCAAACGAAAGTAAGCGACTTAAAAAAGTAGTCAACAACACATTGACATACAAAACAAAAACTCCTGATGTTCAATCGCGACAAGTGCAACGTCAACAGATTTAACTCGTTGTTAAAATCAAATTTGCCCGACTTCAACAACCACATGCCAATTGTAACCTGTCTGACTTAGCCATTTGTAAGGCCTGCTTAACTATTTTGCCTGTTTAGTTGTTTCATAGATGGGCTGCCAACACAGTTTCCAGAGTTAGAGATAGAGCCAAACGCAACTAAATTTTTCACTCTTGTGTTTTCATCGTCAACGTTTCCATACCCCTTACGGAAGTTTGTAATCAGGTACACTGAAAGACATTGCCGACTCGAGTATACAAATATAATTCTGTTCGATGTACTTTTAGTATTTTTATTTTGCTTCTTTCAAATGTTCTTAATATTTATAGCTTTATTTTTGCTTTATTTTTGCACAGGGTATCTACCAATTGAACACTCATGGCTTTTAAATGTTGGTTTTCTTGTTAAATTTGTTACACACTGTCGTTGATAACGTATTCATTTGTATAAGCAACCGTTTTTATACCCATAACAAATAGGCTTAAGGGGTATAATGGTTTTGTGTAAAAGAATGTAACAGGCAGAGAGGCATCTCCGACCCCATAAAGTATATATATTCTTGATCAGCATCAAAAGCCGAGTCTATATAGCCATGTCCGTCTGAGACTATAAGAGCTAGAGACTACAGATTTTGAGCATTAGCTCGCCTATTCCCTAGGCAGTACAAGCTTGTTTTCGATTTTCGATAACTCTTCCCGTTTCCGATATACACATGGGATCGATAACAACAAAATCTTGAGTTTGGAAAACTTTGAGACACAGTTTGAAGCATTAGATAAAATAATTTCAATCATTGAAATTTTTATTGAAATTGGTTGAGAACCACCGGAGAAAAATTAAATTAAGTATGCAGTTTGCGCTATGCACACATAAACACATATACTTGCAAAGTATTTTAGGGTATCGTCTAGTCGGGATTTCTCGACTAGAGCCTTCTTACTAGTTTTTGTTAAGCCACGTACGTTGTCTGGAAATTGGTGCTGCCAGTTGATTATGTTCCCCATTGCGGCTTGCTTGTCAGTCAGACAGCCAACGAGTCAAGCAGTTAGTAAGTCGCAAAATTTGCAGTGTTTTTCGGCCTATTGATTTAGCTTAAGGTTGTTTGCTTGGCTTATGCATTAAAATGCTACAAAAACGAGGTGCTCATAAATATTTGTTATATGCCATTTCTTCAGTGTTTTACTTGTGGCTCTGCAGGGCTTGGCAAATCAAAAACCATCTAATTTAATCAATGGCTTCACGTGTTGTGGGTACATAAATCCATTCAGCAACTACATTTGCAGTTTTCAGATTTTTTTTGTGGGTTGACTCTAGACGTTTATTTGCTTTTTATAGGTTATAATGAGAAATTGTCATGAGAGCCCGAATTGTCAGCAACGAACCTGTTATACCCTGATTTCATTAAAAATGGGGAAAAACGGGTATAATGGCTTTGTGCAAAAGTATGTAACAGGCAGAAGGAAGCATCTCCGACCCTGATAAAGTATATATATTCTTGATCAGCATCAACATTAGTCTGTCCGTCTGTCCGTCCGTCCGTCTGTCTGTCTGTATGTATGGAAAACTTTGAGACGGCGTTTGATACACATTACAAAATAATGACAATCTATGAAATTTTTATTAAAATCGGTTAAGAAACACCGGAGATATGGGACATTGAAGTTGTGTATGCAGTATGCAGTATGTGCGTACATACAAACACACATACTTGCAAACACTGACCGTACGCGTAAAGTATAAAGATCAGGGTATCGTCTAGTCGGGATTTCTCGACTAGAGCCTTCTTACTTGTTATTAAAAAGCTTACAATAAAATAGTAAAAGAAAAAGTTTTTGTTGGCTTATTATGAAAAAAAAAATATATATATATACTAATTTTAACTTATTAGTTAATCATTAACATTAAACTTGAAATATCAACAGAAATCATATTTATTTTAAAACACAACTTGGGTATTATTAAAAAAAAAATGTTTTAACTTTGTGTCAATCGTCAATAATAAAACTAATATTCAGGTGTCAATTTGTACAAGAGATACATATTTCTTATTAAGTTTCTTAATTGTGTCGTCATTTATATAAGTAAAATTGCAATTAAACCACTTTATATCAACCCTTCATATCCTGTTTGTTGTCAGGTTGTACAACATCATTTTATCCAATTACGCGTGCTTCACGCACTTGAGACTAGACTAGTTAAAAGCTAAAATATTTGTCTTACGGGTATGGTATACTTAACTGCATTCCAGCAGACAAACACTTGATGTCTAGTCCGTAACAACGGAATTATCAGCATTTCGTTTTCTTCTGTACTCGGCATATTTAAGCACATTTAATATTATGCAGCAGGATGTTTTCCATTTTACTTTACGTTATGTTTTTCGCATCTGTGTTGCATTTTTGCGCCATTTTCCATTTGCTGCTGTTGGTAGGTTGCTTGTTTGGTTGTAAACGATTTTTTCCATTTTACCGACAACACGACGGCGCTAAATATGTGGGTTAATTTAACAATAAAAGAGGCAGTCCACAAATCATCCGGTCGGTTGGTTAGCTATTTTGTTGGCAACAGCGTGCGAGGCATTCAAATTGCAATTCCATTGAAATGTTAATGTTGTGTAATAGTGCCGAGAGAAACAATTTTTTTAATTGATTTCATTTAAGTAAGTTCGTTTCGTTTTTAAGTGGACGCGTGCCAACTGAGTAGTTGTCTTGATTTTGAAAAATACATATGTTGTACTTTCTCAAAGAGGCATTTATACAGACTCCAGTCTTGATACAACTCCAGATACAACTCCCAATCGAAAAATGTGGAGCATTCAGTATTCATTATTATTATTCATTAGATTGATCATGGATCCCTGTCCACTTTGTCAGCGTAGCTTGTGATACATATAAAAAAAATTAAAGAAACAGTTGTTAACAACGTGCAAAACTCCCAAAGAACATAAATGACAACAGCAACAACAACAACATCAACAGCAACAACAACATCTGAACAACAACAAAAACAAAAACAAAATTAATATCTCATAGAATACAAGTTAGCCATGAGTTACAATTACGCTGAAATCTTGGCAGCAAATCAAAACTGCGAACAAAAACGCTGATTGGCCACAAAAATTCACACAGCTTACAAATAATTACAAAATACGCTTCGATTGCATGTGAAGATAAAAAAAATGAGTAATAGACACAAAAAAAAAAATAATAGAAACAAATTCTAAAATGCCAATCACAAGGCTTATGAAAAATGTGCGTTTTGTTGAGCTTTAATATGAATTAACAATAAATTGCATAGGCTCGTTTGCTAATGGTTGTCTTGCTTGATGCCATTGTTGTTGTTGCGGCTGTTGTTGACTGATTCACTTAACTGGCGCTGGCGCATAAATTTACACCTTATTGGCCCCCATAGCGCCCAGAGCAAGTACGTGTTCCGCCAGCACCCAGCCCATAATCGCAAAGACTCGTTTACGTATGACTACTTATATCTGTTGTTAAAGTGTAGATGGATCATTGCTGCTTGGATTGGCAGTTGCAGTCGCCACTTGTCTATTTGAATTAAAACTGTATAATTAAAGTGGTTTTGACTTAAATTGGTTAATCATATATTTATGTGAAGTATTCCAACAAAAAATATATATAGTATTGCCCTGTGAACAACCTGTGAATATTTGAGCAAATTTCATTTAAATGCGAGAATTATGGCATTTAGCTGAAATCGTGAGTTAATTTATTTTATATAACGATTGGCTTATAAATAGTGACAGTTAGCTTAAGCAAACGATTAACTACAATCGATTGATTAAGACAGTGCAAAAAAAAAATTAATATATTTTTTAATTTATTAATATGTGGTGTTTTTTTTACATTTTAATTCTACTCAACTTTTTTTTTATAAAGGCTCACACCTCTTGTAGAAAACTGATTATAATTTTATACTCTGATACCGATGGTAAAGAGTATTTTGGTTTTGTGCAAAATTCGTCATGTTGAGCGTCATGAGATCAGTCCGTCTGTCGGTCTTTAAAACTTTAAACTGGGTCTATGTGTTTGTCAGACAAAGTGTTTAAATTTTAAAAGCTACAATTGAACAACTAGAGTCACCAAATTTTATTAAAAGATAGCAGATGGCTATCTAGCAGATAGATAGCTAGCTTCCCCCAAAATATTAGATACCACGCCCACCGCTTCCATCCCTATCCTCCGCCTTTTAAAATGGAAACACTTTTATTCAAACGTGAGCGAAACATTTTTACTTTTAATTTTTCTTTCTTTTTTAATTGGAAATATAAGGAATAGTGCAATATTATTCGTACTATTCGTTTGTATGAAGAAATGTAATAAATAAAAGTTATGTAAGTCGAATTAAGGTTTTTCTTGACTAGATCGAATTTATGACTATAAGGTCTGGTTTATCGATTGCTTCAAATCTATAAGCATATAAATAATATTCGACAAAAAAGAGAGATTATAATAAGATACTCCTGCAATTTGAAGTAAATTTCCGTCTCTGTTTGTGAATAGGTAGATTATGTAAAGAAAAACAATTACAACTGGATATTTAAGACCCAGTACCGTAAGCAAATCTCCCACTTTATTGCACAATGTAAACGGCTCAATCACGCACGCGCTTCAGACCGCATCGTAGGATCAGTGCATTGAATCGCAGCACAATTCGATGTTGGCGACACGCATTCGAGGTCATAACCCAATTCCTTTTGTAGTCATTGTCCGACTGAATGCCTGGCAAGTGATTGGACTGCTTAAACTGGTCTTGCACTGGGCACTGGTACGGATACTAATACTGGTACCGGTAGTATTCATACTTGTTGCTGTTCTATCATCAATAGCAGCTGTAAGTATTTCCCGAATGCCATAGCTATGGCCATACATTACCGAAGCTTCTTGTAACATTGCCCCGCTGAATTTCTCTGGTCTTTGGGTCTCTCTATATTCTGGTCCCTCTTGTTTCCCAATTGAAATTCGGTGCGCATTGCAATTGATCGCACTTTTTGCCTTGTGCGATTGTGCGAGTACCTTTCTAACGTTCCTCGAAGTTGTTGTCGTCTGTTTCGTTGTCGCTTCTTTGTTTGTTTTCCTAGCCGTCTTCTGGCCCGTTGGCATTGTCGCCCATCTTCATTATCATCCATGCTGCCGCGTGTTGCATTTGATGATGTGCATCGCCGTCGCCGTTGCTTATAAAACAGGCAACACGTTGCCTTCATGTCGCCATCGTCGTCTTCGTCGTGGTTGCTGTCGTCGCTTGTTTGTTGGTTACCGTTGTCATGATTTGTTGTCGTCTGTTTCTAACCTGGACATACCACGATTTGTCTGCTTTTCTTTGCTTGCTTTTGCTTTTGCTTTCGTGGTAGTGTTGCCCAGTCTCGATGCCTCAAGAATTTTAATAATTCACCAGACTGCCTTTTCTTTTTTTGGTATTAATTTTGTTTTTCGTTTGATCGAGAACATTTCCGGAGGGTTTTGTCTACTGCCGGAACACTTACTTGTTCCTCTCTAAGGACAAACTCGCTCAAGTTCAGAGTCATCAATCTGAGTGTTCGACCGCAGAGTGCTCATAACATGTGTGAAATTGACACCACATATGCCGTATCGAGTAGCTGGCTGTTTTTGGCGGCGGAAACAAAAGCAATTTTACGCTACATTTGCTTAATGATTTAACAACCCTCAATACGAAGTGCCAGCTGTTCCTTTGACTTTCTGGCGCTGTAAAAAAAAAAAAAAACAGAGAGGTACTTAAGCAACGCCTCAAAAGAACTAAATTATAAAAATATATATTGGTGTATATAGCCAAGTGTAAGGACATAGGGAACAAAATAGATAGAGGCTTTAGTTCACCTAGTTGCAGTTTACCAATAAAAAATTATTTTTCTTTACCAATCTTAATGTTTTCTGGGTTTTGATATAGCTATCCATGCGTATAGTGCTTTAGCTTAAACCAAATACAACAGTGCATCATTTTGTTGTTATTTGTTTTTCGGTAAACTTTACAAAATTTTCAAATTGAAAAAAAAAAACAATATTAAATCAAACGCTTGCTTTTTTTTAAATTAAGAAATGAACTTTTCTCAATATGGAAGACCGGTGGGCGAAATGGGAGAAATGGGCGGAAATCAATGCTAAACCCAAAAGTAAATTCATGATATCTAGCAGACCTTATCCAGCGACCCGTTGGCAAAAACCTGGACCAATGGATCGAGAACAGTGGGTACAATTCTATAAATGGGCCGAGGTAAATGCAAAAGCCAAAACAAAATCAAAAGCGAATTCGTCAGACTTGCAATCGGAGCTAATGAAGTCGAATTCACCTTTGTTTTTCTTATATGTGGCAAACAAATTGAAAATTGATAGGGAAAAAAAACAAAAATGCATGGACAATCTAGCAGATCTAAGTCGACCAAAGAGGCAACGTGACAAGTATATAGCGCCACCCCAAGAAGTGTATTCCTACCGACCGAAAATCAATCATAAATCACCAACATTCCCAGAGCATGGAAGACCTACAAGGGCGCCCAAAGTGCCATGCTGTTTTCAACATAAAGATTTGGAACATAACTTCTGGTCAAATATTCAGTTCCCAGTATCAAAAAATGCCCTTAAAGCAAAACCCTCCAGTAAATTTATTGAGCTAGCTCGACCCCGCACAGACCGGGCAGAGCCAATAGTTGAGATGCCGCCCAAGCGCAAAAAGATGTCAAAGAGGCAGTGGCGTGAGCATTTGCAACGCCTTCAGACTCTGTCCCAACCAAAATCTTATATATGCAAATTGTGTGGCTACCCAATAGTTGATTCAATGTAGAGAAATAAGTTGGAACAATCAAGCGCAAATATTGTAACATCAAATTTCTATCCACTGAATCGCTGTTGTGTACATTGGAAGATATTTGTTTTCATATATATTATATGTTAAATTTAGCAAATAATCAGAAACATTCGTAATATATTGATTTTAAGATGTTTGAACGGTGGCTGAAAATATTATCTTTTTGATTGTCTGCAACTAAAAACTATCTGCTTAAAAAACACTTAATTTTAATGCTCACGTTGAATGAGGAGACTCGAAGTCAGTAGCCAGTGTTTAATGTGTCGTTTAGTTATAGATGTTTTTTAATAAACGCAAAAAGTTTGTTTCATAAATTTTACTAGTAAGGTAGCATGCCTTGTGCGGCTAGTTTTCACATTTTATTATTCCTTGTATAAACACACATGCGTAACAGAAAATAAAAATTGTTTTGCGGTATAAATTTAAAGTAAGAGTTCCAAGTTCAAGATCGCACATTATTTTAAAAAGTTCACCGTGCCAAAATGGACTATGATGGCGAGGATGGCGATGGTGATAATAAGCAAGGTCCCGTGGAGGATGAAGTGAAACCGGAGCCTTCGTGGGTTGAGTGGTGCGAGCGCAATTCCAAACCAAAAAGACGCTGCATACGCAGAGTGGAACGCGAAGTGACGCGTTGGCAGAAGCCAGGACCTATGCAGAAAAAGGACTGGAAAAAATTCTTTCAATGGGCCATGCAGAACGCAATGCCAAGGGAACTACCAGCAGTCGCAGTGCCTGAAATACCCTGCGATGCAAAATACTTGCCCTGTGCTAAACCAAAACCCAAAGCTGATGTGGAACAATTGATGGAAAGCATGCAGAAACTATCAAAGCCAATAGAACGCAAAATGACTCCGAAGTATGAATTCGACTATCCAGTTCAACCTTACTCACCGGTCATTGTTTGGGGCAAACCACCAAAGCATGATAAGGGTCGCCCCTTTCCCGGAGTATTTATTCCTTGCTGTTTTCCCAACAAAGATTTAGAAGACGATTTCTGGGCTGAGCTACGTTTTCCTGTGCGACCATCAGCACTGAAGGCACGGCCCACTGCTCGCATACTTAGCTTGGCCAAGCCACACATAAAGCCACCGAATCCACCGCATTGTCCAATACCAGAAAAAGTGCCCGGACCACTAGAAATCGCACCACCGAAACGCAAGAAGTTTACGCCACGTGGCTGGCGATTGCATCAAATACGCTTGATCTATCTCTCTAAGCCAGTGGCCCGACCCGAGTTTGAATATTTCTATATGTGAATCAATTTGTTGTCCATTTTTTTCGTATTGTAAATTGAATGTTGTAAATTCAATGTAATTTTCAAAAAAAATTTGAAAAAAAAACTTTTAAATCCCCAACATCTTCAATTACGAGTACAATTTGCAAATCGTCTTCAATTTACCAGCTGGTTGAGCAAAGTCGCTAAAAAAAACTAACAATTTCATGCTTATAAAAATTGCAATTTGTATCTTAAACGGTTTTAACGGTAGCAAGCAGCAGCTAGAGTCGCAGTCACAGTCACAGAAAAGTAATCCAAGTTCCCGAAATGTTGCCAACACAGCAACGCACTTAGTCATGGCTGGCGCATTAGTCTTTCTTGCAGTCAAAGGTGAGTTTCTGCAAAGAATGGCATTGTAATTTTAACAGCCTCCGCTTCTCTTCATCTTCTTTATCTTTGCTGGCAGCTTCAAAACTGCCGCTTATCAAGCGTAACAAACATGCGTCACATTGACTTTAGATGGCCGTGCTAGGATCAAGGTTTTGCTCACAAATATTCATCAGTCAAATCAATTAGATAATTGAATGAATAATTTTTAAAATCCGATTATGTGCGCAGATTCTTTTACACCAAGCTCTGTTATTTTTTCCAGTTAGCGAGAATTTTTTTCCTTCTGCACTTTCGCCCTTTCGTGCTTGTGCACAGTTAAAGAACAACAAGCAACAACTATTGCATAACAATCATTGACAAACAAAATCGAAAATGCTTATAGCAAGTAATTAAGTCATAACACAATCCAATCCAATATTTTTAATTTTTCAAATAAGACTTGTTTCTAGAAAGCAAAAAGTACATGTAGCTGCTTTCGGAATGTATAAAAAAATCATTTAAAAAAAATATGACATGAAAATATTTTGCTGACAACACTTATTTGGAGCTGAGTGAAAATTACTTTTAAATCATTTTTGGTGGTTGTTAGCAAAGTTAAAATAAAATAATAAGAGTAAATAAATTGATTTCAGCTATTTTGAGGCTGTAATCAGGTCCTTGGTTATGGCAAAGCAACTACGCTAGCTGCCAAATACCCTCAGCAATTGGGCATTTTGGTGGTAGCAATGTTCAGCACACCACCGCGTCGATGACCGAAATGCCTGAAATAAAAAAAAATGCTAAAGAGCTAAACTTTAGACTATTTTTTGGGTCTCTCTGCAATGCCGCGACCGAAATACAACCAAATAACAAAAGCAAATCCAAAAGCAACAGCTAGAGCAATCAAAATAATAAATTCCCCAAATAATAGAACCAATGCATGAGTTGTGTGTTGTTGGCAAAAGGATTGGTGCCTTGGATTGAATATTATTGATAAAACTTATGGCAGACAATTCAAACAGACAGACAAACAGACATTCAGGCAGGCGATTCAATAATTTAGCACTCGTTCTCGATTTTGGGCGCAAATGTACCAAGAATTGAGCTTATAGGCTAGATTGGAGTTAAAGTCTTTCGCTCTCTCATTATAAATTGCTTAAAGTTAGTAGCTGCCATAGCATTTGTTGTTGACAATTCCACAAAGGGGCCAACCGAGTAGCGGCTCTAGTTGTTGCATCCCGTGATGATTATGATGATCACTCAACTGACGAGACTATGTCAATGATGATTCAACCGAGACGAGACGAGACGACGATGATGATGATAATGATGACGTTGGGTGGGATTGTGAATGTGAATGTGATGATGTTGTTGTTGCTGCTGCACTTGTGGTGCATACCAAAATAGCAAGCGCCAGGCAATGTCGCCAGTGTGGACAGCAACAACCACGACAAGAACATCAGCAACAACCAGAGTAAGAATATCAACAATGTTGCTATCAGTTTGCTAGTTAGTGCTTCTGCTTACTGGAACTCGTCTCTTGTTGTGTTTGTTTTATTTATACGATTTACAGTTAACTTTAGTTAAGCAAAGCAAAAGGGAGAAATACCAAACAATAATAAAAGAGCCTACACAAACTTATATACAGTTTCGAAACAAACAAATAAAATATGCACACAATCGCCTTCAGATTTACATTCAGATCGTAGTTGGTGCTTGTCCTATTCTGCTTAAACCCTGATGCTTCTAGACCCAAGAGTTTTGACTTGTTCTTTGAGTCGGATTTGCGATTGCGCCTTGTCTACAAATATGGTCATGACACATTACGTCCGGAATCATTAAAGCAGCAACATCACCTGTGCATCTTAGTGGGTGATTAATTTATTCTTAGAGGCTTAAAGATGCTTACTTAAATTAACTTCCATATACATAGATTCAACCAAATATGTATCGCATTTCTCAATTTCTTTAACTCATTAAAGAGAATAATGCAGCTCAATAAGAGTAACAGTTTTTATTCTAGAATTAAAATGTGCAGATAGCACACAAATTTTGTTTTTGATGTTCAAAAACATAATTAGAAGAGAATGGCATGATAAACATAAATGAACGTAACAAAATTTCGGCAAGAAAAAAAAAAACTTTTTCGTTTTGTTTTTGCTTTGTGGTGCTCTGATTGTTTTTATAGTGTTTGGTTTGTGCCAGCTGTCTGGTCGGAATAGCAAAATACAAAATTGGAATGCTCTGCCTTTAATATAAAATTCAAAAATGGGAAGAGAACACTTTTCACTTTTAACTCAAGAGACTGAAGAACGTCTTCTTCTATTCTGGCTTTAACACTAGAAATAATGTCACAAAATTTTCGACTTCAAGCTGCTTAATTTCAGTTCCTTGAGATTGTTTCCGATATGCAAATTTAATCTTCTTGTCTTCGGAATTAAGAACACAATATACATTTTTTCTCTACTGGCTTGTTTTCAATTTTAAATTATAGATTTTTGTCGAATAAAAAATTTGTTTTAAATTTTAAGTTAAACATTTCAACTAGTTAAGATAATAATCGACTGTCAATAGTAAAAATTAATTCATTCAAGAATAATTTATACACACTCTGCTGTCATTTGTCAACAGAGTATAAATACCCTTATTAATCAATAAAAACCAAATAATTCTGTTTTTGCAGACTTCCTGACCGATTTTGATGGTATGTCGTCGGTGAGGCGGCGCCAACACACGCGCGGTGCAAAACGAGGACGACCACGTGGCAGCTCAAGGCGCGGCGGTGGCCATGGATCGTTGCAGCGCGTGTCGACGCCGACGACATCGCCGTCAGTTTGTGCATTGACGGGGGTTACTGGAAAGACAACCACATCGCCGTTACCGCAGCAGGAAGCAGTCGGTGGCGAGGCTGCAAGTGGCAGCCAGTCCATGCCACCGCATGAGGAAGGTAAGTGCATTTTGTTGATCGGCTTCTTCCTGTTCGTTTCCCCCTCATCTCGAGTGCCACTTGTCGCTAATCGCCGATATAATCACGTTTATAGCTTACTTACAAACGATACATGCATACATTCATACATACACACATACATACATACATACATACATACATACGTATATGTACAAACACAGATTTGGGCACACTTGAGTGACATTTTTTGGTCGCTGGCCCCTTTTTTTCCACTTTGGCTACCCGCATCTTTTTTTTTTATGACAATCTGTGAAAATTTTATTGAAGTCGGTTAAGAAACACCGGAGATATGGAACATTGAAGTTGAGTATGCAGTATGCAGTATGTGCGTACATACAAAAACACTTACTTGCAAGCACTGACTGTACGCGTAAAGTACAGGGTTCAGGGTATCGTCTAGTCGGGATTTCTCGACTAGAGACTTCTTACTTGTTTTTTTTTTTGAAGGAAGGGTAAACTTTACTTTGTAGTACGTGACAATTTCAGCGCAACGCAAACGGTTTTCATTACATAATCTTCATATTCATTGGCATTTGCTTTGCTCCCCCTTTAGCTAACACTCGGCGTTTCAAGTCCCTTTTGCGCAGTCAAGCCAAATATTTGTTCAAAGATTTGCATCTGGCTGCATTATCACTGTACAAACAGAAAACAAAACAGAACACAGGAACAGCCCCCCTGTTAATACTGTTACTTATTTTTATCGCCTGCTTGGCATTCAAAAGTACTACCTAAGTGTTTTCACTTAAAGTAGTGTTCTACTATTTTATTTTATTTTATTTATTCATATCCGCGATCGTAATCGTTAAGTTAAAAAAAAAATTATATGCTTAATATTTAAGTGTAATTTTTTATCCAATCCAATTTCCTTGTACTATTATTGAGTAAAGAGTAGATAAAGTAACATGTCAATAAAATGACAAAAAAAAAAAAACATTTGCTTCTTAGGTCACAAATCGATTGTCAGAAGCTCAAAATATATATAAATATATTTAGAAATATAAAAAAATTATATTCTTATTTTTCAGCGCATAATGCACTAACTTGTGCCTGCACCAATTTGCTTAAAAACGATTGTGCACAATTTTCTTTAGAAGTGCACAGGCAAAACTTTTTGTTTATATTTTTGTGTTCCGGCAACACAAGCGTCTGGTTCGAGTTCTTTGGATAAATACATTCTTTTAGGTTAATTGAAATGAGTATGCATAAAAACAGTCAACCACTAATTAATTGAAAATACTCCCGTTACAATCCTTTTAATACTCGACGAACCCGGGCTTGGAACCGAACCCAAATATCCAAATTATGCAGAACCCGATTTTAAATCCCCTACGGATTTTATTCCAAGGTCAAAACTCGGATTTAACCCTGTATTTTTTAAGGCAAAATAATTATTTTTAAAAATAAATATATTATTGTTTATTTTTATACGCTGAACCCATTAAAAATGGGTAAAACGGGTATAATGGTTTTGTGCAAAAGTATGTAACAGGCAGAAGGAAGCATCTCCGACCCCATAAACTATATATATTCTTAATCAGCATCACCAGCCGAGTCGATCTAGCCATGTTAAACTGTCCGTCCGTCTGTCTGTCAATCTGTCTGTAAGTATGAACGCGTCGATCTCACAGACTATAAAAGATAGAGACTCTAGAACAGAGCTAGAGACTTTAGAACATAAGCTCGCCTAATCTCTAGGCAGCGCAAGTTTGATTTCGATTTTCGATAACTCCTCCCCTTTTTCTATATACTTGGGATCGATAACAACAAAATCTTGAATTTGCAAAACTTTGAGATAACATTTGAATTAATGAACAAAATAATGACAATCTGTGAACATTTTATTGAAATCGGTTGAGAAACACCGGAGATATGCAACATTGAAGTTGAGTATGCAGTATGCAGTATGTGCGTACATACACTTACACACACACACTTGCAAGCACTGACGGTATGCGAAAAGCATAGGGTTCAGGGTATCGTCTAACTTGTTTTATTTAGAAATTGTTGCATTTACCTGGCAACATGCTGCTCAAAAACATTTGAAAGAAATGGGAGGATAGAGATCTGACTATATATTCACCATTAGGCTTAGCATTTGCTGTTTTTATACCCTGATCCCATTAAAAATGGGGAAAAAGGGTATAATGGTTTTGTGCAAAAGTATGTAACAGGCAGAAGGAAGCATCTCCGACCCCATAAAGTATATATATTCTTGATCAGCATCAACAGCCGAGTCGATACAGCCATGTCCGTCTGTCCGTCCGTCTGTCCGTCTGTATAATAGAGACTATAAGAGCTAGAGACTCAAGATTTGGAACTTAATCTCGCCTAATCCCTAGGCAGTCCAAGTTTGCTTTCGATTTTCGATAACTCATCCCGTTTTCGATATACACACGGGATCGATAACAATAAAATCTTGAATTTTGAAATGGCATTTGAAATAATGAACAAAATAATGACAATCTGTGAAATTTTTATTAAAATCGGTTAAGAAACACCGGAGATATGGGATATTGAAGTTGAGAATGCAGTATGCAGTATGTGCGTACATACAAACACACATACTTGCAAGCACTGACCGTACGCGTAAAGTATAGGGATCAGGGTATCGTCTAGTCGGGATTTCTCGACGGGGTAAAAGGACGAGGTAAAAAAAACATTAAGTAGGTTTTTGTTTGAACATCTTCCTCAAAAAAAGTATGATAGCTTACTATTTTTTTTACTGAGAAACAATAAAAAAGTGTTTGTGTAACGTTTAATTTTAATGTTTAAAATTAAGATCTAAGTGAAGAAAGAAGTTTTCATCAAATTGACTTATTTTGCATTGAAATTTTTTTTTCAATTTAATAATCAATATTGTAATTGCTTTTGATATTTCCACACGCACATTTCAATCATTTAAAAAATTTTGCTCATTTTCCAAACAATTTTTATCGATATTTACAAGGAGTAATTTATAGTAAATAGCAGCAAACATCTGCAAACATCTGTTCACTTTTAAGGCAAAAAATTAATGCAATCAGCAATCGAATTGAATGAAAAATTTCCAACAAATTTGTTGCAAATTCTCTATTTGAATTTGTAGTCGATAGAAAAAAACACGTTGGCGCACATGTCAAATTTGCACGACAAATGATAATTGCATAAATCGGCTTAAGCGCTCAGACTCGCAACCAAAATGCTTGTCTGTGTTTGGGCTTTTGTGTGTGTGTACGTGTCTGTGTTGGCTGGACGGTGGTAAGGGGAGAACGCGATTTCTGTGGGCAGCGCCAGACAACATATGACGGAAAAAAACCTCTCTCCGCTAAATGGAGACATAATCGCCTAGGCACATACAAGCAAAAACAAATGATTGTTCGACTATGTGATGCCCTGTTACAAGTGTGAGTTATGTTGAGGTATTTATTTGTAAAGTCAATTAGGGCTATACCAGTTTATTGAAGTTAATTGCTATAAAAATCCTTATTATTTAAAAATTTTAGTTTTCTTTGGCTTTAAAATGAAACATAAATAAACATATGAAGAAAGCGAAACACGCCGAGTTTTTGTAATATTTTGAATATAGTTTATAAATTGTTATAAATTTTCTTCAATTGTTTTTGATGCGTAAAAAGTTAGGTTTTGTTGAAAATAACCAGGCTGTTCATTAAACTTGCAGCCATACTGTAGGGTATTTGAGCGACCAGTTTCATAAACTGCCACTTAATTACCATTAAGTATGCTCTTGCAAGACAATGTCGGGCTGAGCTGGGTATAGCCGTGCTCCAAGCAATTCAGTAAAACTGCAATGTACCTAAAATGCCCTAAAGTATGCAACATTGAAAGCAAAAATGCAGATAAGCCAGGACAAAATACGTGCGGACGCAAGCAAACGAGGATTTAGCGACAATGTCGCTGTGGCCATGTGTAAAATGTGCGAACTTTACGCGCATTAACATTAATTGCGATTATTTAAATTCGATTTGTTCAACAAATTTTTGATGTCACTCACAAAATATGTGTATGTCTTTGCAGATACAAATCCCAACTCAAGCCCAATGGGAACTCCACCCACCTCTCTGGTCAAACGCGGACCAGGACGACCACGCTCTAAGACATCGACGCCTGTTAGTCGCGGATCACGCGGTGCTCCTCGGACACGTCGGCCCATGGGTCCGCTGCTAGTGCCGATTGGGCGCAGTCCGAATGCCACTCCCCCTGGCAGCAGTCCTGCCACAAGCCGAGCACCCAGTCCGGCAGCGCATGGTGAACGTGGCACCGGAACACCCGATTAGCTTTAATAATTCGATTGCAAGCCCATTGAAAACAAGCATAGCCCTTATATGTGATGCAGTGTTTTAATAGCATTTATCACCTTTCGCTTAGTTTGAAAATTATGTTAATAACCCATGAAATATCTAATAAAATTGATCATCTACAAATATGATTTATATGTCTTTAAGTTACTTGTTGTTTTTTAATATACTGGGTCATTTTGAAAATATACTTAATATTTAAGGAATACATCTTAAAACTTGATGAGTTTTTTAAGATCGGTCCAAAATTTAGTTAGCCTAATCCTTTCATGGTTAGAACGAATATTTATCACCCTAATTGTCTTACCTTTGTACAAAGTATTAGTTTACTGAAGGTCTTGAAGTAGATTTAACAAAATCAAATTTTCTACAACATATTTTACACTTACTTTACATTTGAAATCAGCAAAACTTTTTTTTTTTGCTAGTAAATGAACTTCAAAAAGTTGAAAAAATTTTGTTTCAAATTGATTCAGCTTAGCTGCCCAATTTCGCTAGCTCATCAATAGTCGAATAAAAAACCATCAAAGGACAGCTGTCGCCTAAATTGTAAAAAGCATCAGAGGCTGAGTAAGAATTATTATATCCATTATGAGCCTTGACACAAATTGTGACTTTGTCTTGTGTAAGATAAATTGAATTAGAGACGCCGAACGCGCACATTCATCATCGCACGGGACATGGACAAGGACAAAGACAGGGATAGCAGCATGTGACAGATAGTTGTAGTTGTTGCATGGGAGACCCTTAAAAAACATCGAAATTGAAACCCTCGCAAACAAATAGTAGGAGTCGACATTTTAATTTCCAAAAAAATAGCTGCTACGAAAATAGACGAAGAGCTATTTGCCAGATGAGGGATCGGTCTGAATTTGGCTTAAGTGCCAAGACGATGATTATAGTTGCTTCGATATTGTTATAACGCACGCGCGCGAAAACTAAGAGCCGGTTCTGGACTTGTAGGTAGCATTGGAGAACTAGAGCATGCTGCGTTTTTTATTTTAATAAAAAGAAAGGAAAGGAAACGAAACGAAACGAAAGGGATCAAGAAGAAAAAGCGATGCTTCATGCTAGCGCACACACCTTGAAGATTGCCAGCAGTAGGCTGAGCTGAACTGTCTTGTCTTCTGTGCTTTGTGGTTGTGTGCGTAGGTAGCGGAAAGGATTTGGTCCTGAAAAACAATTAAGAAGGAGTACGCACGCACTTGGATTTTGGATTCCCCCTTTACTTCGTAGCTCTAGCTGTTCCCGTACAATCAAACTTAATCCTTTTGCTTATTTTTTCAAGGTGTGGCCACGCAATGTGTGCACGCAGGGCGTATTCTCGTTATTGTCTTGATTTATAGATCGAGCATCTTGGCCTTACATTTTGTTAAGGTAGCCGAAAGCAAACAACAGACAAAAAAAGGATTTAAGTCAGAATTTTGTGGCTTATTAGTTGCGCTGGATTAAATCACAAGAATGGGTGCGTCTCTATGCACGGAAGCAGCTGCCTTTGTAAGAAGTCTTAGACGCAACGAACGGCTGACAGTCTTAGAATGAGCTAACAAACAATAGGCAAAATATTTGATCTAACTGTAAACTTTCCAAAAAGTAAAATATATCCACAATCAGAGAAAAACGTAGTATAAAGAACATACTGGATTTGTACATAAAAAACTATGAGTTACTAAGAAAAAGTAAAATCAACAAATTGATATTGATTATAAAGTACTAAATAAATGATATGACAAAATAATTTTAGTATACAATTTTAAACGTGCAAGAAAGAAGACATAATATATATATATATATACATTAAGATTCGAATTTTTCACTTATTATGGCTTCACCCTCGCTGTTGGCCAAACATAAACCTGAACAAGCAAACAGTAGTTACAACTGCCAATTGTCAATGATTCGAACCTGTTGCTGGATTTTAAACAATTTCTTTTTCCTGACTGACCACAGCAGCTTCTACACCAGTCACAACGATTGATATGCGGTTTGTAATTATTAGTTGAGAAAAAACTGCGCAAGTGTGCGATTGATTTAGTCTCTCCCGCTCTCTCTCTTTCTCTCTCTTTCTCTCTCTCTCACTGAGCGTTGTCAGTACTTGGAGGTAAATCTAAGCTTTTCTGTATCTGTCTGCTGAGTATGTGTCGGGATCTGGACGACTGCTAATTAATAAACGCACTGCAGCGGCAGGGAACGAAACAACGAGGTGAACAACGACAACGAAAATTGCAACATCAACGAAATCGCCAACTGCAACTCTTCACATGCCCCGGTCTCGGCCTCGGCCTAGGCTGAGTCTGAGTCTGAGGTTGAGGCCGCCCGACGCCGTTGAAGATTCCACTTGGCATAAATGCACACTTTTAAAATTGTTGAGATTCTCCAACTGTAGCTAAAACGTGCTGCTTTATGACAGTTGGATGCACAGCGTCTGCCGTCTCGGGAGAAGAGTCGCCAACTGGCAGGCAGAAAAAAGTTGCAGAAACCACTTGCAGTCGTCGATCGGCATCAGAATATTAAGAATTGTCGTAAATGATTTTTGTGCCATACTTTCTCATCTACTAGATAACCTAATACCTACATTTATTTAATACATTTTTATCTAATAAAACTAAAAAATATTTTAAGCCAAATCAATTCCAGCACCTTGTCACAGGTAATTGAAAGTTTTAATATTAATTAATACTTACGCATAATGTTAAATTTTAAATCGTTTTTGACATTTCCAATGAAATCTTAAAAATCTAACAGTATAAGCAATCTAATAAAAAGTGTAAGAAAGTAGTAGTTGTTCTTCGACCTCATTAATATTTTTCTGTAAAATATCCTTTAAAGTTTTGATAACTGAAAGTTCCACAAGCACTCAATGAAAGAGTAAATCGAACACACATATTTGTTGCACAACAAGTTAGCAGGTTTTGTTACTTGTGAGTTAAAGTCTCAAACAGCAGCGAGTCCTGTTTATTTTATAAGGTAGATGCCATTCCATTATTTTACCGTTCAAAGACATTTTTTTGTTTTTCGTTATGGGTTGTACAATTCGGAAATGTCTGCATAATGTGCCTAAATCTCAAGAATTTCGATCGTACATATGAACATATTGAACAAATAAGAACGCTCTAGTCGAGAAATCCGGACTAGACGATACCCTGATCCCTTTACTTTACGAGTACAGTCAGTGCTTGCAAGTATGAGTGTATGTGTGTAGGCGCACTGCATACACAACTTCAATGTCCCATATCTCCGGTGTTTCATAACCGATTTTGATAAAAATGCCACAGATTGTCATTATTTTGTTAAATGTTTAAAATTCTGTCGCAAAGTTTTCCAAATTCAATATTTTCTTGTTATCAATCCCATGTGTATATCGGAAACGATAAAAGTTATCGAAAATCGAAAACAAACTTGTACTTCCTAGAGATTAGGCGAGATTAAGTTCCAAATCTGGAGTCTTTAGCTCTTATACGAAGCGTTTATACAAACGGACAGACAGACAGACGGACGGACAGACGGACATGGCTATATCGACTCGGCTGTTGATGCTGATCAAGAATATATATAGTTTATGGGGTCGGAGATGCTTCCTTCTGCCTGTTACATACTTTTGCACAAAACCATTATACCCTTTTTCCCACTTGCACTCTTATGTCGTTGATTTAAAAATTATTAAAAAGACAAGTTTCCAATTCACTATAATCAGCGGTTTTTTATATTTATATATAAATATTAAGCGAATTGTTGAGCCTCTTGTTACAATGTGTCGAAATTGGCCATCAGGTATATTAAATCGAAAAGTAAGTTTATCTTTAATACCGTATTGAACACAAGAAGCAAGTTATCGAGTTGTTTTGATCTATTTACTTTAGTTGGCAGAAACAAAATGTTTTGTTTGCTTATTCAAAAATTGTATCTTAGTTTCACTTAATTCTAACCATCGAGTTTTGTTTACATTTAGAAAAAAAAGCACCTTAAAAATTAGAAACGCTGTGTTCTGGTTTTGTGAGCGTCCACAGTAGTGTTATAAAAGTCATGCTCTGTAACTAATTGCCCTAGCTAAAGTTTTCTTTCTTTCTTTTAAACATCCGTGGCTTCTGTTAATTTTTTAATTTGATTACAGACTACATTATGTTGAATGTCTGCTTTTGTTAATGTTGTTGTTGTTGTTGTTAGCCGGAGTGCTTGATTGCTGCGCTAATTTAATGTCATGCACACTTAATGGGTGAGCTTCTCTTTAACTCTTAAAGAGGTTAGGTGTTGATTACAAAAAACGAAATTATTTTTGTGTTTCGCTATGAGAAATAACAAATCTTTGTTTTATTACATCGCACATCTATTGTTATTGTTTGTTATTGCTGTTTGTGTTGTGTAGCTCAATTATTTTGCCAGGCGATGCGTGAATGCGTCAAATGCGTCGTTGCGTGGCTCATGCTTAGGTATTTTGTCTACTTTAGGCAAATACAAATGACTTAGGAAACAAACTTGCTACAATACTTGTATATATATGATTTCGAAAGACGACGGAAATGCTTTAAAAGTTTTACAAGTTTATTAATTTATGACCGATAGCAAAAGTTTATACATACATACATAAAATCTAATTAGGAACATAAATGATTTTAATTTACTATGTTATTTGTACATTTTCAAAATAAAAAGTAAAAAAAAATAAAAGTATGTATATGATAAACACGACCATATTTCGGCCTGGATGTTTTTAATTTTTTTCAAAAATATTATAACATAATTGCAATTGTTCCCACAAGCTGAACAAAGCTGGTCGGTTTAGTAACTTGTTAACTTAATTGACTTCGGTTTTTATTAAAACTAATTCAATAATGAAAACATATCAATAAACACACGTCGCTGCCGTCACTGACGGCAAGTGACGGCTTTCAAAAACTCGACTCAACTACAACCTGGCTCGAAAAGATGCCTCGGCTTGGAAATTGTGCAAAAAGCGCAGCATGTCGCTGACAGGAGCAGGAACAAAAAGCCATTGCAAAAATAATTAAAAAATTTAATTGATGCATTAAAGCAGGCAACAAGTTTTGCAGTCGCTTCTTGTTGTTTCTGTTGCCTCTGTTGCTACAACTTGTGTTTTGCTTTTCTTTTACTTGTTTTTTTTCATTCAGCCGCTTGGCGCCCGTACATACTATAGAAGGTTATACTAGGAAAAAATGAAAACTAAAGTGAGTCGAGATTCAGTCAGTTAGTCCAGTAAAAGCAACTATTTTAAACTGGCTGACAGGACCCGGGCTCAAAGTATCGTTAACCAAGTTAAAGAGCTCATTATGGGGCCGCCAGCGAAGTGGGGTGGCTTCAACATGCACCATTTCAAAATGTTTGTCTTTAAACTATTTACATTTAAATTGTTGGCGTTTTAAGGAATGCAATGTTTATTTTCATAATGCACGACAACATTTTTCAAGTCTGCCTGATAAATATAATTTTTCTAAACTCTTCTTACACTCTGCAACTAGCTTATGGTTTTGTGTATGTTATGCAATTGAAAGCCGCCTTTACTAAACCGAATCAAACAAAGTTTTCATAATTCATACCCTGATCCCATTAAAAATGGGAAAAAAGAGTATAATGGTTTTGTGCAAAAGTATGTAACAAGCAGAAGAAAGCATCTCCGACCCCATAAAGTATACATATTCTTGATCAGCATCAACAGCCGAGTCGATATAGTCATGTCCGCCTGTCTGTCCGTCCGTCCGTCCGTCCGTCCGTATGTATGAGTCAACCGATCTCAGAGACTATAAGAGCTAGAGACTCCAGAGTTGAAACTTAAGCTCACCTAATCCCTAGGCAGTACAAGTTTGTTTTTGATTTTCGATAACTCTTCCCGTTTCCGATGTACACATGCGATCGATGAGAACAAAATCTTTAATTCTGAAAACTTTAAGACGGCGTTTGAAACATTAAACAGAAAAATGAAAATCTGTGAAATTTATATTAAAATCGGTTGAGAAATATCGGAGATATGAAAAATTGAAGTTAAGTTAAGTAAGTAGTATGCGCGTACACACACACGTACTTGCGAGCACTGACTGTATGCATACAGTGTTCAGGGTATCGTCTAGTCGGAATTTCTTGCCTAGAGCCTTCTTACCTGTTATAACTTATTCTGTAAAATTCAATTAAATATTTAGTGCTCATCTTATTGTTGGCACTATTCATATTTTTTTTTCATCACCTGTGCACAATGCAAACATACATACATACGTTTATATATATTAAAGATTACCAAAGAAAAAATAAGTAAACAATTACTTAATTTGGCTGCGCCCCAGTGCAACGCTCTTTATCATTAACATATCGCATCCTGTGGATCTGGGTACGATGCGAACAATGCGACCAACATTCAAGAAACAGCCACATGCAACTTGACAAATATGCTTTCAGGTCTAATTATACACCAAAGAGTGAACCGATGCCAATGCGAATGCGCATGCTCATTGGTCTTGGGGCAGAAACAGGACAGGCCCGGAAGCCAACAATGTTGGAGGGAAAGGTGACCCCAATTCGACTTTTAATTTGCGGGCAACCCTTTCGGACACGTACGCAAACAGTTCTGCATAATTACGTCCAATGAAAATGTGAACGTCAACTGAACATCAATAATAAAAACTAAATAAAAAATAAATAAGGTTGCAAATTAAATTTTATTAAAACTGTTATTTCATTTTGTTTATTCTGCATTTTTCCCTTTTTTTTGAGACTGTTGCGTGTGAACGAAATTCTCGTTTATATTACTAAAAATAGGAACGGCTTTTTGTCGGGCTATGCAAATGAGCCAAAAGTGAAAATAATTTTGAAGGTCTGAGAAATTTTGGATTCCTATTTAATTAAGTTTGCATTTGAGTTTGTAACTATCAGCTTCAAGCATCTTGCCGCGTGTTAAAATTTCGGTCAAGAAAAAGTATATATGCAATAAAATTAGCATTTTAGGAAACCGGAGAAATAGCAACAAATTATAACAGCGACGGCGTCTGTCACAACTCCGTTTCATTTGCTGAAGACAATTCTATTATTCACTTTTACAACGTAGACCTCCCAATTAGCTTAATTTATTGTATTAGCCATCTCTCCAATATACATTGTATGCAATTCTGAAACCAGGAATGTGTTTTATTTTTAGCCATTCCATTCAAGTGACTCAAGCGCCAAACCGAGCAGGTTTTATTATTATTATTAATTACAGCTGAAAACATTTATGTTAAGCACGTACAAAAGAACTGTCAAAGTCATCCAAGCTTTGCCGTCAGCTTGGCGCCACTTGAGCAACATGCAATGCATTTTTTTTCTGCAAAAATAATTAAAATAATAAATAATAAATAATTTTAGCCAGCAATTTCACCGTACGAAATTTGAACATTTAATTTACCTGTTGACTGTCGACTACATCAAAAATTAGCAGAAAGCTTCGCGTGCCATAAGAGAGCCAAGAGCCAACAAGCTATACAAACAAAAAATGTATTAGCATTTTTCGGCATTAATTTGTTGCCGATTCACATTTGGTCTTCTACGGAACAGTGGGATTTAGTTTGTTAACTCTTGTTTTAAGAAAGTTTCACATAATAATTTCTACTAAACAGTGTCCGACTACTTTAGTAATAATGTACTTTAACTTTTATAGCTAATCTTTGACAGTTTCAAGCTTAAAACTTATAAAAAAACATTTTCATTTAGTTTGCTTTTGTGCGGAATGTATAAGGAATTTTAAATTGCTTAACTTTTTCAAACATGATACACTGTACTGGTTGTTGGCATGGCTCGCTTATTGTTCAGATAATGAATTTTGGCAAGATCTTACGATGCCTTTAATTAGGAAGAGCTCAGCACTGCATGGTACAGGCATTATAAATAATTTATGTGATCAAATATGTATGAACGAACAACTCAAAATATTTCTTTGTGATTTCAACATTGGCTTCAATCTGCTAGCCCCTATGCCTATTTATAAGTTTCTTAAGCAGGCGTTGCAAATTTTTGATCTTGTAAGGAGTTTGTTGCTTAAGTCTTTTGTTGTAACCGCATCGGTCACATTTCCCTTTGATACCAGAAAATAAAACTGCAAATTGCTGGCGGTAAAATCAGTATAAATTAAGCATAAAATGAACAACATCGCAGATCACGGCCAATGTATAATACCTACATGGCAATTTCCATGCAAATTATATACACTTATTATGCGACCAACATATATTGTCCCAACCTAAAGAAATATTCAAGTGTAGATATGGCGATGCTGATGTTGATGCTGATGTTGATATCAGTCGGTGACGATGGCCACACTTTGGGCGACAACGTTGCAAACTGTTTTTCGCACCTCCCGGCCCAAAAAACCAACTTTCCTAAAGTGTGAACATCAACCGGTCGATGTTCGAAGTTCCATGCCACATACTCCAAAACCCAACCCATACACGTACATACATACCTATGCCAGGTTGACGCGGTAGCTGGACACGCGCAAAAGAAAGTGCGAGCGCCGCAGCTGCCCCGAGGACATGTAAAACTGTTGAAGGTGTGCCGAGACATCAGCGCCGCTAGCTGGCCGAGGTTGCCAAAGAGGTAGCAATGACAATGCCCATGCTTTGACCACAAGGGCTTTTTTTCTTTGCCCAGTCATTCACACTCGACAAATTCGAAACAATATTTAATTTCGCTTTAAAGCTTTATCTGTTTTTATTTTCAAGACTAATTTTTAAACTAAAGAGATAAATGCAAAAAAAATTTTAAAAAAAATAAATTAATAAATAAATGTGACGATTTTAATAAATATTTCCTTGTTTCAAAAATTAATAAAATAAAAATAAAATTTAGTCTTGTAAGTAAGCTATCTTTGTCTATAAAATTGTACAAAATAAAATAGTCACGGAAACATTAAAACAAGGAAATTTTTTTATCAATTCAATTTTTAAGCAAGTACGTAGGATTCAGTCGAGGTATTTCGAACCAACGCTTGTCTAAACCTATCCATAGTCGTTAGTACTAAGTACAGAATATGAGTGCACATGCTGAACTGAACTTGAGTGTCATTTAATCTACAATAAATATTTTTTGTTTTTCCTAACTGATCTTGATTCTAAAAGATGATTGAGTTTAAAGGCCGATGCTAAGATTTTTTAAATATTTTTGGTTTTTTCTAAGTGCACTCAGCCGTTTGGACAGTCAGCAATGGACACTTTAATATTAAGTGTTGACGTTGATGATGACGACACTTTCTTTTTCACCTTCGATGGACGGTACCTGATGAGGGGAAGGAGTGCACGGCGATGCAGACAAACAAAAGCCTGCCACAGGCAATTTAGGAATTCTCAAGGCGAAAGTGCATGTGAAGTGCGTGCGCCAGCCATCGTTTCGGTTTAGTTGGGGGGCGTGTGCACGCTTGTGGGCGTGGCAGATTGACTGCAATATGCACCGCAAATTATGAGGTGTTATGTCAATGCGGTCGATGTTGCCACGACTACGTTCGCGTCCAGGTTCACAACATCCATGGCGTTAAAGTGCCTGAAAATGTGTGCTAAAAGTCGCACGACCAAAACTTGTGAAAGGTTTTTACTGCTCGTATGATAACACTGCTCCGCTATATAATTGAAAATGACCCATTAAAAGAAAATGCATGCAATTGGAGATGAAAGCTACTGAAAGACCTGACCATTGAAAATGTGTATATACCAGTTATTAATTTTTCGTGTTTTCACATATCTGTGTACTGAGTAGTCAAAAAGGAGTACAGTGTATTAAGTACTCAAACGATTTCAATAAAAATTTCACAGATTGTCATTATTTTGTTGTTATCGATCCCATGTGTGTATCGGAAACCAGGAAAGTTATCGAAAATCGAAAGCAAACAAACGAATTAGGCGAGCTTATGTTCCAAATCTGCAGTCTCTAGCTCTTATAGTCTCTGAGATCGACGCGTTCATACATACGGACAGACAGACGGACGGAAGGACTGACGGACATGGCTATATCGACTCGGTTGTTGATACTGATAAAGAATAGATATACTTTATGGGGTGCTTCCTTTTCCCTGTTACATACTTTTGCACAAAACCATAAAACCCTATTTACCAATTTTTTAATAGGTTCAGGGTATTTATAAACAATTATAAATTTGCCTACACACTTAGGAGTTTCGTAAATTATAAATCGATCCAGGTTCAAAATAAGATGATTGTTAAAATGATTAATATAATGGATAAAAATAGGATTGTAAAGACTAACAAAATAAATTATTCAATGTTTTTGGTGCCGTTCATTATAATAAAAAACTTTATCCCGACAATCGTACATAAGTTTTAAGCTCTATTGAAATTTTGTATTTAACTAAAGGGCTTTCTGCTGACAATATTTTACCAGAAGACTTAAAGAAAGTGCGCAATTGATTTTTTTAATGTTGAGGCTTTATTTGATCTAGATATGCACATCTTTATAATATATTAAAAACATGACTCGCTAACTGTGTGTAAATAATTAAAGTGATTTATTAAAAACATTATATTTCATTATATATGTCTAACGTGCATTTTTGGATTATGAACTAAGGTTTGGGCAAAATGTTAAATTCTTTAAATAGTACAAATGTGCAAATGTTCAAAACCTCATTCACATACATAATTGATTACAGACTTTGTAAACAGGATTTCTTTCTTTAGTCGTCTAGTCGAGCCTTGAGACTTGTTTTCTTTTTTTGCGTTGGCATTGTATTTGTTGTTGTAATTGCAGTTGTAGTAGAACCAGTTGTTGTGGTTCTTGCAATTGTCATGGTTGTTGTTATTGACTTCACTTGTTGCCATTGTCGATGTGGATGCCGCTAGTAATGGACTTTGTCGCTGTAACCATCAAGAGTCGTTGTCATCGTCACCGTCGTCATCCTAGCTAACTTAAACGTTGAACGTTCGATTTCTGGCTGCAAACGTGCAGCATTTTATGAAATTGCTTGTTCTTATTATTATGGTTATTATTAGTACCATTTGTCGATGCTGTTGCTGTTATTGTTGTTGTGGCTCCTGCTGCTGTATGTCATTTGATGTTTAGCGCTGGCGCTCTCACGGCGTTCCCTATAAAAATATAAACATAACAATCATTACATGCAACATCACTAAAGAGCAAAAAAAGAAATAAAATGTTATGGCAAAAAAACTATAACGAAAACCAAACAAAGCACATTATTTTTTTTTTAAATATTTATGTGGACTTCCTGCTTTGGCTCACTACACACTGTGCCATCTTAGGTGGCGCTAAATACGTACATTTACTTAAAAAAAACTTTACTTAACATTCATTTTAGTTTCTTTCAGTTTTGTGTTGTGCTGTCGTTGAAAATATTAATCCAAGTTTTGAGTGGCCGGGCACGTACACGATAAGATTGAGTGGCATAAAGTTGAGTCAAGTGAAAGGGTCGAAAGCCTTTGGAAATGCTAGTCTAATCGTAAAGTGTCTAAAATTTGAAAATATTATTATGTTTGGAGATTAGGTGAGTGCTGCAAGTTTGCCGCTTAGGTCTTTTGTTTAATTCGGTGGCAAACGTTTAAGACATTTGATACACTCATTTTTTTTACCTTAATAGACATCACTTTAAACAAAAAACCAAGTTTAGTAGTTGGTTTCTCAAGTCGCTGGTCTCGAATTTCAAGCATCATTCTATTTCACGAAATCCATTGAAACTGAAATGTAGTAAAATGCGTTTTATGTCCAAGTCCTTATATACATTCCGTTAGTCGCTGTGATCATGCATCATCATCAGACAAGCGAAATGCAAACACATAAGTCTTTTAGATGGAGGAGTTTTGGGAAATATATGTGACCATTGTTGCGCCATTTCACGCTACTGAATCAATGAACGCGACAGAGACAGAGACTGAGACGCACATTGTTGTCATACCAGGCTATTGTTGCTATTGTCGTAGTGATTGTTTGTTTTGCCTGCTGCCCAGGCGTTGTCCTGTTGACAATTGGTCATAAGTTAGGCATCCAATGGTCGACACCAAAACATGAAGCAAAATGTCAACGCATTGTTTTTCCACTATCCCCTAACTTATGAGTATGTGCAGCGTAGAGAATTGCTTGAGAAAAACATACAAAAAAGAGAGAGTGCTATGAAATCGGTTCACAGCTTCCAAGTGCCGAAGTTTGGGGCAGTCGCAGCAGCAGCGATAATTTGAGAGGAACGCCCATAATCAGAGTGAAGGCATTGATTAATTGTGGGTCAGTTAAATTGATGTAATTAAATTTCAAAGGAAAGACCTTTTACATTTTGAGACGCAAAGATAAACTAAAAAGATAAAAAAAACTGTATATAACTGAAAGATATGTTTTTGTAAGAAATTGCTAGAGTTGAATGTTTATATATTAACATTTATCAAAACAAATACTTAAAGCACAAAAAGTAAAATGTAAAATCAAAAAAAAAAAAAACACCCATACATTAAACGACAAAATAATCGAAAATATTTAAAGATTTACAAGTGTTAACACAATGTTATTTATATATTTAAAAAAAGAGAGAGTCTCTACATATGCATGTTTTTATGAAATGTTTATATATTTGCCTTCTTTAATTTGTCGCAACTTTCCACGCAAATGTTAGAAACAGAGTAAATAATTTATTGCTGCTCCCTCTGGCACCCACATCTGCTGTTGCCGTGTGCCCAAAAATTGCCAACACAAAAGTCAAGAGAACAAAGCAACCAGCATATATAACCTAGACACACACACACACACACACACGAAAAACACATATAGACAACAGCATACAAACAGTGGCAATATTTGGCTGTTGTTTACAACACTAAGCCCTCGCCTTGGACTCCATGGGTTGGTTTCTTGAGAAATTGGCGCATGCTGTGAATTGTGCAGACATATCTATCTAAGTATTTTGCCACATAGTCATACTCATGGACAATATTGCGTTGCTTTTGTTTGGCAGCGTCTTGCGATTGCGCTTGGCATTTGGCTTTTTTACTTTTTTTGTATGGATTTTTTTTCATTCACGCCAGCCAACCAGCAAACCATGGGGCTATCAACAACCACGATGAGACATTGTGCGAAGTCTGAGCCAGAGGCATGGGTTGCTTTTTGCTTGGATTAGGTCTAGTCTGGAAGCCATGCTTAGCTATAAAGTGTCAACAGCAACGGCTACCGTTCTACGTATGAACTTTTTTTCGTTCGTTTGTTTGCATTTCTTCATATTTTTCGTGGGGCAAACACAACAATTTTTCGCTTGCATTTATCTGATCCTGTTGAGTCATGCAATGTGTTAGCCAGCCAGGCAGCTAGCCAGCATTTGAATTATGGAGATGATAATGCGTTTGCCCATGTGTGACATGAGTGCCATTCCGTGCCAAAGTCATTCCGTGGCTTCATGCAAAGCACAAAACGCAGAAATTTGCATTTGCGGCAGCACCAAAACTTTACCTACTTGCAACTTGCAACTTGCAACTTTCAACTTGCAACGTTCAACTTGCAACTGGCCTGTCTGTCTGTCTGCTCAATTAAATGCCTTGTTCTACTGAACAACAATCATCAGCACTTGCCGAAAAATATGATCAACTTTGCTGTCGGACACGCGCACTCAGTCCGCTTAATTGAGTTGATTAGCCCGCCTGCCCCCTTTTCGGGCAATGTTGCAAAAAATAAAAATAAACAAAAAATGATCAAATTGCCGCTGACATGCGCTTGAGAAAATAAAAAATATATGAATTCACAAACATGCCACCGCACGTATTTATATAAAGCAAAAATAACGGTAACTTCAAAATTTTTCTTACAACTTGCGGCAATCAGCGGCTGCCTGTCCCTCTTCTCCCCATCTAAAGCCAGAGATCTCCTTTTGGCTTCTTTCCACATGTCATGCTTGGCCGCCTCTTTCTCTCAAATTAACGATACTCACCTCAGTTTTACCCGAAACATGTGAACATACGAATATACACGAGCATGTGTGTGTGTGTGACTTTGAATGATATAAAAGAAATTGCAATTTTTGAAATAACTAAATATGTAACCCCCAACATATACATGTACTTTTACGGGCACATATTTTCTCTGGCCTGGTGAATTTTTGTGCAATTTCATTAGCAATTAGCCGCAGCGCAAAATTTAATTATGTTAATTTTTTTTTCATGATTGTTAATATTCTCAGCTTATTTATATAACCTTAATATGAGCCATAAATAAATATAAACAATATATAAAACTGTGTATATGGCACAATAATTATATCACCAAAAAATCTGAAGTCCGAACGGCAATGAAACTTATCAGAAATGCATTAATACTACGAAAGGTTCTATATCCTATAAATCAACCAAAAGTTCGGGACACTTTTAATAACATTTGGCAACCTCTAATTTCGTCTTATTGTTCGCCACATCTTGGGGATGCTGATAATGGTCAAGATTTTTGATCCACAATAAAAATATATATATATATTTCTATGCAGCAATACTAACTTTGCTAACGAAGGGATATTAAAATCTAAAAAATCTGTTAAGGTTTCCCAACCTAAAGTACTCCGAGATTCCTTGTGAAACTATCACATTTGGTTATCTTGATAGTCTGTATCCTATTAATATTATAACAAGTAAGAAGGCTCTAGTCGGGATTTCCCGACTACGACGATACCCTGAACCCTATACTTTACGCGTACAGTCAGTGATTGCAAATATATGTGTGTGTGTATGTACGCACATACTGTATACTGCATACACAACTTCATTGTTCCATATCTCCAATGTTTCTCAACCAATTTCAATAAAAACAGATGGTCATTATTTTGTCTAATTCTTCAAATGCCGTCTCAAAGTTTTCAAAATTAAAGATTTTGTTGTTATCGATCCCATGTGTATTTCGGAAACGGGGAGAGTTATCGAAAATCGAAAACAAAATTGTACTGTCTAGGGATAAGGCGAGCTCAAGTTCCAAATCTGGAGTCTCTAGCTCTTATAGTCTCTGAGATCGGTTGGCTCATACATACGGACGGACGGACAGACAGACATGGCTATATCGACTCGGCTGTTGATGATGATCAAGAATATATACACATTATGGGGTCGGAGATGCTTCCTTCTGCCTGTTACATACTTTTGCACAAAACCATTATACCCATTTTACCCCATTTTTATACCCTGATCCCATTAAAAATGGGAAAAAAGGGTAACATGAAGTTGTGCAAAAGTATGTAACAGGCAGAAGGAAGCATCTCCGACCCCATAAAGTATATATATTATTGATCAGCATCAACAGTCGAGTCGATGTAGCCATGTCCGTCTGTCCGTCCGTCTGTCTGTCTGTCCGTATGTATGAACGCGTCGTATAAGAGCTAAAGACTCCAGATTTGGAACTTAATCTCTCCTAATCCCTAGGAAGTACAAGTTTATTTTCGATTTTCGATAACTTTTTTTGTTTCCGATATACACATGGGATTGATAACAAGAAAATATTGAATTTGGAAAACTGTGAGACCGCATTTGAAAAAATAAGCAAAATAATGACAATCTGTGAAACTTTTTTATAGTTAAACCTTTTAAGATATCTTTCATTTGATATAATATAGTGATCCGATCTGGCAGATTATGGCAAACGGGCAGACAGACATGTATATATTTACTCAGCTCGCAATTTGTTCAATAATATATACATACCATGGGTTTAAAAATGCTTATTATCAAAAAGTAAAAATGCAATTTAAAAGAATACATAAATGCAATTAAAAAAAAAAATACATAAAGAGGATAAAAATGTTATTGAAAATGCATTCATTCATTATGCATTCGGATCTTACGCAAGCCACTCGCGGACAAGCTTAGCTAATCGCAGCTTGGCTGCGAGCAATCCGGGACTGTCGGTAGCACTGATTGAGCCCGTGTCGGAACAATGAGCGCCTTGGGGAATAATTGTGGCACCCTGTGCTACACCGGCACCAACAGCGCTCCACGGATCTAACCCACCATGAGTCATGTAAACGTTCTTGACATCAGGGTTGACACCGCCGTACTTCTCGTTTGTTGCCCTTATATAATTCGTGACATTATTTGCAGTGTACTCAGATCCAAAGACATCGTAACAGGTGTCGGTGTACAGGGTGGCCGGTAAATTTGAGCCAAAAGGTTGATCTAAGCTGCCTGAGGATTGGAACCAGCCGAATTCGCTACATGTTTGATAGGTCCAAGAGAGACTCTCTAGTGGCAAAATTGATTTGATTGGTTTGGCTCAATTTTCTTGAATCAGTCCTCGTACAAGATTATACTTACCATCATCATAGTTGTCCATGGCCCATTTATAATAGTCAACAGTTGCCTGATACTTAGTGTTCAGGCATGTTGGATATTTGAGATGCCATTGTATGAAGAGTGACAGTGCAGTGGCATCGTCATCACTAAAGGAACGAAGGATAGAGTTTTTGTCAAGTCATAGTTTTCCGGTCTGTATGAAAAAATCAGCATGAAGTATGCATAGATTGAGGATGTTTCATTGTTACTTTTGATTTTGGGCGACCCCTGCAAAAATGTTGGCAATAGTGCTAAAAAATAGCCACTGGTCCTGTTGATTGTCCTCATCAAAATCGTCGCAGAGATTTAAAAGCCTCTTTACCTCAGCACCCTCGCCGTTATCAAACAAATCCTGATAATAGGCGGTGGCATTATCGATAAGATCGTAGCAATAATCTCCTGCAAGTTCTTTGTACGATTTTCCAACAATTTTCATAAAATCTGCAACAAAGTAAATTGTCTTTATTCCCATATTAAAATTAAGAATCATTACTCACCTTTGAAGTCCACTTTGGCTTCCAAAGGAGCACTGGACGCCCAACTTCCCACGATAACGTCGGGGTACAATTTCTTAAGCCAAACTGCCATAGTTGCCGAGTAGGAACAACCTGATACAACAACCTTTGATTTCTTGTATTTTTTCTCCTTTTTGAGAACCTTGATTACATTAACAACGTCAGCCAAGGCTTGTTCCACATTGTGATACTTCTTCAGGTTCTCCGTTGAGAGCGGTCTGGGGGTAAAATCAAACAAATTATCTTCTTAATCTGAATTAATAAGACCGTGGATATTTACTTTAAGGGGACACTTTTACCAAAGAATCGATGTTCCGTGTAGACCAGAGACCCATTATGTTCGTTTGCAATGTCCACCCAATGTCCTGATGTTATGCTACTAGGATCAATTTCCCATTCACCGCCCAGGTAAATGAAGATTGGTGAACCAGCTACAAAATAGTCCTCGTTGATCAATACACGCTAAACCCAAATGTCGTTAGGATTGTTGATTTTTCTATCCTTGTTGGGACCATTAAATTAATATCTTACATCATTCCAAACTGTTTTATTGTTTTTGTCAAAGTTGTCGAGTTTCTGGCTGACCCAGCGAGTCTTCACATTTGCTCTCGTGCTGCTAACCTGCACTGCTGGGCCACGATGAATCTCCTTGAGCGATTGTACAAATGTAGGAATCCGTTCATCATATTGGCGAAACCTGGCAGGGAATGCCAGGGGTGCAAACAGTGCTATTATTATTAGGATATACTTCATTTTGTTGGACAATTCGCAAGTTTGCAAATGATTTCCCACCCCAACGCACGGCAAATTTATACAAAAAATAGGTCCGAACACGATGCAATTGAAGATAAGTGTAAATGAATCAGAAAACTATTTACAAATAGTTTAGACTTAAGTCTCATCATATAAATCAATGATAAGTGTAAGTGGTTACACGTGTAAGATCACGTTAACTGTTAGTACGGCAAGTTATATGCTCATAAATCTTAGGGTTAATTGATAACTTTTCTCTGCGCCCCATCGTGCTGATGATATCAAATTAACAAATTTATATAAAGGTTAATAAAAGTTTTTGCATTGCAATAAATTAGCTTAGAAGTGCATATAATCATATGTTAATATTTGGCTGCGTATGTTTTTCTAAGCAACTTAACTTACTTGCTCTGCATCCGAACTGCCTCAACATACTTACATACTTTATTCATCTTTACGAATCCACTCAACATCGGTATCTCAAGACCGTAATAGTTTGCAAAATTTGGCACACCAGCGACGGTAAAGTTGGTAGGTTGGTAGTTACGGAGTTAGTTGGTTGCTTTTTTACAGGTTAGGATAGGTCTGAGGAGCTGTTTGACCACTGAAATCGTACACAGTTGTAGTATTTTTTTTTTCTTAGAAAGTTTTTAAGGTTATCTTTCAAATCAAAACCATACACTGAGCAATGGGTTAAGTTAAGTTAGTTAGGTGAGCTTTGTTCTGCAAAAGTATATAATCTTTCGGTTTCCCGTTCTAATTGTTTTAATCACTCCTTGTTTTGGTATATGCTATAATCTAATAAGTATTGACAAACAAATTGTCAATTATGATGTAAACATGGTGTAAATTATAATATAGTGTATATAATAACATACAGTAAACCTTTTCTATATAACGCAATAGCAATTCAAAAATAAGTCTTTGAATAAAAACTAATGTCGACGAAAATTTACGCTTGCGACGAAGCATTACATGAGAGTGGTCGTTAAGAATTTATTTATTTTGTGGTGTAATAATGTATTCCCTGGAAATATTTGTTTTCAGTTTTTGAAATAAAATATCTTCAGTATAATTTTAAGTGATGGATTTAATTTTTAGCTTCAAAAAAAGTTGAAAAATACTAAGCCCAATATTTTTTTTGAGTTTTATTTTTTTGGGAAAAAGTCAACCTTCTCTGGGTGGAAGAGAAAGACTTCACGGGGCTCACGTTGGGATTGTTCCAACGTAGGAAATCCTTTATGTTTCTGGCTTAAGCTGTCAGGTTGCGAATGACTTCCTAAAATACGACCGAACAGTGTGCTATTAAAGATAAGTGCTAATTAAAAGGCAAATATTATCAAGTGTATAAATATTTTAAGATTTATAAGCTTAAGCTTTTAAGCTGCTATTGAAACAGCATTGTTATCTCAATTGGTTATTTTTTAGTCATTAATATACAATTCATCTATACGTCTCAATTATTATACCCTGATCCCATTAAAAATGGGAAAAAAGGGTATAATGAAGTTGTGCAAATGTATGTAACAGGCAGAAGGAAGCATCTCCGACCCCATAAAGTATATATATTATTGATCAGCATCAACAGTCGAGTCGATATAGCCATGTCCGTCTGTCCGTCTGTATGTATGAACGCGTCGATCTCAGAGACTATAAGAGCTAGAGACTCCAGATTTGGAACTTAAGCTCGCCTAATCCCTAGACAGTACAAATTTGTTTTCGATTTTCGATAACTCATCCCTTTTCCGATGTACACATGGGATCGATAACAATAAAACCTTGAATTTGAAAAAACTTTAGATGACATTTTAATTATTAATCAAAATAATAACAATCTGTGAAATTTTTATTAAAATCGGTTAAGAAACACCGGAGATATGGAACCTTGAAGTTGAGTAGGCAGTATGCAGTATGGTCGTACACACACGCACACATACTTGCAAGCACTGACTGTACGCGTAAAGTAAAGGGATCAGGGTATCGTCTAGTCGGGATTTCTCGACTAGAGCCTTCTTGCTTGTTAAGATTAGATTTAGATGCCAGCTCTTTAATTTTAAAACGGATTATATGAAGGGTGTTATAATTCAATATGTTGGTAAATACGGTTCAACGTAAAGTTTGACATGGCATGTAAGTTTTTAGTTTACGCATTTTGAATTAAGGTGCTTGCCCTTTGATTTGAGTTTATTTTAAATTCGTTTTGCTCTTCCATTATGTTTTTAGTTGAAACAACATGCTTTTTAAATTTAATTATTTCCATATTTGATATTCGAGTAGCTTTTTTTCTAAGTGTATAATACATAGATTTTCAAATCGCGTTAAATAAAGTATAGGCAGATGGAAGAATCTCTTATTCCCCAAAGTAACGGGGAAAACATTGGTAGATTGTTATTTTAATCGTATTTCAACATTTTAATGCAAATTGGTTTCACATGACGCAACATCCGATACAATATTATTCAACTACTGAACTACAACATTAAACCTACTTTCCATTCAAGTTAAGGCACATTTAGGAAACGATATAATTATGTTTGTTGTTTTGACAATATACTTTATAAACGCGCCGATCGCAAAGACAAAAAAAGCTAGGGATCTCTAATAGAATGCAGAATTCTAAAGTTTAAATAAGCACTAACACTCACACGCATACAAAGACTGTACACTTTTTTTTGATGGCACACATAACTTTTATCAACTTTGGATTAGTTCATATAATCATTGACTATATGTGGGTGTCGAACTTACGTAGTGTGCCTATTGGACATATGATTTTCCGTTACAAGAAACTGTAAATTTGCCAAATAGATAAAAGGTTAACTTTTCAAACTCTTTTGAGGAAAGTTGGCTTTGAGCCCAAATCCGCTGCTAATGACAGGTAACAAATAAATGAGTTCAACATCTTAAGAAGAATGTGGCAAATATAAAAAATGGTCAAGAGACTTGGCACTTGAACCCGTGTACTCATTAGACTTAACAAACGCACACACAAATACACTCAGATACAGACATATTAGTTATATTACTGTGTTAGTTATCTGAAGTGTCTATGGAAGCAGCGGCAGCTGCATGAACAACGAACAAAAAACTCTCACTAGGCACTTAAACATTAACGCTTTTGACAGCCAAACGGACTTTCAAATGTCCAAAGAGCAGCCAGCCAAACAAGCAGCCAGCTTGCTACAAGTTGCGGCGGAGCAGCTGCGCAGTCGCAACAAAGTGTCAATTTAGCGAACAGCAGCTTTAACAAGATTGGCAGAGACGTCGACATCGTCGGCGGCGGCGGCAGCCGTGGCAGATGAGACAACGAAGTGGCCGTGGCCAATCTAGAGATTTTCTCATAAGGTGTAAAATCTGTGGATATCATCATAAAATATATGAAACATCCGAAAACATGCTCAGAAATGAACCCAAGCAAGCCGACAGACATAAAGTCGTAAAAGCCGAAGCCGAAGCCGCATCCGCAAGCCAGGCAGACAGAACCGCCTCTTTTAGGTTCTGGTACTAACTTGAGAGAAGGGTGAAGTATGGGGTGGGGGAACTTAAGATGCCTCCTAATTAGGTGGACGGCTGCTTTGCAATTGAGGGCAACTGCGACTTTAATATTTTTAGCCTATAAGTATTATATTATTATAACATATAATACATACATATATTTCCTTGGCAATTGCACAGCCTTTTAACGTGAATCGTGCTGAACAATGGAGCAGTAAAAATCTGAAGCTAATAAATAAATTAAGTCTTTAACCCTGACAACAGGGGCGCAATGCCAGAAGCGACTGCACAGGGCGCTTAAACATCTTAATTATGTGGTTAAAGCTCATTGTTTTTACAATTTTTTCTTAATTTTCTTATGGTTATGGGTAGATTGTGTGTTTGTTTTTTGTTTCTTTTCTCCTTCTTACTCGCTTATCTCATCGCAGATCGTAGCCAGAGCTGTCCAAATTGCGGAAATTCGTTTGACCGTGCGGCAATACAATTTAAATGGGCTCATAAATGTCTTTCGATGCTTCTCTCCCCCCTGGGTACAGGGTATTAAAGAGTAAGGGCTGAGGGTTACTAACCTGCGGTTAGCAAGCGAATTATTTGGTCTCAAATTAAAATGATAATCATATTTTTGTTAATGCTCTTCATAAGCTAATTTGCAAACAATTCAAATTGGAATATGCGTTGCTTTAATGTGTGCATGGTTGCTCAAAACTTCTGGCTGCCACAAAGTTGCCAACTCATTTGATTGCCAATAGAAACGAGCGGGTTGGGCAAACTCGTTGTGGAAACTATGGGAGCACAAAATGGTGAAATTGCTTTAAAAGTGAATGTTTGAAAGGTAAATGATTATGACTTAATTGGATAGAAATCTTTAATTTACACAAAGAAGTATCTAACGGTCAAGAAATACATAATTAATGGAATATACAACTTTTGATTTATTAAAAAAAAAATTCAAAAAGCTTAAAACAATCTATTCTTTTGTTTATTATACCCTGAACCAATTGAAAATGAGTAAAACCTTTTCCGATATACACATGATATCGATAACAACAAAATCTTGAATATGCAAAACTTTGAGACGCCGTTTATAATGACAATCTGTGAAATTTGTATTGAAAGCATTTGAGAAACACCGGAGATATGGAACATTGAAGTTAAGTAAAGTATGCAGTATATGCGTACACACACACACATACTTGCAAGCACTGACAGCACGCGTAAAGTATAGGGTTCAGGGATTTCGCGACTAGAGCGCTCTTATTTATTATTATTTATTTAGTATACTATGCTATAGCTATACATTGGGCTAGCTGCCTCATGTAGCATTTAGGGTCCTTAATGGGGTCGGTTAGTGGAGAACGTTTTTGAATGTCAGGGTGCGTGTTTCTGCGGAGTGCGAGTGCTTCTAGCAAAGGCCAAAAGCGTTCCTCGTTTCCGCCTGTTCGCTTCATCGAACGAACCAAAAAAGGATACTTGGAACTGGCGTTGTCTTTGTTGCGCCAGTGTGGGGCACCTGCAAAAAATGTGTTCTAATGTCTTAATGCATTTCCAGCATTGGTGGTTGTCCGTTAGATTCTTTGCATGAGCTGCTACCAGGCAGTGGCTTTTGCCTTTAGACCCATAAATATTCATGACCTTGTTCTGGAGATTCAGCAGTCGGTGGTGTTAGTGCACCTTACTTCTGACGAATCTCGTGCAAGTGTTTTCATGTTTACTTGATCAAGCATTCATAAGATTCATCGGGAAAGAAAAGAATTGATGTAAAAACAATTTCTGCTTTTACACTTCCTCCTTAACATGGTAGGGTTTTAATAGTCTTTTGTCTTTTTCTTAAAAGCACAATGTAACCTTTTGCTCAAAATAATCTATGGTGAAATGGATTTTTTCTGAATTAATAAGCTTAGCAGTTCCGATCAGAAATACTATAAACTTTGTGCCTATTTATTTCTCTTCAAACATGTTATTCCAACTATGCTAAAGTTTAGCTAAAATCCATTCCGCAATTTTCGTGTGAAAGAATATCGAAAATGTTTACAATCGTTCAAATTTGTAAATATATGATTTCATGTATTTAAAAATATTAAAACATACCTTTGTTAGTTGATTTCAAGCGAAGCCACCCACCGCATTTTCAAGCAAATACTTTATCTCTTCATTCCAGTGATAATCTACTTTACGAGAAATTGTACTCGCAGTTGCCAAAACACCAAAATAAAACTCAGTTCCCACGTTTGCCAAACTCAAATACAGTTTTATAACCGTAACCAGACACATACATAACTGGCCCTGAGAATATTTCGTGATGTCCACCTGCATCAACCTAAACTAAAAACAAGCGAAAACGTTGCAGTCGCAAGTACCGACTTGTGAATACTCTGATACCAGTTTAAAAAAAGGTGCGAATGAGTCTGCTTGAAAAGGAGGGCGGAATGGGTAGACGTGGCTTCCAAATTTTTAATACATCTCTTTAGGGGATGCCATTAGCTATATTGAAACCAAGTTTGGTGGCTCTAGCTCAAAGGGAGGGAAGGTAGTTTTTGTGAAAGAAATATGTGGATTTATATATTTTCGGCTATCGATGTCCCGATCTTGACACTTTATCTGACATGCTCAAAGGCAAAGACATTTGCAAAGTTTCAAGTCTCTAGTTTAACAGGTGTCGAAATAAGTTGCGTTGATACGGACGGACAGACACCATGAAGTATATTGCACAAACCCGATATACTCTGCTCTCCGTATCAGGGTATAAATAAAGAGGAAAGAAGATCTGTGTTATTGCAATCCCGAACTTTGTGCATAGCTGCTAGCTCTCAGCTGCGTGCGAGCCTCGCAGAACAGCTACGCACGAAATGCTTTTTTCCTTTCTTTCTTTCGGTTTTTTTTTGTTGTTGTTTAGTAGGTAGTTGTTTCGTATAGTAGTAAAACACTTCCAAACAATTGAGTTTTCATAATGACATTTTTTTTTTAGTGGTGTGAGAAATAGAACAATGCCAATGCTTGGCATTGCACATGAGCTAGTGAAAGATCATGTCTATTGTGTAGCTGCTGGATTAAAATAATGCTTTAGATAATTAACAAAAAAAAAGCGTCCGCTCTTTCAGCATGCAATGGCAATGGCAACGGCTCCAGAAAGCAGCTGCCAAAAAAATTAATACTGGCGAAAAAAAGTAAAACAAGTTTGTTGCCTGAGTCTTTTGTTTTTGCCACCGGGCGCTCGTCAAAAGTTATCTGCTTCTCTTTTACTTTTTTGGCTAACACACAACTTTGGGAACCTGTCTCCTTTCGATTTAACGCTTCACTACTGACAAATGAGCAGCATATCCTGTTGATCCTGTTGTGAAGAAATAATTATAAGGCTAAACTTACGTGTGAGCGCTGCGACTTTAATTGCAAAATTAATTAAAAGCTCATAAATTAAATTGCTTACAGCACAAAAAAAAAACCAAACGATACAAAACGTGCAAATTTAATTACGGCCAGGCTCAATCAATTCATTAAGCAGTCAGAAAAAGCAAACGACAACAATATAAAGATAAAGACCAAGGCAACTTTAAGTACCAAGCACAACGTATGCAGTTAAATCAATCAACGCCAAATACTCAAACTTGCCTTTTCCCTCAGGACATGGGCTGTGGTGTCCAAGTCGAATAGCCAGAGTTTGTAACCGGTTGCAGCCGCTTGTCCTTTCGGATCCTGGTGCCGCACTTAGAATATATGTATTATGCAACAGGAGTGCAGGAGTGCGTCAGGGCTTTCATAATTTATTGATTTTATATGGCGTCACATTTGTCTCTTTCTCTGTCTTGCGACACTGAGCGCTGACAGTTTTTGCCACTGCCACCGCAGCCGCACTCGCAGTCGCAGAGACATTTTGACAGTTGCAGGTTGTCAACGCAGTGTGTCGCTTGCTGCTGTGCCGTCACTTTAATTGCAACTGACGCATTGCCAAAAATACATGCATACATGTGTACATGTAATATGTGTGCCTCACATCCTGCCTTCTTCATCTTCGTCTCATCTTCCGCCCCTTTTGCAATAAGCGCGACTGTCATTTTAATTTTTAATGCTGCCAAATAAACAGCGCAAGGTGCTCTAGTCCACATCTCCCTTCCTTCTTCTTTGCCTGGTAACAAGTGCTCTTATCCAGTTGTTGAACCACTATACCGCTATAACCAGAGTGTATGATTAAATAATATGTAATGTTTCGCTCAACCCTTTGGCCATAATTCATATGTGTGGGTATTGAGGCGAGCGGAAGTTTGTGGCTAAAGTCTTTTGTCTTGCGGCTGGGTAAACTGTTAACGGTGACCAAAAGTTATCAACTTTATAATTGCAAGTACTATTGCATCATAAAGCTGTTGATATAGATGCACATGTTAACATAGTTGCTTATTATTTAATATGTTTACTTTATAGTCAACGAGCTGTATATACATAAACATATGCGTACACAACAGGGGCATGGATAAGCAGCCTTTAAATATACCCCAGAAAACAGTATGAAAGCTTTGTTGTGAAGTTCGAAACGGTTCCAGAACAAGTCCTAATCATCATCACAATCACAAATCGATGTTTCTGCTGCCCCGTCTATCGGTTCTTACTTGTTCCTTAGTGTAAATGTTATGTTGACGAATTTTGCCAGTAAACCTAGCAGGCAATTATTCGTGTATATAGCTCATGTACGAAGTCCGATATATCCGGATCATACTCACTAGACATTTATTATTGTGCTATCAACTTCTTCGGAAAAGTTATCAACCATGAACCATCATAAGTCATATGTCTTCCGATGGATCAACTGAGATATTTGATACCCATTATGAAACCACTTCAATCTATGTTAGTTAATATGATTTGATTTGATGTGCAAGATTCTTAAAAAAAACAAGTGAGAAGTCGAGAAATCACGACTAGACGATACCCTGATCCCTATTCTTTACGCGTACAGTCAGTGCTTGCAAGTATGTGTGCGTGTGTGTACGCGCATACAGCATACTGCATACTCAAATTCAATGTTCCATATCTCCGTTGTTTCTCAAACGATTTTAATACAAATTTCACAGATTGTCATTATTTTGTCTAGTGTTATGAACGCCGTCTCAAAGTTTGCCGAATTCAAGATTTTGGCCTTATCGATCCCATGTGTATATCGGAAACGGGAAGAGTTGTCGAAAATCGAAAACAAACTTGTACTGCCTAGGAATTATATATAGTCTCTGAGATCGAAGCGTTCATACATACGCACAGAAAGAGGGACGGACATGGCTATATCGGCTCGGCTGTTGATGCTGATCAAGAATATATATGCTTTATGGGGTCAGAGATGGTTCTATCTACCTGTTACATACTTTTTCACAAAACCTCTATACCATAAACACATTTTTAATGGGTTTTAATGGGTTTAGGGTATAAAAATATAGTTATAGTGCATTTAAAATTAGCTTTAGATTATATTATTAGTTAATTGTATGTTTAATTACAATTTAAATTTAAGTTGTATTATTGTTGAAATTTATTTACCGTTAACTTTCTTTATTTTATATTTAATTACACATGCACATGTAAAGTATACAATAAAGCTAAAAATGCAACCCTCTGTTGCATGCTTTCTGATGAATAGATAATAAATTACAAAAACGCAGACGAACTCTGCAATTAAAAGGGAAGTCCGAGAAGGCTGGCAGGAAAAGCAAACTAAACCTAACTAACCCCTTGGAGCCGCTAATTCTAACGACACCCTTTAGACATTTCGAGCAGCAGGTGCATTTGCGACTTCAGCTAGTTTTAATGATGTGCTAATGATATCAATTAAATGTTAATACAAGGATCACAAAATGTACTATACAGATAGATTTACTAAACACGAAAATTATCATGAGCACAAAATACAATGGCAACAATTAAAGTGCAATTTTGTGCAAATCCTTGGTGCAACCATAACTGTAACTGTAGTTTGTTGCAGCTGCATCTGCGGCTTGTTGCAGATTCATATCATATTTGACTGACTGCTCATCAACGGCTGCGCAACGAAGCGTCGCGTATTTTTCTTTATATTTTTTTATTAATTTTGATAGCAAAATGCTATCATTTGTGTGTCGCATGCAACATACAAAAGAGCAGCAGCGTGGCAAGAGCAGCGTGACCAAAGCCCAAATTTAACCCTAGATATATGCATTGGCTGCACGCGCTTCTTACCCCTTTTTAGGGCTCATCGAAAATTTTGTCCAAATTGACCAAAAATACGGTGAGCGTTAAGTTTTTGTAGCGTCTCAGGTTTGTTTTTGTATTTGTCTTATTCGCGTTCGATTTCTACGCTTTCTACACTCACTGCGATGGTGAACGAACAGGTGTAATGATTTTTTTGTTTTGCACCTTGACTTCTGCTTCCGTTTCATTTGCTTGTTGTCGGCCAACCCTGTCGATACGTTTTTGAGCCGGGGGTAATTTGTGTCCATGTGGAAATACCGTGCCACAAAACACGACGTAAAAAATACAAACATTATGCCATTATTTTTTCATACAGGATGCTCAAATTGTCGTACTATTCCTGGTCTAATTTAGACATCAAACGTGCAATATTTGTATCTTTTGCATTAGTCTTTTCTATATGTTACAATTATTATGCATAAAATAAATATATTGATCTCATTGCACTTTTAATTACCAGTTTCCTTTCTGCGTTTGTTTTCTTCGGATTCAGCTTGCATATACAATGAAAGCACATAGTGTAGCATGGGTAAGACTATACACAGTTTTGGAAATGTTTTCCAATTTAACTTCATGGTTAAATCGTGCAATTTAAAACGAACATGGCAATTGTTAATAATGTGACGCCAAAATGACAGGGTGAAACTATATTTGAAACTAAGTATACTTGACTTTAAAAAAAAGTGTTATACATTTAAACCTGTTTAAAATTGTGCAGCAATTGACACCCTGTATATTTTGCCCCTATTTCATCATTATTTTAATACTAAGGACTTTATTATCGTCATTGTATCGTAAGCTTTACAAGCCAGAAGCATTTAAGCACACTGAGAATAATTAAATGTTTTTTACGAAAAAAAAAATACATATACATATTACTTAAAATTGTCACCATACACAATTTTAAAACGCTTAAGAAAATATTTAAATATTTTGTATATATATTACTATTATTAAAATTAACTTAAATTTTCTTTTATTCACTTTTCTAGTAAAAAATTTAATTTTAAGTGGTATCAAAGTGTTATGACTGTTCAACGTATCCGTTGTTGCCAGTGTAGGATCCGGAATGAATATGTAATACAAACCACAAGACAACTTCCTCAATATCAATCATTACGCCTGCTATATTTTCTACCCCCATAAACAACTTTCTTCATAAAGCATTCATGTAGCCCCAAAAATGAAAACAAAGAGAAATATAGTAGCCGTTGTACGCATGTTATGAGAGTTAAGAGGCAGAGGCAAAGGCAACTGCAATTTTCAGGTGTTAGCTGATGTTGCTGGGACAACCCTTTCATTAGACAGGCAAAAATGATATATTTAATCCGTTCGTTTGTCCATTCGTTCGCTCGATCGAACGTATATCCAGTCTGGCGAATGCTCGACTTCGATACGATATAAAATAGCAACAACAAAAACAATAACGATAACAACAACATCAGAAACAACGGGACCGGTATTGATAAACCTGATATGGAACACACTTAAGGGCTTAACTTGGGTAATCTGCAGTTTGTTCAAGTAGAAACAGCAGCGACAACAACACCAACACAACGATACTGAGACTGGGTAAGCGAAATTAAAACATAAGTGTGCGTGTGCGTAAGGTTTAAACACATTAAAAACGACGCAGAACTTGGAACTTGAGCAGCTTAAACAGGGAGAAGGGACAGCAGATCGCAGATGCAGATCGTTGCCAGTTGGCAGCGAAACGTCGCGACGCTGCTTTGGTGCAGGTGGATTTCTCAAGTGGCTGCGTCCGTTCTCTTATGACATCGTATAAGTATCAGCATGTTTATATGTATGTACATATGAGTATGTACGCCTGTAGCAGAGAACTTATTGAAACATTGAGAGCAGACATAGATATGTTAATACTTATGTATATAATTTCTTGAAAGTGGAACAAGTGCTCGAGTGTTTTCAAGCTGATCATCATATAAATTCTTTTTTGTAATAAAAACAGTAACAGTATAATTTTTTCATTTTGTCTTTAAACAATTAATTTTATATAATTATATGTCTTATTTTATGTATGAAAATTGGAGCTAACATCATGTCAAAGAAAAAGATTTTTAAATAATTTAAATAATCTGTAAAGCAGTCAAAAAGTATTCATTGATATGGCAATTAGAGCGGATTTACGTAAGTTTCCATCATAACTCGTCTCAAAATCAACCAATTTACAAAAATTTGCTAAGAATAGTTGGAGATAAGTAAGCCCCGGACTTTTGATTTTGATATTACAAAGTTTTAAGTAATAAAGTACTTGTATTGATAATGAATTGAGCAACAGATATTTGGTCGTACCAGCTGTTCTTAAGATATCGTGTACACCGACTTCTAAAAGTTATTCTGAAAAATACGCGATCAAAGTTTTATGCAATGTACATTTTAAAAGCAAATATTAATAATCCAGCAATATCTCAGTGGTGAGCTGTCCGTTAAGAGAGGCTATACTATATTTTTAGTTTTGTACTAAGTATCGCTATTCTAATTTTTTAATGTAGAAGCAAATTTTATTTTATTATCCAAATTAAAAATCTTATAGCCGCCATATTTTACTCATTAGCCTAAGCCAATATCGCGAAAATTCCATAAAAATCCTCATAAATGTCAAAAAACAAATTTCAATTTTATCCATCGAAGCAAATAGTGTTTGTAAAAGAATATGTACAGAAAGATATGCCAAAAGGAGCTGAGTCACATTCATCAAGCTTGCTTAAGATTTATATGTCTGAAGGGAAGTGCAATTGTATGTAGTGTCAAAAGTCGCACAGCAATCCATCAATTTAACAGCCATGGAAAATCAAACAGACGAGAGCACAAAGAAGCAGTAAAATCGTTAAATAAACTGTACGAAATATTTCAAGCAGATAACAAAAAAAGAACACAGTAGTCGCAACTGGGGTGGATTGCGAATGATTTTCTTTTGATTTCATTTCTTGTCCATTTAGACAATCAAACACACAAGTCATGTTGCAGTTTAAGAACAAGACGCTGTCGATGTCCTTTGTGTGGCATGTTTGCGTAATGTTAACAAACGCTGTGCAAACTTTAAGTTACACAAACAAGCCTAACAGCAGCTGGCAAAGAGTCAATAAACTGTGCCCCAAGCATCTCCAGCCACAACGCGTGCCATATGTCAAACTCAGGACTAGTTAACAAAAAACATTGAACATTGAACAAAAGTGGAAAAAACCCCTCCTACCCGCCGGTACTGCATGTAATTAAAAACCACACGCCTATTTAGTTATTTATATTTCCAAAAAAATACATCCAGCTAAGTTGAGCTCCAATTCATCGCCGTGCGGTATCCAAGCTGCTGCTGCGGTTATTGATTGGCTTCGCGGAGTCGCATTAAATGTCGTTTTAAAATAAAAAACAAAATTTAAAACAAAAAACCAAAAACTCCTGGCAGCCGGCGCAGTCTATCAACTGCAACAACTGTCGCCAGTTCTCTTTCTCTCTTTCTTGTCCAGATTTCTGGTTTTTCTTGTGTTTTTTTTTTTTGCTTTATTTGTTAGGGCTGGGGCTCGTGTGTGGCAACAGCAGCGGCAGCGGCATCATGCCGCAAACATTCCACTTGATAAATTTTAAGTAATCAAATTGAAGTTGATATTTTTTGTATACATAATATACGCTTCATTTTGGTATAAGTACGAGGCGGACAGTCAGTACGCACTATAAGAAAGAGATTCAAGGTGGAATCGTTTGTTTTTATGAAAATAATAACAGACTACTTATATATAAATATATATAAGTTTTATACTTTACATTTAAGTTGATAACTTGATATGGTCAACTTGGCTGTTCAGCAATAATCTTTGTAGTCGTAATCAAGTTTTATGTAATGTCGGAAAGTAAATTAAATATGGTAATTGAGCTAAATACATATATCCTTTTTAACCTACATTTTAATTTTAATGTGAATTAAATAATGGTTATCAACTTAACACAGCGGTCGGGGAGCCGGGGTAAATTACCTCAAACGGGGTAAAAGTGAAATTTCTGGGGGTAATGGTAATGATTTAGAAATATATATTTTAAATTTTTGATTCTATTGAACTTTTTTTTTTTTATTGCTCTCTCTATGGGGTAACGTCAAGTTTGACAAAAATATTTGGGGTAATGATTCAAAAAGTTCCCCGACCGCTCACTTAACCTATTCACTATCTGTATTATACAATGTACTGTGTTCCCAAAGTGTTTTTCCCAAAAATATATTTCTACCAAATGATATTAATTTTTACCAACATTTAATTCTCAATTTTTTCCGTGTTGTCACTCGCCTTCCACAAACAACAATATATGTGTTATTCTGATGTTAAAACTATATTGTTGTTAAGATTTCTTAAAATCTAAGAAAAAACGTTATTCCATGACAAAGTGTAACAAACGTGTTCAGAAACTTTCACAACTATAGCATTAGTAGGAAACCAATTTATATGTATTTAGCTTAAGTGAAATTCACAGCCTAAACATCGCGCAAATATTAATTGTCAATTTTATTAATCTTGTACATTTTATATTTGATCATAAATTAACTTAAAAGAACGAAACGATGTTTTTGTCATTAATTAATGTCTATTTATATATTACGCTTGAAAGCCTACTTGTTTTTATTATACCCTAAGCCCATTAAAAATGTGTAGAAAGGGTATGATGGTTTTGTGCAAAAGTATGTAACAGGCATGTTCTGAATCGCTCGCCTAATCCCTAAGCAGTTTGTTTTCGATTTTTGAAAACTCATCCCGTTTCCGATATACACATGGGATCGATAACCAGAAAATCTTAGATTTGGAAAAGTTTGAGAAAATTTTAATTAAAGTTCTGTTTTCTAAACTTCGAGTATATGCTGATTCGATAATTCGGTCGATAATTCGATTCACCTGAGTAATGGCCACAATTGTGCACAACTTCTTAAGAATGCCTTTAACCACTTGTTAAAGTTGTTGAACGCAAAAATAAACAATTAAATTCTTCTTGAATGAGATAGGAAATTACTCTGCATTAGTTGTGCTGTATTTAAGGTAGGTTAGGTTTTTCTCGATGCAAATATTTTTAAGTGCTACTCTATTTAAAGTTCCTATATTCCTTCACTGCTTATGTCGCTCCAATCAGGCAATGAACTGTCTTTAAAATAATTGTTGTAGTTGCTCTTTATCAAAAATGTGTGTATAAGCTTCATGGGATCGGGTATGCTTCCTTAAATGCGTTACATGACAAAATTAATAAGTATGTCTTTTCAAGTGTATTATTTTTATAGCACGATTATACAGTTATAATTTTGTTGCTCAGATAATAACTGACATTACTAGAGTCTAATCAATTCCTGTATTTTTAGCAAACAAATTGTTACATTTCACTCTCATCCATTTGTATGTTTGGAAATATATTTTCGGTTTGGTAAAAAATTTCAACTGAGTAACATCAACTATTTGCACCCGCAATCACAACACGAATGTTGATAATCGTAGATTCAATTGAATTAAAAAAATGTATCTGAACGCGTTTAAAACGCCAATCGGCCAATGGTTGTGCATAACAAGTGAGCTAATGGCAAATGTATAAAAACAGCAAAATGGACATTAGACTAAAGAGAACATTGGCATGCGTAAGGACGGAGTCGCCAAGTCGCGCCTCAACGAATAACACACCCAACTTAAAAGGTATTTGTTTAGCTGTGCGTGGAAATTTAAATTTTCGACAGCATCAGTTTTGCTTGCGTGGCATTCTTTCTAACTAACTAAGTAGCGTCGGCTGTGATTGCTGCCATTTTAACAGATGATCAGCAATGGTGCAGCAGCTGCACACAACAACGAACAAAAAAAAAAAAATAAGAAAAAAGGAACAAAAGTAAATCTGTTTGGCATGGTAAAAAAAAAAGAAATCCATTTGGACTAGCGGCTGCAGCCTGTTGCGCACGGGATGCACAACGCTCTCTCTCTCTCTCTCTCTCTGTGTTGGTCTTGCTCTATCTTTAGACTGTGTATTATTATCCTTGAAAAAGTACCTGCTGTGAGCACCAGCAACTGCCAAATGTTTCCAGCATTCGTTTCATTTGTTGCACATGTATGAGGACCCTCTCTTACTGACTGGCAATCTGTTGCTGTTCTGCACATGTCTCTGATTCCTGGTGTTTTGATTCAGCGCACTAAAAATTTGATGCCCACGCAAGGTGTTCCACTGACCCTGTTTTGTTCTGCGATGCCAGGCAGAAAAAACGAAGTTGGTAAACAACATTTGGTCCATATGCATTACGAATGATCTTTGTTTTCGCAGGCCAGCAGCTGTGATTGTAGAAATTTCGAGCATCAAAAGTAGCAAGTATTGTTGAGTTGTCTTAAGTACAGTTGCCACACAAGAATCACTTGCCAAATCGAAACAAAATTGGCTCATTGAAAAGGTAACAAAACAAAAAACACGCAAACAATATATGTCGGTGGAGGGTAGGTGCGCCCACATCTGTTCGAAAGCTAATAAAGTTGTCATTGCAGCACGATTTAGCAGTTAGCCAAACATTTTTTCCCACTGGTGGCACGTACAACAAACGAACCGGCAATGAGGAGGCAACAATTACCAACCAACAGTCATTACAGTGGCAAAACCAAAGTTGGCCATAACAACCTAGTGGCGCTATATAATCATAGAGACCGTCGTCAGAAACGTCCATGTTCACGTCCGCACCGGACAGAGACGGAGATGGAGACAGGCAGAGAGAGTCAGTGGTCAAACGTGGACGCAAACTGCACTCTAAATCAATTAACAGCACGTCAAAAGTGTTGAAAATTGGACCAACAACAAGTCCAAGGCAACTGCTAATAGATAAACTTGCATATATACAGAGACAGAGACAGAGATAGACAGATAGAGAGATGGAGCTACGTCTGGGAGATGGAAAGTGAGGTGTAGAATGTGTAGCAACCTGTCTGTGTGCGTTGAAGACTAATCAGCATGCAAATAATGTTGCCGCCTCTGCAAGAAGATTAAAGACCCATGTAGCTGTGATAGCCAAAGCCACAGCCGAGTCGGAGTCAGAGTCGGAGACTGGGTTGGAGTTGGGGGGCAATGGCTACGACGCGACTTGCTGAACAAAACCAGTTACAGTTCGTTGAGAAAATTATTGAGTGAAATGAATTTGTTAACACTTAGCGACGAGAGGGCGTTACCAACATTGTACCGATAATTTAGCATGCGTCACAGGAGCAGTTGCAGTTGCAACTTCGTTCCACCACTGCCACTGCCACCTCCCCCTTCCCACTAACTAGCTGACACCCCTTGTTTGGATGCTCCATTAGCGTTCGTATGCGATATTTAAGTGTAATTATGACAACGTCTAAATGGGGCCATCGAAACCCCCATTTGGCATACGAAACATGGAAACATGTCTTCATTAGGTTCTCCTTGTAAGTGGCCAACAAATGGTGGGTAATGGCATTGTTATTGTTATGATTATTTGCCTGGTTGTTAGTTAGTTTATTTGTTTGTTTGCCATTTCGATTGACATTCACTTGCCACATTGCCACACAGCATCAACAGATTGAGAGATACATGCAACCGATACAAATCGTAGAAAACTATAGCAGCATTTTTCGTTACGTTTGGTTTGCTTTGACTTAGATTCGTTTGCGTTTGTCCGGCTTTTCTAGCGTACCGAACAAGTTTTTTTCACTTTTATTTATGATGAAGATGTCAATCTTCAGCGGCCTATTGCCTCTGTCGGCATGTGTTTGTTTTTCCAATTGCCTGCCTGCCTGCCTGCCTGGTCTACTTTGCTGGCCATCGTTTGGCCACTCTGAGGTGGCTGTCAGTGTCAGTGTCATAGACAAGTTTTCCATTTTGCCTTAAGGCCTGGGAAACGCTAACTCTACAAAAAAAAAAAAACGTTAGGCACACATTTGGATTAGGCATCCAATGTTGTTGACATTTTTAATTGGCTCTCGACTCATGTAATTGCTTTAAAAACAAGTAAGAAGGCTCTAGTCGAGAAATCCCGACTAGACGATACCCTGATCCCTATACCTTACGCGTACAGTCAGTGTTTGCAAATATGTGTGTTTGTATGTACGCACATACTGCATTCTGCATACACAACTTCAATGTCTTATATCTCCGGTGTTTCTTAACCGATTTTAATAAAAACTTTACAGATGGTCATTATTTTGTTCATTATTTCAAATGCCATCTCAAAGTTTTAAAAATTCAAGATTTTGTTGTTATCGATCCCATGTGTATATCGAAAACGGGATGAGTTATCGAAAATCGAAAACAAACTTGTACTGCCTAGGGATTAGGCGAGCTTAAGTTCCAAATCTGGAGTCTCTAGCTCTTATAGTCTCTGAGATCGGTTGTTTCATACATACGGACAGACGGACGGACGGACGGACAGACGGACGGACAGACGGACGGACAGACGGACATGGCTGTATCGACTCGGCTGTTGATGCTGATCAATAATAAATATACTTTATGGGGTCGGAGAAGCTTCCTTCTGCCCGTTACATACTTTTGCACAAAACCATTATACCCTTTTTCCCATTTTTAATGGGATCAGGGTATAAAAATATTGGAGCACTCGCATGAGAACCGTGTTCAAAGGTATTTGCTTTTTATAATCTGAACCCATTAAAAATGTGAAATAAGAGTATAATGGTTTTGTGCAAAAGTATGTAACAGGCAGAAGGAAGCTTCTCCGACCCCATAAAGTATATATATTCTTGATCAGCATTAACAGCCGAGTCGATATAGATTAGATTTAGATTTTTGATATCTCTTCCCGTTCCTGATATACACATGGAATCGATAACCAGATAGTCTTAGATTTGGAAAACTTTGAGACGGCGTTTGAAACATTAAACAAAATAATGAAAATCTTTGAAATTTTTATTAAAACACCGGATATATGGAAAATAGAAGTTGAGTATGCAGTATGCAGTATGCGCGTACACCCACACACACACATACTTGCAAGCACTGACTTTGTTAACTTTTTGAAATTATTCAATGCATCATTAAATTCATGTTGTTGAACTCCAGCAACATTTCCGAAATGCAAATTGACAATAAACGAATTTAAGATAAACAACAAGTTTTATGACCAAATTTCATTGAACGTTTACCAAATGCAAAGTTTATTTGAGGAGACCACTAAAAGCGTGTATGTCCGCCAAATACGACTCCAACTCTTCTCTTTTGCTTTTGGTGGCACGTGTCGCGCTTACAAATGATGCCCGATTGCCATGGAGTAATGGACTATGTATGTATGGTGGGCAACGGTAGTCCAGAAAAGATCAACAATTACCGAAAAGCGCGGCACGTATGTGCTACCACCATGGCACATTCACGAAATCTCTTGTGTGGGGCCGTTGGACATCAGAAGCGATGGACGACAGCAGCAAGCAAAACAGACACGAGTTGGACTACCTCATCCCATCAGCTACTCACTTTCGTCTACGTCTTTGGCTCCAGCTGGGGCGTGTGACTATTTGATGTCAAAATAATTGTTAATCCGCAGGGAGCAACAGCTATGTTTTTTTTTTTTTTTTTGGGAGCTTCGTCATCGACATCAGATTCAAATATTTACGAGTAGCTGTTGCACTCGAAACGTGACATGCTTATGAAGATTTATGGGGTTCAGGCCGCCGCCCGTCGACATTGTCGCCATTTCCATTCTCACGATCGGTGTTCGATCGACAGTTTGTTGTTTGTATTTTTCATTTTGTTCTTTGGCGTTTGTACAATTTGGTTTGGTTAATTTAAGTACAAAGTACGTGCAACTCAGAAGGCATTGATTTTTAATGTGTCCATTAAAATGCAATCATCACGCCCGCCAAAAGCCCGTCTTGACATTCTCAATGTCCAGTTTGTTCAACGTTGTTGCTGTTGCTAAACTCTTTTGTTTTATAATTTGCTACAAAATATGGCACAATAATTTAATCATTTTATTTTTTACCTGCCTGTTACATATAAATGTTAACTCCTCTCAGATTTCTGATCAGGCATGCAGGCTGCATTTTTAGCGCAATCGATTCGCAGTTAGCATTTTAATACCCACATTTGTAACCATTTGTTTATAAATGTGCACTGCTCCATTTTTGTGGATACCAAATGGGACGGCTGTGAGTTGACTTTGAATTAAACACAATTGTGAAATATATTGTGGACAAGAGTGATGACTTTATACGACGAGTTATATACATAGTATGTTGTCTATTTTTGGTATTTTCTTTTGGTAAATAACACAGCCCAACCAAAAAAAGAAATCATGTCGTGTCCAACAGATAAGTCTAGTTACCCCTTTGGATTTTGAAGCGGTTAATCCATCACAAGCCGAAGTTTCTTTTAGAAAACTTGGCTCGCGCAGTTATTAAGTGTCATTATCTCCTTAAAAAAAACGGATATTGATTTTTAATCCCTTAAAACTGACAAGTTTTGGTCAATTTACTTTTAAAATTTGTATTTCTTACTGAAGCTTATTTTAAGTTGAATAAAGACTGCGCTCTGAGGGTTTTACTATGAAATAATCTGCAATATTAATAATGTTATATTTACCATAATTATCTTAGTATATACCGATTAATATGAAATCCAAAGATTTTTAAATGGATATTAAGGGAAGTAAAACCATGGTCCAACATTCGATTCTAAGCTTATCCAGTGAATCACATTTGCAATGCGAAATTCGAACGTAAGACAAGTCTACCATTTTTAAAAGTTTTATATACCCTCTTCACATACTTTCCTTATTGAAATCTGTGCTTATATTTAAATATTTAATAATTGTGTTCAATGCAAACTAAAAACAAATGTCAAAATCTTTTCACTCTTCCGGTGTGCGACTTTTAAGTGTATGCAAAAAAACAGTTGTATAAATACAGTTAACTGATAGTGTTTGCTCACAATCACAACGTAAAGGTATGATTAGCATATTCTACAGAAGCGACAGCGCCTTCTCCACTTACGGATGCGTAGCGTCACAGGATAGACACATGTTTGACATTATCAAACCGCAGTATCCACGGGCTGCTTGCATTTTTAATGATCATCACACATGGCGAGACGCGTTGAAAACGCGTTGGGAACAACAACATGTTGCACACAGAAGCAAAAAACAAAAAACAAAAAACCAAACGCTGTCAGAATGGAAATAAATTCAAAACGAGCTGCGAACAGTTGTGATTTTCAGTAGTGTGTTTTTGCCTTAAGGGACAACTGTTGCACAGGCTGGAAACTGGAATTGGGCTCGAGAGATTGTGAATCAGAGATCTGGTACTGAAACAGGGACTGGGACAGCTATTATTTCCGCATTTTCTCTCATTCTTATTGCTGGTTTTGTTTTGATTCTCGGGCCGCGACTGCTGCTTCCGTATCCTTATACAAGAGAGATTTTGCGCATCTGTCGTTGAAACAGGTACAGGATCAAACAGAAGTACTTCGAGCAACAGATATGCACCTTTTCTGCTGATTGTTCGCTTCCTCTCCGCATATTTTTCGCAGACCGGAAGTTTTTATGTCTTTTGTAACTAATCGCTAAGGATCACAGATTTCGGAAAACTACTGCAAGGCGGGGGGTTAATGAGAAATGTCTAAAATATAACTTACAGCCTGTGTTCTCCCGAGTTGAGTTCAGAGGTTGGACAGGTTTCCTGTTTCAGCAAATTTGCATGACCGGATGTTGTTGCTCTCTTCGTTTGTCCTTTAGGGTGAGAGGTGATGCTGTTGATCTTTTTGTGATGTTTCTTAACAATTTCGACAATAATTGGATGTCAACTTTCTAAGCAGATCTGGAGAGTTGTAATGGAACGAAAGTTGATATAGCGAAAAACGAATACAGGCTGATTTTAATCGAAAGATCAGAAGCACAAAAACCGCTTGATAAACAAATCTCTTAAAATGGATAAAACAAAGAACATACAATTAAAAGCAAAAGTAGCATTTTATTCTATACAAATACTCGTTTTAAAAATCAATCAATTCAATATATATATATTCCATTCATAAAGTAAGCACATTCTTAGTAAGCATTCCGAAATATGTCGATAAAGCCCTGCTCGTTTGTGTCTCAGTTTTTGGGTTATCTAGATGAGTCCTTGTTAAAGGTCAGCTTTTTGTTGCAGTTAGACCATTTTTCATCGGCCAGATCGGACCACTATATTATATAGCTGCCATACAAATGCATGACCATTAAGGAAATTTAACTATGAAGTGTATACAATATTCGGCATGTTGAAGATAGCTTCCTTACTTGTTATTTTTATGTCTTAAAGTCTTAGTGTTTTAATTTTTGATATAACTTCATACTTAAGTATAAGAAAGAACAGGGTAAATCCAGATAAGCCTACAGACAGGATAAAGCTGCACTGTAGCTAAGAAGGACATGCGTTAACAAGGAGCAGAAAGCAACAAGCGCAACAACAAAAGCCTTACAATGCTTTGAAAATTATGATATAAGTTCTACCATGCACATTGCAACATTTTAAATATTCGAGCACCGGCTGCCAACTGGGCAGGTCGAAAATCGTGCAGCAGGACAATAGCGTGTCCAACTTCAACTACCAAACTACCTGCTGGCTGTCAGTTTGAACCTGCCGATGCTTATCGCCGGTTAAAGCGTCACAAATGAGTCTAGGTGGGACCCCCGCGTTCTGGCAAGGTAAGGCGAGGACTTTTGTCTTGCCAGCGTGACGCGCGATTAGAGATTAGGTCAACATCTATGCCTTCAAGGACGAGATCAGTCAGCCGGCGTCTTCGATCGGTGTTCGGATACAAATTAGTTTTATATATAAAACATAATTTATTTAATAAAAAAAAAATAAAACAAAAAATGACAACCAAAATATTTAAAATAATCGATTTGGCGGTTACATCTAATCTTTAAATATTTTAATGGTTTTAATGTGTAATAAGATTAGTGTGTGTGTATTTTTTAAAGAAAACATGTCAACGTTTGCTAAAAGTTTTAAATAATTACACACTTCAATACTCGTTATAGCCGTTACAGATTTTTATATTATACAACTTGACTCAACAAATCTATCTATCTATTTTATTTCATAAAGGGTTTTACGCATTCAGTATGCGCCTTGAAGCTGAATTAAGATCCAAACGGTCGCAAGTTGTCAAAGGCTTAAGCTTATTTGAAATGACAATAAAAGGATTAATGTGACGAGTGGCATGCAACAATAATGAACGCTATTGTGGGGAATGTTTGCGTAAATTGCAGCCGCTGGTAGATTAGGCCAATTGTCACAGTACAACAACAGCAACATATTTGAATGAAAAGAAAAAGGATTTGATCGAAATAAAATAATTATAAAATGGTTGCAGCTGTCAATGTGACAGTGTGTGGGTGCTATACATCACATTATTATTTGACGATGGCACAACATTATAAAACTTTAAAAGTCGCATATGCTAATTGGAGAACAGCAGCAGCTGATGGTCTTGAACAGGATATAGGTCCATATATGCTCTCTGCCAGTTTCTATTGAAAAAAAATAATATCACAATTATTTTTTTTTTTAATGTACGTGGCAAAAAGTGCTAAGACAAGGACACGCACGCTCCAAAACGAAAATGACAGGATCAGCGCTAGTGACAGCTGCTGTGGCGACAGCACATGCCTTTCAACTAAAGCAGGATACGCATATCCTGCGTTTTAAATTCGAGATTTTTTTCTATTAAAAAATCATCATCATGCGCAGAAGGCACGTGCTTGACCTTGACATTGTTCCTAGATGACGTACGTAGTCCTGGCTGACTGTACATAGTCTCTTAGCAGCCGGCAGTGGAGTGGAGGAGTCAAGCGTTCTCTGTAAGGTCACGGACACATGTGTACAGTTTACTGCCTACAGCCTACCTAGCAGAGTCTTCTTCTATGCATGCTGCTTGTTCCTATTATTTTTTACGTTTTACTTGTTTTTTGTTGTTGTAAGTATCCTGTTCCAAATGTCCTGCGTGTGCATGCGTACAACAACAACAACAATGATGCCAAGAAAAGACAACAGCAAAAAAAAAGTAAAGAATAAAAAGAAGAAGCGAACGAAAAATTGAGCGGGGCAGATGTTTCCTTAGCAGGCTGCAAGCAAAAATAACACCACGCATGATCAGTTCACTTGGCCCTGTCTTCAGACTCGACATCTCCTTCTCTCCTACTTGCTGCTCCTGCTGCTTTTTATGCTTAGCTGTGTTTTTTTGTGCGTCGCGCATTGTCCTACGCGGGTAACTGACGCACAATAAACTCAACTTTTTCTACTTAATCTGCTGACTATTGTTTCCGCCTCACAGGAACCAAGCCATCACAGTGCGGGTGCCTCTGCTGCCAATTTTAGTTGGCTTTCAATCTGAATGCTGTCTAGATAGTCGTTTTTTTGACCAGGTCTGACTACAAATCGATAATTTAATTATTTTTTTTTTTAAGCACTCAAGGTCTTCATTTAATATGCAGCTCAGGGATCGTGGCACATGCTGGTCATCATCATAAAAAACAAAAATGTTTTCATGTTCATAATACCCATTTGCAACTACATATGATGATAACGCCTTTTAAGTTGGGTACATTTGCGGAAATATAAATATAACCAACAATGTACTTTCTCTAGCATTAATTTTTTAAATTTATTTTAGGTCAGTATTCGTCGTATAATTTTCATTATGTCATTAATATTTAGGACCTTTCGTTGCTTTTTTGCAGTCCTGGAAGTATCTAAACGGCTCGATTAGTTTAAATTTTTGGCAAGAAATTAAGTCAAAATAAATTATTGAACGCGTGTATTAGCCTTATCCTCATATTCTTAAGTGTTTTGTATAATTTTAATAAAAATTCTATCAAATCGACCAACTTCACTGTGACATTTTTAACAAATAAATAAACCGTGCATGTTGCGACCAAATGCAATACAATTTTCGCCATCCTACTCGAAAATAATTAAATTAATAAGGATAGCGATTTTAATAAAGATGCTTAAGTGTTGCTATAATTTTTTTTCACATTGTTTATGAAAGGTTCTAAGCATTGAAAAAGAAATACTCACTAAAACTGCATGATGTTATTTTTTTTAAACTGCAAAAAAAAAAACTGTGATGTTATTTTTATTTACGCAGCTGTATATGTTAAATATGAAAAATTCCAAACTAGCAAAAATTTAATAAGCCAAATATCGATTAAAATGAACTATCGAATCTTTAATCTTCTTCAATTACTAATGAAAACATAGGACAACATACCTTACACAAATGAATAACATTTAAGTATTATATTGTGTTGGTTTTTATACCCTGATCACATTAAAAATGGGAAAAAAGGGTATAATGGTTTTGTGCAAAATGTCCGTCTGTCCGTCTGTCTGTCTGTATGTATGAGCGCGTTGATCTCAGAGACTATAAGAGCTAGAGACTCCAGATTTCGAACTTAAGCTCGCCTAATCCCTAGGCAGTAAAAGTTTGTTTTCGATTTTCGATAACTCATCCCGTTTCCGATATACACATGGGATCGATAACAACAAAATCTTGAATTTTGAAAACTTTGAAATGGCATTTGAAATAATGAACAAAATAATGACAATCTGTCATTTTAAAATCGGCTTAGGAACACCGGAGATATCGGACATGGAAGTTGAGAATGCAGTATGCAGTATGTGCGTACATACAAACACACATACTTGCAAACACTGACTGTACGCGTAAAGTATAGGGATCAGGGTATCGTCTAGTCGGGATTTCTCGACTTGAGCCTTCTTACTTGTTAATAAGTCGATTTATCATATGGCAGCTGCATTTGTCACCTCGCCCACACAATATTTGCTAAAAATAAATGCTGGCTCTCGATAACTCAATTGATCTATTCAAACCCCAGTTAATAAGCTAGGGAAAATCATAAATTACCCTTTGTCATACAACTGTAAGCAATTTTCGGCAAAATTTATACAATATTGTGAACATTCTTGCAGCTTGCCACATCACAATCAAGTATTTATTTATTCAATTGAAACCCTTTGACAGACCCTTTGTGAATAAAAGCTGTGACAATTGCTATGGCAAATATAAATTGAGAATTTCGCCTGCATAGGTGCTACTTGCGCAAACATGACCCAGAACTGTCTTTGGGCCATTGTAAACCGGACCCTTTGTACAATGTGAAATCCTTTTTATACCCTCAACCCATGGAATTGATTAAAGGGTATATAGGTTTTGTGCAAATCTATGTGGAATAGAGGCATCTGTGATCCCATAAAGTATTTATATTCTAGATCAGCATCAGCAGCAGAGTCGATATGTCCATCTGTCCATCCGCGTTGAGACTTTGATACTTTAGGTTTGGAACATAATAAGTCATTGATATACTGATAAACAATTGTTTTTGAAACTATAAACGGTTGAAAAACTCTGGAGATGTGAAAGATTGAAGTTAAGTCATTAAGCATTTGTGCAGTAGTATTGGCATGGCCGTACGTGTAAGGGTATATCCTAGTCGAGCTGACTCAAATAGGGCCTTCTTACTTGTTTTGATTTTCGATCTGCCCTTTTTGACAAGCAGCGCTTGCGGTGCCAAATGTTGAAAGGCATTTGCAGTCATTGTTTTTGGAATTTAAGATTTCACGCTTTGTGTTCATTTTCGATATGGATATGTCAATAGAGTTCGCGATATGTTTGTCCAATCAAATTGAAAGATTTGAGAGTGGATGTTAATTTTAATTTTGAAGAACTGCGCATCTGCATAGTTGGCCATTGTTCTCAGTGTTGTTCTTTGAATTTAAAGAGTTTTACGTGCCCCGGGTGAATCCTTTGGCCTTAAAATACAGCTTAGCTTCTTAGAAGCTATTGAGGTAAATGTGTTCCCCTTCTCTTTTTATATTATATAGTTCCATTGGGTGCTATAAAAGTGCCATAAATCTAGTCTAGCAGCAATTCACACTGATGCGTGATTTTCATAGATACTTTGACTGATTATTATGCAATGGTCCATCTCCTGGCATTGTTCAAAGCCTAAACACATCTGTTCCAGCCACTTTACCATAAACCAAATACCTCAAGAGCTCTGAAACGAAACGAGAACGAGTCAAGGTGCAAAACATCAGATCCTAGAAAAAAAGTATCCCAGCCGAGCAGGTTCAGTGCGTTTGCTTTGGTCTTTGTTTATTTTTCTAACTAGCACTGGCCTCGACTGACCCTATTCGGTCCTGTGGCCTGTGGCCGCCTGTTGCCCGCTCCGTGCTGCCTGTTGCTTGTTTTGTGGCTTTTGTTTTTACATTTGCAGCTGCCTACATTTGGAAATATTTGCATATGCACGCACGCACTGTGGGTGTTTTTGTTCTGTTTCTATGTCTATTCCGTTTCGGTGTCTGTTTCGTTTTTCGCTTCACCTGTCCAGGGATCTGATCCTGGCAAAATGACACGTGCTTTGTTAACACAAACTGACCTGCACTCATATCTCATATTTGCAGAGATATTTGAGCCAGCTTACAAATAGTTTTGCTTTCAAGTCAACGTCGTGGGTGTTTTGTTATATATATTTTTTTTTTCGAAAAATTTGAGCGAGCTGCAATTAGGATTGCTACGATTTTATCTTTGAACTTAAGCTAGAGATTTTTTTCAAATTTGTATCACTCCTATCCTTAGTTGCGGATCTTTGAACTTATCCAGCTGCAGCTATTGAGTTTTAGATGCAATCTGCTAATAATTGCTGAGAACTTTGCATATGCAAAGTTTAATTACAATTTGCAAGACCATTAGGTTTCCTTTAATTTAAATATATAATAAAAAACTTTAATTATCCAAAAACATAATATTTTAAATGTATGAAATTGTGTGATATAATTTAGTTGTTTTGTTTTTAAATAATAATTATTAGGTTTGCTTTTTATAAAGTATTATAATTTTAATAGAATTTGGTAAATGTTTAAATAAATCATATATGAAATAAATAAGATAATGATGCTAACTTTTGTTACTATTCCAGAGCATATTTTGGAACACTTAAGTTCTGTTTTAATTTTATTGAAAAAGCAACAAATAAATAACTAAATTGATTTCAATTCGTTTGAACTTAGCAGTTATTTTTGGAACCTCTGCCCAACCTTTTCTTATAGCAAGAATCTTCTTTCACTAAAAATTGCATTGTCAATGGGCACTGGAGCATGCTTTGGAATTTCATATTGTTGTAGTCTGTCCATCAAATATAGATTGCTAGATTGCTTGCAATAGATTCAATGAAATGTACCCTACCAATGCAATATGAAAGCGAGTCCCCTGTCTCTTACCCAGTAACTCACCACACTTTCCACGCCGTGTCCTGTTTTGACACTATTAAATACGCATTTATAGCTCGAATTGGCCGCCATTAGAGCAGCATAGACCAAAACTTGGTTGCGTGCGTTGTAATAAATTTTATATAAATTTGACAAAATGAATCAAAACAATAAGCTACAGGACTAGCGGGCAAATGCAAGGACACGCACGAAATGCGAAACAATTGCAGCACGCGGCAGGACACAAAACCGACGACAGCCAAGACAATGAACAAAGTACTCGAGTGGACAATGGACCTAGCCTGACTTGATAAGAATAAGAAACGCCGGCCGGCCAGGCAGGCGGCTGCATGCCGAGCTCAGCGACGAGCTGAGCCTGCTGCATGCAGCACCTGGTGTTTGTTGTTTAAACGGTGGCCAGCAGTCCAAGCCAGCAAGGACGAAGGCGAAGACGCTGATGCAGTGCAAGACGAACCGGTACAGTTTGCCAAACAAAAAACAATATATATATATCTTCAAGATGCAACTGCGCACGTGCTGTGCAAGCCATTGCAAGGATTGTCCTCTCCAGCCGCCTTAACTGATTCGAATACTTAGTAACCTGAAGTACAAAATTGAATTAATAGGATCACTTTTGTTTTCATACAAAAATGTTTTTTGCAGATAACAAAATTTACTTTGAATTTCAATAATTTGTGTAAGAAATAATAATCAGCTTTCAACTTGTATCCTTGATCTCAGGAGGCTTTTTCTTACTGCTCAAACAATAAAATTACTAATCTTATATTTTTATACCCCTGAAACTGATTACAAAATCAGTATGAGAGTTTTGTGCAAAGGTATGTTACTCGAAAGCTAAGTATCTCGAAACTTAGTCAGATCCAGTTTGTTTCGATAACTCTTTTAGTTTACAATATTAAAACGAAATCGGTAACAATAAAATCTTTATTTATTTAATTGAAATCTGTCGAGAAACACTGGAGACATTGAAGATTTAAATTGAATTAGTTTGTTTCAAATAATCGATAACTATTACCATTTTCGATTTAAACATCGCCGAACATATCGAAGATCAAAGTTTGGTCACCATTCAGTTCTGCAGATATTTTCTGTATTCGCGTGCGCACGCACATGTATAATGAAGGTACCCGTCAAGTCCAATTTCCCGTTCCCGATATACACTTGTGATCGATAACAACAAAATCTTGATTTTCGAAAATCGGTTGAGAAACACCGGAGATATGGAAGATTGAAATTAAGTAAATTATGTGTACCTACTTGCAACTCGGCGTAAAGTTGGATACGCTGCTCTGAGGCTAATTACAGGGTTCAGGGTATCTTCTAGTCGGGATTTCTCGACTAGAGGCGTCATACTTGTTTTTTTGCTTTTTCTTTTTGAGTGTATGTACAATGTAGAGAACTGAAACTAAGTAAGCGTCAGTTGCAGCCGTCACATCCCACATCGAAAGAGAATGGGAACGGCTCAATTAAGCGTCAAATTAAATTTTGGTAACACATTGCAGACCAGCAACCCTTTGGGCCAAAGACGCTCGGCATCTTCGGCGGCTGCTGTCTCTAGCCGTCTGCCTCTGTTGGTCAGTCCGCGTCCAGGTGGTAAATCCCTAAGCCCGGCTTCGATAATTACGCCATGCGCCGCCGCCGTTTGACTGGTTTTGACTTGAACTCAAACTTAAAACACAACACATAAACCCGATCCTGAACCCGAACCCGAACCCGAACCCTTCGGCAACTGTTTCAATTTCAACTCTTTGCTTGGCGTCTGCTGCTATAATTCGATAACATCTGTAACCGAGTGTTTTCTGTTTTAAGTCTGTTGTTTCTTTGCATTTTTAGCCACGTAGATTTTCAACAACGTCGTTTATTAGGGCGTCCTTTTTTTTCGGGCTCCTGGCCCTCACTATTTTTGGCAGTTGGTCATTACGCATGCACTGGCAGATGCTCTTGATTCTCTGTTGTTTTTTTTTTATCCATTCGTAGAAGGGTCAACTGTCCGAGCGATGCCGCGTGTACACAACACCTTTGATTTTGAGCTAAAGCTGGCATTCAAATTGAATTCCATGAAGCTGGTCTGTTGGCCTCTTGCTTCTGCTCCTGTCCTGCTTCTGCTTTTGCTGATTGGCTGCAGTTAGAAGGGCTTGCATTTTGTCCTGCAGGTTTCTCGGTGCTTGATGCGTTTGTGTAGATAAGCAGCAAACTCTTGGACAGGTTGCCAGCTAAATTAATAAAAAATAAAATAAGCAGCCGTTCTTTGGTTTGCTGTCCATTTGGTAAACAAAGTATTAAATCGATGAAGCGAACTTTCAAGCTGCAGTTTTGCTAACAGATCATATGATCTGAGCAACATAAATAAAAGTGTTTGAAGAAAAGCTTAAGTATACTTATTTGTTGGTTGCTCACTTTAAGCTGTTCATTGAACAAAAAAAATTTCTGAAACAAAACTTATTTAGATCAATAATAGATTCCAAAAGCAGCCATTCTAAGACCTTTAACTTTTTTGGGTTTTTTATCATCTGATTCATATTGGGTAATTATATACATATAATAGCTCTTACAAAATTACTTAACATCTTAACAACTTTTAAGTTTTGTTTACTACTACTAGCTGTTAGCTGTTTATATTTAAATTTAGTAGAGTCATTTGTTCTATTAGAAGTTTCAAGACTTCTTTATTATATTATGTTAAATTAAGGTCAAATATTATTTTTTTTTTTTTTACAATTGAAAATATTTTTTTTGACTTTCGCTTATTTGTTTAAGTCGCTGTTTGCAATAATTTCAGTATTTTTATTTAAACTTTCAATTGCAAATTGTAGGCAACTGTGCAAATAGTGAAATTACGCACAAATCCTTTGTGCAAACAGATACCGTATAAATCACTTACGTAAAACAAGGACAATTTGCAAGAAGCTGTCAGCAGGCGACAAAGCAAAAAGAAAACAATGCAGCAGAGAAATTACGGGAAAAACTAACAATGATTAGGCGATCGTAAGGAGTCAGTCGGTAGCCAGGATATCTTTAAACATATAGACAGATAGATGGACAAATCAAACAACTGTCCATACTGGCATATGGCAAAGACGATTTTCGTTTTTCAGTTTTTCTATAGAAATTGTATGGAACTCAATCCTTGGCAGTCTGTTGGTCAAGCATCAGTGCCATCCGACGCCGTCCAATGCAACCGATGCGTTGACGTTATGCACTTTAAGTGGCCTGGTCTCCTTCTTGGACCCAGCGCCTTCTGCAACGCCGCATGAGTCGTCGTATCAGTTATCCTTATCCCAACAAAAAGAAAAAAGAAGAAAAGGACAGACAGACAAGGACACTGATCAAACGAATCACAGTAACTGTGTTGTAGGTGTTGCTTGGCACAACCCACACAAGCGTCTTGTCTTGTTTGCGTTTGCCTGAAGGTCCTGTTTCGTCACCGTCTGCCCGACGATCATGCTGCGGTGCCGTTTACATTTGTCAGTTTTGTGGTTTTTGCTCGGCTGCCTTTTGTTCGGCTCATCACATCTTTTGGCATCTTTTGCTGCGGCTGCCGCATAAATTGTTTTCGTATTACTTTCAATAAATTCTTGCAATTGTTTAACGAGATTTTTGCTACCATTTGATTGTAATTGAGTTCTCCTCTCTTATGTATTATGAACAGTATCGAATGTTTCAAACGCTGCTCATTTGCGGCCCAATCCAGAAGCTTCTATTTTAAAAAATTGTTTAATCATAAAATTGTTGATTCTATTTTTATATCCACGAAACATTTTTGCCAAAAGCACTTATATGAATCTTATTCAAGTCTCTTTGAAGATTTAAAAAAATAGGTAACTGTCATGTATCATTAAAAAAGACTTCAAAACGAGTCATCTGTGTTCTTTCTATTTAAACTCTTAACAGAAAAAGAAAGCATGTCCCCATAAGGTATACATATTCTGGATATAGCCATGTCTGTCTGTCCGTCTGTCTGTTTTTGGACAATGAGAGCTAGAGACTTAAGATTTGGAACATAGCTTTATAACTTAACAAAAGTCATATGCAGAACAAGGTTGTTTCAAATTATCGAACAATTTTCCAGTTATCGATTGACCAATTATTAAAATCGGCCATCAAATACCGGAGATTTGGAGGGCTGAAGTTTAGTCAACAAGTATTAGTGCCATGGTGGAAGCCATTTGGTTGAGGGTATCTCTTAAGTTATATAAGTAAAGTGCTGTATGTACCATTTTGTTTGTGTTTGGTTTCACATTTTTCAAATTTAAATTAGTTACATTTTTAGCCCAGTCCGACTATGTATATTCAAGATATTTCTGCTCTGAATTGAAGTAATTTACAGCCCATATTATCAAATAGGCCGATTTAAGAGAGAACCCCGTTGGGTCGATTTGCACAGCATAAATGCCATCTTCTCGGCTCTTGGCATACCTCTAAAATTACAATTTGGTAAATAGAACATATTGCTGAAAAGCTCATAGCAGGCGCATAAGTTGGCCTGACCCCGCCAGCCAACCCCAGCGGTCAGAAGACTGGCAGGGACAGGCACATTGAAACTGGGAACTGGGAACTTGGTACAGAGACAACAACAGTTGGTGTCTGACAGCAACTTGACGATGACGATGACGATGAGAGTTGGAGTTTGACTTCAAAATTGTGTATTTTATTTTGTAGTTGGAGCAACCTGCCAGTGTCTGTTGTGTGTGTGTGTTGGTTGCTGTGAAATTGCCAATGCACATGCGCGCCACGGCAACAATTTCACATTTAATGATAATAATGATGGCGATAATAGGCTAAAATTAGTTAAACACGAATTATAACAAAAAACCGACAAGGCAACACAAAACAAAAACAAAATAAAAAGGGTTTAGATATTGTGAGGGAGCGCGACGAACGAGCGAGAAAGAGAGAAAAGGAGACAGTGAGGGAGATAGGGATAAGCTCTCAACTATTTCCTTTAGCGAGCTAAGTGCCCCCAGCTGTTGTTGTTTAGCTGCTGGCGAGATTGGCACTGCGAAATTACTCGACTTGGCCAAAAGTTAAATGTACTCTTATATATATATATATATAGTAAGTGTATAAAGTTGGCCAACTAATTTGGCTCAGGTGGCGCGTCAGCCAACTAGCTAGCTAGCCTGAAAACGGAACAAATTTATAATAATTTTAGTGATCGGTCAACAAGCAAATTGTGTTCCATCTGGCCATGTGATTGAAACGCAGTTAACTAGTACAACAACATTAGCTCTCGATAGGGTATAACCCCTAAAGCACTTATTACTGATCAAAGTATTTCCCTTCGCTTATTATAATGAGCAGCTCAAACATTTTTGTCACGTACATAAAAAGTTAAAAAAAAAAAAACTAAACATTTTGTTTGGGCCATAAAATGTCGCATAGTCTTTAAGCCACTTTATAGCTACTTACTCATTTACGATTTTGGGTTTTTTGTTATATGTATGTACATTCTGACCTGGCACTGTCTACATTTTTTTGTTTGTCACCCGTACTTTGAAAATGCCGACAAGAGTCAAGCTATTCATGACTTCCCAGTTTAACGAGTTAGCTAATCATTTAGACGGGCTTAAGTCCATTGGCTATCATTCTCGATTTTTACTTCCAGTAGCAGCCCACATATGCACTATTAATTCTTGACAATGAACATAATTTATTAATTGCAGTCGAAGACCACCAAGCAAGCTTTTTCGAAGGAATACTTATACTTAATGAGATTAATTTTTAACTTTAACTTATGCGACGTGTGTTAAGGTCTTTAGAAAGATAAAAAGCAACATGAACGTTATTAAAAGCTTTTATTTCTAAGACTTATACTTTTTGTTTTTCTGTTTGTTTTTGCTTTATCACATTTAGATTTGATCTTGTTCAAGTTAAGACATTATCAACTCAGTTAATGAAAGAGGTAATAGTATATAAGAAATATATCTGGAAACATTATTACATATAGACAGTTTTTTTATTCGGGCAATTCACATTTTGAGAATGTCATTAATTTTACTTATACAAAATAAAAATTTTAACCCTTCGAAAATATTAACATAAATTTAAGGAAAATCCTTAAGGAAAATAATAATATCAATCCATTTTTTTAAACCAATCTGAATTTAAAATTCTAAAGTTTTAATGAAACCTATAATTATTTTAATACTTTGATTCAAAATGTTAAAGAGAATACTTATTTTCTACAATATCTGTCCGCATCACCATTTAATTTAACTATCATGAAACCTAGGAGGGAGCCGGCAATTCGTAAGAAGAGTTTATTCAAAAAGTCAAGACAAGTTATTTTTAAAACTGAGGACTGCGAAAATTTGGAAAGATCACGAAATAATAAAATTTAATTTTACAATTTGTATACTTTTTGTGCTAAAGTGTGTCACAGACAGAAGGAAGCATCTCCGACCCCATAAAGTATATATATATTTGATCAGTCCGTCTGTATGTATGAATGCGTCGATATCAAAGACTATAACAGCTAGAGACTCCAGATTTGAAAATCGCGTAACGCCTAGGCAGTACAAGTTTGTTTTCGAGTTTCGAGAACTCTTCCCGTTTTCGATATACACATGGGATCGATAACAACAAAATCTTGAATTTTGAAACCTTTGAGATAGCTGAGATAGTTTGAAATATTAAACAAAATAATGACAATCTGTGAAATTTTTATTAAAATCGGTTAAGAAACACCGGAGATATAAGACATTGAAGTTTTCTATGCAGTATGTAGTATGCGCGTACACACATGCACACATACTTGCAAGCACTGACTGTACTCGTAAAGTAAAGGGATCAGGGTATCGTCTAGTTGGGATTTCTCGACAAGTGCCTTCTTATTTGTTTATTGTTATTTAACTAAATATTTGGTTGTTAGTTGTATGGATTATTTTCAAGATGAAATTCATCGATTGTGTAACGTACTTAAAGCTGGACGTCTTGTACTTGACCTAAATGCATATCAAATGTGCAGAAGTATCCTTCTTTTATTTGCAGCCGATCGCACATTATGCCCCCGGCTGTTATTATATGAGTATCTTAGCTATAACAATTGCCTATCCATATCAATTTTCCGCAAGATGCAAACTACCAACCAAAAAAAAAAACTACAAAAAGAAATAACCCACAAGGAACCACTCAAGCCGTAGGAATTGAAATATTACATGATGGATATGGATAACCAATCAAGCGATTATCCTTATAATTATGATGGACTACTTACAATTCAGCTACCGCAGCTCGGTCTCAATATGTGTCTGCTCCACTTTCGTTCTTATCGCTGCTGGATCGTTGATCGACCACAAAAACAATAAACAGAAGGCAACACGCCGTCGAAAATTTGACAGACAGTTACAGCTTCATTTTCAGGCTTACAAAAGGGCCCAAATGTGAAACGTATAGCATTGTCCATAGATCAGAGGAACAGAAGCTACAACTATGCCATTCTTTTCACATTTACGACAGCATTGACGCATTCGTAAATAATAAAAGATGGCAAAAAGAGGGGCATCGATTTGCTACGCTTAAGGGTGGAACAACAACCAAGGAACGAGGGATCTTTTGTCTGACTTCTTTTTGGCCATTGTTTGAGCGCTGCCGCTGACTTGGCTAGGCGATATCTAGCATACTACTTTTACTGGCGGGTATACCTTGACCATCTTTTTGGTCTAATCAAGGAAGATTTGTAGCCTGATATGTATGTAGTGAGGATGGCTTTCAATTGCCGATAGCAGGACTATTAAATGTTTTCATTACGCAACATAAGTCATAAGCATATTTAAATTTAATGATCAAATAGTATATTAAGCAACTGCTTCATGCAACTAATAAAACTCACAGCCCACTTATTGAGGCACAACTACATTGTATCCAAAAAGGATAATCATAGCAATAAAACCTAGTCATAAAACTCAAACGTTGAAACGCTGCTTTCCGCTGTTTCGTTTGAGACCCAGACAGATGCGACAACAGAAGAATACGCAACATTTTTATTGCACTTTTAAGCAAACAGTTTTTCGTTTTTCGGAACGCATCGATAAGCATGGAATATACGTGTGTGTGTGTGTGTGTGTGTATGTATGTACTATTAGTTTACATTTATGATATCACACAAGTAGTTGCAGTTTGAGAATCGCGCGTGCCGAGTCTCGTTTATCTTTGGAACAGCTGCCTTAAACGAATTGCGAGCTCGGTATGAGAACCTTTCGTCGATATTAAACCTTTCGATATCTTTGGCTTCATATTTATTTGCTTAGATTTCGGTTTCGCTTTTGCTATCTTATCTCAACCGCTTGACGACTTATCAGTTCGGTTGGTTTGGTACTCAGTTCGGTTCGGTACTTAGCATTGAGTTTGATCGGGGTATGGGGTATGTGGTATCGGGTATAGGGTTTAGGGAGAGTGGTCTTCTTCTCGGTACCTGACTGTCTTCAAACTGAACTTAACCCCATTATTTCTCGGAAATTGTCTGAGAATTTGCGGTAAGCTTAGCACGCGCCAAAAAATACAAAAAAAATAAATAAATAACCGTATAAATCGGAATTTTTCTCTTTGTTTAAGCTGTTTCAATATATTACTTGGGGCCCCATCGACTGGGGTTGGTTTAATGTAACGGCAGTTTTATAAAATTTTATTGGCGTTAGGGAAAAATTAGAAGTAAAACGAAATAATACTTAAAAAATTAAATGTTATCTTTAATTGTATATAAACATAACAAGTATAGGTTTTATTTGGGAGTAATAAAATAATATAAAGAAATATGATATATATGTTTTTAAATAAATATTATCTTTTATATATATATATATTATATATTATAAAGCCTTTAAAGCAATATATATAAGGAATCAGCAATGCCAGCTTGCAATGAGTTTTTATTCGTTGGACACAGACTCAAATAAATGTTGATACTTTTCAGAAGGTATACTAAAGCAGGTACAGACAGGTAACACTGCAATACAGGTACAGTTTCGTTGAGGCCATTGATTATTGGTTGTGAGTAAAACGACAATAATAACAGCAAGAAACGTCAAAGCCAATAAAAATATAAAGTCAACAACATCTTTATCTTAGTGTGGAACTGTTGATACACGGAAAGGAGAGCAGGGGATACATAATACATAAACAGCCCGCATAAATACAAATTAAAGTGCAGGCAACTTACGGTTAATATATGCAACCATGACAACAACAACATCAACAACAACAACAATAGCAGCAGCAGCGGCAACAATGATAAATGAAATAAAAGAGAAAGATATAGCATACAAAATTAAATTTGTCGCGTGTTTGCCGCCTGCTGCTGACAAAGTTAACCAAAAACATAAACTGATGGAGTTCCACTCGTTGTAGTTGTAGTTGAAGTCGAAAGAAGACCCAAGCCACGAAGATGGCACAACCAAGTTGAAGACAACTCAAGCCAAAGCTAAAGCGTCGCCTGTGCCCAGCATTCATTGCTAATCATGGTAATTATGGCAATGAAAAAGTTGCCCAGGCAGCTAACCAGTAGAAAAGAAGATCCACAAATTGAAAACAACCAAGCAAGACTTTTAGACATATCTGATACCCTGTATCTTGATTCAAAAATCGACCTTAAAAGATATAAAAGTTGTATAACTAAAACTATGTAATTCAAATGATGATGATGAAATAAAGATAAAGTTCGACAATATATATATATTTTAAGTTTGCTCATTTTTTAGAACTCTGCTCTTAATAATTATCAATTTAATTATTTTTTAGATAAAAAGAATCAGTTTTAAGGCTTTTTAGTAATGATTACTAATCATAATCATTAGTTAATTGATTATTATTTTTGGCAAAACAACCAATTAATTTCGATAATTTCTTTTTATTTTTACGATTACAAATAATCAAAATTTGATTACGATATACAAAAAAAAAAATCAAAAAATAATCAAAAAATAATTAAATCCGATTTTGTTAAAAGTGTTTGTCTGCAATACAAAATTTGTAAATTTTGAACTTCTAAACTAATTGTAAAATATTTAAAATTTGTTGCATGTAAAACACAATCAAATGATTGAAAAGATATTTGTTATTATTTAAAGTCGCGTTTTTAATGATGATAACAAAAATGTTAGGCAATCTTTTACATTTACAGGGTATAAACAGAAACGAAAAAACAACTGGGGAGCAATTGTTTTGTGCATGTTGTTGTTGGCCCTGATAAATAATAAAAGAAAGAAAGAAAAAACAGTAAATACACCTGTTGGCAGCAGTTGATGTTTACTGTTTGTCTCTGCTTCTTCCTCTTCTTCTTCTTTGGGGATATGACTGACTTGGGGCTGCGCATGCGCAAAAGTTGCTTCTTCTGCTCGCAGAAAAACGGAAGTTTGTTCGCATCAACACAAACACCGGATGCAGCTTGCCTTCTGCTGCTGTTCACCTTTGCCAGGACAACACAACAAACACAAATTAATTTTTTTTGGTTTTTTTTTGGTTTTTTGGTACAACAGGTTGCGTTGGCCCAGCGAACGGAGAAGTGGAAAAGCTTTGCAATATTATTTTCGGGGCAACGTTTTTTTTTTTTTTTTCTTTGATGATTAGCCCTCTGGAAACCCGTTTGCTTATCTCCGTTTTGCCAACCCCAAAAGAGTTTTCATTATGCTTAATCTACTCCTTGGCAGCTGCCTTTTGAGTTCTCATCATCTTTGCCCTGAACTTTCCATTAACTTGCAAGTAATCTCTCTCAAAATGCTTATGTATCTGATTTTTCATTATCGCCTTAAATATTCATTAAAAAGTTACAAAATGCACAGGAAGCTACTGTGAGAAGCTAATTTTTATTTTTTTTGGGGGAGACCGAACCCGTTAAGCTTTTTCTTAAATGTTGACAAAGGTATTCAATTAATAAGTTCATTTAGGTCACTGAATAAATTATACCCATAACTTATGCAATTTTGACAATAAGATATGGCTTTTACTTGTACTCAGATTCATGAAATAACGACCAAGGCTTGAAACTCGATTTATGGTTGAGAAGCTTTTAAATTTTACTACAATTTCAAGTTATTTATGTCTTAAATTTTACTACAAAAAAAAAAAGAATAAATGGATTAAGAAACGAGAGATTAATGATTAATTAAGGTTGTCAATAAAGCTTATATTTTATTTGGTTCGTTGCAAGAAAAGATTAAGCAGCGAAACTTATATCAAATGAAATTAGAGGCATTAAACTTTAAGACTTAAAACTTTATACTACATATATTTACATTTAGTCAAGAATAACAACTGAATAACATATTATCCTGTTAAAACGTTCAACTTTTCGCCATTTTAAAGTATTTGGTATCTTTGAAATTGAATTTTGAACACGCTTGGGAAAGGTAAAACTTTATTTACAAAGCAATTAAAAATGGGGAAAATTGTACTTATTTGTTGACTTAATTGCCAAAATGTTTAACGCTGCAAAGCAAAACTTAAGTAAACAACATTAGCGAAGGCCAATTGGCTGATATGACGACGATGTCTAGACAGGTAGACAGGCAGACAGGTCAAAGTCAGGGTCAGAATAAACACAATGAAATTTGTTTTTTCGTCTTGTTTTTTTTAGACTGCTGCACCTGCAGCGCCTTAAAAATTAATCACTCTAGCATTTAGGCGAGAGGAGTGCACCTAAACGCCCACAAATGATACCAAATTGCAGTTAGCTGGAGAGTTGATAGTTGATAGGCAAGAACCGAAGAATGATCGTGCAAAATATGCTCGTATATAACACATAAATTGTTTGACTAACAAATCACTTTGGCGGCATGTATTAAACTCAGCAGGCTTTCGACGTGCCGCCAATGACTAACTTCTCCTGCTGTACACAATCCAAAAATAGGTGAGCCAAATCGCATTTACTATAGTGCAGGACAACACAGCATGTACGTGTCCTTTTTCGGTGGGTGTGTTGCACATTTGGTTTTTTCTGTTTCTATTTTCAAAATTTTTCGTTCGGTATTTGGGTAATGCCCACAATGTGTTTGGGAAATTCATTAGGCTCGAGAGTAAAGTTGCAAGTTGGGTACTAAACATGTGGCATATGCTTTTCATAGGATGATAATTGTTATATCCTTGAAGCGATAGGTATATATGAATATGTATATACTTGACCTACTGTTACAGCATATACTTAAGACATACTTCTACATACATACATATATATGTATGCACACGCACTTGAGCAAATCCTTAGAACAACACATTTAAAGTACGCACTGTGAAATCAATTTTGGCTATGCAGATAGGGAACAATGCGGCCAGCGAAAGTATTTAACGTAACAGTTTTATTCGTGATCACCATCAACAGCCATGTCGGTCTGTTAGTATATAAGCGTCGATCATATAGACTATGAAAGCAAATTATTTACAATTTGAAATACAAGTAATCGTATACCCGACTCAGTACAAGTTTGTTTCAAATTATCGATAAATCTCTCTGTGTCCGATATATACGTGTTATCGATAACAACAAAATCTTGAATTTGGAAACTGTGAAAATGGTTCTAGAAACTATAGACAATTAACTAACAAAAACTTCGTGTGCATCAAAGGCGATTGAAGTTTAGTCAAGCATGCATTAGCAAACCGCATACACACAGAGTCGAGGGATCCGGGTTTTCTCCTAGTCAAGCTTTGTTACATACATTATTGATTTAGATGCTAGATGCTTAAAAAGATAAGTTATTATTATATATGGAGTTGGAACAATTCAAGATTAAAGAAATAAAGATAATCGATGTAACTTTATGCATATGTTTCGAACAATCAAATAAATGTCTTACGCCAATAATGAAGCATTACCAAAGAAAGAATGAAAAGTGAGATAAGAAATCGGGTTTTTTGTTTGTTCGACTGTCTGCATCGAAGAGAGATTTCTGAAACTTTTTGGACTTGTTTCCTTATGTTACCTTTTAAATCTCAAAAGCTACAAATATGTTTTTTATATAGTATATATTTTTGGTATTTTTCTTAGCTTATCGACTCTTTTATTCGAATGTGCTCAGTTTCCATTCTAGCAGTATTTCTTTATAAGGATAATATTTCGATTGCACTTTTGAAAAATTTACAATCCTCAAAACTTGACTTTATGAATCTTATACATTATTATATGTTGTTTATATCATACTTAAGAGTGTTCTTTCAAAATACTGCTGGGTAATTAATGTCTTCTCCATGTCTTAGCTTCCACGCAAAATAAAATTTCCTATTCCGTAAGATCCACAAGCAAAGGTGAAATTGAAGCAACGAAAAGATTCCCACCAAGCAGTTCAAGCAAACGAGGATTATGCAATGCACCTGATACATACACCCTCACATTCGAGTTTTTGGCAAGTCGCAAAGGGATCTGAGACCTAAGGGTGCCGTTGACTGGTTAAAGGATGCGTCGCTTCCGTTCTCAGGCTGCAGACAGATTATACAGATAATACATTCGATTCAACTGCTGTCAATTAAAAAAGTCTGAAAACCGTTTTCAGTTTCTAACAAATGCTGCGAAAGGATTATGGACTAGAAATTGGCACTTAGCCAGCTGTTGCTGTTGGAAAATTCACACGGAAGTAAATGTCAAAATTTAAAAACAAATCTCCAAAGATAGTACTTCGTGAAGAAAAGCAGCTGCTTAACTCCTCCACTTCGTGATGAACTGCCTGGGAAGATGCGTCCGTTGTATAGAACCGCATATCCTAGTAAAAAGTACCTGCTGCATTCAACATGTGTGTGTGTCCATGTGTGTGTGTGTGTGTGTGTGTGTGTTTGTGTGTGGGAAGCACACATGTCCTCTACACTGCTGTTCTCATTTTCTTCATACCACAGATTTCGAGATCGGTTCGGTTCGGTTCGTTTCTTTTTCCTTTTTTTTGTTTCGTTTTGTTTTGCACGAAATCAAAAATAACATTTTTATTTCGATTCTTGTGTTTTGTTACATTTGCATCCTGTGGGAAAACTTTTTTTTCTCTCTGTTGGTCATGGGAAATTTTGTTGGTGTTCACCTGCCCCACAACATTTAAGGCATTTAGATAAGCAAAATCTGGTGAAAATTTAGGATCTCCTTTACCTTAATTTTAGTGACGAATTAATTTTTATTGAATTATCCAAATTTTTTGACTAAGAATCTTTTTTATACCCTGAACCCATTAAAAATATGTAAAAAGGGTTTTGTGCAAAAGCTTGTAACAGGCGGAAAAAATCATCTCCGACCCCATAAAGTAGATATATTCTTGATCAGCATCAACAGCCGAGTCGATACAGCCATGTCCGACCGTCCGTATGTATGAACGCGTCGATCTTAGAGACAACAAGAGCTAGAGACTCTAGATTTGGAACTTAAGCTCGCCTAATCTCTGGGCAGTACAAGTTTTCGATTTCGATTTCGATTTTCGATAACTCTTACCGTTTCCGATATACACATGGGATCGATAAGAACAAAATATTGAAAACTTTTTGTTTGAAACATCAATTTTTGTTGAATTTGGTTGAGAAACTTTGGAGATATGGAACATTAAAGTTAAGTAAAGTATGCAGTATGCGCGTACACACACACACACACAATATATAAATAAATTTGAATATAGTTAATGCAAATCAACCATGCTTGTGATTTTTTTAAATTATATTATTGTATATGCGTCTATTTAATTTTGGTATATTTAATTTTTGAAATGAGTTCATTATTAACATTAAGATGAAGTCAGATTTCTTTGGTTTTAGTTTTGCTTACAGCTTTGAAAATGTGTTTTTTATGCAATTTAAAGAGTTTAATATCAAATACTTTCAAGTTAGAATTAAAAATAATAATTTAACTATAATTAGTTTCATATATAAGGGAAATAGGCTCTATATACTTCATCCAACTAAATAATTGCTATATATATATGATTGGGGCCTTATATGTTAAATAAATAACGTATATATATTATGAAAGTGTTTTTGAGGAGGTATACAGAAATTGAATACTCTTACAAAACAAAAACTACAACATTAATAACATTTACGAAGGCTCAAGAGAAATCGCGACTAGAAGATACTCTGAACTCTAGACTAAGCCTTAGAGCCGAGTCGAAAGTATGTGTGTGTGTGCGCATATATATACATACTTTAATTGATTTCAATGTTCCAATGTTTCTCAACCGTTTTCAATCAAAATTTTACAGATTATCATTATATCGTTTGATGTTTCAAACTTCATCTCAAAGTTTTCCAAAATCAGCATATTATGTTTGAAGGGTTTTACACGTACCGAACTAAGAGAGATCCCTGAAATACTAAATCCCAGTTGCTTTCAGCCGTTCCCAGCTTGAGCAGAATCTAAACTACTTAAATCTGCACATAAGCGATGTAGCTAAACTAGAGCATAAGGTTCCTGAACTTCATGAAGATATTGAGACAGCTTTTCAATCCAACTGACGAGAAATAACCGAAAGGGATGTACCCTGGTGGAATGAATATCTAGAGTTCCAATAACTTCAGCATGAAAACTGTTGAATAAAGCTTGTCTAACAACCTTAACAAATTACAAAGAATTACTGAGAAAATCTAAAAGGGCTACATGCAAAACGATAACTTAAACGTTATTTGCACCCTTAAAAAACAAACGGGAGCTACACGTGCACAGCCAAGAGAGCCACAGAAGAACCACTGATTAAATATCATTTAATTGAATTGGATCTGCGTACAAAAATGATATTTTATACTTGGCTATTGACAGACAAACGAACATATTGTTGTAGCAAGAAAGAATATATTCTTTTATTTATACATTTGCATTTTCATTTTCATTTGCATCGTGTAAGAAAAAGTTTTGGATGGGTTTCGGATTCTCGATACACTTCATTTTTTGTAATCGACGTTGCATAGTGCAATAATGACGTCAACATTTCACACTTTCATTTATTAACACCAATAACTTGATTGCATTTCATTTCCTTTCTTAGAACTTTCTTTTCTCGACGTAAGTAATTGATTTAATTGTTCGTTAATTATAATTAATTTCCGAAATTGATGGAGTCGAGTGGCGATAATATTTATGTTTCCTGTAAGTTGTTCCGGTGCCCCTAAACCACCCAAAAACGTAGCCAAGAATGGTAACTACAACGAAAAAAACAGCGACCGCAACGATAATGGATATGACAATTATTTTTTTCTTCTTTGACCACTCTGACCAATGACACATTTTGCACTAGAATTTGAATGTACAAGACTTTAAATATACAATTTAGAATTTTTCCTTGTTCCTTGTTTGAACTTATAAATAACAATACAAATTTTAAGAGTATATTAAAAGCCTACTGTTCGAACTGACTATATAGAATTTGAATGTACAAGACTTTAAAGCCTACTGTTCGAATTCACTGTGCAACCTTTTTTTAAATAACGTAAACTTTTTTTTTCACCTGAAAGTACTTTTTGGTACTCTGTATGCACGAATTTAAATCCCAAAATCTAGCCATTCTATTTTCAGAGATCGACGTGTTCACACTGACTTTTTACGAGGTAAGATTTGACAGTCTTAACAGTGACATGTAAGCCGCGCGTCAGACATAGTCCAACTTTATGGCGAGAAAGTGTTACTGTCTTTAAACCTATACATACTATGCACAAGGAATCTTGGAAAGCAGGAATGCGTCACAACAGATAACGCACAAAATATTTTAACTGCACTAAACATTTTAAGCTTAAAAGAGGATAAATACATATGTATAATTTGGGCGCAACAGGAGGATGCGCTGTAAATGCATTTTGGCAGAGAGTAGACAGAGGGAACAACTTATAATACAAACCGAAAGGCTTGTGTAAAGTAAACAAGTAAGAAGGCTCTAGTCGAGAAATCCCGACTAGACTATACCCTGAACCCTATACTGAAGACGTACAATCAGTGCCTGCAATTATGTGTGTTTATGTACGCACATACTGCATACTGCATTCTGAACTTGAATGTTCCATATATCCGGTGTTTCTTAACCGATTTCAATAAAACTTTCACAGATTTTCATTGTTTAGTTTCATAATTCAAATGGCATCTCAAAATTGAAGATTTTTTTGTTATTGATCCCATGTGTATATCGGAAACGGGATGAGTTATCGAAAATCAAAAACTTGTACTGCCTAGGGATTAGGCTAGCTTAGGTTCCAAATCTTGAGTCTCTATCTCTTATAGTCTCTGAGATCGAAGCGTTCATACATACGGACAGACGGACGGACGGGCAGACGGACGGACGGACAGACGGACATGGCTATATCGACTCGACAGTTGATACTGGTCAAGAATATATATACTTTATGGGGTCGGAGATGCTTCCTTCTGCCTGTTACATACTTTTGCACAAAACCATTATACCCCTTTTACCCATTTTTAATGGGTTCAGGGTATAATAAGGAGTGCGTGTCGAATTATTGAAGCCAAAGTTTTTACATTGTATGTGGGCATGAAATATGAAATTGCTTTTAACCATATGCACATTTGAAAACATATGTAGCTGCTACTCGACGACAGGGGGCGCTTAACGGCTATGGGATGCTATGAAAAGTTATTGTTATTGGGGCACGTTGTTAATGTTCTTGTTGTTTCCATTTCCGATGTTTTTGTTGCGCGAAAATTGCAAATTGCCTGAATTGCACAGTCTGTCCGTCCGTATGTATGAACGCTTCGATCTCAGAGAGTGTAAGAGCTAGAGAGTCCAGATTTGGAACATAAGCTCGTTTAATCCCTAGGCAGTACACGTTTGTTTTTGATTTTCGATAACTCATCCCGTTTCCGATATACACATGGGATCGATAACAATAAAATCTTGAATTTTGAGATGGCATTTGAAATAATGAACAAAATAATGACAATCTGTGAAATTTTTATTAAAATCGGTTAAGAAACACCGGTGATATGGGATATTGAAGTTGTGTATGCGGTATGCAGTATGTGCGTACATACAAACACACATACTTGCAAGCACTGACTGTACGCGTAAGGTATAGGGATCAGGGTATCGTCTAGTCGGGATTTCTCGACTAGAGCCTTCTTACTTGTTTTTCATTATATTACTAATTATGCGTCTGTTTAATTTTGATATATTTAATTTTTGAAATGAGTTCATTATTAACATTAAGATGAAGTCAGATTTCTTTGGTTTTAGTTTTGCTTACAGCTTTGAAAATGTGTTTTTTATGCAATTTAAAGAGTTTAATATCAAATACTTTCAAGTTAGAATTAAAAATAATAATTTAACTATAATTAGTTTCATATATAAGGGAAATTGGCTCTATATACTTCATCCAACTAAATAATTGCTATATATATATGATTGGGGCCTTATATGTTAAATAAATAACGTATATATATTATGAAAGTGTTTTTGAGGAGGTATACAGAAATTGAATACTCTTACAAAACAAAAACTACAACATTTATAACATTTACGAAGGCTCAAGAGAAATCGCGACTAGAAGATACTCTGAACTCTAGACTAAGCCTTAGAGCCGAGTCGAAAGTATGTGTGTGTGTGCGCATATATATACATACTTTAATTGATTTCAATGTTCCAATGTTTCTCAACCGTTTTCAATCAAAATTTCACAGATTATCTTCATCTCACAGTTTTCCAAAATCAAGATTTTGTTGCTATCGATCACATGTATGTATCGGAAACGGGAAGAGTTATCGAAAATCTAAAACAAACTTGTATTGCCTAGGGATTAAACGAGCTTATGTTCCAAATCATGAATCTCTAACTCTTATAGTTTCTGAGGTCGACGCGACATCTATATCGAATTGGCAGTTGTTGCTGATCAAGAATATATACACACATGTATATATATATATATATATATATATATATATATTATGGAGTCGCAGATGCTTCCTTCTGCCTGTTACATACTTTTGCACATAACAATTTACCTTTTTAATCGATTTTCAATGAGTTCAGGTTATAAATAATAGTTTCAAAGTTATTTAAACAACAAAATCAAAGGGTTTATAACAATTCGAGATTAACTGTACACATTATTCAAGCACTTCCAAAAAGTACTATACTATATATATGGCTTATAATAATTAGAGATTAACTGTACACATTTTTAAAGCCCTTACAAAAAAAAAATTTGTCGAGTACTCTCAACGCTGAAAGCTGAAAGCACTTGAGGCACTTGACTGTAATCCCATTCGAACATATATATATATATTGCCAATTGATTTTTTGAAACAAACATCCGGCAAGGACTCGAGAGAGAAAGAGAGAGAGAGAGAGAGAGAGAAAATGACAGGCACTTGTTGTTATTGTTTTTTTTTCGTGGCTGGCGACATCCTACATCCTTATTTGCATGGCGTGGGCAAGAGCGCAGGAAATGTCCGCCCAACGCAACTGCCAAAAGCTGACCAGAGGAACTAGCAACAACACAAACTACCTGCTGCTGCTGCTGCATTTAGTTGTTGCTCTTGTTGTTGATGTTGTCCTTCGCGCAAAACCGGAAGTAGTCAAGGCTCAAGGTGCAAACCAACGAGCAACAAGCAACAAGAAGCAGCAGCAGCATGTGGATGATGGATGTACACAAACTGAGGATGCGAGAGAGAGAGAGAGGGTGAAAGAGAGATAGGGACACAAACAAACAAATTCAAGGACTCAAGGATGAAATTTACGCGTAATTTGATTCGCGCTCAAAGAAACATACAGAAAAAAGGATCTGTTGATTCCACACCCGCGCTTTCAGGATCAGCTCCTTCCTCACTCATTCACTCATTTACTCATTCAGGCAGGAAGGAAGGAAGTGGCCCACGAAAATTCCCACGAACTGGAACTTCAGGTCGAAGTTTGTATAGTTCGCTGCTTCCGGTTTAAGTTGTTTACGCGAATTTTTACGCATTCACCTTGTCGAGTATGAGTATTATTATTTTTGTTTGATGCTGAATGAATGAAACGGCAAACGAGTTATGCGACCATCATAACAGGATGTTTACTGGGATCCCCATCAGCTGTCTCAGCTCAGCTCAGCTCATCTCATCGCAAACAAGGACATCATGTGCCCCGAATTCTTGGAATCATTTGAACAGCGTTCACTTAATTCGAACTTTTAATTCCTGGAACCAAAGCTGCTAACTTTATACTCCTAAGCGATCTTCGCCTAGTGAAGATTTTTCTAAAGAGTAAAGCCTTTAATTTCACATCATAAACAAATGTGAAGAAAGTTTGCAATCTAAACCTAAAATTCTTTGAATAATTCAAATCGAATGGAAGGAATTAATATATTTGAAGTAGTTTATTATAAAATTAACGTTCGGAAGGTTCCTGATCGTTTTATTTGAAGTTATATTTTCATATCATTATTTATTTTTCACTTATCTGATGAAGATTCACGATTAAATTTTATAAGATTAAAGCTTATTAAGGGTCGATTAAAATTTAACTGATAACTGATTAACTGAATATTTTTAAAATTCATTCATTGTATGAAACATTAATAACAGAAAAATACATTTTCAACATGTAATTTTACATCAAATTAATTGAATTTTTTTTTTTTTATTTTGTGTTTCCTTAATTTCAACTCAAAAAATGTTAAACCACAAAATTTCTGGCATTAACTTTTAAAATTTGTTAACATATTATTCGAATTTGTTCGCAGATAAAAGTTTAATTTTATATTTGACATTTGATTTGAAAATTTGAATCATCAGCTGAACTAAATTTTAATTATATAAAAAATAAAGTCATTTATTAAACGAGCTAACTTTAAGTATCGTTAAGTGTTTTATTTTTTTATTTTTTTTTTAAATAATAAATAAGTGTTAAAATTAAAAAATTATGTTTACTCAAAATATATTAAGTGTTTTATTTTATTTTTTTTAAATCTACATTCACTTGGAATAATAAAACTTTTCAAATAAAAGATAAATTTATATATTTTTATTGCCATTTTAAATGATAAGCAAAAGCAAAACAAAACAAGTAAGAAGGCTCTAGTCGAGAAATCCCGACTAGACGATACCCTGATCTCTTTACTTTACGCGTACAGTCAGTGCTTGCAAGTATGTGTATATGTGTGTACGCGCATACTACATACTTTACTTAACTTTAATGTTCCATATCTCCGGTGTTTCTTAACCGATTTTAATAAAAATTTAATTCACAGATTGTCATTATTTTGTTTAATATTTCAAATGCTATCTCAAAGTTTTCAAAATTTAAGATTTTGTTGTTATCGATCCCATGTGTATATCGGAAACGGGATGAGTTATCGAAAATCAAAAACAAACTTGTACTGCCTAGGGATTAGGCGAACTTAAGTTCGAAATCTGGAGTCTCTAGCTCTTATAGTCTCTGAGATCGACGCGATCATACATACGGACAGACGGACGGACAGACGGACGGACAGACGGACATGGCTATATCAACTCGGCTTTTGATGCTGATCAATAAAATATATATACTTAATGGGGTCGGAGATGCTTCCTTCTGCCTGTTACATACTTTTGCATAAAACCATTATACCCTTTTTTCCCATTTTTAATGGGATCAGGGTATAAAAAAACAAAAAAACATCATGAGTCTCCGCGCTATTCGTTGCCACGCCCCCATGCTTTATAACTGAATGTCAGAGCCACGCGCCTCAGCTTGCAACTTGCAACGCAACGAAGCAATCGAGTAAAGCTTTTTATAAAAAAAAAAAGAATCGAAAAAACCTTAAAGTACACTTGCAAAGTGAAAGATGTTGCAAGCAGTGTTGCAGGTGGGGGGGGGGGGGGGGGTGCTTTTTGGAGATCGCCAATGCGTGTGGAGTGCATGACCCCAATTTCTTCTTCTTCTTCTTCATGTAGTTGTTTTTTTGACTGTGTGTTTTGTGCTGTTGATTTTTTTTTCTCGTCTTTTTGTCTGCTTATTATTCAAAAGCGGCAAGGCGCCCTTTGCAGTAGGCACGGCGTTGTGGGAGGGGAGAGACGAAGAGGGGGGGAGGCAAGCCTCTTGGTAAGGATGATGTATGTTGCGCTTTCAATTTGGAGCAGCAGGACATCTGTTTTGGCCCAGAGGCGAACTTTTGGCTACCTGCTTAGTCTGCGAAAAAACATTCAAAACGAAGCGAAGCGAAGCAAAAGAAAACCTAAACTAAAAACCGGCTTACAGGTGCTAACTTGACTCTCTGGCAATCTGGGGGCTCAACTGGGGCCAACTGGAGCCTGTGTTGCCCCACAGCCCGCAGCTTTTGGGCGGCCATAAATTTGTGTTTAATTTAAAAACTTTTCACTCTTCGCACTCGCAATTTTACAACCAAATTTATGGTGCGCGAGACAAAAAAAAACACCAACAACAAAAATGTTTGTTTAAATATTGAATATTCCCAGAGAGACAGAGAAAGAGAGAGAGAGAGAGAGAGAGAAGAATCTACCAGTCCTCCAATCCTCATCCACATCCCTCATCAATCTCACTTTCAACATTGAACAGTGAGGTGAAATTTTATATTTGGGTGTTGACTTGATTACTTTTTGTTCTCTCTTCCTCCTCCTATGTGTGTGTATTTTATTCTCCCCTTTTCTTTCTCTCTCCTTTTCTTGTTCGTTCAATATGCAAATACGTTTCCTTAACATCCCCCCCACAACAACAACAATAATTGAGCAGCGACATGCAAATTAATGAAGACCGATTCTTATGTATACAAAAATTTCAACAGCTTTATTTAACCTGTCTGCGTTTTGAAATCGAACCGAATCCAGCGAAGATGAGCACAGATTTTTTTTCTTTCTTCTCTTTTTTTTGACCATTTATCACAAGAACTTATCGCCATTATGATAAGCAATATATTTACTTATGAAAATTGCGAGTCATTTGTCTTTTTCAATTCGCTTTTTCGGAATTTTCATTTCAGCAAAAACTGGCTTAAAATTGTAAGTATTTGAAACGAGAGCTGTTAATTTAAACTAATTTCAAGTAAAATAATCATAAATTGATTATATAATTCTTTAGCGGAAATATTGTGATAACTAATTGATTACTATTACAAATAATCATAATTTCATCATGATTATTTGAGGATTACTAACGAAATAATCGAAAATCATCTAATCCAAGTAATTATTTTTATATATTTTTTTTTTTTGATTATTTTTACATTTAAGAATAAGAAAACACAGATTGAAGATTGAAGGAATTTGAATAATGATTTTTTTTTTTTTTGATTATTTTTAACTATTTTTAAATTTAAGAATTGAAAAAACACAGATTTGAAGGTATTTGATAACCAAAAATAGATTTTCTTTTGTAAGAAACTGATTTTAAATAATTTTAGACAATTTTTTTTCTACTTTTAACATTTTATGATTATTGAAAGGTTTTTTTAAAACAAACCTAACACAAATTTCTATATCTGTTTTCTACTCAAATCTAATTAATTAAAATCGTTTTTTCGAAACAGAATTTCAACAATTTTTGTAATTTTGTTCTTAAATATTTGCAACTAAGTCACATAAATAAACAAATAATTATTACAATACATATTAAAGTTAACAAATATTAAGAATTTCGAATCCTTTTTCTCAAAACTAAACGCTTTATGTCCAAGCATAAAATGTCAAAGTTTATGTAAAAGAAACCAAAAAAAAAAATATTATAAACCATTATAATCACTTCTTAACTATACACATACGGTACACAGTGCGAAAGAATTTCCTTCAAATTAATTTGCGTGTAATTTTCTTTCCGTTATTTTTGTTATTTATTATTTTTGAGCGCCAAAAACTGGACAAAAAGCCTTTCACATGCAAATCAAAAAATCCCTTTATGCGAAGTTTTTTTGGCTTATCTATTCTGCTTGTATGCAACAAATAAAAAAAACAACCCTTTGATGGACAAAGGAATTAAAAAAAAAATTGGCTTTTTATTAAGCAAATTGCACGGGCTAAAAAAAAAAATTAATGGGAATGTTAATAATTTATTAATAACTGTAAGAATTTTGGAAATATTTTTTTTTTCAATTTTCGTTTGTTTAAATATTTAAATTAACTTTTGATTTGCGTCTTTAAAAAACCACTTTGGTGAGTAGCGCATCAATGTTGCAGCAACATTTCGCTCGCTTTGCAACATTTGGCAGAAACGCGCTAAATATGCACACAAAACGCGTTTTGCTCAGCAGCTGAAACACACACACCAGTTGTCCCGTTCTCACGCGCAAGCGTACCCAACTTACTACTCACGTACAACAATGTCAAGCAAAAGAGGGATGACCACGAAAAGTGTATGTGTGTTTGCTGGCATTTTTATTGTTGTTGCTGTTGTTATTGCTGCTGCTTCGCTGCAACTTTGCTCTCTCAGGCGTTCGCTCTCGCGCTCTCACTCAGCGCCGCTGCCAAAAACAAATTTAAAAAATAAAACATTTTCTGCTTTCATTCTGTTTTGGATTCTTGCACTGTGCGGTTCGTTGCGGCTGCTACGTTGTCTTGTCGCCAATTCGCTCTGTGGCTCTTACGTCGTGCACATCGCCCGGTCGTGTCGCGCGTCGATTTAAAATTTTTGTAGCCCACAACATAAGCAGTAAATGCAAATGCAAACGCACAAATTTCAATTAAACGTGCAACAACCAATTTGAATATGAATTGAAAAGCATGTTAAGTGTGTTCTTACAAATAAAATCAAACAGAAAAAGCTACCAATATTGGAATCGCCAGATCAAATCAAATATTTGTTTGGTTAAGTTAAGCTAAGCTAAAAAAAAAAATCATCACAAATTCAAAAAAAGTGCATGAACCAATTGTGTTTTTAAATGTTTTTTTTTATAAAAAAAGCATCAACCTAAGGCAAATGCAATTTTTGCATGTGTATGTGTGTGTCTATATGTAAATAGCTCGGTTGAGTGAGATTTTTATATAGAAAAATTTACTAGCGGCATTTCGCTGCCCACACCCCGCTTGCCCTTGCCCCCGTCGTGCGTGAGAAGGAGCAAAAAATAAAAGAAAAAATAATATCATCAAAAAGCTAAAACACAACAAAATAAAAATGTGGCGCGTGCACGTGTAACAAGAATAAAAGCACAAAAGAAAAACACACACACAAAAAAAAAACAACAAAATGCACACAACAACAGCAACAGAAACAACAAATTGCCAAAGCATGTGCCGCAGTTAGCCGCAAAAGAGAATTGCCAAAAAAACCCAATACAATAAACGATTACTATTTGTATGTTGTAATTGAAAGTGTGTGTGTGAAGCAGCAGCAGCAAATACAGCAACAAAAACAACAACAGCAAGGCCGCCCCACAAGGATTATTACACTAAAAAAACACACACAAAACACTAACAACATTTTGTTGTTCTTTCCTTACAAGCAATACCAACAACAAGAACAACAACTTGAACAGCAATAAACATGCATTGGATTAAATGTTTATTAACCGCATTCATTTGCTTCACAGTCATTGTGCAGGTAAGCAGCTTTCCTCCATATCTCCCCGCTACATTTGCCCTTTCCGCCCTTTCGCTTTAGTTGAGTGATTCGTAGGACCAGCAACTTGTTGTTGCTTTTCGTCTTCCTTGTGTTTTTTGGTGATTCTCGCGCACACATGCGCGCCCTGCCTTGCGTTTTGCAGCTGTCGCAATTACATGTGTGCGTGCTTGTGTGTGTGTGTGTAAAAGAGAGAAAAAGCTTAAAGCGTTGCCAGGCCGGTGACAATAATAAGATTTTTTATAGCTTAAAAATGTGTTAATTGATACAGTGGCTAAGGGTTTACAAATTGTTGTAAAGTAGGTGCAGCGTAATAAAATTGGGGGAAATAAATATACAAATATTTTTAAGTTCTTAAATAAATTTGTAAAATGTTTGGTAAAAGTTTCTTAATTATTTTGAAGATCGTTGATTGAAAAATATTAAAATTAAAAAAATTAAATTGAAATAAAAAATAAACAGCAAACATAAGATCAGTAAATTATAGAACACTTATAAAGAAATGTAACTTTTAAAGCAAGATTTTGTCAGCTTGATTATTATTTTGAAAATTTAATGTAATATGATATGTTTTATTGTTTCGCTTCTAGTTCTGAAAACAGCTGAGTAAACAGGGTTGTTTTTTTTAGCACCCTTCTCACTCGCTTAAACGAAAACTAGTTAGGTTTTTTTTGTTTCAATTATCAAACAGGTCCATGCCAAAAAAAACTCAATGATATCAATCCATAGGCTCGAACAATTTATACCACCAACGGCGCATGCTTCAGAAAGGCAACAAAATTAAATCGAGAAGCTGCTCGATTGCAAAATGAAACTTGAATGCACAAGAAACATGCGCAAATGGGCAACATCTGCCTGTCTGTCAACATTATTTTTGTTTTTGCATGCGCCTTTTTTTTTCTTACATGGGCGTTTTTGGCTACACTTTGCGTAGGTCAACGTCAACGTCGACACATGCGCAGGTCTTCTCGTTCTTGTTTTTTTTTCTCTTTTGACTTTGCTTCTTTCATTGATCTTTAACGCCAGCATCCCCTTAACATTGCATGTGGCTGTGCTCCACTTCTTTGCCCTCTCTTTCCCATTTCTCAGTTAGCAGCACAGCTTTGGAGCGTTGCGTGCTTTTCTTTTGCTCTCGTTTTTTTTTTGCCTCCATTTACTTGCTAATTTTAACAGCAGCACTCGAAAAAGTAGCTTGAAGCCTCCTGCGGTCTTGAGTTTGGACCAGCTGAAAATGCAGCTGTTATTCAGAGACTTTTAATTTGCATGTTTTTGAGCAATCTGGCAGCACTAACAGAAAAAAGAACTTTATCCCTTTTTTCCCTTTTTGGTATTAGAAATTTATCATTGAAAGCTTCGTGCTTTCTGTCTTCATCTCGCCTTTTAAAGCACATTATATTTTCTCACATGTTGCGATTTAATATCACTTAACTATCAGATAACCGTACTTTGTGTCTGCTATCTGTTTATAATATACTAAACATGCAGAAATTGTTGTTGTTGTTGGTGCGCTTGCTCCTTCTTTATTTCCTCTTTTGTTTTGCATTTTGTGCAATTTTCATATTAACATTGAGACGGCGCGACGAATGAATGAATGAACAACTGAATGAATGAATGACGCTTCATCATTTTTGTCTCTCTCTCTCCCTCTCAATTGCTCGGTTGCGCACTTTATAACATAATTAATTGCAATTTAGAAACCAGAGTGCATGAGAGAAAGACAACGAGAGCTGGAAGTTGCTAACTCCCACACACACACACACACACATACATACATACTTAGATGCTGTTTCACTTGCGCTTATAACTGTTTCCCAAGCCCGTTGTTTTAACGGTTGATTGTGATGATGAATTTAAATGATTAATAAACAATGTAGCCAAAGCCAAAGGGCACTCCAACTGTTTCTCTCTCTCTCTATCTTCTACTACTTTTTTTTTGCTCGCTTACATACATTTTTGTATATGTAATAACAGCATTACCTTAACACACAACACCTGTACAAAATAATACAAGAAAATGCGTGCGTTGTGTGTATGTGTGTATGCGTGTGCGTGTGTGCGTGTTGTAACCCACAACGTTCAAGCTGTCAGTCAGTCAGTCAGTCAGTCAACGTGTAAGTTGACGTGAAAGAGACAACAGAAATGGCAAAAAAAAAAATTATGTGCTTGGGGGTGGGGAGGGTGCTCTAACTAGTCGCGTCAGGCCTGAGTGATCACTGTAAAAGAAAAGAAAGAAAGAAAGAAGAAGAATAACGTTCATATATACAGTATAACAGTGTATAAATTTAGCGTGGCTCATAAACCAACAACAACAGCTAGAGCTGAGCAAACTGAGCCAAGCAAAAGGTAAACAATGCAACGCACTATTTTCAAACACTTTTAACAAGTGTCTCTCAGACTTGGGATACCTTGGAATTTTTTAGCTTTCAAGTTCTTTCCAACAGAGTTTTTTTTTGTGTTTTCCTCTTCTTATTTATGTGTGTGCCCAAAACGTCTTCAAGCGTAATAAAGTTCATAGTTGAAGGCAAAACAAGACAACAAAAAAATAAGAACTATAACAAATGTATAAATTTAGAAACGTATAACTTAATGCATTGAATTTTACCATAAAATGTAAATGTAAGCTATTATGATTTGCATTAACAGAAAATTCACCTGCTTGGGAAATTATGTTTAACTGTCCGAGGAAAAAAAACAAAAACAAAAAAAAAATGTATGTAAAATGGTGAGAACCGCATTTGTGTGTGCATTAAAATGGTGTCAAATTGTTTGTACAAAACTATTTGTGGTTTGTGTCATCTTAAATCTTGCAACGTTTTGTTTTCTTCCCACAAAACGCACGTGGACGTTTATGTGTGTGCGTGTGCGTGTGTTTGTGTGTGTCAGTGTAAATGTTTCGCTGCTATGTAAATTGATTTGCGTTTGTACATATTTTGACAAGTGCCTGCTCTACCTTTGTTTGCTTCCTCTTCTCACAGCATTGTTGGTTATGAAATGAACCAATAGGTATATAAACTTTCCTTGCCCTGCTGCACTTGCCCTTCTCTTAACCTTCCATCCGTTTATTACTTTTTCTAACATTTCTTTTGTGCGAGCTTTTTTTTTTTCATACATATTAAGTCAGGTTCAGTCGTTGCCGCCGCCGCCTCCGCCTCGTGTCTGTGTCTCTCGCATCAGCAACGCATCATTGCTGATCATCTATTAATTCTTTTTTCAACACAATTTTATTTTTTGTTGTTGTTTTTTTTTGTGCACTACTCTTTTTCAAAGCGCCGTTGAAAACAAGTTTTCGCTCTTCGTTGCTCTCACAGCAGCAGCAGCAGCTGCCAGCTGCACTTTATAAGCTCTGCGAATCAGCACTGCGAAAAAAGTAACAACAACAAAAACAACACTATCCAATTCACTTTTAAGTCACGTTTTGCTCTTTTTGCGTTTTGCGACTGCAGTCCCCCAAAACACCAGCTGACAACAACAACAGCAACAACAAACGCTAAACTGTTATAGCCCATGGGGCTTTTGCGCTCTCTGAGAGCGCTCTCGCACGCTCTCTCGCTCTTTTCAATATGGCTGGCTCTGCATTGCATGCACTGCCGCTTCTTCACCTGGCGCTCGTTATTATTGTAGTTGTTGTTGTTGATGTTGTTGTTGTTGCTGCTTACACCTTTTGCTGCTGTCGCAACGTCGGGCCGTCACTTCGTCGCTCGCTCGATCGTTCCTTCGTTCGTTCGCTCTTTCGTTCGTTCGTTTGTTCGTTTTAACCATCAATGTTGACCGGCAAAATCGTATGCCGTGGGAAACAATTCGGTTTTACTTGTACATTTTTTTCAACGTTTTGGTTCGCCTGCCTGTTGCCGACGTCGTCGTCGTCTTCGCTGCTGCTTCTGCTTCTTTTTGTGCTGCTCTTTTGCGTCCGTTTTGCTGTGTGTTGTTTTGTTTTTATTATATTTTTTTTTTCATCTTCTTTTTAGTATTTTTCATTTTGCTGTTGTTGTTATTGCTGGCCCGCTGTTTATTAATACACGTTTTGTTGTACGTAGCGCAGCAGCGTCGCTGCCGCCGCCGCCGACATCGACTTCGACATCGACATCGACATCGTCGTCACTACTTGCATTAGTCTGCGCGTTCGTTGCCTAAGTCTTTCGTTTTGCAAGTATCTTGGGCGTTTGTTGTTTTTCCATTTGCCTTAAGTTTGATTTCTACTTAGTCTTAGAGATTTTAAATTCGCACTTCTCACCAGCAGGACTCACTATTTGTAGTCCATAAATAATTTCCCTATCGTATACACTCGACATAGCTCTTCAAATGCTTTTACAATTGCGTTTCCAACGACAATTACCAAGGTGTGCGGTGAATGTTAGCGCCAGCCGAGTTAAGCCTCAATTGCCAAGCCCCATTAAATGTTAGTTAAGCAGCTTTGCTACACTTTTTTATTTACCATCATCATATCGCCCTTTTTCATTGTGCTCGCATTTTGCCACGCTTTATTTTTTCTTTCTTTGTTGCGGCCCCCAACGGATTACACCTGTGCTCTAAAGGGGGCATTACTTACACAGCATCTTACAATTAAGAAGAAGAAGAAGAAGAAGATGAAGAAACGACATGAAAAGAGCCAACATCAGACGCACTTCTGCTTAATTGAGCAATTAAACACCCATGTTAACCCCATACAAACAGCAACAAATAACAATAAAAACTTCCCAAGCCAACTGGAGCAACTATCTGACTAGTCCTGTCTCTTTCTCTGTCTCTGTCTCTCTCTCTCTCTCTCGTTTACTTTGAGCTCATGTCTTGTTGACAATTAAATTGTCATTTTAACAAGCTTCACTTGTTGTTGTCAAAATGTTAATTGCCGAACAGTTATAGAAAACGGGCCAAAAACCCAAAGTCAACAACAATATCAACAGCAATCAGAGCAATAAATTAAAAAAAAAAACTTATATTTTTGGACATTGCCTTCTTTTTGTTATTATTTTTGTGGTTGTTGTTGTATTGAGGAGTTTTCCCATTTATGGTTGGAATCTTCTGTGTGAAGCCATAATTAAATCTTAAGTCCATCAATGCCTAAACGGAAATTCACAAACATAATATATTAGAAACCATCGAAAATGTTTAGAAAATTTTGAACTTTAGCTTAAATTAAGTGGTTAACACGATCTTTGACCTATTTTTATCAATATTCATTCCACACCTTAACCGCACAAACAAATTAGTTGAGAAATTTATGGCGGGGTCTATCAGAAAATCAAAATATGCTAATTTCAGCAACAACGAAGACGGCGGCGCTTCAAAAATAAAAACGTAATGAAATAAAATGATATGAAACGTAAAATAACGTAACGTAGCGTAACGTAATGGTTGATTCAAAGCAACAGAAACGTTGCATAAAATAAATAAATTCGACCGCTTGCTGTGCATTTGTTGTAGTTGTTGGTTGCTGCATGTGGTTCTTGACTCTTAATAGTATTTCATAAGCCCGTTTTGTCCTTTGCATGGGTCTCTTTATTTATTCTTTGCCCCAATTGCTACTCGATTTGGTGGTATTTGGTGGGTTTTCGTTTGTGCTTTCAGAGTTATTTGCTGATCGCCACGCAAAATTCCACATATTTTTTGTTTTTGCAGTTCTCTCTCTCTCTCTCTTCGTATTTTTGCTAAATTGGTTAAATAACATATTGAAAGATTTATTGTCTTATTGCTGGGATGCGTCTGCGGCATTCTTGATTCTTTTATACGATGAATTGTTTTTAATTTGATTATACTAATGCAATCTATCTCTCTCTCTCTCCCTGTCTCTCTTTCTTGATATACAGGTTCACAGTTCCGGCAATTTTGAATTGCGTCTCAAATACTTTAGCAACGACAATGGCCGAGACAATGAGGGCCATTGCTGTAGCGGGGAAACGGATGCAACGACTGGCAAATGCATCGGGACATGCAAGACGAGATTTCGTGTCTGTTTGAAGCACTATCAGGCGACAATAGACACAACGTCACAATGCACGTATGGCGATGTTGTGACGCCGATACTCGGCGAAAACTCCTTCAATCTGTCGGATGCGCAGAGTTTGCAGAGCAGGGGATTCACCAATCCCATACAGTTTGCCTTCAACTTTGCCTGGCCGGTAAGTAAAACGAACAGAACAGAACAGATTGATCCATGTAGGATCCATCCCTCCCATATACTATATTTAGACACCCCAACTGGGTGAGTCAGTCAGTCAGTCAGTCAATATATATATTGATGTATATATATATCTTCTTTTTTCTCACAACTCACAAGTAATTTCTTTTTAAGTATTTTTCTCTCATTTCGTTCGTTTGCGGCATCTTTTGCTAATTTGTTTGTGGCGCTTTTTATAGCACAAAATGCAACTGCAACGGCAACGGCGGCACCGTCGTGAGGCAAGGCGACTGTGCGTCGTACTTATTTCCGCCCGTAGAGTTCTCGCTCTTTGCTCTCCCTCCCTCTCTGTATGTTTGTCCTTGTCAAGGGTTGTTGGCGCAAAACATCTGTCGACTATTAAAAAACCACCTATATATGTATATACATATACATATATATATAGATGTGCGCTGAAAAGAACGCGTGCGCCACACCACCAGCGACAATTTCCAGCTCGCTGGCTTTAGTTTCAGTTTCAGTTACTGCTTCTGCTGCTGCTGCTGCTGCTTCTTCCTGTTTTACTTCCGATGTTGATTGTTGTTGTAAAGATCAACCCTTGCAACAACAATATTCAGACGAACGTTACTTTTTATGCCCTTTCGTTCTTGCTCCTTCTCTCTGTCTGTTTTGACTGACTGACTTTTGATCACCTTTTGCAGATTTCTTTTCCTAAGCTTTTACACCCCAACTCAGCTGTCTCTTCCCTCCTCTTTCCTTTGCGCACGTGTTTTTGCAATCTGAAATAGTATCTCCACTCTTACCGCGAATTCTTCGCCCTACTCGTATGCTAGTACTCCTTTAATGCTCCAGTGGGCAAGCATGCCATGCATTTCCTAATCATTATACGACGACCACAGTTCGTTACTTACTCACCTAATAATGATGTTGGCTCGCGCTCACTTTTCCCGCTGCATATGCACGTATGTATGTACGATCTACGGGGATATTTCACTGAGTGGTGAATATTCATTTTATATTCACCCCACCAGGCACATTTGTTGTTTTCGTTTTTACCCGCTTCTATTTTGTACCCTTCCCTCCTCAATCATATTCACTCTCTCCCTCTCTCTCTCTCTCTCTCTCTCTCTATCTATCTGTCTCTCTCTGTATATACACTTTACTTCCTAATTGTTTGCGCATGTGCAGCGTCACTATTATTATCATTATCATACACACACACACACACACAAATATAAAGTGGCAAAGTCATGCTAGGCCGAACCAGCGTGACGAGAAAAGAGAGAGAGGAGAGAGAATGGGGAGTGTAAGGAAGGCACATACATATCTACATTTATATATATATATATATATATATATGTACCTAGACTTATCGGCACATGTGAAATGTGCATAAATTTGAAGGCAGCTGCGGGCAGAAATTATGCAAAATAGGAATTTGCAACACATGCAATTAGTGAAAAGGTTGGCAAATGCTAAAAATATATGCAACACGTGCCACAAATAGGTATTATCTCAGTCAAATAACCCCAAAACCTATTGAAAGTCAAATATCTAAATACGAGTAGAGGGAAATTGATGCCAGCGATCTTTACTTCATATATTTCTAGGTCAAACTATAAACTTAATTACAGTCAGGGAGCGACTAGACTAGACGTGGCATAGTCGTCGAGTTGAGTCGGCGGCGGCATTAACTAATTTAATTTTGCACTTAATTAAAAGCGTGGCACGGGGCACGTTGCATACGCATGCCACGCAATTCGCCACAGAGATCTTCCCCTCTCTGTTTTGAAACGGGAGGTTGTTGCCGCCCCCAAGCGCCCTGCCCTTCCCTTTTAGCTGCTATATGCTGCTAAAAATAGTCAACGACAACTTTAATGCTCTTTCTCTCTCTCCCTCTCTTCCTCTCTTTCATCCTGCTCAACGTTGTCTGCGGCTGTTGCTGCTGCTGCTGCTGAACTTTGTTACTTTTGTCTGTCGATCCCTACCTCCCTTTCTCCTTCCTCTCAGCATGTCTTGTGTTGTGTTGTGTTCTGTTGTCTTGTCTTGTCTTGCCACTCCTACTACCTCCTCTTGCGCCCTATGCATTTGGCATGCACTTCACCCTATGCAGCAGATATTGACGTTGATATACAGCGCTGTTGCACGCGATACACGTTCGCGTGTATCTGTATATAAATATATATCTATATATATATATATTGTATCTTGTTTATATGTATGTCGCTCATTTATTTTTGGAGCTCATTCATACGTTTGTATGTATATATTCGTATTGTAAGTTTTCATATACATATGTTTATTTTACAGTGTACAGTATGTCAAAAACTAAAACAAAAAACTAAAACAAAAACAAAAATATTTAAACATAGGGCTATAATTCAGTTTTAACCCATTTTTTATGATTCCTATAACTAATTTATTTTTTAAATAGATTAACAATAATTTTCATAGTATATATCCATGCTCTTTCTCGACGCACTGTATTATTCGTACATATATATATATATATATATATTTTTTGTGTTCTCATAAATTGTCGCCTGAGTTCAGCAAATAGTTTTTCTAGCTAGTTTAGTGTCGTTTGCAAACAAAACTTGCACACAATAAATGGGCAAATAAATGTTTGTTTTTTTTGTTGCAGCGCTTCATTTCCCAATTCCCATTTCCCATTGTTACTGGTTAATAGCTGATGGCTGATGATCTACGCCATAGTATAACTGTACATTTGTACGTATGCCTTGTCTGATTGGTTTCCTGTCGTGCCCATCAACTTGTCAACTTGTCTATATGTATATATGTATGTATGTATGTATGGCCGTTTTCAATGTCTGGCAAAAACCAATACAAAATTCGCAATATTCGTCGTTTCAGCTGTTTATGCAATCACTCGGCTCGGCTCGGCTCTGTGTGGCTTATCAACTAAATGAATTCTACATCTGCCGCCTACACACACACACAGACACACTCTGTGAGAGTAACAACAACAGCAGTAATGCAGCAATCGAAAGTTAGTTACAAAAATTAGTCATTTACATGCAATGCAACTTAAACTCGAATTCGATTTCAAACTCAAAACTCGTCTACTCAATCCCAACCACACACGCCCATTCAAGAAGCCAAGTTAGTAGCGTTAGCTTTGAGCCACCTCTGCATTATACATATACATTTTGGATTTTTTGTGTCATCTCCGCCGGTTTTTTTCTCCTCACTTCTCCTCCCTCCACCCTCCTTCCTCCTCTTGCATTTGTAATCAAGTGTGAATTGAGGGCGCTGCCAGTTTGCCAACTACTGCTGTGCATTTGCATTTTTTCAAATGTGCATTGCGTGTGTATTTGTATCAGTGTATTCGTAATAGTATTGGTATTATGCTCGTTGTCGTCATGTGGTCATGTGGGCGTCTTTTGAGCATGAGGCGCTGTCATAATCTGTTTATAATGACGCTCACTGTAGGCTGTGGGACTCGTAAGAGGTTTTCAGATACAGAGCTATTAGCCATCAAGTTGGTTGGTTATGGGCCCAGATGTTATCTATATAAGTGCGAGAGAGATTTTCGTTTAGCCAAACAAAACGCACACAAAACGTTTTACTTCCCGTTTTGATAAGCTAAGCTCCGAATCCAACGAATCTTCTTCTAACCCGACAGCTTGTACCTCTTCTTAGTGGCTTACAAATTGATTAACTTTCTTTTTAACTTAACATTTTTTTTTAACATTTTTTTTTAACATTTCAGGGCACATTTACGTTGATCATCGAGGCCTGGCACGACACGAACAATAGCGCCAATTCCCGCTTAAACAGTAAGTACAACAACCAAACCGTTTAATAACTTCCTTCCTTTTATTACAAAATATCCTGTAGTCACGAAAGTTAAAACTTATTTTTTTTGAATCATAATTGCTTCCTTGGCGTCACTTTAAATATTCATAGCTTCCTGCGTGATCGAAAGCTGTCCAAAAATTGTGCAATCGTGCAAGGATCATAACGATCCAATGGATTCCTTTAAGAGCAAGAGACACCTGATACTGAAACTCAAATTTCTAGTTTCACTAACTGCACAACTAACTAAAATTCAACACTGTGTGTTCTTGTGTATAAGATTTCCGGCACATTCGAGTGGTTTTAAATAACAGCCAAGAGTTTTTTTAACAGAATGAGCGTCAGGTTTAGCATACCGGTTGATGGTTCCCTTTTCTTTCGTTAGGGATAAACCACCGCAAACTTGTCGCCTTTTGTTTTCTGCTCGTTGCTTCGAACTTCGAACGGAAGTGTGCTGAGGTCGGATCGACGTCCGTCCGACCTTCCTTCTGTCTGTCCGTCTGTCTGTTGTCTCATTTACTTGAATGCAATTTAGTTTTTAGCTTGGCTTGTGTCTGCTTGTGCTTGCTTGTGGTTTTTTCTTAATCACGAACTTTTAGTTTCTAGTCAAAGGATTTTTGTGTGCAGTTGAATTTAGCGATCGTGTACGGCGTGTAATTCATCTTTGGAACAATGCGACATGATCGCTGATCCATCCACCCGATAAGGACCACACAACAAAACAAAACAAAAAAACCACTCACACCAGAGTGAGTTCGGGAGTTACAACGAGGCATCCATCTGTGTGGTCCATGGACACTTTCAAGGACACTGCAAACAATTTTCCTTCTCTCTCTCTCTCTATCTCTCTGTCAATGATTGGCCGTTCCAGATTTTTAATCAAATCAGGTTTTATGTTTTATTTTTTGAGGAAGAGAGTTTTCCCACACATAATGTTTGTCTACCTGCTCAGATTCCGATTTTAGCTTCAGCTGTCTGATACCTGCACATTTCTAGGCATTTCATTTACTTCTTGAAGATTTATGAGCGTTTCACATGAATTTTTGTTTCACCACAACTAAGCAGAAAGTTTTCTTTGTTCAAATTGCTTCTATTATTATCTAGACGTATTTGGCGTAGTCCCTCAAGGAATTTTAATTGTTAAACTCGTCTCTCTCTCGTTTTCTCTATTTCTCTTTTGAAGCTGCTATCCTGCTGTGATCCTAGAGAGATCTTAACAGCTAATTCTTAAGTACTAGGCGGGCCCAGACCCAATAGATCTTTATCGACTAGATCTTCTTTTCTTTCGTCTGCCCCTTTCAATTTCGCACAGATTTCTAGTCGCTGTACGCGCTTGTCAAGGATTAATTTCATTATTTAAAAGTTGTTGTTCCTGTAGCTGTTGTTGCTGAACGATCTCCCGCATACTTGAGGCACGTTGCATGGTTGCATACCAAGTTGCCAACAAGTTAAGCAGCTCTTTTTTTAACATAAATTACATACAAAAAAAAAAAAATACAAAAAAAAGAAGGAATAAGACAAGCACAGAAAGAAAACCTGCGGCAGCCACACGATGCAAAAGAGTGAGAGAGGTTGTATGTGTGTGTGAGTGTGTGTGTGGGGAGGAAGGAAGGTAAGTCGAATGTTTGCGACCTTTTCGCCAGTTGTTTGCCTGTAGGCAAGAGGCCAGCAGTTGTATGCCTGCCAGCAGCAGCAGCAGCAGCAGCATCAAACCCAGAGAAGAAGATACACAAACACACAAACAGCTTGACCGACGACCGCCTTCCTTGAGCCAGGTTCCTTCCTTTTTGGCCAGGTTCGAAGCGACGCTTGCGTCGTGCAAGGTGATTTCTTGGCTTGATGCGTCGAAATCTTTCAACTCATGCTCTTAAGATTTTCGCTGGCGTTCTTCTTCTTCTTCTTTGCCGTCTTCGCTTTGTCTGTATTTTTTTTTTTTTCACCTATCCCTGCCTACCAATTAATCTCTGCCAATGCCAAAGTTGTTAGTTGCATGTTGTTGTTGTTGTTGTTGGCCGATGTTGTTAAAATGCTTATCTTTTAATTTTAACTCATTGGATCAAGCAGCACCAGCAGCAGCAGCCCAGCAACAGTCACAGTCGCAGCATCGAGAGTCCCGGGGCCTCTCTTCTTTTGCCACAGAAAACACACAAAACTTGTTGCCGCCACCGCCGCCGCCGTCGCTGTCGTCTTCTTTTCGTCGTCGTCGTCGTGTGTCTTGATAAAATGGTATTTTATAAATTCCTTTGAAAGAAGTCAGCGCGACTGCGGCTAAATATTTGCAGTTGTTGAGGCCTAACACTTAAGCCTTGCCCCTGTCAGAGTCAAGTTTAAGAAATTCTGTGATCTGTTGCTAAATTTGTTGCATACACAAATTTCAGGTCATTTGTTAAAAGACAAAACGATGTGCAAAGCGTTTTAAAAGTTACAAAAGCCAGTGAGTAAAAATTACTTAAAGGAATAAAGAAATTATGCACGTATTTAGAATTTCTCAGCTGTTGCTTGGGGACTCTGTTGAAATATCCTTTCGTACAGCAAAATGAATAAGGAAGAAGGGGGGGGGGGGGGGGTATCTTTATCGATTCCACCTGAGCGGATCATTAATCATGTCATTAAAATCGACAACTATTGCAATTATTGCGAAAGTTGTCGCACGCAACTTTTCACAAATGTCTTCTTTTTCTTTTTGAGTGTGTCAGTTTTATAGATAATTAAAAAATGCCGTTTTGCGTAGATATGTTTTGTCGTGTGTTTGTGTGTGTGCTGCTCATGATTTTCTATATATATTTTGACTATTTGTTTGCACACATTCGTTGGCCAATTCAACTGGCCAAACTGGACGCCAAAAAAAACTTGCAGTCAAATTGTGCGTCGCGCTTGAAGCGTTGCCGGTGCACGTCGCCTAATAACCTGTCGTGCCACAAATCCACTGTTGCTTGCATGCATGCATTTGTGTGTGTATGTGTGTGTGTGTCTGTGTGTTGCAAGTGTAAATAAATCCAACCACACACAATTTTCAATTCTTCGTTTGTTTGTTAATTTTTACTCAGTTTTGCTTTGACTAACGCTAAGCTTTTTTTGGGGAATGTTGTTGCTTGGCGCGATTCAGGTGAAGCACACGACTTGCAACTGGCTTAGAATTTTGTATTTGTGCAATAAATACAAACACACACACATATATTAATAGATAGATATATATTTGGTATGTCGGGTAATTAATTAGTTGATATTTTGAATATGAATATTTTGGTTACACATTTTTTGGCAGCAACCAGTTGGTGGTTCCAGTTGTCAATAGCCGCTAGTTGTTTATTGACACAACAACATTTTTGTGCTGACCATATCTGTTGTACCCCCTCATTGTTGTTGTTGTTTTAAATCGAAATATCTATAACATGCTTCCAATTCATGTTCTTACTTTGTAACTACACACTAAATGCATACTTACTACAGTCATTTCTACTCCCACTTTCACTAGCTACTACTCTTTCATTCACTTTTAAGCAAAACCAAGAGAAAATAATAAAAAAAAAAAAAATGTATATGTGTTCAGTTTATTGCATATAGCATGTAAATATTTAATGGGGATTTTTTTTATTTAATTTTATTTTATTTTTTTGTCGACTTCTCTCAAAACTCTTGGCCCGCTTAGAGCTTCTTGAGCTTAGGTTCGACTTGGCTGCATGCAATTCGAATAGTCATGCACCTGCAATTTACTTTATAGACCATGGCATAATGTGGCTATATAAAAGAGCTATGTATGTGTAGACACACACACACACTCATTCAAACATGTTTGCCATCCAATAGTTTCTCAAAAAAAAAAAGAGAAAAAATATTTAAGACCGGTCCGCTTGGAACAGCTGAAAATGCAACTGACGCTCAGTTGGTCGTGTGTTGCATGGCTGACTGGCTGCCTGACTGCAAAAATACCAAGAGTACTTACCCCTGGCTTACCTTGCCTTGTGTTGCGTTGCGTTGCCTTGCCTCACCTTTGCCGCATACCTTGCCACACTGTGGCAGCAGCACTTGACGTGTGCGCCTGCGCAGCAACTGTGACAAGCGCAAGTTTTTAGGTTTTTGAAGTTTTTCAGATTTAATAGGATTTGTAAATGTTAATTTCAATCACCTTTTCTCTCTCTTTCTGTCTCTGTCCCTGTCTCTCAAAATTCCGCGGGGCCAGCTTCCTCAAGTTCTGAAACCCGTAAATCTTGGAACTGTATCTTGAATTTCAATTAATCTTCATTAGGGGAGCTCTATCTACACAATTTTCTCACACACTTTACTTATCTTTATTGTTTTGTATTTTTTTTTTCGTATTTCTTTTAGATCTGCTCATCCAACGGCTGTCCGTGCAACAAGTTCTCGAAGTCTCATCCGAATGGAAAACGAACAAATCCGAATCCCAGCACACCTCACTCGAATACGATTTTCGTGTCACTTGCGATCCGCATTATTATGGCTCGGGTTGTGCAAATCTCTGTCGACCCCGCGATGATCAATTCGGTCATTATACATGCTCCGAAACGGGTGAAATTATTTGCCTAACGGGTTGGCAGGGCACCTATTGCGAGAAACGTAAGTACATACAGGGTGCTCATCACAAGAACTCGAACTATAACTATAAAATATGTTGCAAAAAATTTAAACGTTTATTATCGTTATTGTTATCTAATGTCTAACTTTATATTTGTTAGGTTCAACGCGAATCAAATTAAAAACTTAATATTAGTATATTGTAGGAGCTAGCTGTTGCTCCATATATATATATATATCATGTATTAGTCTTGAGATAAGTTTTTGGGAAGAATCAAAATCCAATTGAAGCTTAAGTTCCATTCTTCGGTTTTTCTTCGTTTATTTGTTTTTTTGATGCCGCAAAACGACTTTAACATTCTTTTCGCTGAAGCTTGTTGATCATGTTTGTTGTTGTTAGTATTGTTGTTGCTATTGTCAAGTGGACAACAACAACAACGTGCCGCGTTTCTTGTGCCGCACTTCAACGCGCAACTCTCATTATTATTGAAAATCACTTGCTTGTCAAATCAAACGAGATGATTGTACACAAAAAGAAATAAATAAATGTGAGAGCCATCTTAAGAGCGTAGTGGAGAAGAAGATGGCTGAAGGCAGTGGTGTGGGGGAAAGGGGGGATACTGGGGGACGCAGTGAGACACAAGGAGCTGCTAACGAATTAAAAGTGTAATTATTTTCAATGCGTTGCGCTTGGCGATGATTTGACGAAAAAATACGTAAAGTAAAGTATTTGAATACCAAAATTGAAATTCAAATAACGCAAAAGTGGAAAAAATAAAAAAGTCAAACAAATAAATTAAAAATCGATGAATTTATATTTATTTTTGTTTTTGTTGTTGTTAGTTGTTAGTTGCTGTTGTTGTTGTTGTTTTGTGGAAAAATCATTTGTCATTTTGGGGCATCGAGCAGAACAAACAGGCGCAACAAAACGTCTAACGAACTAAAAACTACACAAAAAAAAACAAAAAAAGAAATCAGTGAGGAAGCCGAAAGAAGCAAAACAAAAACAACACAAAAACAAAAGTCGGACAGAGCCCTTTTTGTAGTAGACCAACAACAGCTACCTATGCAGCAGGCGGGGGGAAGGGGAGCTAACACACACACACATACGCACATGTGTGTGTGTGTTTTGAGGCACTGTGAATCAGAGCACATAAAACTGAAACTGAAGAGCACAAAAATCTTCCCACGCCAAGTGCAAAGAGGGCCCCCTTCAGGTTCCATATACCATAATATTCAAGGTGTGGTTTGGTAGTGTGGACACACACACACACACACACGCACAAATACACATATATAGATATATACGCATACAGCAAGCAGCTTCTTCATCATGACGATCATGACGTTGTTTCGTGGTTAACGTCGCATTTTGAGTATCTTCGTCGACTTCTTCATCTTCGTCTGCGTCTTCGTCTGCATGCCACACATTGCTGAGGACAAGACCAGAACTTCCTTTAGGGCCTAGCTACGGCTGATTACACCTTAAATGTGGTCCGAGCTCTGCGATCTGTCTGCTTCTTCTTCTCTTCTCCTTTTTTTTGGGCCCATATAATTTTTGTGTCCTTCTGCTTCTGCCGGTTGAGCAAGTTGCCAAAACAGCAGCAGCAGCTGCCTCTTCCGCTCTTTCATGCTGCTGCTGTTGTTGTTGTTTGCTATACTTTATTTTCAAGTTAAACGCGCCGAAAATGAGCTTAAATTAAGGCACACACAAGCACACACACACGTTGTGCGAAAATTATTTTCCATCAGCAGCAGCAACAAATAAAAAGCCAAAACGTGCAACAACCAACAACAAGTTGCTCATGTGGAAGTGGACTGTGTGTCTTTTATTAAATTGGCCCAAAAGGTTTGCAACTTTTTTTTTTGAATGAAGCTTCGATCGCATCGAATGCTTGCGGGTTGGTGTGTGTATCTGTATGTTTATGCGTGTGTGTGTGTATATATGCGTTTTAATTTCAAGGAAATGAGCTATTTAGACTAAAGTTGTTGTTGGTGCTGTTGTTTTGTGAATGGATCCAGGTGCAATGGCAGCTGTGGGTGCGCAGTTGTATTTTGCGGATACACGCATATGCGAAGATACATTTGTGATTTGTGAGATACTTGAGTTTGAGTTACTTCAATTTCATTAGCTTAAGTGTTGAAGATCGAAAAGTGCTTACGAGCCTGCCTGTTAAGCGCCATAGATATAAGGCAACTAAGTGAAAGTAAATACCAAATAACTTGGATACACTGCGTCCTAACTATTATGTCCAAATCCATGAGATACATTTGCGTCATTCGCTTGCGGGCGTGTGAACACAACAACAACAACAACAACATAAACACACACCGAGAACGCGAGCACGTTTAAAATAGGCACGAAATGATTCTTCCTCAAACCCAAGACTCTAGCTACCAGCTACCAGCTAATAACAACAGCAAAAACAACAACAACAAAACTCACTTTCAGTCGCTGCCGGGAAAAACAATTTCAAGTGGTAGACATTGCATTGCTCCAGACTCCTCTGCTTCCTTCATTCTTCCTGCTTATTTGCCTTCCTTGTTCTTCTTGTTCTTCTTGTTCTTTCGTCTTCTGGCCATGTAATAAAAATCATTGCCAATTGCCAATATGACGACTTATATATATATATATATATATATATATTATCTGCGTGCAGGAGAATTAAAAGCGCATACCAACAGCAACAGCAGCAGCAGAAATAGCATCAACATCATCGACTATGTGAGCAGGAGCAGGAGCCGGGAGAGCGAACACGTTTTAGTGATTTTCTAGCAATTTTCTTTCCTGCTGAATGAAAAGAAACTGTTCAAGAGCTGAGCTGTTGGTTAGCCAGTTTAAAGAGGAGCCTTTTACTCTTTTTTTTTTTTTTTTGCGAAATCTTCACGACTTTTCCTTCTTCTTCTTCTTCTTCTTCTTCTTGTGCTTGAAGACGACCCTTGCGACGCAAAAACGACGACAAAAGCGGGCGGCAAAGCCAAACAACTCCCCTACTTCCTGCCTGGGCCGAGCCTCAGCCCCAGCCCGAAAAGAAACATGTTTGCCACATTCTTGGCCCAGCTTCGAATACTTACTTTAACTCTTCAGCTCTTCTTCTCTCTGTCTCGCTCTCTCTCTATCTATCTATCTCTCTTGCTCGCTCTTCAAGTCACAATCGAAGTTTTCGTCGAACCTTTTGGAGCTTGGGAATCGGTTTTTGGTGCCGATGTTTCGTATTGTTGTTGTTTGTTGCTTTATGATGCTGCTGCAGCTCTTTTGCGGCCATGGGATTATTTCATTTTGTGGTGTTTCCTTTTGGACCTGGCCTGGCGCATATTAGAAACAAGTTATTCCTGCTGCCCCTGAACACTGGGCTGGGGGAACCGGGCAGAGAAAACCTAACAGTTTGAGAGTCATCGGCATCGTTTTTAATGCTTTTTTTGGGCCATGATTCATTTTTGCCAAACACACACAAAAAAAAAATCAAAAAACAAAAAGACATTTCCAAACGTATGTTAAAATTGTTTTTAAAGATGTTTAAGTGTATTTTAAGTTGGTCGTAAAATAATTTTTTTTGTTTGTCTCAAACGCGTGAAAAAGAAAGTTTATTTTATTCCCTCTTTAAAATTGCCTCAAATCTTCTTCGCTTTTATGTTTGTTATATTGATTGTTTGATTGTTTCGGCATTTTCTATCAATGTGGGCTGTTGTTGTTGTTGTGCCGTGTGTGGGTGTCAGGTGGTTGAGAAAGTGGTTGCCATTAGTTTAAACATATGTATATTTATATATATTAATAAACAAAATTTTCTTTTCTATCTTCTTGCAGCCAAATGTGCCAAAGGTTGCCTCCATGGTCAATGCGATAAGCCCAATCAATGCATGTAAGTAAAAATATATAAAAATATACATATTTAAAATATATTTAAAAATGTGTTGCTTGTATTTTTGTTTGCCCCGGCTGTCAACAAACGAGCAACAGCAACAACAACAATTGTCATTGGACACACCTTTTGCCGTGTTATTTCATTGTTTGTTGTTGTTGTTGGTGTTGTTAGCTGGTTTGTTTTGTGCCGATTGCTACCAACTTTGGTAAAGGGCAAAAGCAAAGGCAACAAAAACTACAAAAAAAACAACAACAAAAATACAACTTGCAATGTTTCTTCGTCTTAGCCGTTTAGTGCACGTTTTGTGCGATCGACCACAAGAAATTCTTTTGGCTCTTTTTGTATATCTGTGTGTGTGTGTGTTTGTGTGTGTGTGTTTGTGTGTGTGTGTTTGTCGGGAGTGCATTGGCTGTCATTTGATTGTCGAGGTTTTGCATTACAATTATTTGAGTGCCTGCTAAAAAAAAGAAAAATAAATAAATAATCAAGTTAAAGCAATACAAACACAGCAACAACAACATGTACGAGTATATAAAATTGAATTACAAAGTTTTCCCACATTTTTCATAGGGCAAACAGCAGCAACAACAACAACAACAAAAACACAGACAGCAACAGCAAGGTGTAAGCCAACACTTTTGACGACGCTGGCAAATATTTTATGCATGAAATTTCAAGCTCAAATCTCAAAGAGTAGTTAATTCCTCCTCCTGCTGCTGCTTCTGCTTTCTGCTTCTTCCACCTTTGGAGCAAGCAGCTGTTGTTGTTTTGGGCATTGCCAGCATAAAGTGCAGAAAGCTAATTGCGCCGTTGTTGTTGTGTGCTTTTGATTACTTCAATCTTAGATTTTGAACAGGATGTTGCTCATTATTTATGCATTGCTAGCCAATAAAGTTCGATTGTACCAGTTCCCACTCCGTCAGTCTCGAAACGGAAATCAAACATTTTGTGGTTCAATAATTGTGCCAAAAAACCAAACACACACACACAAACACACATCACCATCATCATCGACAATCAGAAATGTGATTTTGGGATAAAATGTTTGTTTTATAAATAGGGCCTCGCCACGTTGATTGTTTTTCGTGGAAGAAACCGCAAAACGCGTTACGCTCAAGTATGCGTGTGCCACTCAAAGCCAAATCCAAAATCCCAACACCAACACCAATACCAATAACAAAATCAACACCAAAGCCAAAACCAAAACCATCCATTGCTATGTTGGGCCATTGAAAATTAAAGTGATTTTTTGTTTGTGCTGTGCTGCTCTCTGCGTAATGGTGGGAATATATTAATAATTCTAAGCGCGCGCGTACAATATCACTAAACAAACACATACACAAACATACATATACGCACTTCATCATCAGGCAGGTTGGCAACGCTGTGTACTGAGCTGAGCTGTGCTGTGTTGACCGCCGCGACATTTCTGTTTGGGTGTACGCAAACTCACACACAACACACATACGCATATCAATTACCACTTGTCGTGTTATGCCGCCCCTCCTTTTTGTCTAGCTTCTGCTTTGAATTATAGCCAATAGTGAGTTTGTGGGTGAAGGATTTTTTTGTTGCATATTAATCGATTGTACTTTTGTAGCCACAATGTAACGCGCATGCGTTCGTTCGTTCGTTGGTTCGTTTGGCAAGGCAAATTGGATCGCGCTGCAAGTAAAATAAATTAATTTAGTGCCTGCGCAAGATCGTGAGAAATGCAAAAATTCTACCTCTCTCTCTCTCTCTTTCTTTCTTTGTTTGTTTTTGTGCGGATATGTGCACTCGAAAATGAAAACAACGTCGCATCATTTCATTGTTTTGACTTTTTAAGTTGACATGCCTTTTCCTTAAGTTTCAACTTCGCCTGTCAAGCATATGTCTTTGGGGCAATTTTGTAATTGCGCTTGGGGAACAGTAAAAGTGCAGAGTTGTCGTACTCTCGTAGTTGCCCTTTTCGGTCTCAATTATTTTTCTACTTACTCAGCCAAGCGTTGCTGCACCCACACACAAGCAATCTACGCCTCTTTGTGTACATGTTCACATGAATTGATTTAGGCATATGTACATATCGATGTATGTGTGCGTGTGTTTGTGTGTGTGTTTGCGTTTGCGATTTGTTTAACAGGTCAGGTGATGCGCTAACTTCGCCTTCTTCTTTCCTTTCTTCATGCACAACAACTTTAAAAGTAAACCAGCGCCCAAAGCGCAATAACCGTGTCCGTCATGTCCAGCAATCATCATTCGCTTTTGCCTTTTGCACATTTACATACATTTCATTGATGATTTTTATTGCTGTCTTTATGCTTTATGCTTTATGCTTTATGCTTTATGCTTTATGCTTTATGCTTTGTGCAACTTATTCGTTCTGGCTTTAACAAACATGTTCATCGCTAATAATTTTATTGATCAGCAACAGTGTTGCATTGTAGTTTTATTTCTTACACCCTTTTTGAATTCGAATATTAACTAATTGTCTGTTTCGATCATCTTTGTTGTTCTAATTACAGTTGTCAAAAGGGCTGGCGCGGACCGTTGTGCGATGAGTGTGCTCCATATCCGAGCTGTGTGCATGGAACATGCAGCAAGCCATGGGATTGCATATGCAACGAGGGCTGGGGTGGTCTTTTCTGCAATCAGGATCTTAACTATTGCACCAACCATCGTCCCTGCTCGAATGGAGGCACTTGCTTCAACACCGGCCAAGGACTATACACATGCAAGTGTGCACCCGGCTACAGTGGTAACGATTGCCAGACAGAAATCAGTTCGTGTGACTCGGATGTGAATCCCTGCCAGAATGGCGGCACCTGTGTGGACGAGGCGACGCAGCGAGGCTATAAGTGTCTCTGTCAGAAGGGCTGGAACGGACGCATGTGTGAGGAGAAGCTGTTGACCTGTGCCGATAAGCCTTGTCATCACGGCAGATGCCGCAATACGAGCAGTAACAATAGCAAGCAGGGGTTTCAGTGTGATTGCCCCACCGGGTACAGCGGACCCACCTGCGATCTCCATCTGGACAACTGTAATCCCAATCCGTGCCAGAATGGTGCTAGTTGCCAGCCAAACGGTAAATGCATCTGCCCCGAAGGATACACGGGTGCCAAATGTGAACAAAACATTGACGACTGTGCGGGTCATATATGCCAAAACGGTGGCACCTGCATCGATATGTTGAATCAATATCGCTGCCAATGCGTACCCGGCTTCCATGGACCCAGATGCAGCAGCAAAGTTGATCTCTGTCTGACCAAACCCTGCGCCAATGGCGGCACTTGTACCAATCTCAACAATGACTATCAGTGCTCGTGTCGTGCGGGTTTCACCGGCAAGGATTGCTCCATTGATATCGACGAGTGTAGCAGCATGCCTTGCCACAACGGTGGCACTTGCATGAATCGCGTCAATAGCTTTGAATGCGTTTGTGCCAACGGTTTCCAGGGTCGACAGTGCGATGATGAATCCTACGATTCGGTCACCTTCGATGCCCACCAGTATGGAGCAACGACCCAAGCAAGAGCCGATGGTCTAACCAATGCCCAAGTGGTGCTCATTGCCATTTTCTCGGTGGCCATGCCCCTCGTCGCTGTGATCGCTGCCTGCGTTGTCTTCTGCATGAAAAGGAAACGGAAGCGTGCCCAGGAAAAGGATGATGCCGAGGCGCGCAAACAAAACGAACAGAACGCAGTTGCCACATTGCATCACAATGGCAGTGGAGTTGGACTAGGAGTCGGAGTTGGTGGCCTCCCAACTGGTACATTGGGTGTGAAGCGAGGCAGCAACGGCGGATTGACTTTTGACAATAGCAATCCGAACATCATTAAGAATACGTGGGACAAGTCTGTCAATAATATATGTGCCTCGGCCGCAGCAGCAGCAGCAGCGGCAGCAGCAGCCGACGAATGCCGCATGTATTCCGGCGCATTGGCCAATTATGCTGCTGCAGCCGATAATAATGCGAATTCAGAATTTTGTGGCGTTGGTCAAATACAGCCGCTGCAGCGAGCCAAATCGCAAAAGCAGCTAAACACAGATCCAACGCTAATGCATCGTGCCTCTCAGCTGCTATCAGCGGGCGCAGGCGTTGCAGCAGCAGCAGCAGCGGCGGCGGCAGCAGCATCAGCAGCAGCAGCCGGCTCAACCAAAGACTACAGCGCATCGGGGGGCGCTGCATCCAATATTAGTAGCGAGGGCAAAGGTAAACGCATCTCGGTGCTTGGGGAGGGTTCCTATTGCAGCCAGCGTTGGCCATCACTGGCAGCGGCAGGTGTTGCAGGTGCATGCTCCTCGCAGCTGATGGCTGCAGCATCGGCGACGGGCAGCGGTGCGACGCAGCAGCAGCGCACAGTGGTCTGCGGTACGCCGCACATGTAAAAACACACAAACAAAACAAAGACTGGACTTGAGACAGGGAGAACGAGACGGAGAGATCAAAAGAGAGAGAGAGAGAGAGACGCCAAATGATTTTGAGCCATTTGTTGGCTTTGTTGTTGATTGAAGCAGTACAGTCGTCAAAATTGTAACAGGCTTAACACTAAACTACACCCCCCCCCCCCCCCCCTCCATACACACACACACACACACAAAAAAACCCCATTCAATTTATTTCTATATTGTAATTACTTTAAGTTATTTCGCATGGACTGACGTAAGCATAAAAGTTCTCAATTATAAATACAAAATCTATATATTTCAAGTATAAACCTTAAATAAATAAACCTACGCCTTTGACTTAATCTCTCCACACACACATACACTTACACACACTTGACCATTATTTAAAGTTGGCTTTATGCTCTGCGGCTTGTGAACTAACAAAAAGATTAAATGACAAATGAAAAAAGACAAAGCACTAGCAGCCCCAAAATAAATGTACACTGGACGAAATCAGAAACTCTATATAATGACGTTTTGCATGTTACTGAAAAATCTGCTTCAATTATTATTATTATTATGATAATTATAATATTCAGCTTAGTTGCGATCAATTGTAAATACTACTTAACGCAAAGAACTCTTTACATAAATAATTAGCCATTACAATTAGTAATTAAGTAATTAAACACAAAACAATTCCTCATTGACGCTGCATGGTCGGGATGGTCGACTCTACTTGTCTATGCAAAGTAAAGCGCAAGCATTTTGTATATAGTAGTTATATATAGTTAACTCTGATATATGACAAACAACAAAAACACACAAAAAAAAAAAATACAAAACAAAACGAAACGAAACGAAAAAAAAAATCACAAAAAATTGACTATCTGGCGCTCTACTTTTTAGTGTCTAAAGTATATGAATAAAGTATAACTAAATTTAACATCTAGCTTAAATATATTTTCTAAAAAAAAGCCCTAAACAGACAAACAAGCGAAGACAAACAAAACATTTAGTGATTCTATTATAAGTATTTACACACTTTATTCACAACATATTTTATTTTAGACACTTTTCGTTTTAATTTTCGGCTATTTTTATTTAATTCGAAGCAGTTAAATTGGAAAAGAAGTCAAAATTATATATAGAAATTATTGAATTTATAAATCTTAAGTATTCAAAGTGAAAATTTTACAACACTTAACAAAATTAAATGAAATATACAAAATACAAAAAAAAAAAAAACAAAAAACAAGAAACCAATTCAAATACGTGCGTGTGTTCAAAAGTCTTCAGAACAGTATATAGTCTTATTATTACTTTTTGTTACAAAAGGACATAAAAGAAAAAGAAAAAACAAACAAACAAATGCAAATTGTTAACATTTAATTTTGATCTCAAAACCATTAAACAACACACAAAACAACAATGTAGTATGAAAGTATGAAGCAACAACAACTGTTTGCGAAATTCCAAAATATATCAAAATTAAATCTTCACTAAAAACGAGCTCTTACGAAACTTACAGTTAAATTGCAAATGGTTCCTCTTTAGTGTAAAACTAGTTGTAAATGTGCTAAACAAAAACAATCTACATCTGCGGCAAATCAATGATGAATATATACTTATGTCAATAATATATCTATTTTTCTAAAACATTTGCTTACTTAAAACATAATGATCAGCGCTCATCAATATTTATCTCAACCAACTTTGTACATATGAAACTTACTCTACGATACATTTTGTTATCTACGCTCATACATTATATATATATGCTTAGACCGCCTCTATACATATATATATATATATATATATATATATATATAAATACATAAATATTTTTTTATAAATATCTAATTTTTTTAAATAGTCGTTTTTAGTAATTTATATTTTTATTGCAAAAGAAAACCCTAAAAAAAGAAACACAAACACACACGTCAGATTGTATAAAGTACATAAGACCTAAAATACATTTATTTATACAACATGAAATATATATATATACATTTATATATATATATATATATACACATATAAAGATAGTAGTTACATACATACAATTGTAATTTAGTGTTGTACTTACAATTTAGTCTAAACAATTTTATGAAATTTTAGTAATTAAAAAATGAATTGAAAAACTGCAAAAAAGACCAGCTACGAAAAACAAACAAACAAAATGCAAAAGAAAAAAATTTGAAACAAAAAAAAACAATAAAAATTTGTATGAATGAATTCTAACAACCTTGGCTTTATTATTTTTGGGTAATGACTTAAGCTAAACTAATGGTAAATGCTTCACTGTGGCTAATTGGGAGTTGGCAATGCTTTTTACGAACTCTCACAGCATCAAAGATGGCGTCCTAATTGAAACTTAAACGGATTTTAAGTGTTGTACAACGAAAGTTAGCGAATAATAAGGAAGTGTTTGTTGGCACCTCACAAGCAAATATTGACTAATAAATAGCAACATTTACGACAACTGCGCTAAAAGGTGTTAGTCATAATAAGAAAACGACGACTAGGCCATAAAAAAAAAACAAAAACGAGGCGTTTTTCATTTATGTTAACATATGTGTTAGTGTCAAACTTGTTTTGGCATTAAGATCAAATTTAATCAACATTTTCATACCGCAAAATGCATTAAATATGTATTTGTGTTCAAAACAACTAACAGAAGAAAGCTCATAATGAATAATGCATGAAAAAAAACGAAAAATATTTATAAGTTTTAAAAAAATATTTATACCTACTTACATATCAGAGAACATCAAAAAGTTTATGTTGTTGTCGTGGATGGCATTCGTTCTGTCGTCTGTTCTATTGCAATTTGTGTTTGAGGATTTGAGAGATAAGCACTATGGGACGAAGCGTTAAGGAATCTATGTAACGAAAAGCACAAGCAATTTTACAGAAGTGATTGAAAAATATAAAACCTGATTTCAAAAGCAATTTTTTTTTTCTATATATATTTTACGTAGATGTACTAAACAAGACAGTACATTCAAGTGGCCCGACGATACCAAACACAGACTTGTTAGCGCACTTAAAATATATAATATATAATAGAAACAACAACAAAGCTTTTAATCATATTCGAAAAGGATACTATTTCTATTTCATAAATCCTGAAAGAAAAACAAATTATTTTTAGTACTTTTGCATCACATACAAATATGATTAACTTTAAGTGTAATATCAATGCGGCAAAAAGTCAGATTCACATATTTTCAACGTTAATTTGTGCGTGTGAATTATTTTCTCTAAGTGAAAGACAGTAATTTCATTTGTAAAACTTGATTTTCAGCATTTTCAGAAATTGCAAAACTCACTTTTTCTCTTATGTATTTTATTGACTTGTTGGATAATGGTTAATTGATCCCATATTCGATGTTTTTGTTAATTTTGACAATTTGTGCAGCCAGATATGCAGATATGGCCCACTGTATCGTCACCTTTTGCCGGCATTACAGACAAACGTTCGGGGTCTGGGTGTGTTGTGCCTTGGCTGCTGTTGCTGCAGTCACTGCAACTGCAACAAGCCGCTGCAACAAAGCATTAACAATAAATTCTCGCATGCCATTGTGAAATTCTCACAATAATCATAAATAATACTTTATTTTTACTTCTTAAACGGCGCTGCTGGTGCGCTTTTAATGAAGTTGCTCAAGGAACAAAATGCGTATGCGTATGGGAGCCGCTTTATATCTTTTTGTGGCCTGTCAACATGGGCCACAAATATCATCATAGCCATGTTGTGGTCATAGAGATGCGCGAGAGGCTTAAGACTCAAGACTCGAGACCCAATACCCGTCCAGCCGCCTAATTAAGCAACTTTTAACTTGCCAACACACAAAGTGGCAAGTCATTTGGACAGTGGGCTGTGGATATGAATGTAATTGTCTGTGTGATATGTGTGTGTGTGTGTGTGTGTGTTTGGGTGTGTGTAGTCATAAGCATATCATTTACAAAACAATTACGCATACGCCAGATGAGCGGCAAGATGCATCAGCAAACGATCCACTTAAATGCTAAACCATTAAAATGCACTATGAAAATATTATGTTAGGCTGTGGGACACTCGACACTTAACTGATGGACTCGAATGTTGTGGAGCCGTGACAATGCTCATTCAACATTTCAAGGGCCCATGAACTTTATTTGTTTATAAACACCGTTTTACTCCACATTTTGTCATTTCATGGCCCGTGTGGCCGTCGTCGTCGCCGTCGTTCGACGCCTCTATCAATGGGCACCTAATTGTGTTTACGTAGGCGTCTAGTTCGGTCCTTCATAAAGTGCCGGAGTAAACTCCAAATTAACTCATTGAAAGCGCATTTCAATTATGTTTAGACAAACAACAGCAATTGGAAGAGGGGTTGACAATAATAATGCACGTCTGTCAACAGCCAGATGGGAAGGTTCCAAAAAATATCCCAAACACATTTCTGAACTTTGTGCTTTTGTCTGCGCCTCGGGAAACCAGTTAAAAATGTTTGCCACAATTCTCATAATACCAAAAAAACATAAAAAAAAAGAACAACATCAGAAACAACTGCAGTATTTAAGAAAAATCAAATAAAAGAAAAAGATCAACAAGAACTCTGTGTTCTTGTTCTCATTCTTGTCTCTTTAGCTTGTCTCGTATATACAAGTTTTGTAGTCGCGTTTTTTTTTTGTTGTTGTTGATTTTTTCTGTTTTTCAAATCCATCGTGCATTCATTGTCCGCGCCTAATCGCTATAAAAGATCTCGCTTTTCATTTTCGTGACGCTCAACTGCGTTGTTGATCTTGAAATTTTGTAACAGAAGTAGATGCCAGATTCAAAATCAAAATAGTACTAAGCTGAGCAATCGGATTGTTAGACTTAAATGTGATCAGTGCATATGATCGGAAATTGTAGCTGCTTTTGAAGGATGGGGATGTTACACTGACAGAAAAAGCTAAGTAGAGCTCACGAATACACTTTGTTTTATTTTCTTTTTCTGATTGGATCTTGTGACCGCTACCTTTTTAAACAAGTTAAGAATGTTTTGAATATATTTCATAACTTACCTTGTTTTTTTAAAATTTTGTTGTTTATTTATTTACCTATTTTTCTGAGTAAATTCTATAACTCTTAGTTTTGTATTATCCTTATTTATTTTATATTTTACTATTCTCATTTTATTATTGTACATTTTTGTAATCTGTTTTTTTTTTTGCTTTTACTTAATTATACAGATATACTATTAAACCACTTATAATGTCAAAAATTAAATAATAGATTTTATAAAGTAAAAAAAACTTTAAGGATTATTCAAACTAGCAAAAAATTAAACAAATTAAAAATAATAATGAAAGAAAAACAATATTTTATTAAGGATCAAAAATACGCAGACCGCTTACTCGTAAGTGCCCCATAATTTAATGAGCTTCATTCATTCACTTTTAAAAGTTGAGACACAGCTCCAATTCTATTAAAGATCAGCGCAAACCAAAAATGAGATGAAGAAAAAAAGGTCATCTTATCATATGAAAACTGAAATAAGATCAAGAATAAAATTCAAAGCGAAGACAACCCCAAAATTGAGGCAGTCAGCAGTTGGACAATCGGACAGACTGGCAGGCAATAAAACAACAAATCAGTGGCCAAAAGTACATTGTTGAGAATTACACAATAAATGAAATGCAGACCAATGGTGCACACTGTTTGAGCAGGCAGTCAAGCAGACAGACAAACAGACAGACAGACAAATAGACGGACACGGCACGGAAAGACGCCAGACAGAAAAAAAGCGCAGAGAAAAAAATGATTCACTATGGAATTTTATGAGCTGAGAACATTTTGAAACTGCCTGCCTTCAATGCCATGGGATCCAACAAAAGCGATTTAGCTAAGTATGAGTCTTAACCAGCTGGGAGCTGGAAGATGGAAGCTGGCAGCATCAGCAGCTCGGCAACTGAAGTAGCCAACTATAAGATTATGTTATGTTATCTAGTCGTCCCATGCAAATGAAATCGATAAAATATTAAAGTAAACATTTGATGCAGATGCAGTGAGATAGAGCAAGAAAGCCGCTCAACTCCGATCTAATTGAGTGTGAAAAGGTTGAAAGAGCGCTGAGAGCTCCTCTGGAGATTATCAGATTATCGTACAAGCTTGTAAATACATATGGAGGAAATTGGGTTCCAATTGGATTCAGGTAGCGACGCTGCCATTTAAAGCTAATAAATTTCAACTAAACGGACAGCAGACAAAACGCTCAGCTTCATCTTCTATCTACTGTTATAATTTATTTCACAAAGAAACCACAAACAGAACCAAACCGAATACAAGTCCATTCAAGATAAGCCTGCAGTTTTCTGCAGTCTAAATCCAACTTAAATTTACTTCTCTCTTTTTGCTGCTGCTGTTTCTGCTTGTGCTGGTCACTGCGCTTAAGATTTGTCTTCGTTTGTTGTCGCTGCATAATTTGTCGTCGCTTGTGTTTTTGGTGTTTCTTGATTTTATGTTTTGTTTCGAGCTTTGTTTTTGTCCATGTATCTTGTATATACATTTGTAAGCTGAAATCGCTTCAATTCGTTCGAATTTTGTTGGCCAGCGCCAGCCACGAGATCATCGTGTGTGTCTCTCAATCCATTCATCTGCGGCTGCTTCTACTGCAGCCACTGCCACTGCCACTGCCTCTGCCTCTGGCTCTGATCTGTGCTTCATTTCATTTTATTAATGATGTGGGAACTTCTGTTCGCTAAGCTTCTGCCGAGTCGACGCTGATTTGTGTTTTGAGTTTGTGCTCTCTGTTTGTCTGCTGTCTTGTAATGCGTCCATTTAGTCTTCATTAATTGTGAGAGAACTTTCATTAATACTGTACCCATCAACTTTCTGCTGGGTGGACTTAAAAATCTTTTGCGTAACGACCCAATTCGCTGAACTTGACATTAAGTCAAAAAGCAATTAAAAAATTCATTTTATACTTCTCATAAAAATTGGTGGTTCTTATACATAAATGGATTTGCAAACGGCAGATATAAAATTCAATAAATAAAGCACCAAAAAAGATTTACTATAGTTCTAAAAACAAAATAAGTAACAAAACAAAAAAGCATATTTGGGCTTCGGACTCAGGAAAGTATGGTCGGCTTTCTGGTTAGAAAATCTTGTTGGTCCGACTAATTATAAAAATAATTATATATTTTTTTTATATTTATCAAATAAACAAAATAATCACATAAACTTGCTGGACAGCCATAACTTAAAACAAGTACATTGACCGACTCGTAAGATTCAAATTCTTCTTAAACTCTTACCCAAACAATACAAAATATTGAAACTTTTCAGAACAAACAGAATATGTGAAAAGTAAGTTTACTCTCTATACAAAGTTTCAATATTTAGTGAGAAACGAAACCGAAAACAATTTTTTATTTGGCTTACTTGTCTTTGGCAAACAGAACTAAGGAGAAAAGGTAACCAAAGAGAATACACATTGAAAAATCTTTAAAATAAATCAAGCACATGCCACAAGAGGCAGACAAAGAATGCGAAGCGGGGAAATGGAAGCTTGCCTTCAAGCGCTATAGTACTCATAATCATATTGATGTATTACAATAGTTTGTGGAAGTGCAGGGATCGTCTTGCGGCTGTAAAAAGGCAGCTATAAAAACTACAAAACATTACTGAGACACTAGGGAACAACATGAGTTACAAACCAAATGAGTTATAAGTGTGTTTGTATTGTTCTCGTTATTGTTATTCTTCTTGCCGTTGTGTGCTGTTGTTGTTGTGTGAAGTCTTGCCTGCATCCGACCAGATTGACATACGTACGAGCTGAAGTTGGAGTTGGAGTTGAAGTTTGACTCTGAGTTTGAGTTTTTCCCCATCCCATGCACAAAAACAATGCCTGAGCCGAGTCGAGAGTGACTGCTAACGATGTGGCCATTAAGGCCATACACTATATAAATAATGTAAATGCATACTAATTAAATTGTGAGAACTTTGTCTATGCCTAACTTCTTCTTCTTCTTCACCTAATACCCTATCAATGATTTGCACTCCGCACTATCTTGGGATTGATGCTGCGTGAACTGCTCAACAAGTTGCCATTTATCATCAGTTGATGATAATGTAGTGTGAGAATGTTTTTTTTTTGTCACTCTAACTGAAAATATAAATATTTTGTGTTTTCGAATACCCGCTAGACTAACAGTTTAACTGTTGGTTTTTGTCTTTTCTAATCATCTAATCTGACACTTAACGTGTTTTTAATGAGATGCTTGTTATCGAATATTGAGTTTTGTTTTGAATTTGCCCATTAAACTGATTAGAGCCAATTAGCATCTTTAATATTTTAACATAATTCAGCGGACACTAAAAAACACTGCCTAAAAATCTTAAAACTAAAAAATTACATCTGCTACATTTAAATTTTAATCAGACGGAAGCAAACTAATTATCAAAACAAAAAGCGTTCGAAAATATATGCAAAAGCTACTGAATTTTTTAATGGAATACTTTTAGTGGTAAAAAAAAATTAAACAAATTTTTACACTAAAAATAAGTTTACTGTCATTTAAAATTCCTTTCTTAATATTTCATTTATTAGATATAGTAAAATAATTGTATACAACGACCGATATGTAGTTGCACTTGCCCCATTTGTCATATAAGCCAATTATTCCCCAAAATGCCAGCACACAAACAGTTAGAAGCACATTACCAAAATCTGAACTACAATTGAGTATCACGACTTGTTGAAAGTTCAGCCCAAAACAATAAAAGTACAGCAGCAACGTCTTTGATCACAACAATGACAACAACTTAACTTTACACACATTGAGTTGCAAATCTGAATGGGCGCACAAACTCGAAATTCTTGCTTACTCTCTAACTGTACACCTTTCATCGACTTGTTCTACCCCAACCTCTTCTTTCTACTTTGTGTGTCTCTAATTGCCAAAGTCCAAAAAAAAAAAAACAAAAAAAAAAATTAAAACTAGACAGAAACACCAAACACTGAAAATGTGAACAATTGAACAAGTTGCGGGCCTTTGGGCGTCTGCTGATGGAAGGAAGCTGGATCGCTACTTGCAGGTTTTATTTTTGCTTTGTCAGGCAATCCAATAGTACAATAGTTAGTACATATGCACTTACTTACCAGGTACTTCTAGCAACTGAACGCTCGATCCTCTGACAACTTTGAATGCGCGCACAATAGGTCTAAGAAGCGAAAAAAAAAAGCACGTAGAACAATTACGGTACTCGTACTCAGATCATTGCCAGTCCGTGTGACCGCTTTATACGCCTCTTGTTGCGAAGTTTTTGTTGTTGTAGCTGTTGTTGTTCAGTTTAGTTTGGAAAATGTCCAAACATTGTCGGAAATTTGTTAACTTTAATTTCTGTTAGATTTGGACAGGCTAGGCTGGCCGAACATTGGTCTGCCCCATAAAAATAAGGCTTGCGGATGATTTTTTCTCAAAGGAAACGTACGAAAGTCGCGGGCGTTGTACCACTTCTTATTCCATTTAATGCTCAACTAGCCTTTTTGTTTTTGTTGTTGTTGTCTTTTGTTATTGGTTGGCTAATCGAAATTATGACAATCCTGACAACAGCATTAACGGTTCTTGGCTAACATTTGGAGTTGCCGTAAATTTGTTTGTCAACTTGTTCGACAGCCTCTGTCAAATCTATTGTTAAGTCTAGCTATAAGTTTGCATATCAGGTTCTCTTTTAGTTGCTTAACGGGTTATATTAAGCATATTTAGTATAAGGTAAATTATCAACATCAACTAGTAGACTTATTGCTATCAATTTGTTTTGTGAACGTGAAAAATAATGAAGTTCTTAAGCAACAATTATCTTAAAATTACTTTTGTTCTGTTTGTTAACGTTTAATGACAAATCAATTAATATGTAATAAGTGCATTTTTATAGTAATTGGAAAGAATTTATATTTATAAGTACGTGTTTATACTTACTTGACACAAAAGGGGACAACTCCCTTATGAGTTATGTCCCAAAACTGAGTTATGTTGTCCACAAACGGAAGCTAGAGCTAGTCAAAGACGAGCCAAACAAAGTGGCTTTCAGTATAGGCGACATTTTTAGAATATCCAAAGAGGCACTTCATATAATATGTATAAAAAAATTAAATGTTTTGTTGCATACGGAGCGACAAAAGCTTTCTCAGCCATTGAAAACTAGTTATTTTGTTGCAGACGAGCCGACACACACAAATCAATTTAACGATGCACTAGCCTAGTTCGAGATTTGAGTTAAGTTGAGTTGAGTTGGAGTTCGGTTCAGTTCTTCAGATCAGGTTCAGATGCTGGGCAACATAAAACGGAATCGCAATCGCAATCGTTCGATTCATTCACTATCAGACTGTGAGAGACTGGAATTAAGGCGACTGCCAGCTTGCAACTGGCGGCGGCGTCGACTTGGACTTCCTGTTGTCGCGTCATTATTGTCCATCATCATTTCCATTCGTAATGAGGCGCTGGCTCCTAAAAGTTGAAGTTGATCTGCAGTTCATTTAGATGCCGCCGTACACAAGAGCGCTCCACATAGCGGGGGTTGTTTTGGGCCCTACACGTTTCTGATCAGCCACCGGATCAGCTGTGTGACAATTTCTTGTGCGTCGTGCCGAGTATCCAACACAACAGCAAAAACTTGGCATAATGCAGGGCCTAGAGCTGGAGCTAAGGCAAGAACCAGAAGCAGTATCTGTATCTTGCTTTATGTACAACATTTACTATGTTCGCTGACATTCTTGGCGTAGTTCTTCAATTTCAATTGCATACTGCGATAGACCAGCTTCCAGCTTTAATTCATCTCGATTCTTTTCCAGATCTTTTGTTCGCTTTGTTTTTGTTTCGTTTCGTTTCTTTTGTTTTTTTTTTGTGTTTGGCGTTTTTTTTTCATAGCATCCCATCCCATCCTATTGCCAACAATTGTCGCGACATTTTTCTAGGTAAAACTCAAGATCAATTGGCGACACGCTTCTTCTTGGCAGCCAAAACCAGTCAGCAGCAATTGCGTGAGTTACAGCTCCACTGCCTGTGCCTCTGACAGACCAACTCCATGTCCCTGTTTCTGTTTCTGTCTTTGTATTCGGCTCTGCCTTGCAGTTGCATTGTCAGTTCCAACTCTCAGCTTTCAGCATCCATCGGCGCATCTGTTGTCACATTGTTCTGGGCAGATAAAAGTGTTTATCATGTTTGCAATTATATGCTAAAATTGTAATTGCAAATGTTTGCGTAAGCTGTAAAGGGCTTTACTTTCAGATAGGCCCTCAGTCATCAGCATCAGCATCAGCATCAACAGCAGTTGCATGTGAAACCGCTGCAGCAAGTGGGGTTAGTTCACTTTGAAGTGTTTCGTTTGCTTAAATGGATTTCTTAAACGGTCTTCCACTGAACATATTTACCATTTCAATGCTGAGAACCGGATGTGAAAGACTTTAACTTGACCATTGGCTAACTGCAACATATGTAAAGGTGCGTACATTCATGTCCGAGTATATGTATACACAAAAGGTGTGAATGCCTCGGAAGCATCGAGAGTTTAGAGAGTTCGCTTATCCACTTAACGGTTGATGGAGTGAATCATAAGAAAAGGTATCCATCAGAGCTTTGTTTTTTAAAAGCTTATGCTTATGAGCTTTAAGTTGTTACTTGAGCTTTGAAGTTTTATGCTAAGGCATAACAACAGAATATGTGTTTTGTGTCGAAATAATGAAATAATTCTAATGAACATTCATTTTTCCCCTTCCTTTAATTTGCATATACCTCTTACTTCCTTTTCGCAGTAGATTATGGATTGATTTATATATTTATTTAATATTGACTGATCGAAACCTAAATAAATCTAAATATAAAATTTGCGGTACATATTCAAAGATAAAACCGGAAATAAAACAATGCAACTTTAAGTCACCAAAGCTGGACTAGATAAAACACTGAATACTTAATCTTAAACGGTAATGCCTGCACTACTGGGCTAATGCATAATGACCGAACTTCAATCTTTAATATAAACCAATTTCGATGGAAATTTTATAGATTTACATTTGCAAGGTTTTAAAATTTAAGATTTTAGTGTTATCGATTGCATTTGTACATCGAACAACGGAAATAGTTATCAATAATTTTTAACAAACTTGTTCTGCCTATTGACTCGAAATCTGAAGTCTCTAGCTTTTATAGTCTTCAAAAAAACGATTATACCCATTGATCCCATTTCACGGGTTGAAGGTATTGAAAGTGATATTTATTAGAACATAACTTTAAGCTCGACTTAATAAGTGTTTGATAAGGGTTACTTAAATGCTATGATAACCAAACATAAAAATTATCAGAGACATCAAGAAACCCACTCATAACCCCATCTTTCCCAAAAATGATTGTTCATCATTTCTTTTTTTAATTTTGATTACAGAGTTGAATGTAATGCGCCCACCTGAAAATGTGGCTCGTACATCATCGAGTAAGCAAGCGTGTTGAGAAGAAGGAAAGGCTATTTATGTAGCAAGTGACCTCAACTGCATCAACACTCCATCAAAATCTCAGCACTTAATGTTATGTGCCCACCCAAAAAAGGCCATGCAATGACGACGATTATGATGAAGCTGATGTCGGCTACAAACGAAGACCATTCAGTCCAGTCCATTGCCGTCCAAGCATAATGCCCCATTCGAAGTGCAGCTAATTTAAGGAAATGCTTACTCAACGTAACACTATCACCAACACCAACCTCATCACCGACACCATCACCATCACCGACACCGATGCGGAGACCTGCACCTGAACCTGTTGTATTAGCGTTGAGAGCTGAGAGGCTTTTGGCATTGTGAGCGTGTGTCTCTGAAACCAACACCAATATGGAGGCGTTTGCTGCAGCGTCGCGTGACGTCCACTTTTGGTTGTCAAGCAAATTACATATATGATTTTTATGTGACAAATGAGCTTAAGATGTTGTTGTTGTTGTTGTTGTCGTTGATGGGACAGTTTGGCTCGTGAGTATTGGGGCTTGATTTGGCTTTGGTTTGCTTTGTTTTTGGTCATCAAGTCGAGCCTAAAGATGGAAGTCTAAAAATCTGCAAGATCACGTGACTCACAGAGAGTAGACAGAAACTAAAAGAAAAACTTGAATAAAAAGTAAACTTAACAAATAGTCAAAAGTGTGTCCTTGTTTATAAACATGTAACATCTTGTTAAAACAATGAGCAAAATGTTAACACAACTCAGAGATTTAAATATTGATATAGTGAAATGCAGACGAAAAGAACACAAAAAGAGAACACATATTAAAGGAATTATTTAATCTTTTAAAATATTTACAATCTGCCACGAAACCATGATTAATATTTTGAAACAGGGTCAAATAGGGAACCTTGCTTTTAATCAATAGAAAAATAAATAAATAAAAATGAATATTAATATAATGTAACAGTATCGTGTCCAAATACTTTGTTCACCATTCATTCTTTTTGATATGCTTTAAAATATCTCAAAAACAGTTAAGTCAACACAACTGGCTTAAATTTGACATCACGGATAACTAATCCAACCAAGCCAAAGACAATTTCACGCACCCATCTTTAGTTATTTTCAAACCGTCTCCCGTAACACTCACGCATATTGACCCGCTGACACATATCGAGGTAGTGTAAAGCGATTTCATCTGCTTTTTGAATTTTGTTTTTTATGATTTGTCGTCAATTTGCATATGAAAGGCTGAAAATGTGTGACGCCCTCGCGCTTCTTGTTTCCGCCTTGTTGGAAAAGTTTTGGTCATTAGAAAAGGAAAGTGAGATTTGAGGTCGTCTTGAATTCTTGGTGTCATCAGCTGCCAACTGCTGTTGACGCATTGATTTATGTCTCCACCATGTTGTCTAGCGTATTCATTTTTTATTTACGACGTGTTAACTCCCAAGTAGGTGTCTATCTCATTTGGCAGTAACATGCAACTGGTCATTCCAACTATGATTTCAGTGCATTAAAATAGCTACAGGCTGCGTGGATGCATTCAAAGTATGTATTCCCCCAACCATTGTCATAAGCAACCGTAACAATTGAGCTACATAGAAATGCCTGGCTAACGTATACACACTAAGGATGGCAGGGGTGGATAGGGGGTCGAAAAACTTGATGCAATCGTTAAATTTGGCAAATATGGTTAAAGCGACAGTTTGACTCAGTTTTCTCAGTTTCGGTCTTAGCTGCTTGTCGTCGCTATGCAGCAACATGCTTCAACTAAAGTATCTCTAACTTCAAGTATCTGTATTTAAGTATCTGCAATAGAACCTGTCGCGTTGGCATGTTCAAATACCACTCCAAAGTTTCCGTAATAAGAACATCGATCACAGATGGAGTTTGTTTAAATTTATTGCTTGACATAAACTACATACTGCGAAATGTTTTATGTTCCTTTCATTTATAATTTAAGTATTATTGAAATGTGATCTTGACTGAAAAATAAATGTTTGTTTGTTTTTTTCGATTTGAATATAATTAAGAATAAGAAATATAAGTGAGAAGGATCTGGTCGAGAAATCCCGACTAGAAGATACCCTGAACCCTATACTAAACGCGTTCAGTCAGTGCTCGCACGTGTTCGCATTCTTCATAGTACTTGATTTATATTTAATGTTCCAAATCGCTGGTGTTTTTCAACCGATTTTAATAAAAACAAGTAAGAAGACTCTAGTCGAGAAATCCCGACTAGACGATACCCTGATCCCTATACTTTACGCGTACAATCAGTGTTTGCAAGTATGTGTGCGTGTGTGTACGCACATACTGTATACTGCATACACAAACGGTTAAGAAACACCGGAGATATGGAACCTTGAAGTTGAGTATGCAGTATGCAGTATGGTCGTACACACACTGTACGCGTAAAGTATAGGGATCAGGGTATCGTCTAGTCGGGATTTCTCGACTAGAGCCTTCTTACTTGTTATGATATGGATCATTTGTAGATTAAAAAGCCAACATATTAATAAATGTATATAAGTATATGAAAAGTAAATTATTTAGTGTTCCCTTCTTTTTTAATGAAAAATGTTATTTTGGAATAAGGCCATGGAATGTATGATAAACTTTGAACAATTTTTCTGATATACTCCAATCAACTACATACATCAAAGAACCTTCGGCTTAGGATGCCTTGCGACCATCATTGTAGACTTATCTAGCAGCTAAGCTTATCTAATGTTTCTTCTGCCAGAGACGCATTTTCGACCTTTGGCTTTGAGTTCGTACCTTTTATTTTAGCGTTGACATGAAAATTCTTGTTAGTTACAGCCAACTCATTAACTCGAACAAGTTGGCGGTGCACATGCTTAAGCCATGGCCATAAACAACAATTTATCTACCGAGGAGGCTGACTCTATCAACGCAGCCAACTATGCAGAAATTCCATATGCGACATTATTCTCATAACCGTATAGCTGGGCAATGTGCTTGGCTTCAAGAGTCTATTAGCTAAGCCAATATACGCATGTACTTCAAAGTGCAGGCCACTGCAGACTGACTGGATGGCTGACTGGATGGCTCACTGGATAGCCGGCCATAAATCACAGTGACGACGATGCGACTAATTAAAAAATCGACACGCTAAACTGGCAAAAGACAAAATTAACATTTGCTCAAATGCACAGGGACAAAGAAGGGAGCCACGGAGCTAGAAACACGGGAATGGCAAACACCCGCTGAAAGACATCAAGTCAGATGGGACTCAGAATCAGTCGCTTCTTCTGCGTTTGCCTTTGTTATTCTGTTTGTCTCTCTTTTGTGTATACGAGTATGTTATTTCTGTTTGTGTGTTTATTTATTATTCATTTGTTTATAGGACTTACAACGTCTGTGATGAGTGGCTTGTGGCGGCGATTCGCCAGTTTAAATTATCGACAATAATGTCAACAAGTTTTTGCGTAAGTTTAACGCTGCGTTTCTCTGGGATGCACGAAGATGCTCAGAATGTTCGAATGCTCGAATGCTCCAATGCTGTTCTGCTTGTGAATGATGAACCAACCAGTTGTTGCCAGAGATCAGCTTTGCTTTCGTGCAGGTGATCAACGTTTGCGATCAACTGCCTGCAACCGGAAAGAACGACTCAAAGTTGTATTTAATTTAAGCGCATAAAAACACTCAAAAAAGGGTAAAATACTTCTAACTTCACTATTCATTGTGAATTGCTCTTACTCAGTAGTAAAGCTACGAATTTTTGTATCTATAATCCTTGAAATTTCAATAAAAGAATTTAAATTTTGTGTCGCCATGATATGCGAATTTAACTCAAGAAAAACTTGGCGCTCAATGAACGAAAGTGAGAAACAAAACAATCATTAAAATCATCATCAAGATGTAACAAAAAAAAAAATAAATAAAAATGTAGTGTAAGTTTTGGAACCTCTAAAAATTGACATGCAAAATGAGGTTTGAACTTTATACACAAACCAAAGGAATAACATGAAAATTCTTTTAACTATTTGTCAGTCAAATTTATAAATTTGAAAGTAGTCTTGAGGTCTGAGTCGGTTTTCATTGCAGTAAGCAGAAGTTTTCAAACATTAAAAGTATATTGTTTGTAACAAGATAATTGGAGAACAAACAAAAAATTTTCTTTAAGTGTACCGCCCCATATGCACCCTCGCCCTCACTTAAAAATAAGTATGTAGCATTCAACTGGTGTCTTTCTTATCCTCCTTGCGTCTCGCTCATTATCTTAGGCAAAGATGGGGACGGACGTCATCAACGCTCTGTGCCGATGGCATTAATTCGATAATGCATAAATATAAGGAAAACGCTTCATTGGACTCTAATTGCTAAACGTAAACAGAAACAACAACAACAGCAACAACAATATCAACATCTTGTACACACACTGTGAAGATGACAACGACAGTTGTTGGGTTCTCAAGCTGGCCAAAAGCTGACTAGGCTGTTGGTGTTGCAAGTGCATCGCGTTGTTGCATTTGATGACGGAGGCCCTTGGTTTAGAGCAGGCGGCGGACGCATCCTCGGCTGCGACTGCCCCAACAACGTTGCGTGTAATTAAAACGCAAACTTGTACCGGGGCCAGGCCTTGGTACGACTCTGTCGAGAATGATGCGTCGGGCCAAGTAGGTGAATGACGACTTAGCCGGTCGGGCGCAGGCTGATTTCTTGAAAGATTTGTAAACTTAAACTTTCGAAAAAGAAGAAATAAACCAGAAGTAAATATCGACAAACATCGTCTCTCTCGTGGTCGGAAAAAAAAAATTTAAAAAAACTTAAATGAGTTAAAAATTCCACACAACTGCGTGAGAAGTCGCCGCCGCGTCGCAATTCGATGTTAAGCGTCGTAACATTCGAAACTGCCGTTGAAGCTGAAGCTGCAGCTTGCAACCCGGAGTCAATGTTTTAGTATTGATTTTGGTTTGCGGTTGGTTTATGGATTGGCTTAAGCGAACGAGGCATCCCAGCAGCAAACAGCAAAAAAAAAAAACAAAAACGTTGCATTTATTGATCGCGGCGTACCGATTATTGTTTAAACTGTTTTCAATGCGTTTACTTTGTGTAAATATTATTTTTTCAATTTATGAGCCATGTACATACATACAACATACAGCCGGAGTGAAGATGCAAGAAGATGCCAACAGGCATAAAGTTCCCAATTTAACTCCTCTATGCTCTTCACATCGAAACTCACTGACAGACAGTTGTCTCCCCTTCTCTCTCTCTCTCTCTCTCTCTCTCTCATACACTCTCTCTCTCTCGCTCTTTCTCTAGAGAGAGACTCTCTCCTTTCTATGTTTGTCTGTTTGTTGAAACGCGTTGGCGCTCAAACAAATATCAACTGTGAAAAATTCCATAAATCGAAATTGAAAATCCTTAAAATACAAAATGAAATGTTCATCACTGAAACTATGCCGCTCCTCTCCCTCTCTATTTATACCCTGAACCCATTAAAAATGGGTAAAAATGGTTTTGTGCAAAAGTATGTAACAGGCAGAAGGAAGCATCTCCGACCCCATAAAGTATATATATTCTTTATCAGCATCAACAGTCGAGTCGATATAGCCATGTCCGTCTGTCCGTCCGTCTGTCTGTCTGTCCGTATGTATGAACGCGTCGATTTCAGAGACTGTAAGAGCTAGACTCCAGATTTAGAACTTAAGCTCGCTTAATTCCTAGGCAGTACAAGTTTCTTTTAGATTTTCGATAACTCTTTCCGTTTCCAATATACACATGGGATCGATAACAAAAAAAATCTTGAATTTGGAAATCTTTAAGACGGCATTTGAAATCGGTTTAGAAACACCGGAGATCTGGAACATTGAAGTTGAGTATGCAGTATGCACACACTTGCAAGCACTGACTGTAGTCGGGGTTTCTCGACTAGAGCTTTCTTACTTGATTTCTTTTGGCTTAAGTATAAACAAGGAAAGTCTATGTCATTCGCAGGCGCCTGCATTATTGATGCGATGTCAACAAAGTTCATTTTGTCGATTCTACTGTTTTGTGCAAAACCAAGCTACAACTTTTATGGCCCAAATTTAATTGAGTATATAAAATATATATATTAATTAAATGTAAGCTGCACAACGTTAACGAAACTAAGAAATATTAAAATTGATTAAATCTGTTAGTGTTATTATTGCAAGGATTCCGAAAACTCAGCAGGACCTTGGTGAGATAAAATAACGTACCTAGCTATCCTAGTTATTTAATTTTAATTAAAAATGAACAAGCCGCAAAACAAGAGATGGAAACATACAGCAGATAACTTAATTTATTACATCTAAAAGCTAGACATTAATACTTATGTGTACACACAAACATGCACAGCACGACACTTTCTTGCATTTGTAGACAGGCGCCATCTAACGTTCATGTTTTAGGTGAAAATGGAGCCAAGCCCGATGTTGTAGTTAGGAACTGAAGTCATATCCAGCCAGGAGGCGCTGCATGCGATTTTGTGGACGTGCTGGGTGCGCGACGTCTGTGCGACAGCCTGCCAAAAGATCAAACAAATTGCAGGAACTGAAGCGAATGAAGTCTGTCGCTGATGTTACAGCAAAAGACGACTCTGGCTGGTGATGCGGGCGCGCACACTCACGGCTTAGTCTTTATGTTTATGTGCAATCGAAATTGGCCGAAAGTAGACAAGTTTGAAAGTGCCAGGCATCTGTAATCATAACAATCATTATGACGCTGGCCAGTGTTAGGAGATGTTGCAACATTTGGCACGCACACACTAAGTCACTCACTCACTCATTCATTCAGTCAGTCATTCAATCAGTCAGTCAGTCCGTCCGTCCGTCAGTCTATCAGGTAAGATAAATGTATGACCATATAGCTGTGATCTAATTAATAAGCTGCATAGTTTTTTGCACCTGCTTTTTTGCTGCGTGAAAATTTGTTAAGTTTACTTTCAGTTTTCCCAATCGCCGTCACCATCGCTCACATATCAACTCTGATTCACAATTTATATGGCAAAACACGATCGCTACATAAATACAGTGTACGTGCGTTTCTTACCGACGTTTGTGTCCAGTTACAGCTCCGTTATTAATTTGTATGATATAATCGCTGTGGAGAGGCGTGTTCCCTCAATTCGCGCCATGTCTAAAAATTAGTTGCCGTTTGGTCTGATTGGATGGAAATCCATATGAAATGTTAAAACATTATTAAAGTCATGCAGCGTGTTTTGATTGCCACCATGAAGCTAAATGAATATATAGTTGACTATTACCACTTATTAACAGACATAAATAATCGCATAAGCGCTGATTATTTTCGATCAAAAGTGAAATTTTTAGCTACTTTTTAAAAAATCTAAAACAAATGTAAGTGCACTTGAATCGACTAGATTTTTTCGAAAATTCAGCTTTGTTTAAATAAAATCAAAAACAAGCTAGAAATTATTTACTTTAACATGTTTTATGCTAGACTTCAAAAGTGTATATTTAAGTTAGCATATCCCCATAAAGTGTAATGTTCTTGATCAGCATTGTGTGCTCAATCGATATAGCCATATCCCTTTTCTACCTAAAGCTTGGCTCATGTTCTTCTTGTTGTACCAGTGGATCACATGCCAAATCATTATTTATTTATTTTATTTATTGAATTTATTTAATTTATTCCCACAACGTTTCTGCTCTTCTGACGCTTTAGTTAATTTAAAAAAAATATTATTGTTTACTGGGAAATATACATATTAGGAATTTTGGAAATCAGAACCACTGTTTTTAATTTTTAATCGAATAGTATCTCGCCACCTTGAAGCATAATTAGCAGAATAAAACAAGTAAGAAGGCTCTAGTCGAGAAATCCCGACCAGACGATACCGTGAACCCTATACTTAACGCGTATAGCCAGTGCTTGCAAGTATGTGTGTGTGTGTCTACGCGCATACGGCATACTGCACACTCAACTTCAATGTTCCATATCTCCGGTGTTTCTTACCCGATTTTAATAAAAATTTCAAAGATTATCATTATTTTGTTTTTTTCTAACGCCGTCTCAAAGTTTTCCAAATTCAGGATTTTGTTGTTATCGATTCCATGTGTATATCGGAAACGGGAAGAGTTATCGAAAATCGAAATTAAACTTGCACTGCCTAGAGATTAGGCGAGCTTATGTTCCAAAGTCTCTAGCTCTTATAGTCTCTAAGATCGACGCGTTCATTTATACGGACAAACAGACAGACGGACGGACAGACGGACTGACAGACGGACGGACAGATGGACGGACGGACAGACGGACATGGCTATATTGACTCGGCTGTTGATGCTGATCAAGAATATATACACTTTATTGGGTCATTTTCTTTTTCCCATTTTTAATGGGATCAGGGTATAAAAATGTTTTTATCATAGTGTTTATTTGAAAGATTTTCCTTAATTTTAATTTAGGTGCACTACGGATAGCTTTAATTTCACATAGGGTCTGGTTTCAAAGCGGACAGCATAAAAATGTCTATCAGAACTAGATCATTTTTATCTAATCATGATGATTTAATTATGTTGTGTGTTCAATATAATTATGTAGAGAAAGGATAAGACATACATATTAAATTAAATTATAGTAAATACACCGAGCTGTTCTATTAAAAAATAAATTTATTTTATTTTGACCAGCTGCATCACAGTTTGCAAATGTCTCCATTTCATATAACAATACTGACGTTACATATAGATATGCTACCATAAGACGAATGTTTTTGGGGAGGTTTTGCTCGGTTAGTGACAGTTCCCTTTGAACTCCGTACGTTTTACCAACTAATTTATTAACTTGATCAGACCATAAAAAAGTATTTTTAAAAGAGATGCCCAGATTTTCGGCTCTAAAGACATATTAAATTTTCTCTGCGTTCGCAGAAAAAATTAGATTCTTAAAACACATAGCTCGATTTCTTTGAGCTTACAACTACTGTTTGTTTCAATAAATTTTTTTTAAGGGCAGTCTCTGAAGAGTATCTAACACATTTAATTTGGTCAAAAGGAGTTCGTGGTTCATCGTGTCAAAAGCTTTGCTAAAGTCAAGAGGAGTCAACAATGTTACCTGGCTATTATCTACATAATATTTAATATTTTCAACAACTTTCATGATGCTCGTTGTGTAGCTTCTGCAATTCCGAAAACCAGATTGATTTTTACGTCGATCTTGTGACATATATTTGAGGAACTTTGGGCTCACATCACCAATTCCTTAAGCACTTTTATGAATTAACATGTAATCTAGGACAAACGAATTCAAATACTTTTTAACAATTATTAGACAGTACTAAGGTCAATTAATTTTATGTCAGTTAGGTCATTTATAGCATCATATATTTTTAATAACTTTCCATGATTGATACTAGCTGAAGCACTTCTGAACTAGCTCGTTCGACATTTCCCATCAAGTCATTTATTTTTTGCCTGATTTTCTTGTGATGTGTTAAGTAATTGTTAATTTTATGACGTTTAATTTTTTAAAAATATTGATTTGTCATTTGATTGCACTTTGCATTTTCAGTCTTTATATTATAAAATTTAATTGGTACACGAGTCGAGTAAAGATAATTGACATTATATTAAAAAATTTGAATTTGTTGGTTAAATGGTGGCGTCGTATATATCAGTTACCCAAGTGACATTAACTTAAAAAATAACTTACCGTTAATATCCGCAAAGTTTTCATACTGAACACATTGATCTTTTTTTTCAAGTTTAGTTTTATTAATTTAATTTTATTACGAAAATCAAGTAGACTTTTCACGTGCATATAAAATTTAGGATGCCAAAAATATCTTTCCTTACCTGTTTTTCAATGACTTCTCGCAATGCTAAGATTTTTGATTAGATTTCAAGCTTTATTTACAATAATGTATGGTCAAAAGAATGTATAAAAATGAAACTTAATTTTCCTGTTAAGTCAAATGAGTTAAGCTAAGACTAAGTTCAAAAGTTATTTGGAAAACTCTTTGAATAAAAAAAATAATAATAGTTGAATTTCAATATCCAATTGAATGAAGACATTAAAAAAGCGATAACAATTGAGTTTGTACGAAAAATGAGGAATTCGTAAATCAACTAAACGGAGAATCGACGTAAGGCCTCAGTATTGACCATTTTGGTCTGGACACCGCTAATTGGATATTCACACTTTTACACATTTGGGGCGGCGTAAATGAGCTAAAAGAAATAGCGCCACTCCCAAAATAGGTAACTGGTAGGCGCCAACAGGTAAACTACACACTCATACGTAAGATAAGCAAAACCAGCTACAAGTGAAGCTTTTGACATGCCGGGGTGTGTGGAGAGTGTAGTTGAGTTTATGGCCAAGATGGGAAATTGTAACAAAAGCTCGCCTCTGAGCTAACGAAGAGCGAGTGTACGAGATCCCAAAAATAGGCATACCAATGTGTGCGCATGCGCGGAATTTATGGTGACATTTGAGTGATTCGCGCAACGTGTCATGAGCTCAGCTCAGTTCAGTTCAGCTCAGCGAGGATCTCGAAATGAGAGGCAGCATCAACATCGGCAGCATCAACAGTTTGGTGTAAAAGCCAATTAAATTGGGTACAGAATTGGAACATTGTGTGGCGACTGTCTGACTTATGGCCCAGAAGTATGTAATTGCATCAAAGAAGGCCCAGTTTGCTCCGTTTCAACTGTGCCGATTATCCCAGCTGCTGCTGATGATGCTTCTGCTTCGGCTTCTGCTGCTGATGTGCTCGGCATGTCCAGGGTATTTATTGTACATAAGTGGCACACACGAAATTAGCGTAATTTTCAACAAGCAACGCCGACGCAGCAGACAAGAGCAACAACTGGACCAAAAGAAACAACAACAAGCGGACAAGTGTCAAAGTGAAAGAGGCAAATTCTCGCACAGGTTGCAATTCTTAAGAAATGCAAAGCATTCACAATCGACTGTTGGTCGCTCGGTCGGTTACACACTTTCTGATCTTTGCATGGCGATAAGAAGGCTCGACCCCTTTTGAGCATATGGTACACATACCGATTATTCCATATTTACTTATTGTGTGTACATACTTATTGCCCAGGTCCCAGGATTCAAGCCTCAGACTCATGTTCAGATCCATACCCCGAACAAGACTCGAGCTCAGTCACGGACCGAGGCATATTATTTGCGCGATTAAATTGATCGCGGCTGCCTTATTGGTCTGCCTGGCCGGTCCCTGGTCTGGTCTCCTTCAGGCTTTTAATGTCAGGGACTGTGACTCCTACTGTGTCTGTGTCTGTGCTTGACTGCAGTTCAAAGCTTCTACGGCAGTCAACTTCACGCTTCGCTCAAGCATCACCAAATAAATTTCATTGAGCATCCCTCCACAGTGGGTCATATGCAACGAAAAAAAAACCACTAGTTTTAAGCTCATAAATTCTATTTGAGTATATTTTGTCTCTAATGTAACTACCAAATAAATTCAATTCAGGCAAGCGGCCAGGGTCAGTCGAGTGGGTCGACCATTGAGGAACAAGGTGAGGGGTTTTAGCCGGTATACTTGCTGTTAAAGCAGAGGAGCCCGGCACACGGGTTGCTATTCGGGTACGCAACCTACGGCAGGCAAAGTGTTTCCACTCTCAAAAAAAAAATTATTATTATTATTATTATTATTGTTATTATTAATAAAAAAAAAATATATTTTACCGTTAATTGGAATTTTTGGCAGTTTTATTTTATTTGCAGGTCACTGTGCGTGGATCAGGGTTAGTGTTGTTGCAACAACAACCCAACTCTCTGTGTGATCCATGGCAATGTTCTGCTCAAGCTGTAGCTAAAAACCTTCTTGTGCTGTGTTGGGTTGCATTCCAAGTACTTTACGTTTACCTTTACCTTTAGGTTTACATTTACCTTTGCTTTTGGCATTGCCATTGCCATTGCTTTTGCCTTTGCTTTTACATTAAGGTTTGGCTTAGAGTCTTACCTTGGCATTTAAGGTTTGAGCGTTGAGTGTGTTGCATGCCGCAGCGCATGCTTCATCTCTTGCATGTAGTTACCGCTTTCATGGCTAAGTGGTTGGATGGACATGGTCATCTTGTTTTTTGTGTGTATGTATTTGTGTGTGTGTGTATGTTTGGGTGCGCAGCTTCCTCCCTTCTTATTCTTCTTTGCTTCATTCCCGACAATGTCATCATCCTCACCAGCCTCCACCGTCAACTCCTTTTGGCTGGATCCTTTTGCTGTTGCGTGTCACGTACAAGCAATTCGCATGTTTCAAAAATGCTTTAGACATGGCCCTCTGTTTGTCTCGGTGCTGGTGGTTTTTTAAGGTGGCTTGCACAACAGCCACATCGAGGGGTTTTTTTTTTTGGTTTTGATAGTCGCCGTCAACTTCGACTCGGCGGTCCTCTGTTCTTGTGTTGACTGTGCTTTGCTGGTTTGCGAGTGTTATTTAGGGGTGGGAGGGGGATTGGCTGAAGCACATACTTGAGCGCATACTTAAAAATAAATGTTAATTCTTTTATTTATTTCCTTTGTCAGATTAAACGGTTTAAAGGTTACATGCAGCACACATCCATGCAATATCCTCCTCCTCCTCTTCCTGCCTGCTGTAATGGCTGCTGTTTAAATCAGTCACGATCACATATTGTGCGACGAAGATGCTATGAAATAATTCACTTAATGACCAGGTCATTTTGCAATAAATATCGAATGAGCTTGACTTGATCTGCAAATTAATAAGATACATTCAGACTTTGATAATCCTTTGGCAAACTTATTTTACTTGAAGTTCCTTCGGATCCCCAATGACCTATCTCTATTTGGATGTGACCCCTTCTTTAGCCATGCAAGCAAAGGTTTCTTTTACTTTCCAAAAGCAATCTCTGATTTGATGCTTGATATACCTGCCAGATTGTGTTACTTCCCGGGCAACTCCCTTGGGGCATAAAAACACACCCAGCAGCAGCAAGCCCAACAGCAGAGTTGCGTCCAGTACCAGTTCTCACGCTGCGTCTAGTCACCTTTTGGTGACCAGTGGAAACCAGTACACATCAATCTGCAAGTGTCAACACCCCGGCTGGCGACATATGCCAGTTGCCGATGTCTAGGAGTTAAGAGAGAGACAACGGCAACGGTTACCACCAACTGTTACTCCTGTTGACGTGCGATGCCCTAAAAGGATGTTGCACTCCTATTGACTTGTTAATGTGATCACTTTAACTGACCCAAATATAGTCAAACGTTTCAATTTGTGCAACGCTTTTGGGCAATTGATAGCCACGTAGCAGCCAGGCAGCAGAAGTCAACCCACAGTCAGTCTAACTTCATCTCTACAGTTTGTCTAAAGTTAACAAAGTCTCGGTTAAAGCCTAAGTCCCAGGCACAGGCTGAGCTTTAATCGTAATTCATCGTCACCAGCGGACAAAACGCGTAACGCGGTGCAAAGCGCCTTGGGCCATAGGACTGCTTGTTCGTGGTAGCTTTCAGTTTTTTGCCAGTTAAGTTGTAGGTTGGTAGGCTGGTTGGTTGGTTGACTCTCTTGTCTTAGATCGTCTGACGTCAGTTGACAGATTGCCCTGAGGCTAAAAGTCGTTTTCTCTGCTTCTCGGCGTATTTGGATTTGTTTTTTTTTTCTTCTTTTTGTTTTTTTTTTTGTTGGCTCGGCTGGTGTTTATGAGTCAGTGATATGACCGCTGTGTTACTTAGTGAATACGACCCAACTTGTACTCAGCTTGGAGCTACCATGTTTAATGTCGGACATAGACTGATATTTTAATAACAGTCATAAGTAAAACGATTTTTCTGCTAAAATATGAATTTCAGCTCAATGCTTTACCAGTTGATGCGTTGTGAGAAGTAAAGTTTCATTAAAAACTTAATTGTGAAGAATAAATGAGACGTCTAATACTTTTGCCTCGATTTACTTGTTAGGCGTAATGATGAGCCTCGTCCCTTAATTGATATAATGAAGATACTTGTAAGTTTTTTTTTTGGGTAACCACAATTTGGGGCCTATAGACTTTAAGATCTTTGTAAGCATAATTTACTGCAAAGGTATTAACGATTTGTATCCTAAGCATGACCATAAAATGCCAGCTTATTGCCTGTATGTATATGTTAGATGCTGAGGCCACACGCTAAGCCAACAGTCATTGATCACCCGTAAACTTAGCTTAGCTACATTGGAACATTAAAAGGGAACACAGCACGAGGATTCCCAAGGAGAAGCAAAGAATGCAAAGTGCAAGAGGAGAATGAAAAAAAGAAGAAGAACATCATTGAAGACTTTGTTAAAACGCATTTCATTAACCTGCTGCAACAGCAAATACCAAAAAACCAGCCAACTGGCCAGAATGTATGAGAAGTTATGAGCGAACGTGAAGCGCAGCATGAGTCTTGCCTAAAGTCTGCTGCAATTTTTGGCCAACCAGCAAACCAACCGGCCAGCCAGCCAGCCAGTCATTCTGCCAGCCCATTTCTAAGATTATGAAAAGTGCCCTCACGCAGTTTCTCTTGCTTTTGCTGTTGCGTTTGCTCGCATCTTCAAAGACTCAAATCAGGCTGCGACGATCTGCAACGCAGACATTGCCATCCAGTGCCTGTATCCCAGCCAGCAAAACCCGGAGACACCAACTAAGCAAACCTTAAGCTAACTGCCGAGTCTTGGCCAGTCCATTTATTGAAGATTTTAAGGGCTTCTCTGCTTTTTCTGTGTGTGTGTGCAAGATTTTTTTTGGCTCAAATGCTTTTTGGTGTGCGATGTGTGTGTGTGCACTATAGGTGGTCATTATCACGACTTCGCATACTATAGGCCTGAAATAAGCTACATACTATGCTGCAGATGGCTCAAATGATGAAGCGGTGCAATCATACACAGCTTATTACTCTTCTAGTATCTATGAGTTACTTTATTTTGGCACTAAGATTGCGTTTACTTTGATAATATCTTTCCCTACTTAAACTAAGAAAGCGAAAAAACAAGCAAGCAATTCAGCGTTGCCTTTTAGAGCATTTTACAAAAAAGAAATTTCAAAGCGATACAAATTTAATAAGTGGCTAAATTTATTAAAAAAAAAGTTAAAAAGCAGTAACAATTATTGCACGAATTTTATGGAATAAACACTTAAATATAAAGTGCGCGAAACAAATAAAGAAATATCACAGCCCATCTTAAGGTAGGGTAAACCACACACACAAACACAAAATGCTTGTTGTTATTGTAGCTGGAAAAAACCTCAGCCGCTGCGGCAGCAACAGGAGAAGCAGAAGCTGAAGCAGAAGCAGTAACAGCAGCCGCGGCCAACCGCATATTCAACTGCTGTTCTACTTAATTTGCCGCTGCGTGCGTTGCCGATTTGGATGAGAATGAGAATCATCGTGAACACAGAGGCATATACAGAGAGTACTCCCGCTCTCTCCCCATCCTGCTCTCACCTGCAGCATAATCTGGTGCTGACCAGAGCCTGCTGTGGAAAAGCAACAACAATTACCGCATTACCGACGCGCTGTTGACTGACTGACTGGAGTATGACTGAGACGGAGGACGAGAAAGAGGACGATGAGGACATCGTGACGACGGTGGTGGTGGAGGTGGTGGAGGTGCTTGAGCGACTTCTGCGCCACTTTTGCGGGGCCGCGGCTGGATTTTTACTTATTTGATTTGTTTATGCAGATTAAATGCAAACGATCTTGATAATGACATTAACCGACAGAAGAAGAGGACACCAACATCAGGGACACGAAATGAGAGACGCTTTGAACTGGAAACTGGAAACTGCAAACCGAATCGGGATAGGGACCGGGAACTGCGACTGGAAATGAGACTGTTGCTGTGTTGTCTGGATTGTTAACTTGACAGCTTTTGAAGGCAGCTTCGTGAGCTTTGCACCGCAATCGTCATGAGGGGGAAGTTGCACAAGAGGCAAGGAGAAGCAAACAAAAAAACACTCACAAGTTGGACTGACTCAGCATTAGTCAATGTGCCTAAAACGGGGACATTCGTACAAAACACAAAAACTGAACTTTGGCTGTGGCTTTATCTTTGGCTGCCTCTAGCACTCCCTCCCTACCCTTTCCGACGCCGGATCGCCATGGCAGCGTGGACATCTTGTAGCCTAATTAGTTGAAAAAGTGATTGTGCTCCAGTCCAGCCACAACTGGAGCGCCTGTCGGCTCCAAATAAGACAAACTTCGCTGCTCATTAAATCCGATGTCGAGATTTAACACCTTACCAGCTGATATCTATACTAAGACTTTTTGCACAAGCAAGAGTCAAACTCATGAATTATAACGTAATTCAATAAGCAAACTGTTTACAAGCATTCAAAAACAGTTGGATTTATTGTCCAACAGCAGTCTTTATTGTTCAAGCGTTAAAAATCGTCGTAAAATTGGCCAGCACTCAAAAATCACAAAAACGCTACTTTAAATTGCCGACTTCAAATTTTGTTAACCAAAATACTGGGTATAAAAAAACTTAATGCCTACCATATTTTTATGCTTGATGCATGCGTAAACTGTTTCGGTGGCGTGTGTGGTATTTTTGGTTTTTTGTTCTTTGCTTAATTTCTAGTGGTGCAATGCATCGATCCAAAACCCGATCGATCCGTGTCGTCTGCTGCATTATCATTTAGCAACGTTTTTGCGACTTTTCCTTTCCTTACATTTCCGGTGCGGAGTCAAAATTAATCAACAGCTTCATGGTTATCGTGTTCAATCATCATCAGCAAAAGAAACTAAACAAGTAAGAAGGCTCTAGTCGAGAAATCCCGACTAGACGATACCCTGATCCCTATACTTAACGCGTACAGTCAGTGCTTGCAAGTATGTGTGTATGTGTGTACGCGCATACTGCATTCAACACAACTTCAATGTCCCATATCTCCGGTGTTTCTTAGCCTATTTTAGTTAAAATTTCACAAATTTTCATTATATTGCTTTTTTTTCTCAAAGTTTTCAAATTCAAGATTTTGTTGTTATCGATCCCATGTGTATATCGAAAGCGGGAAGAGTTATTGAAAATCAAAAACAAATTTGTACTGCCTGCGGATTAGGCGAGCTTAAGTACCAAATCTGGAGTCTCTAGCTCTTATAGTCTCTGAGATCGACGCGTTCATACATACGGACAGACGGACGGACGGACGTGGCTATATCGACTCGGCTGTTGATGCTGATCAAGAATATATATACTTTATGGGGTCGGAGATGCTTCCTTTTACTTGTTACATACTTTTGCACAAAACCATTATACCCTTTTTCCCCATTTTTAATGGGATCAGGGTATAAAAAGTCAGCGACCGCATCTGAGACTGTTTATATCAAGAAGATGTCCGCTGTTTTTACAGTCTGCATCGATCCGAAAGAAGCCTCATCATAGTTATCGTTAGCTTCCCTTTTATTTTTCTTTTTTTTCGTTCGGTTTGATTTTGCTTTGTTTTAGTTTGTATTGCCGCTAACTTTTGCTGAACGGATTGGATTTTATGTGAAGACTTTTGAAAGCTTATCTTAATTATAGGTCCAAGTCGTCTGTTTTTTATAAAAATTATTTTGTTGAGTTGCTTTTTTTAATACGTCTTCAAAACAATTTTTATACGCTTAAATAAAGTTTTTTTTATATATGTTATTCAGTGTTTGTATGTTTCCGACTAAGATGTATATTTAATTTATATTATGTCATAACAATTTTGCTTGAGGATCCATATAGACTTTCTTAAAAGTGGGGTATCTAAGGAAGCTCATTAAATTCAGACGAGCATGGAATAAAAATTTGATTTTTTTTTTTTGTATGACCAAAAAAATCGCATTGACAACTTTTGCTTCAAAATTTTATTAACCAGTACCTATCAATTTCCCCTAAGCTTTAGGCAAATGCATAAAATAAACTTTTGTCACACACTCAAGAGCACAAATTTACGTTTATTGCATAAAAAAATATATATAGCATTGGGCCTTTTCAATTGAAAATTGAAGAAAAATGCTTAAACATTGGTTTGATAATACCCGATCTGGTCTATAAGCATTTCAATATTTATGCCCGCACACCAAAACCAAACAAGTACAAACTTTGGGATAAAGCAAAACTCAAAAGTGAAAGTTTCGAGACAAAGTCATTTGAAATCAACTTAATGCTTGCATTTCATCTTCATCTTAGACACAAAAAAACCAACTGCAAACCGACAACTCGCAGTTATTGAAATTCAATGTAAATCTTTGGTGATATGTCATACAGGCGTAGAAAATGTGCCGAAGTCAAGCCAAAAGCCGAACTCGACATCGAGTCACAGGCTCCATTGCAGCTCCACTGCGACTTGGAGCTTGGAGCTTGGAGCCTGAGACAGGTGCTCTGTGGCCATGCTTCCCACCAAAGAGCCAAACAAATTTCAAAACGAAAGGCAATCGCGCACGTCATCGATATTTTGTAAATGCATTAAATATATGTATTTAATTCGAGTTGGCCAAAGCCAAACCGATCCTAACTACAAACAAGCCTGCAACAGGTTACTTATGCCGTTTTGCTGTTTCGTGCCTGTCGCAGTTGCATTGCAAACTTGTCAAACGCAAACGCAATCGATATGAATATCAATCAAATCCATGGAAAATAAAAAAGCAGCTCCAAAACGAATAGCGAAAATCAAACTTCTTCTCAAAGCCGTTGACAACCGTAAGCAGCAGCAGACAAATAAACGATCCGAAAACTATAAATCGAACATTTATGCATATGATATTCAACAGATCACAGTCGCTCTAACGACATTAAAAAATCCGGAAGCGATAAATATTTTGCTTTGGCTTTTGTCTTTTCTTATTGAGGGATTACCGTTTCATCTCGACATGTGTACAAATTTTGTGCTTCAAATAGTTGCCGTAAAGATTATCGCTAGGATATCTAAACTGTTACTTAACAATAATTCAACTATTAAACCTAAAATCAAAAAAATTTAATTATTACAATATATATTTTCTGTTATTTTATTTATTTATTAATGTTGCTCACAGCATCTTAAAAGGCAAAAATCAATTTTCTTACATACATAGTGTAGTTTTCTTTAAGAAAAAATCTCTCGAAAAGGGTTTCCTTAAGATAAGAAAACACTGCAAGAGTATTTGGTAGTTATTTATTTTCTTCTAAAGCCCAAAAGGAAATTTGTTGTAAATTGTGACTTAGTTTCTTGTTAACTGTCGTCAACTGGTTGGTTTGTTGTTATAAAAATATTTAAGTTTTTGATCCTTCACAAAATTTAAAAAAAACTGGATGGTTTTGGACTTCTTTGTTTTTTGGGTGTTATTATAGCAGTCTTTTAGCAGCATTCATAACACATTTTAAAAACAGTAAAAAGCTTCAATTAAACATCAATGTGAGTGGGTATAATTAACAACAAATCTATTGACACGTCTCCACCCATCGACGTGGAGTATGATACTGATTTTGCGAGAGTAAATGTCTATAACAACATTATAACAAAGAAAAGCATGGAAATGCTACATAATATAAACACACTGACAAATATACGACTGAACAATAAGTCAGACACAGACATTTCCGTCCGAAAATATATACACTTTTACTCTCGCACAATCATCCATACCATACTCTACATCGATCGGTGCAGACGTATATTTTATAGTTCATAGTTACAATAGTTATACTAACTCCTATTGAAGTTAAATTGAATGTCTTTACTGATTTTATAATCTTTGACAAAATACGACATTAAAGAAGTTGTATAAATATTGTAAACGATCTTCGTCTTGGCCTGCGAATAAAAGTGGGAACCATTTGTATGAAGCTCTGAGTATTTAGGTTTAGTATTTGGGTCAGCTTTGGCTCTTTGCGGTTTTTACGTTTTGTTATGGCTCATATTTGGTATATTTGTATTTCTGACCTTTTTGCTTCCTGCAGATGCTTCACAAATTAATTATGACAGTTTATATATTTAATTGTTTTAGGTGACTTCAGAGAGGAGCCGCCGCCAACGATCGTCTTCTTGTGCTAATTATGTTGTGACTCAGTAGGGAATAAAATATAAAATTGAAGTCATATAATATATACACATCAGTTGAAAAGATAGGATAGAAGCGATCGGAAGATTATAGATAATTGAGTATCTCTACGAGCTTCTATTACAAGCAAATAAAATATTAAATTTTGTGTGTCCTAATATACTATATAATAAACATTTTTGTGTTTGTATTTCCGAAGTATGATGGCTTAAAATATTATTACTTTAAACGTATAATAGTCATGTTTAACAGCACTCAGCCTGTTGAGTATTGAGTATGCATTTATGGCTTGTGTTCGACAATAGTTTTGCTGTTTACAGTTGACGCTGCGAAGAGACACAATCCATTAGGCGAATTGTTGTTCCGCCTTTAATTTAGGCAAATGCATCGCTAATTGCATGTTCTGCACAACAACTTTCAGTTTCGTTGGCGCATTTTGATGAGAAGGCCAACCATAAATAACTACGACTTGTGACACAAGACAAACTGAACCTACAAACTTTCACCTTTGGCAAATATTTAATCATCATTTGGCAAAAATACTTATGCACATTGTTTCTTGAGAGTGGATTTAACAAAACTACAGAAAATGTCGTGTTTTTTGGGCACATGCCGAAGCACAAGCAGTGACGAGCCCTACAAAGCGTTGTTCAGTAAACAACGTGAAACAACAACCTGTCGTTGCCTTCGGGCGGCGTGTGGGTGGATACTAATTACACCAGGGGTACTCGAAACAAATTTTTAAGCACATATTTACATGGTGGGGACCAACCTCCAAAATGGTAATGGGCCTCGCATAGTTGCCAGATAATTTGTACAGCATAAAAGAAAAAAAATAATAAAAAAAAACAAAAAAACATCCAACTAAATACTAAACACTTTATGCACGATAAACAAAGGCTGCAGACTTTTGCTATGTCTAAAGATGTTGTCGTCAGCCAGTCAGGCAGTTAAGCAGTCAACTAGTCTAGCTATCAACATGGTCTCATCAACAATAACAATATCGACGCTTTGGGTCTGGAGATTCATTAGCCAGACGAGAGACGTTCAAGTCGAGTGAAACCTTTTAAAGAGTGAAACCGCGACTGCGAATGCATTTGACCTCCGTGGTGTGACCCCAGATTGTAACGCCCGCTCAAAGCTCCTCGCATCTATGTATGGCACATACATACATAAGTAAGTACAACATGCAGTCAGATAAGACTCCAAGAGCTAACAATCTGCCGCTCATCTATGCAGGCCCAGGCACAAACTTAAGCGATATCTCAGGTGCTGGGCATGTGGGGCTGTGCGGCGCTGTTAGCCGAATTAGCCCGGGCAGCTACTTGCCATAGTCTTCTTGCATGCCTGCCTCCTCGACTCGTATCTGGATGATGCATCTTTTAGTTACACATTGTGCTGATTTAATTTTCATGTTGCTGGCAAACGCTGGGCAACACTTCCATCATCCAACCAGCTGACCAACCCAAGACCAAAACACTCTGCCCCTGCTGCAGCTTCAGTCCGCTGCAGTCAATGTTGCGGCAAAGTGCATAATTGGTTTATTATTTTTATTTTATTTGCTCTACCGCTTCCTGCCATATCGCTCGCATCGCTGAGCACCGAAACCCTCCCAACTAGTTCCAGCTCCCTCCTCTTGGGGTCCTCTTCTTTTTGCTTGTAGTCCCATCTGTGGGCGCTTTTTGCCCTACCCTATTCCTCTATGCTGCTCGTGGCACTTGATTTTCATTGAAATCGTCGTCGTCGTCATCATCATCTGTAGCTTGTATGTTTGGATTTTTTGTCATCTTTGGAGTGTGTCTCGACTCGTCTCTTTGTGGCGTCTTTCTTTTTGTTTTGTTTTTTGTGCCAGCTAGGCGTGATTTACATTTTTTTTCTGCCAATTTTTTCTTTTGGTTTTTTTATAATAAAATATTTGTGTCTGCTTTTGGCTTGTGCACCGGCTAAGTTTTCCTTTTTATCGTGCCAAGGTGTGCCATCAATTGTGCTTTTGTGTTTTTCCGGCTGCTTTTCTATTTGGCTTGTCGTTGTTTATAACAAGCATTCGCTGTCTGACTAAAAAAAAAAAATCGAGAAATGGCAAAGAAAGCCAAAGCATTGCAACTAACCCACTTATATGTCCACAAGACTGAGCCTACTCCAATTGTCGAGTGTGCTTTTTGACTAACCTTGATGTAGTTTGCACTATTTACGGAACTCTGACTCTTACGCAAAAACATAGTAATTACAGGGTATATCATTTTGATTTTTTAGGCTTCTTTTTGAGTTTTCTAAATAAAGAAAATAAACTTAGTGCGTGTATTACACAAAACACAAATGATATGTAAACTTTTTGATAGATAAGAAAATCAATTATTGTTTTTTGTCAACTTTCTTAAGCTGGTAAAAATTTAAATGTTTGTTTACATCAGATTGTTTGTGATCGTCTTTATGGGGAAAGTCACAACTTCCATCCGTACTAAAGCGCGTGAATAATTAGTTTTAATTATCGAAATCGATATTTAGTCAATTCAGTCACTTCGATTTTAAGATAGGTTTTTTTTTAGATAATAAATAAACTAATTTGTAAACTACCTCTAGTTGAGTTTAATCAACGATCAATAAACATTGTTAACTTATAATGAACGTTGCCCACTCTACATATTAGTAGCCATAGTTACTATATTAAATATAAACAATGAGTCATGATAACCTTGAATATTCATATGATTCACACGTCTATTGACCCAAGACGTAAAAGTTAAACCTATAATCAAACGGCCCACACCCACTACAAATGGTGACCACCCAGCCTTAGAGCGCGTTCCAATTTAAACGTGAGCCAATTAAACACCGGAAGCAAAATTATTGCATTAGATACTAAGCCCTTAATTATACAGCTCAAAATTCATGAATGAAAGTGAGGGGCCAGTTCTGATGTCAAATGGCCATAGGAACCCCGAAAAAGAGACGGGGTAAGGTTAGATAGGGTTAGGCGTGTAGGGTTAGGCGTGTAGGGACATAAATCACACGACGAACAGACGCCAAGCTGGCGCAAAGAGTTTACTTTGAATATTTAAAAATCAAAATCAAAATCCTATTAATCAACATAATATGGCCCATGGCTGACTGAGCTGCGGTGTTCCAACCAAAATTAACACCCAGCTAATGCCAAATGCCGACAAAAGATGACGAAAAACGAACGAATGCCCGCTGCCAATCTTCAGTTTCAGCTTTGGGTCGCTTAACGCCTTCGATTCCGATTCAAAATGATTCTTATACCGACCGACACCCGGCTGGGTCTGTCTCTGTTTTTCTCTTTCTGTTTGTTGTTGTGTGTGTCTTGTTAATTGCTTCTAATAAGCAGTTTGGCGTTGTTCTCACAAAACGCCAACGCCATAGCCATAGCTACAGCCACAGCCATTGCCAGACAACGACTGACCGTTTGAATTAATACCCATGATTAAAGTCGTCCTCATCGTCGTCATCATCGTCATCGTCATTGTCTTTGTCGTGTGTTGTGTGCTCATTTGAATCTGTACGAGCTGCCGCCTGTTAATCTCAAGATCAACACATTGTGCAGTTAGAGCCACGACAGCGGCTTCATAAAACAAATATCGCATTCGTATACGTATACGCTAACAAGTCGACTCTCGATTGAACATCGCCTTCACCATCGTCATCATCGTCATGATCATTTAAGTCTTTGGCTTTTCAGTTTTGTGTGTGTTTTGCTTGCTCAATTGTGTTGGGTAGCCAAAAATTCTTTTTTCTTATTGATTTTTGGCGTTCACTGCTGGAAATCTGAAAAATCTAATCATGCAATAAATTGGCCAATTGTTTTGCTTGGTCAGCTGGCAGCAAACAATGCCTATTGGAGCTGGTCAAAACGCCTCAACTAAGTAACAACTAAAAAACCACCTAACAATAGTTTAGTTGAATGTTGTGGCCACTTGTTTGCACATGCTTGATTTATTGTTTTAAGCTTTGAATGTGCATAAGCTTGTAATTGATAGTTGAAATTTATAATTAATACTAGCTCTATGTGGTTATTTTTAGCTACCTGAACTAGACATAAGAGCCGCATATATTCTCGACTTAAAATGTAGCATTTTACCTCAAAAACTTGTAAAGTTTTGTAATAATTCTAATAAAGTTTCCATGTTTTTTTTTGCTTGATAGAATTATTTATTTTTGCAGATAATCAACTTTAAAATGCTACAAAAGTAATTTAATTATCTAAATTTTAAGCTGTTGACGAACAATAAATTGTTTTTGTTCGATTTTTTATCTCGTAACCCAGAGAAGTACCCAGTAAACATGAATTAAGTTTTGATTAAATGTTTTTTATACAGGATTTATAAATTTAAAGCTAATATTTGTAACGGTTGCAAAACCTATCAGTCAGATCTTTTATCAGATATGCATTGAACAGAAAAGTTAATGTTGTTCTCGTGTGTTAATGTTTTTTATATTCTTATGCAATTTCAAAGTTATTATTTTTTTTATTAACATAAGAGTTAACTATGAAATTAGTTGATTTTACAATGCGAGCTTTATATATGAAACGTAGCTATTTTAAGTATGAAACATTTTCATATATTTAATTAAAAGTGCTTGCTTTTAGATAACCATGTTAATTTTAACGTTAAACTAAATTTAATCCAAAAATTATTGTTAACAAGTAAGAAGGCTCTAGTCGAGAAATCCCGACTAGACGATACCCTGATCCCTTTACTTTACGCGTACAGTCAGTGCTTGCAAGTATGTGTGCGTGTGTGTACGCGCATACGGCATACTGCACACTCAACTTCAATGTTCCATATCTCCGGTGTTCCTAAACCGATTTTAATAAAAATTTCAAAGATTATCATTATTTTGTTAAATGTATCAAATGCTGTCTCAAAGTTTTCAAAACTCAAGATTTTGTTGTTATCGATCCCATGTGTATATCGGAAACGGGATGAGTTATCGAAAATCGAAAACAAACTTGTACTGCCTAGGGATTAGGCGAGCTTAAGTTCCAAATCTGGAGTCTCGTACACACATACATACATACTTGCAAGCACTGACTGTACACGTAAAGTAAAGGGATCAGGGTATCGTCTAGTCGGGATTTCTCGACTAGAGCCTTCTTACTTGTTATTCTATGTAGTAGTTATTAATAAAAATTTGCAGATTTCTCGCGGTTTTTCGAAGAGGACCATAGCAGAACAGCCACCAACGATAAAAATAGCTCTAAAACGCCGTCTTGTTCGCTGCCAAAGCGACGGCGGTTCGACAAGTTAAGGAGCGTAAATTGGCGGTCAAAATTAAGTGCTGGAACTAATGAGAGGTCGTGAGACCTATTCTTCTTTTAAAATTTAAATGAACAGTTAAAAGAAATAAATAAATAAATAAGTATAAGCTTATAAATAAATTAAACGCACTGATCTTAAAATTAGAATTGTTTATTAAGTTAGATATATAACTTAGGAATATTAATGCTAAGCTTGTCCGATTGTTTCGTCACTTGCATTCATGTTGCCAAGCCAAGCCTCAAACTCAGCTTGATCTTTTTCTTATATAGTTTTAGCTTCACGTTGCCAATTATCGCGTACTGAGCTATTGTACATATTACAAAAATTATGCAAGCCATCATTTGTGGAGTTACATCTATATAATTGTCCAATCCCTTCCCAATCCTCCGAAATCGCACCTAAAGATGGCCATACGCATTCTTCACCACAGACCTGACTTTGAAAAAGTTGTAATTAAATGCATATTGCCGTTGTGTAGCTTCCACGGATTACGGATAAGGCTTCATAACATTTCTTGAAATCTTGAACGCAGAATCTCCAAGGATTAATAAGTGGTTTGCTTAACAACAATTTTAATTTTATAAAATTGTTTGGAATCCGCAAAACTAAAACAAAACAAATCGGTTTCATATTTGATGCAAAGTCATTAGCGAAAATAGTTGGATTCACCATGAATAAGCCAATTTTTACTATGTTTTTCTCTGATTATAGTTATGCTTATTATGATCATCAATTTTATGTTTGTTTTGAAAAGTCAGGCTGTTTGATTTGTTACGATTAATGCAATATGTGCGATTATATAAGTATATTAAACTGTTTCACTGAGTAATCACTTGTAGAAATTCTAATACTCTTTGAAAACAACAGTTTTAAAATTGCACATACATTAGAGTGATATTTCGCATAGTTCCTCATTTTATGCGCTTATGAGTAAGCCAAAGTCTAACCTACTTTGACGGAGCATAGACGACCGCCCCACACTTAGGCAAACCCGTTGGCGTTGGCAACCATTCGACGACACCTGATTGTCAGCAGTGGAAATATTTTGGAATTGTCTGCACTTGTTGCATGTTGTTTTGCGAGAGCGATGCTGATAACCCACAAAGTGCAGTCGCTTTAGACTATTTATACATATAGTTTATTGAGCCGGCAACGACTTAAGCCCAATGCTGCAAATGTCAACAAGTTGGAAGATGACGAGGATGACGATTACGATTGTATTGATGCTGCCCATTTTGTTTCGTTTTGTTGCACTCGTATACTCGAAATCGATTGCCAACAATTTTTGTGTTACGACTGTTTTTGCGATTTTTGGTCCGAAGTCACAGTCGGAGTGGGCCAGCCAACACGTCTAAAGATTATTTTTAAGGTGCGCACTTTTGAGGTTGGTCCTCCTGATTTTCCAAATGCAACGCCTGTTGGTTTACCGTTTTCGATTGCTGCCGCTGCTGCTGCTGCTAAGCAATGAGAGATGAGGTTGCATGCAACGGGCGGGCAACGTCCAAATCGATGTTTTCAAATGCATTGAATCATGACTGCCAACTATCGAATATCAACACAACGGATTTTGCACAGTGGTTATCATGCTGTTTGTAAAATTCGTTATTTTTGGGTTTTTATACCCTGATCCCATTAAAAATGGGAAAAAAGTTTTTGTTTATGTGCAAAAGTATGTAACAGGCAGAAGGAAGCATCTCCGACCTTATAAAGTATATATATTCTTTATCAGCATCAACAGTCGAGTCGATATAGACATGTCCGTCCGTCCGTCAGTCCGTATGTATGAACGCGTCGATCTCAGAGACTATAAGAGCTAGAGACTCCAGATTTGGAACTTAAGCTCGCCTAATCCCTAGGCAGTACAAGTTTGTTTTCGATTTTCGATAACTCATCCCGTTTCCGATATACACATGGGATCGATAACAACAAAATCTTGAATTTTGAAAACTTTGAGATAGCGTTAGAAATATTAAACCAAATAATGACAATCTGTGACATTTTTATCAAAATCGGTTAAGAAACACCGGAGATATGGGACATTGAAGTTTTCTATGCAGTATGTAGTATGCGCGTACACACATACACACATACTTGCAAGCACTGACTGTACGCGTAAAGTAAAGGGATCAGGGTATCGTCTAGTCGGGATTTCTCGACTAGAGCCTTCTTACTTGTTTAAAAAAAGATTTAGTCACAAAATTATATAAAATAAATTTGTTTATTCAAGTCTTCGTATTATTAATTAATTATTAGCCTCATTGTTTTTGATCTACTTGAATTACCAATGCAGAATTCTATAATTTTAGAAATGAAAAATTTGGATGTAGTTAAATATTTGATAGCTTTATAAATATCGATTGACAAACACGGAAGGTATTTTAAAAAGTATATATATTTTTTCTATAGGTGTTTTTGGACAGCATATTCACAATTCCACAAAAACTCACTGTCAGAAATAAAAGCTTGTCATTTTCAGACAGAGTTTTCCGAATATGAATTTTATTTTGGACGAATGTTGCTCGACTACGATTAGTTGCACTGTGTCTGTGTTGCGGCTCGTTCTTTGACAATTTTGAACGCCTTCGTTGAATCGAAATCATCGCTGCCTGCATGAGATGGCAACTGATGCTGTGGTTGTTGGTGGTGTTGACGGTGTTGGCGTTGTTGGAGCTGGTGCTGAAGTTGAAGCTGATGCTGCTATTTGATGGCTGGAAGTCTTTTGGGCTTGGATTTGGGTTTGGGTTTGAGTGTTCATGGCATGGCTATGGGTTTGTTTTGCCAGCGGCGCGTTTCTGTTGCTGCTGCCGCTGCTGCTTATGTTGTTATTGTTGCTGATGATTTTATTATTTTTCCTATTCACTTCCTATGTGGTAATATTCGATTTGCATTCCAGTTGGTGCGCATCACGCTGCTGCCGCTGTTGGGCTGCTTGGCTGCTTGGCTGCTGGGTAACAATGAATTGCATTTTAATTAGATTCATGATTTCAGGTGGGGTTCCACCTCTCAGAACGAACCCACTGCATACCAATCATATTATTGTACTGACCTTTTCAGTTTACGGAACTGGTGGTATTAACATTCCAATTGAGAGAGTCCAACAATTGTTTATTTGTCTGTGCTAGCCACTTAAAAATGTTATTTGTGTCAACACGATGTCAGCCTAAAACAAAATGCCTTCGGGCTGTTCATTAACACCTTTTCGGACGCAGTCAAAAATTGTACAGACACCAAACGAAATTCCATGTGCGGTTTCATTAATTGTGTTTGCCTAATGCCCAATGCCAAGTGGTAATGAGATGGACAAGTCCCCAATAAACAATACTTGTTACAGGTTCTTAAGCCAGCCAGACAGACAGCCAGACAGCCAGTCAGCATAACAAACAAAGACATCAGCGAACCCCGCTCACCCCACACCCCCCGTGAGAGTAAGACTTGTATTTCTCAACACATATAATCATTTATATACTATATAATATATATAACTGATTGAAAGCGGTGTCCATTGGCTTTGGACGGTTTCTTAATTCAATAACTGATAATTGTTTTGTTATTTGGATTTGATGCGTTAGCATTTTTTTGATTCCTAAAATTTTAGTGGGCCAAATTAACCCTTTTCAATATTTATGTTTTCATAAACTTTGCAAAAGATCTTTTTCATTTAAATAAATATATCAATGTTATTATAAAGTATGGTATGCTATCAGTATAAGATCGTTAGAAATATATGGCTGCAAATTACAAATTTACCAATTAAAAACTAACTTACCTAAAAGTTTATCAAATTAGGAAGAAAGGCTGTCATCGGCATGCCGAATATAATAAACGCTTGCAAGGTCTAAGTGTATAAAGCAAAGCACATCCAACCCCATAAAGTATATCCCTAATCAGCATTGCGAGCTAAGTCGATGACAAAATGAGTAGACCATTTTAAAGTGTAAAAAAAAGCGCAGTATTCAAATTTTCTTTGTCTCATCACAATTGAATGCTTGTTTATCCTTGCCTTTGCATAGGCATACTGATAAAATTCAATTTAACTCGATACAAACGTGGCTTTAAGTCGCATATTGTCTTTGTCTTGGCTAAAATGTTGTGCAACTATTGATTGTTGTTGTGGCCCATCATTAACCTGCTCTACTTGGGCCAATAGCTGCTTGAACCCAACGTGCCCAGCTTGACACCGATTGCTAGCCAGCCAGCCAGCCAGTCAGCCACCCACTCAACTCGATGAGTAGCCTCCGACCGTGTCCATTATGTCTCAATCTCATAAAGTTTGCCGGCTTAGCGCCATCGAATTCGTGTCATGGCACAAATTCAAGTCAAGCAAAAACGGAAGTGTCGGCACAAAACAAAGTGGCCACAGCCCCCAAGCACTTGATAAGTACTCTGTTGGCCACCTCTACACCCTTTTGCGATAAGCCATATTCTATATATCAGTGCATATAGTAAATTCCCCAACCCACAGATCTTTTTGCAATAGGCAAGCAAGGCTGTGTTGTATCCTTGTAAATCGGCACGCCAAAAACTTTTGCAGTTGCTTTTGTTTTGTGTCACGTCATTGTTGTGAAAACGACAGGCAACAGAGGGAACACCCCCCCCCCCTCCCCCCTACCACTCCATCATAAACAATGATGCAGTGTTACGACTGCCGGCTTCATTCCAGCCAGTTTCCTGGCTCACCTTCAAAGGTGGGTTCTGATTGCATTTGGCAAGCTACCAGCCACCAAAATGGTGCCAGCTAAAAAAGTTATTTGTTTATTGATTGGCGTCATTTCGTTTTCGTATAACTTAAATTATAAATTTGTTTGCGCTTTCCTGTTTTATCAAGGACTAGCTGATATAGTTAGCAGTTGTAGTTGTTACCTCAACTTAATCGAATTTATGGCATTAAGGCTTATGGAACGTATGCATTCTAAGTAAATATTTATTGGGGTAAGAACTACTCGAATTAAATACAAGAATTTTGACTTGTTCAGCAACTTAACTCAGACAAAAATATTTTATAAATAAAGCGCACTTTTAACAACTTGAAACTTTCATCCGTATAATAGCCCCATTTAGCGCTGATCTTGAATGAAAACAAAATGAACTTTTGAACGTGAAGACAAATATTTCTTACTGGCGGCATACCAGTCGTTAGCATTTACTGAAAATGATAAATTTAAGGAAAACTGCTTTTGTCAAATAATATTTTCGTTTAGTTTTCTATTTTTAAGCTAACATTGTGTTGCAACAGTTGTCCTTTTTTCGAGTGGAGGTTTTTATCTGGAGTAACCGAATTTAATTTCATTTATTAATAATTAAATTAATAATTTGAATTTGACTTCGAACAAAGTCGGCTTTCTATATTGTTAAAAAATGTATAAGATATTTTAGTTTTAAAATTAATAATTAATAAATAAATAAATTTTAGTTATTTAAAAAACATTTTATAGATAATCTGTATGATTAATTTAAAGTTATAAGTTTCTGATTTTACAAATATATTTTCAAGGTTTATTCGTGAATCACTTTTGAGCATTCCATATAGTCCACTCGTACATATGATAAATTAAGCAAGAAAACAATCAACTCCCAAAAAGTTTCTCTTGTTGAAAGCAAGTTTAGTTAATTTTAACTCACAGCAATTTACAGTTTTCAAACAGCATTATACTATTGTCACTGACTGGCTGACGTAATTGCACTTTTGAGTCATCACATAAGCATAACAACAACAATAATACATAAGGCAGGTTTTACAGCTTCCGCCAGTGTGTTCGTTGTATTTACATGTAAGAATGTGAGTATCTTCTATCTTCTGGTTTTCATCTTTGTTTTTTTTTTTCTGTTTTCTGTTTTCTGTTTTTGCGTACTGTGGAAAAATTGCAACTTAATTTGTATGACTGTAGTGAAATTGTTGCTTGTGGTTTCTGTTTGCTGTTGCAGTTGATTATTATTACTTTTGTAATTTTTTTTTCTTTTTCGTTGCAAATCGAATCTTACAGCCCTAAGGGAATACAGCTGTATCATGCGAAAAAAGGGAAAAGGGCTAGAAAAATGTAGCGGAGAAACGTCAAGTGCAAAGACATAAATACATTATTGGCATTCACTTGAGGAAAAGAGAGGGGGGGGACTTAGAGCGGGCGATAGGGGCAAAGTTCTTGTTGTAGCGTCATCATGCAACACTCAATACTGTTATTTTTAATTACGAGCATACACATGCATATGTACTTGCAACGGTTACATTGTCTCACAAAAGTATCTGACTGATATACATTGTACGTACGTACAACATGCAAGTACGAGTAAGTACTTGTTGTAGATTAATTGCGCTCGCTTTTAAACTTGACACACTCGTTAGTATTTGCATATGACGTCATTAGCTGCACAGTTGACATTTAAGGCTATCGGGGGTCATTTTGCTTTTCATTACGTGTCTTTGTATTGTTTGTATTGTACTTAAGTATCGAGCATGTTTCTGAACTTTGCGTTTGCGTTCTTTGTACACTACTCGCCCATTGTCTGCTCAAGTGTTTCTGAACGGGTTCAGAGGGGGTGTGAGCGGCACTCTAAATTTGGCTCGGGATGTTTGGCGCCAAATGTCAAGGAGCTGTAGGCAAAGCTTTGATCTTGTTTGGCAAGTCATACTATTTAGTTCGCTGACAAGTGCTAAGGCAAAAAAACAAATTTGCATTTGTGAGAATTAAACTGCTTGGAGCGATGTAAAACTGACTTAAATATTATAATAATTTATCTTAAGAGTCTTACAGTATATATATTTCAACGCCAATCAATAATTTAGTTATTATTCTTATTTTTAAGTTATAAATTATTTTTTCACTTAAAAGTATTGAATGAAAATTTTTTAACTTGACTTAAAAACCAAAATTTATTAAATAAATATTATTTATATTAAACAAATGATATTGTTAACACTGTTTTCAGAAAAAAATATTGGCTTAAGACGTGAGAAAAGGTAAACACATACATATAATTTCTTTAATATATTAGGTATCTATTAGTGTATATATAGTGTCGTATTAAGAACTTTTATTATTATTATTACCAATATTTTGACCTATATTTCTGATATTTACTTTCATTCTTTGTAAATTTAAGTTTATCTTCGTAGAAATTCTTTTAATTTTAGAATATTAATTTTAGATTTAATATCGACTGTTCTTAAATCACAATAAATAAGTAAATAAATAAATATCATATGTATGGCTTTGCTATATTCAAGAAAGAGAAAGCAAGAGACTAATGCTACGAAACATATTAATTAGCATTGCAAAAAAAAGGGAAAACATTTTTTTTTTTGCTGCTAGTAAAGGCTGGGGTGTGGTTTAGTTTGTTGGCAAAATTAAATGTTATTTTCTTCTTTATTTCCAAAACAATCAAGTTCGCAAATGAGCAAACGAGGCAGCTGAAGCGGTAGCGGCCGTAAATGAGTCAACGACTGGACAGCGCCGCCAAAGTCTTTTATTGTGGTGCTGAGCAGACCGAAGCCAAATTCGAGAACCCCAACTACCAAGTTGGACATGCGGTCCTGACGGCAGCTCATAAGCCACACAGTTAAACTGCATGAAATAAAGAAACAAGTTAGCCAACAACACCAACGACAACAAAAACAACGTCGACCCTGTCGAGATGCTAAAGATTCTGAGGAAATGTTTATTAAAGTCGAGGATTTTATGATTATGCAGCACACACACACATACCACAAAAAGAACCTGCCTTAACGCATTGGTAGCTGCTTCTGCTGCTGCTGCTGTTGCTGTTGCATGTGGCAGTTGCGACTGCGTAGGCAATTAATTTGTACAACGGCCACATCGATGAAATGCCATTCATATGGCCTGCCTAACTGCCAGCCAGCCCCAGCCTGCCAGACTGCCTTTTCAAAGAAATGCAGAAATGGGTAGTCAAACTTTGACTCTGGCTATTCAAATTTTAGTTTGGTAATTTGCGTTCCAGCTCATTCGTTAATTATGTGAAAATGCATTTTGCTCGCTCATTGCTTTTCCAGCCACTGCCACTAAGCACCCCCTTCACCACCCGACTGCCCAGCCATTGTCAATGCATGTCAACTTATTTAATTTGCAGTCGAGAAGTATTTGGCGGAACAGCCGACTGGCAATTGGTTCCTATTCCTATTGCCCCCTCCTTTGCCTTGCTGCAATTTGGGTGGTTGTCGCTGTTGACCTGCTGACAGCTGAAGCCGGCTTGGCCAACATGTGTGCCACTCATTGTTGTTGTCATATTGGTAAATAATCTTGCGTTGCATTTTGAAAAAAAAAACAAAAAACGTTAGTAGAATTCTGCCGCTTAGCATGTCTTTCTTAGATCCATACTGGAAATTCACTGATGACCATATACTGAAGTGGGTCGCATTTTAAAATGTACAGCCAACTGTTAATTTCTATTAAGTCAATTTTAAGATTATTAACTTCTTTTGTGCTTTACTACACTAGAATAATAAGCTTTCAGCAATCGTTTTAGCTTTTTTTTTGTTCAAGGACCAAGATAAATGACTTAAATAAATGTGCGAAATACAATCTATTTTAATTTTGTGGCATTTAACAAGAGCAACTAACACTCCCTGTAAAAAAAATTTCGTATTGTCTTTCTTACGGATTTAAGAGAAATTGTATCTTCGCTGTGCTACTGTTTAATTTTTTCTGCAGCTGAGCTATTTGAACTTGTGTGTAGAAATTATATTATATATAATGCACATCCGAATTGGTTAAGTAATAAAATAAAAATGGTCACATGACTTATATATATGTTTTTAAAATCTTTTTTTCGTGTGTTCTTTTAATGCCACTTGGCGGCTTCATGTGTCTGCCACCGGAGTATCCAGGCAAGTGCTTACTGCATCCACCTGGATCCGTAGTGCATTTACAGCGCGTATGTACGATACGAAAAGAAACACAAGATGTCACACTTGGCGACAAGCGGAAACATTAATTAACCAAAATACATTTGGCAACATGACGGGCAACAACATGAAATGCAGTTTGGTGCAAAAAGAGAGAAACAGAAGATAAAAAGTTATGAACTATATTGAAAAGCAGTGATCCAGCCAAGTGCCCAAATACATTTCACCAATTTCAGCATATTTGCAACAATGTTGAGTCGATGGCAAGCGGCGGCAACTGCAACTGCAACTGCAAGAGCAACAGCAACAAATCAAATAAGGAAAAATGTCGCCAAACTTTTCAATTCAACTGTCAATCAGTTTGAGATAGCGGCGGTCTGGAGAGCCAGCGGCAACAATAATGACATTTATGCAAAATAGCTATCCAAGCATACTCAGCCAGTTTTGACCTGACGGACAGACGGATAAACGGACTGACTGTGGGACGGAAAGAGGATCGTACGGACAAAGTTGCGAGCCGGGGCGAGCCTGGTTGCTTTTTCTGGTCACCTTTGCCATAATAATTGCACTTGCATTGCATGCAAATCAAATTGTCATCACGCTGCTATCCTCCAACTGTCTGTCTGTCTGTCTGTCTGACTAGCTGCTCTGTTAGCTGTGTGTTGCAGGGTCCAGCGGCTTGCTTTATTGGCCCCAAAGGAGCCAAGTCCAACCCGACATTGACGATAGTCAAGCCAGTCAGCATGTCAGGCAGTCAGGCAGTCTTGCAGTCAGGGCACCGGCTGAATGATCGATGACAGAGTTTGTGTTTGATTGAAAGCAATTGGTGGCACCGTCACTTGGTCTTGCGTTTGTGATGGGCGCGTTTGGCTGCGGCATCGACTCAGTCCTCAGTCCTCAGTCCCAGTCCTCAGCCTCAGTCCTCATCTCAAAAAAAAAACTTTATTTGCTCGTTTTTGTGACTTTTCATTGTTTGCTTTGTGTTGTTGTATCTTTTCGGTAGCTCTCAGTGTGCAAAAAATTTTTGCCACACGCGGCTTAGGCGCATAAGGAAAATTTATTGCCTGGCAGCTTTTACGTTGGCGATACGTTTATCTTTTTTGCTTTCTTACGCTTGGCGCGCATAACGGCAAATTTTGATTCAGTGCTGCTATAATTGTTATTTGTTTATTACTGCCTGAGGTCTGTTAGTTACTTATGTACACAAACCCATTATTGTCGGGGTTAATTTATGATATTTTGATCTGCATAATAAATATGCAATCCATTTGAACGATACAACTTATACGTTTTAGCTTAATAAGAAATATATAACTTTTCATAAAATTCTTTTGCAACTGATTTTCATTAAATTTCACTTTGTAGCTCAACAAGTGTGCGACTTGTACCAATTGTTTAAATTAACAAAGGTTTAACTGAATGTATAAAGTGTATAAAGTAAAACTAAGATATGCGCTATAACAAGTTTGTCAAAAAATTAAAAAAAAGGTTTTTTTTTATAACATTATGAGTTGTTCCACAAAGTATAACTTTAAGCAGGATGAGATTGAAAGATAAGTTAATATATTTTTATTTTTAAAAGGCAATGTGTGAAGATTATAGATTAAAAGGATTGCACTTAATATGCACATCATACCGATATACTCTCTAAATCATATCCAATTATATGGTTGAGTCCTTTCTACAATTAACCGGTCACAAATACACCATATCCATTTACAGATCTTTCTCTTTGTCCCGAGGTGCAATGGCAAATCCGGGTAACAAATTAATTTGTCGTATTAACAATTGCCACATAAAGTCACACGCTCGCCATACCCACCAGGAGGTGATCATCTTGTTCATTATCCTCATGATAATGATGATGATGATGATCATGACAAAGCGCAAGGGCCAGACAGGCACTAGTGACTAACTAACCGCGTTGACTAACTGACTAACTGACTAACTGCCTTAACCGAGCCTTAGCCGCCGGCACTGACACTCGCACCGACTCTGAGGCTCTGTCTCAGACTTAGACTTTTGATTTTAGTTACATACATTACAACAATAAGCAAACTTAGGAAGAAGCATGTGTTGTTGCTGCTGCTGTTGTTAGTATACTTGCTGGCTTGCTGGTTGCATTTCGTAGATTTTTAATTGAAAAAACATGTTTTACGAGCATCGCTAACCACGACGATGACTACAACAACTTAAAAAAAGAAAAATGCAAAAATATCTCTGGGCGCAGCTGAAGATGACGCAGTCGTTAGCTTAGCATCGGGTACTGCTTAAAAGTCGGTGCTTGGGTGCTGTCTTACAAGTCGACTTTGTCAGTTAGTTTTGCATCTTAAAAAGTCTTCAACGACTTGGCTACTAAAATGTCTGCGCAACGAATGCTACATGACTTAATATCTATGTACTTGCTAATTACTTAAAATAAAACACTATGCAAGAAACTAATCAATTTAAAAAGCAGATTAAGTAAATTTATCCATCCATTTTTTTTAAAGAAAAGTTATTAGATATTCTAACCTTACAATTTGAAATCACGGTTTTTTTGACATGTTTAACTCTGATTTTTAATATATTTCTAATTAAACCAAACGACTGAACATTTTTGACTCTTTCTGAGTATTTGTTTTTTGCATACTACCACAAGGTTAAACTATAAGGACTTTAAAATGAATATATTTCAATTTGGTCATATGGCTTTTTTTGATGTACATTGTTTTTTATTGTTAAAAAAATTCTTTAAAGTTCTAAAATTAAAATTATTTTGTACATACGCATTTAAATACGCAGTAACCGTTTATGGTCCACAACATTAATTATGGAGTTGGATAATCTCAAACTGCAAAGCGATTACTAAATGCCAAGTCAGAGGCAAAGTCAAGGTAGCAGACAATTTAGATTGTGCACAAGCAAAGAAGCATCAAGAAGCGTATAAGGAAAACGCAATAAATAAACGAAATACAAATTAAATAAATGTGCGGCATTTAAATGCAACTTGCAACAGTGATTTCCGCTAATCTCAAGCAGCTTGAAGAGCCAGGCCAAAACACAGCTCACGCACATTGAGCACAATTTGGAAGTGGGACTTTTAGTTGGACTATGAATGCGACTGGATCTGGGACTATTACTGTGGCTGTGACACTTGGCGCATCTTATAGCGAGTGACCGCAAACGGAAGATGCGCGATTAGGCTGAAAGTCAAGTTTAAAGTTGATAGCCAGAAGACGAAGCTGCAGGAGCCTCAAAGAAAGAGAGATAGAAAGTTTTTTGCAAGTGACCCAGCTACTGAGCCAATGAAAAATGCATGCAGCAGCTTAGCAAGAAACCGAGAAGTCAGTCGAAATAGAGAAATGCAAAACAACAACCATAACTGAATACAAAAATCAGGCAAATGCTATGAGCAATAAAAATTAAAAATGATGCCGAGAGTGGAAGCCACTTGCGTTCTCTCCTTTCTCTCCCTCTTTCTTTCTTTGTCTTTCAATCACTTACTTGTATATGTGTGTGTGTGTGTGTGTGTATAACTAACGGATAAGCGCTGCGAAATTGACGCTGACAAGACTAGTTGGTTTTTGCCAACACGTCCAAGTGGGCAAACGTTGCGTATACTTAATCTGCGAATTCGCATCGACCATTGCATTGTGTGTGCGTGCAACTGTTGCCATGCTGTGACTATCATTAATTTTTCATATTCATAATCATTATCTAGTCAACGTGTTTTAACGCACTTGCAGTTTACAGCCACCTTTTGCTTTGGTGTCAAAATGCTTTTTTCTTTCACATTTTTCACGCGATTTATGCGTCTCTTTTTACCATAAGGCACACAGTGCCACAATGCTTGTGCTTGTGCTTGTGCTTATGCCGTTGACGTTGCCCACTTCCTCTTCATTTCTAGCTAGTTGCCTTGTTATCACTGCATTCTCGTCTTAGCGTCTCAGTGTCGTTTGCACTTGGCACTTGGCTAAGATCTTTTACATGCAATGCATATTCTGGCGCCCAAGCACCAAACAAATTTTCGAAAGGCTCCTTTTTTGGGCCGAATGTTGATATTTTGATGAATGCATACGAAAGTTTGTGATTAACGCATGCTTCGTGTGTTTGTGTGTGTGTGTTTAAGTAAATAAGTAAAGATGTGTTGACCTCATGAGATAATCCGAGGGCTGTTCTTTTAGTTAAAAGCTTCTTTTTATAGCATTAATATTACGATGAGTATTTTTATAAATTCTTATTCGACGATTTCACTACACGCATTTCCTTCCAACTTATCTTAATTTTATAACTTTTATAATTTCATTCTAAATTAATTAAGATCAATATGAATTTTATTTGGATAAAAAAAAAGTTGTTTAGTTTAACACTCACACTAATTTATTTATATATTTATAATTAATTAATATAATTTTAAATTTAAATTATCGGTGTTTTGTTGGCAACAGAAAAAAAAAAACATTAAGAAAACAGCATAAAACTTTGAGTGCGTTATTGAACGCCTTGTAAAAAGCCGGCAGATGCAATATCTTAAAAGGCCTTGTCGTTTCGATTCCTACTGAATATTTCATGTTTTCGAAGGTTGTGACGATGAGCTTTTACTTGTTGCTCGCTTCAAACCTATAAATGTAGCCAATTTTATGGTGAGAGTCGATTTTTCGACTTTACCACTCGTCGAAATATCAAAACAAATATTTTAAAATTACAGTTGGACTGGTTTGAATAATTCACATATTAAGATCACTTAATATCTTTATGCCCTGATTTCTAATCATAATTCTTTTTATACTCTGAACCCATTAAAAATGAGAAAAAAGAGTATAATGGTTTTATGCAATAGTATGTAACAGGCAGAAGGAAGCTTCTCCGACTCCAAGTATATATATATTTTTGATCAGTTCGTCTGTATGTATGAATGCGTCGATATCAAAGACTATAACAGCTAGAGACTCCAGATTTGAAAATCGCGTAACGCCTAGGCAGTACAAGTTTGTTTTCGAGTTTCGAGAACTCTTCCCGTTTTCGATATACACATAACAACTAAATCTCGAATATAGAAAACTTTGAGATGGCGTTTGAAACATCAAACGAAATAATGACAATCTATGAAAATTTTATAAAAATCAGTTGAGAAACACCGGAGATATGGCACATTGAAGTTGAGTATGCAGTATGCGCGTACATACACACACACACACCTACTTGCAAGAACTGACTGTACGCGTATAGTATAGGGTACAGGATATCGTCTAGTCGGAACTTCTCGACTAGAGCCTTCTTACTTGTTTCGAATTAGTTTTTTGGTTAAAAAAAGTTAACATTAAAATTTGACACATAGAACAATCATAAAACAATGCGGTGTTCAAGCCTTTGAGGGTACAGCAAAAATTAAGCATCCAATATTCTTAATCTTGTTGTAAGTTAAGCTCCGACAATCTCTTTAAAATCGCAAACCCTGCACGTATTTCAAATCTCGTTTGTAGTTAAGGATATTAATATAACATGATTGCTTGTTCAAGGGAGTTTTTTAGTCGAGCATTCTCAGGATCGTTTATCATTCAGTTTGTGCACATGAAAATAAATAGGTGAGCAACAAGATCGGACTCCAAAGAGCGCCTTAAGTGTGGCAATAAAATCATGGCATCTCGCTGCGTCCAACAGAATCGTTAAATGTGTTAAAAATAGTGTGAAAATCGACAAAAGTGTTTACAAAAGCACATATTTACATGCACGTGAGAAGTTTGTGCTAGACGAGTGCTTGTACATGGAGCTAATATGTAAAATAAATGAAACTTTGAATGGCATTGGTTGAATTTTAGACGGCTTAACGCTTGTACAACACAACCAAAGACAGTTCAATTACGGCGTAAAGTTGCGTTCAGTTCATTGGCTAACATATCTTCTTCTTTGCTTTTTTCTAGACCAAGTTCCTATCTTAGTCGCGCTCCCGCTGCTCTCTGCCAACACTTCCGACAACATACTGGGTAGTTAAGCTTTTAACTTTTGTTTCGCGTTTCTTTTAGCCCAGTTTGATGAGGTTTTAGCGCAAGCGTGAATCATAAAATTACTGCTTCATGGTGATGCTAGTGTCAGTTGCTTATGTCGTTTACCAGCCTACATAATGTATAGCAACTCTGACCTATAATACTGTGTTGCAAATTTCCAGGCTTCATATAAATGCCCGGCAAGATAAGGTGTCGATCATTAAATAATTTGAGAGCTAACTATAAAAAGAGTCTCGTTATTGTATTTTCGAGTGATTGTTGTTAAATTATCACATCGAAAATTATTTTAAAATAGATGTAAAGCGTGAATACTAGTTCCTCTTTTTAGAATAAATTCTCCAAACTTCATTTTGTTTTTTTGGTCCAGGCAAAAAAATTTTTCTCTTTATGAAAACAAAAAAAATTCCATGGCTAGTGATTAATTGTAAGCTTTTACTCTATCCAGACTGTATGCAAACATCCTTTAAATTTCTTAGCATATATCAAGCACTTTACCAATCATTCAAATCAATTGCCAAGCCCATCATTAGCAGTAAAGGATTTTGATTGGTTTGCAATGACTAATTATTTTGAATTACGATGGACTGCCAACAATTTATAGCTACAACGACTTGGCAATTCGAATGGCGCCAATCACTAAAAATTGCAGTCGATGCAAATAAGAGCCTTTAGACAGGAGACCCCATGCCGTTAAAAGAACCCATGGAAAGTTGAAGTCGGGGCCAAATGATCAACTGCCAAGAAGTCAAATAAATTAATTACAGACGAGCAAAAATGCAGCCGGTATGAAAATTGCTTCATTAGATATACAAAAGATAAACATCGACAAAAAAAAAACTCACAGCTAGAGAAGGGATCGTGTCGTGTCCTTAAGTGTATTTCGATCACAGAATAAATTCTGAATAATATACTGTCTTAGATTATGAGAACTTCTATCATTGAATTACGAGTTCAATTTGTTTATTTATTCGCCTAGTAAATTATACAAATATAGTTATAGGGTATATAACCCTAAAGTAAATATATTATTGATTAACATCGCGAGCTAAGTTGATACTGTAATGAATGTCTAACCGTCTGTCCGTCTGTTTATTTGCAAACTAATCCCTCAGGTTTTGAGCTAACAAGCTTAATCTAAAATAAATAATCTTCAAAAAGATTCAAGTAAGAAGGCTCCTTACATGTACTGTCATGCCTGCCCTACTGCACCAACGATTGTTGACTAAACTTTTCCAAATCTTTCATATCTCCGAAGTTTCTCAAACGAATTCGATGAATTCACAGATTTCAATTATTTTATCCATTGTTTTAATAAAAATAATTCAAGTTTTCGATATTCAAGATTTTATTGTTATCAATTACAGGTGTAAATCGAAAACGGGAAGTGTTATCGATGATTTTTAAAAACATGTGTTGCCTAGGGCTGAGGTTAAAATCTGTAGTCTCTACAGACGGACATGGCTATATTGACTCATAGATGCTTTCTTCTGTCTGTTACATACTTCTGGACAAAAGCATACTCTTTTTAACTCTTTCATGGGTTCAGGGTACAAAAGAGGAAGGCTTATCAAGAGTATTATATAGACTGCATGCAGAAAAGAGTTTACTTACTTGTTTATATATATATATTTTTCAAATTGCAAAACGTTACGAGTGATGCTTGTTATTTTGCATATTCTCTGGTCGTGCTACAAAAACACAAAGATGTATATATTGGACACGCGTCCATCACTAAAACCAAGTGATCCCAAGCCAAATATTCGTCCAGCTGATCGCTTTATTAAGCCGAAAAACAAGTTTGAAGCAGCAGTGTTGACTGTATTTTAAATCAATGACCTGGCAATTAAAATCTATGCGGTGGGCCCGTATCGCCGCAAATGCCGTTTAATAAAGTTAGCATTTATATAATGTCTTGTCAAAAATTTATTGGATTTTTTTCTGAACGTTTAAACGTTTCTTGTTGATGTTGTTGATATTGTTGTTAGTGGTTGCGATGTTGTTGTTGTTGTTGTCGTTGTTGTTGCTAGTGTTTGTAATCTGCGGTATGCCGTTTAAAATTTGCTTTAACTGACCGCCAGTAACGATTGGATTGGCCATATTGTGTCCGCTGTCGGGCTCCATTGTTGTTAGCGTTGTTGTTTTTGTTGTTGTTATTGTTAAAGGGGGGTGTTGACAATTAAAAGACATGAAGCGATTGCCGTTCAACGTCCACTTCCAACATTAATTTGGCTTGATTGCTGACAGTTAACAGTGCAATTGCAATTGCGATTGCGATCTGATAAGCTCGGCAAGCAATCGTATAGTTTTCACCTTTTGCCTCATTGCGAATTGATTAACTTATGCAAATGCTCAAAAAAATGTTGCCACAGATCTCGCTATCACACACCCCCAACAACAGCGTTGTTCAATTCTCCAGACAACAAAAAAAAAACAGACGATTCATTCAGTCGCAACTGTGACAAAAGGCGTTGCCATGCACGCTTTGCAGCAGTTGAACTCCCTTCCCTCAGACTGCTCCTTCAAATTCACTAAAGAGCTCAAGCTTTGATATTTTACTCGCTCCCCACCCTTGGTAGCGTTGACTGTATTTCTAATTTCCATCAAGCGGCGCTTTTTTGGTTTTGTGGCCAATAGACATCAGAGACTTTAACTTTGCATTGCATGGCAAGAGATTCTCATGTTTTCCTTTTTTACCAGATCCAAAGCGACTTCGTCGTTGTCGTCGTAGTCATCGCCATTGTCGGCGTTGTCGGTGGATTTTCAATTTCTAATGTAGTGCACGTTACGCCCTGAAGGGATTTTTATTTTATACTTTTCAACTTAACGGTTTTATTTATTTATGCTACAGACGCAGAGCTCTCTTCTGCACTGTGCAACCATATCGCAGAAAGTAACTTTGAAAATCGTTAAGCAGTGCTTTATTTAAAATTAGAAATAAAATTAAATATTTCAGTTTTTTTTTATTAACATATTTTGGCACGCCAAAGATTTTTGGCAAACCTTTCATACTTTATCTATATAACAGATCTCGATTTTATATGTCAGCTATATATATACAGTAGTAGTAACTTGCAGACTATAAGAGACACATTTTTCATAGTATTTATTACCTTTTAAGTATAACTTAGAGGTAGTATTTAAAAAATTCTGAATATTTTTTGCATTTGCTTGTTGCTTTTAGCACAGGTAAGAACAGTACCCAGCTAATTTATCGCCTTGTAAATGATAATCAGTCAACTTTTGTAATCATATTCAATCCGGTCCGAATAAGAACAGGTCATAAATGCAGAAATTGCTCCACTGTACCGGATTGAAAATCTAAGACCTTAGACGCCATTTGATGACAAACTTCAAAACGTTTGCATGTAATATTTGTCTGCTTTTTATGATTGCTAGTTGTTGCTGTTGTTTTTGGCTGTTGTTGTTGGTGTTGGTGAGGTGATGGTGGTGGTGGTGGTGCTGAACACTTTTAGTCATCACCATGTCAGCGGCACAGACAGCGATCCAAACAATCAAAATGATATGCAAATATATGTAAGAGTACCGCTACGAAAAAGGCGTGGGTTAATTGTGACTTTATCAAACGACGACCAAAAGGAACAATGAAAATTCGCAATCGAAAGGAAAAAATCAAATTTATTACAAATTTAAGCATAGAAACCAACCACGACAGAGGCCCTGGCAACGACTGCAACTTGGACTCCAACTACGATGCGGCAAGTTATAGATTTCGTCATAGTTTCGGCAAAGGCGAGAGAGATATAAAAATTTGGAAATAAACCTGTCAACCGAACACCAACGCGCACGGCACTGTGAACTACGAACTTGCAGACCGCCCAGTTTGCTTTCGGTGGGTGGGCGGTGCCAAAACTAAGCCACCAAAACGCTGAAATACATAAAACACATTAACACAGCACTGGGAACGGAAATGGTCACATGCATGAATCAAGTTTTCCCATAGCAACCAAAAAAAAAAGCCCTGCAGTAGGTTTTTAAGATTCGAGGACTCAAGCGTAACATATTCGCAAAAAATTTTTATACAAATAACGGCTTATGGTGTATTTGAACTAACAGTTACATCAAAAATTATTTTAGCAGTAAACGTAACTATAACCGTAGCCACAAAAACAAACAAAAAAAAATTTAACATATTACCATTTATTTGTTGCCAAAGACGGGTCATCTCAATTTTTCCAAATCAAATATTGGGTCTTTTTGGAAACTAGGACTTTAAATGATTCATTTCAAAATAGGTTTTAGCGAAATTTTTTTTTAAATATTCTTCTTATTTTTCTTCTTATTTAATGAACTCAAATAATTATTAATTAGGAAATGGATTTTGTGACCCAAACTTTTGAAATTTAGGTGATTTTTTTGAGTGTAGCTATATCTTATGCCTATTAGCATCCATGTCAGACACACAACTCCTGCCTATAAAGCAGTCGAAAGCCGCGACCCACATATTCGCCATCACTGCGAAAGGGCAATACAATGGGACCGGCGGCTATGTCCCTCACTGTAGCATGCATGGTAAAATCGTCATTCTCTAAGCCATCGTTAAACCGCTCCCCGCACAGCCGCACCGAATTAATGGATATGAAATCGTCTGGACAATTGAAGATGCCAGCGCCAGCCTGGCCATCAGGCACAAGATCATTTTCAGCTGTGAGAAGTTTAACACAGTTCTAAAGATTTTTCATTTGACTCTACAAATGCTTTGACTTACCCTCATCTTTGTTGATGAGCTGAAAGTCCGGCTGATCTCCGCCAAGTTGGTCTGTATTGTATCTTATGCTGCATACATTTTTGGCACGTGCCAAGCATATTGCATAGTTCAGATTGTTCTAAAAAATATAAATAAATTAATGACAGATATGATTTTTATTTCAAAAGGAGTACCAACCAGATAAGTGGCCTCGCGACTTTCAATAATGCTGCCATCCACATCGTAGTTGAAGGACTTGATTATACCCTCACCGTCGCTGAAATATTGAAGGCAATTATCGGGCGCGATGTTATCTTCTAATTGACTTATCTTGATGTTAAAGGATCGTTGGCCACTGGAGACCTTGACAAACACCGAAAGATAAATCTTTCTCTCATTGGAGTCACCGACATGTACATAAACTAGGATATGTTATTTATATATAAGCACTTGTACATATAAATACACTTACTATGTTGACCCGTGTTAATGCCACAAAGAACTGGTATGTGGAAATTAACATTTTGTCCCGATATTAGGAATTGATCGTCAAGGCAATCTCCATTTGTTGGACGACTAAGCTGCAAAATAAATATATGTTATTTGATTATTTTACGACAATTATATTAGGCTTTTTAAAGACAAAGATTATTTCGACCAGTAAGAAAATAATCTGAAATCAAATCCATGTAAGAATTGTACTTTGCCCAATGCTTGTGCTGTTTTTTATATACCAAAGGGTACAATGGTTAACAGACAGGCGAAGGCATCTCCGACTCCATAAAGTATATTCTAGCTCACCATCAACAGCTGAGTCGACCTCAAAGACAATGACAGCTAAAGACTCCAGATTTCTGGTATACAAGTGGAATTGAAGTAAAGTCAAGTATGAAACATACGCTTACAGACACAAACATACTTGCAAGCACTGACTTTACGCGTTAAGTGTGGGGTTCAGGGTATCTACTAGTCGGGATTTCTCGTTTAAAGCCTTCTTACGTGTTAAATTTATGACAGTGTTTGAATTTCAGTTATAAATATTCTTATCAAGTTATAAATTTCCCCAACAAACACGGCACGGTTTTTAGGGTACTAGAAATATTTTCTGAATTCCCGACATTAATGTTTAAGAGAAATCGAATTATAAAAAAAAAAAAATGTTTTATTTAAATTGATGTACCTCAAACATTTGAAAATCCAGTCGCAGCTGCTGCACATCATTTCTTATATTGATAATCAGTACGCAGATCATCATTTCACGTACAGGTTGCGGATAGTTGGGACTCTCAAAGTATACGATCTGTTGGTTGGAAACATCTCCACAGCCATTTACAACTGAAAGCAAATGCAGTTTAGCCAAGGCACTTTATAAATCACTTGAGATCACTGGATCACCTCTCTGATTAATGGATTCACACTTGATCATTGTCATACTTACAAATACAACAGACACCGGCACCCTCGGCACAACTTTCGGTTGGTATTCCACCCAAACTTTTGCATTCGAACTCGTGATAGCAGACTCCCTCCATTTTCCGGATGTCACCCATTGAGACGGTGCACTTGGTATTAGGGAACTTGATGACCTCGAAGAGACTGAGAAAACCTTTGCCCTTGGACTTAGGTGCAGTTGGTTGCTTAAGTATGAGATTAGCTTCGATCGGAGAGCCATATATAAACTGCTTTAGCTTTAGTGCCAGTTTCTCCGGAAATGTTTGTGGCCTCATTATGGAAGTGCGCGTGCTGGAGGGAGTAGGTGGCATCAATGGCATCATCGAAGGTCTTTGCGATGGTCCTGGACTCGGCATCATCATTTCAGTGCTACTTGGAGTGGGCATCGTCATGTTTGTCGAGGGTGGTTGTCCAGTCTCATCTGGTTCCATCGTAGTCGGACGCACTGGTATCGTCGGCTCGGGCTGGTTGGACTCAGTAGGTGCGGGATCTGTAGGCACCGGCTCCGGCATCTCAGTCATTCCCGGAGGCTCTTCCCCGTCTTCGGGCTGCTGTGCAAATTTCTGAGGCCGCTTGCCCGGCTGATAACGTAGCGTATAGAGGAAGCCAACTCCTTCAATGGCCATGCCACCAAATCTTTGTGGTGTCCTCATGCCTTCACTGCTGCCGCTGGTGATGCTGCCACCACGCCTACTTTTTCTCATGCCCATTGTCACAAAGTCTCGTCGATCATTGCCAGCATTCACCACTACCACGCCCACATAATAGAGCGTCAAAACGAGAGCGCTTATCAACGCATCGCGTTTTGACAACATTATTAACGGAACTTCACACAGCGACTGCCTGCAGATTGCCACCAAGCTTAGATCGCTGCTGGGGCTTCATCTCTGCCAGTGCAGTGGCTCAGCTTCAGTCTACTGGTGCATGTTTTCTTTGGCTTTATTAGAGCATTAATTGTAGTCCCAGCCAACGATGTTGTCGGTTGTCATATTTGTTGTCATCGCAAGTCGTCTTTTAGCTTTTCCCAGCTTGATTGCTGCTGCTGGGCAACCTTCACTTTTCCACTATTTTCTTACTCGTTCCTTCTTTTTTTTTCTCCATCAAACAACATAGTCACGCTATTGTGATCGCACATGTGCCCCTCGTTGAGTACTTTCCCCGGTGCCCCCTTGTGGATTGTGCAATTGTTGCTGTTGTTTGTTGTTGTTTCTTCTCGGCAGCAACAATTGAGAGCTGTAAGCAAATCTAAGAGCAATGTGAAACATTTTTGCAAATTACTTCAAAACAACATTTTAGACTTTTTAGTGTTGAATGAGGTCCGGACAAAAGAATAAAATCACCTGAGAAGATGATTTGACAAAAAAAAAACTTGGTTAGACGAGCCACATTTCCGAAAGATAAAACTTAAATATTTAAACAATTCCAGAGTGGCATGAGCCACATTTCCTAAAGATAAAACTTAAATATTTAAGCCATTGCAGAGTTTGCATTAAAAACTTATGTAGCTATCATTTGGTTTTATATATCTATATATTTAGTAAGCTTCACTTAACAAAGCTGCCGAAACGCGTAGGAGAAAATTTAATTTGAATTAAAATTTATAAGTTAATGTAATTAAAAATAAATTTCAATTTCAATTTTCAATGAAAGGCCGAAGCAATCCAGCAATAAAACCACAAATTTTTTTTTTTAAATATTAAGGGAAAGGGCATGGAAATTTTTAAAGACTTTTTTTATTACATTTATTTCTATTAAACGAACTTTATTACGTACCGATTTCGTTAATTAGATTATAAATATTTAATGGTATTTTATGGTAAATGTAAAAGTTTGTTAACATTTTTGTTATTCTTAAATACATATACATACATATATATATATATTTGATAAAACTTAACTATAATAAAGTTTATACATCACAATAACATAAAGACTATAATTTTTAGATATATTGTATGATGGATTTAAATAATATTTTTGACCCAATGTGGTGTTTGTCACATTTTTAATTCAAATACAATAAACTACCATACAAATTAAATTTTAAAATCATTGAACGAACATTTTATAGCTAAAACATAAAGAGTTCCCTTAAATATGAATTTAATTTCAAGTCTTACAAATCATTCTTAGTTCTTATGTACGTAATTCAAAAATAACACGAATATTATGCATGCAATACTATTAAATATGCATCGAACTAGTATGATCTCGAGTCTAGACAGTGAAGCTTACTGATTGAGTAGATTATTTTAATTTTTGATTGGAGATGAGTTTTTTTTTTTTTTTTTTGTATGGAAATGTATTTGATAGACTTTGCTCTTAGCACTTTTGTGCTAGTCATATCTTGGTATTGATCACGAAATGAAAAAATCATGAAAAAATTATTTAAACTAAACGCCCGCATTGTCGCCATAAAATATTCGTCATGTTATATTTGCGTTTTTAGCAATGTTTGTCAAGTGCGCAATTATTTATTTACATTATACATATATATATATACATATATACCAAGCTGTTTAGATGATTCCAGTAATAAACGACAGCAGCTGCAAGTTGTTGTTGTTGTCAGTAGTGAGGCATAATAATACCAATTGCTGTTGCCAGTTGTTGCAGGTTTTGCGCCAACAATTAACAATTTTAACCTTGTTGTGCATGATGAATGAATGTGCTTCTCTCACAAGCTGCTTATATCTCGAATGATGATAATAATGATTATAATGATGCACTTGCAATCGCTCATGTGCATAAAAAGCTGCTAAATGTGTGCGATTTTAGTTTTGGTTTCAGTATTTCTTTTCTGGCTTTGCACAGTTTGTGCTTAAGTGCTCTTCGATTGGTTTCGCAATTTAAACGACTTCGATTTCAAGCCCCATTATCGCAATCATTATCTGTTCATGGCTTAAAACGGTAGACATTGATATTACCTGATGTGACCGATTTGCATATTCAATTGCCGGCAACACTCTCACTAGACACTATTAATTATGAAAGTTTTAATTGATTTTAAATCGTTGCGGCTTCAAATCGAAACCTTTGCATCAATGTTGCAATCGCAATCGATTCGGTTACCGACTCGTCGTTAGTATTTAATTTATTTGAAAGTAATTGTGTTTAACACAACACAGACATCGATGAGGTTGCTGGTATTTGAATTGACGATCGCTTTATGACTCTGAGTTATTCAAGTGCTGAGGAGTACTCAAATAAGTTTGTGCTTAGCAGTTGAAACCAGGAAAACGGGTTAGCATTTAATACGTATTTTTATTGGGATATATCTCTGTTTTAGAAAGTTTTTCCGTTAAAACATATCAGTGTAAAATATTATCAATTAACGGATAAGTTATTATATAAATAATGTCCTTTGTAAAAAAGTGTAGAAATAAAATGTATACTTAATATAACCCCTGTTTATAGAATAATGGAAAAATATAATTAGAGATAATATTTAATTGAATGTCTCTTAAATAACCTGACATGAAGTGGTTTTTATACCCTGAACCCATTAAAATGGGTACAAAGGCATTTTCGACCCCATAAAGTATATATAGATTCTTGATCAGCATCAACAGCCGAGTCGATATAGTCATGTCCGTCCGTCTGTCCGTATGTATGAACGCGTCGATCTCAGAGACTATAATAGCTAGAGACTCCAGCCTAATCCCTACGTAGTACAAGTTCGATAACAACAAAATTTTAAAATTGGCTAGCTTTAAGGGCGTTTAAAATGTTAAACGAAATAATGACAATCTGTTTTTATTAAAGTCGGTTGAGAAACACCGGAGATATGGAACATTAAAGTTAAGTAAAGTATGCAGTATGCGCGTACACACACACACACATACACATGCTTGAAAGCACTGACTCTTTAGGATTCAGGGTATCGTCTACTCGAGATTTCCCGACTAGATTTATTTACTATATTTGCGTATTCTATCATTTTCTGTGCAGGTTTTTTAAATATTTATCGAAATGTATATAAGTACATTAGGTCATTGATTTGAATCCTGCACCGAGTTTCTTTTAGTTTCACACACGTTAATAGTAATATTTGCACAACACTTCAAGATTTGCATTCAACTGCTGCTCTATCTGCGTCGATCAACTCTTGTCTCCGTAAAGCTTGAGAGCAACAGCTGCTGCCTTGAAATCTGCTCCATGTAAGCAAAGCTAGGAGCCACGTACAGACAATTCCCATCCATTAATTGAATCAAATCGAACGTTACGCATGCGTCACGCCAAATGACAAAGGGAGCCGCCAATACTCGTACATACGTGAAAAGCTGGGAGAGGCTCTCACATATAAATATATGTATGAATGTGTGTGCTCCTCCCCTGCCTTAGTTCACGTTGACTACGTTCCTGTGATTCGAGCAGGCCAGGCACACACCAGGCCTGGTCAGGGTATCCACTTCAGACAGCGAATTGTATGCACATTATTGTTATTGCTATTATGTTATTTATTTGTATGGACCAAGTGGAAATCGCAGTTGGAGCGCAAGAAGTCACCAAATGCACTTAACAAAAAAAATGATCAAAATTGCATTTTCCGTAAAAAAAAATACTTTAAAACATACTTCATGTTTCATAACATAAGACCTTTTCTAGCGTATTCTAATTGAAATGTTAATGTAAGAATTCTTCACTTAATTTATTCAATAGACAAAGTGGTTAATTAGGAAACAATGATATTTATTGAATATTTCATATCATAATTTTTTTAAACGCTTTTAGTATAAACTTGAAAACCATGTCGTTACATATTTGGATTGATGATTAAAATCCTAATAATTTTTTATTTAACAAGACGACAAAGAATCAAAGAAAAGTTAAAACATTTCTAAAACTTAAAATTATTTTATATTTACAGTTACAGAATGTACAATTTTAAACTAGTTTTTGATTTTGCTTAAAAATTTCTTTAATTTTTCTAATAATTTAAAATAATATATATAGATTGCATCCAAAATACGAACATTATTTTACCTGAGTGTGAGTGTAGGAGTGGGAGGCGGAGGTGGAGGTGTTGTACCTGGAAGCTGTAAGTGATCAGTAAACGAGTGCTGGTTGTTGGTTGGTGCTGGGCACTTCGCAACTCGGCAAATCAAACCGTGGCAAAGCCCACTTAATTGACATTTAGTGGACACTCGAAAGCGAATGAAAATGCAAATGCTGTAGGATGATGACTGGCCGCAGTCGCAAAAGCTAGTGCCAAAGAGGGAAGCTGCCGCGTTAAACGGCAGACGATGCACATCAGTGCTATAAGAAGTTTTCCTCTTGGACTGCTTTGCTGTCCATTTGTTGAATGGGTTTGCTGGCATTCTAATGCGACTTTAGCCACAGCAGAATCGCCAATGATGACGTTGATAATGAGCATGTTGCCTCCTCGTTGCTGCTGTTGCTTCTGTTGTTGTTTGTGCTGTTCTTTTTGATGTTGTTTTTGTTGTTCTAGCCATGATTTTTGAAGATGCGGCAGCCACAGCAGAAGCAGCAGCAGCATCAGACATCATTTCAATATAATTGATGGGTTATAAGCCGGGTAACGGTAAATCGCAAAAGTTTTTCTTTTGCATTTCGACTTTTTGGCCAACTCGCAGCATAGTTCTCTCCGTTGCCAGTTTTGTGTGTTGTGTGTGTTTGGAAATTATTATTGTTCCGTTTGACAGCTCACAAGTTGTGCGTATCCATAAGCATTGTAAATGGGACATAATACCACCAAATCGATTGGGAAATTTAGCGCACTTGACATAGAAAACTACTTTGCATATGCGGCATGTGGTTTTAGGTAGAGTGCCATTTAGTGGGAACTGCCAATGGCATGAAACCGTTCAAACAACATATTATTTATAACTCTAAAACATAACTTGCTGTGCTGAAAGTTTTAATGTCAAAGTCTTGAAATATTCAGAGTTCGACCTGCATGCCTTCTGGGCCAAAACGGCACCAATCTCATCCAGCCTCTAAAAAAAAAAAAAGCGTTTCGTTTCAATGTCATTTTTATGGAAACAAAGGCTGAGTGAAGCCGACACTGAAAGTGTATCGAACCAATTTACACAAAAAAAAACATTGAAAAGTGCAAAACAACTTTTGCGGTTACAGTTGTATTTTTTGTTGTATCCATGTGGTCTTAGTTATAATAACGTCTCAACCGCAGCTGTGTCGGCTTTTTTTTTTATTCAAACCCAAAGTTGCACGCAGCACAAAACAGGCGAAGCGACGATCGTTTTGAAGCTTGCCATAAATGGTGCGTTGATTAAATGTTTCAATATTATAATGGAATGGGTAAAAGTAGAGGGAAATGTTTGTTGATTGATGCGCTACAAAAAAAAGTACTAAAAATCTAATAATTCTACTTTTTGTAAGTACAAATATTTACTTAAGTAATAATATAAAATATGACGATATGTTATTTATAACCATTATGTCATGTTTAGTTGGTAGTCTTAGCATCTAAGCCACGACAGTTCCTTATTCGTAGGTAAAGAGTTATTTATAAATAACAATGGGAAAATATTAAATAAATCAAAAATAATGTTTTATTAAAGAATTTTATTTAGTAAAACGGAAAGTATTATACGTAAAGTAGCGCTCAGAAAAGTGCGTCTCTGCCCATTAACACATAAGTCTTGGCATATTCTGTGCGAATACAAAAATTAACCTCAAAAGGATGTGAGGCGGAAGCTGGGACAGCATTAGGCTTCATTGTTGCTTTTTGCCTTTGGCAACATATTGCGGCAACACTTGTTTTGCTAGCCAATGGAGAGACAACAACTCTTTTGTTTTCTGTACTCGACTCCTGTGCGAGGCATGTGTGTGTGTTTTTTGTTTTTAGTGTTTTGTGTTTTGTGTATTGCCCATAGCGTTCCTCACACACCAGCAGCAGCAGCAGCAGCAGCAGCAGCTCATTGATCAAGATCCATAATGAGCGATAACTGCATTTAGGTTTTTTGTGTTGCTTGTGCTTTGCTTTTGTTTCGTCCTGAGATTAAGCGCGCTTTTTCTCTATGCTTTAGTTACGTATGTATCTTTCGGATACAGAGCCAACATCCGCGTTTCGTATGTGGTGTGCTGTGCTGTGTGCTGCATGTAGCGGCATTTTTTGTTGTTTGTCTGTCTGTGGCGCTGCAAAATTAAACTGTTAACTTGCCATGTTTAGCTGCCATTGTTTTGCCTGTCCAGACATTGTTTTGGCTCAGGCCTTAGCTCGTGGGTTACAGATGTACATATGTCTTGTATCTGCGAGTACGAGTATGTGTATCTACATATCTGTATCTCGTATCTGTATCGCTATCTAATCGCTTTCTAATGGCCTCAGCTCGCATGGCGATCTATGTTACCTGTCAGCGGCGCTTGTTTGCTTAATATATTTCGGGCTACCATTTTTAATTTATTTTTTTTGTTTTGTTTTTTTTTTTTTTTTGTGCTGCCAACCCATTTTAAACGTTATAATAAATAAGAAAAACTTTTTGCTGCTGTTTATCCCCTCTGTTGGCTGGTCTTTAAACTAAAATACATGGAAAATTGCATGTTGATCGGTGAATCGGTGGATCGGTGGCCTAAGCAACCTTCAAAATTAAGTTGTCTCGTTAATTTATTTATTTTTAATTACTTGCAACACCGAAAGCAATTGTGCTGTGTGTTTGTTTTTGCAGTAGTTGTAATTAATTACCAATCAAAGTGTGATGAACTTTAAGACTTTATTGATTGCAGTATTTACCTGCCCAAATTTAAGATTTAAGCAGACAAATTGTGCATAAATCAAGTGCTTGCCGATGACTTGGATAATCGTGAGAAGTTTGTTAGTTTGCTAACCCAAATGCAAAGTAAAAATTTAAGTAAAAAATTAACTACTTTGCCAATAATTCGAATAATATAACAATCTTTAAACACTTTTAGTCAAAAAATGTTGTGGCAATCAAAAAAATAGTTGGCGGTCTTAATATACATTCAGGAATGAGCTTCATGTAATTCATATACAATAATTTCATTCACGAAAAATCAACAAATTGTTGAATTAATTAACCTAACATTCGTTTGTTTATTATTTCCTCTTCACGTAAAGTTTCACATGCACCTGCCAAAAACTCTTTCATTGCACATATTTAACTATGAATCTTGAATCTCCCAACTCTATTCTAAAAATAAGTGCCAATGCATTTTGCCTAAGTGAATGTTTTCCGTCAGGTTGCTTGGAAAAAATTATGCAAAATGATTATATTTAATATGTTAGTGCCATACATCAAACATTTAGCAGCTTTCTACATCTGCATAATAAATTGAATACATCAGAAACTATAAATAATTGCCAACAACTGCAAACGAGCTACAAGTTCAGCCAGCAAATGAAGAAATTTTGTTAAAACTGCGATTCGTTTGCATGTTCGCTTGTGAGTGCCTCGCGAAAGCTAATGGCCCCAACAGACAACAGCAACAACAACAAATTACATGTTAGCCAAATATGCGAGACAAGTGCAGGTAACACCATCAACATCACCAGGACCATCTGGTGGACGGCACCCTGTAAACAAGCCCATACCAAGCGTACAAAAATTTAAGTATTACAGGTAAACTCAAAAACTATGGCAAAATTAATCTGATGACCAGTTGGGGAAAAGAAAATAAGCTTCCTGTTGTTCAATGTTAACAATTGCAGTTGAGAAAAGCGTTGAAAAATAAATATATTGAAATTTAAGATAAATTAAATAAAAGCGATAAAATCCCAGAATCTTTTGTGCATATGACAAGCTTCATTCAAAAAAAAAAGTGGATATCTAATTTTATTTTCTTATTACTTTCATATATTTATACACAAAGTTTTGAAAGATTTAAATGCAAACATCAAAAATGTGTAATTAAAGTAATCAAAGACATACATCTCACTAATAAATGATATAATTAAGAATTTTTTGTTGGTTATTAAATGAAATAATATAGATTAATAAAAGCCAAATTAACCTCAAACAAATTTCAACAGCATCAAAAACTATAGTAGTGTACCAAAACCTCTGCAAAGCTGTTGTACGAGTGACACGACGCAGGTGTATGCCACAAGCCAAAAGATGACCGCGACCGTGATGGCAACGCACGAGAGTATCTACGAAAGAGACAGGGATATAGTAAGAGGTAAATGCCAGACCAGGCAATCGGCCAAACTGTCAGACATGGTGCGTTGTGCGCCAAAAGAGCAACCGCAGGCAACAGGCAGTTGGCAACTGGGCAACTGGGCAACTTGGCAAGCAGCGACAGAACAGACATTGGACAAACGACAAGCGGACAAGTAGACAAACAGACAGCCGACAAGCAACAGGCGCAAGTCAAGTGAATGGCCAATGACCACCAAATTGGCAGTAAAGCATGCAAAAATAACTTCAAATGGTCAAAAGGTTAAAAAAATCAAGCAGTGTGTGTGCGCAAAAGAACACGATGAGATACACGACAAGGGGGTTGTGAGATGACTGGAAGAGGCAAGCTTTTCGAGACGTCGACTGCTGCAGCTGTTGTTGCCCGTCAGTCGGCAGCATGCATGTGCGCAACATGTTGCCAGCATTCCGTCAGTGGCGTCGACTGCTTCTGCTGCTGCTGCTGTCGACGCCAGCAACATAATCCCCAAGCCAATGCATTTTTGCACACACAACTTTAAAAAAAAAAAAATGATTAATGAGTTGCCTCATTACTTAACGAAAATCAATGTCGCGCATATTCTCTGGGCCAGGTAAGAAGAGTTTCACTTGCCCATGTTGTCGTTGTTGGCCCTGTTGCCGTTGCTGCCGCCAGACGTCAGCGGGCTGCTATCGCCTCGTCGCATAATAAATTGATCATATTTGTTGCAAGCAGACTCAAAGATCATAAAATAAAAATAAGAAAAAATAAACCGTCAGCTCTGATTCTGATCAATAGCGACAATCTGGTCCTGTCGCACACGACGCTCTGGATATAGAACACAACGGCAAAGATTCTTCATTCAGTCTTGCTCACATATGTTGCCAGGCAGCCAGAAGAAACCTTGGAGCAACTTTGATTTTTACTCGGGCTCTAAATCTAAATCGAAGTGATCTCTTGTGCACTTGCAATCGCGCTTCGTGCTTGTGGCTTTTTTTAATTGCGGTCGCGCGCCTTCCACTTGCTCCCCACTTTGAGGTCTGTCAGGGGATCTGGCTTTGGCTCTGGATGCTGTTGCTGTTTTGTTGACTGATTTTATTTATTAAACTGTTGACATTCTGTGCTTACTGTGGCGCTGGCGCTTAGTTTATTTTGATTCCATCACCCGATATCGATATCAACAGCTTCTGAAGGCGCCTGCAATGGTTAAAATTTATTGCGGCTTTTAGAAATTTATTAACTTGACTTATTGTCAACGGTTTTGCATTTAGGCATGAGCACCATATAAAAAACAGAACACTTGGTGAATAAAATCAAACGTTGTCTTTACTTCTGACTCGTATAGGTACAATCTGAAAAAAAACACGTCATTCTTAAATGAAGCCCATTGGTCTTGTTTTTTTTTCACTGTCGTTCTTGAATCAAAAAGCTGTTAATGATATGTTTGTGATTTTGTACGTAGGAACAAAGTTTTTTCATTTGTACCAAATTAAGAACAATGTTCATAAAATAAGAACGCATTTACCACCCGATGCTAAGCCAACGTATGTTCGGTTGGCATAAGACTTAGCATATGAACATATGCATATGAAAGCGCAACGGCTAAGGCATCCGATTAGTAAGCGCGACGTCTCAGGTTGTCTTCCCGGCAAAGGCAATAGTTTAACATATTCAATATGATTAAACAAATTCATTTTAACTATTTTTCTAACATTTCTAGAAAAGACGCGTAAGTATGGGAATGTTTGCCAGCAAATCATCTCACTATCATTTCAAAACAGTGATGTTCCGCCTTAGTGCCGTCGCAAAGCATAAATTTTTGACAATAGTCTTCAGAATTTAATACCGTACTTGGTTTTAACTATGTTACTTACTTACTGATTTCGGGCTGTTATTCCAAGTTACTGAAACAATAACAAACAAACAATAAATGGTCAATATTTAAGCACAAACCTTTTTAAAAATACGAACGAAATGTTCATAATTGGAAAACGAAATTGTGAGACTAAAGGGCATTAAGAACAAGTAAAAAGGCTCTAGTCGATAAATCCCGACTAGAAGTTACCCTGACCCTATACTTTACGCGTGTGTACCAAAACCATTATACACTTTTTACCCGTTTTTGATGGGCACAGGGTATAAAAAGCGCAATAAACGGACTATTGTAATTGGCAATGATTTGATAGAACTGATTTTTTTCTGAGTGTATGTACGAACCTAAGTTTAAGTCGATTTTAAAATATATAAATGCTTTTAAGTTTCCATAACTGAAGAAATTCAAATGATAACCAGCTCTTAGTCAAGAGCATAAGTCATATGCAACTTACAAAAAAATGTATATAGGAAAAGTAAGTACATAATTCTACTGTTCGAAATGAATAATCATTATTGAAACTTGAATATTAAGCCAATTATTATTTTGGTGTCACCAAAGACCGTTAGTTGGTTGATCGTTATTTATCAAAGGCAGTAAATACTTCATATCTTAGATTCATATTGATATACCAGCTCTTTAGTCCGTATCGTTTAATATCTTTAAGTCGTTCAAGGGAAATAAAATGAAAACGAACATTATCAATACAGATAATAATTATCGTGATACAAAAAAATATTTATTTAAAATGTGAGCTATATTTTCTTGTTGTAGTTGTTGCTGTTGTTGTTTGTGCTGAGATACCAATGAACCAAAGCGATTGAACTCTTTATCGCTAGGGAGTTTCTTATGTACACAGAAACTTGTACTAAGCAAATATTATAAATCTGTAAGGCGGATTTGGAGTAATGCCAAATTGAACTATCTTTAGTTGAGATATAACGTTTATGATTTTATGACCTTTGTCAAAGTCAGCCTGATTGAAGTTTACTTTTCCCACATGTGAAAAATGCGACGGGAGTCTAAATATATATCTATTACAATTGGACAAAACGGACCCAACGAAAAATATTAAAGTCAACAGCATTAAATGGTTGTGTTTAGAAGTTGTTTTTGCTGTTGTTATTGTTGTGGTTATTGCTCGTGTCGGCGGCACAAACAAGTTGAATGGCATTGCAAATGCGCAACAAGACCCGCAACAAGAGAAAGAGAGATGAAGAGGAAAAGAGTTGGAGATGGAAAGGTTTCTCCGTGCAACCGCAGCCAAGTGCCAGCAGCAGTTTGATTGTTATTGCCAATGAATGAATGCACTTGCTGCCTTTTGTCTGTTAGGATTGTCCGCCAGATGAGGCAGCAACCAACTCCAGCTTTAGCTTGCAACTTCATCTCCACACACACACCAGCGCCAGGGGGCATGCAACATATTTTGCGGTATGTTGCTGCTTTTGCTACTGCTGCTGCTGCTGCTGGTGCTGCTGTAGCTTCTGCTGCCATTGTTTTCACTTGTGCTTCTGCTGCCCTTTTTGGAATTGCGTAAGCCCAGGGGGTGTTGATATTATTGTTGTTTTCCTGGTTGCTGCTCCTGTTCGCAGTGGCTGCTCATGGCTGCTTGTTATGGGGCATTTTGGTATTTACAAAATGTGTTGGCAATGAATTTGCCGTCATGCCACAAGCAACATTTCCGTTTAGCATCACATTGCGCACTCCTCAAACTCTATGCTATACTACATGTCCTCCGTTAGGTCCTGGTTCAAATGCAACTTCAAGCCATTGTCACTGACAATTTCACACTATCTTTGGAGTGGGTGAGAAAAACTCGTTAGCTGAATACCAGATGCTCGCTTGCAAGGGATATTCTTCTTATTATTTATTTTTTTGTTGATGCTGACTGATGATTTATTGATATATTCCCGCTGGGCTTTCGACGAGCAGTGGAGTTTGATTCTAACATTGAACTGAATATGCAATTTAAAGTTTAAATTATCATCAAATTTTGACAATTAAATATTTTGTTCCCCAGATTGATTTCACCTATGATGCTCAAAATAATGCATCTTAGAGAAGCTTTTAGTATTTTACCCTCCCACAAGTACTATTTAAAAAGCAAAAATATATATTTCATAAATAAATACTTTTTCGACAAGAGCAACTCATGGATTCTTAACAATGGCAATAAAAAAATTTTAACACCCTTTTGTACAACAAGCAAAAAAACAATTAATAACTGCTGTTGGTGTTGGTCCATTGTTCAGTTTTTTGGTGCTGGAATACAACAAACATGCATACAATACTTGTACTACAATCGTAACAACACAACTGATACGAAAGCAGTGTCGACAGCAGGAATTGCCGGTTCTTAAATTGAATCCGACAGAGGCAGAACGAAAAGAAACTAAATCTCTTTGTTGTTGGCCATTGGCCAAGAGCAAGGCAACAACAACAGCGACAAGGGAACAGTTGGAACAATGGACTAACAGTATTAAAAGGGATGTTGTATGCAACATATTAAATGACTTGATATATACTTGATATTGGCATTGGGTATTGATATTGACCAACTTCGTGTGCTGCAAAAAAGACAACTCAAACCGTATCAATTTAGACTCGTTTTGCAGTTGTTGTTAACACATGTTGGTGGGTGTTGGAAAATCTGCAGCTAATTGGCAGACATATAAATTTCGAAATGCCAGCAGCATTTGTTGTAATGTTGTAAGTAATGGATATTTTAGCAGGCTTTGGAATTGAACTCAAAGCTGAGGCAGTTTGTGTAGTCAATTTGATTAGTCTGTTTAGTCAGACTTATTTTTATTTCGTAAAAGTCAACAAGCTGAATATAAATAAGAAAATTTTTATAAAATTCAAGTGGCTGCACAATGTCAAATCTTCAAGATGTACCGCTTAACGAACCAAAAACTGATAACGATACAATTACAACTGATAACGAAACAAGTGGTCCAAAAAACAATTCGCTGAAACGCTTCTTTAAGCTTGGTAAGAAGGCCCACCCAACACAAAATCTTGTTCAGGAAGAAAAAGTGGAACGTGTGGAAGATGAAATTATCAATAAAGATACAGTTAAGCCGGGCACCATTAATCGTCTATTAACACGTTTGAAGAGCACTTCGAAAACAGGTGAGCAAATTATTTGTTATCAAATTAAAAGCACATTAGAGCGATATGTTTTTGATTCATTCATTTCAAGAAAAAATCCTAAAAATATCTTCAACTGCCGAAATTAAATAGATTTTAAGGATGTGGCAAGTTGTTAAATGAATGTAATAAGCTAAAGAAAGCATCTTTGATCACATAATATTAAATATTCTTTGTAAGGATTAAAAGCTTAATCACTTATACCGTTCTTTATTTAATTAAATAGTTTTAATGTCAAATTTTAATGTTCTTGTTTGTTTTGTAACAACTACCATATTCAATATACACCTTACAGATGCCATCGAGCCCTCAACTAGCATCAGTCCGGCCGTAGAGGAAACTTCGAACGTGCCGGTACCAAACGCAAAGTTAACATTGAAGGCATCAATATCCACCTACTGGAAGCATCTTTTCCACCGCCAGAAAGCAGCCAATCGCCAGGCAGTTAACGATGAGCAACAGAGCCTGGAAAAAACCGAGCCGAATCAATTAATGAACCAGGCGAAGCAATCTGATCTAAATAAAATTGAAGCAGCGATTCCAGTAACACCAGTCACATCACGTGAGAGCTTGAAAATGCCTGCGGCAGAAAAGTCATTGGGAGAGGAGGTTCAAATGCTCGCCATTTCAGATGAGAATGTGAAGAAAAATGAAGCTTAGGCTTCAACCTATAGAATTAAATTTATTGTTATAAAGTTTGACAAAAGCCTGCCAGCTGACTGCCAAACACTCACAACATACACACACAAACACACACATACACACGCAAACATACACATAAGATAAGTAACACTAGTTCGTCTGCAGTTCAGCTTTAAATAAATTCCAAAATGTTGTATTTAGCATTACAAAAGTAACCAAAATGGCAATGTTTATTAATATTAAGCACTTCCCTTTCACAGTTTGTAAACCGATTCCAACTTGTCTGACAGTTAGTTCACATAGTTCAGTTAAATGTGTTGTTAAAGTGTGTTTTGGTTTTGGTTTCTCCCTTTTTTGGCGCAGGTTAAAAGGTGCCGCATAAGCCAGACAAAAGTATTTTGTCAACCCCTCAGTATTTGCACATACCTTGATTTCACTTTCCAAAGAAGCCCTAAAATAAGACACCCTTCAGAGTCAACTAAAAAATTAAATAGTCTGTGCTTAATTGCTTAATATCATTGATTACCGTTACCCCTTTCAAAAAATAAAAGTCTATATATATTATAAGCATCCGAGATGTTAAGCAAAAAATAACATACCGAAAAAAGTTGAATTAGCCATAAATTAGCTTATTTAAACAAGGGTTTCTCCAAATTTATATTTGCTATTTTTTGCCAAAAAGTCTATATGGAATTAAAAGGTTGATTCAAAAGCCAAATAAAATTACATAACTAACAGTAATAATAAAAAAATTACATAAAACTTGTCAGTCAGAATTTAAACAACCCTTTGAATCCCTAAAGAATTTATAACGAAAAATTCGATATCGAAAAAAAAGTCGTATTTTGTTGCATTGTGTAATCAATGCCAACATTCAGCGCTCACTTACGGTATGTTTGCAACAGTCTACACACAGACTCGAGTTCTCTCCAAAAAGGAAACTTGTTGAGTTTAGTAAGAACAGATGGAAAATATTTACAAACATTGCGCAGCAATTGCGCAAACTCGAAACTGAAGCTGATAAGGAATGCATTAAATATTTACATGCCAGCAGACCAAAACAATCACTTGTTGTACTCCTAACTAACTGTTGAGTTGGAAAAGCGGAAAACTGCGCGGCTTCAGCGAAAATTCGAGGTAAACACTCAAAATGCGCATGTCCTAGTTTCAGCTGTTGTTGTTTTTTTTTGCCGTTTTCGGGGTGGGTGGTTATCAGCAGCAGTAAGAAAAGTGTGTCAGAGCTCAATACACGAAATGTTCCGGCTGTAAGATATAGATATTCACTTTAGGTAAGAAAATGTGGTCAAACTAAAAATTTAATAACCATAAAAATAACAGGTAAACTAACCAAGTGCACACAACTTAAAATTTAATAGAAAAGCTGATATACAGCACTTATTAACTTGAACAGCAGCAACATCGGCATCTGGCACATACGAAAAATTCTTGCACAGATACACACCAGACACACGCGCGCACGCACACACTCACTCAGAGAACACAGACTCAAAGAACTCAGTTTAGTTATAGAGATTTTTCTTTGTGGTCAAGGTGCGCAGTAAAACCCGTAAAAAATTGCAAATTTATTGAAAAAACTAACAAATTTCGAGGTAAGCTCTTAAAAAACACAAACTCACAACTCCTAGTATTGCCATGCAGATGAAATTTATATATTTTTAATTAATTTTCATCTTATCAGAGTATTTTTGCAGCTTTTGCTATAAGCTGGCACAGATTACGTAATGGGCAATTCCAATATGAAAAAATTTAAGTAAATTGTAAAGCTTTCTTTATATTTATAAATTTAATAGAATGCTAAGTCACTCGGCAGCAGTTTCGGCAATGCAAAGGACTTGTCTGATATAATGACTGGCAGCTTCAGGGTGCAACTCATCAACATGGGCACTCGCGCTGCCGCCTGTAAGTAGCCCCAAAAAGTCTCAAATGGCTGCAAGTTGTAACACAGAATGAAGCATCTCCGACCCTATAAAGTGGCGGTGGGGGAACTTTTTTAGTCATTACCCCAAAATATTTTTGCTTAAGTTGATATTACCCCATTATTAAAACGAATTTAAAACTCAAAATGCATCAAATTGACTTTAATATGTATACTTAAAAATATATACTTTTTACTCACAAAATTTTCATTTTTACCCCCAAATATTTCATTTTTTCCCGATTTGGGGTAATTTACCCCGGTTTCCCGACCGCTGCCATAAAGTATATATATTCTTGCTCCGTTTGACCCTCTGTCCTTCCGTCTGTTTATATGAACGTGTCGATATCAAAGATTATAAGAGCTTAGTTCTCCAAGATCTATTGATAACACTCTTCCTTTTCTGATATACACGTGTAATCGATACCAATTAAGACTGCGTATTCTGTTAAAAAATAAAATAAAATAACTATAAGCAAAATATCTTAATAGCTTATAGTTTTTTTTTAACAGGATATATTGTTCTGTATAGGGTTCAGGGTGTCTCCTCAGTCGAGATATCTCGACTAGAGCATTCTTATTTTTTATCGTTTTTTCTTATCATTCTTTTTCGTTCACAGTTCAGGCAAAACTGAGGGCCCTTCATGAATACCATGTACGTCTATTGCACAATATGTTACCTGCGCCCTCTGGCGTCGATATTGCTAACAATATCAAATACTTTTCTCAAACTCTACTAAGTAAGTGGTAACTTCAAAGACAATTATTAATAAAATACAATAATATGTTAAATAAATTAAAAAACCATCATATACATTTTTAATTTCTATATTATTAATATATACATAAATATTTTAATTTTATTATACATGCTCTCAGCTGTTCTTAAAGATGTGCGTACTTCTCCGCACGAGCTTATACGCGACCCTCTTGAAGACCCCACACGCATGTCTGCCTATCCAAATCTTGAATATGGTAATCTTTATAATGCCTTAACTATGCTCATTGATGTAGCACCTTGCATTCAGTATGGACAAATTGGTAAGGATTATAGTTTAAAAAATAATAAAAACTTTTTGTTACTATCTTAAGCTATTAATTATTTGCAGTTTTCGGAAAAGCTTTGCTGCAGTGTCTGAGTTGCATATTACCCTTTCTCGATAAGGATCTTATTGATAACTTACCCTATCTCGTAAGCTCTTCTATATCTGTCCTACCGCCAGCCCTGCATCAGGATATTGTCAATGCACTTTGCTACTATATCTTGCCGTTTACTATAAGTATGTCACAGTACTGCTTTTATTAAGCTTTATGTCAAATATGATTTGAATTTATTTATTCCAGCACGTCGCAGCTCTGATGAGCAGGAGTGCCAAGCCTGCCAATCTGTCTCCTCTGTCATTTTAATGGTATTACAGTACTCTAAAAATCCAGGTAAGCATTGCATATGTATAACAAGGTTTTTTATTGATAAAATAATTCTCAAATTCGGTTAAGTTGGTTAAGTTTTAGCTCGTAAGTCTAACTAGACAAAAATGCAACCCCCAAGTTTGTTTGAAAATCTTACAGAAAAGGTTAGGTTTTCGATTAAACGGATACAAAACAAGAAAATCTTTAAAGATAAAAATGTGCTCTGAACCATTTTCTTATCAAACATTTGTTCTTCGCAAGCACTTTTGGTCCTTTAAAGAATGCAACACTGCTTAAAATTGTTCCAGACATAATTGCGATATCGCAAAATGTTACTAATATCGCAAAAAACATAGTTCAATAGCCGAAGCCTATCGAGAAGCACAAATAAAAAAATGTCTAAAATTCTCACATGCCTTTTTATACCCTAATCCCATTAAAAATGGGAAAAAAGGGTATAATGGTTTTGTGCAAAAGTATGTAACAGGCAGAAGGAAGTATCTCCGACCCCATAAAGCCGAGTCGATATAGCCATGTTCGTCTGTCCATCTGTATGTATGAACGCGTCGATCTCAGAGACTATAAGAGCAAAAGACTCCAGATTTGGAACTTAAGCTCATTTAATCCCTCGGCAGTACAAGTTTTTTTCCGATTTTCGATAACTCATCCCGTTTCCAATATACACATGGGATCGATAACAACAAAATCTTGAATATGGAAAACTTTGAGACGCCGTTTAAAACATTAAGCAAAATAATGACAGCCTGTGAAATTATATAAATTATTTATTAAAATCGGTTAAGAAACACCGGAGATATGGAACATTGAAGTTGAGTATGCAGTATGCAGTATGTGCGTACACACACGCACACACACTTGCAAGCACTGACTGTACGCGTAAAGTACAGGGATCAGGGTATCGTCTAGTCGGGATTTCTCGACTAGAGCCTTCTTACTTGTTTTTATTGTGCAAGTTAAGAATCACATCAAAATGCTATTTAAAAAAAAACCTTATCTTTTAAGCACATCACTGTCAACTCCTGGAATGTCTAATGACTCTGAAGCATAATGTAGTCAAAGATATATTATGTGTTGTTGCCTACGGCACAGCTGTTTCCCGAACTTCCGCCGCCAAACTGCTCTTTTACTACTGGCCTGCATTCGACCCCAATCTATTTGATCGAAAAGTTCTTCTCTCCAAACTCACAAGTAAGGCAACGCAATACAATAATTTACATGAATATCATATATTTAAGAGTGTATGTATTTTTTAGATGACCTCGTTCCATTCACCTGTCAGCGTGAACATTGTCCCAATGCTGGAAACGCTGAGGCAGCCAAGGTATGCTATGATCATAGCATCAGTATCGCCTATGCTCCGGATTGCCCGCCGCCATTGTATCTATGCATCGAGTGCGCTAACGAGATTCATCGGGAGCATGCGAATCTGGATTTTGGTGACATACTGCATCCCATGCAGCAGGTGTCGATGGTGTGCGAGAACAAAAACTGTCGCTCCAATGAAAAGTCCGCCTTCTCCATTTGCTTCTCGACCGAATGCGCTAGCTTTAATGGCAATCATCCCATTCGATACTGTTCACAATGCCACAGCAATCGACATAACTCTCGTCGTGGAGGAGATCATGTAGTCCATCGCAGCCTCCAGCCCGCTTGGCAAATGGACCCGGAAATGCAAATGCACATGGTCGAGTCGGTGGTCAGTTTACTGCGCGAAGCTAAGCCTCTCAACTTTGAGCCCGGTAAGGAGTCCTCCTCGTCTGAGGCAAAGAAAAATGGCTCCGCCATAACGCCTGACAACATTTCGCTTGAGGAACGCCAGATGCTTGGTCGTTATGGTATTTGGCTGCTGGTGGGTCGCTGTACCCCGACTCCCGATACCCCAGTCGAAGTCCTTGGTCGAATTCTTAGTATGCTCTTTCACTGGTTCCATGTCACGGCCTATTCGTACGATGGTAAATGCAAAGACAAACCTATTTATTAATGAAGTTCTAAAACGAAAGCTTGCAATATTTTTCAAAGCTGCTGGTCAAATCGAGAGCACCATAGAGAAGCTGAAGGTGGATCACGTGTGCAACTGGCTGAAAGAGATTTGTCGCATACACTACAATGTGTTTATATCCTGTTTGCTTCCGCATCCGCCAGAATATGCCCGCGTTGGTGGTCACTGGGAGACGCTAGCCTCACGCACCAGCCACCTGAAGGAGGGTCTGCAGCGTCTGATTTGCCTTGTACCCTACGAGGTGATCACCTCGGAGATCTGGGACTATGTGATGCCGCACTGGATGGAGGCAATTACTAACGACGTTGCCGAAAAGGAATTGAATGAGCTAAAAATTGTGCTTAGCAAAATTCTCGATCCGGAGATGTCGCCGCTTGGCTTTGATGCGAAGACCATGTACAACTTTGTGGCCATACGATTCGAGAAAACGACAGCCAAGGTCCAGCAGCAGGCACTCCACTGGCTGCAGATACTCACCAAGCTTGAGATACTTATTCCACTTGTCCAACTTTTTGCCATGTTTGGCGATGGAGTCCGCATCATGAAGTATGGCATTCAACATGAACTGATGCGCGAGAAGGAGAAGGAGCCGCAGGCTCAACAGCAGCAGGCAAAAGCGCCTAAGACGCCCTGCAAGGAAAGCAAGGCTGAAATGGCAAATCCACCCAGGCGCAGCTCCATTTGTAAGTACATAGAGCTAATGGTATTTGCAGTAAAGTTGGATTTCGGACTAGATATATCCAAATGTGGACATAACCCATCTGCTGCGCTAACTTGATTAATACTAACATCAATTATTTCGTTTATTTAATATATAAATTTAAGATACAGTTAAGTTAATTTAAACGTTAGAACGGAGAAATAATTTTTAATATTCCAGATAAATATTTTAATGATCTACAACCTCTGCCTGAAAAGAAAATCTTATAACATTATAACGAAGAAAAAAATTTAAGATATAATTATGGGTGAAACATTGAACACTCTCACCACTATCATTTTTTATTTTTTTTTTTAAGCTTTTTCACTATATTTTAAAACGTTTTAATATGCTCTTTTAGCGCCAGTTGTTGAGGATGACTCCGGCAATACCTCGGCCATATCGGACGACGAGGCACCCACTAATCGTCACACGGAGTTCTCAACTGATGCCGAACACAATCTCACCTGTTGCATACTCATGCTGGACATTCTGCTCAAGCAGATGGAGCTGCAGGATGTGGAACAGCACATGGGCATACATACCAGCGTGTGTGAGAATGTTTCACGTCTGATCAAATGCATGGTGACTGCAGCCCGGGTGGGTTTAAGTAGTCACGTATGTGCGTTAAAGGTGAGATAATACTTCAAACACCACAAATAACACTAAAAGCACTTTATATTCTTAAAGGTGGCAGAGTGTGCGTATTGTGAGGCATCTACAATGTGGCATCAGCTATCAACTAAGCTGGTTGAGTTTATGGCTCCGCTGAATCCCGTTAGACCACCGGATGTAGGTCTTAACTCTAAGAAATAACATTCTCAATACTCAACTCACACTTCCCTTAGGTGCCCATTGAGGATATCATTGAAGAGGAGAAATCTTCCCGCAAATCGCCACCTGAATCGGACAAAGAGAAGACACGTGAACGCGATGTATCACTTTCCATGGCTCCACTACCTATTCCGCTAGGTCCACTCGGCGGTTTCGCAGGTAAGCTTGGGTGTTTCCAGATGTTTTTTTTTAACTTAACTTATAAAATTTGTTTGAAGAGTAGAAGTCTCTTCTAAATTGCATTATTTATACAGAAACCCAACCCTTTATAAATACTCTTAACTACCCACCGTTAAAGTAATACAGTCAAACTCACCCAACTTGTAGCTAAAAACGTAGACTGTACATCTCTGCCTGGACTATATATGCAGGCAGGATTGAATAATACTAATAATAAAAACATTAATGGTGTGACGTTTTTCGAAGCGTCAATTTGTAAACAAGTTTCTTAGACTTAAAACCACGTTTAAAACGCATTTTGAACAGAACCTTATTCCTAGTAACCTGCACCTGTTATGCTCTGTAAACAGTTCAAACTTACCATAAAACCCAGAACCGATTAATATGACATACATACTGCGTAATGTACTTAACAACATATAAACAAGGTCCAGAATAATTCAATACTTGAAACACTTTTCATAATGATCTGAACAATCTAGAAACGTTAATCGTTTTAGAGTTGTAAAATTCATAAAATTCAAATATCTATCATTATTATATAAGCAAAAATAAAAAACATTTTCAATTTTTCTCATTTCGTTTTATTTTATATGTCTATCTTGCTATCTCTCTCTACATAAATATGTATATCTTTCTCTCTCTCTATCTCTAACATATTCAACGCGACCACTGTATTATATTAACTAACGCTCGCTCGCTGTCTCGCTCGCACACGCACTTTTCTCGCGCGTACCAACTGTCTATCTCTGTCACACACTGTCGCTCTGTCGAAACAATCGGTCTATATAATATGATGAACTAATAACTTACTATCTTAATATACAATAACGAACGTCAACTCCTCATCAAATACTAAAACTGAAAATTTTACAATTTATCAATCATTATCAGATATCTTTAAGCTAGATCAATTCTTTTCAGACGATGGAAAAATTATTATAATGGCAGGTGATGCACCAACAAACAAATTTTTCATTTGTTACAAAAAAAAAAACAAAAAAATATATCAAACACAGAATTCACAAATCACAAGTTAATATATTAAAATATTTGCATTACAATTTTAACATTGTTAATCAGTTAAAACATTTCGCTACAATCCACATAAATTAAAATTCACTCCTCACACGAAAACAAGAGAAGACTTTAAATACAACATTTCATAACAACAATACAGACTGTTGGCAACAAGTCACTCAATCCATGTAACCCAACGCAACACTCTTCTACCTACCTTACTTATATTTCTGTTTAGCTTCCTAGTGTATATTTTAGAAACATACAAGCTTTTAGATGACCTTCTAAGTAGTATCATTTATCAGCCACATTGCTGAGTTTGGTTCCATATTATTTCGGTTCGGTAAAGAAACACTTTACACACGAAACACTTTTTAATACAAAGCCCACAAAACTAATCGTACACCAGCGTTGCAATGAGTGCCTTGAATTTATTTTGATGACCTATAATTTTGAAGAACATATTCTTTAGGAATTTTCTAAGTAGAATTTTTGGTCTAAGTGTGATCAGTTTAAAAGTCTGCAACGAAAATTAAATCATTTGAAATGCATATAATAGCAATTTAAACTGAAGTTTGAACGAAGTAACTTCAAAACTGAACATACAACGACCTTGACCCTAATTGGATATTGAAGAATTGGAAAATTCAAAAAATTGCATGTGTGTTCCTTTTTCAGTAAATTTCGAAATTTATTGTGAGATTCACGACAAACGAAAAAAAAACTTTTTTTTTTAGGATTTAATGTGTATGAACTTGGAAGCATGCCCGAATTAGTGAATGCAATGAGTTATTTTGACCACTTAAATAATTTCGATTTCGATTCTAGCAGACTGACGCGCATTTATGAACCAATCGATTTCTAATCTTCAATTTATATTCCTTTTATCAAGGTCCTGTGCCTATCGCCGTGCCCCAACCCGAGCCGCACTCTGTGGGAGGCGTACTCGTCCATATGCCCCACGTTTGTTCCGTATGTATTTAAAGAGAAATAATTAAAGTTATTAGCAAACCTTATATTACGTTCATTGATTAATATCCTAATTACAAAAAAAACACTATAACTATACTTAACACCAAGCCGATTAACTAAATAAACAGAAAATATAATGCGTTATGTAGGTAATATATACCAACACGCCATATACTATAAATATTTATATTTAATTTATTACAGCAACATAACAACACTGGTTACGAGTGAATATTTAATTTTCATAGACAAACATTACTTTATTTTGATTTCAGAAGTATTTTTGATTTCAAAATCAAAAAGCGTTCAACAAATTTACAAAACTTTTTATTTCTTCATATATTTTCTATAGAATAACGAAAATGGGCATTCAGTTGATAGTAATGAATTGAGAAAAGTTCACGCCACAGACGAGGTACTTTGTGCATTCATTAACAAAATCTAAATTAAAATCAAACAAGCAATATTTTCAATATTAGTTTTATCATTTGGCTGATTAAAAACCCCTCCATACAATTCGATATTTCTATATAAATTTTTTTGATGTCCAGAAAAATGTACTCTTCGTGTTAAGTGTATATAAATTGTACAGCGTATTTTTCCTTATTACTTTCATTTTAAAAATTCTTCCCACATTATTATATATTTTTTTTTAAACTCTACGTCAACTTAAAAATAAAAACAAAAAATTAGTGCGATGTTTTAAGACTTTCTACAAATAAAACATCGGTTTTTTTTTAACAAATGTAACAAATGATGACAGTAGGCTTCAAATTAAAAAACTTCAACTCCAACTTTTATAAATTTCTTCATTTTATGACACACTTAATTTTCACTAACTTCAAACGGATAGATTTAGAAAGTGATGTAATTGTAGATAATATATACTATATTCAATATGCCAAAAGTTTAGCCTTGTGTAGCTAAGTAATTTTGTTTTGTAAGGTAGGAAAAAAGAGGAAATCAACATTTGTTCAATGTTCATAGAACATTTCTTAAGAGAACAGTAAAAATTTTTTAAATAGCTAGCATACAGTTTTAGAAGTCTTATATATTTGGCTATAATATTTTCTACACAAAACAAATATTTTTTACAAAAAAAAAAATTTAAGTTTTTCTTAGGCGACTGCATAGCTTTATATAATACATAGTGTATAGATTTTATAACTATCTTTATTACGTTTTTGTTTTTTAAATCCCGTGTCTCAAAGTATCTTGTATGTGTGTGAATAATTATTACGAAAAACAACAAACGAAAAATTATAAACAAAAAATTTGTTAATAAATGTACATTTTATTTATATAATTCTAATTTTTTCATGACTTTTTACATGTAAATATTACGTTTATTTTTACAAAACTTTCACGTACTTAAGTCTAATTTTATTAAGTTTAATTTTATTATGGTTCTTGTTCTGAGAGCATGCTCCGTGTATCCGCACCTTCACAGATTTTTGATACCAACACCAAGCCGTTATTAAATGTACAAAATATAATAATTAATGCACAAATACTTGTACCTAAACGTTTTTATGCAATTTTCGATTTTTGTGTAATTTTTTATGTAAACTAAAAATTTTTTTTATTTTTAACGATACCGATACAAAACAAAATATACTGGATGTGTAAGTTTAAGAGATCGACGTTGCATTTATGTACTTATGTACTTATGTACTTTATGTGATGAATGTATTTTACTGTACAGCTACCTAAAATAAAATACTACAGTGTAAATATGTGTATACTACTTACCCAAAAGATGTGTTGTCAAATTTGAGAAAAATGCTTCACCTCAATACTAAAATCCATTGCTTTCTAATGCAGATCATGACGGCCACCGTAGAAACCGTTTCAGAGCAACTAGACCTGGCCTCTATTCTACCAACGGACAGGGCGATTGCACGCTCCATAACACTATCCGATGCGGATGTGGGAAGCGCCAATGTCAGCGTCACGAAGGCATCCGTTATGGGTGAAAATGGTGCAAATGGCAGCACAGCTGGTGGTGGCGAAAATGGTAGCGGATCCGACGAGGATGAGGAAGAAGAGGATAGTGATGATTTCTGGCACACATCAGTGGGCAAATTCAAGTTTACCCTCGATCAGCTACCACAGCCGCTGCAGTATATACATCAGTTGCTCACGGTACGTATGTGTAATGTAATTTAGGTTGCCTGGGTAAACACCTTGTAGACACATTCAGAGTGGGTAGTGAATTTGCTGCCCATAACGTCGGTAAGGAATTAAGGGGTCGGGAACTAAAATTGTGGTGTCAATAGACCATGTCCTCGGTTATTTAATGTTAAAATACAAATGAATCATTTTCGGGTAAGTACTAGTTCCCATATAGTGGGTAGTAATTACAGCCGTCTCGAACAGGCGCTCAATACTACTACCACTACATGCTTGACCAAATTTCATTTGTCGGTGTTTCTTAGACGATTTTGGTAAATAATTTACAGACTTAGAATACTTTGTCTAGTTGTAGTGTTTTTAAAACAAATACCAATTGCAAGTAAACGATTGTAATCTGATTGATATCATGTGTATATCGGCAAAAGCCATCAATAATTTTAAAAATGGCACTAAACGGGTCACGGACTTGGAAAAATTCCAAATGTACTTATATTCTTGTATATTTTTTACCAGGAAATCCCCACCATTAAAAAACCAGAGATACTCTATTATGTACTACAATGTCTGAAGACAATGGCACTCCACGGCGATGCTCTGACCAAAGCAGCTCGGGAACAACGCGGCTTCTTCATCTGGTGTCAGGAAAATTTGTTGATCAAAAAGTGCGTAAATTGCAAACATAATTTTCTGTCTAAGCCTATTAATGATTGTACTTTTAAGTCTTTGGGAGTTATGCAATGCGGAGCACTCGCATATCTGTCAGGTGTGTGTGCCGCTGCTGCTGCACTGCATCACGTTGCCGCTGGGCTCGGATGTGTTTTGGAGAGTGGTGCAGGAAGCCTTCCACGATGTCGATTGGCGTGTGCGGTTCACGGCAGTTGAACGAGTAACCGTGATTACCCGTTTCATGGATTCGACACCGCTGCGCTCCGAGGTGGGACTGCAAACGGCATTGGCCACCGCCTTCTGTCATCTGATCGCCAGCATGGATGACATCAATGTGTATGTGGCGCAGCGGGCGACTCTCTATATCGGAACCATACATGATACGGCAATACGGTCACTGCTCTTCTGCTTGGAGTCGCAATTTGATCTCTTCATTGTCGATCGACCCGTGGTGCTGCAATCTGTCTATCAGCTGCACAATTCCCTATCGGATCGCAAGATGCTTGGCTGGGAATTCTTTCTCAATCGTTTCGATACACTTTTCGTGGAAGCGCAAATCAATTTGGAAAAGTGCGGAGATATATCGTATCTGAGAGATCTGCGCAACTCCGACAATGGCAGCGAGGCGCTTTCAGCGAAAATACTAAAAGCTAGGGAGGCACTCAGCCAGTCGGATACCACCGGCAGCATGGCCAAAACCCTAAGCGCCTCCTTTGGCACCAAGTGGCCCTACAAGAGGACAATGTCTGCACCAGCTAGCATGGCACCGCGTCAAGATTCCAAGTTCGGTGAGCAGCGATTTGATATCCCAAGCCCAAAAATATTTTATTTTATTGATAGTTCACTTTGCTTTTGATACATAATTGCCTTAGGGTGATAAAAATTGATTTCAAACGCAAAAGAGAAGAAATTTTTAAAAACCGAAAACATGCAAAATCATTTAAACTTAATAACAAAACTATTAAAACTTATTTCTTGTTTTAATTTAATACTTGCAGTGCCCGAGAAGGAAAAAATTTATAATCGTCAAGTGTCGGCACCCATACTCAAGAGGAAGACCTCGCGTTTTGGATTGGGTCAGTTCCTAGGCACTAGTAGTACTAGTACCAGTCAAAATACAGCTAGTACAGCTGTTCATAGTGTCGCCACAACTAGTTATACATTGCATACAAAATCAAAAGCCTTACAGCCCTGCCCCATACACCAACCTCCATATCCACACACGGCCTTTCCCTATCAACCCACACAACATCCGCACCCCCAATCACAGCCACAACAACACTTACACTCCCATTCACATGCACACTCACATCCATCACACCAACACCATCCACAACCACATTACGCTGGTAGTAGTGCACAAGTAGCGACGTTTGCCTCGGCTCATAGTCAAAGTCACCAGTATTTAGTGCATTGTGTACCGCCTAGTCATCATAGTCCGATGCCCACGCTGCAGGAGGCGGAGACTCTGCTTCGCTCCCAAGCTGCCCAGCAGCCGTTTCAACAGTCAACGACATCGACAACAACTTCGCAGCAACAAATCGCACCACCAATAATAACAACAACAACTACCGTCATGGCAACGTCATGCTCTTCAACGGGTGCCAGTGCTGGTCACACCTTTGCCACCTCATTTCACTCTCATTTCCAAAAGCATCCATCGGCTCCAAACTTGCTGCCGGCACAGCCCGCGGTGGTTGCACCCAGTCCCAGTCCCTCGGCACTGGCCTTTCCCATGCATTGCACTTGTGATGTCGCTCCGCATCCGGGTGCCAACATTGCTGGTACCACGGGCAGCACCACGGCCAATCCAGGTAGGTTGTAGAGCATGTGTGTTCACGTACGAAAAAAATAAAGTTTTGCTGTCTATATTGTCCATCCCTCCTCTTTTCATCCGCAAATTTGTGTAACCTTTATGTTCAATTTAAATTGTATAGTTCACAAAAACTATGAATTTAATATATATATTGATCCGATACAGGAATCGATAAAGCGATCCTGCTTTACAAAGTATTTTTTCCTTATCCACACACTCAAGTATTTTCAGACTCTTTGTGAATGATATAATTATAAACGCTGGCATGCCAACGTTTTTCAATGTTGCTTCGATCTTTCTATGTGGACATCTATTAAGATCACTTGAATCATCAAAAATGCAAAATGGAAATATTCATTATCAGTTTGGTGCAAAGCATGTGTTTTTTTATCTTATTAAATGTGGTTTTAAACATTATTTTCAATATTTTGATAATTTATTCCGTTTTACTTTATGTACTTAACGTCTAAACGATCGATTGAACTCATTAAAAAATTTGAGTTCAATTTGCAATTGATAAGACTTTTTTTTTATTTATTTCTAAATACTATTTTCATTCTTAGTTTATTGTTTTTTTTTTTTTTGTTCTTTGCGTATGAGTATTTAGAGATATGTGTATGTAATTTTGGTTTCCACACAAAACAAAATCATCTTACGTGTACCCTTCCAAACTGGTATGTATGCTCTCGAGAACTACTATTAAAACTTAATGTACTATATTCTTACCTCAAATGAAACTAAAAACTTAACAGCTTAAATAAAAGATGAGTCCTTCTTAAAAAAACATACTTGTGTATATACAGACACATATAGTCGTACACAAACATATACACTATCTTATATGTAAATTTTAATCTATTTGTGCAAATTGGCATGTATGTGGCTGAACAAAAAAAAAATTACGAGATCGATGTTCTTTCGCTAACTGTATTAATTGAAAATTCTCTGGGACTAATATGATGCATTATAAAATTTCAATTAGATGGACATATTCACTCGTTGGGTGGACTTAATGATGATAACCTTATCGGCCTGCTTAGCCGCATAACGGAGCTAGAGGAATCCGACCGGGAGACAATTCATTTGCTTGTTTTTATGCTGATGCAGTTTATGTCTCGCACAGATCAAGCCTTCCCATCCGAAGACAAGCCCGTTACCCGTACCCAAAATATTGTATTAAAGCATTTGTTTTTACTATTGGGTCACAATCAAATAGACAAGACATTCCATACCACACCCGATTCACTGCGGTAAATATGTACATTGAAATTCCTGAATCCTCTCTTTATCTAATTTTCTTCCATTCACAGCGTTTCTGCCGTGTTCAATGCGTTTTTGGCCAACTTGCCGCAAGTCTTAGATCAAAATCATCTGATTGGTGGTCTTATATTGCCATCTGTAATGCAGATCATTCTGTATGCACCCAATCCTACAAACACTTCGGGAGAATCGTATCAGAATCTCGTCTTTAATTATTCATTGTGGAACCTGGAACAATATCCGCGTCGCAATTGGCTCTTCACATTGCTGGTCGTCCTCTATAAGTACTCTTATACACAGCCACCGCTCAGTGGTTATGTCATCTCGGCTATTCGAATGATCATGAACAGCCTCCGTGGTCATTTTCATCAGTGCCGACGTATTCCCACCACTACCATACTAGATATACATGGTGTTGGCGGAGCAGCCAGATCCCGAGATGTTAGTCAGCCGTCGCTAGGCACAGATCCCGATGACAAGGATGTCAGTCCTCCGGCCAGTCCCATGTTTCCATCCGAAGGTACCAGCGCGGCATCTAAGAGCAAAGGTCAAAATGTTGCCTTCACACCTAAGCTGCAGCACGCTTTTCGAAAGTATAACGATTCCAGTTTGGATGCCGACGAAACTGAGTCCGAGCTCGTGGCTATACCCGAAAGTGATCTCTCCGACAGCACATTACATGGCAGCAGTGCACCCGTATGTTCCTTACAAGATTATTTTAATTTAAGATAAAAATTTGATTTTCCTTTTGAAACGGACTTAACTTTGGGCTTTTTAGGGTTCCTTTGATGATACGATAAACTTTGAAGACATACTACCAGCAAAAATAGAATCTCTGCGTAATCGACGTACCATGGAATATTCCGAAGAGGTGAGAGGCCTATGACCCTCAACCTAATAATTCAATATTACTATGAAATTGTTTTGTTTTGCAGAAATCAACCAAATCGCACAAATCAATGATCACAACCAAAACAGGTGACACTTACTCGACTAAAATCAAGAGCACCACTGAATCCGTCAGCACCACTGTTGTGACTACTCACACACGTCATAGCTTGCAGGAAGGTGTACGTATGATAGTCACTCCATTAGTGGGCTCAGAGACGACAGAGACAGCTGTTGTCAGCCCGCCCGTTGATGTGCATCGTGCAGTGACCGTGCGCAACAAATCGTTGGAGAATGCAGCTGCCTCGACATCGAAAATGTTTGCGGCTATTGCTACTAATCATCTGAAAGCGTTGGGAGCCTTGCAGGATGTACCTTCGGGTAGCAAGCAAGGCTCAGGCAGTGGCATTGGGAATCGATCCATGAATGGCTGCAGTGCTGCAGCTCCACCACATAATGCAGCAGCAACAACGGGAGCAATTGCCAAGCCAATTGGACGCTATAAGACGATTGTGGAGTGCAGTGCCGGCACATCAAGTTCCTCGGCCGATGAGTCGCGGCAAAAGAAGTCACACACAAAGTCGCTGAGACGCACAGATAAGAACTACGGTTCACCAGATTCGCCGCTGTCCAAGATGAGCGTAATGGCCAATCCATGCGATGATGTGGATGCGGGACTCTTGCCACCGCCCAAGAACATTGCAGCGCTAGAGATACCAACGCCGGAGCGTCTGCTGCCTATTGGCACACAGGATAATGTCACCGCATTGGTAGAGCGTGTGCGTGACGGTCTCAATCTTCCGGACATAAGTCACCTGAAACAGGACAGCTTGGATGTGTCCGAAAGCACCAAGGATGACATAACGCCTAGCAGTCGCAACAACTCGCCTCGACGCCTCATTAAGCAGGTGGCCCTTCAATCACCGCCCAATGCGAATGCACCCGCAGCCGCTCCTGTAACTACACAGGCCCAACTACAGTCGCAACCACAGCAGGACCTGCACACTTCGATTTTAAAGAATGTCACTCAGGACTTGAAACAGCTGCCCAGTGAGCGTCAACCAAACGTGGCGGTTCCCTCGACCACATCCAATAGCATTAAGCGTCCCAGACAAAAGCTGGCACCCTTTAACGTTGACACCAATGCTATACCAGACATACGCTCACGATTTGCCGGCTCTTGGCCTCCACCGCCATTATTACAGCCAGCCGAGGAGCACGACGACGACGACAACGATACACCCGAAATTGCAAACGGGCACACGACCCACAACGCCCAACACGCCCATGCTCCTCGTGGAGTAAGTACAAAATCGCACATGAATGTTAATTCATGTAGCTTTTGAAACCACACATCGGTTCGATAGATCCATAGATTTCCCCCTACATACTCATAAGCTTTGCCTACTTATAATATTATGTATTAGTAAAGATTACTGCCTTAAAGAAATATTTGAACCAAATCAATATAGCACGAAATAGTTTTTCAAAAATATTATTGGTAACTTCCTTATATTATTTTGAGCTCGGTTAAATAAATATTATTAATGAAATTACTAGTTAATATAATTTTAATAAGCTTGATGTTAAACCTCTTTTAAAAACAGAACATATCACAAACGAAAGTTCAATTGCATATGTATATAGATAAAATTATTTATTTATATTTTTATCAACATTTAATTAAACTTTTGGTTTTATCTTATTGGAAGTCATAATAATTGAGTAATATTGTATGCAAATGTTTTTAAATTATATCGATTTGTTTTTATTTTTTTTAATAAAGAGTTCCCGACGTGTTGGAGACTATACAATTGTAGAGCGATGCTCCGATTGCGGTGCTGTTATCGAGGAGTACACGGATGAAGAGATTGGTATATTCATTGTTATCCTGGGCACCTTTATTCATCGCGAACCGGCCATAGCAGCACCCTTTCTGCCGGAGGTATTGACTATGACATCAAGGTAGTGAATTTCATCAAAAAAGGCAACTTTCAGCATTACTGATTATTATTTGTTGGCTACTTTTTAGAATTTGTTTAAGCAGCACGCATGCATGGCAAGGTGAAAATGGTCTACCCTTGGCTAGTAGCGCCCAGGCTGTGGCCCTGCAATTTTTCCGGTGCGTTTTGCATCAACTGGCACCCAATGGCATCTTTCTTCAAGTGTTTCAAACCCAAATGAAAAGTGAGTTGTTATGCAAATCTGTTTGTTCATAACTGTGCTAACTCTTTATTTTAAGCAGTCAAAGTACGACACAATCACTTCCGCAGCATTGCAAAGGCACTGCAAGATTTCCAGGATCTGAATGCAACGAGTCCGATTTATATGGTCTGCGAATCGCTTACCTCAAAGAAGGCGTTGCCCATCGATCAGTTGCCCATTATCTTCCGAAACATGGCCGAGTATCTGCAGTGTATGACGGTGGAGGCCGGTGTCGGACTGGCCATCTGGTCCCAAGCCATGCAAGCGATGGAGTCCCTGCTGCGCCAGGTCATTGTCATAATGCCCAGTTTAAGCAATGCCGAATATATGCTTGATCTAATTGCGGCCACTCTACGTCTGAATTGTGTGCCTAAAACGTTGCTCGACCCATATTCCAAGATTATGGCCTATTGCGTACAGCACACGAATCTGGAATACCAGACGCTCTACGATCTGTGCACCCTCAACACACGCTCTTTTAATAAGGATCGTGACAAGAACTTACTTTGCCGCCAAATGATCTTTGAGTTTGTTCAGGCTCTCAAATTTAAGTCAAACATACCCGACCACAATTTGCTTATGATAATTGGATTTGTGCTTCTGGATGCAGGCGGAACTTTACCCCCGGGAGCATTATCTGGTCTACCAGATGCAGCACCCGCCTTAACCACAAATGCTGCCGACTGTTTGAGACAGTACATTAACGATGTCATTGATTTTCTTGCCGATTTTCACACGCTCAGCAAGATAAAGGTATGTGTTTGGATATGCAGGGTGTAGACACTAATTGCAAAAATATTTAGCAGAATTTCAAAAATGGTCAGCCAAGTACTGGCTTAGGCGAGGATACTTTGGGTGGCGTTCTTAAAGGCGCTGTGGCACAGTATCTGGCATTGGAGATGTCGCGTGGCAACAACCGCGATAACAAGGCAGTCTCACGTTATCTTCCATGGTTAAATAATGCTCCCTCCTCACTGCAGCAGGGGTAAGTTAAAAACAAACGATATTTTCAAAACATATAACCATCCCTCAAGTGCTCTTTGTCAATAAAGATTACACTATGTAAAAAAGTTATAGTATTAGGTTTTTTCAGGAAGATTGAGCTATACATTTTTTGATTTCAAATTCGTAAACTAATTTGTCATCCATTATAATAATTATTGCGTTTCCGTAATAATTTTTCTGGTTTTAGTAGTAATTTTTATTTCCCTGAAAAAGCTTTTGTATGGCACATATTTATACCCTAATCGCATTAAAAATGGGAAAAAAGGGTATAATGGTTTTGTGCAAAAGTATGTAACGGGCAGAAGGAAGCTTCTCCGACCCCATAAAGTATATATATTATTGATCAGCATCAACAGCCGAGTCGATATAGCCATGTCCGTCTGTCCGTCCGTCTGTCTGTCTGTCCGTCTATCCGTCTGTCTGTCCGTATGTATGAGCCAACCGATCTCAGAGACTATAAGAGCTAGAGACTCCAGATTTGGAACTTAAGCTCGCTTAATCCCTAGGCAGTACAAGTTTGTTTTCGATTTTCAATAACTCATCCCGTTTTCGATATACACATGTGATCGATAACAACAAAATCTTGAATTTTGAAAACTTTGAGATGACATTTGAAATAATGAACAAAATAATGACAATATGTGAAATTTTTATTAAAATCGGTTAAGAATCACCGGAGATATGGGACATTGAAGTTGTGTATGCACTATGCAGTATGTGCGTACATACAAACACACATATTTGCAAACACTGACTGTACGCGTAAGGTATAGGGATCAGGGTATCGTCTAGTCGGGATTTCTCGACTAGAGCCTTCTTACTTGTTTAAATTGTACATTTTCATTTAGATTTTAGTTATTGCATTAAAGAGGTCTTTTACATTGAATTTTAAGCCAAATTAACGTGTTTTCTTTTTCTTACAGTCCAAAAGAGTTTACAGAATGTGTGGGTCATATGCGCTTACTGTCGTGGCTGTTGCTTGGATCACTGACCCACATGGCGTTGATGCAGCGACGCCAAGAGACGCAATCGTTGCCACCAGCGCCGTCAGCGAGTGCTGCTCCTGGACAGCCACCCGGTGCCACAGTACATTATCATCACCAAGGAGTCACGTACTCGCAGCCAGTGCCGCAGGAAGCATCCTGCCACATTGCCGACCACATACAGGTGATCTTTGCAGGCTTCGCCGAGCAATCAAAGACATCTGTGCTTCACATGTCCTCGCTGTTTCATGCGTTCACGTTGTGCCAACTGTGGACAGTGTACTTGGAGCAAATGGCACATAACACTAGCAGCAATGCAGAAGGCAGCACACTTGGAGTGCTCTTTGAGTTCTGGACTAAGGTAACACCATGCATACTCCAGCTGGTGTCGCATGCCAAGCCAGTTAACAAGGATCTGAATGCGCAGGCAAGCGTCGACTTTCAAACTCAGAGTGCGAACTCAAAGCTGTCGGAGATGGTCAACTTGCACTTCCTAAGCCTGCTAGAAGCGCTTAAAGAGACAAACTCAACGGTGCTGGGCAAATTATTACCCATGTGGAGCACTGTGCTCTCTTCACAAACACAACTTTCGGATACGCTGCACGTACGACTCCAAAACGTGCGTGATTATGCGCCTGATTTTGAAGAGCAACAAGCACACAAATCAGAGGCACTCCTCAAGTGGTTACAGCGTCTACAATTCAAAATGGGCCAAATCGAGTTGCAAGCCTCAACGGCAACACAATTTTACTCTATCTAAAAACGTTTGCAAATATTGATTGATGTTAGAAAGACACAAGAAAAAATATGTTTCATATGTAGCACATACCATACTAAAAAAAATTTGTTATTGTATACGCAGAGTTAATATTGAATCTGCTAGAATTGATAAATTATCACTCAAAAACTGAATAAGTTATACCAGTTGTGGTTTTCTCTGTCATCGTCGGATCAAAAACTTCATTCTCTTCACCGGCACATAGCTTGCCTTCAATTAGGTAGTCCACTTGCGGATTGCGATACTTTTGAAATGAAGGCTTGTTTTTAAGTACGGAACTATCAGGCAGACGCATGGCCGACACTGTCTTAGGTTGCCTGGCTAGACGCTCTTCTGCCTGCTTTATGCGTAGATCCTGCAATCATAGAATAGTTTTAGCTTTTGACAACAGAGTGACTTCAATATGAGCGCACTAACTTTTACTTTCTGCATGTAAGCTACCTGCAGGCTTACGGATTCGGCTAACGGCACCAGCTGCATTTCCTTGTGTTTTATGAGTGGCGGCGTTGCGGCGGTATTCTCCCAATGTTTCCCTTTTTTACGCGTACGCTCCTTGGCCGGATCGTGTACATTGGAAACCGTAGTGCGGAATGGTTTAAACTTTTCTCTTTCCGATGCAGTTGCCGTTGCTTGTAATTCAATTTTTTCAATAAGGTACAGAGCATGTTGGTCCAGCGTCGGCTCCGGATCATGTTTGCCAACCAATGTTGCAGCATCGATTTCGATTATTTCCGCTGACACCGTGTTGCTGCTCTTCGCTTGTCCGTCGGAGTAACTTAATGCACTCTGTTCGCTGCGAGGCGAATCTAACGAATCTGGTGTGTGTCTAAACGATGCAATTTCAGCCAAATCTTCGGCTGTGATAAGTGTAGCGGGTGGCGTCAACACTTTAACCTGACGCTTATGCATTGTTCCCTGTGCGATAATGCGTAACGGATTCATTTCAAGCTCATCGTCGCTGTCCAACACATCGGACATGTTCGTGTTGTGATTAGCAGTACGGCCATGCCATTCCAGATTGTTTAAATTGGCTTTAACCGTAGTGATTAGATCGTCGTCAAACTCAGCAGCTGTCTTTGCTTTTCGAGAGTGAATCTCGACAAGCAACTTTTCGTAGGACTCTTGAATACGCTTACCTTTGTCGGGCAAAGTCTGTAATCGCTTACTGCTCTCAAATAACAAGAAAAAAAACCTTTTAAATGAGTTCTAGACTTGCAAATATAGGAAGCTTACCTCGAAGCCAAAAGATGGCTTTGCCTCTCTTCGATTTCGAGCAGTTCGTGGTATTTAAGAGTTTTAAGGTCTTTGCTACTTTGTCCCTTTATTTGTGATGAACCAGGAATTTTATTTAATGGTAGCTCATTCATTTTAGTATTAAGCTGTTGATATTTCACATTGCTTAGTTGATCTAAGAAAGTTAACAGCTCTTGTACAGACGTGGTCACCCAAACAAAATAATGTTAGCTTTAATGTTATTAACATAAAGATGTTAGAACACCACCTTTTTAGCCTAGTTCCACTACCAAGCGTTTTGCATACAGCATATCGACAAGTTCGCAATAAAATCTGTGTTGCCTGTTTTGCTTTTTTGCATCACTAAATTAGATATACTGACGAACTTATAGCACCATTATGCTTTAATAACAAAGTGTACTGTGCCATATATATTTAAGTTAACAAAGTCAATACTACAAAATGCCAAATGAATTGATTATAATAAAAGGCAACCACCATATTACCAAACGATTTCGGCGCCTGGAGGAACGCCAAAAGGAATCTTACCACCGTAGGAACATTCGAGTGCACGCCACAAAGCCAAAGCTTACGCCTTTACGATTGCTACAAATGATCGGATTTTACTTAGCACTATATGTGTGCATTGCAATTATCTTAATTTTCGATTTTCTAATTTTGGTAAATTTTCGTGTACCAGAATATCAACCACTTTATCCAAAGTGCACAAGTCTATCTTCGGTACCTGGCAATATTGTGGGGAGCAAAAAAATGATTCGATATACGCCAGATCAAAGGTTGGGAATTACTCCTTATGTTGAACAAATCAATCAATTTATAGCAAAGTATGGTATTGATGGAGGTCACCACTTGAGAGGATGTAATTTAGATGATAACTGGGGATTCAGCACAGGTCGGCCATGTGTACTGCTTAAACTCAATTTTGCGTTAAATTTTACTGCGATAACATATACCGCACCGATAACACTGCCAGATGAGGTGCCCAACGAACTTTATGATTATATATTTGAATTGCCGGCGGATAAACGCACAAATCGTATTTGGGTAGCCTGCATGTTCTTAGATAATGTTACAGATGCTGAAATAGAGTATATACCGAATCGTTATTATGATGCTGTTGGCTTGTTTGAAAAGGAAAATATTTTTTTAAAACGTGTGTCAGAGAACGCAACGGAAGATCAAACTTATGATAATCCTGCATATCGTCGTGTAATTGGCGTTAAATTTCAAAACATACCTATGAACCGAGATATTACCGTCAAGTGTACTGCATGGGCAAAAAACATTCCCTCGGATCTCGCTTCGGTTTATATTGTATTCCATTTGAAAGGACTTGAAGTTTTTCCAGACCCCTTACCAGAAGATGATTACACAGATGATTAGTTGGTCTGGTAGTAGGCGTTGGGGTAACAACTTTAAAAACTCAAACACATTATTACATATCAGCGCCCACAATTAATTTACATAAATAAATAAAATAAATCGATATTTTAAACAATCATAATGCCGGAAGACTTCTTAGTTGCCGCTGGAAATTACAAAGTGGAAAAAAAATTTCGCAATGAGGATTTAAAACGAAAGCGAAAGGACATGCCGTGGTCTAAAAAAATTTTGGATTTGGATCGCAATCAATTGTTTGGACGTACGGCATGGGGCTGGACTAGAATTGTTTTGTTTTACCTTCTTTTATATTTCCTCATCGCAGTTATCGTGGTCTTGCTTGTAACAATATTTCATTTTGCCGTTTTCGAAAAAGAAAGACCGCGATGGCCTAAAGTTCAACCGGGCGTTTCCACAGTGCCTGGTGGCGAGGGTACACTTAAGTTTCAAACAAACATTCAGAAGGAAATTTATCGCATTGCTGATTTAATCGATGAAAAGCTTGCAAAAGTGGATGATAGAGTTGAACAAGTATTTCAAGACTGCAACAAAGATAAAACATGGGGCTATCAAGCCAAAGAGCCGTGCATTTTTATCAAATTAAATAAATTAATTGGATTCCAGCCGAAAACTTATGACACAGAAGATGAGCTGCCATCAGGCCACCCAAACGCGTTAGCAGAAACAGTGCGGAATTATCCTGGAAAAGGTAGAATTTGGATAACATGCGACATTACACATGGCAAAGGGACCCGGATTAAATTCATTCCAGGACCATATTTTGACACGGCAAAGAATTTGGAAGGAGCTTCTCGAGTTGTTGGTATGCAGCTTCTTCAATTGCCGATTGGCGACACTGTCGATTTTGATTGCACGGTTTGGGCCCGAAATATTGAAATTGATTCTCATTTTCAAGGCGCAGGTCATGTGAAGTTTTCAATAAACATGAAATAGATTAATAATTAATACAACAAAAAAGACTTGAATTTCCAATGCGGATAAAAATTATAAATTTAAACAAGTGGTAAATTTGCAGTCGTACGCAACCGGAATACTCTGATACAGGAATCGATAAAAACGTGTGATGAGGACTTAATCTTGCAAAGAGAAATGTATGGCATGGATTGCGGTATGGGTGTGTTTGGCATTCAAATTTTATGGAAGCAGATTTTTGGAAAGTTTCTCGCTTTCTTCCTATCAAATTTTGTGTCTCTAGCTCGAAAGCTGTGAAAGATACGGGCATACCCGTTTTAAAAGACGTGGAGCTGGGGGCGGCAGTGGTGGGCGTGACATCCAAACTTTAAATGAGGAAAGAAAATAACTATTTTGCCACCAACTATCTTGCCATTAGCCATTAAATGGAAATAAGAATATGTTTTATCGATTTGGTTATTAAAGTTTATCGACTGGTTATCGACTTAACAGCCTTCCAATTTTAACACTTTCTCTGGCAAACACACGGACCCATATATGTAAATTGGTTTAAGTATTATTGTTATCAAATCAGCACTTATTAAAAGAGCATTTAACCACGAAATTAGTTAACACAAAAAAGCAAGCTGCAAATGTTTTTACCCACTACCTTTTGTAATGGATTTTTACTTAGAATACACTTACGCCACTCTTTCTTTTTCTCAAAAGCGCTTTTAGTCGATTTAAGTTTAACCGTAATATATACATCAAGTGATCATCAGCACACTTAACATAAGAAATCGATAGCATTAATTAAGTGACCAGAGTTATTACAGCACAAGTGGTGTACACTGTCAACAACAGTTGTTGGGTGCCCACAGCTACATGTTGACTTTGGTGTTGGCGAAAATAATTTTATATTTCATCATCTGAGAATATGGCTGAAGAGGATTGGATTGTCAAGTTTCAGCTGCTGGGCATGAGCGAGCAGAAAGCCAAAGAGACACTAAAGAATGCCAATGTCACGCGCAATTTGCAGCTCGCTCTTGCTGAAATAACTGAGCCGCTGACCGATGGTGTCGGCATGCTGCTCTACCACATGGCTACCAAACTAAAGCCACAACTAGCGGAACAGTTACCGCTGCTTGTACGATACATTGCGGATCGCAAACTCGACAACACACAACGTGTTGATGCTGCCTTAGAATATTTACTACGATGCGTACAAAAAAAGGGCGCCAGTGTCGATGTGGCCGAATTGGAGATCGAATGCGGTGTTGGCGTTGTAGTCACACCGGAGGAGATCGAGCGCGTTGTGCAGCAGAAGATTAAGGGTATCTACAAGCAGACTTTGCTGGAGCAGCGCTATCACTTCAATGCATTTAAAATCTTGCAGGAAGTGCGAAATGAACTAAAATGGGCTGACGCAAAGTCGTTAAAGTCAGCTATTGATGTGGAAATATTCGATCTGATCGGTCCCAAGACTGAAGCCGACCTCAATCCATTACCTAAGCAGAATGACAAGCAATCTAAGACTAAAGCGAAACCGGAATTGAAACAATCAAAGATAACGGAGGCAAATGCTGATGGAGATGGTGCCAATACGATTGCCGAATTAATGAAGACAAAGGTGCACTTTCATGCGCCTGGAGAGAATTTCAAAACCGATGGCTATGTGGTCACTGATCACACTGAACAATTGCTGCGCGAGCATTTGCAAAGGACGGGAGGACGAGTGCACACGCGTTTTCCACCCGAACCAAATGGCATCCTACACATTGGACATGCCAAGGCCATCAACATCAACTTTGGCTATGCGGCAGCACAGAAAGGTGTCTGCTATCTACGCTATGACGACACCAATCCCGAAAAGGAAGAGGAGAAGTTTTTCGTAGGCATTCTCGACATGGTCGAATGGCTTGGCTATAAGCCATTCAAAGTGACTCACTCCTCCGACTACTTTAAGCAGCTGTACGAATGGGCGGTCGTGCTGATACGCAAGAATCTGGCCTATGTGTGCCACCAAAAGGCGGCCGAGCTAAAGGGTTTCAATCCGCCGCCGAGTCCATGGCGCGAGCGTCCCATCGAAGAGTCTATGCGGCTCTTTGAAGACATGAAGCGTGGTAAGATTAATGAAGGTGAGGCTACGCTACGCCTGAAGCTTACGCTCGAGGAGGGCAAACAGGATCCGGTTGCGTATCGAATTAAATTTATACCGCATCACCGCACGGGCGCCTCGTGGTGCATTTATCCCACCTACGATTACACACACTGCCTGTGCGACTCCATTGAGGACATTACACACTCGCTGTGCACCAAGGAGTTCCAGTCACGTCGTTCCTCTTACTACTGGCTATGCAACGCCCTGGGGATCTACTGCCCGGTGCAGTGGGAATACGGGCGCCTCAACATGAACTATGCCCTCGTCTCTAAGCGCAAGATTGGCAAACTAATCACCGAGAACATTGTCCACGACTGGGATGATCCCCGGCTATTTACGCTAACAGCGCTGCGACGTCGCGGATATCCTGCGGAGGCAATCAATAATTTCTGCGCCCAGATGGGCGTGACTGGCGCACGGATATCCGTCGATCCAGCCATGCTGGAGGCTGCGGTGCGCGATGTTCTCAACGTAAGCGCTCCGCGTCGACTTATTGTGCTGCAGCCACTCAAGGTGACCATTAGCAATTTTCCGCACGCTGGGCCAATTGAATTGGACGTGCCAAACTTTCCACAGAACCCTGTGCTGGGAATGCACAAGATAACTTTAGATCGTGTCATTTACATTGAACGCAGCGACTTCAAACTTGAACCGGAAAAGGGATATCGACGTCTGTCCAGTCAGCAGTCAGTTGGTTTGCGTCATGCCTGTTTGGTTATAAGCGTGCAGCAAGAGGTACGCGATCCAGCCACGGGCGAGATTATAGAACTCGTCTGTAGCTGCGAGTCAGCGGAACAGGCAGAAAAACCGAAGGCATTTGTTCAGTGGGTATCACAGCCCATTGGGCTGGAGGTGCGTCTGTATGAGCAGCTGTTTAAGCACAAGAATCCCGAGGATACCAACGAAGTGCCTGGTGGATTCCTAACTGACATCGCCGACAATTCTATGTCGATTGTTCATGCGTTTGCCGATAAGTCGCTAAGCGGCGTCAAAGTGTACGACAAGTTCCAGTTCGAGCGAATTGGCTTCTTCTCGGTGGATCCGGACACATCTAGCAATCAAATTGTGTTCAATCGCACTGTGGGACTTAAAGAAGATTCTGGCAGAAAGTAAAAGTCATTGCACTTTTTGTAAAAAATATATAACATGCTCAAAAAATAAATTGATTTATAAAATCAGTATTTATTTTTTTCCCTCAACCATTATTATGTGATAGCCAAATTTAGTCTTTATCGGTGGGTCTGTGTAAACGGGATTATTGACATTAGATATGGGCAGAGCGAAAGCGGCATCCTGAAAGGGTCCCACCATTGCACCACGTATTTGCCAGCCCAAATCACCGCCTTGACGTGCTTTGTCCTCGCTGTAAACGGTTGCCACTTCAGGAAACTTCTGTCCTGCCTTTAACTTCTCCAAAGCCTCCATTATCTTGCCCTGCTTTTCACATAGAATGTGTCGCACCTTCACAGCATTGCCACCCTTTTTCTCTTTGCCGGCACCTATAAGTGATTATAAATAAATATAAAATGCAAATATTTATAAGCAAACAGATTGCATTGTTAGGTACTCGCACCTTTGTCGTCCGCAGCTGGTTTTTTGCCACCTTTTGTACCATCCTTTCCGCCTTTTGCGTCCTTTTTAGGTGGCATACTAAATATTTAGTATCAACTACTAATAGCAATGTACGCTTGCCACTATGTTTATAAGCATATGTGCTGTCACTTATTTAGTCAACTGTTTAGTATTTTTCCACTTCAAGGTCACACTTGTTAATTTTATGTATCGCAAAAGTATCGATATCATATAAACATCTCTAGCTCGTCTCTCTCACTCCTTTTCACTTTAGCGAGGCAAAATTTGTCACATTTCGTTGGCAAAATTGTAAGTTTTTGCTCTTAATTCATAGTAAAATTATAATAAAACATCTTCTAATAACTTGCAATTTCCAGTGCAGTGTGTGAGTAATCGTCAAATCATCAGCAATTACGTCAAATTCGTAACGCACCACACCAGACAAAAACACAAAACCAGCAACTAAGCGAAATGCCCAAGAATAAGGGAAAAGGTGGCAAAAATCGTCGTCGTGGAAAGAACGAAAACGAGTTTGAAAAGCGTGAGCTGATCTTCAAAGAGGATCAACAGGAGTATGCACAAGTGACCAAAATGCTGGGCAATGGTCGCTTAGAGGCAATGTGCTTTGATGGCGTTAAACGTCTGTGTCACATTCGGGGGAAACTTCGTAAGAAGGTGAGTAGTGCGTGCTTATTTGTGGAAGTTCGTATGTGTGCGTGAGTGCTCTCTTCTGTAGGTGTTTTGCTAGCATTGCTTTAAATATATGACAAGCAATTATATGTTTCTGTAACGCGTGCTTATAAAATTGCAACGCGATTTTTATGATAGTCGCCATCGTAAACTAATTCGGTTTGTCATTAGTTTGGTTATTTGAATATTTTACCTGTGGGCAACGGCCTTCAAAAATTGCAAACAAAGGCAGATTGCGTTTAGTTTATATGTGTATATACATATCCTATATACCAACATTTATGTACATATGTGCTAATGCATATATAGACATTCATTGCACATATAATTTAAATATCAAATACAGTTATATGGAAGGTGTATTCAATTTTATTTCTTGTATCAAGGTCTAAATTTCTGATATACTAACTATACATTTTGTCATGTGTAACGCACAGAAGCGTGTCCCTCAGTTTTGGAGCTATCGCGCTAAAACTCAATTCAAGGTAATATTTTTGTTGCAGTTAGATAAATCGGCCAGATCAAATCACTATAGTATAGGTGGGGAACCTTATTGCCCTTGGAGCCCAAATTTGTTTTTTTTTTTTCGAAGAGGCCGCAAGAGGTCGCAAATATTTTTATAAGCTGAAATTACCCGTGGCGAAGACTTAAAAAAAAAAAGTCAAAGGAATAGAAAATTCAAAATATATATAACGATTAAGTTTCTTTATATTTTTTATACCCTGATCCCATTAAAAATGGGAAAAAAGGGTATAATGGTTTTGTGCAAAAGTATGTAACAGGCATAAGGAAGCATCTCCGACCCCATAAAGTGTATATATTCTTGATCAGCATCAACAGCCGAGTCGATATAGCCATGTCCGTCTGTCCGTCCGTATGTATGAACGCGTCGATCTCAGAGACTATAAGAGCTAAAGACTCCAGATTTGGAACAAACTTTGCTCGCCTAATCCCCAGGCAGTACAAGTTTGTTTCCGATTTTCGATAACTCTTCCCGTTTTCGAAATACACATGGGATCGAGAACAATAAAATCTTGATTTTGGAAAACTTTGAGATGGCATTTGAAATAATAAACAAAATAATGACAATCTGTGAAATTTTTTGTAGTTGAGTAAGCAGTATGCAGTATGCGCGTACACACACGCACACATACTTGCAAGTACTGCTCACAGTAAAAGCTTGGCATTTCAATTCGATATTAACTGCTTAATGATAAGTATAACATGTTTGTCTCAAAAAGGCGGTAACTGCTTTTTCCAAGCCCTCTTAACCATGTGTTTTAATTATGGTATCGTTTGCGTCCGCTTGCAACGTTTACATATGTTATGGTTTGGAATTTTCTTGGGCTTATGGAATTTCCTGGTCGAGCTTTATCGATTTGTGCCTTATTGTGAGAAGGTAATACAAAATTTAATTTTTTTTCTATTTCGCATCAAGATACTGTTATCAAACTGCTTGGTACTTTCCAAAAGCAATGGCTAAAATAAAATAAAACTATTAATTGCCAAAAAATTAGATGCGTATATAGTACGTACGTCATGTTAGAAAACGATTCCAATCTGGACAAACAAACCTTATTTGATTACTGATTATAGCTCATACGGCGAAATACATGTTTGAAACCGCAATAAAATTCCAGGAAATTATGTGCTGCAAGTTGAAAAAACCTATCTTCATAATTATAATGGTAATCACCAAAGGAATGGAATGGAATGGAATCCATTGATTAGATACCAATCAGAAGTAAGAGGGTACAAAATATACAGAAAGTACGTCGCAATATGGTAATAAAAGTACATTTTAAACAATTGCTTGCTTTTAAGTTAAAGAGAACGATAAAAGGTTATTGCCTATCATAGGGTCATTTGTGTTGTTTCATAATGACTTTCCCATTAAACATTTTCACACAGGCCCCATTTTAATTACTCTAAAAGTGATTAGCGAAATTTCATCATATATTATAATAAAAATTTGATTAAATCATACTTAAGTCAGGTGGTAACTAATTAGGTAAAATGCTTGTGCCTATGGCATCTAATCTTTCAAGTAGGTTGCCTGGGTTCTGTATAGTTTTCTAAATTATGCTACTTTGTGATAGTAATTTTTGTTGATTATTAATTCAGTTAGGAATGTAATAAAAAATTGAAGGTGTGTCAGCGTATGTTGTAGTTATATTAAGGAAATAAATAAAAAAAAATATAAGAACGCTCCATGTATGTTTTTATATTCCTCATTATTAACAGCTGTTCATATATATAAGAACATATAAAGAAAAGGCTACAAAATATGAATGTTTCTTAATATCATTTACATAAATCTATACTAGTAAGAAAGCTCTAGTCGAGAACCCTGAACCTGAGTGTAAGCGCATATTGCATACTCAACTTCAATGTTCCATATTTCCGGTGTTTCTTAACCGATTTCAATTAAAATTTCACAGATTGTCATTATTTTGTTTATTTAAACTGCCGTCTCAAAGTTTTCCAAATTCAATTTTGTTGTTATCGATCCCATGTGTATATCGTGAACGGGAAGAGTTATCGAAAATCGAAAACAAACTTGAACTGCCTAGAGATTATATATATCATATTTATCCTATATATGCCCATTTTTTGCTCTACACGATAATGTTTATAATAGCGATATCCAATCGATAAAAAGAATTTTGGTGGATAGAAGCTATCTAAAAGAGAAAGCACATCAACTAATTTCAGAAAGTTAAAAACTTGTTGTTCAATCAGCTTCTGTAATTCTTTGTCAACTTTTCCAAAATGTAAAAGCGAATCAGTTGCTGATCTTATGGCTGCCGGGTTGCAAATTAAAATTTTTTTATTTTGTCTAAAACGTTCAACTATACAACAATTTATTATATGAATGAAGAAAAGAAAAAGATTAGCAGCCACCTTATCGACTCGATAAATTTAAATATTGTTTAATTAACAGACAGTTTTTCGATGGGAGCAAGACACGGGTCTTAATCCGAAAAATCGTACACATGTCAAAAAACAAATAACTTGCACTTTTTATACCCTGATCCCATTAAAATGGGAAAAAGGGTATAAAGGTTTTGTGCAAAAGTATGTAACAGGCAGAAGGAAGCATCTCCGACCCCATAAAGTATATATATTCTTGATCAGCATCAACAGCCGAGTCGATATAGCCATGTCCGTCTGTCCGTCCGTATGTATGAACGCGTCGATCTCAGAGACTATAAGAGCTAGAGACTCCAGATTTGGAACTTAAGCTCGCCTAATCCCTGGGCAGTACAAGTTAGTTTTCGATTTTCGATAACTCATCCCGTTTACGTTGTACACATGGGATCGAGAACAATAAAATCTTGAATTTTAAAAAATGGCATTTGAATTATTTATCCAAATAATAACAATCTGTGAAATTTTTATTACAATCGGTTGAGAAACACCGGAGATATGGAACCTTGAAGTTGAGTATGCAGTATGGTCATACACACACGCACACATACTTGGAAGCACTGAATGTACGCGTAAAGTATAAGGATCAGGGTATCGTCTAGTCGGGATTTCTCGACTAAAGCGTTCTTACTTGTTATAAGCTATATATCATTCAAATCAATCATAATCATACGGAAATTTAAATCTTTACGATTAATCAGCATAAGCAGGTCGGGTTACGTGTTTTAAATAAATTGTGCAAGCACACTAAAAATACAAGCAATTATCTCTTATAAGGTGAGCAGCTGATCATCTAATCTTTACGAGCTTTTCTTGTTCTTCATGCGCACACTTTTGACATCAGTCTCTAATCTCCCGGCACTTGCGTGACTAATGCACACCCAAAAAGTTACCGCACCCCAGCTCCACCGTCTAGCAACAGTGCCGCAAAGAATTGTTTAAATTTATCTATCAGACATACAACACATGTTAATTTCACAATTGGCACAAATTTATTTATTTGTTTTTTTTTTTTTAAATAAAACAAGTACTTAAGGATTATATACAAAAATTCATTTCTCTGCAATTATTAGGAACAATTTTGCGACTTAAAATAAAAGGACTTAGATTAAGACGGCAGTATAAGTTTACTTATAAAACTACTGAGATTAGTTTTTAATTTTTTTAGTTTTCGTGTTTGTTTTGTTGAGTTTTTTTTTTTACGATATACAAATGTATATTTACATTTTCTTTGGCTTCTTTTTTTTATTATTTTCGATGACATTCGAGCAACGCTTCAGGAATTAATTTTCTCCTTACATAAATTGGGTGGCCGTGGTTATAACTTGATTGATCCAGTCTGTAAAGGCGGAGACTCGCACAAAGACTGAGGGCGCGTTCTCTTGGCCACATGGCAATCGTCCCCAGGATACAATGCCAATGATGACGTTGCTCTGCTCCAAATGTGGTTCGCAGCATTCCTGCATGAGTGGACCGCCCGAATCGGCGGTGCAGATGCTCACACCACCGGTCAATGGGCCAGTGCATAGGTTCGTCTCGTGCAACTCAAGGCCGGAACGTGCAAGTATCTCCTCGCACAGTTTCATATCCAAAATGGGCATATTAGCCATCTGTAGCTTGTGTGGATAGTCAGGAACTGCTGTCATTGAAACATTTCCCCAACCATACAGAGTGCCATAGCCCTCTGGATGTGCATTCTGCTCCGGCAGTGTTGCCGCCTGCACATTCTCGTCGAAAACGAGGGGCTTTTTGGTGTAGATCAATGCAATATCGTATGGATTAACACCACCCAAATACAGCTCGTGACGCACATAGTAATCGATGTGGCGCAGTTGCACAGTTCCAACCTCGCCTCGTCGATTATGAATGTCATGGCTGCCAGCAACAATCACCGAATTGGCTACCGACTGTTGCGAGCTCAGGCAATGGGCTGCAGTCAGGATCCAATGTTCGTTAATCACTGTGCCGGCACAATAGTGCACCAGACCTTGATCCGGTGTCATCATTTGTATGCTGACCACGTAGGGCGCCGAATGTGGTGTCGCCTCACGCTTGGCCAGAAACTTCTTGCTCCAGTGCGTCTGCCGTGGTGGTTCCAGTGTGCTAATACGATTCTCGAGCAGGCCATAGGTCGCCAGACTCATTGCCATGTTGTTTGCTGGAGGTCCGCTGCACTTCCGCACTGGCAACTGCATGTGCGGGGCTGAGCTGAGCACAACCATAATGCTGGCTATTGTGGTCAGTAGTACTGAGTAGATGCATCTGTATGATAATAGCATTATGGTTTCCTCGCTATAGTTGCACAGCCCGCACGAAACTTGATTCGAACTGAACGTAATTTTGACGTATTTTTTAACCACGAACTATTGAAACTTTTTTTTTTGGGTGGGGTTTTTATTTCTTGTGGATTGTGAGTTTTGGTTGTTTGTTTGTTTATTTTGTTTTTTAGCTTTTTGCCTTTTCTTTGGTGTGTCGGTAGCACTTCACTTGTATTCCCCTAAGATATCGCATGGATTTCACTGTTTTATTTCGGCTGTGTTTTGCCGTTTGCCGCTTGCCGTTGGGTTATTCACTGTTTGATGGTGTTTATAAATTTGCAGTTGCCTTCCAAATGTTGGCAGTATATATGGCAAACCTCTTATCAAAAATACGCGCGAACGCTTGATAAGAGTCAGAGAGAACAATTGCGATTGGTTGCTTCCTTTTTTTTTTTTGTTATCACAATTACGTGTAATTAAATTAACAAGAGAGTAAATAATTGCGGATTTTGATACGTAGTCGTTATCAGTCTGATAAAAAAAATAGACGCAAGTCTGCTTAAAGATATTCCAAATCACAAAGTGATTAGAAACAGTACTTAAATGCAGCCCATAAAAGGCCACGTTATAATATTCATGTTTATCAATTCCACCTACTTTGGTAGTATTTTTTGCAGCTATGTAATATAGTTTGTTTCAACATACCTTATAATGCTTAACGTTGTTAGTTTTTTAATTAAATTGCGATTGTATCTATTTTGTGCAAACACGTCGCATTGTTATACAGTCCGAAAAACGCTTTCGAAAAGTATCGCATTATGATTCAGTTTTAAAATGTAATTTCTTTTTAAGCCATTTTGATCTTAAATAATTGTAATGTATAATTGTAACTCATTACGCAATGTAGGGAATATTGCGCATCAAAGTACTTACTTAACCCTTATTGTGATTTGCTCGCTCTATCTTTCTCTCTCTGTCTCTGTCTCTCTCTCTCTCTCTGAATTCTTTCCCATTGATGAATTCACAACTAGCAAATTGCTTTTCATATCGAAATGTGGGCTATGCCCGTATACGTATTTATGGTACGATTGTTCATATTGAAGGAATGATACGTGCTGCCACAAATACCGATATGATGACAAACTAAGACAGATAGTACAGTTGCCCTGCCCCTGCCCCCGCCACCTGATCGTGACCGTGGCAACGCAATCAGCCACAATTAGTTACTGTATCGTTTATTGGTCTTCGGGTGATTCCCAGATTCCCCATGTTCAGGCATGTCGATTTCGAGCGCTTCCTTATCTTTTTGGCTCACTTCACAAGCTCACGCCCTTGTGTAATAGAGTGAATTTTAAAGTGATTTAGTCACGATACTTTTATCTTACATACCTGCCGCCAGTCGACTGGAGGTAGACTGTGGCTTTACTGTATGATTATATGATAGAAAATATAAATGAGCATGTACGGACATAAGTTGGATCAACTCCACACGCCATCGCTCATACACTTGTCAATTTCTCCGCCTTTTCCACCATATGAGCCTTATGATTAATGCTCCAAAGTTCAGTGTTGGCCTGGCCCTATGTTTATTTTAAGCGATACCGTAATTTTGGAATTATTAACGTCTATTGAATTTCTTAAGCCGAATTCGCTATCAACATTTTTTTTTTAAATTTACGCCTTTTATATCTCCTATCATGACTCGTTTTATGCATGTGTCATATTTATGCATTACTTTGGTATTTATTGCAATTTGCGGGCATTAACACCTCCTGGCTAGCTGATTGTAGTAAAAATACTACGCCGGAAAGTCGCGCCGGAAGTAAATTTATGAATGGGAACTCAAAAATCAAGTGCAAATTGTTGCAGGTCAGTTGACGACAAGCGGATGACTAATTGCCTCCAATAAAAATGCTTAAATATTTAATGTACCATGAATGTAGACCTAAATAGCCCAAATATTTTTGAAAGATTAAGCCTTTTCCGTTGACGTTAATGGCTTCTTAAAACAATCGAAAATCTTAAATTTAAGTTGTCTGACAAATGTCTAAGTGCAATCACATGGTTAGATATTTTTTTATGTACGTAGGTAAGGGTTGGAATCATATATATATCAACAAGCTTAAGGTATTACAAATTTTACATTTATCGATTTAATTGCACCTAATTGCGACTTTAAGTCAACCAGTAGAGGGCGGTATGAATCGAAAATGTATCGTGTTATTTTGCTTGTGACCATAAAACTTAAAAAAAAATGTATTACGTTTATACTTTATTGATTCTAATGATATAATTGGTAAATAAGCTATGCTTCAGCAAACATTGCAATAAATGGTGAAATTCGAAGAACTCTTAGCGCCAATTTAATTAAAGATCTGCTATCTTTAATATGAAAAACAACCAAAGATACAAGGTGCACGATTGCTTTACCTTTATTGCTTTGTGCTTGTGAGTCATAAAAAATTGATTAAAAACAGATGCTCTATTTACGAATGTAAATAAAAATCGTTAGAATGTCAAGTATATAGTTGATAAATGCTTCAATATTTTGTGTGTTTCTTTTTCCTCATTTAGGTATGGATCAATCAGGGGGACATTATATTGGTCGGCTTGCGAGACTATCAGGACTCAAAGGCCGATGTCATCTTGAAGTACACGCCAGATGAAGCTCGAAATCTGAAGACATACGGTGAATTCCCGGAATCGGTGCGCATCAACGAGACAGTCACATTCGTCGAGGATGGTTTCGATGAGGATATTGAGTTCGGCGATGAGATTAGTTCTGAGGATGACGCTGATTCCGTTGACAATATATGATTAACAGGAAACAAATCAACATCATCTAACACAGAAGCAACAGAAACAGCAGCAATAGAGTCAGATCAAGAATAGGGAATTAAACAAATTTGTATAAAGCTGATAGCCCCCACTCCATACAAACACGCCCACACACCAAAACAAAACAAAAATACACTCAAACGCATAATAGAATATCAGTGTTCAGCTGCAAGCGAAACGGAAGTGACAAGAAACTAAACTAATTCAATCAACAATAAATATTCAAAAATTCAATAGTTACTTCCAATAAATTTTCAACTTTCAATTCGGATGCCAAAAAATAAAATTGTTCGCTTTTTAACCGCAATGTTCAATTATGAAATTATGTAAATCGTAAATAGTAGAACTTTTATATATATATATATATACATATACATATAAACAAAAATGGGAAACAAATGCAGCAATGCGGACACACACATATTATTATTATTTCAATTAAAAACAAAACCCAAAATTAGTTATTTTTATTTTATTTTTTAAAACAATCGAAAACCAAAATGGAGCAAATCATAAAACTACTATATTTATATATTGATATATAGGTGTTTTAGAAATAAAAATCAAAAACAAAACAAAGATTCAGGAAACCAAACGTTTTGAATTTATAGTTTGTAGAATGAAATCAAAATTAATTCCAGACTCTGTGTTCCTTCGTGCTTTATTTAGATGCAGACATGCATGTTACTGTTATCGATTTCATATGGTAACTATAGCGGATACTATACGTAACGGTTTTTGTTCTGTTGTGCTGTCCATGCATTCAGTTTTTTAATTGTTTTTTTTGTTTTTGCATCTCCTTTTGATTACAAATAACGATGAGAAGAAAGTAAAAACAGTAATTATAATAAGAGCATATGAAAAATATTCATTAATTTAATTATGAAATACGAATGCAATAAATAGATAATTTAACCGAATGCAAAAACAGAAACAAAAAAAACCGACTTTTATTCTAAATTCACACCTCATTGGCATATTTATTAAATGAACACAAATTCATACTAACATACAAATTTCATATTGAGAATTTATGGAGTAATTACAGCCTACAACTCTTCGTGATGGGAAGGGAACTTCTTGAGTATGGCATGATATAGATTGTAAAAGGCGTAAACTGAAACCGTCACAATCACAAGCAAAGCACCGCCAAAGGCAATGCTCAGAAAATTGCCATCAATAATATTCGCAGAACGATGGCGCTTGGTTGAAAAAATTTCTTCAGTAGATGCTGGATTATTTTGTTGCTGTGCCGTACGCTCGGCCATTAAACGCTTCATGGTGCTTAAGCGTTCACGCAAAACTTCCACGGAATCGGTGTCCAAATCCGAAGTACCTATAATTAAAATCATTAATTTAAAACAGTCTTGTTTGACTTGATAAGCTTACCTGTTCCTTGAGCGGCCATAGCTAATAGGTTCTTAGTTATTCTAGTGAACACGTTAGTCTTGAATTGTTATTATTTAGCTATTGGTGAAATGACAGAAGGGTGTTTTAGCAAAGTAGGAACATGCGCATGTGCATAACCGACAATTATCGATTCAAATCTTCAGTGCTGTAAATTAAACTTAAAACAGCGAATGCAATACTTATCGGTTAAGTTTGGTATTTTTTCAGGCAAAATTTAGCCACACTTTTCAATAACATTGTCAACACGTGCAACACGCGCGCGACTTTACTTTTTGTTTTTAGTGATTTTTAAATGATATAATGGGTTTAACTAAACAATATTTAGCATATCGTGCCATTGATAGCTTTAATATCATCGCCTCTGGTCGTGCCAATGTTAATTTCGCTGTTCTCGAGCAAAGCGAAGGGCGTTTTGTTGCGGCGCCAGCGGCTGAGAATGTTATTATTTGGGACTTGCGGTAAGTATGCGGTAATTTTACCCAATGATTTTACAACAATTAGAGCTCACACAAATATTCACAGCATGGGCGATCGCAAATTGACGCTGCGTCGCGAAAAACAAGAGGTGACTGCTCTACGTGTCTCACCCGATCATTTGCACATTGCCGTTGGCTACGCGGACGGTGTGGTTCAGATATTTAATTTAAGCTCTGTCACTTATTATGATGCTATTTGCTCGTTGGCGCTACACAAGAATGCAGTCAGCGTGTTGCGCTATGATTCACATGGCATGCGTCTGGTGAGCGGTGGCCTGGACACTGAGCTGGTCGTTGTCGATGTCGTGGAGCAGGCTGGTCGACAGCGTCTTAGTGGGCACAATGCTGCCGTTACTGACGCCCATTTCCTGCAACGTCTGGTTGAGCAGGACATTGTAGTGAGCTGCTCTAAGGACACGCAAATCAAGTTTTGGAATCTGGAAACACAATTTTGCTTTAAATCAATTGTTGACAATCGTACTGAAATCTGGGCGCTGGCCTTTCTTAACGATCTGATGGTTGCAGGAGCCAGTGAGAGCGGCATGAATGTTTATCGCTTGCGCAAGCGTGAGGATGTCTCAACTCATGCAACACTAGAAACTGCCGTTGAGGGTTTAGCCATAGATGACGATGATACGATAAGTGCGCTAAGCGTAAGCAATTGCGGAACCATACAGCGTGCCGGCAAGGGACGCACGGTCAATTTGGTGGCTGATCCCAACGAGCGTGTTCTAAGCTGTCATGGCACAAACGATCTAATTGAGAACTTTTACATATGTTCCGCCGAGGAGGCCAAGCATCGTTTGGCCAAGCGGCTAAAAAAGGCACGCAAGAAGGCGCAAGATTCTCAGGTGGCGCCCGAACAGAATGATGAACAGCTATCCAAGGAGCTATCTCTGAGTGATGAGATTAAGCGCCTGGAGAGCATCAAGGCGAAACAGAAAATCAAATCCATCGATGTGTTGCTTGGCGATAACAAAGAACTGCGTGTCCTAGTTAGTTTGGCAAACAACAGTATGTCGCTTTACTCCATGGAGGCGTCTCTAAAGTCTCGCAAGCCAACAACGCCATTGGTTACCAGTGTCAAACTGTTGCGTTCACTTACGCGCCTTGGTCACCAGTCGGAGCTGCGTTCCGTGTGCTTTAGCAACGATTCGCTTGCGATTGGCTCCGGCTCTGGTGATTCGTTCAAATTCTGGGATCGGGATGCTATGCAATGCCTGCGTACAGTGGCCACCGATTATATTCTCTGTTCGCGTTTTGTGCCAGGTGATCGCTATGTACTGCTAGGCATGAAAAGCGGCAAGCTGCTTATTGTGGATGTGGGTGCAGCTGATATTATCGAGCATATACCCGCACACGAGAACGAGCTTTGGAGCATTGCTGTACTGCCGGATCAGAAGGGTTGCGTAACGGGCAGCAGTGATACGACACTGAAAATCTGGAGCTTTGAGCTAATCGATGCTGGCGAAGGTGTTGGACAAACCAAAGTGCTATCATTGCTGCACAAGAACACACTCAAACTTGAAGAGACTGTGCTCTGTTTAGCGATTAGCCCGGATATGAAGTATCTAGCCGTTGGACTGCTGGATGCCACCGTCAAGGTCTTCTTTTTGGACACATTCAAGTTTTATCTGTCGCTATACGGACACAAGCTGCCAGTGCTGTGCATGGACATCTCCTATGACTCGACGTTAATAGCAACTGGCTCTGCCGATCGTAACATTAAAATCTGGGGTCTTAACTTTGGCGATTGCCATCGTTCGATTTTTGCACATGATGATTCGGTCATGTCTCTACAATTTATACCCAAGACGCATATGTTCTTCAGCTGCGGCAAGGATGGTAAGGTGAAACAATGGGACGGCGACTCCTTTGAGAAAATTCTCACACTGCCCGGTCACATTGGAGAAGCGCATTGCTTGTCCGTCTCACCCAATGGTCGTTATCTGGTCAGCTGTGGGTCAGATCGTACGCTTCGAATGTACGAGCGTACAGAGGAGACCATTGTGCTAAAGGACGTGCAGGAGGAGGAGCGTGAGCAGTTAGAAAACGAGAAGCTGGCTACCGGCGAGGATAATAGCGTGCCCCTTTTGCCCGGCCTAAAGTTACCTTCACGGAAAACCGTCGGCTCTGAGAAGGCTGCAGAATCCGTCATGGAATGCCTAGAAATATGCAAACAGTTCGAAATGGAAACAGACGAGAAGCCAGAATTACATCCATTGATGCTGGCACTGCAAGTAAAGAATCCGAATGACTTTCTGGTCACAACGCTGGTTCGTATACGCACCTCTGATATGGAGGAAGCGTTGCTCCTCCTTCCTTTTTCGATAGTGTGCGAACTGCTGGAACGCCTACCCGCACTCATCACCCAAAGACCAGACGAAGTGGAGCTCCTCTGCCGTGTAACTGTCTTCCTTTTCAAAGTGCACATGAAACCCATTGGAGCGGCCAAGTCAATGAAACCGCTGCTCCTTAAGCTGCTAGAACTGCTCAAGCACGATGTGCAAGATTTACGCGACCTTATGGGCTACAATTTGCATGCCTTATCGCTGCTGCAAGCGGAGGTGGAGCAGCGCGAAGGTGTACAACTCTTCCGAGACGCTACACTGGCACGACGAAAGAACGAGAAGAAGCGACGAGCGGCAGCCAAGCGACGCATACAAATTCAAATGGTATAATAATATCATTTTATCTGTTAAGATTAGGACTTTAATTTAATCAAGGTTATTCAATTAATAAAAAATACATTTTATTGAAACACCGAGAAGTGCCACTTGCAATTTTAGCCTAAATTAAACGCGATGTGTATGTTCGTGTGTGTGTGTGCGTTTGTTTAAAAAGAGTGTGCGTGTGTGTTTGTGATTTGAAAGATTGACGTCCTCATCGCATGTGTTCGGACTTGATGATTTTGACAACATAGTAGTACACATACACATAAAACATTTGGGTGACGGAACAGAGAAGGCGACGAGGCAAGCAAAACCTATTTCCAGTTCAACAAATGCCAGCCGTTGGATAGCAGCCGGTATCGTTAGTGCCAGGACCACAAGGACCTGCAATTGAAAGAAGCAGAATGTAAGCAAACAACATGGAACTCAGTCTTAAGCCAACTTCCACTTACCACCACAACGCTGAAAGGCACCCGGAGGTCCATAGCTGAGTTTCTGTATGGTACACTTTTCGATGGGTCCACTGGGACGACAATAGGATGTGTAACGTGCCCAGGGCAGTGGCTCTTTCGGCTGCACACAGTTAGGCAAATAGCTAAGCTTGTATGTGGTGCACTGCTCCATTGGCCCATCGTTGCGACAAAATCCTTGACGTGGCCTGATCGGTTCCGGTGGTGGGTTACAGGTCACATCCACCGGCATATACGATAACTTGTTGACGGTGCATCGCTCCATGGCACCGCTGGGTCGACAGAACGCTGTTACTGGCATTATGGGTGCACGGCGCACATGCGGTTTTGGCACAAAGTCATGCTTTTGCGTCGTCATTGCATATAGTGGTCCATCAAAGCGCAATCCATTCTCCATGGGTCGAATGGGTGGTGTACGCTCAGTACAATTAGGCTGATATGACAGCTGTGGGTGTTAGTGAGTGAAAGCATCAGTTCATGGAATACTTTAGTTAAAATACGATTATCCCTAGTTAGATGCAGTACGACTCCTAAAATCAAGGTTACTTCACAAGTTAAATTTTTCGATGTATTTTTGCTTTCCCCTATCTTAAATTTGTGTAAGAGGGGAAAAGAACGGAGAAAAAACGTAGCTTACTTATTCTCAAGGAGAAAATATATTATAAAATATTTTTATTTTTATACCCTGATCCCATAAAAAATGGGAAAAAAGGGTAATGACAATCTGTGAAATTTTTATTAAAATCGGTTAAGAAACACCGGAGATATGGGACATTGAAGTTGTGTATGCAGTATGCAGTATGTGCGTACATACAAACACACATACTTGCAAACACTGACTGTACGCGTAAAGTATAGGGATCAGGGTATCGTCTAGTCGGGATTTCTCGACTAGAGCCTTCTTACTTGTTTTTTTCTAATTTAAGAGGAACTGCAGAATATTAGGAGTAAGAATTGAATTTCTTAGTCTAGACTCTAGAATATTAAGCTATAAATGAATAATGAATAAAAACTTATATATAGTATAAGTGTTGATTCACAATTATTGAAATGATCAAAAAATGTACTTACCTTTTGTACGGTGCATCTTTCCAGTGGTCCGGTAGCCCGGCGGAACGTGTCCCTTGGCAAAATGGGCAACGGCTTGGTGCGAGATGCATCTACGGGCCTGTAACTTAGCTTGTAGACAGTATTTGCCGATCCCGAATCGTTGCCCAGAAAACGCAGGGTATTCATGGGCATCATTGGTGCAGTGCGTCCAGCATTGCAATTTGGCATATAACTGAGGTTGTAAGTGGTGCAAATATTCTGATAGTTGGGCGGCACACAGCGAATCTTGTCTGCCCAAGGCGTTGGCTCCCTTGGCGGCAGGCAGACTGGCATATACGATAGCTTCTGTATGGTGCAGCGCTCCATTGGGCCAACGGGTTTGCAGAATTGCGAATTCTGTTGCATTAGCTTGGGCGGCGGATTTTGGCACACATCTACCGGCATGTACGATAGCTTTTGTATGGTGCAACGTTCCATGGGCGCTGTCGAGGAACAGATGGCTACGCGTGGCAAGCATGGATCACGCTTCACAATGCCCTTGGGTACATAGTCGTGCTTCTGTGAGGTCATCGCATAAATTGGTCCCTCAAAGCGCAGACCGCTCGCCATGGGCAGAATGGGCATGGTACGAGAAGCCGGACATGGCGGCATATACGATAGCTTGTGCACCGTACACTTCTCCATTGGTGCCGTATTGGCAGCTATGTGATTACAAGGCTTGACGGGACGGGCACGAAGATTGTCGCCACAGTTACCATAATAGGAGCGACGATAGATGGTATCCGTGTCCAGTGGTGCCGTGGAGCGCATGAAATGCGATTGCGGTAATATGGGCAGAGTACGAGCTGGTTGCTGATAGCAGCATCCATTATAATCACCACGATCGCATGGCTGACATGCGGCATTAGGGGCACACGATGGAAAGTCAACGGGTGCCCGGCACGGATCACAAGATGGATCACACATAGTAAACTGTCTCAGATACAAATTAATCCCAACTTTGCCAAATGCGTAATCAATCCTTGTTACAAACTCTTATGACTTTTTGTTTTGATAATTACTTACCAGATTGTAATTTGTGCTTTGAAGTTTATTGTATTCAAGCTCACAAAATATTGTTGAATTGGCAGTTGTTAAAGGAAATAATAATTTTGTTTGCTCCGCGTACAGAATATTTGTGATTGTATTTTTTTTTAACACATCAAAATAAACGATTGAAAAATTTTGCTGCGACACTCAACGACAAAGTTTGTTCGGTTTTGTTATGCCGGATAGCAAGTAAAACAATTCACAATCTGTTTCAGTGTTCCGACACAGCCTACCTAACTAAAATCAATTCAGAAAGACATTTAATTTAAGGTATAGAAAATGATTTGAAAATCATTTGTAATTTAATTTTTTTCTGTTCAAGGAAAGTTTTTGGCATATACAGAAGCACAATAATTTCTAGTGCAGGTTTTTGGGGGCTCATACTAGCTACATACCGAGTTTAGTGAGTCTTGCCCAAAACATGGCCACTTTTCTATCTCTCAAATTTCGTGACTCTAGCTTAAAAACTGTCAAAAATTTCCGATTCCGATTTTTAAAAAGAGGAGGGGAAGCTGGGGCGAAAAAAGTGGGAGTGGCCCATAAACTTGCAGATTTTTAGATTTGGTGGTAATTACTTGAAAATATACGAAACTTGATGTTTGTTTTTCGACCAGTAAGAAAAAGTAACTAGGTGGTGTAATATTTGTATGTTTGTTACTCAATCACTCGAAAACGACAGAACCGATGATATAGATGAAACTTAGCACATATCGGTTGAAGCATGGAACAGCACATAGATCATTTTGATTTCGTGTCCACACCTGCCGCCCCAGCATCCCACTTTCTTAGATGGGTATATAAATAAAGGAACAACAAATTTTAGAGCTCAATCAAAACTATATAGATACAGTGATGTCTTATAACGAAAGTTCTGCCTATTATGTTCTTATAAAAGATGGCGAAGTTGCATTAGTTATACTGATAAAAAATATAATTGCACCTAATTGGTGAAACAGTATCAGGCTTCGTTTAATTATAATCGCATTTAGCAAGCGATTGACATCAAAAACATTCTTCTAAACTTGTTGGTAAAAACTAAATTGACGTTGATATTATATCTTCCTCATTTACTTAAACAAATAAAAACAGTACACGTGATTGGTTTTACTAACACTTTTATTTTGGTTTGTCCTTTGGTCGAAACCGTACACAGCTAAAGCCATAATTTAAAACGTAACGTTTCTTGCGCAGCACTTCGACAGATGGGTAATCAATGGATATGGTGAGTTTCATGGTCGGACCACTTTGAGCGCGATGAAGGACGTGCCAGTCGTAAACATCGAGATCTTCATTCTGTCTATCGATTAGGCGGAGTGTATACTTGACTGAAGTTCTCTCCAATGATGGAAAAAGACCAACAAATACCCATCTCATGGGCACTTCCGATTCTGGTATCACTTTCAGGGACGCGCCCTCCCATGGTCGCAGGCTGATGTCCATGTCCCTCAGCCAGTTAACAGTACTTACATTTTGGCAGCTAACAGACAGCCAGCCCTGACGGAAAGTGCAGCCGGAGAATGTGGGCCTTTCGGTGTCTTTACTCTCGCGCCGCACAAGACTAATAATACTTTGCTGCACTACCTCCAATTGCTGTGTGCTCCACATTTCGTTTGGATAGTCGCCTGGCAAAATAGCTAAATTCAGATTTTCCTCTTCCTCGCTGCCTTCATTTTCTTCTTCCTCGTCAAACTCGGATGCAACGTGAACAGGCGGCCTAGGCGCTACTCGTCTTACAGGTGCTCCAAGTCTTGCCATAACAGGTACTCGGCCGAATTGTGCAGGATCTATGCAGACTTTTTCAGTTACCGAGTAGTGTAAGGGAACACTGTTTTGCATTTTGCCGGTGCTACTTTTGCTTACGTTTGTGAGTTGATGTATGTTTGTTCTGTTTCGTGAATGGTTGATCGTTTCCATTAGTTCAATTCTCGCCTCTGACGCACTCCAGCCCGTTTTGATCAGAGAGGTAAAGTGCTTTTTAGCAGCGCCAATTAGTCGTACTTTATTCGTACGCGGGGTTGTTATGTGTGTTCGAATATTTTTTGTTCGTTGCGTTTGTTTTTGTTTTGGATTTGAGTTCATGCTTGTTGTTCCCACGAGTGTGGGGGTAAGGGCAGGTCCACCGTGACATAGCCCCCAGTAGCACAGCAAGGCATTTTGATTGCAACCGGAGGACGCCAGGTATCCGGAGGTCTCCGTTCAAAGACAGCAATAACGCAGCTGCCATTCGGCCCATTGGCACGGTACGATTAACACCAGGGTTTGCGGGTTTTATCGAGTTGTCCTCTCTAGATCCGCCATATTTAGTTGAAAGCAGTAGCACCTCGGGCAGGATGTGGCTTTAAAAGCCACGTATGGTCGGTCTTAGGCAATGTGTCTGCCTCTGCCTGTCACTGTAAATCTGATCGGATCTAGTCCATGCCATCATCACAGTGAGCAGTACTTTGCTACCATTGTTTAGAGTGGGGTTTTTTAATTTTTTTTTTTATTATTATCATTTTCATTTATTTCAGTTCATCGCATTTTGACATGTATGTTTGTGTATTTATAGTTGCCTGATATCTGATAAGTCCCTACTATAACTTATTGTTTTAATTTATTTTTCAGTAGCACACAAGTGTATTTTTAATATTACGTATATATATAAAAATAAATTTTACATCAACTGGAAATCGTAAGCTAGCTAATCAACTAACTACACTAGACGACAAACAAATCTAGTGGTTTGTGTGTACATTTTACAATTATAAATGGATCAAAAGATCATCACGAGAAATCATTTACAGTGCACAAAAAACATAATCGAATACTTTGATTTTGCTATAAGCATCTAAGCTACATTAACAATTAAATGGAAAAACAGTTTGGGGTTTTCCTAAAAGGTGCCGCCCAGTCTACTTGGTAGCATTTTATATTCGGTAAATTAACATTTTTTTTTTTGTAAAATAAACTCTTATAAACTCGGCGGCTTTACGCAAATGTATCATAAGTATATAATGATTGTATTTTGTGTGTGTGTGTGTTTGGGGGTGTGTGTTGTTGTTTTTTTATACCAAAAGGAAATAAAAAATGTTTCAGTTCCATCGATATTTTCTCCTGCTTCTATTGAAATATATTCCTTGTATACAATTTAAATATGGTTTCTAATTTTCAGAGTTTTTATTGATATTTTCAGGTTCTGCATGCATTCATTTATTCATTCATTCATTTATTACAGCGACGGCAGATCAACGGGTATATGCTCTAAGAAATTTGCCGGAAACTGACCATGTCTTCCATTGACCTCGCCATACAGCCAATCCTCATTGATTCGATAAAGCACGCTGAGTAGTTCGTTTTCCTTTAAAGTCAACACAAAATATATTATTAAAACTAAATTTGTAAATGATTGATTCCTCTTACCCTCAAGGGCAGATCTCCTTCAACTTCGCCAGGGAAATTGTAGAGGCAACGCGCAGTATGTTTTTGCTGTTGTTGTTGTTCTTGTTGTTGCGTCTGTGTTGCATTTGCAGCATTATTGCGTAATGGCACCTTAGTTTCCACATAATTAACAGGAAAAAGACCCTCACAGCCAGACCGTGTGCGTCCGCGATACCATTCCTCCGTGGGCTGCTCCAACAGATAGATCCTTTCGTTTTCCTACAAAAACAATCAAAATAATTTGTTATGATGGCTATTCCTGACTGAATTGCTAAATAATAATACTCACTCGAAAACTAAGATCACCTTCCTCGACGCCATCAAAATCGTAGAGTGCAATGGCATATGGCAGTTGTTCCTCCTCCACGTAGCCAGAGCAGCCATTGCTCAGCGCCAGGGCATCAACCTTGCCCGAAATCACGTCCAGCATTGAGATATGCCCAGACGCTGAAGAGGTAACTGCTTTTGAAAGTGGAGGAGGAGCCCCCCTAGGCATTGGCGGCGAAGGTGGCGAAGGCTCCATGCCAAGTCCAATGCCTCCACTGACACCATAGGCAATGAACGGTGGTGGCTTTGGGGCCTTGGGCTTTTGCGATATTTTCGGCTTAATGATGGTGGGCATGGTCAACGATTGTGCAGGCGGCAACAAACTTCGCCCATTGCACAGCGGATTGTCCGAGCTGAGTGTTGCTTGTGGATTTAGATGTGCTTGCATTTGACGCACAGGTGCCGAACCGAAGCTATCAACGGCATTGCTATAGATATTGTTGTCCACCGTCTCCCAGGGATCTGCAACGAGGGGGCTCTGTGTAGCTGGTCGTGAACGCGCTTGATGATAATCATCCTCAAAACCACTCTCCGGCTGCGACACGCTGCCATTGTTGGGCGAGCTGAAATTACTATCAGAGCTAAAGCTATCAACGCTAACGCAATCGCTGTTTGACTTTTGTGTGAAGGTAGGCGATGAAGGCGGCGAATCAAAGCTTATTAACTGTGCATCTGTGCTGCTGCTGCTGATGTGCGATGTCTTCAATGTTGCTGAGGTCGTGGTTGTACTAGCTGTGTTCCACGCTGCATTCCAGTCGTAATTTGAGTTTGTTGTTGTATAACTGCTGGAAGCAGATGCAGATGCACATGCAGCTGCAGATACAGATGAAGATGCCGAAGCGGATGACGGTGCAATGCCGCTGCTCAGACCGTAGACACGATTTTGTGCTGCGGCCTTTGAAGCAGCGGCCGTTGCCGTGGTCGTTGACTTTTTGCGATGAAAAATGTTGCCTATGATGCCACCAGCACCACTACCGCCACTGCCACTGCCAACATGACTGTTGCTTAAGCTAGCTAGTTTTCCATTGATCTGAACTTTTGGCGGTGGCGGTCGTGGTGGCGGCATTTTCTTGAAGTTGTTGCCATTGCCGGCAACAGAAGCAGCAGCATCAAAAGGTGAATCATTCCAGTTTGTAGCTGGCGTATAGCGTGCCTGCGGAAATTTGCGCGTTATGCTAATGCTGCTGCTGCTGCCGCTCTCCACATCATAAAAGTTGTTGTTGATCGATTTTTTGTGGGCAGAATGTTGATGTTGCTGTTGCTGCACGGGTCCTCGGGGTGGCGGTGGCAATTTAATGTTTAACTTTTGTAGTCCTCCATTGGACGACAACTGCTGCTCCAGATGCTGGTGCTGCAGTTGCAAACGCAGCTGTTCCAGACTCGCGTTCGCACCAGCCGCAGCGCTCTGTCCACGTGATCCTGGCGGTGCTGGCGCTGGTCTCGACGGTATGGTCATCCTACCTGCAAATTAAAAAAACCAAAGAGAAGCGACATAATGAGTCTTTAATAGTCTGGAACATTTTTGATTTCATATAGAAGTTTTCATTATCTTAAAAAATTAACCAACAAATTGACCTCAAATGTATTAACAACGAAATCTACCTGCACCGGTTTTCAAAATAATCACTTACAAAGCACTAAATAGTTCGTTTTTAAAACACGTTAACAATCAATAATTATTTTTATTGATACACTTCAACTGTTCGAATGAAATCGGGCGGTAAACAATTAAAATAAATTTTAACAAAAGCCACTCTGTTTGGGTCACAATGGGTAGACGGGTTGATCCAGACTAAGTTCGACAGACGATTGATTTCGAATAAAACAATATAATTGCCGCCCCTAAAGCGTCATCAATAAGAGACCAAATGGGGGTAAAAAAAATGAACGAGAAAAAAGCAAAACAAACCAATCTATCTATCCACAACTGGGAGGTAATTTAGTTGCTATTTACGATGCAGTCAAAAACAATAATAAAAAATAAATTCTTTTTAAATATTTCCCTGGGATAAACGTCATTGAAATGCGCATTGAAAGAATTTGCATTAAATATAGCATAAACAATGAACAATGAAAGACAGAAACGTAGAAAAGTGGGAGGTGTTTGCTAGAATGCAATTCCAAGTAAATATCCACATAGGAGGGGGGACGAGTTTATTTATTTATATATTTTTTTTGGTGACCGGCACATTCCGGAACGGCTTTTTGAAAAGTGGGCACAACATGTATAGTACACATATATTAAAGTGATTGCACTAACAGCAACAGAATATAATTCATTTTCAAACGCTACGATAAGCGGCACACACAAATGTTTCTCTCAGTCACTTATCAAAACATACACACATATCTCTCGCATGTGTATGTGTGTAAGCATGCATATTTCAAAGCAAAACATTTTACGCAGCAAATAACTTGGCTTGCTTGATACTGTGTTGAGTTCGTTATAAATACATATGTAAATATATGTATGTTAGTGAGTCTGTCTTTATAATAATATTATAATGATTATTAACCATCAGCTGACATGCAAAATCGTCATCGTCATCGTCATCACCATCACCGACATCACCATCACCGACATCACCATCACCGACATCATCAACAGAAGAACTATTCCCTAAAGTATTAAGAAACACATGTCCGCCCAGTTGCAAATGTCGTCAACATAAGTAATTCGCTATATATGTACATTTACGTATACTATAAGTATTTGTATACATTTGCTTTGGCGCTAGCCTCTATGCAAAGTGCAAAGCTAAAATAAATGTTTGCCACATTTGATATTTACTTTTGTTTTATACCGACTGCATATGCTACATTTTTTATGCCACACTCGACTCCAAAATGTTTTGTATTTATATACGAAGTGTATACTCGACATATGCCGCCACAGTCTTAACCATTCAGTTCCGATTTGCATTATATCATCACAACGAGAAAGCTCATTGAAAAATGCAAGATGATTCATCAGTATTCGCTATATTGTTTGCAGAACAAACTCAATTCTTTGTTTGTTTGCAAAAAAATAAATTCTAAACTTTTATTTGAAATTTCTAGCAAAAAATTTAATTATCTTTGCATAAATTATGTTAATTTTGGATTTATAAAAGACTTTTTCAAGCAAATAGATAAACTAAATAAACTCGCAAGTTAAGCTCTGTTCTTTTGTGTCTTCAGATAGGAAAGTGTTATTATATATGGATATGGATATGGCTATATCGACTCAGCTCGAGATGCTGATCAAAAGTATATATAATTTTTGGGTACGGATTTGTGTTCCTCAATGAGTTACACATTTCATGACAAAATTTCAAGTGTATGTATATCAATTAGTATTATTATTATGATTCTTACGTTAAATGCAAAGATGTTTACGATTAAGCACATACATTTGAATACATCCTCACTTACTATTTATGTACAGGGTACCAAAAATACTCAATGTTCTGCATGTTTACTGCAAATGAAGAACAAATGGCAAACACGTTTCCCACAAACGAATTCAACAGCGCCTATTTACAACTAACAGAACAAATCTAATTAAAGTCACCTTCTGAAGGGTAGTCTAAAAGCGGGCAAAAGTGAGGAACGAATGGGGTGGGGCTGGTGAAGGGGTAGCGCCAATTCACATAAACTGTACTTGTTACAGGTGCTTCTGGGGTTTTGAACTTTTTCCATTTCCCATATTGGGTACGCGGCAGCACCCACATTTTATGACAGATTTTTGTAATTCGCAAATTTGTTTTTGCTTTAATGTTAAAGCCAGTCCAACAATAATGAAAACTTTTACGTCAATTGCATAAAGGGCTCAAAATTGTTGCATCCAATCAACTGCAAACAAAACAGAGTGTGATTGGAAAGAGCAGAAAAATATTTAGATAGTGCCAGTAAAGAACTATCTTTAAAGTGTAAACTATTAGGAAAGCAGAGAATTGATGTATATATAATTAATTAGATATATATAACTAGAACAAACATAACAAATACAAGTATAGTACATTCCATAAATGTTTTTATATAAGTGAGTATAATTATTTAATCGATAAGCCGCTAAAATTTTTATACAATTTACTCTGACTAATTTAAATGATATGATAATACAAATAGTACATATGAAAAACAGATAAGAAAAGTTTCAAACTGTTGATTTATAGAAAATAATCATACAAAGTAAAAGCAGTATCGTCATTTAACAAGGCTTGATAATATTTACTTAAACTTTTTGTTGATTGTTAAAAATATTTGAATCAAATATGGCACACATCGACAAACCTTAAGCTAAATTTTATTTAGATTGTGTCGCAAATGATGTCATCTCAAAGACTTGTTTGTGTGTCATTGACTTTAAAATTCGGTTTTCAATAAAAAACAAGTAAGAAGGCTCTAGTCGAGAAATCCCGATTAGACGATACCCTGATCCCTATACCTTACGCGTACAGTCAGTGTTTGCAAATATGTGTGTTTGTATGTACGCACATATATGCAGTATGCAATGTACGCACATACTGCATACTGCATACACAACTTCAATGTCCCATATCTCCGGTGTTTCTTAACCGATTTTAATAAAAATTTCACAGATTGTCATTATTTTGTTCATTATTTCAAATGCCATCTCAAAGTTTTCAAAATTCAAGATTTTGTTGTTATCGATCCCATGTGTATATCGAAAACGAAAACAAACTTGTACTGCCTAGGGATTAGGCGAGCTTAAGTTCGAAATCTGAAGTCTCTAGCTCTTATAGTCTCTGAGATCGGTTGGCTCATACATACGGACAGACGGACAGACGGACGGACAGACGGACGGACAGACGGACAGACGGACAGACGGACATGGCTATATCGACTTGGCTGTTGATGCTTATCAATAATATATATACTTTATGGGGTCGGAGAAGCTTCCTTCTGCCCGTTACATACTTTTGCACAAAACCATTATACCCTTTTTTCCCATTTTTAATGGGATCAGGGTCTAAAAATAATTCAAAAATAAACGATCTATTTAAAGCTTCCGTAGCTTTATTCTTTAGCACACAATCATAATAAAATAATCTAAATCTGTTTAACTGTAATTGTTTAACCATTAATATGTATGTTTTTACTGAGGAAGCACTAACATAAATCTAACTAACGACTGTAGAATAGACTTTTTCAACCTAGTACATAAACGCCTAAGTTTATCTATGTATGTATTTATGCACATTGATGTACAACATCGATTTTATGCAAAGTGTAAAGCCTAATGCATTGCTAAGGTCACAACTAGTCTTGTTACGTTCATACAACTAGCACCACCTAGCTAATTTTTCTAACAGGCCAAAAAAATCAACATCATGTTCTGCAATTTTTTGAAATTTGTCTTTTTTTAGTGCTTAGAACATAACGATACTTGGAACCTTGTTTTTATTTAGATAGGAATAACACACCACCAAAGTTATAATATTTAAACATTTATTTAACTTTCTATTTCAATTATTTTCATCACTCGGGAGTGAATAGGCTAAATTTGTATTTTAATTGGTCGTTAAATGAACATTTTTATAAAAGGACGAAACCATCAATAAACCTTCTTTTTATACCCTGAACCCATTAAAAATGGGTAAAAAGGGTATGATGGTTTTGTGCAATAGTATGTAACAAGCAGAAAGAAGCCTCTCCGACCCCATAGGGTATATATATTCTTGATCAGCATCAACAGCCAAGTCGATATAGCCATGTCCGTCTGTCCGTCTGTATGTATGAACGCGTCGATCTCAGAGACTATTAGAGCTAGAGACTCGCCTAGTCCCTGGGCAGTGCAAGTTTGTTTTCGATAACTCTTCCCGTTTCCGATATTCACATGGAATCGATAACAATAAAATCTTTAATTTGGAAAACTTTGAGATGGCACTTAAAACATTAGAAAACAAGTAAGAAGGCTCTAGTCGAGAAATCCCGACTAGACGATACCCTGATCCCTATACTTTACGCGTACAGTCAGTGCTTGCAAGTATGTGTGCGTGTGTGTACGACCATACTGCATACTGCATACTCAACTTCAAGGTTCCATATCTCCGGTGTTTCTCAACCGATTTTAATAAAATTTCACAGATTGTTATTATTTTGATTATTAATTCAAATGCCATCTAAAATTTTTTCAATTTCAAGATTTTGTTGTTATCGATCCCATGTGTATATCGGAAACGGGATGAGTTATCGAAAATCGAAAACAAACTTGTACTGCCTAGGGATTAGGCGAGCTTAAGTTCCAAATCTGGAGTCTCTAGCTCTTATAGTCTCTGAGATCGACGCGTTCATACATACAGACGGACAGACGGGGACGGACGGACAGACGGACAGACGGACATGGCTATATCGACTCGACTGTTGATGCTGATAAAGAATATATATACTTTATGGGGTCGGAGATGCTTCCTTCTGCCTGTTACATACTTTTGCACAACTTCATGATACCCTTTTTTCCCATTTTTAATGGGATCAGGGTATAAAAATGAAAATCTGTGAAACTAGTTGCAATCACTGACTGTTTGCGTAAAGTATAGAATTCAAAGTATCGTCTAGTCGGGATTTCTCAACTTGAGCCCTCTTGTTTTTCCTACAGTAATGTTGGTCATGGTCAATTGGTTACTTTTTATACCCTGATCCCATTAAAAATGGGAAAAAAGGGTATCATGAAGTTGTGCAAAAGTATGTAACAGGCAGAAGGAAGCATCTCCGACCCCATAAAGTATATATATTCTTTATCAGCATCAACAGTCGAGTCGATATAGCCATGTCCGTCTGTCCGTCTGTCCGTCTGTCCGTCTGTCCGTCTGTCCGTCTGTGTATGAACGCGTCGATCTCAGAGACTATAAGAGCTAGAGACTCCAGATTTGGAACTTAAGCTCGCCTAATCCCTAGGCAGTACAAGTTTGTTTTCGATTTTCGATAACTCATCCCGTTTCCGATATACACATGTGATCGATAACAATAAAATCTTGAATTTGAAAAAACTTTAGATGGCATTTTAATTAATAATCAAAATAATAACAATCTGTGAAATTTTTATTAAAATCGGTTAAGAAACACCGGAGATATGGAACCTTGAAGTTGAGTATGCAGTATGCAGTATGGTCGTACACACACGCACAAATACTTGCAAGCACTGACTGTACGCGTAAAGTATAGGGATCAGGGTATCGTCTAGTCGGGATTTCTCGACTAGAGCCTTCTTACTTGTTTATATTAAAATCATATACTTTGAACAACTAAAAGGATAGCGAAAATAGAAGGACGATATAGCTCAGAGATATGTTAAATTCTCCAAAATAAAACATTTAAAAACTTTAATAGCTTAATTTAAATTTTTTTTTTTCAGATTTTAATTAAATTTAACCTTCAATTTAATAGGTTTTATTGAATTTTAAATTGAATTACTTTTGATTTGATGTCGAGTGATCATTTTCGACAATAAAATCTTAAATAACCAACATCCTTACGTTTGGAAATCATTGGTCTGTTGATGCATGGAGAAACATTTTGTGAACAGATGCGATTAAAGTTGGTATGATTGCTAAAAACAAGCTTTAGAGAAGATAAAATCATTTTACTCGAACATAACAGCTTCAATATCATTTGTCAGTTGTCAGTTTGTTTCTTGGCCAAATAGTTAAATAGTAAACTAAACTAGTAAAACAAACTAGTAAATAGTAGCTAAGTGGTGCTATTATTATTTTCGCAGCTGTATATACACACTATTGTATTGTATCATAGGGTAATTTCCCTGGGCGTTAAATTGGTGCAGGTTGTAACCGGTTGTAGCTGAGCACATTTTCAAACTGTTTAGAGAAATGGCATGGAAATGACTGCCTCAAAATCAAAGTTAAATATGAGTAAAAACACAGAAACATATCAGCAATTATATATTTATGATAAAATAAAGTTAACGACTACAATTACTACTTGTAAATAATCAAGAAAATTTCGTAAAAAAAATACAGACAATCCATCATGTTTTAATTACTAATTAATAAATAATAATTAGAATAAAAAGAATAAAACCATTTGTCAAACTTTGTTACATTAATACAGATAAGATATGTTGTGTATCCTTTTGAATTCGAATTATAGCTTTGAGGAGTGCTGAGTCAGTAGTGAAGTTCCAAAGGCGAAGCGCAAACCCGGCAATGATTCTTCTGCCCGTTTGATGCAGAAACACATATACGCATACATACATACATAGGTACGTGCCTTTGTGAAGCGTCGTGGACAACTTTTACCCAGCTACTTATGAGTTTGACCACACGCTGGCGAACTATAACAATAAAAAGCAGAACAGAAGAAAGTGCTTTTCTAGACATATCCAAAAGACTTATTACCCACGCAAAATACAAAACTGGGCACATGTGTGTGTGCGTGTGTGTATGTATGTGTGTAGTCGCATCTCGCATCATCTCATCTCAGCGACGATAGTAAAGTGAGAGCGATTTGGAAACTCACGCCCCAACAACATGCACACGATGATGATGATAGAGTTCATGAAAATTATCTCTAACACTATTAACAGTCTTAAGTGAATCGATATAATTGTTTTGCTTTCGATTGCATTCAAAAGATAAATTTTCTACGATTTATACAAATTTTTGTTGTCGTCTTTTCTCTTTTGCATCTTTGGCAGCGAACAGCTACAATTGTTACTCAGAGTTCGACATTTAATTCGCAATACCCAAATACATACGAATAATAAATACAACAAATACTTGCGCCAGCAACAGCACTAGAAATGATTACGACCTTGAGCTTTTATTTTTATTTCTTACAAAAAAATTTCGAAGCAAACGATCAAATGGGCAAAAACAAAATTAAAACGTATTCGATTGTAATAAAAAAAAAATGCAAAAGTTGATACTTTGCCTCAAAGCAAAAATTTAATAAATTTAAACGCATAGCAACAACAATAAGAAACATTACAATTAAACCAAATTTAACCACATTAAAAAACGTGTCTCAAGACAGAAAAGTCGCAGTTACATACAGTATGCCCAATAAAGATAAAACAAGGCGAAAAATTTTGATATTTTCATTTTAGAGATATATGGTCACCCTGGGTGTTGTTTTTTATTTTTTTTATAATTTTTTATAAGAAATTCAATCAATTATCTCTTAAACCTATTTAACAGAACTTAAAAAAAATTAACATTAACAAAGAAACATTTAAAATACTAACAAAGGCACTAAATTCAACTGCCCAATAAATCTTGCGACACTTCGTTTTTGGTGCATTTTCGTTGTAAAATTCGTATGGAATTCGTATGTACAGTTACTTTTAATTAAATTAAAAATGCGTAGATCCATAAAAGTCAAAATTTTTTGCGCAGATCGGTTGCCAATAAGATGAAGAATGATTGCGGAATCACCGTATATCGCGAATGTGGCCTAAAAAAATTTTGAGTACCTACCCTTAATCTCAAGCTGTACAGTCGGTATAATAGTTTTGGTTTTCAAGTGCTTTCAACGGCTGGCGCCACACTCTGCTGGGGCCACCATCATAGTATAGCATGATTTTGGATTCATCACATAATACCACGTCGTCCCAATATTGATTTGGCTGTCCACGTCAATCATATCAAAAGTTAAACGTGTCTGAACATGCTCCGTCGATATCATCGGTTTTTCCGAGCAGCTCGTGTTTTTTTTGGGTAGGTACTTAAACATTTTTTAGGCCACATTCGCGATATATGGTGATTCCACAATCATTCTTTATCTAATTGGCAACCGATCTGCGCAAAAAAATTTGGATTTTTATGGATCTGTGCGTTTTAAATTTAATTTAAAGTAACTGTACATATGAATTTCATACAAATTTCACAACGAAAATGCACCAAAAACGTAGGTGTCTGAACATTTAATGGGCAGTTGAATTTAGTGCTTTTGTTAGTATTTTAAATGTTTCATTGTTAATGTTAATGTTTTTTAAGTTCTGTTCAATTGGTTTAAGAAATAATTGATTGAATTACTTAGAAAAAAAAATGTTAATGTTTTTTAAGCTCTATTTAATTACTTAGAAAAAAAAGAGAAAAATTAAAAACAACATCCAGTGTGACCCATAGCTCTTAAGTGAAAATATCAAAAATGTTCACCTTGCCGAAACATTTAATGTGCACACTGTACATATGAATGAAGAAAATTTCATTTGATTTACATAATTGTTTCACTCAATTGAGAGGAGGGTGCAAAACAAAGCTTTAAGCATGTGGGTCGGACACTGACTTGCATAGTTTGGCTTTGAGGTTAAGGCCTCTTAATTAAACCAATAAACTAAGGAAGCTGCGCTCGTCAGAGCGATGGTAAATTAAACAAAATGTATAGCTGTTGTATATGAACAGCTTTATCAACATTTGAAGGTACATAAAAACTCACTGTGTGAACACAACTTAAAAACGGGCTTCAAACAGTTTTGGGAAAAATTTGTAGTTTACGCAAATGTTTAAATATTTGCACAACACGTAAAGAAGGTTAAAATTGAAACGTACACTTTGTACGGCAGTCTTTTGTTGTACACCATATTCCACACTTTTCAAATCTCTATCTTTGGTGTTTGCCTTATGCGGAAAGTTCAACACGAGTTTAAGCCGAACACCAATACATACATACATATGTATGTGCGATCGGTTCGCGAAGGCGTGCAAAGCAAATGGAATAACTGTGACTTAAGTCACAATAAACGAGACAAATGAAATTCGAAACATAAAACATCGAATGAACAGGTTCTCTTCACAAATTCTTGTTGTTTTCATTTTCAAATCAGCATGGTGAATTAAATAAATAAAAACCAAAGAGACAATGTGTGCTTAAATGGCACGTTCAGTTGCTATAAATTAAGGTACAAACATATTTATACACCGAAGCATAGGCATTCATATCATCATATGATTGCATTCCGTGCTCGCATTCATGCGTTGCAGTTCATATATTGACGATTGATTGAAATCTAGGTCAAAGTTGAACACAAATGACCTAATCATTGTATGTGCATTGAATATGTCTGCAGATGTTCTATGTACTCAGTTTGACTGATAATTCCACCACTTTTCGGATCATGATAATGAAAACTGTAAATATTCTCTATATTGATGCATTGGAAAGCTACTGGAACTGCAATTCATCGTTGTGAGCAGATCGTTTACACCGATAATATTAATATCGATATTGATTTAGAACAAGAAAAAAAAGTGAAAGTTTTGCTGAGATAAAGTTTTGTTTTTTGTTTTGATCAAGTATCACATACATAAAAACACCACAGATATAGTTTAACATCTTGCCGCTTCCTGTTTTGAACAAAAGCGCTATCGCAACTGGCAGGCACGCAACACAAGAAGAATTGCTTAATAATAACTCGCAAGCCCTCTGGAGGAACTTATCAATGTTTGCCAGCTGGCAAACAAGCCTCGAGGCGACTGGCAACGAGTAAACTCAGTGAATTGCAAAGTGACCGAAGCCGGGAAGAAAAACAAAAAACCGCAGTAGCAGCAACACCTGCTGCGTTTGAAAGTGAACAGAATGAAATTGAAATGTTTGGTGAAATGAAAATGAACACAGACAAAGTCCTGCAATGTTCCATTTCGTATTGCCAATGCGTAGAGAAATTACGCCACAGACGCTTCACCTCACAATTCTTTCAATTACTTATCACATTTTTAACTAAGCTACAAAACAAATAGAAGCAACAAATTATGCAATGTACAATTGTTGCACAATATTTAACTCATATTACATTTAACTAAATATAAATAAGAATGTTTGTGTGTACTCAACCATAATGACCTTGATGGCAGTTTAATCAAATTAAAAGGGCGCCTAACGAGTGGGTAAATGTTGGGGCTAATGACAATTGCTAATTGTGCAGACAGACGCAGCTTGAAATGTATATTAGCACTAAAAGCTAACTGAATTGATAATTAAAAGCGATGATAACAATCACGGGTAACTAACCTTTAAAAGATTTTTCAGCGCAACGACTCTTGTTGTTGGGCTTGTGTGTTGATTTTCTAGCTGATGCGCTTCAAATGGTGTTGGTGAACAAACAAAACCGTCAAGACCAGGCCCAAGACCAACGACCAGCCCAGGCCACGATGACTAATACTCGCCACACACTCACACAGAGAGAATCGTTAACTTTTTTGCCGCGCTCGTTCACAAAACTAGCCACAAGATGTTTGTGTGCGTGTGTCACAACAATCAAACAACACACTAAAAAAAGGCAGCTGCAAATTGCAATGCTATTGTTTCCATCTGCTTCGCGCGACAGATAGACTATTATATTCACTTTATACAAAACACAGAGAACAGCCAGAAATAATTATTAACATAAGCATACAATTTAGTCAATACTTTTGTTGAGTTGCAGAATTCTTGGTACGAAAATTTCGTTTTTCCTTTAAGCAAAACTGCGCCACGATTTGCTATTGCCTTCTGTTTTCGCTCGTTTGACAATCTGCTGACAGAGTTGTGTCTGCTCTCTAGAGATGTTGCAGCCAAATATCGAGTCAGAAATATCGATGTATGAAAAATGTGCAATGCATAATTTCGATATAAGAAATTTATTTAATATTCTAAAATATATGTGTCAGTGCTCATTTTAACTTGGATTTTAAAGAACAATACAAGCCTTTGGGAACCTTTCTACAATATTTGTAGAAACACACTTCGAACAGAAGAAAACACACAGTTAGTATTCAGCTGTTTCTTGGCAGCCATAAACAAAAACAACATTACGATTGCAACAAAATTTAAAACAAAAGCCATCAAAACGGTGAAAACTTTAAATCTTGTTAACGTAATTAAGCTGGTCCTGTGTCTGCACGCTTTTAGTATGGCCTGGCGTTCAGTGGGTACGAGCAATGCTGATCTTGTTCGTAAGCTGCGAGGTAAGAGTCCAACAAGGGCAACCCTTTTTTTATTATGTGTGTTTTTGTATAATATAATATTAAATAGATTACGGCGTAATTGTAACGGAAGCTGTCGCAAATGCTATGATCGCTTCAGATCGCAAGCACTACTGTCCCCGTAATCCGTACATGGATGCACCGCAGCCCATTGGCGGTGGCGTAACTATCAGTGCCCCTCATATGGTAATTATTTTGCCAAAAGTTATATGATACTGATATGTGCAAAACCTTAATGTGCAAAACCTACCTAGCACGCCTTCGCTTTGGAACATCTGGCCGATCACCTAAAGCCTGGGTCGCATATACTAGATGTTGGCTCCGGCTCGGGCTACCTCACTGCCTGTTTTTATCGCTACATCCTGGCCAAGGGCGAAGATGTCAACACTCGTGTCGTTGGAATTGAGCACCAGTCCTCCTTGGTGGAACTGAGCAAAAACAATCTTAACGCAGATGACAGTGAAATGCTTAGCTCCGGCCAAATAATGATTGTTGAGGGAGATGGACGCAAAGGATATGCTGATTTCGCGCCATATGATGGAATACACGTTGGTGCCGCTGCACCAGAAACGCCTACCGAATTATTAAAACAACTGGCCAAAGGAGGGCGTCTTATAGTTCCCGTTGGGGCGGAGGGTGGCACACAGTATATGCATCAGGTATATTACTTTTAACACATTTATTGATAATGGAATATAATTTGTATTCGTGTAGTATGACAAGGATGACGATGGCGAGGTAGAGATGACTCGTCTCATGGGTGTTATGTATGTACCCCTAACAGATTTACGTCCTTGACTGCACAAGCTGGGAACTGCGATAATCAGCATGCTACTGCTTGGTATAGTGCTTTTTCAATTAAGGAACTATTATTGTTAAAACTATTTATTCCTAGTAGTAACGGCAATCTCCCAATATAAAGTATTTCCTATGCTGCTTCCTATGTTAAAAGTTATTTTAAATTATATTTGAATAAATTAAATAAAAATAGCTCATTTTATTGATTTTTGGAATTGTTTAGAAACATCAAACCATAATTTTAAAGGAACGCCACTCGCGATTAGTTCTTATCAACTATCGATTGCATAGTCGAGTAGGGTAATCTATCGCCTACTTGCGATGTTTTTTTTTTCTTAATAATGATAGCAGTTGTATTTGGAATGCCACCGGAAGACCGATAGCGGCAGTATTAAACATGTCAACAAATGTTGGAAGGATTCGCTTAAAAAATTTGGAAGAACTGCTTTCTGAAAATAATGATGGCACAGCCGGCATTGCCAATACTATTAAAATAGATGCCAATACGCCAGAAAAGCAGAAGAAGACTCGGAAAATACGAGCAGCGACAACAACAAAAAAAGAGATAAAAGATGAAACTAAAATAACACAAGTTACTGTTAGTAAAACTGCCATTAAGCGGACAGGAAAAAAGGAGCCACTTCCGGGACAAATGCGCATAGACTCCTTCTTTAAAAGTAGCTCCAAAAGCTTTAAAGTGGAACCAATAGTGGGAATCTCACTTGAAAAGTCAAGTCCTCGTAAAGGACGCAAGCGTTTGTTTAACGAAGAGTCACAAACAACAACAACTATTGCAGATACACCACAAGATCACAAGAAAAAGCTCAACAGTAAGCATTCACATCCGCAACGCAGTGCTATGACGAAATGTAAGAATTCCCCGAGTGACATCATTAATCTATGCACTGACGATGAGTCGGAATCTGCGACAACAAAAACTTGCGATATGAAAACAGCTATACGCAGTGTATTGGAGCCACGCCAACCAGAAGACTTCCTTATGGTGCCTACACATGATCCAAACCTGTCGACTGAACTTGGCAATGAAATTAAAAGTGCGTCAAAAGAAAACATACCCCAGGAACGTAAGCGTAAACGCTGTCCCCCCTATAAGATAGTAGAGGATACGACATTTGTTGTAGATGGCTTTCAGTTTGGTGACATTCCAAATGCTTCTCACTATTTTTTAACTCACTTTCATGCCGATCACTATGTGGGTCTAACACGCAAATTTGCCCACCCTCTCTACATGAGCCCCATAACAGCTAGCCTGGTTCAAACATTTATACCCATAGACAAGCAATATGTGCATGAAATCGATGTGGATCAGTCGATTGTTGTAAAGGACATTGAAGTCACAGCTATTGATGCCAATCAGTGAGTACTATGAACTATTTATTTTTAATCAAAACTAACTATAACTTAAACGTTTTCGTTTATGATCTAGCTGTCCGGGTGCCATTATGCTTCTCTTTAAATTCAGTACAGGCAAATGCATATTGCATACTGGCGATTTTCGTGCCAGCTTCGAAATGGAATCGCTGCCTATCTTTTGGAATCAGAGTGTCGATCTAATTTACCTGGACACAACGTATATGTCGAAAAACTATGACTTTTGTCATCAGTCCGATAGCATTTCTAACGCCTGCTCTTTGGTGCGACAATTTCATGAGAAGAACGCCAGCAAACGCATATTACACGTTTGTGGATCGTATTTAATTGGCAAGGAAAAAATTTGGCTGGCACTAGCCAACGAGTTTAAGCTGCGCGTTTGGACAGAACCGCATCGCCGGAAGGCTATCAACTGCCTTAATTGTCCAGAGCTAAATGTGAGGCTGTGTGATGATCCACTAGAATCCAATATGCATGTTATTAGTTTGGGAAAGATAAGTTATCCAGTAAGTTAATTACATATATAATGCAATAAAATTATAACTAGTACATCCTGAACCCATTCATTGCAGCATCTGGATCAGTACTTCAAGCAGTTTGAGAGCAATTTCGATATGCTGTTGGGTATACGACCCAGCGGCTGGGAGAAAAATTCCAAGCCGTCATATGGTAAGCGTATCAGTGTGATTGGAATTGAATACTCTGAACATTCCAGTTATCGAGAGCTAGAACGTTTTGTACGTTTCCTTAAACCAACGAACGTTATCAGCACTGTTCCGGTGCAACGTGATCTCTCTGTAACCTCTATAGTACCGTCGAAGTGGTATAAATACAAAGGCCTTGCTGGCATGATCAGTACGGGCTATCAGCCATCAATCTCAACGTTTTTGGAAAAACATGAGCGCAAGACGCGAGCATTTTCCAGATCAAGCTCCAAAAGTGGTTACATTACATATCCAGACGACATCCAGAGCAGCGTTAGCGACATTGAAGAGGAACCTGTTGTCCAAACCAAAACAAACGTGTTTGAAATAGTTAGTCCCAGTAATACTGTTGTACAACCCGTCAGCAGATTAACGTCTGATGCTTCAGATGATTTGCTTTCGTTCATATAGTATTTGGTTTTGTTATTATTAATGTTTAAGGTGTCTGAACACATGTTAATTATATATTTTTCATTCTTAATAATATTAACACTTTATTGGAATTCCAATTTTATTTGCTCCCAAAACAGAACTTTCACACAACGGATTGGCTCGCATAAAGCCCAGATCTCTTACCATATACACAATGCCTTAGAACAACTTGATTCGAATAAATTTAAGCGTCTGTCAAATATTCCTTCTTTTCTACCGTTTTACAATTATTGATTTGCCAAAGAGGAGACAGACAAATAGCGAAATAAAATATAAGCTATGACTGATGATTCCAATTTGATTCAGTGGCGAAAAGGTAATGCCAAGTCATATCCACATTTTTCAAAATTAGATTTGCAATAAACGCAATACCTGCAAGTTGTTGGGCGTTTAAGCTGGTTACATTATTACAGAAAGCTGAACATTTAAATACCCAAATCTTGGTTGTTGGTTTTGCAGTCATACTATTAGCATACAAATAATATACGTATACCTCTTAATACCCTGAACACATAAAATTGGAAAAAAGTAAAAGTATGTAACAGGCAGAAGGAAGCACCTCCGACCCCATAGGGTATATATATTCTTGATCACCATCAACAGCCGAGTCGGTATAGATATGTCGGTCCGTCTGTATCTATTAACGCGTCGATCTCAGAGACTATAAGAGCTAGACACTCCACATTTGGAACATAAGCTGAACACATATATATATAATTATAATCTGATACCCAAGATATTAAGTAAATTGGTTTTGTGCACTGTTCATGCTGTCCGTCCGTCTGCATAAACGTAATTTTTTTCGAAGCCCTTAGAGGTACAGACTAGCAACTGCAAGTACCGGGGTCCAAGTGTTTGTTATACAAAGTGTTAAGTCGATAACAAGTCAATACACCTTAATGAGCAAAACGGTAAAAACACACATATTTGCTTCATTTTACTAGTTAGATTTACCAAATTTTGTGGGAAGATAGCTGGTTACTTCTAACAAAAATCTGCATCAAAGTTTCCGATGCCACACTTACCAACGCCGCCCCGTCATATTAAAACGGGGATACCCGTATCTTGCACAGTTTTTGAGCTAGTCACCAAATTTGGGAGCATAGCTAGACAGATCTTCATCTTTGCATTAAAGTTTGGATGCCAAGTCCACCCCCACCGCTTACCTTCGGAAACCTTCATAGCCCTTTGTCAGACTGCCTCATCACCCGTTTTTATACCGGCTGCGTTCGACTGCAAAGTTTTTTTTCACTTGCTTTTTTTATTTAAATTTTTTTTATCCATATTTTTATTTATTTAGGTTTTCCACTATTTTATATTTTTCAATGACATAGTAACACTTGCTTATATAGCTTATATGCATAACATAAATATCTCAAGGAGTAATGAGATTTAAGATTTTTTAACTGATAAATAATTTTGAATGATATTCACAATGCAGGGGGATGAATATAGAACTTTAATCCGTCCCTGGCCTAGGCAATACGAATGAGGCTTTGATTTTTAACTGTTTGTAAATATGCTGATATGTTTTTGGTATAAATAAGAAATTGAACAGCAAAATTTTGGAATGAACATTTTATGCTAATTAAATTGGTTCTAATCAAACAATTTAAACAATACAAACTGTTGACAAAACTAAATATATGTATATGTATTTACATGACCTATATGTGTACAATAAACAGCAATTGATTTTAATCATAAATTGCAAAAACTAACAAATTTAACAAAGTTCAAATTTTAAGGGAGTTATAACTTAAACCATTTTGACAATATAATTAACAACAAAGCGCATAAGTAGACGATGACTTGGGACCAGACCACTTGACTTGGTGGGTAATACAGAAGTTTTAAAAGTTGCAGCCAGTTAACTAAAAGGGGAAACAAGAGTTATAAATAAATAAATACAAATGATACACATGCACTTAAGGACCTACCACCAAGAAAAGAATGGACTTTTGTTTTGGAAGCGCTGAGTGAATGAGAAAAAGCGACTGCCACTGGAGCTGTGAAAGAAACAAAGCAACATCAATATATGTGTCATGTCAAATATGTTGCATAAATTTTTTGTACCGCTCAACAACAACAGCTGGCATTTGGACCAATTGCACGGGCGATTTGCCATCGCGTAAAGCTTGCGTTAGGTTTAATATCTGGCCACGCATTACGGACATCTGGCGCTCAAAGAGGCGTTTATCGAAGCCGCGATCTTGTTGAAATAAATACAGCAGCTCCGTACAGATTTCCTCCACAAAATTCATATCAGACAGCTGTGGCAACACCTGATCCTTGATATCATCGCTGAAAGGCACCTTAGCCTGAGGCAGCCAGGCCCAGTGATAAGGATATGCGCGCCAAGAATCTGGATGCTTAAAGGGGAAGGCCAATCCATTGTCAATGGCAGCAATTCGAATCTGTGGTGCCTCCACCAAATTCCATGTGGGCTCCGCTAGCGTACCTTGTACTTTTTGGGAACTAGTTCTAGCTGTCTGGTCATCATCGCTGCTTGTATAACCACTGACAAAACTGGGTGAAGGATCACCGATACCCATGGATGTGGGCGCAGGTTGGCCACCGCCAGTTACTCGCTGTAGTTCGTTAGCCAACGACATTGGCTGTGAGTCGTTAATGTCTATAATGGACTGACCTGGCAACAGTTTATTGGCACGCGCCATGCTTTTGCCACCAGTGCCGCCAACCTCGCCCACGAGCTTAGGCGCCACAAACTTAATAAGCCAGTTGTCATTGCCTCGATCCGTGTTGCGGATAATGTAATCGAGTACAACCAAACGCTCGAATTGCAACTGAAAAGATTTGGTCAGCGCTGGCGACAATTGCTCGTTCTCAAAACGACGCAGCCAGAAGTCAGCATCCTTGTAGCCCTCAACAAAAAGCTGAAACGAGCCAGTCTGCCAAATAAAATGTTGATATCAATAATATAGTTAAATACTTTTTTTTAGTAATAATGATTTATTTAACTTACCTTAAGTGGCAAACTCATGCGATTAAAATGAGCTGATGGATAATGTTCCTTAATGCGTTTCTTAAGTTTAGCCTTTTGCCTATCGATGCGCGCATAGTTGAAACTTTCGGCTACCAATCGAACCACTCGCGTTTTTGGTACCACATTCAAATTTAACTTGCGATCAACCAAACTGGCGCCAGCCTCGGATAGGTAGCTAAAAATTTATAATTTGTTAAAGGTATATACACAATCAATTTTGCAATCGAAAGTTGTTGACTCACCCTTGGTTTGGTATCAGACAAGCGCGACCGAAGCAACAGGGGCAACACAGCTTATGCATCCATTTGGTCCATTTGGGGTTCAGTCTGCCATAAGGTTCTTCATCTTTTGGCTTAAAAACGGCCAGGCAACGGTGCTATCAATTGCAAAATGTAAGTTTGTTACATTACAAATATCCATATAATAAACTATTTTGATTAAATTGCTTCTTTATATATAATTTTTTTTTTTTTTTTTTTTTTGTATCAAAGACAAACCAAAAGTCATGCAAAAATTAACTTGATTACAAGACTTCCCCGTTTGTAAGAAACTTTAATCTATGCGCATTGTTTATCTTTATTAGTTATAATCGCAAGGCTTAAACTAGACATCTTGGACTATGCGAGGCGCAAAATGAATGCATTTAATATAAAACACTATACTTACATTTAAGGTATCCTTAACAAAATAGGAACCACTGCTGCCCTGATAGATTCGCTCAGGTAGAACACCCTGCTCAATGGCATTTTCAGCCTGTGCCACAATCTCTGAGAAGAGCGGATCGTCTGTAATTAAAAACAATTTAATTTTAATTTTATTTTATTTGATCAATATTATATACTTATAAAGTTTGTGCGCAACACAAAAGCACGCATGCCTTCAACAGTGGCTTCAAGCAAACTGTTTATATATTGAGGTTGAAAAATTTAATAAATAAAATAACTGCTACCTGAAATAAGCGTTTGGCCTTTCGTGAGAACTTCTTACTCATGGTACTACTTATTTGTGGAAGTACAGAAAAATATTTATACAGAATTGAGCGAAACAATAGCAACAATATTTTTATTAACCTTGAAGATGCTATTAAGATTAGAATGGTTGTTGAAAATTAGCTTTAACGATATCCCAAACTCATTTTCACCAAACAAAATAGCTTCGATACAACTTCGAAAAAAAAAAACAAATAGTACTGAGAAGCTATGTTTTACAGGAGAAAATTTATTAAATATATTTATTTAATGCTTGTATTTGATATATATTTTGTATTATTTTGCAATGATTTATTCGTTAAGTATTTTTAACACATGGATTTTAACTAGTTTGGTATAAAAAAAAACGATTTTTACCAAGAATGCATTAGTTATATTATTTCTTTCGAATGTTTTTTCAAAAAAATTAGTTACAATTATCGTATAGATGAAAGCTTATAAAGAACTAATTTTTTGTTTTTTGTCGGAAAAAACCTTCATAATGTGACAAAGTTGACTTTATATTTATATTAATTTTATAACTACCTATAAAGTCGAAATTGTCGTTGAAGTCGCAGTGATCCTGATAAATGGTGAACACGTTTTGTATAAAATTCTCGCGACTAGTGCTCAATGAACGCGACATTGTAATTAAATGAGTGTTGGTATTTTTAATGCATTTAGTTAAAGTTGCTTTACATAAAATGGGGGCAGCACGTTTGTAAATTTGCATATCTAAAGCGTTTCGATAGGGTCCGACCAACATTTAATGGGGACGAAGAAACACTTACACATGTTTTTCAGTGGGCAATTGGTGCACAAACACTTGGGCAGCGCTATTTTAATGGCCGACTCATCAGAGTCACCTTTCACGGAAGGTGTGTAGTAGAGAACCGTGGCTTTTTCATCGTCTTCCTCATCCGAGGGCGATGGCAAATAATCCTTTTCTTGAGCATCGCACTTTTGCTTACAACAATAACATACGTACGGCTCATATACCGATTCAACGGAGCTCTTCTCACTAAGTGGAACGCCAGCATTGTCCGTTGTTGGCTGTTCTTCGATTAATTTTGGGGGATCTTGCGATGTTTGTTGTGTTGTCGTCATTCTCTATGACCACTTGGCGATAGTTGTTGCCACAATATCGCCCATTTTAACATGAACTTTGAATTTGCAGAACTTTGAATTTGGTATCGCGTATTGTTACAAAAAGCAACTCTTATGTTATCATCAAACATTGAACAATTTTAATATTGACTTTCCAAAACAAAAATCAAGTATAATCTGAAGGGTATGTCAATGTCGATTATTTCAAGTACACAAATGCACTTTTAGTTTAGTTGTATTTGGCAGCGTTGCGAAAATTTTTGCCATTGCACTTGCAATAAGTATTAATTCACTTGTACTTAAGTAATGTAATTGATTGCCATTAAGACAGGACACAAAACTAGCTAAATATAGCTTTTTTTTAGATTTCTAACATTACAGTGTAAAATATTTAGGCTGCTTACAGTTTAGTTATAAATTATGTGGCAATTTTACCATATGGCAATTTTACCGCATTGTACCAGCTGGCAAATTGTTTGTTGCTTTTTAATATATATGATAAATTTACCATTAGGTTGCAATATTGCTCAGAAGCCCTAACTTTTAATCTGGAAATTCGGATGCGTCAGTTCAAATTCAAGAATCTAAAATTTATGAGCAAAAACCTTAACAATTAAAATTTGTTCTTTCATGTGAAGACGCAAATTGCTGCAAAAGGGATACTTAATTACCAGCAGTGAGGTGTCAAAGTTTGAAATGTGGCAACTTGTCAAAAAGGTATACTCGGATGACCTTACTTGCTCTACCTTATTCTAAAGTGTAACTGCATAAATTGTCAGCTCGACTATGAGATACCCGAACATAAGATCTTACACGTACCATGCCTGCACTACTTCACTAATTCTTGATAACTAAGCTTCAATCTTCCAAATCTTCGGTGTTTCTCCGCCGATTTTAAAAAAAATTTTAGACTTTTATTATTTTGTCACAGTTTTTAAGTTTTCTAAATTCGAGATTTTATTGTTATCTGTTGCATGCGTATATAGAAACCGGGAAGAGTTATTGATAATTTAAAACAAACTTGTACTACCTAGGGCTAAGGCGAACTCATGTTCCAAATCTGGAGTCTCTAGCTGCAATAGTCTCCGACACCGACGTGTTCGTACATACAGACTGACGGAAGGAGAGAGGGTCATGGCTATATAGACTATATATACTTTATGGGGTCGCAGATGCTTCCTTATGTCTGTAACATACTTTTTCACAATACCATTATACGCTTTTAAAAAATTTGAGGGTGTAAAAAGATGAGAAAATTCGTTAGCAGCTGTGCAATGACGTTATGTTAATACATATGTAAAATATACATGTACATACATTAATATATATTTAATATGAATACAGTTCTTTGTGCAAAATAGCATCAATAAAATGGCATTATGTACTCATACATATAAAATATATATACACATATATAAGTAACTGATTTGAAATTCAGTCTTGAATCAATGAAAAAATGATGAAATTTGTTACAATTTTGATGTGGCTCATACAGAAAAAGCATTTGCATGGCTGCATTGCATATATTCAATGATGATAATGGAAGGTAGTTGAAATAGTGATAGGTAAGATCAGATGTCTTTAAGAGGCAAAAGGCAACAATAAAGTACACGCAAGCCATTCAATTATACACATGCGAGGTAGGAAGCCCTACAAAACTTGAGAAACTTGGTACGAAAAGTTTTTACTTTTCTACACAGCAAAAAAAAATATATAAAGCACACTCACCGCCAAATGTGTTTGACATAAGGTCAACGTGATCATGACCGCGTCCAAGGGCTCCAAGTAGATCGCTGATACGACTGGTGTGACTGCCACCGCCGCCTCCAAGGAGCGGCTGTGATTCACGATTGTCGCTGCCGGCGTCCGTGGACATGCCCTCGAAATCAATTTCTGGCACTAAACAAATGTCGTCGGCCTCCTCGTGCGGTAGGCGTACCGTCGTTGTTGATTTCAGCGGCGATGTAGTCTTTTGCGTCGTTGTTGCGCGTTGTCGCGTCGGTGTTGCAATGTGATTAAGCACTAAAGCCGGTTGAGGTGTGGTTGCGTTCGATCTGCCGCTAACGCTTTCGCTGCTCTCATCGGAGTGTTTGTAATTCGCATTGCCATTGACGTTTCGCAGGGCCGAGGGTTGGAGCAGGTTGTTGTGCAGTAAAACTTCTTCCTCATCGTCGCCATCGCCATCATTGTCATGAAGCATAAGCAGTTGCCTCACTTGCGGGTGCTTTTTGACAGTAGAGACAAATATATCTACGTTTTCACCATCGTCGCCGCCAGCACCATCGACAAGCGCCACATCAACAGCAGCAGCAGCTAAAGATGCGCTGCCATCATTATCTGTAGTAGTAGTTGTAGTAGCATCATCGTCTTCTACTGATAATAGAATTTGTTCACGATCTATCTTTGCTTTGCGCTTTGGCCTTCGCTTGCCGCCCGAAGATGATTTGCCATGCACACCAATAGTATTTATCTGTGCAAATAAAGAAGGTTCACTTTTATTTATTTGCAAATTTTTTTCGATTAACTCACCTCAACATGCGTTGTCAACTGATTAATTCCGCTTGCTTCATACCCATTTAGAAGCGGTGTCAGCTGATTACTCGTTGTTGTTGCTGCCTGCTGCTTTACAAAGTCACTAATAAGATCAACCTCATCCTCAAGTTGCAGCAGGGGTGCCCCATCGGACTGAGCGTTGTTCATCGCTACGCTTAAAAGGCGTGCGTATGTGCGTATTTAATTTGTTAGGGTGACAACACGCGGCAAGTCTCAAAACGGGATTGTCGCCCGTTGCTTGCAATCTCAACAAAGGCGCGCGCTCAGTTTTCGCTGCCTGGCTGTGACTTTTTTAAGCGAACTTGATTGAACACTGTTATCTGCTGCTGAGCGCTACGCCTCTATTATTCATAATTTGCATGTTCAAAAAGTTGATCTACAATTGGCTTTTATGCTGTTGTTTAACTTTTTCTACGCATTACCTATGTTCCAATTATTGATTGTTCGCTTCAAAATTAAAATTCATATATATATATATATATATATATATATACCTGAATATATATATATATCGATTCCGTAGCCAAATATGAAAATGACGAGCAATGACACTGTCCACTTACTAAGAAAGTTGCAAACAGCTGGCAAGACTAACCACTTGCGTATAATTGAAATTGTTCTAAGTTAGTTGAGGTATCGATAATTTAAAACACACATCGATTATTTTGTATTGTCCAGGAACAAAAAACAAGAAGGCTCTAGTCGAGTCAGCTCAACCAGAAGATATCCTGAACCCAACGCCTTACACATAAGGCTATGCCTGCACTACTTCTTTAATGTTTAATGGCTGAAGTTTAATCATCGGTTTAAAAATTAATCGTCGGAGATGCTGATACATTATTGCACAAAACCATTATACTCTTTTTACCCATTTTCAATGAGTTCGGACATAAAACCCAGTAAATTCGAATTTTTTTTCTTTCTCTTAACAATTGTCAACTTTATTCTTATATGTATGTAATAAACTCAATGCACTTAACATTATTGTAGCGCAACAGATCGCCGCAGCCTATTGATGCCATTTAATACTATACTTAGCTCCCGTTGCAGATTTGTACTGCACGTAACAAGTTCAATGGTTTTCTTGAATTTATCCATTGCGTTCCGTAAGCTTAATGGAGGCAATACACTAAACAAAAACAAAGGCTCCACATAGCCGTTCTCCTTATCCACCGCATGACGCTCCAGTGTGGTCGTCACATTATCTTCATCTGTTTCAGTTACAACTCGACAAAGGGCTTTAAACTCTGCACTGTTTTCCGTGGGTATCTGCGCAGTTGATATCGAATGTCCACCTTGCTGAAATTTGGTCCGAGCGATGAGAATGGCTCCACTGGAACCAGTGCGCTCGATGTCAATGCGACTTTGGGTGTGAGCTTCAATAAGATGAAACATGTCCAAGTAGAGGGAGTCAAGCAACTGTCCAGCTGCCATTCTATCGTTTTTAGAGTTTTCAGTAGACATTTAATTACTTTAATTTTGCAGATAGTGAATTTATCTTGTTACTATGAAAAAAAAAAAACAATGCTCAATCATATGACCGAAAACAAGCCTGTTTTGGTCAAAACAAATGGTTGGCAGCCCTCTTATAGAGTTCTGTTATTCAAGCAGGGCTGCATAACATATAAGAGAGAGATAACCAGTTTGGTTCGTGCAAGTAATTTCTGCCAATCACTCGTTTAAATTTTAATATATCGAATTTCTTAAACCATTGTTATTAAGTATGTATATAAACTTCCCGAATTAAGTAATTAAGATCGTAAATATACAAACGTGAACGTAAAAAATTATTTTAAGAAACTTAACTTAATGAAAGAAAGTTTACAGCAAATAATGCAATAGAATCTAAAGAACTTGCTACTGAACTGCAACGCTCATCACTACTATAAGCTCAGACTTATGTTTACTCATTACAGTGCGATGTACTCTTTATCTGAAAGGGTATTTATAATTGTCCTAACTAATCGATTTAAACTAAGAACATAATATGTTTTAATTTAATTCAATTGGATACTTGTATTCAAATTTTTTACTTATTAATCAATAAATAAATAACTGCTTATATACATAACTTGGAAGGGAATTTAAACTTCGATGCGGGATGCCAGTGCAAATGCGAATGAGAGAAAGTTTATAAAACCCGGTGTAATTAGCAAGTAGCAGTTAGTTTAGAAACAAAACTACAAGTGCTAGTTAACTTCAACGAAAATTTACGTTCTTGGGTTGTTTCAAAGTTATCGTCAACGATTTCAGAGCTATTGACATTATAAAGGTGTTAATAGTTACAAAGTTGAAGTACTATTTGAAGAGCCATTTATTATGAATAATAGTCATATTGCCGACTTGGATTTGCGTGGTCGAAAATGCGGAATGCAACTAAACAATAACAAACAAGACAACTACAGCGATGACGACACTGCATCTTGGTCAGATGAAGCAAAGGTGCTGCACAAATTGATATTTTGATATTTTGGTCTGTGTTCCCTTGTGTTTACAAATGTGTCATTAGGTGCAAATACTTCTCGCGAAGCAAATGAGTGATCTAAACTGTGACTAAATATTTTAGACAGTGCAAATATACTAATATAGTTAGTTCATGCATGAAATATGTACATACATTTGTATATGTATGGTTGTTGTGACAATATGGACTCTAATTAATGATTATATGATATACAAAAAAAAATATATTTGAAGAACCCAACTTTAAAATAACGAAATTGTGTTTTCTTTTATAATACAATAAATATAAATAGTTCATGTGCCTGTTAATCTTATCGTATCAATTGTTTTAAAGTCAAAAAACACTTTAGTGAACTATACATACAACGAATTTCTTCATATTACAGTCGAACTTTTCTAGTTCGAACATTAAAAATGGGAAAAAGGGTATAATGGCTTTGTGCAAAAGTATGTAACAGGCAGAAGGAAGCATCTCCGACCCCATAAAGTATATATATTCTTGATCAGCATCAACAGCCGAGTCGATATAGCCATGTCCCTCTGTCCGTCCGTCTGTCTGTCTGTCTGTCTGTCTGTCCGTCTGTCCGTCCAACCGATCTCAGAGACTATAGGAGCTAGAGACTCCAGATTTGAATCTTAAGCTCGCCTAATCCCTAGGCAGTACAAGTTTGTTTTCGATTTTCGATAACTCATCCCGTTTTTGATATACACATGGAATCAATAACAACAAAATCTTGAATTTTGAAAACTTTGAGATTGCATTCGAAATAATGAACAAAATAATGATAATCTGTGAAATTTTTATTAAAATCGGTTAAGAAACACCGGAGATGTGGGACATTGAAGTTGTGTATGCAGTATGCAGTATGTGCGTACATACAAACACACATACTTGCAAACACTGACTGTACGCGTAAAGTATAGGGATCAGGGTATCGTCTAGTCGGGATTTCCCGACTAGAGCCTTCTTACTTGTTCTCCTTGAGATTCGCTTGTTTCCTATTTACAACTTTTGTTGCTTTTTCTTAATATTCGTTCAAAATAAGCAAGCTTAAATGTATATTTTACTATTATAAAGATAACTACATTGTACGCATAAGAATCCAATGTCTAATGACTTTGCTAATTACAATCGCTAACCAAACATTCAGTCAACAAGGAAACGAAACACTGAACATCACAGTCAAACAATCGTTGATTCCCCACGCACCGAAATGTCAACATCATTCAAATCAAAAACACATGACAGTAGTCTTGGCAATTGTTTGAATGAAGATTTGGACGGCGACAACGGAATCGAGAACACAATGTGGCGCAATGAGCTTCAGCAAAACGATAAGCTTCTGCCAGAAGATCAGCCGGAGCAGATTAATACAAATAGGAGAAGCAAGTATAGTGATATGGTCGATATTGTCATAAGAATTTTCATTATGGTAATCTTTATGTGAGTATTAATGTTAGTCTAGTGCTATTCGATATGATTGCATAATGCTTTTTTGCTTTTTAGTAAACTCGAAACGATGACACCATTCAAGCGCGAAATACATCCCGAGGAACTGTGGCTATATAAGAATCCACGCCGCCCGGATATTGTTCGAGCCGATGAGCTGTTGTTTTTGGTAATAGCCGTACCATTGTTTCTCACATTAATATTCTACGCGTTCACCAAGGACCGTCGTGATTTTCAAGCTGCCAGCTGGGCATGGACAATGGCGGTGTGCTCAAATAGCATACCAACGAGTTTGTTAAAGAACACTGTAGGACGGCCACGTCCCGATTTCTTTTATCGCTGCTTTCCCGATGGCATAATGGTACTTAATGAAACAGCTAATGCCATAAACAGCGTATTTCTTGACTTTAATTGCACGGGCAAATCAAGTGACATTCACGAGGGACGCAAGAGCTTCCCTAGCGGACACTCATCATGTATGTTTACCGAAAAATTTCAATTTGTGAATCCTTAATTAACAATCACTTTATTTTATGTAAATAGTTGCTTTTGCCAGCTTCGGGTTTGTTGCCTACTATATAGGCGCAAAGTTGCATGCATTTGATGCACGTGGACGGGGGCATACGTGGCGTCTGTGTATAGCGGTTATGCCTCTTATTGTGGCTGCCTTGGTGGCAGTCAGTCGCACCTGCGACTATCATCATCATTGGCAGGATGTGACAGTTGGTGCGCTGATTGGCCTATTTACCGGCTACTTTAGCTACCGACAATATTATCCGTCAATATTTTCAACAGATGCGGGCAGACCGCTCGTCTGCTGCCCCAATTACTATCGCTCGGAGACAGTATTTAAGGATAAAGGTGATGGTGATGTTATTAGCCCTTTGCTTGGCAAACAGCCAAGCAAGTGGCATTAAAAATTAATCAATTAGCCATTCAAGTATTGTAAATGACGTAAATTGAGCATGTGGCTTCCATAAGTAATTTAAAGATTTGCGAAAATAAGCTGCACTCTTAAATGGTAAATAACACTAATTAATGTGGGCTTAAATGCACAGCTGTTAAGGTTAGATGTATAAATGAAGTTGCATATCCGCTAAAGTAGCCCGATTCGAAAAATCAAAGTTTTCTATACCTTAGCTTTTGTGGGATATGTGAAATTTGATGTGCTGTGAGTTAGAGGTAGAGGTCGCGATGGACTGTCGCAATGCGGGAACCTAATGAAATCATGCAGATATTTTTAATAGTTTAATTGTTATCCACTAGGCATAAAATCCAGATGTAGCACACAGTAGGAACAGTCAATAATTGAATTAAACATTGTGTGGCAGCAAAGATGCTAAAACTCTTAGTTTAAGATACAAAATCAAGTTAATTACAAATAATATTTGGTGCAAGGCTTTAACGATATTGAAAATCATTATTATTATCTCTTGGAAAGATTGTTTTTCTTCAAGTGTGAATTTTTTGAGCGAATTATGTAATTTAAGTTGTGTAGATTGATGACTAAACAGCAGCACCTGCATAGTTTTAAATTGAATAAATACAATCAGATTTTATTTGCTAAAAAGTTAATTTTAACGTTTCCTTTTAATTAATGCTTTTTCATTGTACAGCAGCAACACATCCAGACATTCTAAATATATTAATTTTCTAAATCAAAATCTAGCCTAAAATTCTCGACATTCGAGATTTAACGATGTATTCAACTCATTGAGTTAAAGGCCTGCAACAAAACCTGCTTTTCACGTTCCTTTTTCTTGACAACGTCCAGGCTGCGTTGCCGCCAGGTGCTCTTACGCAGCTTGATTGGACGACTGCCCACATAGCGTCCGTCCATTTCTTTCATGGCACGTATAAAGTCTGCTGGCTCGCGAAAGCTGACAAAGCCAAATCCTTTGCTTTTGCCAGTACGCTTGTCTCGTATGACGCGTGCCCGCTGGAACGATGGGAACTTGTTAAAGGTGCGAGTGAGTAGCTCATCGTTTACATCGTTGCCAAGATCACCGCAAAAGATGCGAAAATCATCGTCGGGCCAGTCTGCCAATGAGGAATCCTCCCAAACAGTACCGCCGGCAATACGCACAGTCTTGCGATCCTTCTTCTTGCGCTCCGTTGTCTGAAATGATTGCAGTGCCGATGAGGCACGCGCTGCTTTGATCGCTTCCTCTGCAATTGGGTTAGGTCCCGATTTTTCCGCTTTGAGTTTTTTAAGCTTTTGAGTTACATCAAATTGTATGGAATTGATGTTGATGTCTATTGCCGGCGCCGTTGCCACAGTGGGTACATGCACCGATGTACGACATTGATAAAGTTTTGGGGCACTGCTTAACACCACTGGTGTGGCGGACATCGATTTCACTGGCGATGGGGCTTGGCCGCTACCCGTCGGCACAAATGTAGACATGAATGTTGGCGGTGGTGGCATTGGCGGCGGTGGCACTGTCATGCGAGGCTGATGCTGCTGCAACTTTTGCTGTACATTAGTATACGTATTCGCTGCAATAATGGGACGCACTTGGTTGGGTACAAAAAGGTTTCGCAATGGTGGCTTTGAGATCTCGGCTTCAAAGCGAGAGAGCTCGTCTTCGATATTGCGACGTTTTGTGCCCATTTTTAAGGCATATATTGAAATAAATTGCTTTCAAAATTCAAAGTTAAACACAAATTAAAATTGTCACTGAAAAATGCTTTAGAAAACAGATGTTTTTGGAGACTATTAGAGACGAGAGACTAGTCGATATATATACATCGCTAAGTTGAAAATTTATAAGATGTTCTCATCGCCGATAAGACCGCGTTGGCGTTGAATCGATTAACGCTCATGTGCATCCTATCAACGAACAGTAAAAATACAAGAAACGAAGCCAGCGCGCCCTCTAACTGTTAACTCGAGAAGTTTTTACTTTGATATGATCTCATCCAAAGTAACGAGAGCGGGCACAACCTTCTTATACTTGCTTATACTTCTGGGCTTACCGCCATATTTGAATTAGCTTTTGCTTTGTTCATGGACTGCTTATGGTTTGTTGTATGCATTGGCACTGTCTGTTTATGCTGAACACCTAATACGTATTTCGAAGCATGAACCTAAAGTAATGTACTTTTCTTACTCTTTTTGTAACTAGAGAGTGTCTTGGAAAGAACTAGCAAACTAATGAACGTTTTTAATTTTATCATGGTTTAATTTTAAATTGGTTGGCCGTAGGTTATTTTGCTTTGAATTGCATGGCTGTTTGAAAAATTCTTGTAGAAAATAATAAGTGATGAAATGCCAATTAATTATATCTTTATTATATTGTTGATATTCACCATACATTTATTTGATTATAAAATGAAATAAATTTTTTTTTTTAATGTTTAAATACCCTTTATTACTGTATTCATTTAAGCTCAATAAAATTATAAATATATATATTTTTAGTACAGGGACAAATAATGTTGAGTATTTGAGTGCAAAATGCGTTTATTATATTGTTAGTGTTAATTTGGTATTTAGTCATCCTGTCCAATAAGTCAATAATGCTCTACCTAATTCCCAATTTATACATAAGCATATACTATGGAAGTCATATGTCTAACGCAAACTTATCGATTTAACAATTGGAGGGCGCGCAGGCTTCGTCTCTTATATATTCAAATACTCGTTGAATTTAGGAGCGCTGCCAATAACATTAGAGCAAATGTTAATACTTCTTAGGTGCCCACAGCTGAGCAATCGCGTAGTTAGTGTAAAATCAGAATGTTTTCTGTAAAATAATACATAATTAAATTAAAAAATAAAAAACAAGCAATACGCTGCACGAAATTTAAAACTGTGATAGCAACAAGTATCTGGAGCAAAGAATATATATTCCAAACTACGTAAATCGCATAAAAGGCGCACATACACACACCCTTGTGAAAGGGCAATAACAATTTGACAAGGTAGAAATAATAATTTATCTACATAATGCCACCAAAGGAACGCAATATAGCCATGATGGGCTACCGTTCAGTGGGTAAGTAATATACTGTTGGCTTCACATGATCTTCAGTTCCAGTTAAAGTCTGACTAATCTCACTGTAGCTGTTATTGTTGTCTGTGAGTGCGTGTGCGTTGTTAATGTTGCTGTTGCTGCTACTGTGGTTCTTTTTTTGCTTGTAGTGTAATTGCGTAGTATTTTGACAACAGACATAACAGCATTGCAGACAATTTATAACAGTACGTGTGTACGTATGCATTATAATAATTACGTTTTACTTGCATTTTTATAGGTAAATCTTCGCTCAGTATACAGTTTGTTGAAGGCCAATTCGTGGACTCTTATGATCCAACAATTGAGAATAGTAAGTCATATGCATTCAGCAGCTGTTTTCTTGCAAACGTGAACGTAAAACAGCAATCTGAATTGGCAAAAAATAAAAAAACGTTTTTTGTGAAGGATGCTGATGCCACTCAATGTTCATGTGATTACATCGTGCACAAAGAACGTAATTTGATAAACGATTAATGGTTAGCATTTGTAAAATTATAGCGTTTACCAAGGTAACACGAGTTAACTCGCATGACTACAGCGTCAAACTGGTCGATACCGCTGGACAGGATGAATATAGCATATTTCCAGTGCAATATAGTATGGACTTTCACGGATACGTTTTGGTCTATTCCATAACCAGTCAAAAGTCATTTGAAGTGATCAAAATTATATACGAAAAGTTGTTAGATGTGATGGGCATGAAATAGTAAGAAATCTTTATTATTATAATTATTACGTCAAACTATTTTTATTATTATTTTTATTTACTGAACCCATGAAATGGGGTTTGTGCAAAAGTGTGTAACATCCAAAAGAAGCATCTCCGACCCCATAAAAGATACATGCATTTTATTAATATAAACAAATAGCCGTGTCGATATAGCCTTGTTTGTCTCTTTTTCTACCGTATGAAAGATATTTCAGATTTGAAATATAAATTCGCCTATGTCATAAGCAGAACAAATTTGTTTCAAATTTTCAATAACTCTTCCCGATTTCAGTAACACTTTAATATTAAAATTAATTTTTTTTAAACACTATAGACGAAATAATGAAAGATTGTGCCATTTTTAGGCAATTCTGTGAAGAAATATCGAAGTTATTGCAGATTGAATTTTTGTTCATCATTCTATATCCCATTTAAAGTATGCTTAAGGTAGAGGGTGCAGTTTTCTCCAAGTAGAGCTTTCTCGACTTACATTAAAATCGTGCCTTCTTAATTATGTAATTGTTGTTAAATAACGTTTTCAGTGTACCTGTAGTCTTAGTAGGAAATAAGACGGATTTGCATCAGGAACGCACAGTTTCCACAGATGACGGCAAAAAATTGGCGGAATCCTGGCGAGCAGCATTTCTCGAAACATCCGCCAAGCAAAATGAGGCGAGTACTGTCTGATTTATTAATTTATTTAATAAAATTGAATCCCTTTGTATTTCAGTCTGTGGGCGATATTTTTCATCAATTGCTAATGCTAATTGAAAACGAGAATGGGAATCCACCCGAGAAAAGCAGTTGTATTTTATCATAGGAATATGGCAACCAGGCAGCCAACGTTAACGTCGAAACTAGGAAGTTCTGGCTCATACAATGGCAATACTAAATTGATTCATAATCTATTCTGATATAAATAGTTTGGTCCCTCATTAAAGGAAAATTATACAAACTAGTAGTTATAAGTAAAGAGCAAATGAAAAAAAAAAATGTAACTTCTAACTGTGTAGGGATTACAAATGCAGCTAAGCAGCATTTGGGTCTAAAGTTTAGCAACAAAGCAGGTTTAAGCTAGTACACTTTTCACAACAACAATTCAGTTACGTTTTTATTCAAACCAAAATACGCAAAATTATATTTTCTTTAGTTTCAATTTAAATATAATTTGTACAATTAATAAAATCTGATTTGTGTTTTTTTTATAAACTTAATGGACAGGGAATGTGATAAGCATGCCTTTATCTGCTCTTAAACAATGTTTATGCAGATTACTAAGTCCTATGGCGATTAAGTATTAATTTTTAATTATTTTTAATAAAAAAAATACGCAACAGTTGGTTAAATAAAAAAAAAAAAACCCAAAAAGAGAATAAGTCTGGTTTCATTTTTTAAAAGACTTTATTATTACCTGGTAAACTTCAAGCAAAACAACAAAAGTTAAGAAGAAATTAAAAGGCTAACATAAATTAGTTTTATTTTAAATTCACTGCTAACAAATTCAGTGCTGTACACCGCAAAAACATTGTTGTACCCGTTTTGCAGCACTAGACTTGTGCATACAATTGCTCGCGTTTTTATTTTGGCGTCTAAATATTTTTAAAAATGGATCTCAATACCTTGCTGCAGCAAGCACAAAACCTAACCTCTGGAAAAGTGGAGGGTGAATTGCATGGCGTAGAGCGGACGCTTCAACAGGTGCTGAAAGCCACTGAGCACTTACACAGTCGCGTTACTCAGACCGGCACAAAGGAAATACAGGCGTATGTAATATTTTCGGATTAATAAATTGCACTTACATTTATCGAGGTTTTTTTTTGAAAAGGCAAATATTACTTGGATCCAAGGGAATTGATCTGTCAAAGCTGAATAAGAAGCTTGAGACTCTCAATACGGGTAAAACGTTCCAGCCTCTAGATGTAGCCGGAGCAGACACGGATGTGTGCACGTTTCTCAAAAATGAACGTGAGAACGCCATATTGTCTGTCATTGAAGAGACAAATAAAAATGTAACCATCGCTTTTGTCATATTTTCAGTAGCAAACATATTAATTATTTTCGGTTTTATTTATAACCACAGATCAGCGACTCGGTTAACAAGCAGAAATGGGAAAAAATAACAAGCAACTGGAATGAAGAAAAAACACGCTTGCTGGATGCTTTAATTGGACCATCTCAAAATTTTATTGATGTGCAACACCTGCCTGAGCAACTAATATTAAATCCTGACTGCCTCCCGTTAACATTTCTCGATAAAATTGGATTTTTATATGCTCAAAAGCTTCGTCAGTACAACGCACAGGTGCTTAAGGGCGGATCCCGTGCAAATCTTGTGCAGATATACGCACAGCTGGCCAGCAGCGCCTTTGAAGACTTACGCGTTACAAATATGTGGATGATACTGTCCTGTGTAACACAAGTTAACGATGCCCCCTGTTCTGGTGATCCCATCAAGATTCGTCTACAGCGTCCAGAATTTGTATTGTATGCCAAGCAATACCTCGAGCGTGACTACAGAACCTACATGAATAAAGTTGTGACTGGCGCTTGCATTGACGACAGCTATCAATTAGTGCGAGCCTTTGTGGACCGTTGCTTTAGTGGTCAACACACCATCGGCCTGGTAGAAAGCGTTGGTGGCAAACCCCTTTGGCCACTCATATATTATAGTCTACGCTGTGGAGCCGTCGAAACGGCTGTTGAGTTTTTAGGTGAAGCTGGATCGAGCTATAACGACTTATCTCAGCTCATTTCAGATCGAAATGGCGGTGAAGTCAACTCTAAGATCGAAAGTCAACTAAAATTACAATATACCAACAAAATACGCAATTCGACGGATGCTTATAAAAAGGCGGTTTACTGCATCCTGCTTAGCTGCGACTCTAACAATACTCACAGTGAGGTGGCCAAAACAATTGATGATTTTTTATGGATCAAGCTATCCATGCTGAGATCAGGAGATGCTGCCGGCTATGCCCAACTGCAAAACTACATCACAACTAACCATGGTGAGAAGTATTTCAATGCCTTTCAACAGCCCCATATATACTTTCAAGCGCTAGCGCTAACTGGTCAGTTCGAGGCAGCCATTGAGTTCCTCGCTCGCACGGATGCTAATCGCGTACATGCTGTCCACATGGCGATTGCACTACATGAGCTAGGAATGTTGGGTGGTGTGAGAAGCGTCACCCAGCCCCTGCTTTCAATTGATATTGCGGATCCGACGCCATTGCGCCGTCTTAATCTAGCTCGACTCATCCGTCTTTATGTGGAGCGATTCGAGGGAACGGAAACTGCAGAAGCTCTACACTACTATTACACGCTGCGTAATTTGCACGACCATAAAGGACGAAACATGTTCCTAAAATGCGTTTGTGATCTGGTCGTAGACAGCGGTGTGCTGGACACCAGCATTTTTGAATTGATATTTGGACAGAAGCAGACGGGATCAGTAGCTGCCGAACATGAATTCTCGGGGTACGTATTTTCTTTCATGTTATATATTTAATAATTCGGCCTAACTCCATTTATTGCAGAGGCCTATTTCGGCAGTTTAGCTGTGCAGAATTTGACACACGAACCATGGCTGGCCTGGTAGCCGATGAACTAGTTTCCCGCGGCAACTTTGAGATGTCTGTGCGTCTTTATGATATGGCTGGCAATCTCAATCTGGCACTTAAGTATATTTCCATTTTGCTGGCACAAGTGGTGGAGCAGCCAGCAGTGGAGGGCACGTTGCGTGCCCGGCTCAGCTTAGAGGCCGAACGTTTCAGCACACGTTTGCCAAGTCGCCACATGGAAGTTGAGCCAAAGGTCTACACAAGCTATACGTTGCTGCTCGAGTTGCTTAAGTTTTTCGATTTGTATCATGAAGGCAAACTTTTTGAAGCTCTGCAGCAACTTGAACGCATACCCAACATCATACCCAACAACACTGATGACGTAGACGCCTGTCTGTCGAGTATCCGGCGATTAAGTGGTGAGGTCATCAAGGTGATTCCCAACGTCATGGTAGCTGCAATGCAAATAACACTCTCGCAATACAAGCAGCTGAAACTAGAGACCGAGTCTGGCTGTATAATGCAGCAACAATTGCGCGAACGGGCGAAGGCCATTGCCAACATATCTGCAACCATGCCCTATTGTCCCACCAATCAGCGACTTTTGAAGCTAGAGCTTCTTATGAATTAAAAGTTTAAATAAAAAAAACAAGACAAACGTTTCAAGTGCTTGCTTATTTATTTGAGCAGCATCCAAAGGTACTCTTCCTCATCTTCTGTATGCAGGAGCAGCTTCTTCTCTAATTGGAGTATTTTATTACGCATCGCGGTATTTTCTTTACGCATCGCCGTGTTTTCTTTCTGCATCTTACGGCAACGGTTACTATGTTTTAAACACTTGTCGCATTTTATGTTAGCTTTTTTTTTTAATTCAGTACCAGTTTTCTCTTCATCCTCTTCAATTTCTGTGCTGCTCCAGCTGCTACTGCTGCTCCTGCAATTATCTGAAATATAGTTTGTATCAACTCTCTCTTCTTCTGTATCATCTTTGGCCCCTTGCTGTTGGGAAATGAAACTTTGTTGAAGTGGATCATTGTCGTCTAAGCTGATCATTTGTTGCAGTGAATAATCATCATATTCATTCTCGATGCTTTCTTGCAATGGATCCTTGGCCTCTATTCCGACATAAAGGTCGGGATATGCATCCCTTGTTAGTTTAGTTGACAACTTAAAGCGTGGCCGAAAGTGTTTTCCGCATATTAATAATTTTTTCCGCCTATCTTCAAGTCCGCATAGTTTCATCCACATTGCGCGTTTTTCTGGTTGTGGCGGAAAAAGGTGTAAGACTTCTCGGTTCCTTGTATTGCAGTTTTTAATGCAACACGTTTTCTTATTCTTCAAAGGAGGAATAGGTTGATGTATACCATCGGTTTTACCTAAATAACAGTAAGATTGAATTTTGAAATTTTGTTTACTTTTATTTGAAGTTGTTTTACTTACCGGTTCCCAAATGAAGGGTTGGTAATGCCCAAGGGTATAGTCCCTTTTTAGCTAGACAGATGGGTAGAAAGTGGCGTCGGCATACTAATGATCGGACTGGCGGGTTTTTGAGACCAAGATTTTCTAGCCATTTTTGTTTAATTATGGTATTCTTTTTTGGGAATTTGAATAATGTTCTTAAATCCTGCGAGCCACTGTTTCGGCAGTTAACAGCGCAACAATGTCGTACGCAGAACATTTATTTCGTTTTAACTTACTTTAAAATCGTCGCGCAACTTATAAGCATAGCATCTAACTTATTTTTTTTCTCGATGCAGATGATTGTCAGCTGGATTTAAACTGATTACTCTTCAGATTTATATATATCGATAGTTGTAGCTGATATTGACATGGGCGCGTGACAAGTTATTCCATTCCATTCAATGCGAGCTACACGAAAATTAAACTAAACGAAATTGTAAGACTTGTTTACACGGTGCAACTAATTGCATACAGCTTTTGAATGGAGTTGGATAAAAGTTGCAAGACGACCGAGCGGCGCTACTTTTACGAGCAATTAATTTACGCATATTTCGATATCTTGGCTGCAGGGTTGTAACTTTTGGTACTTTGTTGTGAACACAACAAATAAAGCAAAGCAAACTGAGAGGCATCTGTTTTGTAGTGCATTTACGCTGAGGTCGCTAGCAACGACGCTGGCGTAATGCTTTAAGATCTTTGAAAATCTATACTTTTGGCCAAATTATTAACAGCGGCAGCTAGAATCAGCTGATTTAAAATCAAAATTATTTAGAATACTAAATAGGGGTAATTTAATTTAATGGAACGATTTTATTTGATGTGGACGTTTGCAAAACCAATGGCAGTGGTCAGCTGACATAGAATCCGTTTTGTATGAGCTGTGGACCAACAAAAGGTACAGCTGCAGTTGATCCTGCATTTTACGATGTTTAATGTGTTGCTTCTTTTTAGTAGCAGCATCTACTTCATCATCGTTGAAATCTGTTATGCAGCTTCCTCTGCTGCTTCCACTGTTGTTGCAGCTGTTAAATAGATCACAGTTGAGGGCATCTTCTTCGGCCCCAAGATCTTCTTGCAGTGGATCATTGGTCTATTCGTTATCATTGCTTTTTTGCAGTAGTTCATTATCCTTTTAGCACAAATTAACCTTGGGATAAGCAATCTTGCCTTCTTTAGTTGGAAGTGATTTTTCCATTTAAATGTTCTTTTTATACCCATTGCCTAAAATGGCAAAAGTATGTAACAGGCAGATGGAAGCCTCTCCGACCCCATTAAGTATGTATATTCTTGAACGGCATCAACAACCGAGTAAAAGTTTGTTTTCGATTTTTGACAACTCTTCCCGTTTCCGATATACACGTGTGATTGATAACAACAATAATAATCTGTGAAAATTATATTAAAATAGGTTGAACAAGTAAGAAGGCTCTAGTCGAGAAACCCCGACTAGACGATACCCTGATCCCTATACTTTACGCGTACAGTCAGTGTTTGCAAGTATGTGTGTTTGTCTGTACGCACATACTGCATACTGCATACACAACTTCAATGCCCCATATCTCCGGTGTTTCTCAACTGATTTTAATAAAAATTTCACAGATTGTTATTATTTTGAATCATTATTCAAATGCCATCTAAATTTTTCAAATTCAAGATTTTGTTGTTATCGATCGCATGTGTATATCGAAAACGGGATGAGTTATCGAAAATCGAAAACAAACTTGTACTGCCTAGGGATTAGGCGAGCTTAAGTTCTAAATCTGGAGTCTCTAGCTCCTATAGTTTCTGAGATCGGTTGGTTCATACATACGGACAGACGGACGGACAGACGGCCATGGCTATATCGACTCGGCTGTTGATGCTGATCAATAATATATATACTTTATGGGGTCGGAGAAGCTTCCTTCTGCCCGTTACATACTTTTGCACAAAACCATTATACCCTTTTTTCCCATTTTTAATGGGATCAGGGTATAAAAACGCCGAAGCTATGGAACATTGAAATTGAGTTTATAGAGTGCAGTATGCGAGTATACATACACACACATATGTATATACTTACAAGCACTGATTGTACGCCTAAGGATAGGGTTCAGGCTATCGTATAGTCGGGATTTCTCGGCTAGAGCCTTCTTACTTGTTCGTTTATCTTTAAGTCCGCATAATTCTAGCCAAAGATGTTGTGCTCTTGCTTCTTGCAGTTCTTAACAAAACACGAAGATCTGGGCGTAAAAGGACAAATAAGTTGAAAGTATTTCCTCCGTTTTACCTAGAAAGCCATGAAGTATGAAAGAGTAATGTGAATTTTAGCTTTTAAGTTATTTTACTTACCGGCACCTAGACGCCTGTCTGTTGAGTAGCGGCTATTAAGTGGTGAGGTCATCGAGGTGATTTCCGACGCAAGCAGCTGAAACTAGAGACCGACTCCGGCTGTATAATGCAGCAACAATTGCGCGAACGGGCGAAGGCCATTGCCAACATATCTGCAACCATGCCCTATTGTCCCACCAATCAGCGACTTTTGAAGCTGGAGCTTCTTATGCATTAAAAGTTTGAATAAAAAAAGACAAGAGGCAAAGTTTTTAGTGCTTGTTTATTTATTTGAGCAGCATCCATAGGTACTCTTCCTCATCTTCTGTATGCAGGAGCAGCTTCTTCTCTAATTGGATTATTTTATTACGCATCGCGGTATTTTCTTTACGCATCGCCGTGTTTTCTTTCTGCATCTTACGGCAACGGTTACTATGTTTTAGACACTTGTCGCATTTTATGTTAGCTTTTTTTTTTAATTCAGTACCAGTTTTCTCTTCATCCTCTTCAATTTCTGTGCTGCTCCAGCTGCTACTGCTGCTCCTGCGATTATCTGAAATATAGTTTGTATCAACTCTCTCTTCTTCTGTATCATCTTTGGCCCCTTGCTGTTGGGAAATGAAACTTTGTTGAAGTGGATCATTGTCGTCTAAGCTGATCATTTGTTGCAGTGAATAATCATCATATTCATTCTCGATGCTTTCTTGCAATGGATCCTTGGCCTCTATTCCGACATAAAGGTCGGGATATGCATCCCTTGTTAGTTTAGTTGACAACTTAAAGCGTGGCCGAAAGTGTTTTCCGCATATTAATAATTTTTTCCGCCTATCTTCAAGTCCGCATAGTTTCATCCACATTGCGCGTTTTTCTGGTTGTGGCGGAAAAAGGTGTAAGACTTCTCGGTTCCTTGTATTGCAGTTTTTAATGCAACACGTTTTCTTATTCTTCAAAGGAGGAATAGGTTGATGTATACCATCGGTTTTACCTAAATAGCAGTAAGATTGAATGTTGCAAATTTGCTTACTTTCATTTGAAATTGCTTTACTTACCCGTTCCCAAATGAAGGGTTGGTATTGCCCAAGAGTATAGTTTCAGTTTAGCTATACACATGGGCAGAAAGTGGCGTCGGCATACTAATGCTCGGACTGGCTGGTTTTTGAGACCAAGATTTTCCAGCCATTTTTGTTTTAGTATCGTTTTCTTTGGGAATCTGAATAATCTTTTTAAATCCTGCGAGCCACTGTTACGGCAGTTAACAGCGCAACAATGTCGTACGCGGGACATTTATTTCGTTGTAACTTACTTTAAAATCGACGCGCACTTATAAGCATAGCATCTAACTTGTTTTTTTTTTCTCGATACAGATGATCATCAGCTGGATTTAAACTGATTACTCTTCAGATTGATATATATCGATAGTTGTAGCTGATATTGACATGGGCGCGTGACAAGTTATTCCATTCCATTCAATGCGAGCTACACGAAAATTAAACTAAACGAAATTGTAAGACTTGTTTACACGGTGCAACTAATTGCATACAGCTTTTGAATGGAGTTGGATAAAAGTTGCAAGACGACCGAGCGGCGCTACTTTTACGAGCAATTAATTTACGCATATTTCGATATCTTGGCTGCAGGGTTGTAACTTTTGGTACTTTGTTGTGAACACAACAAATAAAGCAAAGCAAACTGAGAGGCATCTGTTTTGTAGTGCATTTACGCTGAGGTCGCTAGCAACGACGCTGGCGTAATGCTTTAAGATCTTTGAAAATCTATACTTTTGGCCAAATTATTAACAGCGGCAGCTAGAATCAGCTGATTTAAAATCAAAATTATTTAGAATACTAAATAGGGGTAATTTAATTTAATGGAACGATTTTATTTGATGTGGACGTTTGCAAAACCAATGGCAGTGGTCAGCTGACATAGAATCCGTTTTGTATGAGCTGTGGACCAACAAAAGGTACAGCTGCAGTTGATCCTGCATTTTACGATGTTTAATGTTTTGCTTCTTTTTAGTAGCAGCATCTACTTCATCATCGTTGAAATCTGTTATGCAGCTTCCTCTGCTGCTTCCACTGTTGTTGCAGCTGTTAAATAGATCACAGTTGAGGGCATCTTCTTCGGCCCCAAGATCTTCTTGCAGTGGATCATTGGTCTATTCGTTATCATTGCTTTTTTGCAGTAGTTCATTATACTTCTTTTTTTTTTGTTTGGTTGGAAGTGATTTTTCCATTTAAATTTTTTTTTTATACCCATTGCCTAAAAATGTTTGTGGGCAAAAGTATGTAACAGGCAGAACGAAGCATCTCCGACCCCATTAAGTATGTATATTCTTGATCGGCATCAACAACCGAGTAAAAGTTTGTTTTCGATTTTTGACAACTCTTCCCGTTTCCGATATAGTCGGGATTTCTCGACTAGAGCCTTCTTACTTGTTCGTTTATCTTTAAGTCCGCATAATTCTGGTCAAAGTTGTTGGGCTCTTGCTTCTTGCAGTCCTTAACACAACACGAAGATCTGGGCGTAAAAACTCGAATAAGTTGATGTATTTCCTCCGTTTTACTTAGAAAGCAATGAAGTGTGAATTTTAGCTTTTAAGTTATTTTACTTACCGGCACCTAGACGCCTGTCTGTTGAGTAGCGGCTATTAAGTGGTGAGGTCATCAAGGTGATTTCCGACGAAATGGTAGCTGCAATGCAAATAACACTCGCAATACAAGCAGCTGAAACTGGAGACCGAATCCGGCTGTGTAATGCAGCCATAATTGCGCGAACGGGCGAGCTTTTTATGCATTAAAAGTATGAATAAATAAAGACAAGAGGCAAAAGTTTTTAGTGCTTGTTTATTTATTTGAGCAGCATCCAAAGGTACTCTTCCTCATCTTCTGTATGCAGGAGCAGCTTCTTCTCTAATTGGATTATTTTCTTACGCATCGAGGAATATTTCTCTCGCATCTTACGGCATCGGTTTCTATGTTTTAAACACTTGTCGCATTTTATGTTAGTTTTTTTCTTTATTTCAGTGCCAGTTTTCTCTTCATCCTCTTCAATTTCTGTGCTGCTCCAACCGCTACTGCTGCTCATGCTGCTCCTGCGATTATCTGAAATATAGTTTGTATCAACTCTCTCTTCTTCTGTATCATCTTTGGCCACTTGCTGGGCAATGAAACTTTGTTGAAGTGGATCATTGTCCTCTATGTGGATCATTTGTTGCAGTGAATAATAATCATATTCTTTCTCGATGTTTTCTTGCAATGGATCTTTGGCCCCTACGCATACATTAAGGTCGGGATATGCATCCTTTGTTAGTTTAGCTGGCAACTTAAAGTTTGGCCGAAAGTGTTTTCGGCATATAAATAAATTTTTCCTTTCTTCAAGACCGCATGATTTCAACCACATTGCGCGTCTTTCAGGTTGTGTCGGAAAACTGTGTAACATTTCAGGGCTCCTCGTACAGCAGTTTTTAATGGAACACGACCTAGTCTTTAAAGGATGAGGAACAGGTTGATGTATACCCTCTTTTTTACCTGGATAACAGTAAGTTCCTATTTTACAGCTTTGCTTAGTTTCATTTGAAGTTGCTTTACTTACCGGTTCCCAAATGAAGGGTTGGTATTGCCCAAGAGTATAGTCGCAGTTTAGCTAGACACATGGGCAGAAAGTGGCGTCGGCATACTAATGCTCGGACTGGCGGGTTTTTGAGACCCAGGTTTTCTAGCCATTTTTGTTTTAGTATCGTATCTTTTGGGAATCTGAACAATCTTTTTAAATCCTGTGAACCACTGTCTCGGCAGTTAACAGCCCAACAATGTCGTACGCAGAACATTTATTTCGTTTTAACTTACTTAAAAATCGTCGCGCAACTTATAAGCATAGCATCTAATTTGTTTTTTTTTCTCGATACATATGATCATCAGCTGGAGTTGAACTGATTGCTCTTCAGATTGATATATATCGATAGTTGTAGCTGAAAATGACATTTTTCGCTTAATTCTGTTTTTCGATAGACAAATAGAAATGGCGGATGCGTATGAACGAGTAACTATTAAAATCAGAGTTAACTTACTAGCATGGTGATAAGAATGCATTATTTTTGTTTTTTAACACAGGGGGTAAATCAGCTGGAATTGAATTGACAGCGCCTCATGTGGCCTTATCTATCAATCCATCGATAGTTTTATTTTAAACAGAGCGCAAATACTACTGGTTATTATTTGGTCATTGAATTTCGATCCCTTTCACAGAAATACTTTTTATTAACAGTTAAATAAATATTTTTAAACTTATTGTTAGTCCCAAATAAAAAAATTAAATTTTTCTCAATCATTCTTATGTTTCTTATACCTTGAACCCATGAAAAGGTTGTTAACCTTAGATCTTGAAGACAGTAGGTTTTTTTTATTAGGCGGAATGCAAGACATAGTTACTCGAACCATATTTGTATTCGATTCGTATCCTGTAGTTAATTCATACGTTCAACTGTCACATTAATTTCAGGCGAGTGTCGCCGATGTTCTTGCACGCCATTTGGTTACCTTAATTTTTGAAGCTTCGCGCATCTTAGCATGGTGCTAAACAACTTCGAATGCCTGAGTTTAATTCAGCAAGTTTTCAGCTGGAAACCAACCAACGCAAACCAAGAAAATAGTCGTTAATCAAAATATTTGGGTCGCCACTTTACTATCGGACCATCGATAATTTTCAGCTACATCTCGAAATGGTAATGGGGATTTAAGAAAAGGCACAGCATTGTTTTTTAAAAGGGATCAATGTTTTCTGTGAAATAAACCGAGTGTAAGTTTTAATTTAAGTTTTAGTTTTTGATAAAATCAGCAATTCAACAACAATTTTAAAAGTGTGATTAATTGCGGTTCGGGTCCAGTGTAAAAGTGCGTATGTTTTTTGGCTCTGTCGCCGCATGCCAATGACTTTCGAACTGTAGATACAATATAAATCATCGATAAATATATACCAAGTAGCACAACTTCACTTCACGCTCTGAATTTAGTACATGTTTACTTTGATACACAACATATGCACATGTTGGTCATACAGTAATTTGATATATAAATCGAGGTAAAAGGCAGTGGTAAATTAAAACCAACGACAAAAAGAAATAGCATAAGTGCGTGCCCCTTTAAATCAAAAGGAAAAAGTCGTGTGCTTTTGTTGTGTTGTGTTGGGCAAGGGTGGTGGGGTGGTGTGTGTGTTGGGCGTGGAACGCACAATTGGACGGCATATATGTATATTTATTAAGGGCCCAGACAAACACCAACTAATTCCATGTCGCTAAAGTTAACCAAGCGCGAAATTAAGTTAAAGTGTTGCAAATTGTGAAAAGATGTCTGCAGTTACCAGCGAATTTGATTTATGATAGTTTTTGTCTGCTTGTACACACTCAAACTAATAGTTTACATCTGTGCTCGTTTTGTGGTCACTTTGCTGGATTTTGTGAGCGATCTGCAAACATAAACACACACACACACTCGCAGCGACATACACACAACTGCGTATTTTCAATTGGATCATTAATTATTAATTAATATGGCGCGCATTTCAACGATTTCAATTGGCATTTGTTGTTGTTGCTTGCCATATGGATTAAAAGATTTTCCTTAAATATATTTCCAGCTTTTGATTTGTCGATTTTCAAAACAAAACATACACCGCCGCCTGCCTGCAATGATGAACTGAACAGCTGCTGTGCATATTTTTCAACACCATGTCATTGCAGCATTCACCGCTTCAGCCAGTTGCATTAGCGCCGCCAGTCAATAGTACCGTGTCTGGCAATGGTAACCAACATTTGCTACGCCCGCAATCGCTGGCTGCTCCCGAGCGTGAGCCTGTCGTGTTTAATATCAATTTGGTTGGTGCACCGCCCGAAGTCGAGCAGCTGGTTGAGCAGATTAAGTGCGTGGCCGAGCAATTTCTATATCATTGGAAAATTTTTCCCATAAGTAAAATATCCGAATTGGCCAAATCGAAAGTAGAAGTATTGACAGTATTCTTTTTACAGCTTTACCCCAGCCTCTCGCGACCAGCACCTCTAATATAACGGCCAGCAATGCAACGAACAGTGTCAGCGGTCGCAAAATGCGTCCAATTAATCAGAGTGACCTTTTTGTAGCACCGCCTTTTGATGAACTAGATGCGGTTGCCTCCGATGGCACTGGCGAGCCTCGACGCCTCACAAACTCTCAATTGAAAAGCTTACGCGAAACTGGGTAAGTTCGGGTTCGCATCCATGCATGCATTCACATGCTCACTTGCTCTGCCGTCTGCTGTCTGACAAAGAAGCTTATGATTGTGATGATAACAAATGAAGTTAAGCAGCGCGTACAATTATTATCCAAATACACACTTGACCAATAATCGATTAAAGCCAATTTAACCTAGGCACTTTCCGACATACAGAACGTAGCTCACACTAACATATTGCGCTGGTATGCTATGCTTGGCAGTACACCACACCGCTCAGCGAAATCGTTCTACAAAAACGTACTGGTATTATGCAAACGCTTTTGAAGAAAAGTAGCCAATTGGTACATATCATTTATCACCTCGCGCACGCTCACGCAGCAGCAGCAGCAGTAAAAGCAAAATGCAAACACAACTATTTAAAAACAAAATCAATAGCATGCTCCAAAAGTGTATGGGGGGATAACATTGAATAATTGTTTTATTTTTGTTAGGTTTTATTTTGATGTTATTTGCATGCAACACCTTAACAACTCTTGATAACAACGTTAGTAATAATATTCCGAAAAAAATGCGCAGACCTTACTGCATACGGTTACAACTAACGTCAACCAAATATTTGTATGTAAAATATTTCTGTAAAGCTTGCAAAAGGATAAATATGGAAAGCCGAAGAAATTAACTTTGGAACAATTGGAAACAATACGTAAAAATGGGTAATTAAACAACAATAAGCAAAGAACTAAAACGAAAAAAAACAAACAATATAACGAATTATATGTTTTGCGTGTTTGCCATTGCATACCAAATTATTTAGTCATTGTTCCTTATTATATAGTCCCAATTGTACATACGTATACACATACAAGCATTTATATATTTTTCATTTAATCCTTATATATATATATATATACATGTACATAAAATGTGTGCGTTCATAAACGATTTTTCATAAATTAAACTACGCCGAAATTATGCATGTCATGGAATAAAATTAAAAAAAAAATTAAACAAAAAACCAATTCAATCAAACTTATAAGAAAGTTTAAGCAACTTGAAAAACTTATCCGTTTATTAGTAATATTAGCAATAGATCTTTATAACATTATGCAGATTTTAACGTAAGGAAAAAAATCTAATCAGCTACAAAGTTTTTTCTTTTGCATAGAATTATATGTAATCGAAGTAGAAATAAATGTTCTTTTTATAAATTTAAAACATAATTTTTTGAATAGACTAGTGAAATTAATTGACTGTACAAATCACTATCTCTTTAACTTCTCACACACACATATTATTTGTTTATAATAATTTCAATTTTCACTTCATCACAAAATCATATGGAATTGAACAAACATAGTTAAGAATTTGGTCCACGCTTAAGCATGCCTAAAATTTGTCATTGAGTTGTGTCTTTGTGTGTAAATATATAGATACGTGTGTTTTATGTTTATTCTCTTTGTTGTAATGCCATCATTGTTATATTATACCTGAAACTTTTTCATTTGCATTCATAGTGAATTCGACGTTCCGAGCTTACACTTTTCTGGACAGGTGCACAAGTGGCGCTTGTCACAGCTTCTCCAAAAAGGTACACTGCGCGCCAATGATTCGTTTCTCAGTGACTTGGCGTTGGCAGCACGGTTTGTGGTCGTCACGGCTCGAGCGCGCATCTTTTCGCACTTCTTTTCGGTAGTGCATGCAGCGCATGCCCTGCTCGATGCTCTTTTAAGGCTGGCGGATATGTTTATTGGTGTACCCGCTTTGCTGGCCCACAATCTGGACTACAAGATTAAGGAGGAACGCTGTCGTTTCCTCATAGCAGAGCTAGTATGTCGGGTAAGTGTATAGCCCTATCAGCTGAATGAATTTTTAAACATTTGGTTTATGGTCACAACATCTAAATCCTTAATTTGGATTTCCATTTGTGTTTGAACGTATCATGTATGTACATACATATTTCTGATGTTAAAAATATACATATAAGCTCTGCAAAACCAAAGGCAGATCAAATTTATTTTAAATTATTGTTAACTCTTCCCATTTCCATATAATAAGCTCTTTATAAAGTCTTAATATTCATAATAAATTTATGTCAACATTAGGCTGGTATAGTAAATCATATAAATAATAGTTTAGATTGTGCTTTTGCCTTTCAGTTAATTAGTAATTGTGAGTTATAGAAATTACACATAAAGCGTATTAAATTGCGAATACCATGATAACACAAACGATGTAACTTATTTATCAGTAATAATAACTTTTTCAATATTATACACATTCTGTTAAATCTAAATGATCTTTATTTCGATTTGCAGCCCGAATTTGAGGATTGTCTGGATGGCCTCTGCTCCTATGTGCGTAAAATGCTGCGCCGTGCCACAATGGAGAAGTTTGATTTTAACAGCTGTGAGGTGACACAGCCAGTGCCATATCTGTTTCTTACGCCAAAAGGCCAGGAGATTGATTTGCGCCTCTTCTGTCGTGATATAATGCGCAAGGCGCTTCCCATACTTGTGGGCATTTTGGAGCGCGAAACACGCGGCTGGTTTCTACATTTTCGTGAGCGTTTGATTGCCAAATTGCGCGTTAAAAAATTGAACGACAAGGAAATCGAGGAGGAGGTCAACGAGGCAGTCATGAAGGAATATTTACAGCGTGTTTACAGCTCTATCATGTCCAACCCCAAGCTGGCTGAATTGGGTGGCGGTGTGCCCCAGTTGCTGGTGGAACAGGCACAGTCTGTAGTAATCATGTACAAGGCTGTCGACAAAGTGCAGCAGGATATCAAGAGAACCCGTGAGGACCATCAGAAGTGCCTGGCTAACGATCACTCCGTATTGTCCCGCGTGGCTCCCTGGCTACGTTCCAAGCTACGGCAAGCTGAGGAGCATAAGTTGTACAAATGCGCCTGGTCTGCACACGAGGAGGCACTGAAGATGTGCCAGCAGCATAATCTACATCAGACGGCGTACTTTTTGTCACGGGATCTAGCCTTTATGAAAGAGCGCGAGCCAGTTCTGCTTAAGGAGTTGAAAAACGCCAAGACGCCCACGCGCAGCTTTCAATGGGCGTGTCGCATATGGTCACCACAGTCGTGGATTATCCGACGAAATTTCCAAGGGCAATCGGATGTGATCCCTACGGTCATTAGCCAACACGCCACGTCGATAGTGACGCCACGCTCCGATCCAAGCCAGCCGGTGTTTCTGGTCGAAAAGGAAATAATACGTACCACCAGCACACGCTGGCCCTTTTGGCGTCTTTTGAATTTGCTGCAGCGCACCTGGTGCTGGACTTGGAACATGATGTTTCTGCTTGGTATCCTGGTGCCGTGGTGTAGTCCGCTCGGATTGCGCGCTCTTTTCTGCGTTAAGCCGTTCATGCCCGATCTGGAGCTTTCCCAAATCAATGGCACCCTCTTTCCACGCAAGACAAGTATTACACAGACGTTAGCATCGCGGCTTATCGAGCTCTGGCGACACATATCAAAATCACGCACTCACTTCGAAACGGAACCTGACACAGGTAATAAGCCATTTGTCTACATACGCATTTAAGAAAATATATTCTAAATTGTAATTTAATTCCAGGATTCATCGGCAAAGGCTTGACACGCAATTTGAATCGCACATGGAATTATTTTGTGAAAGGATTTTTAGGCACTATTGTCATTCTGTTTGCATTCCCGGTAATATGTATGGCAACAAGTTGCCTCAGTATTGGTCTTGCACTGAGTGCACCACTATGGATTCCAGTGTTTGTTGTTTTGCTGCACATGTATATGATACTAGTCTATGATCTGGATGCGCCGGACAACACACGAAATCGCTACTGTATTCTGCTTGATGCTCTCATATGGAACTTTTTGATCCAGGGCCTACTGCAGCCGATAGCGGCAATATTAGTGGCTACGCTGCTTTGCCCGCTGGCAGCAGGTCTTGTGTTGATAGGTATATATTTTTAATCACGTGTGTAAAATACAAATATGTGGCTAAGTTGTGCTTTAACTTTTAGTTGGCGTTGGGCGTTACACATTGCGTCTACTCTGGGATTCAATTACGTATCATTTGTTCATTAAGAAGTGCGGACGTGTTCCCGCCTCGGATAGTATTGCAGTAAAACGCATTGCTGGACCCGGCTTAGCCTTAGACTATTATTTTATCATACGGCCGGAGCAGGCATTGGCAGCACTAGAGGCCAAAATGGAACTCGACGAGCTGCAGGCCTATCAGCATGCCACTGAGCGTGTGGTATTACAGCCACAGCATGATTTCCTGCAGTTTGTCGAAGCCTGCTTTGGACCCTTCTCTGCGCAGTTGTCCAAAACGGGCCCTTATCTAGCGTTGGATCGCGAGGCACAAGACTTGATGAGCTCTTTACACGAAAAGCTGGAGAAACGGCGAAGAGAGTTGCAAGCGAACTTAACTACGCAGGTCAAATCTCGCATTAAGCTAAATACCAAAGAATTGAAGGTATGATTGATACATATTTAAATCACCGAACAATTTTAAATTTAAATAACATCAATATTTAGAATTTGATCTCTTTTCGAAAAAACTTATTTAGTGCAGAAAACAAAAATGATTTAACTTTTTTTTTTTTGTTTTCTAAAGATTGCTATCCAATTGGCCGCACATTTACTCGAGAAGTATTATCCGTCTCATGTCATCGGTAGATTGTCCATTAGCGAAGATGAATTTTGGGAGAATAAGGTGATTAGTGCAATTAAAAACAATAAAAAAATAAAATTTATGGTATGCTTGTTATCGTTTTGCAGGGTCTCTCGGTTAATGATTGGCCGGGCCTTGCTGGCCTCATATATACCGACATATTTAGTTTAGATTTTCTAACGCCATTGACTGAAAACGATACGCATTTTAAGCTTGAACCACATGCCTCACTTGATCTAATGCGCTACACGGAAATGGTAAAGAATGCCAACGAAGTCATCGGGTCCAAAGGGCTAGATTTGTTGGGTAATGTTTACGCGCCTCGTGGCAATGTCCAAGTTCATTTACCATTCCTCGAAGTGACTGCATTTAATCCGCGCTCACGTATTACGTTGACTTTTCGCAAGCCTGAAAAGCGGTAAGACTTATATACCCTTGACACAACTCCCGAAAGTCAATCTAATAAAATGGATTTATTTGTGGTAGCGACATGACCGTAGGTCTTACGACGCCAAGGGTGCGCGCCCATCGCGCCCAGCATGTACCGAAAACGACGCAAGATGCTCTCAGACCTTGGCGACCTTGGAAACAGAAGTCCGCTGAGCGGAGCGTTACAGAGAAGCTTCTTATACCGCTTCCAGTGCCGCATCCCGTGCATATTGCTATTGCCATCTACAATCGGGACACGGAGCAACCCATACCGCTGGACTCAGAGCTCGTTTGGGAAATACTTAAATCAATTGAGGACTGTCAAAACGGCGATGCAATGGTAAAATTGCTTTCAAACACTAATTTTGATTTGTTATTTACTTGCGTTAATGGCATTTTTTTAGGGTGTACATTCGGTTGCACGTTACCATGGAGTGAATATTGAGTCAAGCAACGATTCGCTTGCCAGTAGCAGTAGCGTTGGTAGCACGCGGGACTCTGGCTCTGGATCCGTGTCAGGCTCTGCACTGGCTAACGGCACAGAAACTTTACCCTGCGGCAATCGGGAGGTGCGAGATTTTATTTAAAATTTTGTTTTTATATTAAATATCTAAAAATATCCAACAAAGGTTTGCACGCAGGTCAAAGTCGATGCTGAACCTGTACCCAGCACCTCTGGCTTCCACTGGACGCTAAGTAACTGGGGTGCCGCGCAGACGGCACGCCGTCGCACCAACTCAAATGTGCGTGTCGACTTAGCCAGTCCCGAGGATATATCGCTGGACACGGATAGCTCGCGTGCTGTTTTTAACAACGCATATGGCACCACAGTCTAACAGGTCGCAACTGATTCGAGCACACAACAGTATATATATATACAGATATATAAAGAGTGGGGATACAAACACAAGTATAAGCTAGTGAATTTCTAAGCTGCTTGCCTGCTTGCACGCATTTTATAATAATAAATTTACGCAATTAACAGTTAGGCTATTGTAAATTAAAAGCTTTATTGGATCAATTGGTATTTTGAGAGAAGGCTCTAAAAAGCTATAAGGCAGCAGAAGCATATTCTTCTTGAAGTCTAAGCTACCGAAGAAAGCGCAGCAGCTTAGGCAGCCATGCTAGTTAAAATGTAACATGATCAAATTTATTCATATACATATATCAATCTATATTTACATACGCATATGATACACGTATATGTGGTAATATACAATAATAAGTTGTTAGTATACACAATAATATATACATAGATACATTTACATATTCATATATATATATAGAGTGGCTCATAGCTTATTTGAAGCAGTGTCAAGAAAGTTATTTAAAGTGCAAAAACTTTAAACTCGGAAAAAGCGAAAAATCTTTAAAGTTTTTAGTTTTATTTTATACCACATTTAGAAGGAAATTCATTTGTTGATCAAATATTGCGATGATTAAATAATTTGCTAAAAACTTACATATCTAAATTATAGGTCACAGCTTATTTGACGCAGTCTCAACAAAATACTTAGTATGATATCTATTGGCCTAAGCTACTTCCCAAAATCTATTATTCATGTAAGATACCAGCTTCGGGGTGGTTTCCCGGCTTACTCTGCTCCACTTATTTAGCAGAGCATTCTTAAGGTCCTGTTTGTTTGATGTGCTCTGCTTTCGGATGTTATTATCGAGCATTCCCGTGCAGCATGTGTGGTAGTTTCAGATTAGACAGGACTTTAATATTTTGGACATGCTTGGGGTCATTGACCTGGTAGAACCGTAAATTACGTCGGCTTATCGGCACTTTAGTCTAAATTTTCCTTAAGTATTTTGATATATGTTGAGCATTATAGTCACAATAAACACAAAATTTCCGACCATGAACTATCTTAGCATACTACAAATAATTAGCCTATTTCTATCAAAAATATTCAAAACTTCTCCCAAGATCTAAACTTTTACACCAAGTTCCATTATGTCAGTGCTTTAAATAAGTTGTGACCAAAAATTAGGGTACACATATAAGAAAATTTAAAGTACATATGTCTCAAAATTTTTTGAAAAATAATGTGCAGCCAATTTAAATTGCTGCTTTATACTGCTTCAAATAAGCTGCGAGCAACTGTATATATACAATGCATACACACAAAAAATCTAAAACAAAAAACAAAAACAACTTAATTCTAGTCGCAAGCAAATTTTATGCAGCAATTTTACTCAAATTTTTCTTATGCATTTAATTAAGAATACTAAAAGCAAAAGCTTCAACTCGAATGGCGTATATGATGATTAAAAACCTTATATATTTATATCTTTTGTTTATATTTTACCAAAAACATATGAATTAACTACGAATGAATTACGATCAACCATTAAAGATTCAATTGGTTTTTCAAGTTCAATCACTCATGTTTAAAACAAAATTAGTTTCATTACCTTTGATTTGCGTTCTCGCTTTAACAAAACCAAACGTTATACAAATAAGATGTTCCAGAACACAATAAAGGTATACAGTCTTTTTAATATTTTGATTCTGTCTGCAACAGCAAATTATTCAGTTACAAAATGTCCAGTGATGCTCAAAATTATATACAGCAATCTTTATTACAATGTCAATATTTTAACAACAATTTAAGGTTTTTTATCTTATGGCTGCCAGATGGATATAACAAATGATTGGCATACAAATATGACATGATATTATTTGTATATCTTATTTAAGTACAATCACTAAGCAAAATTATATGTTGCTTAGTGAAACCATTTAATATGGTCTTAGCATCTTCTGGGTAGTCGTGTGGACATCACAGATACTTTGAGCTTCATATGCACTATACACTTATTTTACTCATGAATGGGTAAAATTCAGAAATATTCTATTGATTACTATCATGATAACTATCAACATAATAGCGAATGTTGGATTCGCACAGTTTGCCTCATTCCCTAATTTGAATAATATGATTAACAGCTTATCATACATGATTCCGCTTCATTGGTAGTTAGTCGCTGGACTTACGGTTGCCAATATTTGTAATTCGATCGATATTATATGGAGGTAATAAATTCCTTGTGACATTCTCATTCAATGAATTGTAAAGTACAAAAACATCATTGATCCCGAAAGTCCTGGTGCATAATGGGGATGTAAATGAAGCTGCTTCGACACACAAAAGTTTAAAAACGACCTTTTAGCAAGAGAGGACATGCTTTTAATTTACTCGCTCATCCTTTATTATCATTCCAAGAGACAGAAGGACAAGAATATGAATTCAGTTTAGGAATTCTTTCTAGTTTTTCAAAAATGTAAACCACTGATAATCCTCCCAAAATTTATTTCACGAATTTAAAAAAGTCATATTTTGAAAAATAATAGTAATTTTTAGCGATGAATGGTAATCTAGATCCAATAACTATTTGCAAAGATTAAAGCTTTTGAACATCAATGGGCTTATTCAAGTATATAAATTCATTACTATGTAGATAGTTATTCAAGAAAATCATTACATAAGCAATCAGTTTTTAAAACAATTCAATAAAGTTCACTGCTACCCAATTGATATTTTTGACTGATATCGGTTGGACTTACATTTAAGATTTAATGGTTTGTGTTTTAAAAAGGATGTTCGTGCAGTTAGTTACATCAATATTGAAAGACTGTTGAATTTAACGCGAGTTGCATTTAATATGTGTAAAGTGTTCTTATTTGCCTGGGCGAATGTTAGTACGTATTCATACAAAATAAGGTATCAGATCGAATAAGACCAAAAACGAAAATATTATAAAAATTAAATGCCGTATACACTGGAGATTTAGAACAGAAAACAGACTTTATACAAATATACAATAACAAAAAACCGAGTAACAATAGAAAACTGTGTCGCAGTCTGGTATTTAAAATTTCAACGAGTTGTGTTTTTTAAGTTAAAAAAATCCGTCTTAAAATAAATTTAATGAAAAAATAAATTAATTGATGGACATTATATTGGCAAACAGTGCAATGGCCATGATATTTTCTGTGTACCTAACAAATTCATGAACTCAATTTTAGTAATTGAAAGTAACAACATTAAAAAACGCCACAAACTGTGCTATGGGAAGCTAAACAAATATTGTTAACTACTACTAAAAATGGTATAAAACCTGATATATTAACATGCATACATAGAGCACACAGTACTATTACTAAACCTTTATATAAATATATGCATGTATTATGGGTCTATGTTTTTTAAATACTATAAATCCTTCTCTTTCTCTTCCAAATAGTACTAATACAAAATATTAATATAAATAACAATTACAATCAACAAATTATGGCAATGTAATTTAAACACAAACTTAAAATTTTTACATACATATATCGAGAAATTTGAAAACGGGTTGGCATACAATATCTGCCGTTTTCCAAGTCAGCTGTAATACCCTCGTTAATGCCCTCCAAGTATTTAAAACCTAGCACACTCATAATTATTTAAGTTGCAACACAAGTTAAAGTATTAATTAATGGTATCTATTTTTTACACCGCACACTAACTTCAACCATACATTCTGCAGCTTATAATACTTTGATAAGTTGATGAGTCAGAAAAAAATCAAGTTTTCTTAAACTTTGGCTAGAAACAATTATGATTTTTAATTCTTAAGAAACGAGTTTCTCAAAGCCGAATTTTGGCTAAAACTAAGTAAATTGACCCTAATTATGATTTAAAGCAAGAGTAAATCAAATAAAATGGTTACATACCAATGTTAACATACAAATATACACTTACAAATATATGTAGTTATACAATTAACGATAATCTCAAGAGCGCATTGAACAATTTTATAAAAATGAAAAATATAATAAAAATGTTAGTTAAAAAAGAAATAATTGTGTTTTTATGTTTTGTAAATATTGATTACTTCCTACCTTGAACTACAATTTTCTTCTATATTCCGTTCAGCCAGTTGTGATAATTAATGCCAACAACAAATCAATCAAATTATTTAAAACTTAAAGGAATACGTAAACAAAGAAAAAGAGTTTTAAATATGTGTATACACAATTCTGGTTAGTTTGTGTGTTTAGAAAGTTAGAAAGCCTCCATACATAATGGATTCTACCAATTCTAAAAAGTTTTTACTAAGAAAATTTGAAAGATTTTTTCATTAAGATTTATATATATATATATATATAGAAATTAACCCACCATTTTGTACCGTAGTATACCACAGCTTCGGATATTTGACGTACTTCTGTCAAACTTTTGCTAATGTGAAGTCAGTCGATTCGCCGTTATCGTTCGCTACAATGTTTCGACAACTCTCCCCGTTTCCGAAATTTTTATTAAAATAGGTTAAGAAACACCGGAGATATGGGACATTGAAGTTGTGTATGCAGTGTGCCGTATGCGCGTAAGTGATAAGTTTTTTTTTGATAAGTTTTCCATTTTTTGATTCACAAATGTTATCAAATATAACAGTTCCAATATTTTAACCGTCTAAAAAGGCTTATAAATATTTACAAAATAATTATTTGAATAATATTATAAGTTTGTGCTTTAATTTTATTGTTTTAAGGTTGCTTAAATGTAGAATAGATTTACTAAATACATTCAATAAATGTTAGCTTACAATAAAATTAACCAACGAAACTCGTATCGAGTATAAGGTAATCTATTCGAACGAATGAATTAAACGGAACGTATAATCACAATAATTAGTTAGTTTTGATTGCAACTGTAATATAAATACAATTTTATTATTACACATTTCTTCCATATAGATAAAAGTTATCTGATAAGTAACATAACAGCGCAATTAAATAATTAGGTCGATTTTAAATCTTTAAAATTGCAACGCGGTTAATTGCCATTGTGAGCAGGTATAAAAATGTATAAATGGAGAATGATAGTATATAGGTAGATAAAAATATAGATAGATTGAAAACACAACTAGTCTAAATTGTGAAAATTCGTATCAAGAAATCCACTAAATAACATTTTAACAGCCCTAAGTTCTCTGAGTGGGTTTACTATATGTGTATGTATGAATGTTTTTTTTTTTAATGTCCTTATGTTTGTATGTAAAGTATGTGGTTGCTTTCAGTTTTGTGATTTGGAAATGGTCGCAATGGTCTACATTTTTTATTGAGCAAATCGTTTCCTGTAGGTCGATTCTAAATCATTTTGAATATGCATTTAAATCGAATAGTTCATTACTTTTTAGGTAAAAAGGAAAGAGTAATGTGGATCAGTAAAAGGTCTCCTTTCGACTACAAAATATAGATATATGTATAGACACAAAGCCAACGCCAATAAACTCTCGATCCTACATACAATTAAAAAAAATTTAGTGGAAATTGTGCCAATACTATAACGTTAACTTCTATGTAGTGCTTGATCTACATAAGGGAATGTCTTTTATATATTTAATGGTTTTGGGTGCCAATGCCAAATTAATCATAACTTGATTTCTCAAGTCGTGTGCTAAGAAGTCCCAAGCGCTGCTTTTGCTTTCGCTGCTCCGTCATGTGATCCTTGAGCTCATGTAGCTGAGTGGAAAGATTCTTAATAAGCAGTTGCGTTTCAAGGAGTTGTGCCTGCATGCTGCGCAGCTCGATTTGCTCGCCATCCGCATCCACTGCGGCCAACGACATGGCACGTAGTCGAGGAAACCAGTCAAGTATTCCCGCTTTAACCATTGCATAGACATAGCTCTCGGGACCAGTAAACTCGGTGGGATCCTTCACCTTCACCAGCACAATGAAATATAAGTAATGCCACATATTATGCTCGCTCTTTATGTGCTCCTCAAAGCTGACAGTTTTGTTGTCAAAGGCCGATCGGTTGAGCGAACAAATAAAACACGTCGTCTTTAGTATAGCCTCCTTTTGCTGTTTCTCCGATCTCAGGTCGGCAAATGTGTCAATAATAACACCAAAAATTAAATTCAACACGATAATAATGACAATAAAAAAGAACAGCAAATCGTAAATGACGCGCGCCACAAAAAGACCCTCCTGCAAGGCAAAAATGTAATGAATTAAATTAAATAATATACACAATGATTTGAAAATTTTGTCAATTTACCTTGCTTGAGGGTGCCCGCAAAATGTCACCAATTCCACCGCCATTGCGCAGGCCCTGATTCAGTGTCGTTACTATGCACATAACCAGCGAGTCACAGGAACGCTCCTTAGCTTCTCCGCTGCCTGCAGCAGCTGCAGCCACTTGTTGCTTGAGATTGTCATTGCAGCCGCCTTGATCATCGGTTGTTGCACAGAATTCCTCAGGCGACGCTGGCACCGACAGTGTTAAGGGGCCGGCAGCTGATGCAGCATCCGGTTCTTCAAAGTCCACCGAGACAAGAAAATCATCCTTAAAGAACATGTAACCAATAATGGAGAATAGGTACACCAAAATCAATGCCAGCACAGCGGTCAGAACAATTGAGCGACCGTTTCGCGTAACCGAGCGAATAACATTAACCAGCGTCTCCTCACGGTAGACCACATCGAAAAGCTTAAAAAAAAAGCAAACAGAACAGACATACATTACATATTCAACCATAATTATAATTAAAGAAATTTACTTACCAGCAGTGAGTAGAAGAATGGATGGAAAATCAGGCCGCAGAAACAAAATGCTATGTAAATGCAATGATAGAGTAGCTGACAGTCGGTTATTATTTTGAGGAAGTGCTTCTCCAGTGTGCCCTTGTTACCCATAATGCTTACAATATGAACGCTTTTAAGAGTCACCTGCATAGATTTATTACATTATTCAATGTTGCTTTGCAAAGTATGGTTTATTCAATTTGATCAAAACTTACTGTAACGACGCCCAGCAAACAGAGTGTAGACTCTGGACCAAGCATAAATATGAAACGAAGAATTATCGAGCCAATAAATGTCCGAATGCCGGATTCGCGAGGCAGCGTTATTACTATAACCATCGAGAATGTCAGTATGGCCCAAAACAGCAACGAAATGTGCGAGCTGAGCTCTGAAAATTTTAAAATAGATTTAACTTTATCACAATTTCTTTCGAACTTTGAGTCTATTTACTTTGGAAAAACAATATATTTAAAATATCAGAAAAAACAAAGATATTAGAACCTGTTCTTAAAAAGTATGCTACAAAACTGTATTATGAATATTAGAATTCAGAATTACTATTAATATTAGAGCTAACTAGTAAGAAGGCTCTAGTCGAGAAATCCCGACTAGACGATACCCTGATCCTTATACTTTACGCGTACAGTCAGTGCTCGCAAGTATGTGTGTTTATATGTACGCACATACTGCATACTGCATACTCAACTTCAAGGTTCCATATCTCCGGTGTTTCTCAACCGATTTTAATAAAAATTTCACAGATTGTTATTATTTTGATTAATAATTTAAATGACATCTAAAAAAATGCAAATTCAAGATTTTATTGTTATCGATCCCATGTGTATATCGGAAACGGGATGAGTTATCGAAAATCGAAAACAAACTTGGGATTAGGCGAGCTTAAGTTCCAAATCTGGAGTCTCTAGCTCTTATAGTCTCTGAGATCGACGCGTTCATATATACAGACGGACAGACGGGCATGGCTATATCGATCAGGGTATAAAAACATAAAATCTTTGAGGCAGCTATGAAGAAAACTATAAAACTTTGAACTTTTTAAAATTTGGTATCATACCTGGCACAGTATTATCAAAGGGATAGAAGAAAGCCACAATCATATTGATTACCACAACACAATTAAAAAGTATGTTGCTCCAGAGTGACATGTAGCTGCTTATCCAAAAGAGCAGCGGCTGACCTATAGTAAATAAAATGTTTGGTTAATCATCCAATGAAATACATATATGCAAAACTGATAGTGTTACTTCTTAATTTCTTTTGCCACTTCATCTCGTTGAACATCTCCTCGGCTTTGTCGAAGAAATCTGCTACTTTGGAGCCCTGATCATCGCGTTCTGCAGTGTTTAGTATTTTTAATTTCGTGTCCGTTGTTAGATATTCACATATTTCAGGTATGGGAAACACAATTTGTTCTAGTGTGCGATCATTGCGAACAATCTAAGAAAGAAACAACAACGAGATTGACACATAAATAAATGAATTTGTTTGTATGCATATTCATATATTCTTTGCACAGCTGAAAATTTTCTTAACGCCAAGCCACATAATTGGAAAATATACGTAATAATTAATTTGATTTAACGGAAATGGAAAGAGACTTTTTGTTTACGTAGAAGTACAGTCAAACTTTAATATATCGAATCTCAAAGCTACATGCAAAGGGCTGAGCGAATAAAAATATAAATAGAGCGAAATAAAATTTGTTACAGGAAGCTCGAAAAGAAGCAAGGAGTTCCAATAAGCGCATAACATACTGTAAATTTAACCAAACTGCAGTGCTTTGGAAGTTCGACTGTACAATTAAAGTTGTCTTTAAGTTTTTCGTAATAATAATAATATCTCCGGTGTTTCTCAACCGATTTTAATAAAAATTTCACAGATTGTTATTATTTTGTTAAATATATCAAACGCCGTCTCAAATTTTCCAAATTCAATATTTTGTTGTTGTCGATTCCATGTGTATATCGAAAACGGGATGAGTTATCGAAAATCGAAAACAAACTTGTACTGCCTAGGGATTAGGCGAGCTTAAGTTCCAAATCTGGAGTTTCTAGCTCTTATAGTCTTTGAGATCGAAGCGTTCATACATACAAACAGACGGACATGGTTATATTGACTCGGCTGTTGATGCTGATAAAGAATATATATACTTTACGGGGTCGGAGATGCTTCCTTCTGCCCGTTACATACTTTTGCACAAAACCATTATACCCTTTTTCCCATTATTTTTTTGAGCTTAAAATTGGGGAAGCTAATAATTTGAATTTGAAGTGAAATACTTAGCCATTCGGTTTCCAATAAACGTTTAGTAAAAGATAAAACGTTTTTTTTTTTTTTGTGTAAATCTGAAAGTTCAATCAAGAGCTTTACCTCAATTTGGGCCGTGTGAGTCGCGTAGTACATAAGAGCCTGGCTTGTCTTGGCATCAAAACTGGCCGATTGAGGATCCTCGGAAGCCTTGAGTAGTGCCGCCAGTTCCTTGTTGTGTTGCGCCAACTGATGGCAGAGTATGTAAATGTTGTGCCCGACTTCGCGTGGACTAACCGTTGCATCATCATCGTCTGCAGTTGCACTGGGCTCGTCGGCATCATCCTGCTCGTCGATGAGCTCCTCCTGGTGATAAGCTTTGCAGGCGACCTCCACGAGTTGCTTGGGATTCATGTTGTAGAGAATTCGTTCTGCATTCTCGCTGTCGCCACGACTCTCCATGATAGCCAACAGCAACTTGGAGGCATTATTTTTGAGCTCCAGCACCAGATCCATCCGATTCTCGCCCAGCGGATTAATGTTGTTTAATATCAAAGCGGTTATAATGTCCAGGCCGTTTGACTCGTGGGTGGCAATACAGTTTTGGTTCTCATGGCAAGGCCCCTGACAATACTCGGTAAGTGTTTCTAGAGTTTGATTGATCAGGGCTACATTGTGCTCGTTGATGTAGAGACCGAGGAGGCCCAAGCCGCCTGTTGTGGAGCCGCATATGCAGTCAAGGAACATGAGCGTCTCCGAGACAAGATTGTTATTAGTTTTGTTGTTCTGATTTCGCAAAAGATTTTGCAAATCGGGATTGTGATTCTCGCAGAGAAGTTGTAAAAAGCGTAGAATTGGCTGCATAACAAGCACCTTGTTCGAGAGTTGATTGCGCTGCTCTTTGCTGTCCCGATGTTTTTCGAGCTTCTCAGCGAGTATATCCTCTAGCGGACTGTTCATACTGATTGCTGAGCTCTCTTCGCCGGAGTGGATATTTCTAGCATTGCCATAGGCGCGTGCTGTGGCTAGACCGGCATTGTGAAGTTCACGTTTGAGCTCATCCGTGATGACGACTCCGTTGCTCTTCAGGCCATGCTTTCGCGTAATTTTGTCCAACTCTAAATTGGTGTCCTGCTTGTGCTCGTGCGCTTTGGCCGCAATGTCTGTGGTGTTAACCGACACTGTCGATTTAATCTCCTGTTGTGCATCCTTCATCTTCTCGAAAAAGACTTTGAAGAATGCCTGATTTAAATCATCACTGAGAAACTTCTGGAACATGCCCTTTTGTATGATCGGATTGCCACCCTCGAGGAGCGCAATGCCCAGCTCAACGGCCTCCACAAAAATGTTGGGCGAATGCACAGATTTTATGACCAGCTCCACAACCAAATCGGAGGCACCCTCACGATCCAAGTGGTTCTGCATTTCGTGCAGAGTTTTGCCTGCACGTGCCAAATACTTGGCGCCCGGTCCGTGGGTTACCAAATGTAGTTGTTTAGCCGGGTCGGAGGCCGAGGCGGCGGCCGCAGCGGCAGCGGCGACTGCGGCAGCAGCAGCGGCTGCAACAGCAGCGGGCAATTGTGGATGTGAATGCTCATCTTCCGGTTTGGGAGCACTTTTGCATTGAAAGTAGCGCAACAGAAGCGTCTGACGTAGTGCATCGCCCTTTTCCCCATAGTTGACATCGATAGCCATCATTTCGCGCAGCGTTCGCAGCACCTTGACGCACATGCGTTCTTCCTTTTCCTCAAGTAGCTTTTCCGTGTGCTTGATGAGCTTTCGAATGAAGCCGCCGCTCTCGCAACGTTTGCGCGCTTCGGTGCCAGAGGGAAAGAGCAGCTCAGAGCGATAGAGTATGTCGACTAAGAGGGAGAGTTCCGCCTCGACGACCGGCTTTAGTTGATCCTCGAGAAGCGACACAATATCCTGAAGTCCCTCAATAATGGAGCGGTCCCAGCGCATCAGATGCGCCGACTGCTGAGTCTCATATTTGGGCTGCTTGGAAGCTAGAAGCCATTTGGTTGTCTGGCGCGTCAACATTGCCGTCTTGCTGGACATGTTGGCCACCTGCTGCTCCAGGTCCAGAGGCAGCACAATGCTACGCATCTTTGCCGACTCGGTTAGTGTGCGAATGCAGTTTTCAACATTGAAACGATCGCCTAGGGAGAGCCATTTGCACTGGGTGAGGCGGTAGGCAGCCTGCAGCAACTGAATGAAGATTAGTTGTCGCGATTGCACAATGGTGCTTTGATCGGAGAAGGGGCTAGAGAAAAAGCTGCTAAGAAGATTAGTGACGCCATTTAGCACATAGGCCAGCAATGTCTTGTTTGCCGTGGCTGTCGTATTCGAAATCAGCATATTGAGATCCAAAAGGAAGCTCTTCTCGAACAGACTCCACATGTGACCGGAGGCGTAGATCTCTTTCATTTCCACTTCGGTGTCAATGTAGCAATGATTGAGAAAGTCGACATATGCCTCCTTCACCTCCGGCATGCACACTGGATGGCATATGATGGTCACAATGTCATCCAGGGACAATAGATTATTACACTTGATCTCCGTGTAGACATTCTTGCCCATGGTGCAGCAGGCCAGCAGCTTTACAAGCTCCACATGATACTTCAATGGGCTATCGTCACTGAGCTGCTGTTGTCGCTGCTGTTGTTGCTGCATCATCTGCACAAAGTGGTGGAAGGATGTTTTGTCATTGTAGAATACAAGCACATCCTCACCAGAATTGATTAGCTCTTGCATCACCATGTCCTGACACTTGCGTATGAATTGATTCTCTGCCTTGACGATCGTCTGAAGGAACTGCAGATATGCCACATGTCTTCCATGGATTTCAATGCAGTGCACAAAGTGTTGCACCACCTTATCGTTAACCTCATTGCACAACGCCAAATTATCCTTGAAAATGGCACAGACGGTCTTCGCTTCAAGTATCTGAACAAATATATATAACAGGAACGAGATTTTCCTATTTTGGTGTGGATCAATAGTTGGTAAATTAAGAACTTACGCCTGGATTAAGGAACAAATCAAGATGATTGTGCAGCAGCACTTGATTCTGTTGATTGCCTAGACAAAAGTTCTGTAGAAACTCGTGCGCCAGACACATGAGCTCCTTCATCAACACATCATCCTTCTCGTCATAGGGGTTCTGCAGCAGATCCAAGACAACAGTGTGCACACCCACATTGCGCAGAAGGCGCTGCTCATGCTTGCGTGGTTTAACAATTGGACCTAAACGGAAAGCAGGCGTAAGTACAGTAAGCTCATGGCAAAGACGGCAGTGTAGTCAAAGTGTAACCCACCAGTTGTCACACAGAATTTGTTCATGCGAATGAGAATCTCTTTGACCTTCTGGTACTCGCTCCGTTGCTCTGGTGATAGGGTAGCATCGTATTCCAGATTGTCTGCTCCACCAGCGTTATCGGTAGCACCGAGTTCATCCGTAGCTTTGGCCTTATAGACCCACAGCTCCGACTTCTCCACACTTTGGCGTAATATGTCTAAATCTGATTTGATTTGCTTGTAGGATTCCACATCGCTGTCAGAAACGAGCAATTGCACCTGAAAGTTGTGAAGTGTAAGTGTAAAGGAAAAAACAGCGTTGTTCAGCGATTAGATAAACTTATGAAAAATAATCAATTGGTTATACATACAAAATCAAAATTTCTTTCATTACGATATGCGCAATACTTCCACTTTAGTGTTAGTTGTGTGTTGGTTAAATAGTACGTGAGGATGGTGTTAGTTGTTGTTAGTCACATTCAGATAAGAAATGCAGTTGATTGATTATATGGCAAAGTAACACAAGTCTCAACATCGACATCGAGACATCGAATACGAGATCGAGAAAGAGAACGCGTGCGTTGTTGCATGCAAACACATAAGAATTGAAGAAGATTAAGATATTAGAAAAAACACAAACTAATTAATGACAAGATCGGTTAACCGATTTCTATGAATTAGTGCACTAATTTTAAAAAAAAACTTCTACTTGTAATACTAGGAAATAGTCGATAAAAACTAATTTAGTAAACAAATAAATTATATATAACTGTTTACAAAGTTCACTCAACTCTTTACACAAATAATTAATACTTTAATATGATGGAATATACTACTGATCGTCACCGAGGTAAAAATAGCTAAAAATAGGTCACGTTGTTTACAACTGGGTACAACTCTTATGAGTGGTTTTGACTACAAACAATTATTTAAAGTTCTGATATCTAAAACAAGCTCTTCGAAGATGTTTTTTTGACGTTTCAACGATGCATTGGTCTCTAGATAAGAAAGCTTCCAAACAAACTATTGTATTATTGCTGATATACTTTTCTGCCTGCTATTTTTAACTGTACACTGAAAAAAGTTAAGGACGCGTTTTCATATGCATCGTAGTAAGTTCTTTGTGTGATGCATTTCCAATTATTTGTGTATGGTTTCTATTAAAATGTCTCACGATAAAAGCGATTGCTTGACATAACTATTTGATAGTAGGCGTTGCCTTTAATTAATATAGTTTTGTGTAAATATACAGTACTTTCCGAACATTTGCACAATTTGTCGGCAAGTTAAACACATTCCGAATGGCAACAACAAAGTGTACAGCGATGATCGGAGAATAACCAAATTAACCGAAAAACTATTTTTATTTTAACGAGATTGAGAAGAAAGTATTTAAAACAAAGCCATAAACCTTCACCTCAATCGGCGCGGATCTACGTTTGATTTGAGAACCAAAGTTTCTTAGGCAAAGTAGCTTAGAATTGTTAGCAAATTCATTTCTAGGCATACGGGTTTTAATTTTTTTTAGGCCAAAGATAAACGCAAAAACTATAAATAAATTTTAAACTAACGGTGCTAGTTTACTGAAATGTTAATTCATATATTTGGTTGGTTAAATTAACTTAAAGTATAAATAGAAAAAGATTCTGCAATGGGTATTGCTTAAAGTGAATACACAAGTGTACTTATTTGATGACGGCTTACCTGTCTAAAGGCTTGCAAAACCTCCTGACGCTGACTAAAGTGGCGAAACAGTAAATGTAATGCTCCAGATACCAGGGGCGCGTAATCGTGCATGATGAGGTGAAGCAGTACACGCAGAAAGGTGCGTCCACCTTGGCCATCCAGGTCCAAGTTGCCTGCATCATCACAGTCGAAGATGCCTTCTGCCTGCACACCAATCGATTCCAAATCGATATTCTTCTGACGTGCTGCCGCCGCTGAGGCAGCTGCTGCTGCTGCAGCCATGGCAGCTTCCGCAGCGGCTATTTGTTCTGAGTCCGTTGGTCCTGCACTGCCAGGTGTTGTCGGCTGTTGCTGCTGCTGCTTTGTCTGTTCCTCATTAGAAGTGGGTGTGGAGCTATTGGTTTGCGCCTGAGAGACCACATCGGACTCATCAAACTCACGCTTAAAGATTGACAGCAAGCAACTGATTCTGTAGTCGAGGCGAACATCCAATATAAATTGCAGTATCTCGATGATTTTCAGTTTGGTGTCCATAACCAGTGGGTATTCTTTCATCAGCTGCGATACGGATCTGCGCTGCTGCATCGCTATGGTTGGGGCAGCAATCGCCTGACCCACTGAGCCCAAAGCCAGCGAGGTCATCACAGTGCTCATGTCACCAATAGAGCGCATGACACCGCCTTCAGCTGGTAAATATATTATTTTAAACTCGGGATTAGTTTACCAGTATGATAAAAAAAAAACAAAATGTTTTAATAATCCTAAGCTCACCATCATTATTGGTCTCCTCTTCGACAGCTTATCAAAGGAAGATCAGAAAGAAAACTTACTCTGCTTACTTAGTCTAATTTTAGTTTCTATTTCAATACTCACAATCAATATCCGTGTTGACATAAGCGCCACCAGTTTCGGACACGCAGTCCAGTATGGAAAGCAGCGTCTTTGTTAGGCGTAGTAAATCACTAAAGCTATAGAAGCCAAAATATATTAAGTCCCTTGCCAGTTTGACCACCTTAAAATATAGCAGATGTGGGTAAGGGAAATTAAATATCATAAATCTTTGTCTTAGTATTTTTGTTAGCGACCCACCTCAAAGGTGAGCTTATTCTGCTCCTGATCAGTGAAGAGCCACACCTTGGAAGCCACATTGCACAAATAGTTTTCCACGAAGGCGATAGTCGTATTGAATTTGGCACGGCATGCCTGTTTATTTTGATCCGGTTGAAGATTTTTGCCATCATAGCTGAAAGAAGGGTTTTTTTGTCAGATAAATTGTTGAGTGAAATTTATTTCGTTGAACGCACTCCATGATTGACATCTTTGAGGGTATTTCGCTCCATAGACGCGCATATTTAACAGGAGTAACCGGCTCCTGGGGATCGCGATCTACATGCATGTGAAGCATTAATCGACAAAAGGATGCGCGCAACTCATATGGCATCGTTTCATCGGACATGCATCTGTGGGATATAAATAAAGATTAGAAAAGAACCTAAGATGTGAGGGTGAGACCTTACTTCAATATCAAATCAATGTCCAATTGAGGCGAGAGTCTATTCAGAGCCAGGTACTGACGATTCAAACACATGTTGGAGAACAGATTCAGTTGATGGCGATAATAGTTTAATATGGCTGCTTCCTGTTCACAGCCATCAGCTACACAGTTAGCCAAATCGGCCATTGAGCGGGATGACTAAATGCACAAAATGAAAAAGAAGTAGAAATGTGAGTAGCAAGGAAAAGCAAAAATATTTTTAAAATACTAACAGGCTGTCCCTTCCATTGCAAATGTATCTCGTACTTTTCGCCAGGCAACGCAGCATCCTCGTCGTCAAGACTAGCACTGTCCCAGGTGGTCGTGGTCGAAGTGGATTGCACATCGGAGCGATCCTCATCGTCACCGGCAACCTCAGTAAGTGTGGCAAGGCACACATCCTCTGAGGTACCCTTGTAACAGCGCACAGCTGCGACGACTCGAAGTGCCTTGATCTGTGTATCGATTAGAATGTCAAGGTTCTTGTCGCTGAGAACGCTCTTGCAGATGAGCTCTTGGGTAACGGCTATGGCTTTTCGATTCGATACGCACAAATCAGAAAGGTAGTCAAGAAATCGCGAGTCCCAGTTGTGCATGTTCTTGCGTACTAAACCCACAAAGGTCTCGATTTCGGCAGCCGTTATGTGCTTCTCTAGCAGCTTGCGATTGTTGTGTAGCAGAGCGGTGATTGTGTCCTCGGCAAGAATATCGTAGCCAATCTGTTTCTGCATTAAGCCAAAGTGCTTGGCAATGTATTCCTGATTTTTGCGATAATCCTGCTGCGAGAGACGCAGTATGCGATAGCACAGCCTAAAGATATTCTTGTAGGGGGCGTTCTTGGGATCACTGAGCTCGTCTAATCGCAGAAATGGACCGTCGCCGGCGTGCTCCTGGAACGGACCCTGCAGTATCTTAAACAACTGCTTGAGGATGTACTGCTCGCGCAGTAGCTTCTGCCTGTCACGTATGGGATTTTTGATGGTAAATTCGAGCGCCTTGGTCTTGTTCTGCTCATTCTCCATGCCAGCTATGAAGTACACGATGTCCTGTAGCAGCGAGATTAGAGCACGTCGCTCATTAACCGATATGCTGCCGTTGTCCAGTTTGCTTGTTACCATGGCAAGTACCTTGCACGCATCGTTGGCAAAGTCCAGATCGCGCACCTCCACCGGTGAAACCGGTATCAAAGCAAATGCCTCCTTGTCCTCCTTGATGGGTGAGCAACAGACCTTTGACATGACCGGCTTATCATCGTCAGCATCAATAGGTATTGACGTGGCATGCACCCATGTGCTGGAACATATATGCTGTAGTCGCACATAACTAGACTGCGGCACAAGGCTATCCGGTCGTGCCATGGTCGTCGCATCCAGCACAAAAACCGATGCAATGTCCGCGGAATACGGTACTGATACCAAGCGATAAGGCTTGCCTTTTGATTTGTCTGCGATGTTATAATCAGAATAAATATTAAAGCTCATGACTTATGTGTGTGGTTTTAAACTTACCGTTCAGAGTGGAATTCATTGTGGAGCCGAGGCCAGAGTCTTTGCTACAGTCTCCGAGTAGTGTTTCATGGACATTCGCCGTTGAACCGGCTACCACATCAGATTCCGATTCAGCAGCCAGATAGTGCCCAGTGGCTAGATGCTTAAAGCGATACAGTGAATTCCAATCGCCGGCGCCACCCCGACACGAATCATGCTGCACCACCTCGATCTCCCAAAGAGCTTTGCTGCTCGTTGCTGCTGTGGCACTGGTGCGTCCCGTTGTCCGTAAAAAGACGTGATATTGTTTTTTGTACTCATCCATGGTGAGGAATTTTTCTTGCTCGGCGTGAAAGAGTCGCACGACATCGCCGCCTTTGAGTATGTGTTCCTGGTTCTCTTTGTGCTCCATAAACAATGAGATTTTCCATGACGTTGATGAATTAAGAACGTTAACCTCCTTGCAGCCGGGATTATCGGGCAGCTCGAAGTTGGCTGCCACATGCAAGTTCTGCTGATCAGCATTCACCGGACTGAGTATCACCTTGTCGCCCACAACGACATAGTCACCAATAGAGCGCAGCTTGTAGAAGGGCTTTATGTAGAACCAGGAGCCCTCATTGCCATTCGCATCCAAATACACTCGCATCGCGTTCTTCTCAAGCAGCGAAGGCAGACGTTTGTTTACCGTCAGATATTTGTTCGACTTTAAGTGGAGCAACTGCACCACAGCTCGACCATATTGTATAAAAGTGCCCAGCAGCTTCTTGTTCTCGGTTTCATTCTGTTTTTTCTCAATTTCCGCAGCGTGCTAATAACACCATAGGAGAGAGTTAAATTATAGCTGTTCAAAAATAAAAAAAACACTTATTGGAGCTTACATGCAAACGTTTGAGCAGATTGGCATCTGTGTTTGAGCTGGCCGATTGCTTGGCTGCCTTCCAGAACTGCTTTTGAGCAGAGTACCGATTCATGGGACATATTTTGATAAGGCAATCTGTAGATAACAAAAGAATTCATTTAAATATAGGTCACCTTATACTCATTTGTGTTTTTAACGTACCTCTAAACTTTTTGGGTGGACAGCTTAGATCTCCCGCTTCTGGGCAAACAACGGTTCGGTCATCTACCAAACTGTAAATATAAATATAAGTTAGGAATATGTGCTTACAATTTACTACACATTAAGTTTGAATTATGTATGTATAACTTTAAAGCTGAACATCAAGAATGATAAATGTAGATCATTGAACAATACTGCATATTTTGTATAGCCTTTTTACAAGAGTACGCTCTTTTTTAACAGATTCAAATTAAAAGAAATTTTCGAGTAGGATTTCAGAAAACATTTGCATTTCATTTAAGTTAGTGTATATTCGATTAACTAATTTGGTAACAATACAATTGTGTTATTTAAACAAAAGCATTTTACTTTTCATAGAATATCTGTACGGCATAAAAACATTAACTGTCAAGAATGCGAAAACAAAATATATTGACGTTTTACATATATTACACGGCACCTTACTTATACGTGAAAAATTAAAGGACAAAGCAAACTCAAAGCGAGATACGCAACAGTTGCCCAGCCCCTCGAACATCTTTAAATGAAATGTCATTCAGTACAAGTACACGTACAAGTACAAGTGAGTAGGTGAGTGAGTACATAAGTGAGTACTGTAAGTGCACAACTTATGCTTAGTATTTAAAAACGTATGTATGTATGTGATAAATGGTACTCACCCGAGTGTGCTCAAGAAACCGCAAACACTGCCCTCCGCATAGAGCGAAACAATATCGCCCAAGTGGAGAAAGCTCGCCGAGCCAATTATATTGTCGCCCATATTGAAGGGTCTATTTTTTACAATGTTTGTGTGCTTGCTTGTGTGAGCAATGCGTAGCCTTTGTGCTTGTGTATGTTTGGTTTTTTGATTGACGGCGGGTGAGGGGGGTTTGTCCCACAGTCAGCCTGCTGACTGCTGCTGCGACTGCTGCTTGTTATTGCTTTGTTTGTGGCCGGTTATGCGAGCTAATTGCAAAGATTTGTCGCTTCTATTGTGTTTTTGTATGTGTTGTGTGTCCTGTGTGAAAGAGAAAGAGAGAGAGAGAGAGAAAGTGAGAAACAAAAGAACATGATTATTATATTTGTAAGAAATCGCATGGGCACCGTTCAGTTTAATTACAGTACATTATACAACTGATCCATTATTAGTTATAGAGTTATCGCTATCAGTTAGTAGTTATACTGCCATTGACCCACAGAGACGATTACACGCATCGCGAAAATCTAAAAACAGTTTGTAGGCGTGTCGACTATAGATAAACGAATCATAAATTGAATACACACAAATAACTTTCTCATTTAAACAGTATGGACACACAATGGTTGTGGTGGAAAATTTGCTTTACAGAGCTGAACAATATTTGTACAAATAAGAACGAGACTTAAACAATAAGCTTAACCAAATATTGAATAAGATATTAGATATTTGTTGTGCTCTTTAATCATTCTACTCATTTTTAATGGATAGAGATTTTTATTTTTCTGACACATAAAGCGAACGATTTATACTTTATATATTTATGAACGCTTTTATGCTTTTATCGTTTGTCTCTTTTGTCCACAGATAATGGGCTGAGATACGAACAAATAGCTAGGGGGAGACAAAGTGTTTTGCCAATTTATTGTGGCAAAATAAAACAAAATGTGTCCCGTTATTGTTGTTTTAATGGTGGCATTCCACATTGTTTTTTCCCAACAGTTACAAAGACATGTCCTTTGTTAGGTGTTAGGGACTTTCGGCTTTTTTCAAAGCCTTATGCAATAAATATATTATTGCTTTTAGACTCAAAAAGATCTCAAAATAAAAGTACAGACGGTCATTACAAGATACTATGTATGCATGTTCCACAAAAAATGTAATCATGGCCTCAAACAAATAATCAATAAAATGCATGAAATTTCCATATTACAAACGATGAGTTAAACAAGTGATTATTATTTTGCTTTGGTCGGTCAGTTACCGACTTTCTTTCATTTTATTGATTATAGCCCCTGCCCAAAACTATTGAACAGTACACTCAGAGAAAAAACGTTGTGGAAACAGGAATGTTTAAGGTTAATGCATTAAACATCTGAAGAGTTACTGTGAAAAAGTAAAGCTACAATTTTTCATATTTAGATTCGGAAAATTTGAAGTTTATTCATATTGAATTTAAATATGAAATTGTTTTTTAAACATCTCGCATACCTGCAAATCTTGTTAAGAATGTTAGAAATATAATTAAAATTATTGCAAATCCTTAAAAGTAAAATTAAACTTAAAGAAAGCAAAATATGATAGCCTGCAACGAGCTTCGAACCTGAAAACTCTTTATTACTAAGCGGATGCCATAGACATTTCGCTGTTGCCGAACGTATTTTGTATGATTGCAGTTTAAGTTTAGAATTAAAAATCTTTGGGTTGGACGTAAGAAGCCTGCTCATTAACTTGAACCTGGATAATATTCGATTTAAATAAGATTGTATTGAATCAAAAATGTTATTGTTGGATTTAATATGGATCAACGTTAAAATTAATATGAACATAACAACATTATCATCATTTACGTAAAGTTGAATCAACATGTTTTACATTTAATGAATATTTCTCCGAGTGTATTTACGCGTGCGTTTTACTGTGTTGGGTTTGGCTTTGTTGTGTTTTTTGTGTGTGTTCGGCATAATAATAACCCACAGAAGAAGATACCAACTTTTGTTATTGGCCAGAAAGTAACAAGCTCAAATATCAATGAACAGGAATCAAAGAACGTGCCCACTTCGAAATAATTGACATTTTCTATTAGCTTGCTTGTTGGAAAAACAGACAGATAATTAGTGCGGCTTATTGCAAATTCCAGGCAGTGATTTACATGCTTATTAGAATAAATCTCTAGATGTGTGTTTGTGTGTGTGCCGCCCTTGGGCGGAGAGGAAAATTCCAACGAATTCCGACAGCGGAGCAAGCGCTTTTAAAAGAGTTTCTTTGTCAGTCACACGTCAATGTGATGCCCCCAAGGGGAAGTGATGCTGCAGCATATGACAGTATGCCAAAAACGCCTGCCTCTTGGCCAACACGAAAGTGTGGCTCAAAACTGTCAAGCAAGTAGTCAGTGTGTGTGTGTGTGTGTGTGTGAATCATTTCAATGTTTTAGCTTTGTGGCAGCTCCTAAGGGGCGCCCTTTTCATCCATTTATGTATGTGAAGCCGAATTACCCGTAGAATTTCGGTTGTATTACATTTAAATCAATTCAATAAATTGTTTCGCACATTCTTTCTTAATGTATTGGTAACATCTGTTGGACAATTAAAACGAAATTTATTTAAAATTGCATCAAATTAATTAACAAGCATTTCAATCAAATAGCACACCATAAAAACAATCATAATAATCAAACAACTTCCCACATAACACACACACAGATTAAGATGTTCATATTTATGTACACACATATATACATCATGTTTCTATGTGTGTGTGTGTGTGTGTGTTAGAAGGAACAATGTATACACATGCCTTTCTGCTGGGCGGGCGGGCTATTCAGAAATTTTTGCCTATTTTTTTTTTATTTTTCTAGCGGAAGCTGAGCAAAATCAAAGCTAAACACACACACACACATATGTTTATACTGTATACAGTGAACAGCTCATAGCTCACATCTCACTTTTCTGGCTCTGGCTCTGTTTGCCAGGTGTACATTTTCATGCTCGAGAAGGAACGAAAAAAAAAAAACACAAACACACCTACAGATATCTGTACGAAATTTTCAGATGTAAACAAAACCCGACACACACAAAAAATGCATACTTTTCCTTTGCTACGTATATTACTGGCTAGTTGAATAAATGAATAGCCGTAAAAAATAATTGATGAATTAAAAAGATATTTGAATTTTCTTCTTTTAGATGCTTGCACCGCGCGCGACCGCAAATAACGACAGTCAGCGAGAGAAAGGAACAACACAAATAACAAAAAAAAAATAAAATAAACACAGCTTTTAATGTGCTCAATGTGTTCTAACGGCAACGTCCGACAGTCGACGGCGACCCACAAATGGCCAGCGCTCAAATGAGAATGCTGGAAAAGCTTACGCCTAGAGTCGCTGGGTAAAAGCTCAGGCGAGCGGCGCGCGAAAAAGCTTTTGCAATGTAAGGCAGTGTGTCGTGGGTATAGCTTTTCGAGTTGTGTTGTTTTTGTTGGCTCCAACATTTTAATCACACATAACTTTTGAATGAAAGCAAAATGTGCTCCCCTTTCCCCTTATCACGTTGTGCGTCGTTTTACGCATCAGCGCAGAGAATTACCTTTCTTAGTTTTGCATTAGTTTGGCCTTTCGCTTTATGCATTCCGTTGAGCGCCGCTGACGTAGCGGGGCGTCTGTAAAATACGATTTGATTTCCACAAAGATGAAGATGACTTGGCTTTATGCTTAATGCAAATGCATTTTCCATGTCAAGGTCACGATTAACTCAAGACTTTGTATGCGCTTGTCATTGTTTGTGTCTTAAGAGTTGCTTGCTTTGGTGAGGCTTTGGAATGGCTTTTGCTGAACTGCCTATCTGAGTGCACATCCACTAGAAAGTAAGTACGGTTAAAGGGTTACATTGGCAAGCTTGTGGCTTAAGAACGATTATATTAGAAAGATTATTCAAGAAAATTAAGTCCTTATTTCTGAATTGCCATGGCAATTCTGCTATACCAATCCCTATTTAAATTTTAAGAAAAATATAAGAAACTTTTATTGCATCTTGTTACCTATTTCTTAAAAGAGTGACTGAGCTGATTATTTATAGCAAAATAATTATTGGAGCGACATTGTTATCGGGCTGTCAACGTACTAATCTAATTAGATAAACCATAACAAATGCAAATTAAAAAACAATCAATTTAAAGCTAGATTACAAACCCTTCAATACTCACACACACACACATACATACAACTAACTAAAATCTCTCTCTTGTTCTCATTGCTGTATTTAACCTGCAGAAAGCATTCAAGTTTTTATTTGTCTGTGGTCACAAAACACAAACAAACGCCACAAGTGGTGGTAAAGCAAAAGCGCTGTCGACTGCGACTGCGACAGCAACAGAGACGTTGCGTCACGACGCTTTGAAACGCACGTGCGAGCAAAGAAATCAGCTGAGCGACGAATGAAAACAACAAAGCAAAAGGCGTGCAACACAATGGACAAATTATTGTTTACATTTGATATGCGCAGGCGTAGCACAGCTTTCGTTGAGCTTGAAAAAGCTGCACACATGCAAAAAGCTGCTTGGCAACGCGGAAGCTCTCAAGCACAGGGATAAAGTTTGTATACAAAAAAGGGACACTCAACTCAGTAGAAAAGCGTCGCGCAAGGAGCAAAGTCGTGACCAGCAAGCAGTCCAACCGCGGCGGACGGGTTGAGACCGTAGCAAGACCCAACGAGGACTGTTTACTGCGTAGCCCACGGTGCGTATGAGTTTCTCACGCCCGTGATTAAAGTGTGGCAGATTCACTTGCCAGTTGCTTGTGTGTATGTGAAAATTAAATGATAAAATGAAAAGCTTGTGCTTTTACAAACTTGTAATACAAAAATGAGACAAGCAACAAAAAAAAAAAACAAAAACAAAAACAAAACAAGAAAGAAATTAAAACCCATTTTGTTTGACGAAAAAATTTACGGTAAAAGTTTAGGCAGCAGCTCAAAAAAAAAAACCAAAAACTCTGGCCACGAAAGATAAAAGTTCTGTGCGCGTGTGTGTATGTGCGCGACAGCAGAAGGAATAGAGAAAGCAAAGCATCCCGTAGGAGTGGCACATATACTAAAGTGTTTGCATAACTTAAGGCGCCCGCCTCCGCCCCTCTTGAGCCATTACATGTATATATATGTACATATATGTATGGATGTATAACCAATATAATTTGATTAAAGGCAAGTCCGAGCCTGAGAATGTATGCTCAAATTTAGGAAAAATGCTCGATGGTGCTGATAAAAAGTGAATACATCAAAACACAGAAAGTATATAATGTCGTTAAGTTTTCAGTGTTATATGTATATTAAAGGCGTGGCCTTTACCATGGATGCGCCCAGTACAGCTCAGTGCATTGTCTATAGTGTTGTTATTGGTGTTCTTGGTATCCTATTTGGTTTTATTATCTATATTATATATTTTTGGTGCTATGCTCTTGCAATGGAAAACGTTCGAATCTCTTACCATTTGCTCTGTATGCTGTAATCATTTTCACATTACTTCATTACTATATATACATATTTTCTAGCGCGGAATCAATCGGTTGGATATGACAGAGATAACTTCAACCTATTTAAGGATTGAAACTTATTGGATTGTTCGCTAGCAAGTTGAATGCGAAAATTCAATTCTAAAGAAGTTGCAAAATTCGTTACATTCAAGTGTAACAACAAAATATGTTGCAATCCAAAAAAAATTGCATTAAAAAAATAGATAATTTTTGAACTATGGCTATTAACATTTCATTTGGCAAATTAGTCAAGCCAGACCATATTGAGTTTTTTAACTGTTAATATAAAATACTTCTGATTGAAAAAATAATAACAATAAGGACCCGTACCATAAGAGGATACTTTTAAGGAAGCTTTGTTCGTCAAACTGAAACTTAACCCAAATATTTGCAATTGAAATTGACTTCAATTCAGTAAGTAGTGTCTATAATGTATAATATGTTCATTGAAGTTTGACTCGAAAAGCGAAAAATCAGACGCGTTGAGGAAAAAATGGGTTCAAGAACGTTGGACATAAACTGTCGGCAAAGGATGTGAGGTGTTGGCTTCTTTATCCTCCGGATACCCATAAACAGCTTAAAGGTTCGATCAATTCAATGGTGCGCAACGAGATTGAATAACATATGTTGAACAATTCGTGTGTGCAAAATCGGATTTAAAATTAACCCTTTAAGGTTATTGCTGTGGTTCTTACAGAATATAGAACACTCTTGTGAACATCACTCCAAAATGGTATACCTTAATCCCTATCAACAAATATATAGAAGAACAATAAAAAAAACCCTATGCAATTGTGTTAAAAAGCTTTCTTTATACATCTGTTGTGATACAAGATACACACACACACACACACACATATATATTATTCGAGTTAGTTTGAACGCAATGCTTTAGAAAATTGTCCTTAGGGTCGCTCCATGCCGTTGTTGTTCCTGTTTGTCCTTCGCTTCTGTATTTGGCTTAGGCAGCAGCTTTTCAACTAAGCACAGTGCACAATGAAAGTGCACAAAGAACGCAAGCAGCAGTCAGGGCGAATTTCAAAGTTTTAGGCATTGATTGAAGCTTTTCTCTGTGCGACACTTTGGCAAGTTCAACACAACACTGCCCCATCTCCCGCCACATCTATCTACAGCAGCCTTAAACACATTTTTGTTTGTGTGCTGTAGACTATAAAACGATTGCCGTTTATTTGGGGAAAACTCAATTATATGAGAGACCGAGTATTTGGTGCAGCACATCCTGTTTGTGTGCTCGCCATGGCTCCAGGATATCCTGTCAATTGGATTGCATCCGCATACAGACCATGAGCACCCATGAGCTAGAAACATACATTTCTCATACTACACTCGAGTCAAAATATTTGAACTTTAAGTCCATTCAATAGAAGGTTCACCTGTTTGTGAATGGTATTTGTTCTCAATTCGATTGATGACCAATGTCGAAAATTGCAAAAATTAACGAAAAATAGAAAATATAAAAGTAGAAAACCGACAGCTATTAAATAAAAGTCCCCTCAACTGATTTGATGCATTGAATTCTCAACGGAATTTTTTCGTCTGACTCAGAAAATGTGAGAAACAAACCCAAAGTTGAATAAACCAAATTTATAACGGAGTCCATAGTCTTGAATATTGAGCGATAAAGAGAGGACTCTTATCAGTTATATTTTATGTGTGATTCATTTAAATACAGAGATTTATCACAGAGATTTTCATAAAAATTAGGATATGTACATAACACACAGAAACTCATTCACTATTTCTTAATTATTAAATTTGGGTTCGGAAGATTCAAGTTTAATGTATTCAAAATATTATTATATTGAATATTAACTACATTTACAAAGCCTTATTACAGATCTTGTATTTGCATGACAGCTATTTAATCTAGTGATTCGATCTTTAATAACAAAATAATTATTCGCTTTTCAATAATGAATATATTAAAGTTCCCCAGACACTCGCTTTTTAGTACTTAGGTTTAATTTTATTTACAATCATTTAGGAATAATCCTTGGTAATATCGATAATTTATTTCTTATAACCATACTATATAGTACTAGTATTAAAGTTTAATATTTTGCTTCATATTCGTTTAAGCCATTTAAAAAGGCTTACAGCTTTACTTTCTTTCATCATGTCGAAAATATTGTATAATATTTTGCATTTTGTTGCCCTATATAATCCATTCATTGAATGAACTGAATGTATTTATGAATGTACAAAGATATGTTTGAGTATGCATCGTTTCAGTTCATGTCAGTTTGAATTACACAAAAGCCACCAAAGCTGCAGTCCGCGGCTGCCGCTTTTGGAATCAGGTTCAGAACGACACAAAAACGCAACCCTCGAAAGGCACAAACGACAATAACAACAACGACAGCAACAACATCAAAAGCAAAACAAAACAACAACAAAATACCAACTAAAGCACGTTCTCAATGCAAAAATCATCCTCCATAGCAAAAGTTTAACTCACAAGTACAAAAATATTTATACTATAAAGAGCGAAAGAGAGTTGTAACTGAGAACTGGGAGATGATCTGGGGATATGCTTAGTGTGTTTGTGATTCATCACTGATGACGATGCGTTGTTCTCTTTGAATGTGGGTGTAAAAGCGCGCGTGTGTGTGTATTGAGCACGTTATAAACTTGGAAACCAAAGAGCTTGAATCTATTAATAGAATACAAATAGGCAATTGGAAACATGTGATGTGGATTTCGCTATTGTTATAATTGGTTGGACTATTTATATTGTATTTAGAAACCAGCACTCTGAATCTGAATCCTTAGAACGGACACGGCGAGAAACTTACACAGATTAAGGACGGATGAAAGGGCAAACTAAACCCGGATTACAGCCAAATAAAGACATATTAAAGACAAAAAAAAAAACATTTCAACTCAATGTAAAAACTATTTGTGAGAGCATGAGAATGACAATTTCCTTGTTTTGGAAAACTTTATCAGTGAATTTAAAGTAATCATTGTTTTTATTAATACGCATAATACGCATAGGTCGTATGCACTTATATTCAATTCTATTCCTCTATTTTCACGACTAAAATTAAGCGACAGCAACGTTTTCACTTGTTTTTCAATTAGTTTTAAATATATATATTAACATGTATATATTAGTACATACATTTTTATTAAATCCCATAGTTTTTTTGCAATTTGTTCTACTGTTGGCGATGATGATAACGATAATGATATTCAGTGCCCACAATTCCAGCTGATCAAACAAATACACATAAGCACACATGCATAAGCCCCTTAATGGGAATAACGAAGAAAAACTTTTTACTCTCTCTCTCTTCTTCTCATTCTCTCTCTCTATAGGTTTGATGGTCACACTAATTGTCGTGAAGGGCACTCAATTGCAATTGCAACTGCAATTGCGATAGTTGTTGGCATCTCGGCAACGGGTCAATAAGCGTTGCACGCGTATCTTTTATTTATTTTATGTTAATTGAACATTTTGAAAATGATGCAAACGAGAAAAAAATATACAACAAAATGTCTCTTTTTGTTGTTGGTGCACAATTAAACTGCAAACTATGCGCATAAATATATGGGTAAACAATTATGTACATACATATGTATGTATGTCAATAAATAAGTGTGTATTCATAAATATATAAAAAGTACATTGCACGTGTGTATGCAATAGTGTGTGTGTGAAATTTGCATGCATAACTTTAAATGGTATCTATGGCTCAGTCATTGATTTTCGCTGCTGAAAGTTTAATAGAGTCGTCATCGGCAGTTTTCTGCGGCTTTACGTGCTTACATATAAGTGCATATATGCACATACTTATGTATATGTGTGTGTGTGTGTGCCAGCTCAACGTGCATTAATAAATGAGTTTGTATGGGTGGGTGTTGTTGAAAAATCTTTGGTGCGCGTGAAATTTTTTACAGCATGCAAATAAATTGAGTGCAACGCGTGCTGGGACAACAACAAAAACAGCAGCAGCCTGTGTCACCATCTGCCTACCCCCCTTAACAATTACAAGCAATGCTCCTCCTCGCCCGTGAATTCAAAAGCTTTTTCTTTTTTCACACTATCTCTCCCTCTGTGTTTCTCTCTCTCTCTCTCTTTCTGTTCAACTCACTCGCTGTCTGTCTGTGGCGCTTAATTAAGCACACGTTTGCTGTCCTCTTTGCAATGCAAAATGAGAGTGCTAGAGGGCGTGATTCTTTTTGGTTGCTTTTGATGCTGTTGACATTATTATTGTTGTTTTTGTTGTTGTTTTTGGGTGTTTGTAATTGGTTCTGAATAGACGCTTTTGCTTTTTGATTTGACTTTAATTGTTCAAGGTGAAAACGTAAGTTTGTTAAAGAAATTATCTTAACTGTAATATTACCGTTACAAAGAGACTAGCCTTTTGACCTATATCAAGGTGGTACAGTAAGCCCTTTTAAATACCGGTAAAACGAGCAAGCTTGGACCGGCACGTTATGCACCCAGCTGAGCCGAACAACAGGTGGAACGGGTTTTTATATTTCTTTATAGGGATCTACTACAACAAACAAGTAAACAAATGTAGCATGCATGTACGTACACGTACGTAGTATGTACATCACGTTAAGATAAATTGTTGTTTATTTGTAATAGAAGTACTTACAATGTATTAAACAATATAGCACTTTCCACTCTCTTCGTATTTATAATAACATTAAGTAGTAGAGAGCTTTTGCAATAATTAATTTTTGTCTTATTTCACATTCACATTTGTAATTGAATCTTCATCAGGTTAATCATAGATAATTGTGTGTATAGGAGCATTAAAGCAGATCGGAAATCGAATAATTTGATTGCAAATTAAATTTTATGGCCACACACAAACACTCGAATAGGCACTTGAAAGAACTTAATATATTTTTCACCTTGAGTGCGCGCACTTAACCACAGATAACGCGGAGTTAGAGGGGAAAGCGCAGAAACAAAAACGGCGACCGCATACAATAGTAACAATAATAATAATAATAATAACAATGTTTAAGCAGCAACGCGTTCGTTTCTGTTGCTGTTGTTAATAATTCTATTGCTTTCAATAGGCAAACGCAAAAATACAAAAACACGCGACAACAATTCCGCTCTCAGCAGCGAAGAAGGTGATACAAAATATATACTTATTTTATATATGTATGTGTAAGCTCAAATAACGTCAAAACAGTAACGCCCCCGCGCCCACCACTTTTAACTGAAGGGGCAGAAGCAGCGGCAATAACAACGCCAAAAGACAACTTTTGAGACAAGACAATGACGGCGACAACGACGTCGACTTCGACGTTAAAGTTAACGCAAGCAAACACAACGCGCAAACAACAATGTTTTATTTTCAATTACAATTTTCAAACATTTCAATGCATATTTTAAATCACGCCAGTGTGCCCACTTCCACCTTCTACAAGGCCACACACTTTTCCGAGAATTTAAAACAAATTTGAGCCGCTTAAATGCGATTTTAAAATACAATTGTTTAATTTGTTGTTGATTGAGCTTGCGGAGCGCTGCGCGATAACGAAATCCGCGACAAAACGACACGCGACAACATCGAAGACTGACTGCAATGAGCAGGCAACAATTGTCAAAAACATATGATCGCTCAACTCTCAAGCAGTCTGGCAATATTAAAAGTCAACATATGATCACTCAGAGCTTTAGCGTTGGGTGGCAGCGATTCATACATCCGACCAGATTGGCAACGCCAAGAAGCGGACTAATTTAAAAAGTTATTGCATTTAAACTCTAAATACGTTGAACTTTTTTTTTTCATATTTTGCAGAGAATGCCTAGTGCATAGTTAACATAAGGATTCATCACACAAAGCTACATTTCCCGAAAGTTTTTAAACAAAAAAGTGCGCCTCCCCCACTTCTTTCCTGCGGCAATATGACTGCTCTATTTATTTATCGTTGGCTTTTGTGTGCAACCGCCATTGTGAATGTGCTGCCGATTGGAGCACAAAGGCACACAGCTTCTGATAATCCCTCAACGTATAATATAGGCGGCGTATTGAGCAATTCCGACAGTGAGGAGCACTTTCGCACAACAATAGCGGTAAGCTTGTTAGGTCCTTTTAGTGCATCTAACTGGATATTGCAGATTGTGATTCCAAAGCGATTTCGTTTTCTTTTTTCCATTGCATTATTTTTGTCTGTCTTTTCCTGCAGCATCTCAATTTCGATCAGCAATATGTGCCACGCAAAGTCACCTACTACGATAAGACAATACGCATGGATAAAAACCCAATAAAAACGGTGTTTAATGTCTGCGACAAGCTCATCGAGAAACGTGTAAGTACGACAAGAACACAAACATTATTTACAACAGTTGCGACATTTTTGCATTTGAGTTAGCAATGATGCAAATACAATTACAAAGCCCCTCCATCGTCTGTAAGCTCTTGCCAGTGCTGCCACCCTACCCGTTTGAGCTGTTCAATCATGGGTCTTCATTTTATTAATTCAAAAGGAAATGAAATCGGAAATGACTCGATGACAAGCGGTAATTCGCGCGAGTATATCACACATCGAGTCATTTTGTACTTTGGTTGTTCCGGATAACTGCCTGCACTGCGTTTCTTTAAGACTTACTCAAAGCAAAATGGGTGCAAATAATATGTGCGATTTATGTGGATCTTTATTTAAATACCCTATCATGATGATATCATTTATGCATGACTGGGTAGCTTATTCTTTTAACAATTGTATTGCTATTGGTTATATATTCATATCTGTTTCTTTGTTATCATATTTAGGTATCTTCATTTTTATTATTCTACTGATGACATTTTTTTTAGTCAGCTTTAAATAGTTTTCGTTCATTACATAAATTACCCAAAAAAAATATTGTGGTTTATTGATGTTTGTAAAGGCATTTTCTGATACTTTTCTAACAACCATTAATGTCCTTCACTATTTTAATTGAGTAACTTTTATTTTATTTTAATTTCTTAGTCCATGTGTGCGTCAGACAAAGTGTCAATATTGGAGTGCTTCATCCATTGGGTGACTGGGAAATCAATAACAAGTCGATCGAGGTGTACGTCGATGTAACTCATGTAGTTTCAACAGCTAGACTGACAAAATTTAATAAGAAGAAAGCTGACGACTTATAAAAGTTATGTTTCAAAAACTAAGATAGCACGCCAACTCCTGCCGCCCTAGCTTCTCACCTTTGAAAACTAGAATGCGTATATCCTACACAGTTTTCGAGCAAGAGTAACTAAATTTGTTAGGAATATAGCTTGTGATAACCAAAAAGACACCCACCCTTACAAAACCTTTAGAAACTTGTTTTAATACTGGTATTAGAAAGTTCAGTTTATACGTTTTGTTATTTTTGTGAAGTTATTTTTAAATTGCTTATAGCCAATAAAATATCTTACACAAGGCTATCTTCCCGTTCAACCCATTATGATTAAACTCGCCACCCAGTACTTAAAGTGAACTCAGTTTCTTTAGATAAATCTCCTCAACGTTCATTAATCAAAGATGGTCTTAAACATAATTCATCTCTGCTCCATCGGATTCAATTTAGAATTGTGCTTGCGAGCAAGCGCAACCGTAATTGTTATTTATCATGTGCCGTGCGAAATGTGGCAATTTTGAACCTTTCATTACACACCCAGGAGAACAAATCAGTGTCAGTTGAGAAACTGGCGACTTGTTGGGGTGTACCATGAACCCATGAAGTTCGTAAAAAGTGTTTAATAGCTTTGGGCAAAGGATATAACAGACAGAAGGAAGCATCATGTCATGTCCGTCTGTATGATTTAGAATACAAGCTCACCTAGGCTCTAGACAATAAAAGTTTGTTTGAAATTATCGATAAACAAATAAAATAACGATAACAATAAAATCTTGAATTCGGAATGGATTAGAATGGGCATTTAAAACTAAAGACGAAATAATGAGCATCTGCGAAAGTTTTATTAAAACCGGAGATAAGGAAAATTGTAGTTAAGTCAAGGTTACGCGTACACACATACACCGACTTTACGCGTATTGTATAGTATTCAGGGTATCGTCTAGTTGAGCTTACTTGACTAGAGCCTTCTTACTTGTTTTTTATACCCTGAACCCATTAAAAATGGGAAAAAAGGGTGTAATGGTTTTGTGCAAAAGTATGTAACAGGCAGAAGGAAGCATCTCCGACCCCATAAAGTATATATATTCTTGATCGTCCGTCTGTATGTCCGTATGTATGAACGCGTCGATCTCAGAGACTATAAGAGCTAGAGACTCCAGATTTCGAACTTAAGCTCGCCTAACGCTAGGCAGTACAAGTTTGTTTTCGATTTTCGATAACTCATCCCGTTTTTTATATACACACGGGATCGATACGAACAAAATATTGAATTGAGACGGCGTTTGATAAATTTAACGAAATAATGAAAATCTGTGAAATTTTTATTAAAATCGGTTAAGAAACATCGGAGATATGGGACATTGAAGTTGTGTATGCAGTATGCAGTATGCGCGTACACACATACACACATACTTGCAAGCCCTGACTGTACGCGTAAAATGTAGTGATCAGGGTATCGTCTAGTCGGGATTTCTCGACTAGAGCCTTCTTACTTGTTTATTGTTGTTTTGTGTTGATGCCATAATGATGCACATATATATTGGCAGTCAATTGCAGATCCTGGGTGACGTCCAATTCGATTGCCTCTGGCACACCCCAACACCCTTTTACCTTTTGCATATTTCATTCATTTTCATTGATTTGCTTTTCAGGTCTATGCCGTTGTCGTTTCGCATGAGCAAACCTCTGGCGATTTGTCGCCAGCAGCTGTGAGCTACACGAGCGGCTTCTACTCTATACCCGTCATTGGCATATCCTCGCGGGATGCGGCCTTCTCTGACAAGAATATACACGTTTCGTTCCTGCGCACAGTGCCTCCCTACTATCACCAAGCAGACGTTTGGCTCGAGTTACTCAGTCACTTTTTATACACGAAGGTAGGCAAATGGAAATGCCTTATGTCTGAGTTATGTCTGATTGAACTTATGAAATTGTCATTGCCATCGACAGGTAATCATCATTCACAGCTCCGATACAGATGGACGGGCCATTTTGGGTCGTTTCCAGACCACCTCGCAGACCTACTACGATGATGTCGATGTACGTGCCACGGTGGAACTGATTGTGGAATTCGAACCGAAACTGGAGAGTTTTACAGAGCATTTAATCGACATGAAGACAGCACAGTCCAGGGTCTACCTCATGTATGCCAGGTAAGTTAATAAAAACTGATATCTAAAAAACTTATCTTTCATTTGTCAATAAACGTAGTTCCATGATTCAAATAATATTCAAAATTTGACAGGCCAAATGAGTGGCAAAATCTTTCCATTCAGCTGAAAATAAAAAGGGGCAAAGAAGGTAAAATCTATTAGGAGGGGCACATTGTTTTAGAACAGTGGTCGGGGAGCCGGGGTAAATTAACGGGGTAACAATTGAAACTTTTGTGAGTTAAAAGTAAATATTTTTACGGCATATGCCGAAAAAAACGAATTCTTCTTCTTTTAAAGCTTTTTTTAGCTTTTTGTATCCTATCCTTACCCCATTTTACCCCATTTCTCCCCTTAATTTTCAGAAGTTTCGATGATAATGACCTGCCAACTCAGCCAAGGGCTAGCAAGACCTTAGGGTTATCTTTAAAATGAAGTTGTTTTAAGTTTTTTTTGACTAGTATCGGTGTGTAGTATTGGGGCAATATCAACTTAAAGAAAAATATTTTGAGATTATGATTAAAAAAGTTCCCCGACCACTGTTGTTGAACTTTCAAAATACCAATGCTAAAAAAAACTGAAAAAAGCCAAAGAGGGCCAAAAAAATTTTTACAAGAAGTAGAACGGCATAAAAAATTATGATGGCATACTTTTAGGCAGATATATATTAAAAAGTTAGTTCTACTGTACTGTAAGTTTGATTGTTGAAAAAAGTATATGCAAGGAGTGCATATGACTATAACGGTTGTGTTTGTGTTTGTGCCATACATACATGATGATTGAATAAAGCTTTTAAGTTTAAGTGCAATTATGCTACTTATTTGATATGTTAAGCAAGCAAGACTGACATTAAGTTATAAAACTCCTTAGTCCCACGCGAATTGTAGATTAATTCACATTAATCAACTTAAAAGTTTCGAGCTTATTAAAAAGCGTAGTTCGTTTATGAAGTCCCCAAGCTCATTAAAATAAGCTGTTACGTTGCCGTATATGCATTATACATATTCACAGCACTGAGGACGCTCAAGTTATATTCCGCGATGCTGGCGAATACAATATGACTGGCGAGGGTCATGTATGGATTGTGACAGAGCAGGCGCTGCATGCGAATAACACGCCGGACGGAGTCCTTGGCCTGCAGTTGGAGCACGCCCACAGCGACAAGGGACACATTAGGGTAAGTAAAGTGTGCATGGAAAAAGCTCCTATCAACTTCGGGCAACATGTGTATCTACTATGCATGATGTGTGTTGCTTTGCAGGATAGCGTTTATGTACTGGCCTCGGCTATTAAAGAAATGATTTCGAATGAAACTATCGCTGAGGCGCCCAAGGATTGTGGCGATTCGGCGGTCAACTGGGAGTCAGGTGAGCTTTCAGCAAAGCCATTATAGTGAAAGTTAATGCATCATTAAACACATTGCACGAAAACCAGGCAAGCGACTCTTTCAGTATCTAAAGTCGCGGAATATCACTGGTGAAACGGGACAAGTGGCATTCGATGACAATGGGGATCGCATTTATGCCGGCTATGATGTGGTTAATATCCGGGAGCATCAAAAGCAACATGTCGTTGGCAAATTCAGCTATGATAGTGTAAGAATTAATCAGGCATAATATATAGAACCCCGAATTAACCCAGGAACGACTTATACACTTCAGGCACGGGCCAAAATGCGCATGCGCATCAATGATAGTGAGATCATTTGGGGTGGCAAACAAAAGCGCAAACCTGAGGGCATCATGATACCTACACATCTCAGGTTGCTTACCATTGAGGAGAAACCATTTGTCTATGTCCGGCGCATGGGCGACGATGAGTTCCGCTGCGAGCCCGATGAGCGTCCTTGTCCTTTGTTTAATGCCAGCGATTCAACAGGTTAGCGTTCAGGATCTTTCCCACCTAAACATTGTTTTAACCTTTTGATTTGTTCAAGCTAACGAATTTTGTTGTCGTGGATATTGCATTGATTTGCTCATTGAGCTTTCGAAGCGAATTAACTTTACTTATGATCTGGCCTTGTCACCAGATGGTCAATTTGGTCACTATATCCTCCGTAACAACTCAGGGATGACGTTAAGGAAGGAGTGGACGGGTTTGATTGGCGAACTAGTCAATGAACGTGCCGAGTAAGATCTATTAAGCACTTTATCATAAGTTCTTTATTATGATTGAAATGATAATGGTTTATATGTGATTTATGTTCTCATTGTTTCTTTTCAGCATGATCGTTGCACCACTAACCATTAATCCGGAGCGTGCTGAGTATATCGAGTTCTCAAAACCATTCAAATACCAAGGCATTACAATACTCGAGAAGAAACCGTCCCGATCGAGTACTCTTGTGTCTTTCTTGCAGCCATTTAGTAACACGCTATGGATCTTGGTAATGGTGTCGGTTCATGTTGTGGCGCTCGTGCTTTATCTCCTGGACAGGTGCGTACTATTGCCTCCCAAGTTCCCCAAATCGCTACAATCTCCTAGAGTTTATCCCCAAAACACACACCTAGTGAGATTATTTTGACTTGTTGCTCGTTGCATTTGACGGTTGAAGGGCAGCAAGCATAGCGATACAGAGTCTCGTATCATTTAACATTTAAGCCCTTTTATTTTTACATTTAGTTTAAACTTTTTCCAATTTATTCGAATGCCGTTAATGCAATTCTATTTCATTTAAAATGTTTAACCTTATCGGTTTTTGATTGATTTTATAGTTTGTATACTTAAATAATTTATTTATAATTTTTACACTTTTTAGTCATATTAAGCTTATATTTAAATTAGTATAATTCCTCAGACATCACGTAGCCATGGTTCTTTTTTGAAACCTTGTACCTCTTAACTAACTCGATTATTCTTTAACATATAGATTTTCACCGTTTGGACGCTTCAAGCTATCGCATTCGGACAGCAACGAGGAAAAGGCACTTAATCTTAGCTCGGCAGTTTGGTTCGCCTGGGGAGTTCTACTCAATAGTGGGATTGGTGAGGGTACACCGCGCAGTTTCTCGGCTCGTGTGCTGGGCATGGTCTGGGCCGGCTTTGCCATGATCATTGTCGCCTCTTATACTGCAAACTTGGCGGCCTTTCTCGTGTTGGAGCGGCCCAAGACGAAACTGAGCGGCATCAATGATGCTCGTCTGCGCAACACAATGGAGAATTTGACCTGTGCTACGGTCAAGGGTTCATCAGTGGACATGTACTTTAGACGTCAGGTGGAACTATCCAATATGTATCGTACTATGGAGTCCAATAACTATGTCACTGCCGAGCAGGCTATTCAGGATGTGAAGAAGGGGTAACTGAAGATCGCTCACTCTCTTCTTTTCACACACACACTCTCTCAGTATATCTTCCTTTCTCTTTCTCTCTGACTCTCTTCGCTTGGAGTATTTTATAGTCGCATGATTTTGGCACCCTCCAACAAATAATAACTAAACTAACCAATCAACAATAACGACAGTTTTAGTCTTCACTTTCTACTCAATTCAAACTCTTACCACTCTCTCTTTCTCTCTCTCCTTTATTTGTGTGTAGGACTCTCTCTTTCTAGTAGCTGTAGTTATCGTTATCATAATCGTATTGTATTGTCCCCGTATTTAAATGTTCCTACTATGAACATTTAAAAAGTATTGTGTAATATCTTTTGTATATGTCGTTGTTATCTTATTACATTTGTTTCTAAATGATCCCAACCTTCCTTTCATACAGCAAACTAATGGCTTTTATTTGGGACTCATCTCGTCTCGAGTACGAGGCGTCCAAGGACTGTGAGCTGGTCACAGCTGGTGAGCTATTTGGACGCAGTGGATATGGGATTGGCCTACAGAAGGGTTCACCGTGGACGGATGCAGTAACATTGACCATACTCGAATTTCATGAGAGTAAGTTTTTTCTTATTATTAATTATGATTATTATAATATCATCGAGCTGCAAACGTTTCTCGTTATAATTTGAAAACTATTTATAACAAAGAATTTAATAATATTTTGAGTTCAAACAATTAACATTTTATTTTATTCGCAGGCGGCTTTATGGAGAAACTGGACAAACAGTGGATCTTTCATGGACACGTGCAACAGAACTGTGAACTGTTTGAAAAGACACCCAATACACTGGGACTGAAGAATATGGCGGGTGTTTTCATATTGGTGGGCGTTGGAATAGCCGGCGGCGTGGGACTCATCATCATCGAAGTCATTTACAAGAAGCATCAGGTGAAGAAGCAGAAACGTCTGGATATTGCACGCCACGCCGCGGAAAAATGGCGTGGAACCATTGAGGTATCAATTAAAGTATATCTAACATTCTTTTATCTGTTTTTTTCGGTTTTTCGACTTACATCAAAACAACAACCAACAACTCTGTTATTCCGAGTTGTTAAATTCCAATAACTTATTACGTTTTACAAACATTTTTATCAAGAACTTGTACACCCTTGTAAATGGGTGAAAAGGTATAATGATTTTGTGCGAAGGATGTACCAGACAGAAATAAGCATTTCCGACACCGTATAGTGTATATATTCTTGATAAACATCAACAACCAAATCGATACAGCAATGTCCTACGTCCGTCTGTATCAACACGTCCATCTTAGAAACTTTAAGATCTACAAACTCCAGGCAGAACAAGTTTGTTTCCAATAGCGTTTGAAATTATAGACGAAATGTTGAAGTCTGTATTGAAATAAGTTGGGAAATGCAGGAGATATGAAACATTGAAGTTCAATGAAGTAAGCTGTATACGCTTACACACATTTATACACATATATATACTTACAAGCACTGGTTGTACACGTCAAGTATAGGGTTCAGGGTATCTTCTAGTCGGGTTCAGGGTATCTTCTAGTCGGGAATTCTCGACGAAATAAATATATCACAAACCGTTTAATAAAACCGATACAAATCAAAAATGAATATAAAACTAATTAATTTAAATATTATAGAAACGAAAAACTATTCGAGCCTCGCTGGCCATGCAGCGTCGGTACAATGTGGGCTTGATGGCCACAAATGCGCCTGGAACGATTAGCCTGGCAGTGGATAAACGACGCTATCCACGACTGGGACAGCGGCTGGGACCGGAACGTGCCTGGCCGGGGGATGCGGCCGATGTGTTGCGCATACGTCGGCCCAATGAATTGGGCAAAACGGGTCTAAATGCATCGCAGCTGGGATTGGGAAAGATGCGTCCACAGCTAAATCCATTGCCACCGCGTTACTCGCCTGGCTATACCAGCGATGTCTCGCATTTGGTCGTCTAAGTTAACATTTTTTGGAAACCAAAGATACATACATATATATATATAGTATTGTTTTTAACATAGTATATGTCTGTGTGTTATTATTGCTCAATACCTGAAGATTTACATGCCAAGGAGAATTTCTACTTAATTATATATATTTATAGTATTTATCATTGAAATCAGCTCATTTGCTGGGGCATATTGATTGGAGTGCAGCATTCAAAGTGTTCAGAGCAAATATACAAATCAAAAGTACAATATCAAAATTTTATTTATGCCTAATAATTGAATAAGCTTTAACAAAAAATATGCTGCATCAAAGATTAACTTCAAATAATCAAGTGCTTCGTATAACCCCAGTAATAATACAAAAAAAAAAAAAAAACATTTTGACAAGTATTTATACAGATATATATTGAACATACATATACTATCTAGATGTATTGCTTTCGTGAGCGACATTTATATTATGGCAGTTAAGTTTGTGTAGTTTTGTATAGGATAAATATATGAATTTGTTGAAATTCCTTCTATTATTAAATATATCCCTTCCAAATGCTTTCCATATGCTTAATGCTACTACATTGTATGCCCGCTTAAGCATATCCCGCTTAAAAAATATGGATTAACTACTTACGTTCAGTTGTTATTGTACTTCATAAAAGAAACCATCATCCCAAAAAACCCACCCATTCTTAAAACGGTGTATACTTAAAAACGATTACTTGAAAAACGATTTTCTGGCTATACTATTTGTGCCACAACAAAAAGCTCCGATTTTCTGCAAGATACTGTACAACTTATACAACTCACAAAGATAAACTTAATATTTCCCAACAGCTGTTAATGTTGTTGTTGTTATAAAAGCAACATTTCATTAACATGTTGACTTTATTGAACAGCTACACAAAAAAATTAACGACACCTAAACAAATACTAAATAGCAATTAATTGAAATACTTGAACTTAAACATGAAGAAACTCAAAAGAAACTTAACATCCCAAAAAAGTCATTAAGAAACATAGAATGTCTACTTAACATTAAGTATGAAAGTTAACAGCATAAATGTGAATCAACAAAACATTCACATGCAACGTAATTAACATGAGTTACTCGGTGGCCATTAACCAATTAATAAGTATTTTAAATGTTTTGAATGTGTAAACTATTTATGACAAACGAAATAAATATTTAATAGTACAAAATATTTTTGTCTTATTTTATTGACCTAAATGTATTTTCTCAAATCTGACCTTTATCATTAATAAATGAAAAACAAGCATGGAATCTCTTGTTTTTTTTTTATCTGGAGTACCTAAAATTTCCTCATTTGCATCTGTTTTGTACAAATCAACATGAGAATTCACTATTGAACTTGAGATTTTATATACTTAGCCCATTTTGCTGGCATTTTTATATATAAATCTTAATATTTGTTTCATCAATGATTGACAAGTTGAATGAATAAATGAATAAAATGAGTGAATGTACACTGAAGATTGATGGCTTGATTTATTTAGTTGAATTTACGAACATTGGTACAATTATTATGAATAAAATAATACAGTGGCGGTCATATGAATAGGGACAGTTAAAAAGCAAAAATCTGTCACTTATTTTATCTGGTCTTGGGACAATCCATAATGACTAGAATTTTTCCTAAATGTGGAATACACATTTTCATTGCTACGATAATTGAAACATTTTGTTAGTTTTGTGTTTCAGGTATTATCGTAAACAAGTGAGGACGTTGCAGTCGGACGTAACTGACTGCGTAATACTCTGGTACCAGTACAAAAAACGTCGTTAAGAAGTCTGCTTGAAAAGGGGAAGATATGGGGACTTCCGGTTTTAAAAGGCGGTTGGCTGGAACCAAAATTGCATTAATCTTTGGGTGTAATTTAAGTTCTTGAAAGAATTTTTTTTTTCCTTTCCCCCAAATCTTGATTTTAACCAATTATTGCAAGTTTGAGATTTCATTAGGCGCTTTGTCAAAACAAACTTATATTGAAACGACTCTTAATAAGATCTTTAATGAGAACGTTAAATTTTCGATTTAATCGGCATTCCTAATCCAGACCATATGCATTTTGTTATACTTTGACTTATGAAACAAAAGAAAAGTAGAACACTTCAATAATGTTTGTAAATCTATGCTAAATTTTTTTATTTGTTTTAATTTGTTTTAAAAGCTAAATCACTTTTATTTTAGATAGCCGCTTTGCGCCCTTAGATATTTTATTATTTATTTATTTACATTTCAATACATGCATACTTATAAGCTTGTAATTTTTTCAGTAACAAATCATCGATTGAGTGCACTTTAGTAAATGTGCTTAATCAAGTTATTCACTATAAATCATATGTATTTAATGATCTCTTTACAGTATATTTTTTACACTTTTTATACCCTGATCCCATTAAAAATGAGAAAAAAGGGTATCATGAAGTTGTGCAAAAGTATGTAACAGGCAGAAGGAAGCATCTCCGACCCCATAAAGTATATATATTCTTTATCAGCATCAACAGTCGAGTCGATATAGCCATGTCCGTCTGTCCGTCTGTCCGTCTGTATGTATGAACGCGTCGATCTCAGAGACTATAAGAGCTAGAGACTCCAGATTTGGAACTTAAGCTCGCCTAATCCCAAGTTTGTTTTCGATTTTCGATAACTCATCCCGTTTCCGATATACACATGGGATCGATAACATCAAAATCTTGAATTTGAAAAAACTTTAAATGGCATTTTAATTATTAATCAAAATAATAACAATCTGTGAAATTTTTATTAAAATCGGTTAAGAAACACCGGAGATATGGAACCTTGAAGTTGAGTATGCAGTATGCAGTATGGTCGTACACACAAGCACACATACTTGCAAGCACTGACTGTATGCGTAAAGTATAGGGATCAGGGTATCGTCTAGTCGGGATTTCTCGACTAGAGCCTTCTTACTTGTTTCAATTGTCTTTGTCTCGTTTAATAATAACTTTTCCGCCTGCTGTTTGTCGGTGTTGTCATTCGTCATCCACTAAGGAAAGTACAACAATAAAGATCAACGCCATCACACAATATAATTGTAAAAAGTAAAGAGAGAGAGTAACATCCTTAAAAAGTTTAATATTTTAAATATTAGTAAAATGTAGTTTTGTCGGTGATCTTGATAATGATCAAATAAATGCGAAAAACAGATGCTACGATCAGATTTAACTTTGTGCTTAAATAAGCTCGAATTTGTTTGGTAGATAATAGAATAAATTGATAAAATCAGAGACATGTGAACAAGAAACAGATGAACATATATGGACCTTGTTGCTTGTATAAGCTTAAAAAATTCAAAATTTTCCAGGCACTTGCTTACATTCACAAATAAATTAGTAATGGACACAAGTTCTCTAATGGTATTTGTACAATTAGTAATAAAAAAAAATCCCCTATTTGCTATACCTGAAACACTTCACTGTTGGCCCGGTCTTTACTAGATTTAGTTAGTTCCTTTTATCGCCACATGCAAGCCAAAGCCAATGTATTTTTATTGAAGAGCTTACCTTGTGTGCTTAGCAAATCATTGAAGAAATACTTAACTCTCAATCACATTTTACCTGTTGTAACAAAACTTCAAGATGAAAAACTTAATTGGCTTTTAATGTTGACTCCGTTTACCGAGCTTTAAATATGCCCTACATACAAAACAAAGAGAACATCAAATGCCTTAAATAAAGAGAGGGAAATGACAGCACCAAAAGAAAGTCCCAAAGACTTAGTTTATTACATTAGACAAAAAACTACAGCATAAATCACTTAAAAGAATGCCTGAATGAGGCACGCAATGAATTTCAATAAAGCAAAAAAAGGAGTAAAAACTTTGCACTTCCTGAATTGGGCTTACTTGAATATGACAATAATCATATTTCAATGTCGGCATGTTAGATATACTACCATTTTTTTGTTGAATAAGCACTCTGGATATGAATAACACGAATGCACTTTTAATATGCTGATAAGTAAATATTGTGTTTATATCGCAGGCAACAGATATTGTTGTAAACATTGTTTAACATTATAAAATTAATACAATTAGTGTAAATTAACATTTGATTCTTAATAGTTTTTGACTTTTTTTATTTTCCATTCTTTTTGTTGTTAATTGTCACAAGAGGCGCTCAAAAGAGTAAACAATAACAACGATCAGCCAGTCAGCCGGCCAAAGCAATCATACAACCAGGCGAACAGCCAACCCAGGCAAGCAACTCGAACAACCATCCAACCTGAGCGAGTTGTAACTGCAACAAAGCGGTTCGAATCAGTCCGAAACTTTAATGACTGGGCGCTGACAATGCTTTATTAGATGACATGCAAAAAAAAAAACAAAAACAAAGCACAAATGAGAAGAGTAAAAAATTACTAAAATGAATAAACTGGATAATTTGTATGTTAGGCGGCAAGTTCAGATTGCAATGTGTGCGTCTGTATGTGTGTGGGAAAGAACTTAAAATTTATTGACTCCTCAATATTGAAAGGAAATAAAAGTTTTAATAAATCTATAAATTCAATGTTTTTCAGTTATGATGAGTCAACATGTGAGAAGGCTCTAATCAATAAGCCCGATTAGAAGATACCCTAAGCCCCATACTGTGTGTGTGTGTGTAAAATAAAAAAATTCAATGTTCTTTATCTCCAGTGTTTCTCAACCGATTTCAATTAAAATTGTACAGATTGTCCTAATTTCGTCTAAGGTCTCAAATGACGTTTTAGTTTTCGAAAATCAAGGTTTTATTGTTATCGATTTCATGTGTTTATCGGAAACAAGAAGAGTATTGATAATTTTAAGCACACTTGTTATTAAAAAGAAATTTTGCAATTAAAAAGAAACTATATATATTAGTTGACGTACTATATTTATTGATATAAATAGGATGTGTCGACAATTGAGTAACACTGTTGGTTTCCAAAAACTATTATTTTACTAGCGAGAAAATGTTCGCTTTAGCTACCTACCTGAACGATTTTGGTGCCACAGAAATTTCTCAAATAGTTAGCTTGATATCACCTGATATATGTTTACACATTGAGTACGATCCTTGGCAATCCTGTTTTAAGCTATCTTTTTGAAATGCTAGCAATGAAAATAAATTTTTTCGAAAATTTTGCGCAATATTTTTTTTAAATATCTATTTTATGTTATGGTCAAGCTCGAATTGTTCAGTATCCTTTTTATGAGTTAACAAAAAAAGTTAGTTGCTTAGAGTCTTCAAAAAGAATGCTATGTTTAATGAGAATGAACAAGGAACCCAGAACAGGGCAATTCTTGCGGCTTATGAAGTGCGAGAAGGTTAATTAGTATAAAACTTTTTTTAACTTATGACGAATTCGCAATTCTACAAGAACGAAAAGTTCTGTTTAATGTTGTCATTTATATGCCGAATTTTCCAATTTATTTGAGATGCAAAGTGTGAAATATGTAAAGAGGCAAACAAGGAGGAAAATTCTTATTGAAATCCATTATATTGGGACAGGCTCAAATTGTTTCACCGGTGTTTCTTAACCGCTTTTAATAAAAGTTTCACAGTTTGTCTTTATTTTGCATAATGTTTCAAAAGCCATCTCAAGGTTTTCCAAATTCAAGATTTTGTTGTTATCACTCCCATGTGTATATCGGAAACGGGAAGAGTTATCGAAAATCTAACTTGTACTGCCTAGCGTTAGGCGAGCTTATGTTCCAAATCTGGAGTCTCTAGCTCTTATAGTCATTGAGATCGAAGCGTTCATACATACAGACGGACGGACGGACGGACATGGCTATATCGACATATATACTTTATGGGGTCGGAGATGCTTCCTTCTGCCTGTTTCATACTTTTGCACAAAACCATTATACCCTTTTTACCCATTTTTAATGGGTTCAGGGTATAAAAAAAACAAAGGCTCTGCACTGTCGAAGCGAATGTATCTAGATACTTGTGGATCAGTGCGGAAATTTCGCATCGATTCGAGTTAAATGCGAGTAAACTAAAACCTTTTTAAAGTGGTATGAACCAGTTAATTCAATTAATAAACGTGTGTCAAAAAATTTTTGTTTCTATTTTTTTAAATGCATGTTCATATTAACTTAACACACCGAAACATCTTCCCCTGTGTCCAGCGATGATGCAAGTTCATTCAATATTGATGAAACTATTAATTAGCAGTTTTGCTCAGTTGGTTATACAATTGTCAACAGTTAAGCATTTAATTTGAGCTGTAAAATAATCTATTTGTCTGTTTCACGATCTATTGATTCATTCAATAAGACGCATTTGTTCCTAGGCCGGCTAGCGCCCTCGTGGATCATAAATGTTTATCTCGAAACCGGGCCCCGTCCAAATGTGCTAAACAGTGCAACAATTGCCTTTGTATGACAATCGAATCGCTTGCAACAGGTTTGAATCGGTTACGATTAGCAGGGCTTTAAGCTTTAGGCTTTACCAAGAAACATCACTTATAAGTTTTTTCAATGTAACGTTTACTATTTTTGACCTATCCCAAATTTCTTCAGCGAATTTCAGCAACAATTAATGTTCAAAGCATACATTTCATTTATACTTCACGCTTATGATATAGTAATAAAAGAAAATAGAAAAGCTCTCGTAGGTAAGAAGACAGGTATATACCCTCGATGGCCACAAATTAACTGTATACAACTTTTGTCCTTATGAATTTAACGTGCAGCTTTAAAACACAAATACATTTCTTATACAATAAATCATATTAAGAGCGATGTATATATATATATATATATACATGTATATATAACTATCTGATTTTAATAGTTCTTTGTTAAGGTAAGCAAAAAAGTTATTTGTATAATCTTTTTATACCCTGATCCCATTAAAAATGGGAAAAAAGGGTATAATGAAGTTGTGCAAAAGTATGTAACGGGCAGAAGGAAGCATCTCCGACCCCATAAAGTATATATATTCTTGATCAGCATCAACAGCCGAGTCGATATAGCCATGTCCGTCTGTCCGTCTGTCTGTCCGTCTGTCTGTCCGTCTGTCCGTATGTATGAGCCAACCGATCTCAGAGACTATAAGAGCTAGAGACTCCAGATTTCGAACTTAAGCTCGCCTAATCCCTAGGCAGTACAAGTTTGTTTTCGATTTTCGATAACTCATTCCGTTTTCGATATACACATGCGATCGATAACAACAAAATCTTGAATTTTGAAAACTTTGAGATGGCATTTGAAATAATAAACAAAATAATGACAATCTGTGAAATTTTTATTCAAATCGGTTGAGAAACACCGGAGATATGGAACCTTGAAGTTGAGTATGCAGTATGCAGTATGGTCGTACACACAAGCACACATACTTGCAAGCACTGACTGTCACGTAAAGTATAGGGATCAGGGTATCGTCTAGTCGGGATTTCTCGACTAGAGCCTTCTTACTTGTTTAATATAGTATACTAATAATAATATAATATTTTTTTTATTAGCTAACATTAACAGACCTTTGGATGAAAAGATATTTGCGATTGATATTTTAAGTTTGAAGGGTTAAGTTTTCCATATTAAATGTATTATTAATCAACTGTGCAATATCAATAATTAAAGGGTGTGGAAACATGTGAAAATCAAAGAAAAATTGTAATTACCAATTGATGTTTTATCACTATCATGTCATAAACAAACTAAGTTTATTTCAAAAAAAAAAACCTGCCACTTTCTATCTTTGAAGTCAAATTGTGAAGACATAGATGTATTTGGTATTTTAAATGCGTTCATTGTAGAGCCACAAATGGGCAAGTCGAGCAGTTATTGAATTATAGCTACAAAAATAAACTACAAACTAAGCAATTTGTATCTAAAATAGAATCTGTATTACAATATATATGTAAAGGAGATTTGGCCATTGTATACATACTATATACATATATATATATAAATGAGCACACTATGTTAAACAATCAATTTCTGAGTAGAATTTAGTTTTATGGCTCCTTAAGTCGAATGCATAAGAAGAAATTTCAAGTCGTATCAAAATGTGCGCAGCATTGAAAATTATAAACAATGTGTAAACTATTAATAAATGGCATGCGAAATTGCCCAAATACAAATGCCAAATGAGTGTGAAAAACAAATCGTTAATGTATCTACACACTTACATACATACACAAACATTTAGATACGATTTTACTATTGATGCTATACTACGTTATAAATACATTAGAAAGAGTTTACTTTGTTTGATAAACACTAACAATGAAATTATCCCAATAATTGAAGGATGTCGTATTAACAGCGGCAGTTACGAAAATGTTTAAGCTTATTTCTCATGTAAATATAAAGCAACTTAGCAAACCCTTGTTGTAAGCAGAGTAATATACATTAACTAGTAACTGTTTGTGCAGATACAGAAAGAGTTTTTATGACTGCAGAAAGTAATGTTTATGGCACAGTGCTTATGAGCGATTAGTGAAAACCTTTAACTGCAACAATTCTATTTATTTCAGGCTCTAATTCCAATTAAATCGCGTAAAACTGTCAGTGCAGGCATAACCGAAAGATAAGGTAAGCCAATTCCTGCAAATCAGAGTACGTGAATTCCAACTATTATATGATAAGATCTGAGCAGATTATGAAATTGTATAACTTTGTCAAGAACAAATCGGTTTATTAACCCAATAATATATATATATATAAATATATTATATATTATATTATATATTATATATATATATATATATAAATTAAAAGAAAATTAAGTAGTGTTAACGTAACAAGAAGATGTAAAGTTCAACAGAAATATCATTAACGTCTTTCGTTCTTTACGGGGCAAGACCCACGGTCGGTTCGTCGAGTGAATCGGTCGTGTTTTTGGTCTAAGTTGATTCTAAGTAACGGGAACGCAAGCGAAGAGTCACTTCGTATAATTTAACAACAGCTAACTCTTAGCTGTGTTTCGTTTCGTTTTGTTTTTTTTGCACAAATTCGCCAGCCAATCATACCGGTTAAATCCGATTTAAATTCGATTAAAGAGGTTTCGAAACGCTCTTTGGCCAGATTGTGGTATATGTTTTTATTGTTGTTGTTATTGATTTGGGTAGTAAATGTGTTTTGTTCTGGTGAATGTTGATTGTGTGTTCACTTTCCTTATTTATGAAGTAAACAAACGGAACGTACCAACATCAGCCTTAAGATAGGCAAAGAGGAAATCGTAAATAAAGACAAAAATAAAAATTTTGACAAAGTGACAAAGCTTTTAAAAGCGCTAACTATAAATTAGCAAAATGGCGCGACAATTGGCATTATAAGTATAGCGCCAAAAATAACCCAAAAGTACCAACAGCAAAGATTAAATAAACGTCCTGACAGTGTTAACTAATGGTCACACAATGATTGGGATTTATTTTTGTCGTGCCGCGTGTGTTTACAATTTAAATGACTACTAGCTGCAGTGTTTATTTTTAATGGTTTTACTTTTGTTGCTGTTGCTGCATTTTCTCAACAGAGAGCGCTTACTCTCACTGTTCCCACTTACACATGCGAGCATGTGAGCGATTGTGCGTGCGTGTGTTGAAAAGTGAGCGGCCGCAAACAAACACTTGTTGAAAACTCACCACACTCACTCTCGCACACATACGTACACTCATACGCCATACGTATTTGATTGGTAAGCAGCAAACAGTCAGAATGGTGTCCATAATCAAAAAGAAAAATAAACCATAATAATCAAGCGGCAAACACTTGAAAATGCTCAAACGATGTGCGACAGCCTGCGCGTTCAGTTGTAACCGCCGCGTACAGCATTTTGTTAGCCGACACACGCAAAGTGCTAAATAACGTCAACCCCGTCATATTTGTGTGTGTACATCAATATTTATTTGGGATGCCACGCGTTAAATATATGACAACATTTCGAATTAGCAGTTAAACGTTGTTGAAACTTCGTTGTGTTCACGTCGGCTCCCTTATTATTATTCGTACATTCGCGCAGTACAACAAAACTTAAACATATCAAAATAAAGGTCCTGTTGGACTCTCACATACAATGCACATGTTCGCGCTGAACAACAGAAATTTATTTTGACAAGTGTAACACATGAATTAAAACCAGAAAACAAAACAAAAACAAAAATAAAAATAAATAACTCACCAGTGAAACAAAATCAAAAAAACAATAACAATGGCCGATCGCTTTCAAATATCAAAGGTTAATGGCAATGCTAATGTCAACGCCGCCTTCGACGCGGAACCGGGTTGTGCCAACAACAACGGCAACGGAAACACGTCAATTGCTGAGCACCCCTCAAATGGACTCAATACAATTACGGCGGATGCCTGTTACGCCCACAATGAGAATCACCTGCAGCCGAAAGCAGCTGATGCATGCGAAAATCGTCGGACATCCCGTTTGTCCTTCCGCGGCTTTGGACAATTCCTGCGAAAATCGGATGCCGAACGCAAGTTTAGTCTGGCGCAGTTAACAAAGTAAGTAATTCAACTATGTTGACAATTATAAAAACGCTATTGGTAAGTTAAGACACAGATACTAAAAAAAAGTCAAGTTGTGAACATTAATTAATTGGGTTTACCATTTGTTATGCTGTAACGGTTTTCCATTTTGCTCGAATCTTTGCTTTTAAATGACCGTATCGAATTTTGTAGTGAAAATAATTGCTGCTGAAACACATAATTAAAAATTTATTAAATACTTTACGCACATTTCACTTAAAGCAGAACTAACATACAAAAATTTGCAAATAGTAAAGCGAATATTTCAAAAATTTAAAACCACAAATAAAATTACTCATCAGAATGTTGTGGAACTAGTGCAATTATAATCTTAAGACTTAACATAATGAATTTTATGTTACATAATATATTTATTGATTTAATGAAGAACAACGAGATAAACCCTAACAAAGTATTTTTAGTTCACAAATATTTATATTGGTAAGGAATTTTATTTCAATTATAATGAATCAATAAATGTTTTATTGAATGTGAATGAGTAAAACGTTGTAAATTAATACAATTAATATATTGTCAAGTACACGTTTAGTTCACTTACGTTATAACTAATTGACACCGACAAAAAGTTACACTCACATATTTTATATTATGTATGTATTTAGTTAATTTTTTTTCCCCACAAATATTATTCTTAGTTCCCAAAACTTAAATTTCGCCCTTAAGTGTATGAATTTGAATATTTACATTTTTGCTTTTAGAGTAACGTTTGCATAAATTACAGATTTTTATAGTATACGACATATTTTATATAACCCTGAACTGTGAACGAATTTTAATCGAGAAAAAAAAACCGACAGAAAAGGAAGCGAAATTATAATTAAACAAAGCGAGTCAAAATTTAACAAAAGGCAAAAAAGTATTTATATGGAGCACATTGTCAAAGGGCCTTTAAAATAATCAAAATATTGCCTCAACTAAAAACAAACAAAACAATTAGCAATGTGCTAAAAATCATGTATGTTTAAATGTCTGTAAACTTGAACGAATGGTTTTAACACATTTCTTTTTAATATTTTTTTTGACATTATCCCAACACAAACACTCCAATTGTTTCGCAAAAATTAATTTAATTAACACTACAAATTAAAAGCGAATATCAGTGTGTTCAAATCGGCAGTAATTGACTTTATGTAGTACACACGTTGTGTTCCCAATTGGTACAGTTGGAACTGGGAAGCATATTGATCATGAATATATATACCTTATGGTGTCAAAAAGGCTTCCATTTGTCCGTAATATACTTTTGCACAAAAACATTATACCCTGTTTACCCATTTTCAATGGGTTCAAGGTAAAAAAATATTTGTATTGACCAAATTGTCAAAGGGCCTTTAAAAGAATCAAAATATTGCTCCGATTAAAAGCAAACAAACAAAATTAGCAATCTGTTAAAAATCATGAATGCTAAAATGTCTATATATTTGCAAAACATTAATGAAGGGTTTTTACACACATCTTTTGTTAATATAATCACATTATCACAACACAAACACTCCAATTGTTTTGCAAAAATAATTAAACTTAACACTACAAATTAAAAGCGAATATCAGTGTGTTAAGATCGGCAGTAATTGACTTTATGTAGTACACACGTGATGTTCCCAATTGGTACAGTGTGAACTGGGAAGCTTGAACAGCTTGTAACTGTAGCTGTAGATAAGAATGACAACATAAAAGATCTGGTTATTAATAATTAAAGTGAAGATTTTGACAGAAACAGGAGTTTGACTTTTAACCATAACTAACATTTATTTTGGTTTTTTTTTTATTGTTAAATGCCTAAAAAAAAAGAATAACTCTATCCGCAATTTTAATGCACGTTTCTAAGCGGCAAAGTTTAAATTAAATTACTTTTAATTTGTGTCTTCATAACTCAAAAGAAGGGATTAAAGTTACAAGCTTATGATTATTTCATGAGTGACAAAATATTACCAAAACAAAATTAGACGTTATTTTGTTTGTTAAAAAATAGTAACAAAATAATAATAATAAAATAATAAGTTTTGATTTTGTCTGAGTTTTCGCTAGAATTCTACAAATCTCTCGAAAGTAGTAAGTAAACATAATTTGTAAAAAAATTAACATAACATTTTAATGTTATATATGAACTTAAAGAAAATAAACATTGTACTTAATTGTTATTTTTGCGCTTGAGAAATAAACATCACAGCTTTAAGGTAAAAATCCAGCACTGCGAATGAAATTATTGCAGTCAAACTCCATATAAACAAAAAGGGGCACGAATTCTTTATTTCATTTTTTTATACCCTCAACCCATCAAAAACGGGTAAAAGGGTATAATGGTTTTGTTCAAAAGTATGTAACGGGCAGAATAAAGCATCACCGGTATCAATAGCCGAGTCGATATAGCCATGTCCGTCTGTTCATCCGTCCGTCCGTCCGTCTGTCTGTCCGTGTGCATGAACGCGTCGATCTCAGAAACTATAAGAGCTAGAGACTCCAGATTTGGAACTTAAGATCGTCTAATTCCTAGGAATTACAAGTTTGTTTTCGATTTTTATACACATGTGATCGATAACAACAAAATTATTAAACAAAATCATGAAAATCTGTGAAATTTTTATAGATATGGAATATTGAAGTTGTGCGTACATACACACACACATACTTGCGAGCACTGACTGTTCGCGTAAAGTATAGGGTTCAGGGTATCGTATAGTCGGGATTTCTCGACTAGAGCCTTCTTACTTGTTTCTATATTTGTTATTTCTTTTTTAAAGTTCGACCTTGTATATTTTTCACTATATCGCACATATATCATAAATTCCTGGCAGGAAATTGTATTTGTGCTAGCAAACGATAAATATAATAAATATATATATTTACAACAACAATTTCTTGTTGATATCAGACTTAAATATTTCTTAGCTGTGGCACTTAACGGTGACACAGATCAAGATCCAATAACAGTTTAATAAAAAAATTACTGTTTGTTTTTTTAGTTGTACAAGTATTTTGTTTTGTTATTGTTTTCTGTACTTTGCAAAAGAACAAAACAAGAATTGAATTTAAGTAAAAACATGCCAAGAAGCCTTCCAAAATGTTGGCTGAAAGAAATAAAAAGAAACGTGAACGAAAGTCCAAGTTGGAAAAGTTTGCGCACGGCTAACAAGTTACATCAGCATCATCCAAATGCAATGCAAAAATATATATAATAATAAAACTGAGAAACTATTATTGAATAGACTTGCACCTTATATCGATATAAGATGAAAAAGGCCAAAACTATTTGTTTTTGATGCGTTTGTTTTGATTCCATTTCTTGTGTGTACCAGCAACAAATTAGTCATTGTGTGATATCATTTGCAAAGAAACAAACTAAACGCTGGTAAACTAATTCAACTGAACCGCAAACTCAAAGATCTACCGAGAACAATCACAAGCGTGGCTCAATTATTATCTCTCGCTTGCTTTGCTTGCATATTTCAATCAAACCACAAAACAACCAATAGATACATATACCATATAAACACACACAGACAACATGCAGTGCAATTTGTTTATACATCTGAATGTATCTTTGAGTAACGAGAATTCTTGCGTAGACGCCGCTTTTGTTGCTGTCAGCTTAATTGAAACAAGAATATTAAGAAAATTACGAAATCAAAATGAATAATAATGAAAAAATAAATCAGTACCGAATATTGTCTTAATTTTTCTTAAATGACAGCCACATTTTCTTGCCTTCGTTAGTGTTTTGTGCTATTTTCATCCATGCATACCTCCATTTCCGTTGAATATTTCATTATCTTATTAATAAACATGCATAAGCGACTGTTGAAAGCGCTATCCAGCATAAGAGTATTCCATCAACAATATATGTTTCAAAGTCAACACTATAGCAAATATATGTGGCCCCAAATTTTTCCAATTCATTATGTTTTAAAGAACATCATAGTTTCTTAAAATAATTTGTAACTTAATTTTTCCAGTATCCATTATCATGTGTTTGTTATTTACATTTTTTTTATTTTTGACGAGACCAACACATACAGACCAACCTTTTATCAGTCTCTTGAAAAACAGTTTCACCTGTTAAAAAATACATTTTTAAAATTTGTAAATATTAACGTCGATGCGAATTCTTACTAGTTTTGTGACTGGATTCCATTTTCTTTTTATTTAAGATAACCAAATATACATTATAATTTTTTTATTGAAAATTGTTTTTTATTTGATTTTTGCAAAAGTCACATTGAAGTCATTCTTGAAATTTTAAACGTGTAAAAAGTTGTTAGACCGTTATCATATGAGCCTTGCGGAAACATCCATGTCAACTCAGAATTTGAATTTTTTAGTACAGCACGGACTTAAAACAACCTATATAGGCGAAACGTGTTCAATTTAACAGTTTTTGACAAATAAGTATGCAACAGAAAATGCAATCACCAAATGTCACCAAACTATTATTCCAAACTATTATTTCTATCCTATTTTTACATAAATTCTCTTGCGTTTTTCGTTGTTGCTGAATTTTCTCTGCTTAATTTTACACAGTATATTGGGTTTTTGGCCTTTTTAAGCTCTTAAATTATCTTTTGGCATCGAAATTGCTTTTTCTGTTTTCGTTTCCAATCAGTAAATATACATTTTAAAAATGAATTGAAAAATACTTTTCGAACCAGACAGATACAGATCAATAAGAAAACATGAAACAGCGAAGGAAAATAAAACGTTAAAATAATAACGCAAAGGCGATTTATTCTCAGATCGTGAGCATTTCTGCAAATCTTGACCATGCCCCTTGAGCACCTTGACCATTCGGTTTCTTTATTTCTGTTTGTGTTTTATTATATATACTCTATATCTTATTGCTTTTTTTTTTCTTTGTGATTGAATCTGTTTTGAGTGTGTTTTTGCGGCTCTTTAGTCGATATTTGTTCTTTGCATGATGCGGGCCACAGTCATGCTGCCCGAGGCGATGAGAATTCTCCTGCCGTATCACCAGTACGGAAATATGAGTTTTCCTCTCTTCCATTAACCAGCGAAATACTGACCAGTTTCTATCTTTGTTTTTTTTTACAGGGAAACACTTCCGCGCTTGGATAACTATCGGATCTCAATACGCAATTTGAAACGCCCCTCAATTGGCGAACTACAAGGCGAAGCAGCGGATCAGGTAAGATTAAACTAAAAAAAACAATCTGCAATAAAATGCAGCGGAATATTCCCTACACAGATGTCACACTGCATTTCCAACAAAAAAAATGAAATATATCGAAGACAGTGTTAATGGTCTAAGTTGGCTTCCGATTTTTGAATCATTGATTCATTATTATTACTCGGTGCAAGATAAGGTTTTGATTTTAAGTAAACAACTCAGGACATACTCAAAAATTACAATAACAAAATTTAACTTAACACTTAAGTGTCAAAAAAAAATAAATAAATAGATTAGTTCAAGTTTATTACCTTATCTAACAAACAAAAATCAAACAGTTCGTCATTCACTTATAAAAGTTTTCCACGGCAATGTCAAATACGTCATTTCAATATGAATGCAAACATTGCGTATTCACAACATACTTGTACATAATGGGGTCATTATCGACTTTAAACACTGTAAACAACAACAAAATAAGTGCAATTTTTTTAAGATAACCGAATAAGGAAAACTCTTGTAAACAGACAAAAAAACAATCTTAAGGTGATTAGGTCTTTAGCAATCAGATCTTGTTTGTGTATGGCCGATAAGTGATATAGTGTAGAAGAAGTAGTTTCAGCACATAACTGAGGGATTAGTTTGGATTGAAACAGACTGACTGACGGATATCATCAAGAATATATGTATGTACTTAATGGGCTCGGATATGCTTCCTTCTATGCGTTACACACTTTTTGACTTTTCATGTGTATAAACAGAAATAATTTTATCGATTATTAGTTAATAATCGGCCTATGTAGGTGAAACTGAGCTTTTATGCAACATTTTCAATAATAAATCCAATTATACTACAATTGTACTACAATTTACAATAATTACAAATAATATTTTACTTTTCAAATTCCACAATAAACTTAACATGGAATGTTTATTTCTCTTAAATTTCGTACACGTGTTTACAGTGTATAATTATTATTTCATACTGAGCTAATGTTGTTTTACTAAACCTCTAGTTTCTCGATAGTCTTTTTCCTGTCTGTGCATTCGAAATCATTTCAAGTGCCCAGCCAAAACGTAGACGCCTTTATCTTAAGTTATAGTATATACCGTATAAACTGATTTCGGTTTTCATGTTCGAATACTGACAGCTGACATATACACAAACATCAAATTATATAAGCATGTCGATGAACTTCATGATACCCTGCTGGGTAAGATAATTTACCAAAAAAAAATTGAGAACCAAATCTTGAAAGCAATTACCTTTAAAGACCTAACAAGACCAGAGAACTTTTAAAAAATATCACAAAAAAATTAATTTTGGATTGCTTTGTAACAGTTATATTTTTGCAGGTATATTTAAAAAAAAACAAGCCCACTCTTTACTCTGTATATTTTATTGCTGTATATATATAACTTATTAATACGATTGCTTTATTTATTTACTTCAAAAATTTTCACATTTTCGATGCGCTTCCATGACGTATGCGCAATATTATTTCTTTCGCTCGCTCATACAGTATTAGCAAACAGATTTGTGCGTGTGAACAATTCGCGATGATGACGTTGTGTGCCCATCATGATCTCAATAGTTGGTTATACCTTTTGCCAACGGCAGTCCCAAACCATGCGACGACGGCTAATCATTCAATTAAGAGGTTGAAGTAAGGGGGTCTACAAGAGACCTTTTCGAATACACACTTAGTCAGAGCTAGAACAGTTTTTACGCTTATCGCCAAAGCCAAAGCAAAAGCAGTAAATTTTATGCGTATATTGCGTCTTGTGGCAGCACTCGCATATTGTTTAATTAATTCGCTGTTGAGGCTTCTGTGGCGCATTGTGTATGACAGACATCGTAAAAATTGCATTATAGCACCGGGGCGCTCATTAAGGGAATACCAATGAAAATCGCCACATAAACTATAATTGACTCGGTAACTTAAAGTGCTTTTACGTTGAAACTCAACTACTAGAAGCAGTAATTACTACAGCATATAACAAGTTTAAACGAAACTAGTTGTATACCATACATAGCCACATTTTTGTGTAACAGAAGCTGATTGGCAATCAATGATAAATGAGATATGCTTGATAGAAAATCTCTTTCTATTATATGTGATGAACTGAACTTCATGCCCTAAAGGGAAGTAAGCATAATGCTACATTTAAGTGCTTTATTGAAAAAAAGTTTTTGAACTTGTGTGCAAAAATTGTACACAAGACAAATTTCTCTTTTGTCATTTGCGGATGGAAGGAAAATTGGACCAATTGCAAAAGCAAATCAAGTAAGAAGGCTCTAGTCGAGAAATCACGACTAGACAATACCCTGATCCCTATACTTTACGAGTCAGTGCTTACAAGTATGTGTGCGTGTGTGTACGACCATACTGCATACTGCATACTGCATACTGCATACTGCATACTGCATACTCAACTTCAAGGTTCCATATCTCCGGTGTTTCTCAACCGATTTTAATAAATTTCACAGATTGTTATTATTTTGATTAATAATTCAACTGCTATCTAAAATTTTTTCAAATTCAAGATTTTGTTGTTATCGATCACATGTGTATATCGGAAACGGAATGAGTTATCGAAAATCAAAAACAAACTTGTACTGCCTAGGGATTAGGCGAGCTTAAGTTCCAAATCTGGAGTCTCTAGCTCTTATAGTCTCTGAGATCGACGTGTTCATACATACAGACGGACAGACGGGCATGGCTATATCGACTCGACTGTTGATGCTGATAAAGAATATATATACTTTATAAGGTCGGAGATGCTTCCTTCTGCCTGTTACATACTTTTGCACAAATTCATTATACCCTTTTTTCCCATTTTTAATGGGATCAGGGTATAATAAATTATTCGTTTGAACTTGTTATCTTCGGAAAGGAAACCCATTATAAATAAAAAAGTACGTACACAACAGCAATAATCTAAAGCTAAGAATGATTTATGTATTAAATTTTGTTATTCTTGTTAGTACCAAAAAGAGAGCAAATAAATAAAGTCAATCGATATAACTTATAACCATTGCAAGGGATGATCAAATGAAATAATCGAACGTGCCAAATTTAACAATTTCTTATATATATATTTCTTATATATATATGCATACCAATTGATATTAAATTCGAATTTTCACTTTAGATTTTTACACTTTTTATACCCTGAACCCATTAGAAATGGGTAAGAGGGTATAATGTATGTAACGGGCAGAAGGAAGCATCTCCGACCTTATAAAGTATATATATTCTTGATCAGCATCAACAGTCGGGTCGATATATCCATGTACATCTGTCCGTCTGCCTGTCTGTATGTATGAGCGCGTCGATCTCAGAGAGCTAGAGCTAGATACTCCAAATTTGCAACATTGCTCACTTAACCCTTAGTCAGTTCAAGTTTGTTTCCGATTTTCGATAACTCTTCTCGTTTCCGATATACTCATGGGATCGACAACAACAAAATATTGAATTTTTTTTAAATTTAAAGCATTGGACAAAATATTAAAAATCTGTGAAACAGTATGCGCGTACACACAAACACAAGCAAGCACTGACTGTACGTGTAAAATATAGGGTTCAGGGTATCGTCTAGTCGGGATTTCTACCATTAACCATTTTTTAAAAAAGTTGGAATTCAATACATTGTTTCCATTCAACTAGAAATGCATTAAAAATTTTTGTTTTCTCACCTTATAACTACTTATTGCCATTACTTTATGAATATCTGAACTTTCACATAGAGTCTTAGGGAAGATAAGTATGTGTGTTATAGTCCCATACAGTGTGCAATGAGGGGATGTCATTTGGACATGTGTCTTGAAAGATGACACCAATGATAGCCTTGAAGCCAAATTAATTGTCAACAAGATAGCTGGAGCCATGCAACAAACGCGACATGGACATTGTTTTAACTGGCCACCCAACCGTTAAACACCCAACCGTACAACAACTACGACAACAGCAATAACAATACAAAACTGTTCGAACGCATTGCTCGAGTCAGTCAACACCATCATCGCAAAGTCTGAAGTGTGAAAAATGCATGGCGCTTGCTCGTATCATTAAAATTGAGTGGAGCAACAGCCGACGGCGGCAGATGGCGCTGTCGTTGGCAGTGCTAGCTGTCAATTTTCGAAGCAAACGTGTTGGCAATGTTGCTTAGAAGAGTTTTATTAAAGCTACTGCTTGTCAAACCAACCCAACCACCATTTGTGGCACCCATTTCGAGTAATGTGTGGAACCTGTCAAATCACTTGACAGTTTGTCGATCCGATAAGCATTCACTTGAAAAATTGTTAACATAAAATTTTAGAAAACATTAAAATGTGCTATCGCCACTAGAAAAGTGACAAAATTTAATCAAAATCAGTATTGAGCAATTATTTTTCAAGTGCTTTTTTGACACATTTCAATAACACTTTCACATTTTCAAGTGCACATAATTAATCAAAATTTTTAGATTATCCCATTTGATTTACAATCAGTTTTTGGGCACTTAATAATTTTCCAAGCATATGTCCGGCCTGACAGTTTGAGAAGTGCATTGCAGCACTTGAAGTTTAGTTCGGGTATACAGAAACAGGGGGTATGCACCTTAAAACATAAGTTTGTCTGAACTTTGCTGTACTATTATTGAAAATTGGTCCTTTTATTCACTGCTTATTCTTTTAAAATAATCAAATATCATTCAACGATTTAAAATTATATATATATTTTATGTATATCATCAACACACGCAGTCATACTTAAACCTTAAGATTTAAAATATTTTATTCGTTTATTATAAGCATACCAGTACGTACAAATACTAGAACGAGAGAACAATCGACAAATATAAAAGAGAAAACCGAACAAAAAAAATTAAATTAATTAAATTAAATTCTTCTATTCGGTGCATAATTTTATAAACGATAAGTTTGAGTTATATTAAATGAATCTCAAAGCAAACATTGTGAATCAACTTTCAATGTTTTTTGTCTTGACTTGAGTCTTATACCGATAAAGTTTCAGTAGTTTGGCTTCCTAATCAAAATAACTTACAGAAAACAATTACAACAAATAAGAAAGGCTAGTATGTTCGGCATACCGAACGTTAAATACACTTAAAACTCCAACTTGCTTTTCACAGTAAAACCAAATTAGAGATCGGTCGGATATGATTCTTTCTATGCGTTACACACTTCATGACAAAATTAGTGTTCACTTTTCAAGTGTTTAAGAATAAATATTCATAATATGTATTTCGACTTATTTCTAAACGCTTTGATGCATGTTCAACAATTATTTTTTAATGGTATAACGCTGCGTATAAGCAATTTAGCGCACACATATTGTGTGTTTAGATCATCAGCAACGCCTGTGGCGCACATGTATTTGACTCATGCCACGCAAGCTGCCGGCATTTTCCATTTTCCACTTATCCATTTGAATTGCGCTTATGGATGGTGCTGCAGCTGTTGCACTTGTCGGGCATTGTTATAATCACAATTTAAATTTGCAATTCATATCAAAAGAGTCGTTGCTATTTTTACAACATTTTATCGATGCCTTTATGCGATTTCGTTGCTTATGTTTAATTAGCACATTTCGCGAATCGTCTAACTGTTCGCAATACACAATAACAATGCGATGATCCTTAAGGTTCAAGGTTAGTTTAGGTAACTAAAATGAATCATTTTTGATTGTGTGTGGTTGTATTTTAATTCCTAGCATGAAAAGAACAGAAAGCTAAAATTAGGTCATTAAACTAGAATCGAAATTGTTTGTTTTTAAAGATATCGTAGATTATAAGTTATCAAAATATTTTGTTATCCAATTATATAGCTTTGCTAAGTGGGAACGTAGACCTTACTATGTAGTAAATAATTATTTCTATATATATATTTTTATAGGAGATATGGAACATTGAAGTTAGCTCAAGTAGGCTGTTTACGCGATTTGACGATTCCTTCAATCCACTATTGCCGCACAAGTTCACAATTCGCCACTTTTAATAAGCTGTCTAATGCATTCTTAAATCGCAGCCACTTACGCTATCTTTATGTACTTGAAAAGTTAATATACATATATATGTTTATATGTCTATTCCTCAAGGCGCAAAATGAATTCCAATTGCAATTCCAATTCCGATTCTATGTGCCATTGGCAGTTGTGCACAAAAAACAAGTAAGAAGGCTCTAGTCGAGAAATCCCGACTAGACGATACCCTGATCCATATACTTTACGCGTACAGTCAGTGCCTGCAAGTATGTGTGCGTGTTGGTGTGCGACCATACTGCATACTGCATACTCAACTTCAAGGTTTCATATCTCCGGTGTTTCTCAACCGATTTTAATAAATTTCACAGATTGTTATTATTTGGATTAATAATTCAAATGCCATCTAAATTCAAGATTTTATTGTTATCGATCCCATGTGTATATCGGAAACGGGATGAGTTATCGAAAATCGAAAACAAACTTGTACTGCCTAGGGATTAGGCGAGCTTAAGTTCCAAGTCTGGAGTCTCTAGCTCTTATAGTCTCTGAGATCGACGCGTTCATACATACAGACGGACAGACGGGCATGGCTATATCGACTCGACTGTTGATGCTGATAAAGAATATATAAACTTTATAAGGTCGGAGATGCTTCCTTCTGCCTGTTACATACTTTTGCACAAAACCATTATGCCCTTTTTCCCATTTTGAATTGAAACAGGGTATAAAAAGGCAAGCAAAAGAAAGTTTTTCACGAAATTCGGCTTTAACGAAACAAAATTAAATTACCATTGCGAGCTCCATCCAAACAAGCTATGTCTCTCCATCCGTCCGCCCGTCCGTCCGTCCCTTTCGTCTGTGTATCTGTCTATACAATATGGATGTCCATTCGTTTTGTCGGGTCTGTCAGTATGAAACTTGCTCCCACTGGGTGTGTTTGAGTACTTGTGTGTGTGTGTGCATATCTAACTAAGTGTCTGGCTACCCGCCGCTCAAAGCCGCCAAAAATGTGTAAACAATCAACATTGACCGCCCACTGGGAGCCAGTGCCCAAGACTTAGGACCCAGGAGCCGGCAGCTACAAGCAACAACAACTGGTTGGGGCCACAAAGAATGGGGTGTGTTCGATGTGTGTTGCTCGAGTCCATCGATGTCACACAATGCGATGTGAGTCCTTGCCGAGTCCTGCGGTGTACTGACGCAACCCCATTAGCTCTACCAGGTCTACCAGCTATGAGCTTGGCAACGCGAGGCAACGTGCTCTGCTCACAATTTAAAAACATTCAATTATATGAGCAAACAATATAATATAGATGATCAGCTGTCTCTTATACACACTGCGCGCTTCGGATGACAAATAAGTGACAGAAAAATAAGAATCGTTTATGCGCGTAAAAATTTTTTAATTTTCCGCCATTGTTAATGGACTCAGACAATAATCAGCAAATAAATTTTATACCACTTACTGCAACAGAAAAATATTTTTTTGCTATTCATTTACTGTATTAGTTAAAAAAAACTGAGATTAACCTATAAAATTTAGGTTGTAAAAAATTTTTGTTTTAATTTGATGGATAACATTAGTGACAGACATGTGGGATTACAAATCGTTATGAATGATTAGAATTTATAAATCTGACAAGTATCTAAAATGTCAATTAATTTTTCAATATGTAACGATTGACCTAAATGTATCTTGTAGTATAGGAGAGAGAACCTGAACAAAACACTAAAGAAAACGAATTTTTCCCAAAATCTGATGAAAAACGTTAATTCTGAAAACGGGGTTGTGTTAAGAGCACAAAACATCATAAGAAATGTTTTCAATGTCTAATAAAAACAAGTAAGAAGGCTCTAGTCGAGAAATCCCGACTAGGCGATATCCTCAACCCTATACTTTTGTATGTTTACTCAACTTCTCCGGTGTTTCTTGGCCGATTTTAATAAAAATTTCACAGGTTATCATTATTAGGTTTAATCTTTCAAACGCCGTCTCAAAGTTTTCCAAAGTTACAAATTTGTTGTTATCGATCCCATGTGTATATCGGAAACGGAAAGCAAACTTGTACTGCCTAGGGATTAGGCGAGCTTAAGTTCCAAATCTAGAGTCTCTAGCTCTTATAGTCTCTGAGATCGACGCGTTCATACATACGGACAGACAGACGGACGGACGGACGGACTGACGGACATGGCTATATCGACTCGGCTGTTGACGCTGCTCAAGAATATTTACACTTTATGAGGTCGGAAATGCTTCCTTCTGCCTGTTACATACTCACAAAACCATTTTAACCATTTTTAATGGGTTCAGGGTATACAAATTGAGAAAAGTACGATCAACGGGAATTTCATTTACGTACTGAATGCATTTACAATGGTATCTACTTAATTAGCATTTTCGTTGATATTGATATTGATTTCAACAAAGTCATACGGAATTTTTCACTAGAGTCACGGAACTGTTATTGACTTGTTTTTTTAGGACTTCTCGTGCGGTTTTCGCATAGCTATAAAATCAACGTTAATTGGTTTATTATTATGGTTTATTATCGTTGCTCTGACGATGTGACGCTAAGTAAATAAAGACTCAGAGATTAATTTAGCAGAAAGTTTATTAATAGGAGAAAATAACGTGTAAAATTTAAACTGATGTCTTTGGCAACATTTGAACATTTTTTTTACACGTGTGAACCAACATCTCAGTTTTTTTAGAATATTCAAAGCGTTAAGAGTATATGAATATTATACAAAAAGTATGAGCACTTAAATAAACAGTAGATAAATTATACTCACAAAATGTTTAAAAATGATAAAAAAATAAAATAAAATAAAACAAGTAAGAAGGCTCTAGTCTAGAAATCCCGACTAGACGATACCCTGATCACTATACTTTACGCGAACAGTCAGTGTTTGCAAGTATGTGTGTTTGTATGTACGCACATACTGCATACACGACTTCAATGTTCCATATCTCCAGTGTTTCTTAACCGATTTTAATAAAAATTTCACAGATTGTCATTATTTTGTTCATTATTTCAAATGCCATCTCAAAGTTTTCAAAATTCAAGATTTTGTTGTTATCGATCGCATGTGTATGTCGAAAACGGGATGAGTTATCGAAAATCGAAAACAAACTTGTACTGCCTAGGGATTAGGCGAGCTTAAGTTCAAAATCTGGAGTCCTAGCTCTTATAGTCTCTGAGATCGGTTGGCTCATACATACGGACGGACAGATGGACAGACGGACAGACGGACAGACGGACGGACGGACGGACGGACAGACGGACATGGCTATATCGACTCGGCTGTTGATGCTGATTATAAATATATATACTTTATGGGGTCGGAGATGCTTCCTTCTGCCTGTTACATACTTTTTCACAAAACCATTATACCCTTTTTTCCCATTTTTAATGGGATTAGGGTATAAAAACACCACACGAAAATAAACTATGAAAATAGTATGTCTTACAGTGCTGGCAATAACTAAGAAACGCAATAAATGTATCTATAAAATGTTGATTTAATTAAACGCGTTAAAAACATAATTAAACAGCAAATTGGAAGTAGATGTACTAACGGACAGTACATTCAAGTGGCCCAACGATACCAAGCAGCGGCTTGTTAACGCGCGGACCCAAGCACAAAGCGACCCACCTCCCGCCCATCCGACCGAGGGGCGCACCGCGTATTTGTATTAGGTGGGAAAGATCGTTATATGAATGAAACACGAAAATGAACATTAAACATATTTAAACCAAAGTTCACGCATATCTTAAAACTAATAAATGTTATATTTAATATCAACACAGTTAATTTTAACACCTTTCAAATTAAGGAGCAGGTTTCTAGCTAACGTCCCGATTTTTTTTTTGTTTTACTAACTAACTAATAATATTAATATTAGGCAACAGCGCAATAGTTTAGGCATCCGCTTTGGGAACGAAAGTTTACGGGTTCAAATCGCGTCGCCATCCATCGTATTGCGTATTCGAAAAGTTTGATTTAATTAACTTAAAAAAAATTTTTAGCGTTTTTTACAATTTAAATTATTTTTCTACGTTTCTAGTAGACCAAAGGGACTGTTAACAAGTCAGGAATGTCAAATTTGGCTACGTTAAAAAAAATTAATACGTCGACACCTTAAAATTGCTTTGACAATTGTTGATTTTACTATTTCATATTATTTATTTGTACAAAGATTTTTTCTGAGTATACTTTTATAATTATTTAAAGTTAAGGTTTGGCATAATTCATTAACACTTAAGCACTTTACACCATTGACGTATAATAAGTTTATTTTTTTAGACTGGCTCAATTATCGTTCAATTACGTAAACTCTCAAAAATCATCGTATCAATTCTCAAAAAATGATTTAGTTGATTAGCATGGGAAAATAACGGTTTTTATTTATTCATTTTATTTATAATAAACTATTTATTTGCACTTAATATTAAATTCAAATAATCTTAATGTTTGCTAAGGTTTTTTTTTCTTTTAAAATATTTTTAGCTATAATTTTATTTGATACTTTGAAACCGAAAGACCTATGTCCGTTCGTCCGTACACCCGACATTCTTGAAGCTACGGGAATTGAAACTTTATAAATATCTTGATAAATGTGTGCAGTAGTGGGGCTGGAATATCGAGGGCAAGTCGGTACAACTCGGGCTGAATATCGATAAAACACACCAATTATTATATACATTTTAACAACTAGAGACAACACCTCGCCCTCTAAACTTGGAAATGCCTATATCGTTAGAGCTAGATTCATTTTCACTAGTTACATTCTTTAATGAACGGATAACCTTTATCCGCCCCTTTTTGCAAGCATAGTGCTTATCACCTGTCTTAGAGTACTCGGCAGTCAGTTATGCCCGTTTAAATAAGTTATTTTGAATATTTTTATTTTATAAATGTGAGAATAAACTATGCTCCTAACGTGCATACATACAAATAATCTTCCCCGCGGGAAATTTCTTGTACTCTCCACGAGATTTTATTAAAATTGCAGTTCAAACTTTACAGACTCAAATTTTATGAAAAAAAAAAAACAAGTATTGACGGCTATCTTCAGCATGCCGAATACTAGATACACTTAAAAAGTCTACTTGTTTATTGGCATTTGAATCTGTATTTGTATTAAAAATCTGTATTGTATTTGTAGTCGAATTTGGCAGCTTTTAACAAGTGTCAGACCGATGGCTCAAAAAGTGAGGGTCTATTGACGGACGGACGGACAGACGGATATATATCGACTCATCTCACCATGCTGATCAAGAATATATATACTTTGCGTAGTTGGACATGCCTCCTTCTATGCGTTGCACATTTCATTACAAAATTAATATACACTTCTCAAATGTATAAAAAAAAAAATTAAATATATTTGTATATTGAAATTTATTTTCTCTAAATTTAACACTGTGCTCTACCACCGCCTCCAAAACCTCATTCATATACATTGCTAATGTAAACAGCAATATTTTTAGAAGCGAATCGGAAAATGAAGGCACCTCCATTCGAAATCACTGAAAATAATAATTAGAATACTAAACGAGTGATAATTAATATTACTTCATCAATATTGTTGAATGAGTTGTTTAATTTTTTGTCCTTCTGCTTTATTTCACTCAATTTTAGAGCATTACGATACCAGAAGCTGCAGAACCAGAACCAACTGGCGGTCACATTAAGCTTGGATGGATTGTTGGTGTACTCATACCATGTCTACTCAACATTTGGGGCGTTATGCTCTTCCTGCGCCTCAGTTGGGTGGTTGCCGAGTCTGGTATTATGTGGACCTTAATTATAATCGCCATCTCGACAGTGGTCTGCGTCATAACCACTCTATCACTATCCGCCATCAGTACGAATGGTGAGGTCAAAGGGGGTGGCGTCTACTTCATTATATCCCGCTCACTTGGCCCAGAATTTGGTGCATCCGTTGGTGTGGTTTTTGCATTTGCCAACGCAGTTTCAGCCTCAATGAACACAATTGGATTCTGCGAATCCTTAAATGTCCTGCTTAGTGAGTGTCTTTCTTCAACAACAAGTGTATTTAAATAAGATTAGACCAATCAACGCATTTGATTTTTGCTTGCAGAGAACAACGGTCAAATTATTGTTGACAATGGCATCAACGATATTCGCATTGTCGGCTCCGTAGTGCTCCTGGTGTTAATATTGATCTGTTGCATCGGCATGGAATGGGAAACTAAGGCACAGAATTTCCTCATTTGCACCATTATTTTGGCAATATTTAATTTTGTTATTGGCGCTGCAATTGGACCTCGGGGAAATGAGACGCTGATATCCAAAGGATTCGTCGGCTTCTCGTGTAAGTGTATATCTACTATATATATATGTAGATCTCATTGTGATTTTTACTGACCGACGAATTCAATGTACCATTTGTTTCCTAGGGTCGACATTTAAGGAAAACTTTGGTTCGGATTTCCGTTATGCCGAAGGCGTCGATCACAACATCTTCAGCGTTTTTGCCATCTTCTTTCCGAGTGTGACGGGCATCCAGGCGGGTGCAAATATCTGTGGTGATCTCAAGGATGCTGGTGGAGCCATACCGAAGGGTACTTTCTGGGCACTTCTTATTTCGATGACATCCTATGCATTGTTTGTGCTCTTTGCGGGAGGTGCTGCTGTTCGCGATGCATCTGGTTTGCCGCAGGATCTTATCAACGGAACCATTGTGTCGTCAGAGCTGCCTTGCTTACAAGCTGGAAACTGCACCTGGGGTCTATTCAACTCCTATGAGATGATGCAGTTGATGTCGGTCTGGGGTCCGCTCATCTATGCTGGCTGCTTTGCGGCAACATTGAGCACGGCGCTAACGAATCTGTTGTCTGTGCCGCGCCTGGTTCAAGCCCTGGGTATCGATCAGATCTATCCGGGATTGATTTACTTTTCAAAGCCCTATGGCAAGCATGGCGAACCTTACCGCGGCTATGTGTTGACCTACATCATTAGTACAGGCTTCCTGCTGATTGGCGAACTCAATCTAATTGCACCACTCATCTCCACCTTCTATTTGGCCTCATATGCGCTCATCAACTTTTGCACATTTCACGCAGCATTCGTAAAACCGCTCGGTTGGAGGCCCACCTTTAAATACTACAATGCATGGATTAGTTTGTTCGGCTTTGCCCTGTGCGTGACAATAATGTTCCTTATCAATTATGTGGCAGCGATTCTCACCTTTGGCATCATCTTTGCCCTCTATTTGGTGGTCATGTACCGCAAACCGGATGCCAATTGGGGATCAACGACACAAGCCCAACAATACAAAGCTGCACTAACGGCTGTTCATCGTTTGCAGAATGTTTCGGATCACGTCAAGAACTATCATCCTCAGGTGCTGGTCCTTGCCGGAGATCCAAAGACACGACCGCCTCTCGTTGACTTTGGCTATCTGCTCACCAAAAACAATTCCCTCATGTTTGTTGGCAACATTATTTCGGTGAGTTCATATATATTATATACATATTTTTCTATCTTTTTTTACAAAAGCAAACAAAACCAAATCTTAATAGACGATTTCTCAGAGACAATAATTAAATCTTTTAGTTCAAATTTATAAGATAAAAATAGTACCTTCAGGTGAAAAAAATCTAAGCTTATAAATTTCATATTAGAAATAAAATAAGCCAAAATCCATGAGAAAACTTCGAAAATTCGAACACAAAGTTACGTTGCATAATGTAATCATTACTGCGAATAAAATTTTAGAGTAAATTAGCTTGTACGGTGTAAATTATTTTGTTATTTTGTTTTGCATTTCTCTTTAGCAATATTTAAAAAAAAACAACATTGCGAAACAATTTCAAATAATTCTTATAAATTAAAACCATCACAACTTGCATAAATTCAAGAAAATATTCAAATACAAATCGATCTGGATATGTCAAAACAAATATAATTATAAAAAAAAAATTTCTTTGATTTTCAGGTACGCGTTGGTTATAAAAATCGACAGACATTGATAAAGGATGGCCAGAAATATTTGGATGCTCGCAAAATCAAAGCGTTTTATAATGTCATCGATGGCTTTAGCATCGAGGATGGCATTAATTCCATGATCAAGTCAACGGGATTTGGAAAAATGTCGCCCAACATTGTTCTGGTTGGCTATAAGCCCGATTGGAATAACTGTCGCAAAGAGGAGGTGGAAAGTTACTTCGCCATATTGCAGTTAGTAGAAACATAAAAATTTAAGTGGATAATCGTGTGCCTAATTCAATTCCCCTACTCCAATTTTATAGTAACGCCTTCTCGCAGCGCATGGGCGTGGCATTGTTGCGCCTGCCCAATGACTTAGACTTCTCCGAGCTAACACCAGAGCTAACAATTCCAGCTAACGGTCTGAGCCACATGAATACGGCCAATGCCCAAGGCTTTGCCAATGAACTGATGCCAGTGGCAACAGCTGCCTCCGAGCTCCTTCACATCGATTCCAATTTGAATTTGGCCGGCATGGACAGTCCCAGTCCCAACTCCTCCTACACAATCCCACAGCAACCGCCAATGCCAAATATGCAGCGCAACACAAGCAGCTACAAAGTTAACAACAGTGACGCATCTGCAGTTACATACCTCACCAAAGGTGGCTCTGAGGTGCCAAAGACTATTCTGGATGCCATGACCGTATTTACACGCAAGCAACCCAAGGGCACAATCGATGTCTTCTGGCTGTACGATGATGGCGGTAGGTTAAAAAACGATCAATTCATTTTCAAGCATTTTCATAAACTTGCAGAAGTTATTTAACTTTGATAGTAAAGTTTCCTATTTCTTTATTTCTCTATCTGTTTATATAGTTTATATAATAGTTTAATAAATAGTTTTGTGTTTTAGCTGCAGTCATTTCATTTGTACTGTGGAAAATCAACCGAATCATTAAATAGCCATAGGAAGTTATTGTCGCAATAAGTTCTGGTATACTATACCAATTTATCGTAAGCAAAAACAGTAGTTACGAATTATAATATCATACCATTTAGATATCTTCCAAATGTAGAACGGTTTATTTTTTAATCTATCATGAAAATTAGATGTGAGATTACTAACAATTTAACATAAAATAAATTTAAGAAGTTGACTTTCATGTGATAAATTCTTGACTTAAAAATATCTTGAAATGGTTTGAAATACACTTTATCAGTTTTTAGCTTGTTTATGAATTTTGAATGGTACTTGATACACAAATCTTGACAAAGATTGATTGCAATACTATAATGCCATGTATTTGTTTGCTACTTTACAGGTCTCACTATTTTGCTGCCCTACATCATTTCAATGCGCACGAATTGGCAGAACTCAAAGCTACGAGTATTTACCATGTGCCATGGCAAAGACGAAGAGCAAGAAGAGAAAAGGTTAGTTAACAGTAGTGCATCCACAAATACATAAATTATAAATAATATGCCAATATCTTAATCTCGTTTACACAGCATGGCCAGTCTGCTGACCAAATTCCGTATTAAATACTCAGAGCTGATTATGCTCAAGGGCGTTTCAGATCAACCACGGCCTGATACAATGCTAAGGCACAAACGCCTCATCGAGCCCTTCCGTCGGAGTGCGAGCAACGAGTTTGGCATCACTGACGAGGAGCTGCTTAATATGGCAGAGAAGACGCATCGCCAGTTGCGCATCCATGAGCTAGTCGTCAAGCATTCATCAAACGCCTCGCTGGTGGTTATGTCACTGCCGATGCCGCGCAAGGTGAGTTAATGCTTGAGCTTTTAACAAGGGGATTAAAAGCTAATAGAGGCTGAACGATATTATATTATATTATCTCGATTGCAGGAGGCAATTTCAGCGCCGCTTTACATGTCATGGCTGGAAATGCTGACGTCAGACATTAAATGCCCAGTGGCACTGGCACGCGGCAATCAAACACCGGTGCTAACACTCTACTCTTAAGGCCAAGCCAAACGTTTCCAGTTCGAGTACAATTTAGTATTATTAGCGTTTAGGCGTTCAAGTTCCGCGTAGCCACCTACAGAAATACGACTACAATGTAAACTTTTTTATATAAAACCGACGACACAACACCAGAAAAAATCCTTTAACTAACTTGGTAGTCTCTAGAACGTACGTTAAGGCCATAGCATATAATTTGATAAAGAACTATACTGGTTATGAATATTGTAAACCTATAATAAATATAATAAAAACACAATTACAATTTGTGGCATCCGATCCAGTGAACGAACTTCAGCAATTCTTCATTTTGGTCAGCAGTCAACACACGTACATGCATATGTTAATTCAAAGATCATAATAATAGTATGAGTGGATACATTTAAGTGGGTATATTAAGTGAGTCTTAAACAATATAAAGCATCAGTTAATCTAGTAGTAGGCGCGACGTGGATTGTTCTGCAAATGAAGAAATGTTAACGTTAACCACTTGATTTGCACATAATGTTTACTCAATGGCTTACTCACCAGCGGATTAGGACGAAAACGATAAGCTAACATCATACGCTTGCGGTACGCATCGTACTCATTATCGCAATCCTCTGGCTGAGCTGCGCTGCCAACGCCTAGACCCTGATTACCATCTCGTTGTGGTGCTCTATAAATTTAATTCAAGACTTATAAAAGGTATCAAGAGTACATATTTATTAGGGGCCTACTTGTTAACCGGATCTACAATGCCAGCACCGTCTTGGCCCAATCCTTGTCCTTCTTTCCAGCCGAGTTTTTGGAGCATTTGAAAGCCAATATTATCTTCTTTAAGTTTATACTCCTTGTAATCGCTCAAATCCGGCTGCCTGTTGTTTTTCTTTGCCTCGTACTGTTCCATGAACTTCTTTAGCTCCTCGGGCGGTAGAAAATCACCAATATGATGCTTGCCCTCGCTCTGTTTGGTCAGCGCATTTGCCCACAAGTGTGTGGCCTCCATTTCAGCATTACGCAATTTGTGCTCCCAAGTACCACCCTCTATGTCCTCATCGGAATCGTATTCGTATTTGAATTTTCCACCTCGCGCCAACCGATCGATCTCCTGACGTTTACGCATCATGTCCTGGTATAGCAAGTTCACTTTGTAGTGCTCCTCGCACTGCTTCCACTGGTCCTCCGACAATGTTGTGGAACCATAATTAAGACGCGCATACTGCAACAGTGCCGGATCGTTGCGCGTCACTGCACTCAAAACAGGCTTGTTCTGATTCCCAAAACTGGTTGGGGTGCCTAATTTAATACGTAAAAAGAAAAAGTATTTTTAATCCTTGATCATTCTTGCTTAATTATTACTAACCTGAGCTGCTGGGCAGTTGCTCCTTTTCGCCCCAGCGGCTTTTGCGCTCACGCTTGCGCCTTTGACGCAGTGTCTCCCTATCGTCCTCCAGATCCAGATCATTGGCATCACCAGACGCCGCTATGGCCGCCTCCTCTTCGCGCTCCCGTCGCTCCTCGTCGCTCAACTCGTTGCGGCACTCGATGCGTCGCTTGATATTGTCGCGATTGCGATCCATCATGCCACGCATGTACTCATCATCGGAATCAAAATCAGCACTTATTGCCGACTCGGGATCATATTTGTCCGCTGCCGAGTTGCTATTGTTTTCCTCCTGCTGCTGTTGTTGCTGCTCTTGTTGATTTTCGTGCTGTTGGTTGTTTAGCTGCTGTTCGCGTTCCCGTTCTCGTTCCCGCTGTCGCTCGGCGCGTTGACGTTCGTAATCGAGCAGTTGTGAGCGATAGTTTCGATATTGCTCGCAGTTCTTATCATAAAGAAACCTATTGTTAAAGTTTTAATAAAAAAGAAGTAAAACGTACAATGAAAAGTGCCCAAATGCATTATGTATACAAAGACATTATATGAATAGCTGGTTGGTTTTTTTGTTTTTTTTTTTTTTGTTTGTGGCGCCCATTTAGTAGTAGTGTGATCTTTTATTGAATCCATCAGGTTACTCCTCCAGTGGTAGGGCGACGGTAACATACAGCCAGTGTGTGAATTTTGTGTAATTTTCGCGCGACCTCATCTCTGTTATGTCGTTCCTGCACAGCTAAACCTTAACGTACTTAATAAAAAAAAGCCCTTGCAGTGAATTTTAAAATTTTTCTTGAAATCGAGTAATTGCTACAGTAAGTTGGTTAAAATTTGACATAAACTGTATTGGGTGTAGATATATTGCAGAATTATATTCATTTGTGTTAAGAAAAGTTACTAAAACATTATCCGCTATATATATATTTTTATTGTATAGTTTTGGTCACCAATTATATTAGCTAAAACCTCAAAGCTGTTTTAAAAACGTCAGTCGTCAGTGTGTTTAGTTTCGTACATTGGGTTGCTCGATTTCAATTATTAATTTCAAATATTTTCACAAATATTCGTTCTAGTTGGAATATTTAATTGGAAATAGTAATAGAATAGTTTTTCAAATGTCTTTAGATGTGAACTTATGAAATGTGCTTAAGAAATATTTCTAAATTCTTGTCCCCTACAATCTGTCCTTGTTTCTCAAAAGTTAAGGGAAAAATTTTTTTCGATCGTCGAATTTCTAGTCTGACCCCATTCGACGCATAAAACTTAAAGTGCCCCGCGCGTTAAAATGTGCAGCTGATTTACCACAAGGCTGGATGCAATTCGCTTCTATGCAAACGTATTTTATCTTCGTAATCTTCACCATTTTCGGCGACCAGTGCGATAAGGTTTTCTATGCACGTTGGCAATTGTATGCACGTTTCTGAAATAACTACATAAATTGCTTTAAAATCGTGCACAACGATTTGTAAAATATATATGTCTATTAAATGAAAATAACAAGACCAAGGGAGTGTGATGGATTTGAAATGGTGTTGGAACAGGAGTGGTGGATAATGGACATTTGGTTATGTTTGGTTGGGAAAGTGGCAAAAATAGAACAGACAGAGAAAATTTAGACAATTAAAGTACACACACCTTGTGCTGGAGGCGTCAGTTGTTGCACATGCACTTTCTGCATCTGCTGCACTTGCATCTGTTGCACTTGCATTTGCTGCAAATGCTGTTGCTGTTGTTGTTGTTGCTGCTGTTGTGATATTTGCTCCTCTGGTTGTTGCATAGGCGGCGGAGGTGGTGGCGGCGGGTTGACAATAACATGCTCAGGCAGTAAACCCAGCTGCTCAACTTGAGTAATATTTGTGGGTATTTGTATGGCCTCAAGATTCATCTGTGGCTTTGGTATAGCATTCAAGTCGAAACCTTTGGGTGCCGGTATAGCATTCAATTGATGCATTGTGGCTTCGGACGGCATTTGTGTTGGTCCCAATTGCATATAGATGGGCGTTAAATTAGCCAATGTTATTGGCAATTGTGGCGGTGGTGGTGGCGGTGGTGGTGCAACTGCAGCCGAATGCAGATGCATTGGCAAATGATGATGATGATGTCCATGAAAGAAGGCTATTTGCGACATTTGTGGCGGCCCCTGCGCCAAAAGCGTTGGATTAAATGCATACGGTGGGGGTGGCGGTGGTTGCACACCCTGCGGTAGCCCAGTGGGTGTGCCTGGCATGCTAAATGCTAGATGGTTATGCCCCGTGCTGGACACCGTAACTGTGCCAGCCATTGAAGTAGCTATTACCGCTGCTGCACTGGTTGCTATCGTACTAACAGCCAAATCCATTGACTGCTGAGGACTGTTGCTGTCCTCGACACAGTCGGTGTCGACCGTGTTGTTTTCATCGCTAAAAACACAAAAAAAAGAGACTTAACACCCAACGGTATTTGGGATAAATGCTTACCTAGGCACAGGAACAGGTGCTACAATAATCGGAGGTGGCTTTGGTTGCTCGTGCTTTTCAAGTATTTTTTTAAAGTTCTCCAGAAATGAACCATCATTACAAAAAGTATTTATCACCTTAGGTGGCGGCTGCTCCACGTTGGGCTGTGGCAGCTGTTGCCGTTTTAGACTAAACGTTATTTTGCCAGTCTTACCGGTAAAACTGTTCAGCGTTTTCGGCGTGCCATCTTCACACTTTCCCTTCGCACTCGATGCAGCCTGCTGATCACCGTTCTCAATGTCAAATTCATTAACATCATCTGACACCGTTAACACTGCTGTTGTTGGCGACGGTGATGGCTGGTGTTCTTCCTCATCGAGCTCATCTTCCTGTTCATCAACTGGCATCGGAATCGCCGTTGAAGTCACAGCTTGCGTCGATGTCTGTATGGTTTTTAATTGGGCTGCCAAAGTTTGAGCAGCAGCTACTGCTTTGGCCAGTTGTGCCGTACGCTGCTTCTCAAGTATCTCCTGACGCTTTTTGGCAATTATCTCTTCTTGCTTGTTCATTTGCGCAAAGCGGTCTACTCGATAATTACGTTGCGCCATGTTTTAAGTGTTTAAAAAGTATTTTAAACAGTGCACTTATATAAAACTTCTGGCGTTTTAGTTTTATTCACAGCAAGTAAAAACTATTCATCTGAATGAAAAAAAATGGCCACCCTAATAGCTGACAATGTGACCAAATGAGAAAAAATACTTAAAAATAATTATTAATACCTACTAAATTAAAAATCGTTGACTACTTTTGTTTATATGATTTTATTAAATTCTTTGTTAAACACATTTGTATATCAAGGTAGTAGCACTTGTTACTTTCAAAAACAACAAATTTGAACAGTTTCAAAATATAAGAAATATTCGTAAATGTACGTTGGTTATTGGTAGACTTGATAACAGTGAATTTTTTAGGGTACACATATAATTATATAATTTGGAAATATTTTGAAAAACACTCAATATTGGCAGTGTGTCAATAATTTAACTAACAGGATATAAGATTCCACCTAATGATCACTTTAAGTGAACACATTTGTAAACATGTATATTTTATGTAATAATTGATAAGTATATCTAAATGCTCCTAAAAATACAAGTTGTTATTAGTAAGAATAGGTTATGTATGTTTACATAAAAATAGTGAAGAATAAATAAGTTTTTTGGATATTTGAATTCCTTTTCAATAATATTTAGTTGTATTTAGGTACTATTAATCCTTTCAGCATATCAAAGCTGTTGCCATCGGGTTGAACGGTCTCAATAGCGCCACTTTCCAGTTTAACTTTTAAAAAACCGAAATGATCAATACCAACAATCTTGGCATCCTTGTCTTGATCATTTTGCTGGCAAATCGTTACGCTTTGTTCGCTGAAATTTAATAAGACGCATACAATATTTTGATTTTTTTTTTAAACAACTTAAATTACCTATGCAGCCAAAGGTTATAGTACAACGCGTAGAAAGTTTCAAAACCTCCATTTTGAACTTCTGCTAAAATTCTTTCAATTTCATTAAAAATCAATGCAATAAACTGCTCATATTTTAGCAATGGTAGTTTTGCATTTGGCATTCGGACGTTATATTCTTTAATCATATCATTAATGCAAACCGTTGGCTTTGAGTTGTTTAAATTTATCCCGCCGCCAATATTTACTAACGCCTGCGAGCCCAATAACGTCGTTTTAACAACTAGACCACCAATTTTGTTGTTTCCATTAGCAATAATGTCGTTGGGCCATTTTAAAGCTATATCGAGAACCTGAAAACAAGTTACAAAGAAAATAACATTTTTAATGAATTTTTAATTTTTTTAAAACGTGAACTATCGATGTTTTAAGTATCTCTGGCAATGCATATAAGAAAATACTATAATTATTCATATTTTTACTTAACCTGAATGGGAGGCGATATATCGCAACCAACATTTTCTTATCGATGATCTAAGCAAATCGAGAAATTTTCACTCTACGATAGTTGTTCAGCTCTACTACTTGGGTGTAGAGAAATTTCGTGAGTGAAGGCGACAACACGGCACCCGTTTTGTCTGTCCCTTAAAAAAAACTAAAAAAATTATCGCATTTTTCACATAGCTGAATCTATCTCGAGTTCCGCATTTTATTGGGCTGTGCGTGCACGCTTGTAACACAGCAATCTAGAAGGTTAAAGTAAACAGAATGCGTGTCAGAGTGCTGCAAATAAAAAACGCTTGGTAAGTGCGTCTGAAAAAATCAATCAGTTTGTGCTGCTGCTGCAAGGGGCGGGCGGGCCACAACAAAAAAATGAGCAGCAGCACCGCCGCCCAGCTGACTGCGTCGCCAGCAAGCAGCAAGAGCAGCAGCAACAACAATACGACTACGACAGCGAGTGAAAGCATTCTAATCAACATACAGGATATGATTGATCTTTCCGCCAACCATCTGGACGACCTGCGAACACAATGTGCAACGAGTGCAACGTTGACGCAACAGGAGATACGTAGTGTAGAGTCCAAGCTGGTACGCTACTTTTCCGACCTGCTTTTAACCAAGACGCGGCTCAACGAGCGTATTCCAGCCAACGGCCTGCTGCCCCATCATCAGGCAACCGGAAATGAGCTACGCCAGTGGTTACGCGTTGTGGGACTTAGCCCAGAATCTCTAAACATTTGTTTAGCGCGGCTAAAGACGCTGGAGCAAACGTTACAGCTGAGCGACGATGAGCTAAAACAATTGCTTGCACACAATCCAAGTAGCCAGCTGGACGAAGAGCTGCGCCGTCTGACCAAAGCGATGCACAATCTGCGCAAATGCATGGAAAAACTGGATAGCAATAATACCGTTGCGGCCAATGTTGATCCGGATCAATGGCACTGGGACTCATGGGATCGACCACATCCCCATTCGCATCATATGCATCGGGGCAGCATTGGCAACATTGGACTCGGCCTTGGCCTAAGTAACTCCTCACCACGCGCTCATCATCGTCAGCATCATCAGCATGGAAATAGTAGTAAGCAAAAAGGCAACAACTCCTCCGGATCGAGCTCACGAAGCGAACCGCAGCCAGCGCAGCACCAGCATTTGACGAGCTCTCAAATGACATTAACATTGACACCCTCGCCACCCAATTCACCCTTTACTCAGGCTTCTGGAACAGGATCCTCGAGTGGAACACCACAGCGTAGTCGCAGTACGACAACAGCGGCAGGCACGCCACCACCCGCCAAGAAGCATCAAACGATGCTTATGCACCATAGCAGCAGTGCCTCGGACACCGCTATTGCGGAGCAGCCTCCAAGGCCGCCACGTAGTCGTCTGCCTACAGATCCCAGTCCGGATAGCCACAGCTCTGCCAGCAGCTCAGAAATATTTGTGGACGCATGCAGTATTAGCAGCTCCAACGTGCTGCTGGTGCCACCATCGCCGGGTGTGGCGCATGTTGGCATGGGACATACCATAAAACATCGATTTAGCAATTGGTTTGGCTTCAAGGCCACATGCAAACTGTGCCAAAAACAAATGTTAAGCCTGGGTTTTAAGTGTACTGACTGTAAATACACTTGCCACAAGTCCTGTGCTCAGCATGTACCACCATCCTGCGGCCTGCCACCCGAGTACGTGTACGAGTTTCGTCAGACACAGGTAGGCGGACGATGGGATCCATCGTCGCAACATAGCAGCAGTAGCAGCAAAGCCTCGCCAGTGCCCAGGAAAAGTGCGCTGGGTAAACCGCAATTGCAACAGCCGCAATTGCAGCACGGTGACAGCAGTTCACCCAGTTCCAGTTGCACAAGCTCAACGCCAAGCAGTCCAGCATTGTTCCATCAGCAGCAACAGCATCAACAACAGCAGCTACAGGTGACAACACCAAATGCCTGCCAGCTTAAGCCACAAGTACCACCACCACAACAACAACAACAACAGAGTGAATTTAATTTCCCTAATGTGACCATTACGTGCAACATCAATGCCAGTGCGGCCCAAACGCTTATATCGAATGAGTCGCCGACAGCGGAACCGCTAACCAATGGCAACAACAACAGCAGCAAAAATAGCTGCCACAACACCAGCAGCAATAATGGTTGCAACAACAACAGTGGCAGCATTAGCAGCAACAGCTCGAATGGGCATTCAGTACACTCTTCGCTTATTGGGAGCCAAGTTTCGACGCACTCGACCATGTCGCAAGCCTCATCGAATATGAGCAGCAGCAGCAGCGCAACCTACACGGCCAGTCTGGTGAACAGCGGCAGTTTCTTTCCGCGTAAACTAAGCAATGCCGGTGTGGACAAGCGGACGCCGTTCACTAGTGAATGTACGGACACACACAAGTCGAATGATAGCGATAAGACGGTGTCGCTTTCGGGCAGCGCCAGTACTGATTCGGATCGCACACCCGTTCGCTTAGACTCCACAGAGGATGGAGATTCGGGGCAATGGCGACAAAACTCAATATCGCTTAAGGAGTGGGATATACCCTATGGCGATTTGCATTTAATGGAGCGCATCGGTCAGGGTCGCTTTGGCACGGTGCATCGAGCATTGTGGCATGGCGATGTTGCTGTTAAGCTGCTCAACGAGGACTACCTGCAGGACGAGCATATGCTGGAATCTTTTCGCAACGAAGTGGCCAATTTCAAGAAGACTCGTCATGAGAACTTGGTACTATTCATGGGTGCCTGCATGAATCCGCCATATTTGGCCATTGTTACATCGTTGTGCAAGGGCAATACATTATATACTTATATACATCAGCGAAGGGAAAAGTTTGCGATGAATCGGACGCTGTTGATTGCTCAGCAGATAGCGCAGGGCATGGGATATCTGCATGCGAGAGATATCATACATAAGGATCTGCGCACTAAGAACATATTTATTGAGAATGGCAAGGTGATCATAACGGACTTTGGCCTCTTCAGCTCCACAAAGCTGCTGTACTGTGATATGGGGCTTGGCGTTCCACAAAATTGGCTATGCTATTTGGCACCAGAACTGATACGCGCCCTACAGCCTCGAAAGCCGCCTGGCGAGTGTCTGGAATTTACTTCATATTCGGATGTCTATTCGTTTGGCACCGTTTGGTATGAGCTCATTTGCGGTGAGTTCACGTTCAAGGATCAGCCGGCAGAGTCAATCATTTGGCAGGTGGGTCGTGGCATGAAGCAATCGCTGGCCAATCTGCAATCGGGTCGCGATGTCAAGGACCTTCTAATGCTGTGCTGGACTTACAAAAAGGAAGATCGACCAGATTTTGCACGCCTGCTTTCCTTGTTGGAGCACTTGCCAAAGAAACGTTTGGCTCGCAGTCCCTCGCATCCTGTTAATCTATCGCGCTCTGCCGAATCTGTGTTCTAACCAACCATTATACATTTACACAACATAGCATGTATTGTATGTAAACAGGCACACAGTTTCTAATAAGCACAATTCCATAATACATATATAAATGTAAAATGTATGCTATAACCTCTTTAAACCCTTATTGTTGTGCGTCAAAAAAAAAATTGCTCTCCACGATGCAATTTTTGAGAGAGAGAGAGCACACAAAGAGAGCGAAGCTCACTTCCTTAAGCAGTCTCTAAATGCAGCTTTAGGACTCTCAAAGTAAATATTTTAATATGCAAATGCGTTACAAAGCAAAAAATAAATAAACAAATGAAAATTGTAAATTGTAAATAGAGTAACGAAACTATACGTATATATATATATATATATATCCCAATTATAGCAATTTACACTTTGCGTTGTAAAATATTTTTAACTTTAATTATGTATTGAACCCACACAACTATGTTTATTTAAAAGACAATGTTTAAGTGCTAAAGAGCAACAAGAAAATTGAAAATGCATTACAAAAGAAATAAAATAGGCATAGACATTACAAATTACTACATACATACATAATGTTATTGAAAACCAAGCACTGTGGCAAATCTACATGTAAACGTAAATCAGGTGAGCAATTTTAAAATTGTTAATTATGTGTAAGCAAAGCTCTATATATAAATATAAATATATATATATATATATAAAAAACAACAATCTATATATACATATACATTTGTATTGAATTATGTACTGTAAAAGTGTATATGTAGCAAACAAAAGTGAACGCAAAATATACGAAACAAAAATTTCAAAATAAATATCACAACAAACAAATTTATTATCAAATATATTTCAATTGACTAAATCACGATGCAAAATCAGAAATTGCATTGTACATTTTTTATTTCATGTACATACATATATAGATAGTTTTCTTTCTCTATCTTTTCAAAAAGTTTCGTTTTCATTAAGTTATTATAAAATACAAATTAGGGTAAACGAAAATGTCAGATACACTATTTTTGAAGACGTAACATAAACTTCAAAATATGAAGAACAAATGTTAGCTTTAAATGCTATCATCATTAAAGACACTTATCTAATGTGTCACATTCTACACACACATGTCAAAATGGGAATCGCATTTATAACCGAATTGAAGCAATAAAAAGTCTTAAGAATTGCGAATGTATCATAAGCAAAAAGTCTGCAAATCCAATTTAAACCAAAAAAAAGGCTTTTATATAGCTAAGGGTAACAAAGACACTACTACATAACTGAAATAATTGCCTGATACAGTTCTTGGAAGGCATTAACAATGTTCATATTATGTAATATAATGTTTATATTAAAGCCAATAGATGTTTAGCGGTATCTGTCAATTTCTTATTTGTGTTTTTCTCCAATATCGGAAAAATTAAAGGACATTAATCACTTACCCTATATAGATTATGCCCTCGTAGAGTATTCACAATTGCAGCTCCAATTATATGCTGGATTAATGGCAGACGGGTGCCCAACGGCGTGTCCATAGAAATGTGCAGCTGTGTGGAGAACATTGCGCAGCCCATCGGACTCAACCACTAGCAAAGTACAGACAGTTTTTTTTTAATAATTGTAATAATTTTATTCCACTTTAGTAAAAATGTTTAGTTTGTGATTGTGTGCCAATAGAAAGCCACCTTACTTGTTAATGTCATATGTATTAGCCCGAAAAATTTGAGAGACTTTTTCATGCTAGTCCGATTTGCAAAGTCGGACAAAAAACGTTGGATTTAGAGTAAAATTGAGTGCAAGCAAGCTTTCGGCAGTGATAATGTTGTTCATACCATAATGGCAATCTGTTTAGTTACGCAATAACAAGATTACTGACCTGATTATTGCCGCGGCCTACGCCCGCTGTCTGTTGAATTGGCAGCACAGCAATGCCATGCATGAGCTCCAGATCGTTGATCACGTGCATTGAACTGCTTATGATGGGTGCATAGATGACAAGGCGACCAATATGCTCAGTTTTTAAATTCTAAAATACGAATTCGAAATTGAGGTGCATGGATATAGAAAGTTAAAACAATGCAAGACACACACATCAAAGTAGTCAACAGTGGAGAAATCATCTGGACAGGAATGTATTATAATAGGCAAGACATTTGTGTTGGCTGCGGGCGCCTTATCATCCTTGCCACAGAACTTTATAGTCAGCTTTGGCGTGACAATGACATCCTCTGTGCCGCTGCAACGTGGACGAAGCTTCTCCAATAGCTCAAATTTCGACTGCCAACACAAGATAAGATGAACAAAGCAAGTTAATCAATAGGCCCAATAGACGTACCTCATGGCGACCAAGGAAATATGCCTGCTTGAAGACAACTGGTTTATTGGTGGAAGCATGTGAATCGCTGTCTTGCACCTGAACATCCAGATACTTGCGCAAAAGATCCGAAAAGATTCCCAAACGTGTGGGTTCGCTTTGCTTTAAAATTGCAAATTTGTTCTCATCAAATTCAAACTCACTGGGACTTGTTTCCAGATGAACCTGCAAAACAAAATGAAATACAAGTGAAATATATACTTAAGCAAATGTTTTCGATGTTACCTGAGAGAATACAGCCTTGCCGCCGCTGTGCAAACTTTTGGCTAGCAAAAGACTAGGCGTGTTCCAAGTTTCTTCAGTGCCCAATATTTGTACATCCAACTTGTGTGTTTGACCGGTTAGATCCTTTAAATCCATGGACCTTGGACATACTAGAGCACTAAAGCGGCTTTCGTTTCGTATTTTTTTTATATATATATTTGGGTTATGGTGTTGTTTTAGGTTATGGTAGGATAAAAATTTAAGCACATTTAGCACACATACACACACACGCAGAGCAGAAAAGAGAGAGATAAAGACAACACGCAAAAGAGTCAAATAAATCGTCGAGTAAAATACAAAATAATACAAGAGCAAATTATAATTTGAAAAGGGTGCATTATTTCGACAAAATTAAAATCAAGTTATGTTAAAATACAAGAGAAACACATATAGACATATTTATTTTCAAATCCATTGATTTGAAATAAAATGTTCAAACAAAATTCGGCCAAAATGAGCATTGAAAGTTTGAGAAAAACATAAAAAAGATTGGAATAAGTAAGAAAATGTAGTTCATTATTATAGGTTAAATATTTTAAGACACAATGTTTAGATTTAAGTATTTAAAGTTAGGAGTCCAAAAAAAAAGTATACTGCATTATTTAAGACATAAATATAATACAAAACTTGGCCCAAGCAAACCTAATTCATGCATTTCAATTAAGCAAAAAGGAAATAAAGACGAGCGCTTCAGCCTGTTTGTATAATATAGTTAACAAGCTTTAGATGGTGAGACACTCGTATGTGAGATGTATAAAAACCTTGGATGTGAGGCTTGTAATTGTAGATTTAATTTAAAACTTCAATTTGGGCAATGAGTGTATGTATATTAGGGTGTTCCTTGTTTGTAAACTTTTTTTTATAAATCAGATAAAATTCTTCGTTTTGGTTCAATTTACAATATAATAGATTAGGTTTCTTCTTCTGAAACTTGGCACCACTGTTATAGCTCTGCTAAATTTCACGTTTAAATATTGAGTAATGTCTGATTTATGCTTCGTTTTGTTACGTTCTACGGATACATTTAACAAATTTTATACTGAAAACAAAAGAAAGTTTTGATCTGGGTGTCTGACTATCTTTTTTGCGATTTTTCTTTGAGTTTTCTTTTCTAAGTACTTTATGGTAATTCTTAAAAAAAAAAGAACTATGGAGTATGCGTTCCCAAAAACAAAATAAAAATAAAAAGTTTCGCTCACATAAGGGACACCCTAATGTATCTTATGTTAAACGTATCGAGGCTGGAATTACATTACACAGAAGGGAACTTACGGTTTACGCGAATGCGATTGACCTGACGACTCCTCGCTATCAGTGGAGAAGTTTTTCTTAACCGGAGAAGGTTGGTAGCAGAAAATGTGGTGCATCATCTTAACGCGCTGCCACTTGTCATAGGAAAACTGAACCAATTCGTGCTCCCGCACCTGAAATAATACGTGGACTTGAAAATGTTGTTTTACTTAACTAGTTGACATCATCTGCACTAGCTCACCTCTGCCGTGCGATAATTGGGTAATATGAAATGCAGGATATCTGAGCAGAGACTCAAAACCTTTCCGCCTTGCAGGAAGTAATCGACAAGTATCTGGCCAATGGCCGGTGCTACAGAGCCGCAAACAACAAGCAGGGCTGTCTGTTCAATCCAATGCTTTTGGCCCGCTTGCTGTGGGGTTAACGCATAAATGGTGTACACATCTGGCTCTAAAAGTTGGCGCAATGTCGCCATTGCTGAGTCCCGCGCACTGGCACTGTCCGAGTAGACGAGAACATTAAGCGGCTTGCTTTCACCCAGGCTGTCCTTATTTCGGCGCAAAACGGGACGCATCCGAGCGGGGATTGAGGCTAAAGCTTCCGGCGGTGGGGAGTTTGGCTTAACGGCCACAAAGCACTTGCTGGGCGTTGACGCTTTAATTACATGAGGGGATGTAATTTCCTGGACCGCGGCTGCTTTGCCGGCCAAAGTTTTTTCAGGCTCACGTATCTTGCCCAACAGATTTTCAACTGGAGATGTCTGCTTCGTTTTGGACTTGACTGGAGATGTTGTCTTGGTAGTTGGTTCCACAACTGCCACTGCCTTGACATTGCTCTGTACTGCTAAAGCCGGCTGAAGCAACGCCTCCTGTTTAGGAGTACTCGCCTTGAACTCAGTCCGATTTTTTTGCTGCTCAAATTCGGTTGCCTGGTTTGCTAAGACGCAGAGTGCACGTAAATCCTCCAAATGCTTTTGCCAGCCCTCTGCACTTATGTCAGATGCATTGCGCGATTGACGCTTTAGATGATTGGCCAGCAGTTCGAAGGGTTGCGGTTGACCCTCGCGTTGCACAGCTATAAAACCCAAAAATAATTTATAAGTTTGTAACAATGTAAAATATTATAAATACAAATCAACTACTGGGCTTACACTCAATCCGCATCAATGGCAACTGATCATTTATGAATAAATTGTTTTGTAAAAATGTCATTATCAATAGTTTAGTAAAATGCTCAACGTCCGTCTCCATGAGTACCGCCAGGTGGGAGTCAATTTTCCATGCGATTAGCTTACCGTAATTTTCCAGCTGATTCCAAATAAAAAGAAAAAATTTAATTTTGATAAGTATTAGACAATTTGTCTAAAATTATGTTATAGGCTAGAATAATCACTATATTTAACTTACTTTTTAACGATAATAATAATAATAGTTCTTAAAAAACAATTTTCAAGTGCTGCCAATAATTCGTATTAGTTTTTAATTTTTTCCTTTTTTTTTATACCTTGAACCCATTAAAAATGAGTAAGAGGCAGACGGAAGCTTTTCCGACCTCATAAAGTATATATATTCTTTATCAGTATCAAGTCAATATAGCCATGTCCGTTCGTCCGTATTAAGGCGTCGATCTCAGACACTATAAGAGCTAAGGAGTCCAGATTTGAAGCATAAGCTCGCCCAATTCCTAGGCAGTACAAGTTTGTTTCCGATTTTCGATAACAAAATCTTTAATTTGGAAAACTTTAAAAAAAAAATCAAACGAAATAATGAAAATCTGTGGATTTTTTATTTAAATCGGTTGAGAAACAGTGGAGATATAGTACATTGAAATTAAGCTAAGTACGCAGTATACGCGTACACACAGAACACATACATACTTGCACGCAATGACTGTACGCGTAAAGTATAGGGTTCAGAGTATCGTCTAGTCGGGATTTCTCGACTAGAGCCTTCTTACTTGTTTATATTGTACTTTAAAAATGTTTGCAGTCATTAACCACATCGATTATTAACAACAATCTTCTTTTGCTTATGGTATAGAAAGGTTTATATTCCAAATCTGAGTTTTAAGCATCAATAATTACTTGTATCGGAAAGACAGACGGTCATGGCAGTATCGACTCGGCTGTTAATGGTGATCAGAAATGTACTTATATACTTTATGAGGTCTTAGATGCTTCCATTTTTTTTTTTCAACCATTTAAGTCTTACAAATTTTTTTTTTTTAATTTGGGCTTAAATTGACTTTGCTGCATTGTGGCAAGGACAAAAAAATCTCTATTGACAATAGATCACAAATCTCACCTGAACCGGTACACTGTTTTTTGCGCCCGCATCCCGTTCCACATGCGCCTCGAGCAACAATTGCAGATGTTGAGAACTATCTGATGACAGAGTTATCCTTGGCTGCAGCTCGCTTTCCGTTGGTGTTATTGTGGGTGTTACGGCATCTGCGGCATAAGCAAAAGGCAGCCAGCTGGGCGCTGCTGGAAAGCTAATCCACGGCGTTATTTGCAGCGATTGTAACGGACGCAGGCAGCAACCATGTTGATTGCCATGAAGCCACAAAATTTCTGTTACCTTGGCCGCATTGCGATTACCACACAGTTCCGAGCTGGCAATTGTCCCATCTGTTTAGAGGACACACAATAAGAGGAATAAAAATTATTTGCTTCGTCTTCGTTTCTCAATTGAACTTACCGAAGCCATCATCGTGGCCAGCTTGGAGCGCATAGAATGCAATACTCGATGATTGCGCCAATTGCTCGGCAATCTTGTGACATGCCCTTTGAATACGCCAGGATTGCACAAAAGTGGCGCTCACGTAATAGAGGGTTAACATTTTTGGACGAACAATGGGAGCAGTGGTCGCGAAACTTTTGTGTTTTAACTATTGGCCATTAATACACAAACACACGGGCTATAAAAAGGTTTGACACGAGCGATGTGGTAAAATCAATTAACTGTTTCGTAATTTTGGCAAATTAAATTTTCTTTTAACACTGCTGGAGCATCGCTTTCTGCCTTTTCCGCGCTTCCTTGGCAACCGTTTGACACAGTTTTGTGTGTTCCACTATGCCATGACATTTATTGTTGATTATTGCACACGCAAATTCGACGCTACCCACTAAAGCTTATCAAAGCGTTTGATAACAGTGGGCACCATTCACAGTTAAGCGTGCGAAACAGCTGTTCATCCCTTTTTTGACTTAAGTCACTTCGAAAATTTAAAGCTGTATAAAGCCCTGCTTGCAATCGACAACAATAAATAAACACGATATTGTTAATATCGATATTCTCACTCTGATAATGATCTTACCAATTTATTAAAAAATTCACTCTATAAAATGAGTAGGAAATATGTTATTAAGAAATTAGGTTTAAGTTGACGAAAGTATCTGTTATTATTGCTTAATAACCAATACCTATTAAATCAAATACCGGCAAATTTCCTATACTTGCGCGCTGTAAATAACATTCGATTAAAATGTAAAGTTAACAGCTGAAAGAACAGCAAAGCGAAAACAAAAAAACACGCGTCACTTACGAACCATAAATAATTTAAACAAAAATTTGAAGTAAAAGCTAAGACATTAATACAAAAACGCACCATCCAACAAACAGCTTATCACAGTTAAAGCTTATTGATTTAATTCAAGATGCTCCGTCAAAGGTGCACGGTGGCAATACAACATTCTCATAATGGGGCTTTACTAAAGTTTAATAACTAGAAACAAACATTTGCTGTTAAATAAGCATTACCTTTGTGCTGCAACAAAACAATACAACATTAATAAAGGCTTCGCAGGCAAAGGCATGTTATTGGGCTTGAACGAATTGACTACAACACGGCGTCTATTATTTATTGTGGTAATTCTGCTGATTGTACTATATGCTAAAACATATTTCCTACCCGTATTGGAGTGGTGTTGGACAGAGATTAGCTTATAGCCGCCGACATAAAGATGACTGATAGACGTGTTTCATACTTCTACAATGACGATGTTGGCAATTTTCACTATGGCGCCGGCCATCCAATGAAACCACAACGCTTGGCCGCCACCCACAGTCTGGTCATGAACTATGGCCTGCACAAAAAGATGAAAATCTATAGGCCGTACAAGTAAGTAATTGTCACATGTTCATATATAAGTTATAAGAATGAATTGATACCATGTTACACCACATTTACAGAGCAAGTGCACAGGATATGCTACGCTTCCATAGTGATGAGTATATTGCCTATCTGCAGCAGGTGACACCACAAAATATACAATGCAATTGTAAGTACACGACTTTTATTTTAAAAGAGTACAATCAACTTATATCTGAATTTGGTATTTGAAGCTGTTGCGTATACCAAGTATTTAGCGCATTTCAGTGTTGGCGAGGATTGTCCCGTCTTCGATGGACTCTTTGACTTTTGTGCCATGTACACAGGCGCTTCACTTGAGGGCGCACAGAAACTGAATCACAATCACAGTGATATATGTATTAATTGGTCGGGTGGTCTGCATCATGCTAAGAAATTTGAAGCTTCGGGTTTTTGCTATGTGAACGACATTGTTATTGGTATATTGGAGCTGCTTAAATATCATCCACGTGTGCTCTACATTGACATCGATGTGCATCATGGAGATGGCGTCCAGGAGGCTTTCTATCTAACAGATCGCGTAATGACGGCATCATTCCACAAATATGGCAACTACTTCTTTCCGGGCACCGGAGACATGTATGAGATTGGAGCTGAATCTGGCCGATATTATAGCGTCAATGTGCCCCTCAAGGAGGGTATCGATGATCAGAGCTACTTTCAAGTTTTCAAGCCAATAATTTCAGCGATCATGGACTTCTATCGGCCAACAGCAATCGTATTGCAATGCGGAGCTGATTCGTTGGCTGGAGATCGTCTGGGATGCTTCTCGCTCAGCACACGCGGTCATGGAGAATGCGTCAAGTTTGTTAAGGAGCTTAATGTACCCACCTTGGTGGTGGGCGGTGGTGGTTATACTTTGCGCAACGTGGCACGCTGCTGGACACACGAAACCTCACTTCTGTTGGATCAGGATATTGATAACGATTTGCCAGCAACCGAATTCTATGATTTCTTTGCACCGGATTTCACACTTCATCCTGAGGTCAATTCGCGACAGGACAATGCCAACTCCAAGCAGTATTTGGAGCTGATAGTAAAACATGTATATGAGAACCTAAAAATGTGCCAGCATTCGCCCAGTGTACAAATGGTGCAAACACCGCCGGACGTTGATCTAGAGGAGCTGCGAATGCGAGAAGAATCGGATCCAGATGTGCGCATGTCGCAGGCAGATGAAGATAAACTTGTCGAAGCAAAGAACGAGTTCTATGATGGCGATCAAGATCAGGACAAACCGGATTCAGTGGAAAGTTAGCATATATATTTATATAAAGTTAACAGTATATTTCAGCAATCAAGGCAATTAAAAAACAGCTTCACACAGATTGGCTTTAAAAATAGACACTGACATGTATTTATTATATAGTATATATATTGCAGACCGAAAATGAACTCGGATGAATGCAACCATTATGCACGAATCCTCAATAGTGACTATAAATACATCGAAATAAATTTTAAGAAAGCCAGCTTAACGCATTCGGCGTTCATTTTTTACAGTACTTAATTAATAATAATAATCACTATTGCCAAAGATGGAAAATTAGCTTCAAAGCGTGTTTGCTGTATAATGCGTTATTGTGCCAAATGACCATAAAAGATTACTTAATCTGGCAAAATTATCGCTTATATTCCAGCTCAAAACCGTGTACTGATAAATATGACGACTACAGGAACAATCCGATTCGATTACCAGCCAGTTGTTGTGTTGGCCAAACGCCGCATCCGTCGCGTATTTCGATCCTGGTCACGTATTTTCTTTTCCATTTCCGCATCAGTTAGCGTCTCTAGGAATGGCGCCCATGCATCCGCATCGCTTGGATTGCGGAAGGGCACATCGATGGTGGATAATGGAGCCTCGCTAAATGCATAGGTGCGACAATGCCAAGACAATTGTCCGCGAATGCTATAGGCAATCGCCGTTACAAATTCACCGCCAAGACCCAGTTCGGCACATAGCTTAATGGCAAACTCTTCGGGATTGTTGTTTTTCTCTGACATGTCCCATTCAACCTGGTCTACAAGGGATGTGTTGCCGACATGAATGTTCAGTTTTACTATAACACGCTGGTCACAACTCTCTTCCAATATTGGCGGATCGTTAGGGAATGCTTCAATTTGTTGCCGTATGGCCTGTGCAATGGCTGGAACAAATGGCAGAGGATTCAGATCGAGATCATCGCAGAGAACTTCCGCAAATTGTTCGGGCGTTATCATGCTCTCATTTTTGTTCCATGTAAAAGTATCGCGCAACTTTTGCCCTTCCAATTCCATGTCCAAGCGTATGGGCACCAAGCATTCTTTTTGTGCTGCATTTTCCAGACTCGCTGTTGGGTCTGTGTCATCAAAGCACATGGGAAATGTTCGTACTTTTTTTGTGTGCACGCGATTGCGATTAATTGGCGTGGCTTGAGGCACTGCATCCAAGTGGCTTGAGTTCGGCATGGTTGGGACATACTGTGGCTGCTTTTTTGATTTGCTCTCACGTGGTGCTGGTGTGTCTGAGGTGTTTACCGAAACAGCACGATATCTATTGAATGTGTTCAAATAAGCTAAGATTGAATAATGTTCATAATGAAAATTCAACTTACTTCTCATCATTGCCGGCCATAATGTCATCAACCTCTACAGCTCGGAGAAGCGACACTGAACTCGCCAGGATGTGTGAGCTCAAGCCAGAATCGGCTAAACGCTTTCTCTCCTCGTTTGAGAGAACAATACGTGTCATACCAGGATACTTTTTATAAAGGATGCCACGAAAGTGTCGCATATAGTTGCCCACCTCCGAGCCCACATAATAGTACTCGCCACCCTCTTCCAGTTGGAATGCCACAGGCTTATCACCGTATGTTTGCAGCGCCATATTTTTAGATTATTTACCCTTTTGTGCTTTACACTATATTTATTAGTGATGAATATTTTTTAAGTTAAAAATTACTTTCAGCCACTATACGATTCAATGAAATTTTCATGCAAACGGCGACATGGCGTCGTTAGAGTGACCATTTCGCGATAATGATGTGCCAACACAGGGTTGCTAAAATCGCAAAATTAATCGATCAATTTTAATCATTGGGACATTGTACATTTGTACAAATAAAAATATAAGTGGACACATATATTTTCAATAAGTATTGATTTATGTATATATTTTTGAATATTTATAGTTAATGTTATTTGTTGTCATATCTATCTAAAAAGTCTAACTTTAGTATATATTGTGTCATTGAGACGCAGCAATCGATTTCTTAATTTTAAAAATACGTGGGGTGGCAATACTGATCTCCATATGCACCTACATATTTCTTATTAAAATTTAAATAATTTTAAAAAATGTCCTTATTGCGCAGTGTTCCCGGTATAATAGCGCTTGCAAGACCTATAAACAGTATCAAGTCAGGTATACAACCAGTAAATAATGAAGTCCACACATTAAGTACACCTTTTTACAGTCCAAACATGCCGCTACTTCAAGCGCTGGGTATCACCAACGTTACGTGAACTTGCGCATCGCGTTAAAAAGCAAGGTCTACAAAAGGCGGAGCCAAGATCTGGATTTGTTGAATGGAACTATCGTTCCGAGCTGTTTGCCTTTGGAAAACGATTAAATGAGGAGTTTCAGCTACCGCTACTGCAAACGGCATTTACTCAGCGTACGTATGCGCATCAAGAACAAGAGCGACAGCGCAAACTTGGCATTGCTGAGGCGGATCTGCAAACAGGCGACAACAGTAAATTAGCGGCAAATGGCGATCATATTGCCAAAGTTTATGTTGCAGCGTTTTTGCAAAGTGCGCTTCCCAAAATGCCGGCGGTCGGACAGCAGGCTTTTGCCTCGTATCTGTTAGGCACTGAAACATTAGCGCATGTCTGCATGCAACTGGGTGCAAAGGAACTAATCTTTTCCACCGAATATCCACCTAGCAACGAGACGCTCGCACAAACACTGCAGGCAATTATTGGTGCCTTGGCAGATTCAAGTGGCGTGGAACGTGCCTTTCTTTTTGTGCGAGACTTTATTTGCACTCAGCTAAATCAAAAAGATTTGCTGGAAATATGGACGCCGGAGCAACCCTTACAGCTACTTAGCGAGGTCTGCACGCAACAAAAATTGGGCGAGCCTGAGCCACGCCTGTTGGGCGATTGCGGTAAAAATACGGTACTGGCTGCATATCATGTCGGTATCTACGCCAATCGACAGTTCCTGGGCAAAGGTTTTGGCGAAGATGTAAATATGGCCACAGAAACGGCCGCCATTGATGCGCTTCAAACGCTTTTCGAAATGCATGACAATCGACGTCCATTTGATTTTCGACTTCAAGTTGAAGCCAAAAATGTAAGGCTGGTTTAGATTGGGAGTTGCTCGTTAATCATTATTTTTAAATATATCTATAATTTGTCCTAAAAACATGTACTTCCTGAATGGTCAATATAATTTGCGTTTTTAAATATCATTAACTACGAAATAACCACTGTCTAGCCAAAAACTTTTAATCACTCTCCCCGCTTGTGGGCGACCCGACTGATGGTGTGGTAGCTTCATCCGGCTTAGACTCCAGCGAGAAGGGTGGAATCTTGCAGTCGAACGAATAACCATCCTCACGCTCGAGGCGAAAAGTTCCCCACATGTGTCCGCTGGGAGCTTGTAGACTAACATGACTACTGTATTGAAAAGCTGGTAGTCGCGGACTAAGTATGGGCTCCTGGCCAACAACACCGCGGCCACGCACCGTCTCCAAGGTGCCGGACAATGAGAAGATTCGCCAATGACGCTCACGGAGTTGTACGCTGAGCTCGCCGAGATTCTCCAGCCTTATGCAATAACGCCACTGCACGAACAAAAAAAAAATGTATTTGATTGAAATTTAGTGCAGTCTCATTCTTACCCAGTAAACGGAGGATGCGGGGGTCTCACGGCAACCCATATAAAAGGGTATTACGGTCACGCGAACGTTTTCGGTTGTTTCCTTGTGCACATCACTCATGTCCAACCAGGGATGATTTTTCTCCTGCCATGCCTTAAGCGTATCCTGGCCAACAAACGGCGGCTCAGCGTCCGGAGCGTTTGTAAGAAACTTGTCGAAAAGTTCATGCTGCAACGGATTTTTATCGGTGGAGGAATATGGCATAATATCATCGTGCGCAACATAATCAAGGCCAGGAATAGCATACAAGCTGCGGTTCGAATCCTGATTGCCTAAAAAGGTGACAGCTTCGGTTTGGGCACGCTAAAAAAAAATGTTTTTGAAGTACGATATGCAGTTAAAACAGCCAAATTACTCACGATATATGGACAGTCTCTGGTATCAATGAGCACCTGATAAAAAGTTTGCGTCTTGCCTTTAATCTCTTTGGAGTCAACGGAGCCAGTTGTGCCCACATTTGTTGCCGGGCTAGCTGAACCCATGTTAGTCGTACTCTGCGTATCGACGCCATCAGTGGATGCTTGCCATGACGTTGGAGGATCAACTTGCTTGGCGGTTGTTGATGTCACGCTGCCGTCACTGTTGCCAGTTTTCGATCTAAGGGTTGTTGTAGCCTCTGTGTTGCATTGCGTCGGCGTTGCTGGTGCTGTTGTTATTGCCGCTGGCTGTTTTTTAGTATTGTGTAAATCACGATCGTAGACACGGGCCGTCCATGGGAAGAGAATGACTCCACGATAGCCAAAGATTCGATGTAAAAACAGCTGACCAGTATCGTATTTACCCTCCTTAGCTTCCAATAGACGTCCAACCTCAGCGAGTCTAGAATTGCAAGCATTAAATTATATTATGCAACCATTGTATTCAGTTGGCGGCGTCACACTCTGCCCACCACCCTGACCCCTGATCCAGATGGTCATTAATGTAACTCTTACTTGGTTGGATTAACGGCCTGCTTCTTAAAGCTACGCGTCACAATTATATCACATTTACGCAGCAGTCGCCAGCGCATGTCCCATTTGAAAAGCTGTAGCAGTAAACCCATTTGTTGTCAATTGAAAACTATTGTAAAATGTGCAGCAGCCGTTGTTGGCCTGTAAGAATTTTGACTAGCTTTTATGCAATTGAAAAGCGGGACGTCGACCAATTATGATGCTGTTTAGTCGCTGTTCCTCAACGAGCAGGAAAATATAGATACATATACCTAAAATTTTGAAAAATCTATAAATTGGCTTTTCAAAAAAAAAACATTGTTATTGTAATATTTAGTTTTGTTTTTCTTTTTTTTTTGAGATCTTTCTCTAAGTAACACGATTATTGTGAATGTTGCGCAGCAACACTGCGTTGAACTTTACTATCGATAAATGTTTTGAAAAACAGCTGCAATGCAGCTCTGTCTGACTGAACTGTCATCCTCTCGCTCTTTCGCCAATCGACAGATTTCCGGTACGTACGCGAACTTTGTGCTGTGCAATGAAAAATATGAAAATATACATGAAAATACCAATAAAAACAAAAAATGAGTGTGGAAATGCATAGATAATTAAATGGATTAAGTCAGCAAATAGTTTATGTGTTCATACATAATTTAACTATTCTGATGTTTATAGCTAGAAAACAAGTGTCCCACAAGTCTGACAACCAAAACAAATGACAAACCAACTTATTTTGAATCGCAACCCACTTCCATACAAGTTAATAACCTTAACTTCGATGTAATTCATTTTTACAGTGAACTATGGCTGACACACAAGCTAAGCCCGCTGCGTCTAAGGCTGTAAAGGCGCCCAAAGCACCAAAGGCCGCAAAGGCGCCGAAAGCCACTAAGGCACCAAAGGCAGAGAAGACTGCTGCCGCCGAGACGAAAGTGTCGGCCAAGAAATACAAGCGTCATGGTCGTCTGTTTGCTAAGGCTGTCTTCACCGGATACAAGCGCGGTTTAAGGAACCAGCACGAAAACCATGCCATCCTCAAGGTTTGTCTTTTACATATTTTGTCGTATATTTGTGACTATTTTAACTTATTTGCAGATTGAAGGCGCTCGTCGCAAGGAGCACGGCCAGTTCTATATCGGCAAGCGTTGCGTGTATGTTTACAAGGCTCAGACCAAGAAGTGCGTGCCACAGCATCCTGAGCGTAAGACTCGTGTCCGTGCTGTTTGGGGCAAGGTTACCCGCATCCACGGTAACACTGGATCCGTGCGGGCACGCTTCAACAGGAATTTGCCCGGTCATGCCATGGGACACCGCATTCGCATCGTAAGTGACACCTTGCAGTCAAACGTGATGTTATTGTTATTTTAATTGATTTGTTTTCCAAATTCTAGATGCTGTACCCATCAAGGATTTAAGTTAATGAATAACTTAAAATGACCTGCAAAAAATCCGTTTTCTTATAATAAATGAAACAATTTAAATTTATATACAAGAAATTGTGTTGTAAAATAATTGTCACTTATAATTTGCGCATTGCTTTTAGGAATATGGCTAAGAAAAAAGTTTTCGTTCTTTTACAGTGGCAACAGTCAAAATGGCGTATGTCAATGATTTTAAAAAGCTAATAAAACTGTTGTATGCAATTCAGCAAATTCACACATGTTCTATTGAAAGATGGTAAATTTTAAAGCCAAATTATATATGCGGGATCTGATTAAGCAGCGTTCCCCCTCAATTGGTTTGCTAAGCTATCAGCTGTTTTATTGTAGTGGCAACCCTATAGCAAAGGGACCAGCCCAACTTAGTAAAAAAAATAAAACGTAAGATGTTTTAAATTTAAATTTAGATCTGAAAATATTGCTTGTGCTTACATATATTTTGAGTTCAAAAATTTCAACGTTAGGTTCACTAAGAGTTTATTCACGAAGCTTTCAAAGCCTCTTAATCCTTGAATCCTATAATATACTTGATGAATTATAATAATACATATGAACTTATTTATCTTTTTATTCGTGGTAATTGTAGTTCTATTATAGCGCGTGTCGGAATACCCCTAACAAATGCTTAACTGGTTAACAGAAAATGTTTAGCGTTCAGTATTGTTTTTTATGTGCGATTTTCATCCAGACCAGTTACGGCCACACTGGCCTAGTCCATTTTAAATAAACCGTTCATTGGTGAAGGTGGCGTCTGTTTTCACAGAAAGGAATTGCAATTTTTACAAATTTATCCAGTGAGAAAATTTGTTGCTGAACAAATCAAAAGGTATGTTAAAAAATCATTTGTCAAAAATACCTAAAACTCTGTATTAGCTTTTGTATCGTGCTTAAATCCCAACTTGCTTCGATGTTTCGAAATATTATTTTATACTTGTGCTTGTGTCATGGAATTTTGAGGCTAAGTATGTATTTTCTTCATGATGTTCATGATGATGGTGAAGGGCTTCGCAGAGCAGCCATGCGTGTGTATTTGTAAATTGCAGCTGCTTTTAGGTTTTTTTCAGCACAGATGCCAAAGCGCTTATATGTACAGATGTTCATTCAGGCATACATATTCATTTGAGGAGCATAAAAATACCACAACACATCCTATTTTCTATTATCGCTTCCCCACTTTTGAACCGCACCCTGACTCTCCCGGCTGGTTTAGTGGCCATGTTTGCATTTAGTTGTTTTTAGTCGCGCAACTTGCATGCTCCGACTTAATAATCGCATTCGATGGCTAAAAACTAGCTACAGGCAGTTTGAACCGAACTTTTAGCACTCGCTAAACAGGGCACACAAATGTATGTACATGCACACATGGATACATACGTGTTCGTTTTTATATGCTTTGTGCATGTGTAGTTGTGATATTTGCTGCTTGGGGTCACTCTTACGGCACCGCAGTGTACACTTATTTGTTTGCTTATGTTGATTCGATTTACTTATAATGATAAATAAATATAGGTTGCTCACCACTGGTTAAACTAGATTTGCTTTTTTCAACACACATGCATACAAAAATATTAGCTTGTATTTCTGATACCGACCCGTGGCCTTCGACGCCTTTTTAAATGTCTTGTCCATATTTGCCTCCGCGTCTTGTCATTAGCCAATAAACAGTCTGAAAACAATAACAAAGAGAGAGAGAAAGACGTCGAAGCACACCGGCCTATCGACGACTTCGAGGTTTATTCAGTTATTGCTCATTACTCATAATTTTGCGAAAATACTTGCATACACGAACTGGTACAGCTGGTATTAAAAACAATTATAGTTACATTTGTATATGTTACCTGTGGCAGTCTGGCTATCGCCAACGTGACCAATACCACGATAAGAAGTTTGAGTCCATTATTGTTGACTCATCTTTATATAAATGTATGTATTTAGGTGATCCATTGAACAACTGTGATGTCGTTTTAAGAGACTAGATAATTCAGCGGCAAGTCTTATATACAGATCTTTGAGTTTTTGCATTATTCGGTCATTCACTTTGTTTTTTTACCCCCCACATACAAACATACATACCTCAACATAATTGTGCTTGTGTGGGTATGCACATAAAGTGCTGTGCATCCCGTGGGGAAACTCACCCAAGCTCGCCGCCTTCACAAAGCATGACGCATCATTACCCGCGTTTTACAACACTTCTTACAGATGTCATCGCCCATTGCCCCACTCTGACCTCTTTTTTATGTCAGCACAGATATGCATTGCTAAAAAATTAAACATTCATACTTTCTAAGACAAGTAGAGGGCAACTTAGGGTCTTAACGCTCGTTTTTGTTATACTTCATACAATAAACTCAATTCAGCAACTTTTTTGTGCATAATGTGCACCGGCTTTACAAATGCGTGAGCATCAAATATATAAGTAGACAAAAAAAAAATTGTAACATTGGGAAAGTGTGCGGCTGGCAGGTCCGCCATTATAGTTAACGGGAAAGTGCAAAAGAACGCTCAAAAATAGAGATAAACTTATGTATGCAGGTATGAATGTGTGTTATATGTATTCAGTAGAAAAGTGAATAGCCGGCTTGTAAAAGTGATTGTGCTTATATGTTGTAGAGGAGGAAGAAGGGATTGCTAGTGCGAATACTTCATTCAGCTGTTGTCTGAATCAGTTTCTGTTGAACAGTTATTCTATTCTGCCATTTTCCACATTGGTTCAGTTGGCTGACGCCCGTCACCGTCGTTACTTCATTGTTGGCCGCTTTTGTAAGTGGCGTGTTTTCGTTCCTTATGTACATATGTACCTAAGTAAATGTTTAGGCTATAAGTAGAAAGTATCGAATGGCATAGGAATATAATTTAATAGCATTTTTTTGGCTTATCTCGTTTACGAAGAACGTTAAATAGTCTTGCTTGTGAAATTAATCATTTTTAGTTCACATTTACATTATGAATATATGTATATGTGCTAAGTCTAAAATATTAACTTTATTACTAAATATGCTGTTTTGTATTTGCAGCTCCGTTAGTACAAAATAAATATGACATCCACCGAACTCAAAATTGGCTTGAACGGCACCGCTCGTCCATCCAGCCGCGTCTTGAAACCACCTGGCGGCGGACATACGAACATCTTTTCAGAACCAGAAGTAGCTGTGAATGCACCGCGTGCCAAGTACAATCAGCAAAACTCTTCTAATCTGAATGCATGCATGGGCTCCACAGATGCCTACAAGGTGGTGGAAAAGATTCGTGAAGAGGTGACCGCCCCCACAAACCAAAAGGAGGAACAAAAGCCAGCACCTGCCAGTCAGCCTAAAGAGACCACTAATGGCAATAAGGCGACAAACGAGTCACGTGGTCGCGTTCCACCCGGCGGCTTCTCATCGGGTGGCTTTTGGTAGAACTAGCAGTCAGCCTTACACCCATACTCATGCTATACGTATACACACACATGTACACCAAGCCATTCTCAACCCCATTTAACATTTATAAATATAAATCGCTTAATATATACATGAATATCCTATAAAATCATACTCATATTTTAAATTGACTACAATGAAAAATGTTTAAAATGCTACATTCGCTATTTCATTACCTTATAACTATCTGCCGCATTCAGATTTTTTCATTTCCCGTTTGTTTTTGTCGCATCACGCATTATATTAAATAACGTCTAACGCAATTATTTATACCTAAAGAAGACAAATCCGTAACAAACTTACCAAACAAATATGGATAACGGCAACATTTGCATTTGTACTTAATTGTTAAATTGAAACTTATAATTGTCTGTAAAATGTGTCCCTAATTCTTTTCAATTATATTACAAGAAAAAATAATAAAATAAAATAATAAACTTAATATTTAAAATTGCAAAAATGATTTAGTTTTTATTATTTTTATACCCAGAACCCATTAAAAAAAAACAAGTAAGAAGGCTCTAGTCGAGAAATCCCGACTAGACGATACCCTGATCCCTATACTTTACGCGTACAGTCAGTGCTTGCAAGTAAGTGTGCGTGTGTGTACGACCATACTGCGTACTGCATACTCAACTTCAAGGTTCCATATCTCCGGTGTTTCTCAACCGATTTTAATAAAAATTTCACAGATTGTTATTATTTTGATTAATAATTCAAATGCCATCTAAAAATTTCAAGATTCAAGATTTTATTATTTTATTTATTATACGGACGGACAGACGGACAGACGGACATGTCTATATCGACTCGACTGTTGATGCTGATAAAGAATATATTTACTTTATGGGGTCGGAGATGCTTCCTTTTGCCTGTTACATACTTTTGCACAGAACCATTATACCCTATTTTCTTATTTTTAATGGGATCAGGGTATAAAAATTATGTGACTACTAGCAAGTTAGTACTGGGAGATCTTTGTTTAATGAATTCGTGCCGGCACGGTGAAATCATAGACTTGCAAAGATGCTGATGAGAGGTGATTAACTTCTCAAAAATCGTAGGAATAGCAGACAACTTGGAGATACTCCTATAATTACAAAATACGTCAGCAACACTTTACAAAATCCAACATTTTACAGCCGCTTCTTGGCAACTTTTGTTGCTTCAAACGTGATGATTAATTCACCAAATATATATAATAAATTATCTGTGTTTATTAAATCGGTAAAAAACACCAGACATCATAGATTAAAATTTTTAAACGCATACATAAACACACATATAAGGTCACCTCCAAATCGAGAATTCTCGACTAAAAAATTATGTTCGAAAGCGACTTGCAATATAAAAAGGAAGTATGAAAAATTGTCTATCTGATCAGGTTGAGTCCTATAACAATCGAAATGTGTTGTTTTCCTCTGCCATGGAATAAAGAATTGTATAATGGTTTTGCGAAATGTACGTTATGCTGCCCGCCCGGTCAACGTACTTTATTCTCGACATTCTTTGTAAAACTCTTGGTCTATGCGTGCGTCTCACAAAGATTAAAGATTGGGTCGCAACACCAATTACTTAGCTGCAACCCAGCTAATCAATCAACATAAATATTTCCCGCATTTAAATTGCAAGACCCACTAAATTTAAAAGCAAGCTCTTGTTCTTTTTTTTTTAAAGTGGTGTTTTAGTATTCCGGGTTTAATGCAAAATTAACTTATTGTGGGAAAGATGACTTAGTTGTTGGAAAATGTCTTGAAAAAGAGAAGAAAATTTTAGATTTTAGGACCTTCCGGGGCCATAGGGAAGTTTTGGGAGCTTGTACAAAACAAGAAAAGCTTATATTTTTGTCTACTCACTCTACTGAAGTTAAGGATTCACATATTTATTTATTTACAAATATGTTTTGCCTTTGAACGTAGTACAAAATGTTGATTGAGATTATTACAAAGCTTCAACAATGTTTTACCTGACCGGAAATTCGTAAAGTGCTTGAGACCAACATTTCAATTATTTAGTCTTTAAGTTAGATTATCGGATTTTACACCTAATATTTATTATACCTGACTTTACAAATATCATGACAATCGTGTCATTGTTCTTTATAACGTAAAATTATATTAATGAATAAATACATAGATTTGTATTGTTGATGACCTATTAACTAGAGGGCGCCACATTGCTACTTTTAACAACAAATCATTAAGTGCGCAGACCCAAACATTATTGTATTTGAAAATTGTGTAAGATTTTATAGAAATTTTAAGATGATAAGACTAAAAGCTTTCCATATACACTTTCTGTTTGTTAAATTTTTATGGTTTCGTTTGCTTAACCAAAGTGAGTCCAGTTTTTTTTTTTTTTTTTTTGACTTAATTCAGACTTAATTAGTTAGATCTTCATGTCATTAATGTACGAATCCAATTCAGCATCAAGTTCCTCGGCAGTTGGTGCAACTTTTCTTTCCCGCCGTTGACCCCCGGCTGGACCGGGTTTTCCACCAGCTGGGCGACGGAAACTGCCACGACGAGGACTGCCACCGACTTGTCCACCTAAAATCACTCATTCAAAATAAGTATCTGCAATTCAATACAAATGCTTTTTTTTTTTTACATACCCCCACGTTTAAAATTAGAACCTGCGCCACCACCCACACGACGTTTAACATCATCGGCGGGAATTGGACGGGTAAGTGCGGCAACATCTGAGACGGCAAGTTGTATGGTCATGGGTCGACCATCCAAGGGGACGCCATTATATTGTTTAACGGCTTTCAACGCGTCAGAACGTCGTTCAAATATAACATCAGCGGTGCCTGCAGATGCAAATCAAAATTTGAATATCATTTTATAAAACGCATAGAGGTAAAGACAAAATTACCCAATGAGCGACCCGAACGATCGTAATGCACAGCCGCTTTCTTCATCGGGCCAAAGTCATTGAATAGTTCCTTGATGTCCGTGTTTGATACCCCATAGTCCAAATTTCCAACTATCAAACGTGTTGCTCCTTTACCGCTGGCAGTACTCCCGTTTCGTTTTGGACCATCGTACATATCGTGCTGCCAAGCGCTGTTTACATCGCCCTAAAGGGGGTAGTATTATGTAGAAGATTTGTTTGTTGATTCGAACGAACATTCGCGTGGGGACAATTTTCTGATCAAATATGTGGAGGGTGTAGTAGTAGTAGTAGTAGCAGCACTTGTTGTATCCTAGCCATATCAAGAGGACGCCATCGTAGAAATGCAGAAACACTAAATATGTTATGTATGAATAAATCTCAATATTGTGCAACTCTTGGGTTTGGCAGGCGCAAAAGAAAACGAATTTTAAACGGGGATTACAATAACAGAAAAAAAGAGTTCGCGGCTAGCGCGAAATCTTTAACGAAATGCACTGCTGTACAATTTTTAAACTTTGTATGTTTATACATAAATGTGTTCGATTTCGATGCAATGTTGTGTAGTTGTGCTGCCGCGCCATCCATGACAACAACTTAACAGTGCGGTAGCTTATTGGTTTTCTGTAATTAAATTTTTCTATTATTTCTGCCCACTCGCAACCGCCATTTTGAAGCTATGCATTTATGTTCACATGGTACACGATACAACTAACGGTGTAGGCACCGTTTCATCTGCATACGGTGGCCATTTTGATTCCGTGTAATTGCAGCTGTTTGCAAATATTGCTTTGTTTATCAGTTTACGTGAAAGGCGCAAGGAATCGTGAGTTTCCAACTTGGGCTGTCCTTTTTTTATGCGTATGCATGGATATCTTGCTGCTTTTTGCCTCTCTACATGTCAAATCGTTACGTTTCAATTACCCGTGCGAGCCGAGGCTTCTGTATGACGCCGCTGGCGCCCCCGCGGCGACCTTTGATCACACCGCCGCCGCCGCTAGCTGGGGCTGGTTTGCGTGGCGAGCCACCAGTTGGTCCACCACCTCCACGACGTGCCCCTCCTGCTCCAAATCGCGGTTGACCACCAGGCCGGCGAGCTCCACCTGGCCCACCGCGAGCACCCTGTGGTTTCTTTTGTGTGCGCGTTGACTTAATGATATCATCCAAACTCATTTCAATTTTGTCCACCATGTTTTAGCTGTTGACGCGTACTTTCGCGATAAGAAAATTGTCAAAATTTCGGTGTACTTTATCTTAAACTCGCGCAGCAACCGACTCTATTCAACAAACGCGTGCAAATTTCATCAACCGCTGAAAACGACGCACGAGAACGAAAATGAAGAAAAAATTTAAGATGGCTGACAGTTCATGAAAAAACGTGCTGTACAATTCCACAATTCGGTAACTTAGTGCTGTGAAGATTCGAAAAAATTGCCCATCGATAAAATACCAACCCCTAAAACGATAACATTGTAAAACTTCACATAACTGTCGACAACAACTGAAAAAGGCTGTAAAACATTCCAAAAAAATGTTTATTGTAGCGGTTACTGGTGGAATTGCAACGGGCAAATCTACCGTCACGAAGGTCTTTGAGCTTCAAGGCATTCCAGTTATCGATGCGGATAAAATTGCTAGAGAGAGTAAGTTAGTTGCGCACATCTTTCGGGATGTACTAATTGAGCGTATCACAGCTTTAATTAACAACACATTACGCCCCACAGTTGTAGAACCAGGTCAGCCGTGTTGGCAGAAGATACGTGATGTCTTTGGCGATGATGTTATATTGCCTAGCAAAGAGCTTAATCGGGCTGTACTGGGACGATTGATCTTTGAGGACAAGGAGTTGCGTGGAAAATTAAACCAGATAACTCACCCCGTAATTCACCGCACAATCTTTTGGCGTGTGTTCAAACACTTAATGTCTGGTCACGCCTGGATCGTGCTCGACTTACCCTTATTGTTTGAAACAGGCATTCTTATGGACTTTATACACAAAGTTGTGACGGTATCTTGGTGAGCCTCATCAGGAAATACACGAAGTTTTGTATAATACCTCTTACTATATTCATAGTGACTCAGAAAAGCAAATGCAACGACTGTTGGCGCGCAATGAGCTTTCGGAATCAGAAGCACAAAATCGAGTTGATTCTCAAATGCCGCTAGAGAATAAATGTGAAAAATCGCATTTCGTAATCGACAATAATGGAAGTGAGGAAAATACTAAAGCTGCTGCCATGCGCATTTATAATATGATGCAGGAAAGCAAACAACATTGGTACAATCGTTTAACTTTTCTTGGCATCACTATAATTGTATTATTTATAATATGTTTCCTATGCAAGTTGGTTGGTGTGTGGCCCACGTCGTTGGGTCTTTAAAGGTTCCACTGCTTGTGTCCATGTGACCGTAGTGCATGTTATAAGGCAGCGGTCGGGAAACCGGGGTAAATTACCCCAAATGATGTAAAATTAAAATTTCTGGGGGTAGTGGTAATGATTTAGAAATATATATTTTGAATTTAGTATTCTATTCTGCTCTTCGCCATGGGGTAATTTATTAAAAAGGTTTATATTTAACCATTTTCTATTCTATTGACCTTTTTTTTTACTCCTAACTATGGGGTTATGGCAACTTATACAACATCATGGGGTAATGGCAACTTACAAAACAATATTTTGGGGTAATGGCAACTTACACAACAATAATTTGATTCAAAAAGTTCCCCGACCGCTGCAGTAAGGCAATAAAATATCGCAACAGCATCAACTATCATTTATTAATTATATTCAAATTTTGATGGACAATAACATTAAGAAGTTGAATTTAATTTAAGCTGTTCCTGTTGAATTCGACTTTTCATAAAATCTACAACATTGGCGTTGTCTCAATTCGATGATGACTCGGCAAGCAGCAACGCTGTTTGTGCACAGAACACAACGAATGTTTGTAGACCATATTTTGTCACCGCCTTGGTTACGTTGTGATTTAATTGTATGGGATCCTGAACCACCATTGGCTTCGAAAGTTGCAACACCGAATTTGGATTTTGATTAGCATAGTCCACATACCTAAACAGAAGAATTGTTACAGTTAACATTAATCTAAGATCGCTAAATTTTCAATAAATTTACCTTTTTGGCATTTCTTTCAAAATTTTCGATATAAGTGTATTACTTTTACCAAAATAGGGGCAAACCATATGTCGTTCATAGTTAAAGTTGGCATAAAACTCAAAAAATTCTTTCATATACGCCTTGATCAGCGGCACGGTTACCTCAACCTGCTGCAATCCCACATCGCTGAGTGACTTTTGTACGAAATTCACAACCCAAGCTGTAAGCAAGAAAAACGTATTTAGGGAAAGTACACCTAAACGCGCTCATTATCAGCAACACTCACGTCCCACAAGCTGTTTGCCCGATGCTGATTGCTCAGACTGCAGCAGTGCAATAGACGGCAACAATTGCCTAATCTGCAAAAAGTAGATAACCTTCAGCGCCATGCTGTAAGTTGATATTTGTTCCGTCATCTTGCATCGCTCTAGCCACGTTTTCACATAGATACACATATACTGGGCTACGAGAAATGAAATTAAAATGCAAAATGCTTAGTTGACAAAAATAAAATAATTGTTGCCGACAAACTTACCCAGCGGTTGGGTCTCAAATATATACTTGAGCAAGTTTGTGTTACAAAATCCTAAACTATTTAGGCATATATCACACTCAATGCCAGAAGCTAGATGACGCGTCTTTATTATCGGCACTCGTGCCTGTTCAACGACCTGTTAAGCAAATTTTGGATGAAAATAAATCGAGAGATTATCCAAAAATATATTTACATTGATGATCCGCCAATCGTAGCTGGCACAAAATGCCACACGTAACGCTTTAAGTTTGGCCAGAGTATCATTTGAAGCACGATTCTCGAAAATGTTAAAGCTGTTGCCTATATATTTGATTTTAAAACATAACTAGAATAAGTTTATTTAGTTCAAGCACATACCGATGTCCACAAATACATCCAAATCAGATGAGCATGTGCCAATTCCTGTTATACGAGATCCAAACTTATATATCCGTATTGGCTCAGTTGGATATAAGGGCGATATTAGCTTGCATAAATCTAGTCCAATGTCATCGTACTCTTTTATAACCTTAAGCTTGTCCGCGACTTGATATTTTTCCTTAAACATAGTTGTAATGTCGCCCGAAACCAATGACTTAGCCCCTGCAAATAATCAGTTAGATTTAGAAGTCTACAAAAGATATTCAACTACTTTTTGGCAGCTGTTGAGTCATTATGGAGCGTGCTTTTTCCTCAGCCCTTCTTCTCTCTTGCTTAGTCTGCATCGGTCGCTCTCCGTTGGAATTTCCATTGGGATTAACATTCGAATAGACGTTTGGGTTGTCATTTGGATTACTGTTTGGATTGGGATTTGGATGTTGTTCTGTCAAATGTGCCACTGCTTTCGCAATTGTAGTGCCAACAAAGCGACGGCTGCAAGCTTCGCAGTTGAATGTACGCTTGATTTTTATCAAATCATTTGGTGGCACAAAAGTTACAGAAGCATCACCTGTCGGATTTGGCTGCTTATTAGAAACCTGTTGTACTCCGCCACTAGGAACTATGTACGTTGGCTTCTTGTCCAGATACTTTTCAATTCCAACAACAATACGTTCGAGCAAATGCGTTAAATGTGGATCCAGTTGGAGCTGACTTTTCTGACTAACCTCTTCCAGTGTTTCCAAAAAAAAACTTGCTTCCAGTGTCAAGGGATTTAACTAATGGTATATCTTTTGTTAACCATTTACGCACATTGACTTAATATACACATTACTCACGTATAATAAATTTTTTTGTTGCTGATTTCCCGCCATTGTCTTCAGTTTTTTATTCTTTTTTGTGACAGTGACACGTGCTGTGACAACGACTTTCTGTTTAAATCATATAAGTAAAAACAAAATCAGTTCGTGTAAATTTACTTTTAGGACATATTAATATAACAAATATGAGTTTAAAAAAGTAGAGCGTTTTGCTGGCACCAGCTGATTTGTGCAGGGTAGCCACCTAGATACAATTTTGCCGGTTTGGGCTAACAAATTACCCTTAAGTGTTACTGTGTGTATTAGCACAACTACTAATTTACAAACATATGCACACACTTAACATATCTTGAAATACACATTAAAATACTCAAAACCGTAGAGCTTGATCAGCAACTGTAAGACACTTGTCAAAATACTTAATATCGATACAACGCTGCTCTTTCTCGTTCATAGCTTCTGGTGAAATCGACTCACGCTGGGTTTTTGTGTAGGCCTGCTGAATTCCTCATATAATAGGCGTTCGGCATTATTGTAGGCTGCTTTATCGACCCAAAAAGAATCAATGTCTTCGATTCTCATTTTAGAACTGTAACAACTATAACAATTTTCGAGGCAACACTACACAAACAACATATACGTTTTGGTTTGCACATGAATTATTACCAAAAGCGTATGCACACACACATACATATTAAATTTGCTGCATAAAAACATCGAAACCATAATAATATATCGATTTTTACTAAAGCAACTTCTATACCAAGGAACTAACACATGTTTTTTTATTTAAAATCATAGATCATTATTTATCAAACGAAAAGAAGTGTTTCCTTCGTGCAACTTCAGGATTAGATAATGTAAGAGAACGAAAATTATATGAGCCTTATAATGTTTGTTAGAGGAGTATTGAAATATTCTTATTAATATTTTATAATTTTTAGAATAAACTTAATGAATTGATAATAAGTGAAAAATAGTTTATCATTTTAAATTTGCTTTCAAAAAAACGACATATACAAACCAATGTTATCACAGTTTGTATATATGTATAATAGCTTTCTTACCGGTAAAAGTTTAGGTATTAAACTTATTCACTTAATGAAGGCCCCTTTTAAGGCCCCTAAATATCTTTAAAGATCTATTTTTGATGGATTTACATGGGTTTGAACATTGAGAAGGCTCACGCTATGCATTTTTTGCTTAGAATGTTAAGGGGAACCCGTCCTCATCAAGATTAAGTTAAGAGCTCAAAACTGCTAATATTCTGTTCCTTCAAATTTTAAATTGCATAATGAGGATATGTAGTTCACCCAGCAGTTTCCAAATTATTTTTATCTTCTCGTTTAACCTCGATGTGGTTCGATCAAGTCTTAATTATAACTTTTATAATTATAATTATTGCTGTATATACGCAATATCGATTAACATATTGACAAAATATGTATATTTCATGTGAAAATGGAATATGGCATTATTTTACATTTGCCTAAATACAGAGAACACTTTACAACCATATTAAAAAAAACTATAAGCTAATTCTACGTCAACACAATACGAATGTAGTTTACATACAGAAAAACGTGCATTTTCAAAAAAACAAATACTAGTGGCAACTCTCTGTGTTCATAGTGATGATTTTGTGATGATCATAGTGATGATTTTTTTAGGTAAGTATCGATACACTTATTTTCGTCCCGACTCATGAGTCAAGAATCGAAGTAGCATATACTCACTAACACATTCAAACGTTTTCAATTCCGAGAGTATAAATAGCAGTCGATGAGAAAATTTTCATCATACGTTTGTAAAGCCTCATAGCCGGCAAGTCGAACGTAAATTCTCTCCGAGACTCACCTCAAACAGTTGCTCTTACAGATTTCTGTAAATTTTCTTTTTGTCGCGTGTGAAATAAAAAGTCTAAAAACTCAATATGGTAAGTAATCTTTTTCTTATATACATTTTATTTTTTCCTTCAATGAAAGAAATCCTGTAGCATACTTGCAGTCGAGTTGTGAATTAAATTTTATACACAAAATGGCGGAGTCACAAATTTGATGACGTCATGTAACATTTTTGTTCAAAAGTTGGTATATTTGAACATATATAACTAACGAAATTCACTGGCTGTGGCCCTATTTTGAGTTTTGAATTGTGTGCATCACATGTAAAATACCACTTGGTAGAGAATTTTGCGTGTATGTACATCAATTTTTCATCTCGCTCACACACACGAGCATGTATTGGCATCGCAATGGGTGCGGCTTGAGTCATTTATCGATTTTTCTAACTTGCTTAATTTTTTTTTTCTTCTCATTTATAGCGTGAATGTATCTCTATCCATGTTGGCCAGGCTGGTGTCCAGATTGGTAACGCCTGCTGGGAGTTGTACTGCCTGGAGCACGGTATCCAGCCTGATGGCCAGATGCCGTCAGACAAGACCGTCGGTGGTGGTGATGATTCGTTCAACACTTTCTTCAGTGAGACCGGCGCTGGCAAACATGTGCCTCGTGCAGTGTTCGTCGATCTGGAGCCGACGGTTGTTGATGAGGTGCGTACTGGCACTTATCGTCAGCTGTTCCATCCCGAGCAGTTGATCACTGGTAAGGAGGACGCCGCCAATAACTACGCACGTGGTCACTACACTATTGGCAAGGAGATCGTAGATCTGGTGTTGGACCGCATCCGCAAGTTGGCTGATCAGTGCACTGGTCTGCAAGGTTTCCTCATCTTCCACTCATTCGGTGGCGGCACTGGCTCTGGCTTCACCTCGCTGTTGATGGAGCGTCTGTCTGTCGACTACGGCAAGAAGTCTAAGCTGGAGTTTGCCATCTACCCGGCACCTCAGGTCTCCACTGCTGTCGTTGAGCCATATAACTCAATTCTGACCACGCATACCACCCTGGAGCACTCGGACTGTGCCTTCATGGTCGACAATGAGGCCATATATGATATCTGCCGTCGCAACTTGGACATTGAGCGTCCCACATACACCAATCTGAATCGTTTGATTGGTCAGATTGTCTCATCGATCACCGCCTCGCTGCGTTTCGATGGTGCCCTGAATGTGGATCTCACTGAATTCCAAACTAACTTGGTGCCCTACCCACGTATTCACTTCCCTCTGGTCACCTACGCCCCAGTCATCTCTGCCGAGAAGGCCTACCACGAACAGTTGTCGGTGGCTGAAATTACCAATGCCTGCTTTGAGCCGGCCAACCAGATGGTCAAGTGCGATCCTCGTCACGGAAAGTATATGGCTTGCTGCATGTTGTACCGTGGTGATGTTGTGCCCAAGGATGTGAATGCTGCGATTGCTACCATTAAGACCAAGCGCACAATTCAGTTTGTGGACTGGTGTCCTACTGGCTTCAAGGTAGGCATCAACTACCAACCACCCACTGTTGTGCCTGGAGGTGATTTGGCCAAGGTGCAGCGTGCCGTGTGCATGTTGTCCAACACAACGGCCATTGCCGAGGCCTGGGCTCGTCTGGATCACAAGTTCGACTTGATGTACGCCAAGCGTGCCTTCGTCCACTGGTACGTCGGTGAGGGTATGGAGGAAGGTGAGTTCTCCGAGGCCCGTGAGGATTTGGCTGCTTTGGAGAAGGATTATGAGGAGGTCGGCATGGACTCTGGTGATGGTGAGGGCGAGGGAGCCGAGGAGTACTAAACATACTCTACAACCATCTACAAACAACATCAGCACGCACGGAGCAAGCGTCATTTGTGGGCGTCCCAAAACGTCGAAACTAATGCCTACGCTTCGCTTTTGTCAGACAAGAAATATAACAAGAAAAAATGCATGAAAACACTGTGCACAAATGTTTGGTAAGACCTATATAGTATTTTAATGCTAAAGCTTAAAACATAACATACACAAAAATAGCAGACATAAAAAAAACTTCAGAATCAGCTTTAAACTGTGTACGAAAATAAAATCAGCGGATAGTCAGTGTTGCCAGCAGCAAAAAAAAGTCGAGCGCATTTTCTTTCCATCTTTTTTTACTTTCCAGTCTTTCAGCAGAGTTCACTGAACGGGCGCCACTTAAGGCTGAAGAGAAATGTGGACGTGGTTGGGGAAAGCGAAGCGAACGCCACATGCTCTATTTATAGTGAAAAATGCTTTTCACTCTACTGCATTTTACTAGTGCACGAGACTGTACATATGTATATGCACATAATAGGTGTGGCATGCAACTATATTTACCACAACTTCCCATCTCCTATGGAGCAAAAGATTTATCGATTTAATAGTGAGTCATTCTGCAACATAGTAGTATGGAGGGGGGCTCTCATCGCCAACACAAAAGTCAAGCGATGACTTCATTTCTGAACGGCTCATACATCGCCTTTTATGTACATACATGCACAAATTTTTATATAAAGCATGTTGTGTGTGTATATGTGCACGTACATACATATATATCTTTATGGGGGTAAACTAGGTAAACCGGCTTGTTGCCTTCTGCGACAAAAATACCTCATTTCTTCCCTTTCTATCAACAATTTTTGTATTTTTCAGAAGCAGGCAAACAGCTGCAACTACAAAATTTTCAGAAAGAGCCAAGAATTTACCGGAAATGCACAAAAGGCCGCACAGATGGTCGGTAAGTACAAATGTATGTATGTACTCAGTTACATTCGTACCTATGTACAGTCGAATATACAAACAGATACGAAGGTGTGCATTAAGGTTGTGTTCACAGTAAAAGAAGTAATAAAGATGCAAAATTAGATTCGTAAAGCCACCATTTAATATAAGTGAGTATTGAAAGCACCACCCAATAAATAAGACTTTTTAAGCTTCGTTTAGTCACAGCTGTCGGTAGGTATAATAAGTAATCCAATCTAGTAAAACGAAACTAACATTCACATGAACATAGATTATACTATACAAACACATACTGTTGTCTTGCCATATTCCGACAATGTTAATGTATACATTTATGTATGCAGATAAAATGGTATGAGTGTGATTTAAGTTCACCTTAATCGGCGATGACGACAACTCATGGAGCCGGCTCTATCGCAGTTCTGTGGGCGGGTGAGTGGGCTACTTATTTAAGTTTTTACCCAACACATTCAAATGACTTGTATGTTTGATCAATATAAAAAAGAGAAAGATGGAAGCATGTTTTTAAAGATATACATAAACATGTACATATTAAAAAAACATACCCTTTTTTCCCATATTTAATGGGATAAGGGTATAATAAAAGGGCTATTGAGTTCATGCTAAAGTATGTATAAATGATGTAGATGTACATGTGCTCTACACACACTAATACAAATATTTTTAAATGAGTACATTTTTCGCAAATGATTATCGATAGTATCGTGAGAATGCAGCATGTATTCGGTGTTGCCATCTGGCAATGTCTAACAATTAGGTGGAAGCACCGTTACTTAACCGACACTAGGCTAACAATTCATATGAATTTACAAGAATAGCATTTTGAACAATGAGAAGCAAAAATACTGTTAGTTACAGTAACAGTGAATTTTAAAGTTAAAGTTAAAGAGTGCCTTTGGGTCAGGCGAAAAATAGATCAAAAACTATTGAAGATGTACACATTTTGTCAGACAAATTTTTTATGCAGATCTTTTAGGGAAACTATAAGCTCTTTTCATAATTGCTTTGTGGTAAGTAAAATCAAAAATATTCCAGAGCATTCAATACATTTAAAGCCGGCAAGTCGGGTCTAATTTCTGAACGGTGCTTTTTTGTGAAAGGTCTAATTTATACGATTCAATTGTATATTCTTATCCGATCACAGATTTTAGTTTGGACAAAGTGTTCCGTTACGAGCAACAAGAGTCTTTTTGTCCAACTTATTGAAGAGTAGTAGTTCCTTTGTTGCAGGTTGTTTTGTGATTTTAGGTGCATGCTACGATTAAGTTTAGCGAAATAACTTGAAATAAGCTCAGCATTTTATTTGCACAAAAAAATTAAATTCCGCAGCTTTTTTTAAATCTTGCTTGTGGCGGCCTTTCGATCCGCGATATACACATTAAAGTATTTTCTTATCGAGTATTTTATTCATGAAAAAATATCGATTCCTATAAGCCGGCTGTGAAATTGCCATTGGAAATTTAACTCTGGTTAGTGTTATATATTTCAGTAAACAAACAGTATATTAAAATCACCAAAGCTTTATGATGGAAAACAGCCAGGAAAGTGGCATCGGAACCGATTCTAGTGCCATCGAGAATGCAGCACTTAACGTGGGTGACAGAATAGCACTTAGGGATTTGCTGGAGAAGCGCCTAAATGATTGCGGTTGGCGGGAAAAAATTAATCAAATGATCCGCGAAACATTAGAGGTGCGTGGCGTAGAAAAGATAACTCATGACCAGCTTGCGGCGGAAATCATTCCAAATGTAAGTACATCAATGTTTTCATTACGTGCACACAAAGTACACACTCTTTTGACAACACAGGCTCGAGCCATGGTGCCCGATGTTGTGCGCAAGGAAATGCTGTTGCGTATCCGCGAAGCCTTGCAGACTTCGTTGACTCCATAAATATATTGATTGCAAAGCCATTAGTAGTAAATGTTCATGTTTAAATTCTATGGTTTATTAACGTGTAATTAAGTATTTTTAGTATATGTACATGCTTACACGCCTGCTTATACTAATTACGAATTGCGCCAATAGTTATACAAATGTATGTAATAAATAAACAACTTTATAATTATAATAATATATTCGATTACTATGCACGTGTTACATTTCGGTGTACGATTGGCTAAACAAAAAATATACAATATGTATGTATTAGTTGGTTGGGGACACTAGGAACGCGGTTTGTGGGTAAGTGGCGGTGTAAAGAATTATGCTACAAATAATAGGGCTAGTTTGTAATTGGTTTTAAGTTTTTCACTTATTCAATAGCGAGTCAATTGAAAAGTCTTTAAATTTGGCGTTGGAATCATCGATAAATAGCTGCGTTTCTTGTTGTTGTTTTTCTTCATGTTGCTGTTGTTGTTGGGGATGTTGATGCTGTGCCATTGCTGTTGTTGTTGTTATGGGCAGAAGTTTCATCAGTTTGTTGCGCGGCTTACGTAAAAATTTTGTATTGATTTGAAATTTTTGCGGCTTGCTACTAGTTAAATTAACTTGATGGGGTGTCCCAGATATTGCTGTGGTTGCAGTTGTAGTTACAACAGCTGCTGCAGTTGTGGCAAGTGAAACTGTTGAGCTGCGATGACTTTGACGCCAGCTACGCAAATCTGCATTTGGCGATACGACAAATTTTGATGTAGTTGCTGCTGTCGTTGATGTTGATGTTGTTCCTGTTGCTGTGGCTTTAAGTGCGGATCCTGCGAAAGCATTGGCACCGAAGCACTTGAGAAAGTTCTGCACGTGTATCAAGCTATCATTCTCATCTTTGTGACGCCGCAGTCGCTGCTTATCCTCATTCTCGTCCTCAGCCTCATAGTCCAATGACGAATGTTGTTGCGAGGACGATGAAAACGTAGAGGAACTGCTGCTCGTGCTGCTGCTGATCTGTGTATATATGTGAAACATTTACTTATTACAATTTTTGTATTGATGTTGTATAAATATGCAAATTTGTACTAACATCGTCTTCTTCATTGTCATGCAGCTGCTGAAAGCTAACTGCCGTTTGCTTAAGCTTTTTGTATATGTGAGATTGTTGGATTTGTTGTTGTTTTTGTTGTTGTTGTGATTTCTTGCTGATCCTTGGTAATATTTTGCTTCTGGTGGCACGTCTGGTCACAGCTGCTGGCTTCTTCTTAACATGTTGATGGGCAGGTTGCTCACGAAACGACTTTCAGCTAGTTTTGGCGAGGTTATCGTCGCGCCTTAGTTGAGACTGAAAGACAAAATGAGCGTTTTGTAGAAGGTTGGCATTATGTGTGTTTTAAACAGTAAACAGGCTTAACAATAACAGTTTTTTGTTATCATTCAGTGCGCTGGCACACAAAAACAACAAACAAATTTTCCATATATGTATTATAACTATTTTGTTTTGAGCTTTTCCCAATAGCAATGAATAACTTGATAATGATGATGGCGGTTGCAGTTTTAGAGCAAACGAAAGAACTAGTTTTTAAGAACTAAACTGAATTGAAATGTTGTGTATTTTACAATATGGAAATATGCTTAAGCAGATTTTGTGGGGGGTGGGGCGTTAGGGCGGCATAAAATCAAAAGAAAAAGTTACGAAAATATGTACAACACTCATGGAAGGACTGATGGATGGATGGATGTTGTATGTTGTATGTATGAAACAACGATGTGTAAAATGCTCTAACTTGCACAGACATACACATGCACCCACACGCACACTCACACACACTACCTGGTGGTGATGCGTGTTGAAGAGCGCATGATGCGCTGCGTAGGAAGAGGTGGAGGAGCTACTTAAATCATCAATGTTAACGATGTTGCTGGCGCCGCCGCCGCCTCCAACGACCCCACTGGCACCCATTTGAACTTGAATGCTAGGATAGTGGTGTTGTTGTGGGTTATGGTGCAGGTGCGATTGCGATTGCGATAGCGGATGCAGATGCGCTTGGTGTGCAACACCAACACTACCACTATGTTGCAAACAGATGCCTGACGTTGTTGTTGTTGTTGTGGTTGTCAAAGTAGCAGTTGATGTTGCCGCTGTTGCTGTTGTTGTTGTAGTTGCAGCAACTGCTGTAGCTGACCCACCTCGTCCAATTGCCGCGCTTGTCGCACCAACACTCGGCCCCAAACTCATCCCAACGCCCAACAGGTGCGCCGCAACTGCGGCACTCGCATGGTGCGTTTGATGCAAATGCTGCTGTGGTTGTTGTTGTGGCTGCTGTTGTTGCTGCTGCTGCTGCTGCGATTGTAAGAACGATGCTCCATGTTGCTGTTGATGTGTGTTCAAGTTGCTGATACTGTTAACAGCGCTGTTAGCATTGCTGCTGCTGCTGTTGACATTGCTGCTGCCGGCACTGTTATACGCATGAGGTGCGGCGACGTGTCTGCTAAAACAAAATTTTACTTAAAATTATCTCTAACTTACTATTGTCAGCCAGCGGACTCACCTTAGTCCCAGACCAGTTGCATTGGCCATTGCTAGGCTGCTAACCGATGACATTGGTGCAGTTGTTGTTGTTGATGTGTTGGCATTTGAATTTGAGGTTGCTGTTGGATTGCTATTGATACTGCTGTTAGTGTGGCTGCTACTGTTGCTGCCACGATAGTCTAGTACGCCGCTAGCATTGCTGGCACGACTGTTGGCCATTGTTGGTATTGTTGTGTTTATCGCTGTTGTTGCCAGCGAAACGGCTGCTGCAATTGTTGTGGCAGCGTTCAGAGCATTGCTGCTGCTGATGCTGTTGTTGTTGCTGCTGCTTGTGCTATTGTTGTTGCTAGAGGCTAACGTGAAAATGGCAAAAGTTGTACAAGTTGTTCATCATACACACGTGCATGTTGTTAGTTTGTGATGAGAATGTGTGTGGATTTATGTTCGTTTCTGCGTGTAACGGTAAACCCGTCTGTACAACATGCCCAAAAAGCATTCATGTTAACATCGAGCTGTTAACATATCAACCATAAAATTAACACACGCCGGCAATGTAACAATATGCCCTTCTGTTAGTTAGCAGAGTGTTAAAAACGATTAATTTAAAATAACTTTAGATGAAAACACAAAATAAAATAAATTTCGAATTTGTTTGTTGTGGTTTTTGTTTTTTGTTTGTTTTTGTATATAATACACATTTTATTTATTTTTTAAAAACAAATAAAATAAGGATCAACTTAATTGTAATCATATTAATGAGTAGTGAAAATAAGTATCAGATTTTCATAGCTCTATTTTGTTTTGTTACATAGATAGATAATGTAATTTAAAATTAGCTTAAGTAAGACTTGTGTAAAAGCATCAATAATAGAAAACTGATTCGAGATGGATATATCTATATTTGTACATGAATTTATTCTGCTAGCCATAATCCAATTTATATTCAATCATTGGTGTTTCGAAAAAAATATTTTTCTTTCTTCTTTTTCTTAAGTATGTGATTTCTTATTCACATGATTATCACTTGAACCCAATTGATAAACTTAATATAATTATATTGTATTGAATATGTGATAATAAAAGTAGTTTCGCCCCATAGCATTAGTTTGAGAAATCTGGCAACGCCAAACTGCTTAACATTTTGTTCAAAGCATAACATTCGATGTTGTATGTACACAAACATTTACATGAATAAATAAAAATGCCTTCTCCATTGTCTTGTGTATTTTTGTTTGTGTCAGTGTATGTGTGTGTGTGTGTGTGTGTGTGTGTGTATGTGTTTGTGTGGTGCAAGGAGTGCCGACACCTGAGTAGCGTGTAAGAGTTGGATGCCATTACTTACCATGCGCCTCGGCTTTGGCATTGTTGATTGCATTGTTAAGCGGTATCTGGAGACGTGCATTCACGGCCAATAGATGATCTCGTCGTGCCACCAAATTGGTCACATGCTCCTCGAGTCGCAGATTCTCGCTCTGCAGCTGATGCAGACAGTTCAGCAGCGATGCAACTGTACACACACAGAGAAAGAGATGGGATGGAGAGAGGGAGATTAAGTTTATGCAATGCATTTAAATTATCTTGGCAGTATTTAACCATACTCACTGTCAAAATGCTGCGCCTGCTCCATGAGAAATTGTGAGCCCTGCTCCCATTGACGCTCCAGCAGCTGTTCAAGACTTTGTGGTATGGGCATATTGCCATTCATGCCACCGCCACCAAACATCGATTGCAACGGATTCGGTGCCATCGTTACATTACTTGAGATCGGAGCACAAGCAGTACGCTAAAATAAGATAAAACGGTTTTGAGCTTAGTTTGGATGCTTGTTTGATATGTCAGTCGTCATGCTTACCAGCTTGCCGGGAAATGGTACGCCCGTAAATTGTGAGTTCATGGTGTCCGTTGAGTAAATCGAATGGTCCTGCACCTCCATGTGCAGTTGCTCCGATAGTTTCTGAGCCACACTGCTGTTGGGATTCACATGATTCCCGAGCATATGTGTGGCAGTATGGGCGATTATTGAACTGGAGCTCGAACTTGAACTGCTGCTCGATGTGTTCGGTGTGCTGATGGCTGGCGTTGCTGGTGGCGTTGGTGCACTTGCTGTTGCACTTGCAATACCTATACCATTTTGCAGCAAACGCACATCCTTGAGATCATGTTGTGTGGCAGCAACTGCGGCTGCTGCTGCTGCTTGTGCAGCTTGAGCCGCTGCCAGCGTTGCATCTTTGGCCTTGCGTCCACGTTTGCGTACATTGTTGCCGGTGGCAGCAACAGCTGTTGGCGCAACACTGATCGCTGTTGCCGCCGAGACACCGCCCGCTGTGTGCAACGTGGCACCAATTTCGGAGCCTGGTGAACTAGGCGGTGAATCTTTGATGGCACTCGCCGGCAACATGGGCACATCCATTTGGCTGTTTATGGTTTGCGCCTCATAGCTAAATTTGAGACCGCTGTTGCTGTTGCTGCTGTTGTTGTTGTTATTGCTGCTAAGATTAATGTTCAACATGCTGGTGCTGCTGCTGCTGGTTGTTGTTGTTGTCGTTGTGCTGCTGCTGCTATTGGATGTGAGATCAGGCGTTCTATTCGATTTCGTTGTTGTTGTTGATTTGTTGTTGTTGGTAGTTGTTGTCGTTGATGTTGTTGTTGTTGATGTTGTTATGGAAGAAGCATTTGAATTCGTATTAGTAAATTGCAATATTTCTAAATCTTGATGTTGCTTAAGTTGTTGATGTTGTTGTTGTTGATGCTGCTGTTGTTGTTGCAGTTGTTGAAAGTGCACAAATTGACTATTGACTGAGCTATGGTTTGTGGGTGAGGAGGAGGAAGATGCGGGGGCGGAAGCATTAGCATTTGGTGCATTGCTTAAATTAACAAGATGTTGTTGTTGTTGTTGCTGTTGTTGCTGTTGATACAATTGTGTTTGCTGTGCACGTAACATTTTCTTATTCAATGGCTTTGTGGCAGCAGTGTTGCTGTTGCTGTTGCTACTTCTGCTATAACAAGCAACATGTTGCTGATGTTGTTGTTGGGGTTGTGTGGACATATTGACGGGCGAGTCTAGGTGATTGACTGAAGACATTGAGGATGACGTTGAGGAGCACGAGGAGGATGCCGAACTGCTAGCCAGTTCTGTGGCAGCAACAACACTGTTACTGTTGTTGCGTGTGCTGCGCGTCGTTGTTGGTGTTACCGCTGCTGCTGCTGCGACTGCTGTTGGCGGCGAGTCAACCGAGGAGGAGGACAATGCTTGCAACATAACGACCGGTGATGAGATTCCTGGCAACAATGTTTGCGGTGGCGGTGTGGGCGTGGCACGACACTGTGGCGAACTATGACGACTGCCACTGTCACTGTTGTTGTTGTTGTTGCTGTTGCTGTGACCTAACTTCTCAGCTGTAACTGCTGCAGGCGTTGTTGTTGCAGTTGTCGCTACTGGTGTTGCTAGAGCTGCAGCTGTTGCTTCCGTTTTGCTAGGTGCAGCACCACGCTTTTTTCCCGATCGCGATTGTGACTTGGTGGTGTTGAGTGTGTTGTTGTTGGAGGTGCTTAATGATGTATGTGATGTGGAGCAGGAGGAGGTGGAGGTGGAAGAGGAAGAGGAGGAGGTTGCAGTAGAGTGCAGCGATTGCTGTTGTTGCTGATGTGACAGTTGCTGCTTCTGCTGTTGCTGTGACGATTGCGATTGTTGTTGCTGCGTTATTGTTTGGTGATGACTATGGTGGGTGCTTGGGTTGCTCTGGTGGTGATGGTGGTGGTGGTGGTGGTGATGATGATGATTACCACTCTCACCAGAGCGCGATCTACGTATTGTTGTTTGTTAGTTGGTTTTTAAAATGGATGCAATAAGCAAATCGCATTTGGGCATGTTTGTGGGGTGGTTAGTGTATTGTGTGTGAGAGAGAAAGAGAAAAGAGAGAGAAAGTTTTTGGTTTTTGGTTTTTTTTTTTTAGAACCGCTTTAGGTTTGTGTCTGATTTTCCGATTTAAAGCTGTATGTGTGTAAAACTTAAGTAGAAACACACCACACGTTGTCAACAATTGTGGTGAGTTTAGGCTGTGAAGTCAACAACTGAACTGAACTGAACTGAACAAAAACGGTAACAAAAACTAACCGAGCTGTGTACAAAATGTGGGCAACATAAAGCAACAAAACAACAACAGAATACAACCGAAAGAAAGACTTTTAGACAGTCTTAGTATATGTATAACATATTCATTTAATGCTGTGAATGTGATAAATGTTTTCTGCTTAATTTACCTGCTGCGTCGCGCTGGTGAAGCTTCCTGCTCTTGCAGCTGTTGCACTCGGGTCGTTTGCTTCTCAAAACTAATCTTTAAATTGCCACTCTCTGTTGTTGAGGCCGTAAGATTTCCCGTAGTGCCACTATTGCTTACCAGAGCACCTAAAGCTGGTGATGATTTACCACTCTGGTGCTGTATAACGGAGGATGCGGATGCGGCGGCAGTTGAGTTAATCCCGCTACTGCTGCTGCCACTTGTTGTTGCAGCTGCATATACACTACCGATCAGCGGTGACTGAGACTGTGACTGTGCTCCTTGTGGCTGATGTTGTGTTTCTATAAATCGATAAAAATCGATAGAAGTTACCAAAAAAAAAGAAAACAACTTTTATTTAAATGTGATTTAAATTTTACCTGCGTTGCTGCTGCTGCTGCTGTTGGGCAAATTAATACCAGGTACATTGGCTGTGGACAACGGCACAGATACATATAAGCTGGGTGCAACTCCCACTGCACCACCAGTTGTGGCTGTGTTGCTGCTCTCCTTGCCGCCATTGTTGCTGCTACTGCTACTGCTTCCCATCGTTTTGCCTGCATCGGCCTTAGTATAACCACTAACGGTTATAGCTCCTACTGCTAAACTACTTGTTGAGGTTGTGCCTGAAGCAGCTGCTGCTGTTGTTGCTGCTGCTGCTGCTCTTGAGGTGCTTGCTGGTATCGTAATGCCACTACCAGCATTCGTTGCTGTTGCCACTCCACTTGCTAACGTTGCATTCACCTCAGCTGTGGCAGATGTTTGATGCGTGGGTGGACTTAACTCAGTTCGTTGCTGCAAATGTTCAAGACAATAATTCATTTTTTGGGTTAGTTAAATGTATTTTTAAAACGAAGAAAGAAATGTAGATATATTAATAAAGATATATTCAGAAGCTATGATAAAATTATTCATTTATGACATTGACATTGTAGCTAGTTAGAGCACTTCTTAAGTTATCGGTTTTGTGATCAATCAACTGATTCCCACTTCAATGATAACAATAATTAAAGAAAATAATATTAACAATCGTGTTTGAGCCTTCTTTTAATATCGTCTTTGCTCCCCAACTCTTGTCTCTTTTAAATCTTCTGTGTACGAAAATCGAATGTATAGAAATCGTCATCTTTTAAAACTTACAATAAAGCTTAAGTAATTTATAAACAAGTAATCTCGAACAGGTTTATTTTTACCAACATTTTTAACAGTCTGGCAACCGATTTGATCGTTAATATCTTCGGTGTTTTTTAATCGATTTTAACTAAGTTCCTACAGATAATATCAATTTTATCTCAATGTTCCTAAGGCATTTTTCAAAAATTTATAATTTAAGTTTCAACTATTATCGATTACTCGTGTGTATCGAAAGCGGATCGAGTTACAAAAATTGCAAACAAACTTGTTCTTCCTATGAATAGATACATATATATATATATATATATATAGATGCTAAAATGTTAACAGACCTTAGTTAAAAACTTCCATTCGAGCTGTTAATGTTAAGTTTTTTTTAATAAATTGTTTTGATTTTAAATTTAGTAAAAAAATTAATAAATTTAAACCTTGATTCAGAGATTATCAAGAGAGACCGAAAATTATCATTTACATCAGAGTGTTTCATTAATGTTGTTGTGGCAAAAATACAATCAGGCAAATCAAATGCGTTTTGGGTTTAAGGAACTTAAGTTTAACATATGTGCATTATTATTTTCACGCTTCTTAATCTGATTGGATCTTTCAAAGTAATTTTTTCTTAATAAAACCTTCTTTGCTGTTGCTCATTTTACTTATTTGCTGTTGCTGTTTGTGGTCATTAAAAGTCTTGTCGACACATCCGGCCGCAAATGGTGGCATGTAAACAACACACACACACACACACACACACACACACACACACACGTACACACACTAACACAAAGCATAACAATAACAACAAATAATTGAAGAAAACACAAATGAGTTTAACATTAACATTCGACTGTTAACAGCCAGCTGTTAAGAGACGACACCAGCAGCATTAAATGCAAAGCAAACCACTAACCACAACCCATATTGTGTTTTGTTGTTATTGCGGGGCACGGCACCGCATGTGTTCCATATAGATTGTAAAAGCTGACAGTCAACAGAAACGACACATGTGTGTATGCGTGTTGTACACAATCCTACTCAAAGCTTATCGGCTGCGTTGATTTTGCTGTCAATGGTAACAGCACCAGCAGCAGCATGTAATAAAATGAGTCAGAGTTTGAGTCAGAAGAATGCAGCAGTTGCCACTGTCAAAACTCTACGAGGACAAAAAGTGGTGCAACAATGAACGAGTTTCCTCTGCGGTTTCCCATATGCTGCCAGATGCAACGTCTGTATGTATGTTTGTTTGTATGTTAGATCGAGCAACGAATGTTGCTTGTAGCAGGCTAATGCACAAAACAATAAAGAGCAAAAAAAAAAAAAAACCGCTGAGAACAGCCGTTCCCAGTCTCACTCTCTATTACATTGTGAACTGTTCCCTTGGCTCTCACACTGTCTCTGTCTCTCCCTCTCTCATTGGATGCGTGAGCGCCGCATTGTTGTTTTTTTGGGTGGTGGGGGTTTAGTAGCTGTCATTGTTGTTGTGGTGTAGTCATGTAGACCTAAACTACCACAGCGTTGCCACCTGGTCATGTGTGCGGTCAAAATGCAATGTGACAACTCCAATCAGAAGGTACAAATCAGCTTAGAAATTGGCGCCTACCTAAAAGTTAAACCTGTTGCTGCTACTTAAAAGTGTCGAATTTCGAGTAAACATGATTAATCTCCATTAGATTTGGGTCATTAAGTAAAACCAAGCGTACCAAGTTTAAAACGTTGCCTGTCAGTAGTTGGTTTCGGGAATTGGGTTCATTTTGCGGCAGCTGTTTGGCAAAATAAATAAAAATGGCTGCCTTGATTGAAAGTGATTATCCTATCCTGTTGCTGCTACTAATATCTCATCAGACCAGCAACCCCTTCATAATTGCGTGTTCTGCATTTCAAATTGTTCTCACTGTACTTCCGCACATATTTCAATTGTTAAATACATATATATATATATATATAATGTTGCTGTTGTTGTTGTTGGCACTACCTTCTGCAAATTCAATAAAAGCGACAGCCGGAAACAAAATACCAACTATAAATTTTATATTAGCGTGTGTCTGCAGCTTTTATAAAGGGTTCTCTCTCTCACTCTCTCTCTCTTTTTTTACACACACTCACACTCTTACTCTCACTCTTCGATCGGGGCCTTAGGACAAACAAAAAAAGGGTTGTCCTTGTCCGCTTTGTGTAAGGCATTTGGCAAACATGCATACAAAAACACATCTCAACCAACGGCCCGACGAGCAAAACAACAGAAACTTCATTGAATTACCCCAATTGAAATAAACGCGACAGACACCGACTGATTGAAATGACAATAACATAAATGGCTGCCAGTCAGGACATTCCACATGTGGGCTCTGCTAACAAAATTCAATACAAAAACACTGAATATAAATAGCTTCAAATTAACTCATATTTTCTTTGAAACTATGTTTGGTGACTTTTTGCAATCCCAATTTTAGTTGTATCAAAACATTTTATTTGGTTCTCATTAAAACGTATATGTTGATTTGTTAACCCAAAGTAAGTTAAACGTTTAAGCTTTAAAATCATGATCGTAATGTCTTATAGATTATAAATCATTAAAACCGAAATTACTCAAAAAAAGCTTTACTTAACAAAATGGTAATTGCTGTTAAAAAGGTCCTTAAATGCTTGATAGAACCATACAAAAACAAAAAAAAAAACAAGAGAAACTACACCGTGTGTATTGTTCCGATTACCTGAGACTTAAAACTCAAGAAGAAAAGGAGAATGTCAAGAAGAAGAACAAGAAGAAGAAAAAGACGGGACACATACATACTCAGTGAACAGGCAGCTGTAATAAGATCGAATGGAGGATCAATCAGCTGCCACAAAGCAACAAAAAAGTCGGGGTAGTCTTGTACAAGCACACACACACACACACACACATACAGGCGATTCTTGGCAGCTGTCGTAAACTAGGCTGAAATGGCAGGATACAGGATACAGCAGCCGCTTGCAAAAAGTACAAGGAAAAGCAGGCACATTATTATCCTTGAGCGCGCGCGCGCGCAAAGTTAAAGAAGGGATAAAGGTGAACGAACACAGCTGTCTTCAGATCTCGAGGTTATGACTGTTTTTCACGTTTCTCTTTACTCGCAGGACATCACGTAGGCCGAAAAGAGCAATACACACACACACACACACACACACGGGGAATATGGTAGGAAGGAAAAATAAACGTGCCAGACGAAACGCCTTTAAATGCCAGTTACATTAATCAATAATCGGTGAACCGATAAACACACAATTGACCAATTGGATCTACAAGCGACAGAGACAGAGACCCAAGCACATAATAATAATTGCACTCGTGGTGTTACGACCATGTTGGCAGCAGGTGGTCAACTCCCAGATCATTAAAACCCGCTTACAGGTGTACAAAAGGTTGCACAGAAAATATTAAATTGCATGCAGTTAAACTATTGATGCAGTGGCAATGCCATATTTCGTCGAATCGAAGGTTTCTTTCCACTTGTGACTATCCCATTAAAATTGCTTTTTAATTAATTCCACTTTATACCCAAACAGTTTCTTTAAAACTGCTACTTTGAATACAATCAGGAAGAGATCATTATGTCAGAATACAAATGCTGTCAATTATACGAAATCAATAAACATTTATGTATAAATGATATCTCTTTGCAGCAGAACACCACTATTAAATTATTATTTTTAAGAAATAATGTTTGACATTTAGAAGATTGTCAAACTCTTACTACTTAGTTGTCCAATATGTAACTCGATTTGACATACAAAATATCCAAATACTATTTGCCTTTCAGCTACTACTTGGTGTTAATTATATTAGTCATCATCATAATGTAGCTTTAGGTATTATTAGTCCTGAATTCGATCAACTTTTAAGAGTTTAAAGCATTTCTGTCAGTCCATCAAGATGAACACGTTTATGCAATGAAATTGATTGGCTTTAAAACGAGAACTCACAACAACAATAAAATAAGTAACAATAATAATAATAACAATAAAAAAATCAAATCTAACAGTTCTGCATCTAAGAACAATAATTTTCATTCAAAATTCAAGTTTGTACAAGATTTTCAGCAGCTGTCTGCTATTGTCTCCTCACTTATCGAAAAAGAATCCACTAAGAAAAGTGTCTAAAAATAGATTAGCACTTAAAGGAATATATGTACAGATGCCAGCGACATTAAGGCGACAATCCGTAACGCTTACTAGAGCTGCATATGTCTTGGATTTGGAGTTTGTGACTTCTTACCCCGGAGAGCAGGAAACGTATTTTTAAATTGTGCGGGTATGTGGTTGCTGCAGCTGTAGTTGCCCCAACCGTAGCGGTGCCACTACTGGCGCCTAGATACGAGGGCGAGGCTGAGGCGGATCCGCCAACATAATCGATTGTTGCCGATGGCGTCGTCGAGGCGGACGATGGCGATGACGAGGCGGAAGTCGAGTGCTGGCTGTTGTTGTGATGATGATGATGCTGTTGTTGCTGTTGCTGCTGATGAGATGAATCCCGATCCCGATCACGTTCACGATGCCTGCGATGCTCCCGATGCTCTCGATGTTTGTGACGATGTTCCTTGTCCTTTTCGCGCTTCTCTCGCTTCTTTTTCTTGTTCTTTCGGTGCTCCTTGTAGTCAGCCATCTCAATGTGATTGTTGTTATTGCTCTCAGCCGTGGCGGCCATATTCACCATGGTGGCGGTAAAGTCCAGTGTGTTACCAACTGTTGTGGCCGCTACGGCTACAGCGGGCGCAACGTCCATCGGCTGGGCATCTAGTGTGTCCATCATCATCATTGCGCTCTCTCTTTCTCTCTCACTGTCTCTATCCCTCACTTTGGTGATCACAATTTTGACTTTTTTTCTTCCTTGATTGTTGTTGTTGTGTTAGGATGGGTTTTTTTTTTGTTGGCTGCAAGCCAAGTTTACGTTCTCTGTGCTTTGACTGTTTTTTAGCGTCAATTTTGTTTTGTGTGATTAGCCGGATGGCAACATTGTCTTGGGGCCTCTCTCTCTCTAACTTCCAGTCTCTCTCTCTTCTGCACTCTTTCTCCCTTGTTGTTGTTTTTGTTTCAATTGTTGTTGATTCGTTTTCAATATTATTATTTTGTATGCTCTTGGGCTGTTTTTTTCTTTTCTTTTGGTTTTTTAAATCACATTCACACGCACAAACTCACTCTCTCACACACACACGTAAATCACGGTGCGCATACGTGAGAGCCAACTTTCAAAGTGTGCGTAGTCGTTGCTACTTCGGCTGATGTTGTTGTTGTTGGGGTGAATAACTTGCGTGGCGGCGACTGGGCTGGCTGGCTCTCCCTCTTTCCTTCTCTCTGTTAGCTTTAAAGACGCGCTGCGCTCTCTTTCTCACTCTGGCATACACTCACTCAGAGGCTCACTCGTTGAATCGTTTTATTTTCTTCTTTTAGCTTCACACAAAAAACACACAAAACTGAATTTCTTTTAATTGGATATTAGCTCTTTTTTTCGGAAAGCATTTAAAACATGTGCTTTCTTGCCTGTCCACGTGAACAACTAATATTTAAACAGTTTTCATACAAGAAAAACAACTTTTTTGTTGCTGACACTAGTGGACATAAAATGGTGAACACATTGCGCGTGTTGTATTTGCATAATTTGCATGTGCTTACAATAAATAAATTAACAAATTTGGACAATAACGCGAACAAGTACAAATGCCAGGCTTGCAACAATGCACAAAACGAATACACATGCACTTCTTATGCATACATAAAAAACGACAACTTAAAAATACGAAACCAGAACAAGACGGCGACCGCGACAGCGTTGTGGTTTGCTGGCCGTGCGGAGTTGTACTAAACTCTGCTCTCCGTCGACGGTTTTTGTTGCTGCAGTAGCACACGCAAACAAGACCCAGCGGGAAAACTACCTATGAAATACGCTCTGCCTGCTGTAAATGATTACCGTGGTTGTTTTGTACACAAACATGTACTTGCATACATGTGCATTCATGAAAGCGATAAATTTAGGGATGCATTTTGTGATAGCTTCAACTAAATTGGAATAATCACATATTTTCGACCAAAATTAAATAAAACTAAATTTAAAAAATCACGAAGATTTAAATATGGAAATATATCTTCTAGCATATCCTATGGCTTACTTTGTATTTCGCAGCAAATTTCCTACTGGGTATGCGAGCATTTAGTGAGAGAGGAAATCCGTATGCGTTTGTTGTTGTTATCTGCAGCCGGTTTTTAGTGAGGGATTATTGACGTGTGTATATATGTGTATATTTCTGATATGTCTGCACGTAGGCCAGACACGCACTAACACCAATACAAACGACATCGACGTGTACAAAAACAAAATGAAGCGCATAAGAACTCGTACTCGGCGACAGCATAAAAATAAACACTCTCAAACACATGCAGAGAGCTAAGCAAAAGTTAACTGGAAAAACGTCACCCAGTGAGCAAAATAAACAGCTCAATGATAAGGTGGTTTAGTGTGACACAAAACAGTTAATTGTTAATTATTATAGTTTTGCATTTGCATAGGGGAACTTCGAAGAACGTAGACTCATCAATATCACCTGCAGAATTTAGTATTTCTTAAACTTAATAATGATTTATCAACATATATTAAATTTATATATGTTTACATCAATATATTAACAAAAATCTATGGTCAAGTTTTGAAACGATGTATCTGCAATAACCAATATCTGCAATTATGTTAGAATCGGGCAAAATGTTGACTGGGCAGCACTCTACAGAGCAGAACGCATAAAAGTGAATCTTTGACAGTCGCTTTAACACACACACAGATACGAATGCAAACAGCTACACAAATGCAAGCTCTAACAGCAAATGTCGTAATGCTTTTGATGTTGTAATAAATTCAGCAATAACAACAACGTGAAGACATTGTTATCAATGCAGACAGTCAACGTCAAATGACCAGGAAATTAAATCTACGAAAAGCTTAGCACAACAAAATGTGAAACGTGAAGATAAAGAATTTGAAAAAAGCTCTTTAGATGATTTTCTTCTTTTTAATTGTGCTTAATATTTATCAATGTTTTTGCTTCCTGCAAACTGTTCCCAGCTATTCACATCTCTTGGGAACAGTTTGACCTGCGCGTGAGAGCAAATAGACGAGAGACCGATTGAGTGCGAGAGAACCCATTGCAACATACTAACAAAACAACAACAATGTTAATAGCGACTGCTTAACCTCTCTGTCGTGGGCGCTCTCTCTCTTTTTCTCTCTCTCTCTCTTCTTTTCGCATTACGTTTGTGTTTGTATGTGCTTTATGCAATACTGTTAACGGGGGCGGGTGCTGCATGCAGGCCAATACTGCTGCTGTTGTTGTTATTGCAGCCTGAGCCAGACAGCGCCGTCGACGATTGAAGAAGACAAAACAGGAAAATGAAAATAATTGAATTGTAAGACGATGTTTACAGGAGGATGCGGTGGTGCAAAAGAAGACGAACAAACCTGCGACCACCAGACGTTAGCAATTGGCAATAAATAAAACAAAAATGAAGAAGATTTTTTGCAGCTGGAGCTAAAAGAGCGGAGAGGTAGCATAATTTGTGATGCAAATAAATGAAAATACAACAAAGACCGAAAAATCATGGGGTAGAAAAAATAACGTTAAGTGGCATTTACATACCTTGGCGACGACAAACAGAGAACGAGAGGAGTTTAAGCTTTGAGGCCCAGTGAGCGTGGCTGTTTTACAAAACAAACAACGAAAAAAGACTGGAAATGGGAACGGTACAAACATTGCCGTTGCATAGCCAACGGTTCTGTTGGTTGCTTTGTCCGATGGGTTCCTTTGCCATACCTCTCCACCTTCCTCCTCCTTTCCTAGTAATCAAATCAATGAAGGTGGCAAAGAGCGCTATAATGGCACCGTAAGAAGTTGGAAAATTAATTTAATATGCAACTGTCGTTTGCTGATGTTTTTATTGTTTTGGTTGCTTTGACAACAAAGATTTGTTTTAACTTAGAGCGACATCAATTTAATATGCTTAATTACCAGACTCTAAAAGTTTATGCATATAATATGCATGAATAACAGTTTGTATGCTTCTTGTCTCGCACCAGACAGGTGCTTAATGCTGGTCACATTACAGTTTACGGCCTGGTCTGATTATATTGTTTAGGTTCATTCAACTTTTAAAAAGACAACAGGCTCACGCATTAGGGAGCAAACAGAGCATAATGCATGCAAATATTTGATCAGGGCACGTTTCAAAAAAATTGTACATAAGACCACTAAATAAACTCATTTCATATGCTTTATCGATAAGCAAAAATGCATAAAAGGGGCTATGGTTAAGCAAATACAATTTAAAGATCAAATTTTATTAAAAATAAAATGTCAATAGCCAAATAAATATTTACACTGCACACAAGACACAACGAGAGCGCATTGATGGGTGGGAAAAAATGAGCATAAGAATACCAGTGCAACAGCAGTAACAACAACTGCTGCAGACAATCGTTAAGACAACAGTCATTTAACAGAGAGAAACATATTTGATGAGCGGCTCAGTTAGCAGTAACAGCTTTATGCAAAATTCAACAAACACACTGTAAATACTTTTATAGCTTAACATCTGTCTTACGTTCGCTATTCTCAATAAAATTGACTGTGTTTTACTGCTCAAACTTAACTATCCAAATGTTTAAAAGCCAAACGAACAATAACACACTCACATTGTGCATACTTCCATATATATATATATATATATATATATATATATGCGGAATAGCTGAGGCAATAAAACGCAAACAGGACACGTGTAGCGCCTATGAAACCGACAAATGTAGGAAGGACAACAACAGGTAGCAAACCAAAAAAGGTGTTGATTTTGTTGCCGGGTGACCTGGCTGAAGGTCTCTCTCAACCCGTATATGCACAAAAATTAATTGCTTTAGGAAAATTTTTTGACAAAAATGATTCAGTTTTATGGCCACTACTTAAAGTGAATCAGATAAGCCTATGAGCCAAACCGAACAGTTTCTATAAGGAGCTGTCATAAAGTGTGAATCTGAGATGGCACAAAAAAAATGCGTGTGCTTTCCTTGTACACTGTGTTGCAGCAAAATAAATGTGTTTATTTTTTATACCCTGATCCCATTAAAAATGGGAAAATAGGGTATCATGAAGTTGTGCAAAAGTATGTAACAGGCAGAAGGAAGCATCTCCGACCCCATAAAGTATATATATTCTTTATCAGCATCAACAGTCGAGTCGATATAGCCATGTCCGTCTGTCCGTCTGTCCGTCTGTATGTATGAACGCGTCGATCTCAGAGACTATAAGAGCTAGAGACTCCAGATTTGGAACTTAAGCTCGCCTAATCCCTAGGCAGTACAAGTTTGTTTTCGATTTTCGATAACTCATCCCGTTTCCGATATACTCATGTGATCGATAACAATAAAATCTTGAATTTGAAAAAACTTTAAATGGCATTTTAATTATTAATCAAAATAATAACAATCTGTGAAATTTTTATTAAAATTGGTTAAGAAACACCGGAGATATGGAACCTTGAAGTTGAGTATGCAGTACGCAGTATGGTCGTACACACACGCACAAATACTTGCAAGCACTGACTGTACGCGTACTCGACTAGAGCCTTCTTACTTGTTTTTTTTTTAATTTGCATTATATATTTCTTTGTTCATTAAAAACAAGTAAGAAGGCTCTAGTCGAGAAACCCCGACTAGACGATACCCTGATCCCTAAACTTTACGCGTACAGTCAGTGCTTCCAAGAATGTGTGTGTGTGTCTACGCGCATACTGCATGCTCAAATTCAATGTTCCATATCTCCGGCGTTTCTCATCCGATTTCAATAAATAAAATAATATAAAAATAAAATAAATTTCACAGATGTTCATTGTTTAGTTTAATAGTTCAAATGCCATCGATCACATGTGTATATCGGAAACGGGATGAGTTATCGAAAATCGAAAACAAACTTGTACTGCCTTGGGGTTAGGCGAGCTTAAGTTCCAAACAGTCTCTAGCTCTTGTAGTCTCTGAGATCGAAGCGTTCACTTAGACGGACAGACGGACGGACGGACAGACGGACAGACGGACATGGCTATATCGACTCGGCTGTTGATGCTGATCAAGAATATATATACTTTATGGGGTCGGAGATGCTTCCTTCTGCCTGTTACATACTTTTGCACAACTTCTTGATACCCTTTTTTCCCATTTTTAATGGGATCAGGGTATAATCAGCTTTTAGATTAATAACCGGGTTATCGATTTAAAAGTACAGGAAATGGAAAAGATTTTTTTTCTCGACTGAAGTGAAACCCTTCACTATAATGTGCATATATGCGTACATAAATACAGTAGTTCTACATCAGTTTTTTGACAAGCATACCATAATTGAATATCATCACGGTTGACAAATTTATAAGTTATCACCCACCACTGCCCAGTGTAGCACAATAAATAACACAGCATGAGGTCCTTTCGTTTATGAAGAGTCTTTTGCCTTTTTTTTGTGTTTTTGTTGGGTGTTGGTTGAAGTAACCCCCGTGTTGTGTTTGATTGTTGCTCTTGACAATAAATGTGGTAAACGTGTTGCAAAATAAATTGCATTTGTCGAATTTACAATTACAGTGTGACCAGCTCGCAAGCAGTCACCCCTAAGTACAAAAAATATATATTTCCCTTTCTAGGGAAATTCGATAATGTGATATCAATAATTTTGCCATTGAACGCATTGCAGTCATGTCAACGTAATCGATTCGTGTTGAGTTTGAGTACTTAAGTGTAAATTTAAAAAACTCAAAATTCTTGGTCAAATGGTTAAGAACTTATTTATATTTTTAAAATATTTATCAGTGTTTAGTTCACATTTAAATAAACAAATGAAAAAAATAAGTTATTGCTTTTAATTTTATTGAATAGAAAAATTTAGCAATGCTCTAATAAAATAGCCTTGCAATATATTCTTTCAATCATCCACACACCCACTTATTCAAAAATCAAAATAATAATCAAGATCGCCCGATCGAGCTCGCAAAGAAGTCACATATTTCAATAACGCATAAATCCGTCCGCGTCAGCGATCACAAGATATTAAAGATTAATTAAGAACGAAAATTAATTATATACACATGTACACAAATAGTATATACTATATACTTGCACCTATATTTAGAGCCCATCGGCATAGTCGTTCGTGTTGACCGATTGAATGTTGTTGTTGTTGTTAAGAGCTCTTTTGCATGTGTCATATTTGTAAAAATTTTCAAAATCAAAAATCACTCAAAAAATAGACGCTGACTAAACATATCTAAAAATATAGCATATGGCTACGCATCATCATCAGAAAATGCCAACAACGAACGAGTGAATACAATCACAAAACAGAGAACCTCACCTGGCTGCAAACGACCTCAGACAATTTATTTCATCTATTTTCTTTTTTGCTATCGAGCAATATTTAAGAAAATACCATATATATATATATATATGCATTAGCACATACTACATGCATTCATACAGGTACACATGTTGCCCCGCATGGCAACGTCAACTATTTTTCGTGGTCAACGCCATTTTAGAAACTTTTGAAACACTAAGCTATATTATAAAACTAAAACTGTCGACTAATCACTATGAAAATTGCCTGGCGGTATAAATTTAGATTAAAATCATAGAACCGCCTTAACCCTTAAGATACCATCCAAAAACATTGGTTCGTGTGGTGTTATTCCAGATTGTTAATAACTAAACCTCAACCTTCTATATCTTCGGTGTTTCTCCACCGATATTAATGAAAATTTCACAGATTTTCATTATTTCGTCCATAATGTTTTTTAAGAATTTTATTTTGTTTTTAATAATTTGTTTAAGCTTTCGAAATTTATGATTTTATTGTTATTGATTTCTAGTGTATATCGAAAATGGAAAGAGCTAATGATTGCCTAGGGTTTAGGCGAACTTATGTTCCAAATCTAGAAACTTATGTTCCAAATCTGGAAACGGAAATGGCTAGACTCGGCTTTTGATATTGATTAAGAATATATATACTTTATAGGGCCGAAATTGCTTCCATATCTCTTTTACACACAAAACCATTATCCCCTTTGTATCCGGGTTCAGGTTCTTATTGAGGGATGCACTTCGAACTGAGAGAGCCTATAGCTCTTCAATTTCAATTCAGTTTAACAAAACAATATAAAATATTGAAAGTTAAATTGGTATTTATTTTTATATATATGGATTTAATAATTGTCGTGGCTCTAAGGAGGTGAAAAAAATTGTAAAAAATATTCAAAAATCTTTGATTTAAGGATCTAACATATTATCGGTTTAGAAAAAAGATTGGATAGCTAAGACAGAACTAATAATAAGTTCAGTTCCCGCGATTATACCTTTAATATTTGGTATTCATATATATAATAATAAAAAACATAATTTGAATTTAAGTCCTTATGCCATAAGTATTATGTACAATTTCGAAGAGAATTTGAAGCTCACATTAAGAGAAGTGTTTGCAGATTACACAAATAATAATCTCAAGCACGTGGCGTTCAAAATTATTGGTATTGGTATACTTACTATATAATAAACAAACACATAAATATTCATTCTCTTCAGTGACAAATGGTGTGAAAATCAAGTGGAAGCTTTTTTCTCTCGCATTTTGTTCGCATTTCGCTCTTATTTTATTTTTTTTTGTATGAAGCATATTAGCATCATATTTATATTTAGAAAATCGTTCGGATACGGTTTTGGAACACACACATTTCGAATGCCTTACATTTCGTTTTTCTTGAGCAACTGAGAATGTTTTAATGTATATAAGAAACTATATGTAAACATACATATACGACTACGTAGACAAACTTAAGTATAGCAAAGCATGTTGAGCAATTATTTCGAGCGAACACGAAGTCGGTCGATCGGTCGGCATCTATATATAGACCATATGCGGTGGCTCAATCCCAAGCACTGTGAAATGTGTGTGGGGATGTACACCTAAACACCCACTGAAAATTCAAATATAGTATATAGAGTACAGGTAGTATGCATGCCATCGAGCCAATAAAAAATGATTGAAAAACTCGAAAAAAACAACGAAAATTCCAAAAACAATTTTTTTTTTTAATGGAACCCACTGGGGCATATATTATTGGATGTTATATATGTGTGTGTGTGTGTGTGTTTGTGTTTGTGGTTGTATATAGAGCGAGTTCATTGCTCATAAATTAGAAAAAAGAAGAATAATTGAAATATTTCGCAAGTAGTACTTATTAAAAATACAAACTAAATACGCTAAATATACATACATATATCATTATCAACATCATCATCATCATCAAATATATAATTTATAATAATCATATTCATTGGAGCCATATGGCTCGATAGTATTTTTCTGGTTATATTGGAGCATATTACATACTTTCGCATTGAAATAGATAATAACGACTGCGGCTATCTTCACTTCGTTTCGTTTCTTTCCCTCCCGATAGTTGTCTGCGGTACAGTACAGTACAGTCACAAAATACTAACTGTTAACTGTTAAGCCTATGTTAGCCTACATTCTCTTTTATTGTTGGCATTTCTGTATTAAATGTATTACTGTTGTTGCCTTTGTTGTGCCGTTATCGGTACTTGATTCGTTAGTTTCGAGCAAAATAGTTCGATAGTTATGTTCGTGTTATTTATTTTTGCGTTCGTAAGTTTTCAACATCAAATTTTTTTGTTTTGTTTTTTAAAAATTTTTTTATTTTTTTTCTGGTTTTTTCTGTGTATTTTATTTTTTTGTTGTTTTTTCCTTAAGCTTATTTCTCACATAACCTAAGGACAAAAACGTAAGCTGTTTCTGCATTTCGTTAATCGAAAAATCGTTGGAAAACCGAAGACTAAAGTAAGCTAATGTTTGGCGTTTGGATGAGTTAATAAGTTTTGAGGGGAAAAACAGCTATAAAAGATATTTAAATAAAACAAAAATAAAAATAGAAAATAGATCGGAACTGCTTGTAACTTGCAGTTGGAGGTTCAAGTCAAGTTTAGCATCTAGAACGTTGTCAAAGCTCCCGCGCCCAAGCCATAGCCACAGCCCTTAGGTCCAAAGTTACGACTATAGCAGGAGCGGCAATAGATGTCGCCATCAGGTCCATCATTGAGATTCGTCGAGTCGAGAGACTTGCGGCAATCGGAGCAGTAAAAGCAACGCTTATGCCATATGCGACTCTTGCTGATCATCTGTTCAGCAGCGAACACAGCAAAACCACAGCGTGGACAACCTCCCGATGAGCGCTGACCAGTCAATGGACGACCGTCGGGAAACTGCATGGTGGACTCGCCGCTTGTGGACACCAGCGTGGGAGCATGTCCATAGCCAAAGCCCTTGGGACCATAATGCTTGCCATAGCAGGCCTTGCAATAGATGTCGCCATCGGGACCATCGCAGGCCAGCACCGAGTCCAATGGACGATGACAGTCAGTGCAGCTATAGCATCTCTTGTGCCACATTTTGCCCTTGGATAGCTGCTGTTCGGCAGCAAAGACGGCGCCACCACAACGTGGGCAACCCTCACCTTCGGGTGCCTTAATCGAGGTTGTATCCGGGTTGATGAAGGGACGGCTGGAGCTGATCTGATCCTCGGTAAGGCCATCAGTTTGCAGGAAACCCGAGCCGCAGGCAAAGCCATAGCCATGTGGTCCCCACTTCTTGCCATAGCAGGTCCTGCAGTAGACATCTCCATCGGGTCCATCACTGGCATTGATGGAATCCAGCGTCTTGCGGCAGTCTTTGCAGTTGTAGCATTTCTTGTGCCACTCGCGTCCCTTCGACAATTTTTGCTCGGCGGCAAAGACAGCGCCACCGCAACGTGGGCAACCCTCGCCTGGACGTGCCTTAATCCTGTCCACCTCGATGGCGGCACGCATCTGCGGAGCACCCTCATCATTGGCATAGCAATCAGACTGGAGGGCACCTCCACCCTGACCATAACCGTAGCCCTTGGGTCCAAACTGCTTGGCATAGCAGCCCTTGCAGTAGATGTTCTTGTCGGGGGCCTCGCAGCACAGGATCGAGTCCAGACCCTTCTTGCAGGTGCCGCACTTAAAGCACTCCTTGTGCCAAGCCCGGCCACGTGCCAGCATCTGTTCGGCCGCATAGACACATCCACCGCATCTCGGGCAACCCTCACCATCTGGCGCCTTTGCGATGGCCCGGGATTCGAGACGAGCACCATTCCTCATCTGGACATCGGGTTGGCCGTTCTGGAACTGTTTGCCATTATCCGAGGAGAGTGTGCCGGCACCGGAGCCAAAGCCATAGCCCTTCGGTCCATATCTGCGTCCGTGGCACAGCTTGCAGAAGATCTCACGATCGTGTTCAGCACAATTGGTGGAGTCCAATGATTTGTTGCACACGGAGCACTTGAAGCAATTCTTGTGGAATACATAACCACCAGCCAGACGCTCCTCGGCGGCATAAACGCTTTTGCTACACACCGGGCATTTGGGCGATTCGATCGTTTGAAGGGGCATTTTTATTTGTTATGTATATATTTATATATTTGATTGATTTGAATTTGAGGATGCTATTTGATTGATCGATGATTGATTTTCCTTTCGATACCAATCAAATTAAGCTCTCTAACAATTAGTTTATATCTGTATCTATTTATTATCTGCTTATTATCTGAAAAAGCAAATAGAGACCAAAATATATAGCACACTGTAGATAGCGGACATCGTCTCTAGGCGTTGCAAATCTGTTAAAAGCGAACTGTGAAGCAAAAAGCTCTGGACTTGATGATAATGATGATGATCGGGTTATTGTTTTTCTTGTTGTTTTATGTTCGTCTTGGCTGATGATTGATTGTTGTTAGGCGCTGCATGATATGAAAACGTATCGAAACTAAAGTGGTTTTTTTTTTTGTTTGTTCTTTTTAGGTAACTGTGTCTTTCCTTAAGGTTTTTCTGTTTTTTTAACCGAAGTACATGTACCAAAAAATATCATATAACATATAACATATCATATATGTAGTAGGATAGTATGTATTCTTAGTATCCTCAAAACAAAGTGTAATCATTTGATTGAAACTAATTGTACCAATGAATTTACACTATTTTTCGATGAAATACAAATGGTACACTTGTACCAAGAGCAAAGTTTTGGTACCTAAAAAAAAGTAAGTAGACTTGCTATTATTACAAAAACACAAAAGCCAATTGTACCACAAAAAGTACTCTACATAACGTTCAAAGTGAAATGGTACAAATGTACCAAAAACTGAAAATTCGGATATTTTGCATTAATTTGTTGGTACACGTTTATCGTAATTCGTAAACTTTGATAGAGTTCACACAAACATCTTGGTACATGTACTAAAATAATAATTTTATGATTATTTTTTCATGTTTCTAATCTGTCATAAAAATATCCATCGATTAAGCGAATTTGCTTAAAGAAAATTGTCCACACATATTAAATTTATGACAAGCAAGAGAAAAAATCATTTTATTTTGTAAAAAAAATGATGAGCGGTTAATATGTGTGTATCTTTATGTATTGAGAGAATTTTGTTATAAAAATAACACAGGTGAACACGAAGAAAAGAACAAATAATGTTCGCTTCTCCTCCTAACGATGATGACATATTCATTTTCCAACGGGCAAAATAGTCTGTCTGAGTTGAGTCACTATTTCTGTCACTGTCTTCCTACCACTCAGTCACTCAGTCAGTTGTCACTTGTAGTGATTGTAACGTGTCTCATTGTGACTAATATTTTTGTGTCAGTTTTTCTATTCTCTTTTTGCTGTGTTTGCTTGTCTGGTTAAATTGCATGTCTAGTTAGTTAGTTAGTGCAATATCAGTTAAAAAGGCGCCACTTTTATCATTAGTTTTTAATGGGAAGGAACGTGAAGAACAGCGCACCTACATTCGGCAACACAAACACCAAACACACACGAGATAAACTGAACTAAACTGAGTACTGAACTGGAAGATTGCTCAACGCAAACTAATCTATAGAATTCTGAGTGCACACGGCACACGGTGCTCGAGGAGACGACTTTCTCTCCGTCTTCAGCTCACAGTTCAGTTCAGTTTTTATATTATTTGATTTTATTTTTTTTTTACTTTTTTGTTTTTGAGTTGATTTTTGAGAAACTTTAGATGCGGAACAATTTTTCATCTAATATCTCGCGCCCAGAGAGTGCAATGGAAATATTTGCTATGTGCTCTGTGGGTGTGTGTGTGTGTGTGTTTGTGTACCTCTCCCCGTATTTGTGTGTGTTGCTGCCTTGGGGCGTCTGTGGTTTTTCATCTTGTTCTACTATTTTATATACAAACACACACACACGCAGCGAAGAAGAAACTTTTTTTTCATTTCACATCATTCGTTTTCGATTTTCTCTCTATTTTTTTTACTTTTTTTATTTTTATTTTTCAGTTTTATTGGTGCGGTAACAGGGCGAAAAATGTTCGTGTGCGAAAAAATTCTTGATATGCTCGAGCAACTTTAACAAAAATTTGCGAGATGAGAAGAAATGCATTATCATGTTTCTAAACATGATAATTGAATACCAAATAGTCTTCAAAGTCAATGCACATATTTATTTGTAAACAATGTGTGCTCGAAGAAATTCAATTTTTTCTTTTCTTTTCTTTCGTTTGGAGGTCATGGAAAAGCATTATTAAATTGCACATTTCACATAGTTTTATCATAAGGCGAGGAAACAGTTTAGCTTTTGCTACATTTTCATCACATTCTGTGTATTCTTTTTTCGTCACTTTAAACCAACAGGGTTTTTTTTTTTTTACTGAAAAAACAGATCTATAAATACGAGTTCGTGGGGAATGTGTTTTCCCGAATGGAGCCAGCTACATTTTTCTTTTAGTTTATTTATTTTCTTTGTGGTTTTTTTTTCGGTTTGTCAAAATGTGTGCCAAATTTGTACGTCGCTGCTATAATTAAACTTCATTATATACAATTCGCTTGATATTTTCTCCGTTTGTGGCAGCTTTAACCGATATTTTCAGATCACAGCACGACTTTCTTCACATTCATTCATTTTGGTTAGTAGTATATGTAAGTTGTATATTATGCGTATGCGATTGTGTATTGTACAGGTACAATGTGAGAGTAGTACCACGATTATATTTACTTTTCGTTCGTTATAATAAAAATTTGCAAAAAAAGTTTGCAAGTTTTTATTTGATTTTTTCTTAATTGTACTAGAGCCGCCTTTTGGCTTCGGTTAGCAACGATTTTCGACTGAGCGCGCTAGAAAATTGTCAACTTTTTGATGGGGGGCCGCTACCCTGGCGCTATGTGGACTCTGAATCTCTTTTGTCTGCACACGGCACGAATCGACGATAGCGACAATGCCGAATCGCTCCCAAGTCAAGCGATAGGGATGACTATATTGCCAAGAAAATCATACGTAAAACAGCACAACAAACAATGATGTATATAGTATATGATTTTTTTTATATGCGATCGTAGCGTGTACCAAAAACCATAAAACACGAAAAATTAACCTTAAATTTGTGTTTTATGTTTATTGCTGAATTTTCCAGCAATTTTGTAAGTCTCTTGACAAATAAGCAGATCGAAAGATACTTTGTAAATTCGACTATCAATCAATCGATCAAGATCAAAGAAAAGAATCAGTCAAACTAATACATATACCTTAGAACATATTTAGGAACATTAGTTGTTAGTTTTTAAATATATTATATTTTATAATTATATACAAATTATATTAAAAGTTATACTATACATAAATATAAATTATTTTTATGTTTTGTAATTTAATATATTTAAATCTATTCAGTTTAAGCATTTATCACACCCTTTTACAGGGCATCTTCTTGTCGAACATTTAACTTCTTCGTATTAATTGTGGTTATGTTGTACACAAATTAACCTAAACATTTGCATTTAATTAAAAATTATAGATGCATCGTTTTAGCGAAAATATTTTCGGTATTGAAATGAAATTAATGGGGCATGGGCACGTCAATGTACATCAATTAAATCGAAAATAGAAACACTTATGTACTATTTGCACGTATGTAATTACTGATTGGAATAGAACAGAGGCTGCGAAAATAGAAAACACTAACTGAAGCATGTCAAAACAACTAAGAACTTTTAAGTTGACAAACTGCAAGATATCCATTACATTATATACAAATCGCAAATAATATTGTAGACTTAACATATGCCAATTTGGGAAGATTCATATATATATGGTTTTATATATATTTTTTTAAGGAAATATTCGTGTGTAACATAATAAACCATTGTTGATTTCTTTATTTAAAGAGAAAATCATGTGGAAACAGTTGTTAAGTTTCCGTTAAGATTGTTAAAACTCTGTTTTGCCTAGCGAAGCAAAAAACCCTGTCTTATTAGAGGAATAGAAATGAACGCAACCCAACACAAATTAAAGTGTGCTTGCTCATAAGTACCCAAAACAGTATCTCTTAATACAAAGGGTATTTTATACAAAAAAAAAAAAAATACCGCGAAATTCTCGAGTGTTCGTTTCAGTATGCGAACGCCTTCGTTTACACATATTGTACACACATCTAGAGAGACGCACCTTGTGTTTGACGTTTAATAAGTATATTTTCATAAAGATGTTTGCATTAAAAATTGCACTTCTACTTATAAATATGATACAAAATTTGGCAACGCGCCTGCGCCATTAGCTGCGTTGTGTGTTAGAATGAAATGATTGTATAGAACTGCGCATAGCAGTCGGTTTATCCTTTCTAATCAACCGACCTCAGAGAGTGTGAGGAATAACATGAGCAACGGCAACATCGCTGGCACTTGACAAGTTGTCGACAAGTGTACAAGATTAGAAAGACTATAATTCAAAGGCAACTTTGTGCCCAGCCGAGAGAAATATCAGAATTATAAAGAGGCAGCTCTTAAAAAGTGCGTCGAAAACACTCAAAAGAGAATTTGTTCTTTTTTTTTTTTTTTAATATTTATAGGGCACGCGCTCGCAAATGCGCAGAGAGATTATTGAACAACTTTCCAAAATTAACTCACCCGCTTAGAGCTTTTCTCGATCTCCTTTTCAAAGTCCGTAAGAGGTGTTAAGGCCACATGCACATCCTTAATAATGTCGCGAAATGAGCTGTTGCAGAAATAAAGTTAAAATAAAATATGAACATAAATAACATATAATGGATAAATACCTATTGTGATCATCCAGATTAATGCTAGTACTACTTGATTTGATAATGTCCACTTTGCGCTTTTTAGACACTATGGAGCTACTTGATGTTGCCGGTGGAATATGACTGGATGTTGTTGTGGTGGAGGTTGCACTTGCAACAGATGTAGTTGTCTTGCCGCTACTGCTAAGATTACCGCTTGAATTAGAGCTAATGCCACTGGGAACTTGCAGGTTGGAACTATTGTTTGTGGGCGTTCCAGCGCCCAACATACTGTCGAAATTGCTAGCATTGCCCAAAAGAGAAGCTGTGGAATCCTTTGAGGCGTTATTGCTACTGCTAATGCTGCTGCTACTTGACGTGGCATGTAGATCAGTTCCAAAACCTCCGCTCAAGTTGCTAGCCAATTGCAATTTACCCGCTGATAGTACGGATGTGCTTAGATTCTGGGGATGATTACTATGATCATTAATTGAGGCAACCACACTGCTGCCGCTACTTGAGACGTGTGCCACAGCGCTGGGATGACTACTAGAGCCGCTATTTGTTGGCTGACTGGACGCACTGGGCATGTTGCTGCTGCTTGTGGCAATGGTTGGTGCGCTGCTGTTGGTACTACTGGCAGCTGCTTCCTTAGTGCTCTCCTTGTTCTTGGATGACTTTGAGGATTTATCGCGCGACGATGAGGACGATGAAGATGACGATGAGGCTGAAGAGTGAGATAAGCTATTGTTTGATGAATTGCTACCGCCATCCTTATCCTTATCTTTGTCCTTGCTGGAACCAGAGCTGGACTGTTTGCCAAGGCTTTTACTATGTTTGTCCTTGTAGCTACCGCTGGAGCTGGTAGCTGATGATTTGGTGCTTGATGAATTGCTTGGCCCAATTGCACTACTACTATTGCTGGTGGTTGCAGGTACAGTGTTGCTGGTTGAACTGCTGCTGCTTCCAGGAACAGCAGCAACATTATTGCCAACACCAGCAGTGGTTAGATTATTGCTTGTGGTGGCGCTGGTTGTGGTAGAGGCAATGCTACCGGATAGAAAACTGCCTGCAGCTGAAGTGTTTGCAGCAACAACTGTATTGGAGGAGCTTGTTGCACTTGGCAACCCGGCTGCTGTAATAGTGTTGTTGTTGTTGTTGCTGTGACTGCTACCGCCTGAAGATGATGATAAGGATGATTTGCCAGAGGCATTCGATTTGCGCTGCTTTGATGTAGATGAAACGTTGCTCCCACTACCACTACCACCTCCACCACTCGATTGGCTTGTAGAGCTGGCAGCAAGCGTGCTGCTGGTAATTTTGATACTTGTCGCTGATGTGGATGCTGAATTCATAGTCGAATCAATTTCCTTCTCAGGCGACGAGCATGAATCCGAGGAGGTGTCGTGTTGTATGGGTTTGTAGGGTGGTATGGTTTTGACGTTTCCGCCCTTTTTCTGCAATATATATGACAAGGCATGAGTGGAGTGAAGAAGACAATACACATTTAAATATTACATACGCACCAATTTACTATAATGATGCTGACAATAGCCGCAATATTTGACATTGTCCAAATAGTTGCCAGCCTCCTCGCAGAGCAGGCCCAAACTCTGGGCACAGGTCACATGGAACTGTTGCTTGCAATTCGCTTTGTTGCACTGCATACAGGCACCAACATTAGCGCGATTTGGCTTTCCAATCTCCAGGCAAATGTAACAAGCTTTGTGTATAAATTGGAATTTGCGTTAGTTTTGCTTTTTTAAAGGATTACACTTTGTTTTATTATTGATATTTACTTTTTGAGTAGCGTTCCTGCGGTATTAACGTCAGTATAATGGGCTCCATGGTCGTCACATTGCCAAATCGTATCTCGGGTATATACAGAGCACAGACAACATGTGCCCACCCACTGGTGTCTGTCTTCTTGAGGGCACCATCTCGCGATGGGCAAATCTCACAGCGAACACGCGATGTGCGCTCCTGGGACTCACATTTGCGACAATACCAGGGTCCGGTGGGTACCGTAACGATGCCATAGCATGCCTGATGCACGGCAACTGTGCAGTTTTGGCCGTCACAATAGACGAGCGGGTTCTCCGGCCACCCCCGCTCGTCCGAACAAACGCAACAGCCACCCACCATTTCTTTCATATCGTCCAGCTTAAACTTTTTAATTTTGATAAGTTTTCGATTCAGGTTGCTGGAGTGAATGGTGTCGTCGTTGCTGCTGGAGTCTAACAACTCCAGTTTTGCATTAAGTAATGAAGGAATGGCGCCTGCTTATCAACACCCACTGCAACAAAAGAACCAAACACATTTTACAATATTCATATTTTTCAATTAAAAAGAAACAAATCAAGACTCATAATGAATCGAGGTTAACAAATATTTTCTTATGCCAACTGCTCTTCTGTCCTACATTTTAACTAAAATTTTAATATTATTTCAAATCGAAAATTGAATTATCAAAGCTAAAAATTGAACACATCATTCACTTTAAAAATGATTATTTATTACATAAACAAATGAAGTATTGAAATATGTGCTGCCTTTCTTTTCATACATCATTAGATTGCTCATGAACATAGAAGATTTAAATACATAAGTGAAACCTGATTGCTTCACATATGAATGTTAAAATATATATGCTTGTTTGATTCAACTCCTACATGTGGCTCTTACACATCTAACACATACAAGCAATCCATCATTCCCGATTTAAATTGGTAAAATTTTGAAAGACAGTTTCATATATTAATGCATACCAGAAAAGATTATTTGATTAGGTCAGTTGGCACGTGAACGCAGTCGACCAAACTCAGGCAGTGTATAAGGCTGAAATTAAAAAATTATTTGTTAAAAAAAATAATTCAAATCCTTGAGTCAGAGTATCGATGAAATGCGTTATCGATATACGTAAGTTTTATCTATTTGGCAATTACATTGTAGGGGCTATTTGCAAGGTCATTTAACGAATACATAAACAAAAACGACGACAATACAAACACAAGCTGTAGGTCGGGCCGGTTTATTTATTAAATAATACTCCGAGTAAATATATGGTATGCCAGAATGAGATAGCATATGCGAGACTTATATTTGCCGATTCTGTTTGTAAAACCACTTACACACACACACACACACACACAATTAAGAAAGTTCTCAATGTCAAGGTATATTTTTGTTTTCTGCTGCAACATACACTTTGTACACTTTGTTGTTGTATTCAATGTTAACTAAGAACGCACAAATTATCACGATAAAATAATCAGCATCGCTGCTTTAGCGGCACAATAATCGAACCTCATAAAAATACCAACAAATTTCGGTTACGTGCGCGCACTGATCTCACAAACACACACACACACACACATATGCACAGATTTAAACGGATGGGCATTCCACTGTGTTTCGTTAGTTCATTGAACTTGTCGTTGGCCACAAAATAAGATGTGCGTGTTTTTTTTGTTTTTGTTGCTTTTGATGTAAACAAATTCACAGTCAGAAATAACACAATGAATGGATCATTTGTGAAATATAGTTTATGCACATGCATTTAACGATGATTTTGTACCACTGTGTGGTATCACAATTAATTTAATTAGCATGAAAATTATGCACATGCATATGTGGGTCGAATCTGCAGAGATTTAACAACAACAAGGGCACAGTCGAGTGCAATGGTTGCTTTCATTCATACTTGGTATGTACGCCTATTTTCTGGCGGCATGTATGCGGGTGTCTCTTCATACCGTTATTGGGTCAACGAGTAGCCAACTGCCGAAAACGCAGCGCCAGCGATGCGCGTGTTGCCAACTGCTTGTGAGAGCCCCATTAACAGTGTAAGTGAAAAAAAAAACTATATACACACACACACACACACACGCATAAAACGAGGCCGCGCCGCACGCAGCTTTTGTAATGTTTACAATACGCGACGATGTGGGAGCAGGGAGCAGCGGCAGAGCAATGCACTTTCGACGAGAACGCCCACAAGCAGACAGATACATACAAAGATAAGATGTACATATGCATATACAAATGTATGTACATAAAGCGAAAAGCCGCATAAGAAGGGGCACATTGGGGGAGGAATGTAACGGCACTCTATATAAATATATGTATATGTATGTCGTTGTTTTTATACATATACATAAGTATTTCATCACTTGCAAAGATGCTTGAAAAGGGGGCTGGAGTTGGGAGTTGGAGCAGGCAGTGAGTTCAAGTTGCGAGGGTGGTTTGTGTTCCGCTTTCACACTTAAAGCATGCCACATTGAATTGAATTTCAACCAGTTTCCACACAAGAAATTCGTGTGTGTATACCCGAAGCTTGAAGTTATTGATTTTCTGCGATTTCATTTAAATTAAAAGCTGGAGCCACTTTAAAACATCAACACATTCACTGGCAGGGTGAAAATTTAACCCAACACAACAACAATATGGACAAAATAACTAGTTTCTGACCAAAAACAACATAAAAAATGCGCGCGGTCAAAGTGGTCAAGCAACGCAAAGCGGCACACACACATATTCATATATATATATATATATGTATTGTATACACTTATGTACACACGTAGATTCACAATATCAAGTAGAAATTAAAGAAATATCTGTTCGGGGAACGGCAGCAGGCTCACAAAAACTTATGTTTTTAATTTGATAGATTTGTGTTTGTTATTTGCAATATTTTCTTATTGGATGTTCTCAGCACAGTGGGAATATCGATTTTCTTTACCGTGCACTTGTGACTTTTATTTTGCTTTCCACTTTACGAATCACTCCAATTTGACTGATATTTTGTTTTGCTTTAAAGTTAGAAGTTGCCAACGATTTGCCGAATGTTTTTTTTTTTATATTGACCGTTAGAGCCGGACAGCGACAGCTCAGCCGCCCACTAGTTACAACGCACGCAAGTAAAATAATCAACACAAAAAAAGGCGCTGAACATCCACCAACAGCAACCACAACAACAGTATGCACGAGTATTTACCTTGTAACTTGTTTGTTGTTGTTTCGCTCGCACATCAACCCAACTCGATTATACGCCTGAATGAGACAACACCTGCACACTGCCTGCTGTATACAAATGCAGTTTGTCGACGACTTATTCGACCTGCGCGATTTGTTTACTGGTTTAACAACTTTAACGATGCTTTGCAGTTTTCCTAAGTAAAAGCAAATGATTTTAATAACAACGTTTTTAGTCGTTTTTCAACTTTAACAATAAATTTAGACAACTGCGATCGTGTCCCGCAATGGTAATTTTGCAAGAACAAGAAAACAATCGATCATATCAACGCAATCGATTTATTGTCAACATAACAAGTTGGCAGCACGGAGCGGCTCAACGTTGCGTTCGCAGCCAACGAGTATGTAAACTAGCAGAGAGGCAATCAGAGCCGGTCTTTTGAACAGAAAAATATCTGACCTAGCGAGAGAGCATTGAAAAATAAATTTGCTTCTGCTTTGCATCCATCACATCGTTGGGCACACTCACATACATACACACAAAGATGGGTCTAGGTCACCTGCAGCCGTTTTGCCGTGGGCAACTCAACAATATATTATAATCTTTAAAAATCAGATTGTCAATTACAAATTATATACAGTTTTCCAACTATTTGTTTGGGCATGGTGAAAAATTTAGATATATTCACTTTAGAGCTATAAAGTCACACTGGCTGTTGTTTTTTTTATTTTTTTTATTTTTAATAAGTGTTCAATCAATTATCTCTTAAACCTATTCAACAGAACTTAAAAAACATTAATATTAACAAAGAAACGTTTAAAATACTAGCAAAGGCACTAAATTCAACTGCCAACTTAATGTTTGGAAACCTACGTTTTTGGTGCATTTTCGTTGTGAGATTCGTATGAAATTTCATATTTCAAATGCTATCTCAAAGTTTTCAAAATTAAAGATTTTGTTGTTATCGATCACATGTGTATATCGAAAACGGGATGAGTTATCGAAAATCGAAAACAAACTTGTACTGCCTAGGGATTAGGCGAGCTTACGCTCCAAATCTGGAGTCTCTAGCTCTTATAGTCTCTGAGATCGGTTGGCTCATACATACGGACGGACAGACGGACATGGTTAAATCGACTCGGTTGTTGGTGCTAATCAAGAATATATATACTTTATGGGGTCGGATATGCTTCCTTCTGCCTGTTACATACTTTTGCACAACTTCATGATACCCTTTTTCCCCATTTTTAATGGGATCAGGCTAAAAAAAAAAAATTAAAAAAAACAACCACTGTGACCTTATAGCTTTAAAATGAAAATATCTAAGTTTTTCACCATGCCCAAACAATTAGTTGGCAAACTGTATAATTGAAAAAAAAAATGGTTTAGCTATCGACATATCATATCATACTGCGAATACATACAACAACATACAACAAAACATCAGCAGTTCATGATCAATAACAAATAACTAGACCCAGAAGTGTCACGAAAAGAAAGAAGCTAAAATCAAAGCATAAACAGCTGGTCGGCGTTAAGGGGCACTGCCCGCTCTCGTTGCTTTGCCGACCTTAATCTATGAATAATCTGTACGAGCTTGTTCAAGCTAGCAGCTCTGATTTCCGCTCTGCTTATTACATACTCGTTGAGTAATGTTAAGGTGCCGTAAAAAAGCTGTTAATTAGCGTAATATACTACAACAGCTGTTGCGAAAAATCAATTTTGCAAATCTCGTCCCAGTCTGTGCATATTTCTTCTAAGCTAAAACGAAAATGTCCTCAAATTCGGACTGTTTTATTGTGCTCCCTGAGAACTGTGCGTCTGGCTGCCTAATTTTTGGTCGCAACGCCGACGATGCAACAGCGGTGGGTGGCGTTGGCGTGGCAACGGAAATATGCTACTATGATGTCAGCGACGTGCTGGAGGGAAAGGTAAGACAGACAGACAACAGAAAGTTAAAAAAATAGTAGCAGTCGGATAACATGCTTAAATGATTCATCTTGCCATATAATAGACTGATGGTGGCGCAGATTTGGAGCCGGCTGGCGATTCTCTACGCGTAATTTTGCAAAAACCCAAGCCTGGGCTTTGGGGCGGCGATTTTGGTGCTAATGAAAAAGGCGTGGCCGTAAGCCTTACTTGGAGTGGTGGTGAGGAGGGGGCGACAGACACGAGTTGCCTGCTAGGCACGGATATTGTGCGGTAAGGACATCTAAACAAACATATTGGGCCTATGTATAAATATGTTAATTTCTTAAATGCAGAATTACTTTGTCCGAGTCCCAGGATGTGGAAGCCGCCGTGGACCGCATTGGTGCTTTGGTGGCAAAGCACAGCAACGACACCGCCAAGCTCAACTTTATTGTGTGTGATCCGACGGCTGCCTGGTTACTCAGCAGTGCTGGTAAAGTGTGGGCCGCCGAGAAATTGCAAGCCAGTTGGCTGCGTTTGCCCATCGGTGGCCTTACTGTCACCACAACCGTGGACAAGTCTAGCGAAGGCTTAGATATAGCCGCCAGCTTTGCGGCTGCCCATGATGCAGAGGCGCAGGCGCCCGAGGCAGATTGGTGCGGTCCAAAACCAGCTGGCGATGGCAGCTACACGCAACAGGATATGTTTGAGACACTGCGCTCGGCCAGTGGAGCTGACTCGCGGGCGGCCAATGTATCGGTGCTAAGTGGCAAGGGTGGCAGCGGCTCGATATCATGCCACTGGTTTACTGGCACACCCAATGCCGCCGAGTCTGTTTTCAAGCCTTTTGTGTTTGCGCCCAAGCCGCGCATCTCGCCACTGACCCAGGTGCAGGCGGAGGCGGAGCAGACGCTGTTGCATACCTTGCATGGCAATCGTAAGCCAGCTGCACTGGAGCACTTGCGAAGTTTGGAGCGCTCTTGTGTGGATGAGTTGAACAATTACTTTTCGATACAGGATCATGCCAGTGAAGAGCTGGACGAACTGCTCAAAGATTGCGTTGAGGCTGAGGTCAAATTTTATCGCTAGTCCAATTAACCAAAACGCACCTCTCCGATATATATATACATATATTGATATTCAACTAGCTTGCAACACAACACAACACGACGACGCTCTATTTTTCTGGGGCGCATTAATTCCAAATTCGACTTGTGCGATTTAAGTAGAAGTATATTTAAGGATACTCGGAATTGAATTCTTTCACCAGCGAACTACTATTTATGAATTTTCCTGTGTGTGTATTCTATTTTTTTTAAATTGATAATTTATTTATTATTATGTTTTGTATTTGTTTAGCTTTTGCGTGATATTTAAATATTTTTATATAGAATACTTCAATGTGCAATCTCAATCTTAACTTTTTAAGTATTATGCATGTCATTCCATTTAAAATTTTCGTCTTTAGTTGCTTTAAACAAATTACGATTTACATACTTCCATACAATTTATATAAATACATATTAATTATACATACATAAATTTAAAATAGCTCTCAAATAAACGCATAAAAGCTGCATTTATATAAAAAACAATATTCAAGATTGAAATTCTTAATTAAAACTAATTTGAATGAGCATTTAGACCGATTCCACAACCAGATTCGTTTTAAAAATTGTGCTCTCATTATGTAGGGCTTCGAGTTTGGTTATTTCAAACGCTTGATATACCTCCCGGAAGTCCATTATGTTTCTAGGCGAACTGTCCATCCAGAAGCGATCGAATTCAAAGAACAAATAGCAATACAATTTGTGAAAATCCTCCAGCGTGCTAAAACTTTGCTTGTGCAGCGCCACCTGATTGTAGAAGTGCGTCTTGGCAGCTCCCGTTCGCACTAAATTAAATGCTAGAGCGGTGAGATTGATACCAACAATGGCATAAGTGTATCCCAGTGTCGGATGCATCGAGTGGAGTAGGACATGCTTGGCTGCATCATTGTAGGCGCTGGCAAAGTACAATAGATTCTCGAGGCCCAGCATGCCCATGCCGCGAAAGTCTGTCTTTGGATCATCGCCCTGAAATCCGATTTCCTGCCACTGCTTGGAGATGCGACCGGTTAGAGGTGCGTCTGGCATTAGTAACTGCCACAGTTGACAAAGCATTTGCTCATGTTCGAGATTATCCGAGTCATATGGCTCGGCGCGCAACTCCTCCGCCAGGTGCATGAGACGTTGATAACCCCAAATGGTTGTTACACAATTGCCAAACAGCCTGCCAAAATCCGGATGCACATTGCTCTTAATTCGCTTCACACGCGAAACAATTTGAACGGCACGAGGAGCTGTAGCAAAAGATGAAATTTAATGACTCAAATTGTATATAATACTGAAAACATCTTACCAAAGTATAGCAACTCCTTGTCTGAGGCATAGGGACATGCCTCATTTAGTTCTAGCAGCAATGCCTTGATTTCTGGCTGTTTCGACTGCAAAAGCGAACGCTCGATTTGGCGGCATCTTGGAGCACCAGCTTTAGCCCCATAACAGATGCGCTGAAGCTCGCAGAGGCGGGTAAACACATGAAGGAACCACTTAATGAATGGTCGTATATGACTAAAGATAAACGGTAGTAATTTGTCCAGTAAAAACATTATGAAAAATTTTATCGACTATTTTAAGTTTTGTTTAGCACAGCGTTGTCATGGTTCCATTAATAATCTGTGCAAAAAACATTAGAGCAATAAATTTAAAAATGACGTGTTGTAATAAAGTAGATGTGTACTACTTCTTATTTACACCTGCTTAAAGATTGATGCAACAATTACTACAACAAAAAGAACGACCGTGAAATTGTTTTTTTTCTTTATAGAATTTTTCTTTTTGTATCAGTGTTGGTTAGTGTTTATAGTTAATTCAGCTGTTGAGCTCTTTATCCCTTTACAGCACTGTTAACATAAACAATGCAAATCAGCTACTTGAAATCAGAGAGTACTCAATATATATTGAGTACTCTCTGCTTGAAATAAGCATAGGACAAATTAAAAATAAATAAAGCAGACCTTACAATTTATAACCAAATGAACTGCAGAAATTAAACTATGGGTGCAAAAACAATTTCGCAATTGATAAAATTTGTTGTTCTTGTTGGATAAACGGTTATATAGATCTTAATATTTACCTTATTATTTATTGAATCTTACAATATTTTATTTATTAACCTTTATCTTAATGTAAAATCTTGGTTAGTGAAAGTTTTGTTTAAGGTCTAATCCTGTTTCTAATGCCAGGTAATTCGTGTTCTAAATTCGTAGCTTATCGGTTGTGTAGGGCCAAAATGATAAGTTTAAATTGTTAGTATAATAGTGTAGTAAAACCGGTGCCGGATAGATTTTCGGCGTCAATTAGCGTTATCAACTTTTCAATAGCTTAGTTACAATCCAACATTTGGAGGCAGCAGTTGTGTTTTTTTCATTGCGTTTAAGCGAGATAAGCATCGAAAATGAGAGCTCAAAACGGCAAACTTTGGTCAACTTTGCACAACGGTACGTAAAGGGAATCTGTTTTATAAATATATATACATATATGTATATATATACCTGAATGTATGCAATACAATAAATTACATACATTACTTCACATTATTTGGCAAGGCTGTTATGTCAAAAAAAACCGTTTATTTAAAGTAGCTTTAACTCGTTCAAAACTCAGAATATTTGGAAAAATGGTTGATTCTGTGAGACATTTTATGCATAAAGTCTCTTAATATACAACATATTAATAAATTTCTTATAAGCCATAAATAAACATTTTATAAAATTTATAGAGTAATTTTTTCGTTTTGTTTGTTTTAAAATTGACCTAATACTATAATTTGGTATCATAAAACTAATATTTTTTAAATAATACTTTGTATGTAGGAAAGTATGAGGTGCGCAGTCTGTCTATAGCAGATTTAGAGGAATCACTTGATGTAAGTATGCACTTATAGTAATAATGCCAATTATTTACTTTTAGTAATAAAACCAGTTATTAATCGCGTTACAATATCACGCAATTGTTCGCATGTGTAGTTAGTTATAACAACAAAATGACAATAGCAATTATTGCAATTAGTGTTGCAAAAGCTTGAGAAAAGCAGTTTTGAACGCTGAAAGGGACGTGGCGTCGGTGGTGTAATGGTTAGCATAGTTGCCTTCCAAGCAGTTGACCCGGGTTCGATTCCCGGCCGACGCAGTTTGCTTTTTTGCAAATTTTTTTTTCAACTATAATTTTGTTTCACATTTTAGTTGCTTGACGAATCGTTCTTTATAAAAGAGTCTGTTTGCATAGCCTGTGAAATAAACTTGCCACACAATTCGCAAGCACGTAAGGAGTTAAAGGAGTTGTGCCGAATAACAGCACAGGATGGGGTTTCCCTCTTCGCGCGGGACTTGGAAAGTGGACGCATTGTGGCAGTAGCCTTTAATAAGTTGCAGGCAAGAAAGAAGGTAATGCAATTGTCTAATGAAAAAAGTATTTAATAAATTTTTTTGTTAGTTTGCTCCACCATCTGGCGAGGATAACTTCTTTGTCAAGTTTCGCAATAAGCAGGCGACAAGTCCATCGGCGATGTGCCTAATGAACTATATGATTACAATGGATGCAAAGATCGATGTTCTTGCGGAGTACAACATGGATTGCGTTTGTGAGATAATGTTTTTGGCCACATTACCGGAATTCGGACGTCGTGGCTTGGGTCGTTCTCTTGTTGAGTTCTCCATTCAGCTGTCGCGTGAGGTGCAGCAAGGTGGTCAAGCATTGGAGGATGTGGCTAAGGAGTTGCGCGATAGACGACCAGCAGCTGTTACTGCACTCTGGACATCCTTATTTACCCAAAAGATTGGCAATGCGGTCGGCTTCAGTGTGCTGAATACGGTGCCATACACTGAGTATGAGTTTAATGGCAAACGCTTTGATGAACGCATTGATCCCCAACATGAATTTAGTGAGCAGGTTATGTATAAATTGTAAAAATCATATTGATTTAATATAACTAACAAGCAAAGTAATAAAAATTTTAAAACAAAAAGAAAAGGCAAAAAAGTTAAATGTGCGTCGGCCGGGAATCGAACCCGGGTCAACTGCTTGGAAGGCAACTATGCTAACCATTACACCACCGACGCCGTATGGTGAAACGCTCATATGTCTGTATTTAAGCAACCCTGTCTTTGTTGTTGCAGTTCTGAATTTGACGTTAAGAGAATTGTGTGCTTCTCAAAAGGTATCTAAAGCTTACATACTTTTTGGCAGAGAGTACTCAATATACAGAGAGAATCCCAGCGTCGTCATTTTCTGTTAACGTAACATTTTTAAAATTATTGGCTCGTGGGGAAATAAGTATCACTTCTGCCTTGCAACTCATTCACGAAGTGTGCGATGCGTTAGATAACGATGGTGAGCGGCCATTATTCAACTTTGTTTTGGTTGGTGGTCGACTTTTGGTTCTATCTGCTTGCTAATGCCTAAAATGGGAAGGCAGCATAGCTTTGTATGAACTTCGTAAAATTGAATGGCCAAATTTGAGATACCTAAATATGACTTCCACCATATGTGCTTATGTATATATTGGCAATTAGGTAGACCACTAATGACTTATTGAAAAGGGTTTAAAATGACTAATACCAAATTAACACTTACCATAAAATAAACGCATTTTGCACTCATATACCTAATATTAATTGTCCTTATATAACATTTTTTATATATATTAAAAATGTCATTGACATTCATTAAATATTGTAAAAAAGGGTATCGAAGCAACATTGAGCAGCGTGTGCGTTTCAGCAACGACAACCGTCACGTGTTGTTGTTATTATTTTTGCGTTCTGCCTAGTCCCGTTAGACGCAGACACATGCATACACAAAAAGACGGCCCAAGCCCACTGCAGCAGGCCGTCCGTGGACGATTTGCCTTCGACTTCAATGAGCATACAAACATACATATACATACTCATTGGTCGGCAACAACTTTTAACACACAAGAAAGGCTCTAGTCAAGAGATCGCAACTAGACGATACCCTGAACCCTTTACTTCCTTCTGCCTGTTACATACTTTTGCACACAAACAATATACCCTTTTTCCCTTTTTTAGTGGGTTCAGTCTATAACAAGCAATCTTACTCTATTTGAAAGCAAAATAACCAGCAGCTCACCAATTTCATATGATAAACTTGAGAAAATGTTCAATTTGTTTGCTAATTCTTTCTAAGGCACTCATAGCTTACAAGTAAGGGCATGGATACATTGATATGTGTTCATGCTGCGAAATATGAATTAGGCTTTCAGCATAAACAGACAGTGGCAAAAGTACATGGGACAAAGCATGTGCAGTCGATATACAAAGCAAAATCAAATTCAAACATAGCGGTAGTCCGGAAAGATAACCGAACAGAAACAAGCGATGAGGGGAAATAGGTACTGAAAAGCATCAAAAATGTTCAAAGTTAACAGAAGTTGACGACGCTGGGATTCTCTCTGTATATTGAGTACTCTCTGCTTTTTGGTTATCTACAACGTAGTGAATTTAAGAGAATTTGTATTTGAGCGTTACCAAAAGAGAGGAACAAACTGCGTCGTAGAGAAAGGTCGCTGCTACATCATTATAAATAAGAGTTTGACAAACAAAATAAAGAAGAAAAAATAATAATTAATAAAACGCATTCTTTTCAGTGTCAAAGTGATTTTTTTAATATTATTATTTTCCTTACTTTTTTTTTATTTCTTAGAGAATTGTTTAATTTTAATTAAATTCTTTGATTACGGAAAAGTAAAATGGTAAAATTTGTACAACTTTAGGCAGATTTTGTTTTTATTGGAAACGTATTATTTATATTTTAGTTTGAAGTATTTACGTGAACAATGCGATACAAAATGAGTTGCTTTTGTTTTTTTTTTATTAAATTATTTTTTGAAATTACCTGAGATCGGTAAGTTATTTGGGCAAAATGATGATTTATAGTCATTAGCCTTAACGTTAAAATAGTTTTCGACCACAAGGAACAATCCTTACATTATAAAAGTTCTGCATCTTTAAAGAAATATATTTTTAATCGCACTGTTGAAAGTTTTTTCAAATAACTAAAATATAGTATATTCCAAAAATCATCTTACAACTCATCTGAAATATATCTTGTGGTTTAGTTTTAGTAAATCGCACAACGATTCATTTTAAAACTTAACCTTGTTCATTGATTGAATTACTCTTGCCACTACACTTAGTTATTTTCTAGAACGTGAAAAGGTACCAACAGATTAAGATTAAGTACTGCAGTACAGTTAAATCGCAGTTTGATAATGCCGGGGGCAACCCTTTATATAGAGTACATTGTTGATTTCAATTTTTGCACTTTACATAAGCACGTTTTGAAAAAAATAAAAAATAAAAAACCAAACTTTTCAAATGAGATTAAAATTTACACACACACACACTCACACACACGAGTATTCGGCGAGGCATGCACTCAAGAGGATTTTCCTTTGCCATCCTTTAATGCTCAGTGTCAACACTGTGGATGGTCGTGGACAGGGATCGGGGATCGGGGATAAGCAGGGGCAGCTAACAGTGTGATAAGCATTTCACATTTTTGCTCCGCTTCCCTACTTTGCCCGTCCGCCTTAACAATGCATTTTGGTTTTTAATTAGAATTCGAATAAAAAAAAAAACACGAATTGTTGAAAATTGTTCGTTGTGCAAAATGACAACAATGCATTGAGGTTGAGGCGCAACCCCCTTCGCCTCGCAAGGCAATTGCGTGTAATGAATGATATAGGGACAGGGGCATTAGGTAGGGTTAGTCCTCATGTGCATTTGTATGTGTCGAGGCGGTTACGCATGATTGTGCTATATGACGTGTGCATAATTCACAGTTTGATATCCACCATCCAAATTGTGGTAACTTTCAGCTAATACTTAATTAAATGAAGCTTTAATTATAAGCTTCCACTTATGGGAAAATGTAGCAGGTGCTTTTTAAACTTGAAACTGTTTCATTTCATTTCTATATACAAAATAAATTTATTATGTTTTGTTCTCGATTTTATTGACATTTAAGAGTGGTAGATAAATTCAATCTCGAATTGAATAACTTTTTTACATAGTATTTCATTCCGCTTGATATGTTTAATAAAGCTTTACTATCCATTACTAGTATCTTCCAAAGGAAAGAACAGTTGTATAATTAAAATGATCACATCTTGTCTTAATACTATTATTATCAATATATTTTTAAGCCAACAACTCGTTAAGGGAACGAGCGAAATGATAAAGTGGTAAATAAATTTGATAAATAATATGAAAATCCATAGATATGCATTTTTGGGTAAACCAGTCTACTCTTAATCAGAGCTGTTAAATTCAGATGACGACTACCAATAATTTAACTAAATAAAAACAAAATAATTGAATTGAATATAATATTGTTTTGCGGTAATAATGTGATTACTAATTGATTACGATTACAAATAATCCAAATTTTGTCATAATTATTTAAGGATTCCTAAAAATATTCAAAAAGTAATCCAACTACAATGATTTTTATTATTATTAATTATTTTCATATTTAAGGATTAAAAACACAGTTTTAAAGGAATTTTGCAACATATCTAACTTGTTTTGTAACAAACTAATTTAAAATAAATATTTTAGGCATTGGCATTCATCAAAACTAATGTTTTGAAAGAAAATTCATACAATGATTGCATCCTTGATGTATTGATGCTGCCACGATTCTTTAAAATTCGAACTATCACTTAAAAAGCTAAAAAAAATTGATTTCTCAGCATGGATTGTTGAATAAGGGATCCTTGCGAAGTATAAATTAAAGTTTAATAATAATGTGTAATTAGTTAATAATATTTTCTCTGTTTTCCTGCAAGCCACTGTGTTATTCTAAGGCAGCGGTCGGGAAACCTGGGTAAATTACCCAAAATTGGGTAGAAATGAAATTTTTTGGGAAGGGTAAAAACTAAACTTTTGTGAGTTAAAAGTATATATATATATATAAAAATAATATTCGAAATCGCTTGTTTAGCAGATGCTAAACAAGCGATTTCGAATATTATTTTTTTTCAACTCTCTCTGTCATCAACTTTCACAAAAATATTTTGGGGTAATGATTTAAAAAGTTCCCCAACCGCTGTTCTAATATATAAACTGTGTTAATGTAAAGATTCATTAAAATGCATTCAAGAGTTTTGGCGTTAAGGTTGAACAAAAATATTTAAACAAAGATTTGTTCCAATTCTGATTTCCATTCAATGTAGCTTTATAATATCAAACTTACGCCAGAAGTAAGAGAAGAACTAGTTTTAGGCCAGGATTTTTTAAATGCCTGCTTTGAACTTTGTTATCCGTAAATGCTTGCGCGGATGTTAACTGTTAACGGTTGTTGCCACTAGGCAACAACTTGATCAAATTTAAAACTAATTTGTTTATACAGCTGCACAAAACGAGCAGCGACGGCAAAGAAAACAGCGAAACAACAACGAAAAGCGAATGCAAAGGCGAAACAATTTGTTTATGATGGGTAGCCAACGTCATCGTCATCGTTGCCCTTCCGATGATGATGAGGCATGCGGCTGAAGGCTAGGGCAGCAACAGACACAGGGAAAAAAGGACAACAAACAAACTTTGCTTTGGGCTTGAAGGGAAGGCACATCAAAATAAACTGAGGTAAGGGTGCATTGAAAAAAAATAGTGTTAGACAGAAAGCAGATAAATTTTTATTTTAAGTACATTTTTTAAAATCAATTTTGTTGCAATTTCTTAAAAACAGAAAACAATTTATATTTAAATATTATTTATTATTTATTTTGAGCATTAATTATATTTTATTTCTTTTTTGTGGTTGTGATGGAATTAAATTAATTAATACTTGTTTAGTTAATTTTATAAATGCAAAGTATTCTATTGTCTGGAAAAAATCTATATTTTTCGGTACAGCTTCATCGTTTACCTTATTCTGAGTCACATACAATTTTTCTATGTGTACGCACAGTGAGTATATAAACAGAATGATTGTTGTTGTTTAGTGGTAGCGGATCTCGCATATTTTGACACCCCTGTCAGAGGGAGTATGTTGTTTGTGTGCGCCTTAAAGTATGCAGCAGATATTCTTGCATCAGAAGCGTTTTAATGGAGTTGTTTCGTAGCTAAAAACAAAGAGAGTCGAGACAATGCAAATATTTGCATATGTCTTCGTGCTTTGCTAATGCTTAAAAATTATGCTGGTTGACAAATTTTATCTTAAGCCAACTGTCATTAGATTGTTGTTTGAGGTCTTTGTTTGGTTGCAACAATCCATTAATTAGACTTAGACGCTGAACGAGAAATACCTTTAAACATATACTTATGTCAGAGGAGCAGCATCAGAATTTTGCAGCTGTCTTTTGTCACTAAAATCCGAAGTTTAATCCGCACCTACCCCTCTCACCGCTAATCAATTCCAGCTGCGCACTTGCTGTGAAAATTCTATAGTTAAGCAATTGTGCTTGCACCATGCCACTTGAATGCCACTCGGGCAATAATTCCGCTTAAACAGATAAACGTGTTCGATATCAAAGAACAATTTAAATGTGTCCACGAACAACTCATGCAAACCCCTGCCCAAAACTCAAACTTAATAAGCTTATAACACCCTCGAAATGCAACCCTGGAGAGTCACAACTTTCGACTGCTGTATGCTGATTGGCCAGCAAGCTCTTTGGACTCCGCCCCCTTGGCAATGCTTTTATTTTGATGTGCCACCGCCATCACAGATATGATAGACAAAGCTGTTGTACAGTGTGTACGCTGAGTTTATCCGGGCAGGAGCTGCAACCCCTGCGTTCAGCTCTTATCAGACGCATATCCTTTGCCAAGAGCCCGGGCAATGTCATTCGGTTTGTAGCTGTCGGCGCGTTCGCTACCAAGTCGCGCTTCAAATGTTGAACTATATATATGGTGTATAAAAATTAATTTCAGATTTGTTGCACGTACGAATCGAAGTTACAATGTGGTGAAAGTTTTTTAATTACAAATCAATTTATGTGCAATACCAACAAAGAATATTGAATTTTGTGTGTTTTATAATAACTGTGCATTGTTTGGATATAATCAGTTGATACAGGTAAAATACCTGCTGTTATTTCTTGTTTACCGCCGATGTATTCACTGAGTGTAGGTTGTTGTGAAATTTGCAAGAAGTATGGATACAATGAAAGAACGTTTTTACAGGTTCAATCCGAACTTAGTTAAATCCATAATTATGTAAATGAATTGAGTTCAATTGAAAAGAACTAAGTTTTATTCATCAAATCAAGCATTAACCCTATAAAAACGCATCAACTGCAACTAGTAGCCTACAAGTTTTTATACCCTGAATTCATTGAAAATGGGTAAAAAGGGTATAATAGTTTTGTGCAAAAGTGTGTAACAGGCAGAAGGATGCATCTCCGACCCCATAAAGTATATATATTCTTTATCAGCATCAACAGCCGAGTCGATACAGCCATGTCCGTCTGTCCGTCCGTCCGTCTGTCCGTCCGTCCGTATGTCTGTCTGTCTGCATGTATGAACGCTTCGATCTCAGAGACTATAAGAGCTAGAGACTCCAGATTTGAAACTTATTTTTTAATTTAATTTTCTTTGAATTCGGTTAAGAAACAGCGAAGATATGGAACATTGAAGTTAAGTCAATTATTCAGTAAACGCGTACGTACACACACACACACACATTTGTACGAACTGATTGTACGCGTAATGTATAGGGTTCAGGGCATTGTCTAGTCGAGATTTCTCGAATAGATCCTTCTTACTTGTTTGAATTATTTAGCAATGGACATTTTTATGTTTAACGTTCAGTATCATGATCTACATACATTTGGTTTTAAATTTAAAGACTAAAAAATTGGTTAACCAAACCAGACAAGAAAAGGGGATCTTTGCAACATAGCTTGTTTTAAACTACAATTCAAAATCGTTTGATCATTGAGAGCTATTAATGCTATGTAACGTATTTTAGTACATACGTTAAGCATATCGATGTTTATTAAATAGGAACGTAAATTTAAAAATAATACCATCAGAAAGTTTGTTTCAAATTAACAAATCACTTGAAATTAAAAGAATAAATGATAATTGGTATGTAAATAAAGACGTGCCACAGGGTTGGTCCTTGAAAAATGCAATATTTATGGTAATATACAAAATAAATTAGAAAGCTCTTTTGTCTGTCGTAAAGTTCACTGATCCTAAAAAATCCATGCCTAGTTATCGTCTGTCTCAAGCTCTAATAATTTCTTATCTTATCTTAGATAAAGTCGTATGTTAAACATATTTATTATCAAATCAACAACTCACTAAATACTTACATCACATGGAACGATAAGGCTACAATATTTACATAAAAAGAGACAAACGAAAATCAATTTGTGTGTCATTTTTACAGAGTGTGCTTAACAACTGCTGCCAATCGAAAGTCAAAATCGAAGACACGTGCCACACTTGCTGCACTTGCCGCGAACACAAACAAATAAAGGACAAAAGATTCTCCATTGGACGGACACGTGCTGAACACGTTTCACCAATTAGATTAATATACGGAGGCGTTATGCGTCACTTAAACAACAATTAGGAAGATATTGCAAAATTCGTGTTTGTTATAACATGTTTTCCATGGACAATTTCGAATTGGAAGCCACGATGGCTCGTCATTTCTTCGAAGGATCGCAGGCAACTTCGAATGCCTCGAACTCCAGCTCCGAATACTTTTTTGGGGAAGAGCACAGCTCGGAGAGCGATGATGATGATGATGATGCCTACAGCAGTGGCTTCAACAGCGACCAGGAGAACAACGAAAAGACGTGAGTCTCCCAAACCATATACTGGATACGCTTACGTACTCCGATAATAATCGATTTCAGCTACTCTATGTTTATGTTTAGACGGCGCAGTCATAAGCAACGTCGCTTGAAGTGCGCCTCCCAGATGGCTCAGCAACGTCAGGCGGCCAATCTGAGGGAGCGACGCCGAATGCAAAGCATCAATGAAGCGTTCGAGGGACTCCGTACTCATATACCAACATTGCCATATGAGAAACGATTGAGCAAGGTAAGAAATTCGAATGCTTCAAGGATGTCGTACTTAAAATCTTCATCTTTATCTTAATAGAGCTATTAGTAAAAAATCTTGATTTTGGTGAAATTCGTCACATTTCCTAAAACTGTGTAATAAAGTCTTTTAAATTCGATAGGAAATGATTGCATGTTCAATTATGGTGTCACTGCACTTTACAAGTTAAGTGGTCAATAGTTGGCCGGAATGGGAAGTCAGGTCGGGAAGTCATCAAGCATTCTGTCAGCTAGGTTAATGGCAATTTGTATAAATCGGCAACAAGTCAATTTGTTTAGTACAGACATTTTTAACACAACCATTACTTTGAACGTTTCGTATATTGCTTATGCTTATAATTGGACAACCGAGATACTATATAAAAGCCAGTGACCCTTCGAAATATAAATCTATTAAGTAAAAAGATGTTAATATAGTTGCAACGTGAACAACTCCACTTGTGGCATCTTAAAGGTTAGAATGTTGATCAAATCTAGATAGTTAAACAATCATAATAGTAAATATAATTACTAGATATTGTTTGATTTATTAAGTTTTGTTTGTTCAGTTTAGAATGCATGCGTAACAAGGAAATAACCAATTAAAATATACTTTATTCTATCCTTGTTTTCAGGTCGATACGCTTAAGTTAGCTATCAGTTATATAACCTTTCTAAGTGAAATGGTCAAGAAGGATAAGAATGGCAATGAGCCTGGTTTGAGCTTGCAGCGTAACTACCAAAAGGAGCCGCCCAAGAAAATTATACTAAAGGATCGCAGTAAGTTGTCAATCAATCAATCATCAATCATATCATTGTGGGCGTTCAGCACCAGAAATAGAACTACATTTAATAACATAATTCAGCTAAACTTGGTTGGGTTTGTTGCATATGAATGTAAATGGCTAACGGAGTGGACTATTCCATTCCATTCGATTATTTCCTCTGTATGTGACAGTGAGGGAATGATAGTTGAGGGTTGCTCTAGGGTAGAGTTTTCTTTCTGGTTCCCGACTGCTTCTGCTGCTGCTGCTGCGTCTGCCTAAGTGTAACTAATTAGAATTTTCACACTTCTCTCCGGCTTCGCTTTGCGGGCTTTGCGTGACTGCCAGTCAAGCAAATTGCTTCGCTCATTGCCGTCGCATCGATCACAGAAACATTTCGGTTCATTCGTTCGCATTGGCAAGGATACAGATACGAACACGAAAGGTTTTTTTTTTCATCAGTCGGCTGTCGGAGGGGGTACAATGGATTAAGGGTTTCCGTGTGCCACCTCATAAAGTTACTTTAGTTACGGTTTTTTGGTTAATAATTTTTCTATTCAAAATGTATGACACTGCAGTAGTGCAGGGAATCCTGATCGAGCCCAAAGCATCTGCATAACTAATAGCCAACCACTTGGTATGCCAAAGGGTGTTCTGAGTATACACAGACATATTAAGTACAAGGGGGATTTCTATATTTAATTTTGAATGATTTGCTGAACTTTTTAAATATTTTTTTTAATATTTTTTGAGAGTTTGTGTGTCACAACAGAAATTAATGCTGGTTGGACTGGTGTTACCATATCATTCTATTTGCATTTAAGGGAATATTTAGGGCCTTGGGCATGTGGGAATAGGAATAAAAAAAAAGTAGGAAGGCTCCAGTGGAGAAATTGCTACTGGAAGGGTTTCATGGTAACCCTATACTTAGCATGTAAAAGTATCTATGTGTGTGTGTGTGTGTGTGTTATTGATCCCATGTGTATATCGAAAACGGGATGAGTTATCGAAAATCGAAAACAAACTTGTACTGCCTAGGAATTAGGCGAGCTTAAGTTTCAAATCTGGAGTATCTAGCTCTTATAGTCTCTGAGATCGGTTGGCTCATACATACGGACAGACAGACAGACGGACAGACGGACGGACGGACGGACAGACGGACATGGCTATATCGACTCGGCTGTTGAAGCTGATCAAGAATATATATACTTTATGGGGTCGGAGAAGCTTCCTTCTGCCCGTTACATACTTTTGCACAACTTTATGATACCCTTTTTTCCCATTTTTAATGGGATCAGGGTATAAAAAGTAGGAAGGCTCCAGTGGAGAAATTCCTACTGGAAGGGTTTCATGGTAACCCTATCCTTAGCATGTACAAGTATCTATGTGTGTGTGTGTGTGTACACGCATACTTAACTTTCCAAATATCCGGTGTTTCTCAACCGATTTTAATAAAATTTCACACATTGTCATTATTTCGTTCATTATTTCAAACGCTGTTTTCAAGATTTCCAAATTCAAGATTGTATTGTTATCGATAACATGTGTTATCGGAAACGGGATTAGTTATTGATAATTTGTAGCAACGTTTTACTGCCTAGGGCTTTGCAGAAGTTATTTTCAAAACTGAAGTCTCTAGCTCTCATATTCATTGAAATCGACGCGTTTAAACATACAGACGGACAGAAAAATGGACGGACATGGCTATATCGACTCGTCGGAGATGCATCCTTCTGTCTGTTACATACTTACGTACACAAAACCATTATACCCTTTTTCCCATTTTTAATGGGATCAGGGTATAATAAAAAGAGGTTAAAGCGATTCAAGTAATGACAAATAGTTTACAAATGGCATGAACGTGAACATGATCGTGCAAAGTTTGAGAAAACTAAAAAAAGGAAAACAACTCTTATTTATTCTGTTTGGAACTTTGCCATAGAAAGCCCAACATCAATTCCTTTGTATTTTTTTATCAAAAAAGTCCCCCAAAAATATAATTTGTTATGATAAAATCCAACATGACATACACCTTGCAACAACTGGCGACTCCAACTCCAACGAGATACACACACACACACACACACAAACATAACAACTGACATGGGGAACAACAAAGTAGTTACAACAACAAAAATAACATCAAGGCGCAATCGACATAATCATATCGTGAGAAATTCGTTACACTTGGGCAGATGTTGGCTGTCGCCATTGCCAAACGATTCCATGGGTCCTGGCTAAAGGGCAACTGAGGCCAAAGAGACAACGGAAAGAGGCAAGCGTGGGAAGGTGGTGGGGGAAATTGTGGGAAGGGGAGCCTGGGAAATTGAGGAGTGTGTCAGTGGCAAAAGCGTTTTCATGCTTAACGGGCATTAAAAATGTTGGGCACAACAGCACAAAAACAGCAAAACAGCGAAACAAAAAACGAAATAGATAAAATTCGCAAGCCCCAAACAAATTATAGTCGAGGGGCAAAGTAAGGGGACGAAGATGAAAAGCATAATACGCCCATTTAAATGGCTGCAAGTTGGATTGGATTGGATTGGATTGGAAAAGATTCGGCTGCAGAGATACACACGCGCCTGGCATATGTTCACACCAAGATGATACAAGACGGAATAGTTGGGTGGATGCACTGAGAAAAAATGTGCTCAGATTATTGAATAACAGAAAGAATTATTAAAACATCCTTGTACCTATCATAAGCGTTTTAAAAAGTTGTATAATAACAAGTAAGAAGGCTCTAGTCGAGAAATCCCGACTAGACGATACCCTGATCCCTATACTTTACGCGTACAGTCAGTGCTTGCAAGTATGTGTGTTTCTCCGGTGTTTCTCAACCGATTTTAATAAAAATTTCACAGATTGTCATTATTTTGTTCATTATTTCAAATGCCATCTCAAAGTTTTCAAAATTCAAGATTTTGTTGTTATCGATCCCATGTGTATATCGAAAACGGGATGAGTTATCGAAAATCGAAAACAAACTTGTATTGCCTAGGGATTAGGCGAGCTTAAGTTCGAAATCTGGAGTCTCTAGCTCTTATAGTCTCTGAGATCGGTTGGCTCATACATACGGACAGACAGACAGACGGACGGACGGACAGACGGACATGGCTATATCGACTCGACTGTTGATGCTGATCAATAATATATATACTTTATGGGGTCGGAGAAGCTTCCTTATGCCCGTTACATACATTTGCACAAAACCATTATACCCTTTTTCCCATTTTTAATGGGATCAGGGTATAAAAACAAAGTTTATGAAACTAAACAAAATATTTACGCAATTCAAAATTAATTAATTTTCCCTCTGACAATAGGCAAACTTTAATAAGAATCGAATATAGTTAACTAAAGGAAATGATTGAAAATTATTCAAGATTTAAATAAGTTATTTTTTCACCTTAACTGTAGAATTGGTTAACAGTCGTGTTCGATATATTGTTAAAATATTGTTAAGAATTTAAGTTATTAAAATAACTTATTTTCAAAATGCATATTCGCAGTAAAACATAAAAGTTTTTCTTGCAGTGTGGATGTGTGTGAAGCTGTGCGGCTTGCCGCATGGGGTGGCAAGCCACATATTTGAGTAACACCCGCATGAAACACTCGAAAACAGTGTGCGCTACAAATTACCAACTTGCAGTTCCAATTGGTATGGAATGGGTCATTATCCGGCATGCAAGCTGATTGGACGCAACAGTAAACGCAGTGAACACAGGGTGGTTGGGTTGTGGGAGAGAAGTAGGAGAATTTGTGCTTGGGTTTTTGTGTGTGTTTGTTCAAGGCAAATGGTGTGCCATGCAGCCACACACAGCAGGCGGGCAGCTGCAACAACAAATGATAGAGGAGAAGATGTTAGAACCCTTTTGCCTTTTTTGTTTGCTCTTTTCCTGCTGATGTCCTTGTAATGTGCGCGCTAATGGCATTTACTCAGTATTTGGCAACAATTTTAATTGACTGGGCGGCGCTTGACTTTTGATTGACTACAATACTGAAACAAAACACTTCAACAGATACTTTTATTGCTCGCAAATCAAAATTGATGGCCTGCTAACACTCTCAGATACATAATTACCAGCAAAAAAAAAATCGTAGTCATATACTTTGTTTTTTTTTTAATGTTAGCAATCAATAAATGTTATTATTGTTTGCTCTGCAAGAAAGCTTACAGATAAAACCAAGTTGACTATAGTTTTAATATCTATACAAATTCTATTCATTCGTATTCGTACATCAAAACTTTAACATTTTTGATGGGAAGTTGTTTTTTTTATAATTATAATTATTGGACGTAGATGTACTAACGGACAGTACATTCAAGTGGCCAAACGATACCAAGCACCGGCTTGTTAACGCGCGGACCCAAGCATAAGGCGACCCACCTCCCGCCCATCCGACCGAGGGGCGCACCGCGTAACGTGCGGTTACGAAGATCGCGAACATGTAGACAAATGACGTAAGATAATTTTTTTTAGAGAGCATGCAGAAGTTGTACTAGTTATAAGGTGGGAAAGATCTTTATATACTGAACTTAAGATCCGAAAAGGGTTATGGATAGCATAGTTAGAAAAGCAAGCATGCAGGGCTATTGGTAAAAAATGTCTACTACTTCTAATAGGTACAGCAAAGTTAATTTGGTTTATTAGTATGGGGGAATCTATTTCACCATTTATTAATTTGTGAAAAAAGGTTATTGGTAGCATAGTTCTACGATGATTAAGAGAGGGAAGATTTATTAGTAAAAGTCTACTGTGGTAAGCAGGTAAATTAGTACTATTGTCCCAGTTAAGACCCCGAAGGGCAAAGAGAAAAAATTGTTTTTGTACCGATTCTATTCTATCCTGATGAGTCCTGTATTTGGGATACCATATACAAGATCCATATTCAAGAATAGGTCGGACAAGAGACACATAAAGAGTTTTTGTTAAGTAGGGGTCGTCGAGTTCCTTCGACCAGCGTTTAATGAACCCCAAGACACATGATGCTCGATTTGAGATTAAAGCAATATGCTTGTCAAACTTAAGCTTTGGGTCCATTAAGATACCCAAATCCTCAACCAAATAAATCAGATCCAATGGTAGGTTATCCAGAAGATATATATTAAAAAAAGGCATTCGCCTATAAAAAGACATAACTTTGCATTTACTGCAATTGAGATGCAGTAAAGTTTGAAGATTGTCTAAGTAACTTTGCAGTCTATGACCAGACAGAAGACTTGCAGCTGACATGCATAATTTTACATCATCAGCATACATTAGTACCCGAGAATGATTAATATCAGACGGAAGGTCGTTTATGAACAGTGTAAATAATAACGATCCAAGGTGACTTCCTTGTGGCACACCAGAAGTGACCTGCACCGCTTTAGATACTGAGCCATTAAAATAGACTCTCTGAGTTCTAAAAGTTAAATAATCTTGAATCCAAAGGATAAGATTATTGGGAAAGCCCAAAAGTTTAAGTTTATAAATTAAAAGGAGGTGATTTACAGAGTCAAAAGCCTTGTTGGTTATGATAATGATATAATAGGACTTTTTGAAGACGTGTATATGTCTTGTTGAGGAGATACAGGGTGTTAAAGTTGACCATACAGCAAAGAAACAAAAAATTCAGGAAAACCTTATTTATATCGACTAGGCCTGATGGGAAATCGCGTGTATTCCATCACACAACAAAACAAGATTTGCACTAAAAGTTTAGATTTGCAAAAGCTTTAATTAACAAGTATTAGACATTATTTATTGTGTAACGTACGACGTTACGTTATTCTGACAAATTGTTTATTTTTACGGAATCTCGTGATAATCGTATTTTTCTACTTTGATTTCTCTTCACAGGCGGCGGCATGTCGCATTCGTTATCTTGGTATCGCAAGGGGGATCGCTATCCGGGTAGTAAGCTTTACGCACGCACCTGGACACCTGATGACCCCAATGGAGTATCCAATAACCAACAGCCAGTTCAGCCGCTGTATTCAAACAACAACACTGCAAAGAGCATCAACAGCCCAAATTCTAGTCAAAATCACAATAGTAATCAAAGCAGCGACGATTTCAGTGTCACTGGAGACATCAGCGATGCTGGTGCTGCGGCGAGCATCTTTGGCAGTGGGAGTGGTCTTTAAAATGAATAATTTTCTTCTATTTGCAATGCAATTCTCTCAGCTAGTCAGGCTTGCTAGTCAACGGCATGTAGTGGCACCATTTACTACTATATATACGATACATACGATACATATGCATACATATACATAAATACAAAATATTTCAATTTTAAAATATTATAATAAAAAAATGTTCTGTGGTATTTAATTACTCTAAGTTTGCTTATATCTAAATGTTATACTTAGTCGTTTAGCTTAAAATTAAATAAAATTAAACAACAATAATGTGGACAATTATTCAAAGAAAAATAAGGTAAATAATATGACAGGGAGTATTTGAACGAAATCCAAAAACTAGTTTATTTAAATTTTCCAGCAAATTATCATATAGTATTTTTGATTTTTGAAAAAGATTTTACTAATACTATAAGCACTAAAATTCATAAGCAAATCTTTAAAGGTAAAATACTCATAATAATGCATTGAACCTTTAATTTTCGATCATTTGCAGTTCAAGCGACGAGGCCAAAAGGCGCAATTTACAACAAAATAGTGTACTTATCAGCACAATATATTATTGAACACCTGGTGGTGGCCCCTGTCGTTGATATCATTAAAAAAAATAAAATCGACAGACAACACAATCATAAAGCACAAGTGCAGTTTTTGGGGTGGGTGTTCAACTGCGGGGTTTGCGAGTGCAACTAGAAAATTATTTCCGGTCTTCAGACATGCACACGCAGGGAAAATACGGCAACAACTTTTTTTATTTTTATAAAAATTGTAGAAAGGGAAATTATTATTATTTTTAAGCGTTATAGTTTTGCTGCAAGCGTGGCATTTAAAAAATCATTATGATTGTCATGCCCGGACAAGAACAATCGTTAGATGGACAGCTGTCGTTTTGTTTCGTTGTCCTTGTGACGCGTGTGTTCGTTTGGGAGCGCAATTTAGATGTTTATCAGCAATTAGGCTTAGCCTGAGCAGGGTGGCCACAACTATGGTTGTGTGATTGGACGTTTTGATAAATCAATCTGATCGTATGTAAATTAACGCGTCACATTTTTGTTTATGATGTTTGCAGGAAAATCTTTGATTTAATTAACTCAACAGTTGTGCGCAAGAAATCTGGTCACTCTATAATTCAAATCAGTAAAAAGGGCAATGTGGTGCTGCCACACAAGCGCATGTGTCAGAGACGAAATCAAGCTTTTTTATGACGCTTTACAACACCTAAGCGACCGCACGCGAGTCGAATGTGTTTGTTTTCTTTTTAAATTTTGAGCAAAATATCAAAATGCGTTTTGCACAAATTATTGTTGGACCCGCTGGAAGCGGAAAGGTATGCTTATAAATCTGTAGTCCACATATATATACTAAAGCTCCTTGACAGTCAACATATTGTAGCTTTATGCAACAGCACGCCATGGACAGCAAAAGGAACATTCAGGTTGTTAATTTGGATCCGGCTGCGGAGCACTTTAACTATACACCGCTGACAGACATACGAGAGTTAATACACCTGGATGATGCGATGGAAGACGAAGAGTTACATTACGGTCCAAATGGGGGTTTAATCTTTTGCCTGGAATTCCTAATCGAGAATCAGGATTGGCTTAAGGCGCAACTCTGCGGTGGCGAAGATGAGCTCATGCTAGGTGAGCCCGACGATGATTACATACTTTTCGATATGCCCGGCCAAATAGAACTGTTTACACATCTTAAAATGGGCAAGCAGTTGGTGCAGCTGCTTGAATCGTGGAATTTTCGCACCTGTGTTGTCTTCTGCCTGGATTCACAGTTCATGGTAGATGGCGCTAAATTTATATCCGGCACAATGGCGGCACTCAGTGTCATGGCCAACATGGAGCAGCCGCATGTGAACGTGCTGACCAAGGTGGATCTATTGAGTGCAGAAGCACGAAAACAGCTAGAGCTGTATTTAGAGCCAGACACACACAATCTTATGGGAGAATTAACCATCGGCACGGCCTTTGGTGAGAAATATCGCAAACTAACCGAAGCTATTGGCTCACTCATCGAGGATTTTAGGTAAGTGATTATTAGGAAACATTATTCTAATCTTCGTGACATTTTTTTTTTTTTAAATATGGTGAGAAAAAGACTGCATGAAAAAAATTATTGATTCAAAGTTTAATTTTAAAGTTTTTACAAGCACGTAAAGAACTAAAAAAAAAGTGAAGCTGTGTCCAAAAAATATATATGTATGTGTATATATATATATAACAATCAATAGGTCAATGCTGGCATAAATGCTTCTACATAAATCTAAACATTCGGTAGTAGAGTTAGGCCTTGGATTTGCGTGTCGGATGGAACGGGTGTTCCATGTGTGATAGGTCCGGAGGATTGTGTTCGAATTCATTGATCTCCTGCATGCCGCTGTTGGCAATCGTCCACAGTTCCGGATGCTCTGCCTTGAAAGTGGCGTACCATTTTTGCACCAACGGATATGGCGAAAAATCAAAGTCAATGGCCTCCAAGCAGAGTGTCGATGATACCAAGGCAAAGTCTGCAATTGTTAGATTGCTACCAGCTGCATACTTGGTGCCCAATCTCTGCAGATACGTCTCAAACACATCTAGGGCGTTCTCCACCTTCTTCAGTGACATTGGCGTACGCTCGTATGCAAAGAATATGGGAGCCATGCTGTGCGCCGAAATAGCCGCATAGTAGAAACTCATATTGAAACACAGTCGTTGATTGACCAAAGCTCTTTCATTCGGCTCCTCGGGATAAAGGGTCGATAGCGGTGCGTACTTGTCGCACAAATATTGCATAATCGCTATGCTCTCTGAAAGATGGAAGCCATCGTCATCTAGAACAGGAATCTCCTTTTGGGGATTCATCTAAAAGTAATAAAAATCTTCTTAGTATTCTTATCTAAAATCTGTTTGCTTGTCTTATAAATACCTTGGCATAGTCCTCGGTGCGATGCTCCAGCGCACAAAAGTCCACATTAATCAGCTGATATTGTATGTCCAGAGCCTTAAGGGTCATCCGGACGGCCAAAGAGGGCGGTCCATCGGATACGGCGTACAATTTCATGGTGTAAATGGGTCTATTTTAAAATATACAAGAAAAAAACCCGATTGCAAATGAGTATTTGTGTGTAGTCGAACCGGTTTCGCGTGTGGCCAACAAGTGAATTCAACTTTGCCACATCTGAATGTAACACAAAAAAAATCGTGTATCTATTTTGGTATTTCTTAGTATGTTCTTTGTTGTTGTCATGTATGCGTTATTTGTTATTTTGTTTTTAATAACTCCGCCTTTACCCAACCACTAAAAACTCGCTCTGCAAGTAATATGAAGTGCGCAAGCGCAAAGCTTAAGCAAGACTGATTCCTTGATTCGCGAACCGATGTTAGATTTGAATAGAATAAAAATTAGTTTAAAATTTACAAAGATATGCTTAGTCGACGTATAAATTACCTGTAATTATGTTATCTACAGTTAATCTAATCACTTATCAAGCGTGTACAAAATTTTTATAGCATTTCTAATTTAACTTGATTTGATTAACTTATTTTCCTTTTGTTCAACATCTTATTGTCTCATTGTATTATTGAAGATTATCGAAATGGATTTATTCATAATAATTATTTATAATTTGAAAAAATATTTCATTAAAACAAACCCAAATTCATGATTCCGCTTATGCCGGTTTGTCGAAAAATTTAAGTTTTGGACAGAAGAAGTTTATAGTGTTGTTTTTATTAGATAAAAAAAAATTTGTATTTAAACGATGGCTGTAAATGCAATTTATCAGAGATAAAAAAAAACTAGAGCAAGTTTTGCAAATTTGACGTCACATTCTGCTTTAGCGGCCAAATATCTCTCTCATCCTATGAATATTCTTAAGCATAAATAATAATTTTTGGTAAATAAACATGGAAATACTGTAAGGTTATAACTAGTTGCTGGCCATAAAGCTATAAGTAAAAATATACTCGGCTTAATTCGTTTGGTTTCAATCAAGTTTGTACCACCTATATGAGTGAACATACACTTATTTCAATTGCTTTACTTACTCAATGGTGCCATAGTTATCCATTTCGGCAACTTCCTCGACAACTTCAATGATTGCATCCGTGTTGTCCTCCTCAACAGACATGTACTGACCATCATCAGTCAAATGGGTTTCCATGCCATCTTCTTCCTCTTCGACAACAACATCATCCTCATAGTAATTCTCCTCCTGCTGGTGTGCTTGCACCTTTTGGCTAGCATGAGCTGCATTTTTCACATCTCCCCTTTGCTTTGATCTGGTTGCTACTGCTACCGTCGATTGAACTGTGGTGCTGCTGCCACGTGGCTTCTTGTGGACAACAATTCCATCGGTTAAGTTGGACACATTGAGTCGTTCCACGGCCAGGTCACCATACTCCTGTTTGATTTGCTCAAGGGATTTGCCAATGAAATGCAACGGTCGAAACTTGAGCTTCTTGTTGTTCTTTTTGTTGATCTCGTTGAAGAGGCGACGCTTGATGTCATCCTCGCTGAACGGATGACTGTGACTATTGTAAACACGCAGTACACGAATGGTGCCATCCTTTTGAGTGGCTGTCGAGATGCGACTTTTGCAGTTGATCTCTGGATCGCGACTTTTGATGCACACCCAATAATTGCGTGAGATCAAACCGCGATTCTTTGCGTGATAGATGTAACCATCGACACAAAGCATTTCGCTGCCCTTTGCCGAGCGAAGCGTACAGATTTTGGTTAAATCCATGTCCGAGGGTGTTAATGTCGCCTGTGTGGCATTTAATGCCTGCTGAGAATGCGAACGACGTTTGCGTAAGTTGGTCAACTGTGGCTTGGGTGTCGATGTGGTTGGCTGCCCTCCCATGTTCTCTAAATCATTGGGCAATATCTCAATTTTAGCACTAATATTGTCGGCGCCATCGTTCATGTACTGTACAATAATTGAGGCTGCTTTGGAGGCCTCTGGTTCCATTTTGATGCCATCAATGCCAATGACCTTCTTCATAACCACATTTTTCTGTGTGTTGCTATTTGAGAATGACGACTGACCTTTTACTTTCTCATAGGTGCTATCCCGCTCAGTAGTTGCTTCGTCTTCATTTTCCTCATCGAGGCTTTCAAATTCTTCAACGTCCGCGTTGCTGCCAAGAGATATCAATTCATCGCCATGTTTAGTTATCGATTGGAGCTTCTGCTGCTTCTTCTGTTGAGTGACGCGCCGCAAAATCTCCTGCAGGTCAGGCTTGTGCGTATGCTCCCCATTGATGCGCAACACTTCTGGCCCATTCTCCACGGGATCCAAGGTGACACGGACGTGACAGGTTTGCTGCTTGTCACGCCTCATAATGCAGGTGAAGAACATGTGGCCATTGGACCGACTCTGTGAGTCAAAGTGAAAGAGATGCCTATCCAAGCAGAGGACCTTGCGTCCCTTGGCCGAGGGCAAGAATGTGAACTTGGTTAAATCGGTTTCGCTTAGAGGATCATAATTGGTCGGTGCCATATAGTTATCAATGATATCATTCGCAATAGGCCATTTAATATCGTCATTGGGATGCGTTGGCTCCTGATGTAGCCTTTCACTCTGGTTGGGCAGTTCAGATTGGGCAGTTGCATCGCCTTCTACGTTTACATACACTTCGTAATTCTCTTCACAATCTTCAATGATTATGGATGCGACATCATCGCTCTTCATTTGCGACTCCACACTCACATCGGGATCAAAGTATTCCAAGTTGGGGCACTCCTGCAGCACCTCCACAGTTTGCTCATCATCCACCATTAGAATTTGATGCCGGGAAAACATTTGCATTAGCTTATCAGCAGAATAGTGCGTATGAATATGTGCATCTGTCTCCATTACATGCAACCGATGTGCCCCAGCTAACGTTGCCTCAGTGCAAATTTTGGCAGTGCATTCAATGTCCCGTTTGCGCACGCAAGTCCAGCGATACATGTTGCCCTTGTACGACTTTCCAGCCAGATAGTACAGATGACCATCGATGCAAACCATGACACGACCGTCCCGACGTCGCAGCATATAAACGCGATCTTTGTCCTGCAAAAAGCGAAGGAAAAATTATTGTTTCTGAGAAAGCAGATTTGAAACCAGGTGTTGAAAAAGCAGTTGCACTAAGTAAACATAAGTGTTTCTTGAATTTTTAAACAATAAGATTAGTATAATACATATAGCACGAGGGTCCATTCTGTCTTTAGTGAAGCGCGAGAGAATTCAATTCTTATATTTTAAATCGAAAAATGATCTTTGACACTTTTAAACTTGAAACTACTCAGTTAGTTTCATGTACATTGTTTAACTAAATTTAATCCTTTAATTGAATTAATGTTTCTTTAAAACTATATTATAAAGTGCTTTGACCTGTTTCAACTTTGTTGTACAATTTTTAAACTAAATTGCAAAGAAATAGCCGGTCAGGGTAACGTTAACATGCTTATCCGAACTATATTTACTAATGGGATCAGTAACATTTTCAAAGCGTTACAAATGGCATACAAAAACTTGTAACACAAGAGCAACGTTTTCAAACGCATTGGTTTTAGGGGTATAGAATTGGAGCAGTTAACATTGAGCCACACCTCAAAGTCCAGTTGAAACGAGTATTCATTTGATGATTCATTGTCTCTGCTAGTATTTATCCATTCGGGTGGATTTAGGCCAGCCGTAGCGCGTTCATATAAACGGGCTCTCTTTGGCTGTGTGGTACTGTACGCATCGTTCATTTTCATGTTAGAAAGACTCTTGCGTTGCGAGACTTTTGTTATCTCGTGGTCGCTGCAGCGTGGATGGACATGGTCCTGTATAACATCAACCACGACGTGCTTAGTCTTGTCCGATGAGTCGGGAACTATGGTGGAAATTCGAGAGCGGCAAGGCGTAAGTTTATCCTTACGACGATTGCATAGCCAGCGGTATGTGTTGTTTTTGCCAATGCGATCAAAATGGTAGAGAAAATCATCCACGCATAACATGTCGACACCTTTGGCGGAGCGTACAACGTACACTTTAGACAGGTCCATGCCCAGTTGATCTTCCATTGTTTTGAATTACGGTGCGGTCGTAAATTCAGGGTTATTTAGTTTGTTTGCCGTTTTTGGTGTGTGCCCAAAAAATGTTGTCCAATTTGTTCTTGTTGTTGCTGTTGCTTGGGATTTTTTGGGGTATTTTCGGCACACTTGTTTGACGCGCCAAGAAATTTACGCGTTGCACTTAAATGACAGAATGTGGTATTTACTTTAATATATTACGTAAAACTATGCGTTCTATTTAATTTTAAGGTTTAGTTTATGCGCACATTCTGCAACGCCACGAAAAAATTATTTCCTAATACCAGGGACGGCAAATTTGTGTAGCAATGGCGTTGCCACTTTTCAGGCTGTACTTTGCGGTGGTAAGACTATAAAAATAGTTACTTATTTTGCAGTTTGGTGCGTTTTTTTCCACTCGACACAGAAGATGAGGAGAGCGTTGGTGATCTATTGCTACAGATCGATAGCGTTTTACAGTTTGGCGAAGATGCGGATGTTCAAGTTCGCGATTTTGATGAACAGGAAGCAAGCGATGAAAAGGAGCCTATCATGTAATGAGGCAAAGTTATTAATGTAAATAGCCTGTAAAAACTAAAAACACAGAAACAACTTTAATAGCATTAAAATGTAATCATTAAATCATATTTAATCAAAACGAAGCTATTGAATTATATTATGTTTTGTGTTGTTGCTTTTATTATTGGTGTGCAGCCCTCAAAACTTTACAGAGCTTTACAGCACTGTTATTAATTGGGCCTTTTTAAATTCATGGCGTCAGGTCCTGAAACAAATAAACAATAACAGCACGCACATTTGTTTTAAGACAAACACAGTGAAATATGGATGGATCTGAAGATAATATCAAAGTTGGAACAACTGCATTTACACAACACGATATATCGACTCGCTTAGCCGCCCTTAATCGCTGGCAAGAGGAACAAAAACGTTTGCTGGAGGAGCGTCAAAATAGTCAGCGTTTAATGCTGGGTATGGAACAGCGCAATATGTACCAAATGCTCGGATTGCTGCACAACGATCTCAGGCCATTAAATAATAGTATTGTGGATGCAGCTATGTCAGCCAACGAAGAGCAGGAACAACCGCAAAATCCAAGCATTGAACTGCCGCGCCATGCGGACTATGAGCAGGTTGAGGAGGAGGACGACGATGATAACAACTTCGCTGAGGAAGGTTTTACACTTACAGAGATACCTACGGGTCAGGTCAGTCCACGACCAGCAAAGCCCAAACGTTCGTTTCTACGTCGAGGTGATGGTCTAAAGCAGCGTTTTAAAGTTGATCCCGATAAATTTCGTATTGATAATTTACCGCGATACAAGTTCGCCAATGCGCATCCACAGTTCAGAATTCAACCTCCGAGCAAACTGCAAAAACGAAGCATTTTAAAAGCGCACAAGAAACCGCTTGTAGCACCTGCAGATCCTCCAGAGCCCCCAGCTCCGTTATCTCTCAAGGAACAGCGTTTTCAACAACTGCTAATGAATGCTAAGAATGTGTGCAGCTCCACACCAGATTTAAAGTCATCGCATGCCTCGTCCAGTAGCACTACTACCACAACTAGCATTTCTCCCAAAGTGCGCTTTGTTGAAGTGAACAATACAAAACAAAATGATAAAGGGCAAATTGCTGATGATGAGCAATCCACGACAGAGGCAAGCTCGCTCGCAATGACAAATGTGTGTTGGGCAAAGGTCCTGGACACCCAGCAAATCCAGCCGCCTGTGCTGCATCGACGCTCGGCGCAGATATGCGTTGAAAATGATGAAAATGTCAGCATCTTCGAGCTGCTGGAGCAGAAGGCGCGCGAGGGCAACATTGATATGAACTCCAGCTGCATCCGGACATTCATGGCACGCAAGGAGCAGCGGCGTCAAGTGGAATCAGCCGACGACAGTGATCAGATTGTAATTTCCAAACAGCTGCGTAATATGCGTCTACAGCCGGAGGTGCCTGAGGTCATTAATGAGCACGCTGAGGATGAGGAAAACAGCACCCTTACTATGACACCTCTTTGTCTTGGCGATGGTAAGACGCAAGTGCGTGTGCGATTCTCCGATTCCAATGATACGCACGAGTATTCAGATGGGACAACGATGCAGGATGGCACTAATGTACAGCTCTTTGAGGAATTCAAGACGGCACTGTTTCAGGCTCTGGAACACAGGAAAACAAAACAACCAACATCAGCAGTGGTCAGCGAGGAACCACTGACAAATGAGCTGCAAATCCAAGCGAATCTGGTGCGGCAGCGTCTCAAGGAGCTGGAGACTGAAATTGCCACATTTAAGGAGCAAAATGCACAGCTGCTACAGCTTAAGCAACAGCATGAACTCGATAAGGCGAATAGCGCCCAGGAGCATCTAGCAGCCATGGATCGTGTGCATGATGAACAAATTAAAGCGGAAATCTATTTGCACGATGAACGCATGAAGATCGAAGAGGAGCGTCGTAAGTTCGAGCAACAAATGCGTCTGAAAAAGAGCAATGTGAATAGCAATGAAAAACGTGAGCTTGCGGCACTAAAGCAAGAGGTCGAGGCACTCCAGCAACAACTAAAGCTCAAAGATCAGACACACGTGGCAGCGCAGGCGCGACTACGGGCTCAGTTGCGTGCCACCGAAAAAGAGCAACGTAGCTATCAGGACGAGATCGAGATGCTGGGACGTGAAAATAAGCGACTGGAACAAGAGCTGGTCAAAATAACGCGCGAGAGCAACACCAAAATGCTGCAGGAGATCAATCGTAACATCGCGCGACTAGCCCCAAAGCTGGTAAGTACTACGTGATATTAATATTGAAAATATTTTCTAAGCTTACGTTTAGCAGGAAACAGCACAATCTACCGCAAAGCATACGGATGAGAACGGCAAGCGACAATCGAAATCCATTAGTGACATGCTGCAGGACAAGGCGTCGGCCAAACAGCGCGTCTCCAGCCGTCGCCACAGCTGCAGTCGCGCTCGCAAAAAACCGGAGAAAACAGAAGAAAGTTATGCCTCGAGCAGCTCCGGCGAGTTGGATGATGTAGTGCCTGCACCAACTGCTGCCAAAGCGACCGTTGTGGACAACAACAACAGCAGCGTTGGTGAGTTGAAGCGTGAAATTGTTAACGCAGATGGCAGCAAGGACATTTGGTATCCAAATGGCAATCTCAAGAAGATCAGCTGCGATGGCATGAGCGTACGTATGCTGTACTTTAACAAGGACATCAAAGAGACTGACATTCGAGCTGGCACGGTCAAGTATTATTATGCAGAGACAAATACGTGGCACTCCACCTACCTGGATGGTTTGGAAATACTCGAGTTTCCAAATGGACAAACAGAGCATCGCAAAAAAGATGGCATCATCGAGATACACTTTCCCAACAATTCCATTAAAATTGTGGATCCGAGTGATGCAGAGAAACTGGAGGAATGGCGCTATGCTGATGGCACACACTTGGTACAACTGCGTAATGGTGATAAGATATTGCATCTGCCCAATGGTCAGAAGGAAATACACACGAAATTAAACAAACGGCGCGAGTATCCCGATGGTACCGTCAAGCTCGTCTATCCCGATGGCAGCCAGGAGACACGTTACTCTAACGGTCGCGTGCGACTAAAAGACAAGGATGGCAAACTAATTATGGACACGGACTATGCCAAGTATTAAAAATGCTTTATAATTTGGATTTTATTTTATTCATATGTAATGTAATTAGTAATACACGAATTTAAATAAAAGTTTGTTATATTTAGTTCTTATATTTATATTGCGATTTATATATGCATAAGGTTTTTGTTTTTTATTCCTTATCGCCTAGAGAGCAGGAAATAAATTCTGTTTTTATTTAAGGTAAATTTTAGATGTTAAAGATAAAGCTGCGAAATTTATAATAGCAACATCAAGCAACATTTTCTAACGGGCCAAAAATTAATTATCAAGTTTTTCAATTTTTTCAAGTATTTTGTATACATAAAGTTTTACCTAAACGTAAATTATAAGTTTTAATTTTTATACCCTGATCCCATTAAAAATGGGAAAAAGGGTATAATGGTTTTGTGTAGAAGTATGTAACAGGCAGAAGGAAGCATCTCCAACCCCATAAAGTATAAATATATTCTTGATCAGCATCAACAGCCGAATCGATATAGCCATGTCCGTCTGTCCGTCCGTCAGAGACTATAAGAGCTAGAGACTCCAGATTTGAAACTTAAGCTTGCCTAATCCCTAGGCAGTACAAGTTTGTTTTCGATTTTCGATAACTCATCCGGTTTTTGATATACACATGGGATCGATAACAACAAAATCTTGAATTTTGAAAACTTTGAGATGACATTTGAAATAATGAACAAAATAATGACAATCTGTGAAATTTTTATTGAAATCGGTTTAGAAACACCGGAGATATGGGACATTGAAGTTGTGTATGCAGTATGTAGTATGTGCGTACATACAAACACACATACATGCAAACACTGACTGTACGCGGTAAGTATAGGGATCAGGGTAGCGTCTAGTCGGGATTTCTCGACTAGAGCCTTCTTACTTGTTTAAATTTTATTTGCAAAAAGTGTTGCTTGTAATCATTTAAATTGAAATAATTTTGTCCATTTTCAACTATACTGAGCATTTTTCAATCAATTTAAAATAAAATAAGTAATAATAAGTAAAATAAATTATACAGATAGTATTATAAATGTGTTTTTCGTAAGCAAAACGCTTTTGCATGCATTAATGTTGCTCTTATTTCTTTCGAATGTTTTCACTACTTTTCGCAAAACACAATAATTGAAAAAATCAAAACTTATACTTTTAGTTTCGGGGAAACTTTAGGCATTATAAAAAAAAAATTTTTTTTAATAATTTTTTTTGTTTTTGGTCTTTCAGAATAAGAAGCTTGGTTGTGCTTATTTAAACTCCGCAGTTTGCAGATTTAAGCTTATTTTTTGACTGATGAAATGTTTGTCAGAAATGTTATTATCTCAAAGGTTGTTATTTTCCATGAATTCTTTGTGGACTCGTTTAATTTCACCATTATTTAAATTTCGAATACAAACAATATGCGTTTGTGCCGCTTAAATATTATATATTATATTATTATATACTATATATTATTTTAATTTTTCTGCACAATATGATTTTCTTAATGGAAATCTAAGCTATATAAAATATTTTAATATATGTATATATAGTTGAATTGAATAGAAATAAGATTGATTGCAAAATGATAATTTAATGTTATGTAAAACAAGGTTGATAGAATCAGGTTTCAGGCTCAGTGGTTAAATCCAGGTAATCTATTTCGGCGATGTTATCAGTGCTGGCAAGCAACAGTTCTTGTTCCAACATCTCAGGATTAACAGCGCCTTCAGCCACAATGAGCTGCTGCTGAAAGAAAGCGGGATCCTGGTTAAACAACTTGGATGCAATCTGAACAATATGCTCGTAGGTAAACTCGCATTTAGCACGTGCTCCCCAAGTATAAATAATCTTGGGATCATCGAAGGGACTGAGTTGTGAGCGCGTTCGCTTTAAATACTGCTGCTTAACGAAGGTATCCTCGATCAGCTTGGAGATTCCATCGCCAAAGTATGCATGTTCTTCGTGCACATTGACGCCCAACATGTCCAGCATTGCATAAAGCTTCGCCTCCTCTATGCGATTGCCGCGCAGAAAGATGTACGTAAGTATGATGAACAACATTGAGAAATGTGGACGCTGTGCGGCAGTAAACTCATATGCGGATCTCGTCGGCTTTTCGGAAACGCAGATGTACCTTTTGGGAGTTCCTTCCAGCTGAATAATCTTTATTCCATAGCGTTCAGACAGTAGTTTACTAACGAAAGGAAACCGGCTATTCAGCTCGTTTTTATTATTTGCTAGCGGCATCAAATCACTGTGCTTGATGGGCACTTTGTGAGCTGAATGACACAGTATGTAATTGAGCATGGCCCGCACTTGGTTGTCTATTGTAACATGCTGGGTTTTCGCCGGTGATGGAATTATTTGCGATTGAGAAACATTTTTTCTTCGTTTGGCGTTCCGTGAGGTGCTTGCCATTGTTGTGATTAGTGCTTTAAAAAAATTTTTGTCTGAGCGCGAATTACAAACAGCTGTATTAACATTAATTCAGTGTTGGTAATGTTGTTCAATGCTGTTAAAAGGCAAGTTGAGTGTAATCGATAATAAATAAGGTATGTTGTTGAAAGTTTTCGATAGAATTATCGATCCAAAAGCACATTTTAACTTATAATATTTGTTAATACATAAATGTAAATTTTTTGAAAAAGATATATAAAAACATGATAAAAGAAAGATAAATTTCCGTGTGTTATGTATGCATTATAATTATAATCAATATAAATAATATAAATTTTTTTTTTGTGTTGAGAAGAAATCGGTAAACAGTTACTAAACTTGATATAACAAAATTAAATTTCCATAAAACGAACTATAAGAGAACAAAAAAAACTTTTTTTTTAATGAAAATTCGTCTTATGAAAGTTCGTTATATGGAAGTTAAAAACAAAAAATTTTGTGCCATCTGATATGATATGATATATTATATACACTATATGAAACTATGGTCCTAACTAATACTTTTGTTCATTGGTCATTGGTGACCCTGAATACTGTTGACTTACCCACTTTGTCGCCATCTGTCACCCATTCAGAAGTGCATTGTAAGGGATCCAAGTGTGTCAGAGCTCTTGAGCAGAGTACCCTTAAATGCTTATGATTTTTATTGATTTAATGCTCTTTGTTGGCCATTTTGCTAGCATTGTGCAGTCTTATTCAAATTCAGTTAACTGGCGCTTGCTCTAACTGACAGTTAAGAGTTCTCTATCCGCTTGTGTGTCTACTGATGAGCATTTAAATCACTTTTGCTTTGTATTGATATTGTGTGCAAATTGTTTTTTAATTAAAATGGCAAGAGTATGCAGCTACCGTATCCAGCAGGAAGCAAACAACTTTCCAAACTAAATGCGTATGACATGCACGGTCAACATTCGCCAGACCTCAGACAAACCAACAAATGGCCAACGTAATGAAATTGAAATGCATTTTGTGCAGACTCGCGTCCCAGACTGTGCATCAGACCCGTCTGCCAGCTTTGCTTAAACAACAACAACAAAAACAACAAAGACAACAAACAAGCATAGTTTATTGCCTTGAAAAGTATGTTTTAGTAAAAACTAGTTATGTGTGTACCTGTGCGGGGATCGGCTTAAGTGCGCAACTCTTGCTCGACAAACATATTCATACATCCAAAGTCATTAAAATATAACAAACGAAAAATACTGTTCATCTTATTTAATAAAATGTCACTAGCTTTAAAACTTTCAAAGATATAGTCGAATCAAATTTAGGGGTGGGGCGTCTCGGGTCGGATGACGTTTTTTAGGGAAGTCATCACCCACCTTAACACCAAATTTGGCGGTTCTAGCTTCAAAACTATGGAAGGAATAGGCATTGCCCATTTTAAAATGCGGGGGTCTGGGAGCGGAATGAAAGGGCGTGAATGTGAAAATGTTAATGCAGTTTGTTGGGCAAATTCTTAACGATAATTTGGTAGTTTTAGCTTCAAGGATTTCAGAAATATGTGAATTCATCGGTTTTCAGTTATCGATTTTCCAGACCCCAATTGGGCTAAGCTTTATCTGATCAGTCTATAGACACAGACATTTGGGTGTTGTAAAAAGTTGCGTTCATACACACGGGAAGACACCATGACTACGGAAAACTAATATACTCTTCACCTATGGTATCAAAGTATACAACATTTAACTATCGAAATGTAATAAAATCAAAAAAAATAATTTAATACTAATGTAATACAATATATTCATCGTGCACTTTCGATCATTACTATACTTTATATATATTTTTTAACCATAAAATTTCCTAGTCCGTGCAATAAAACTATGGAACATTTAACGTTACAAAAGTGCAACAAATCTTTTAATAAACATTACATTTTTCTTCAATGTAATTAATTACTTCGTCTTAAATGGCTGCAAAATGCAAAAAGTCTACAGAATATCGTAAGAAATTATTCATACAGAATTAAAGAATGTTACTATATGTTATTTATGTGGCCTTGGCTATATGCTATATTCAATGTGCAAGTGGATGGCTGTTGAGCACACAATAAACAATTTAAACAGGCTTCAAACGTTAATTGATTTCGCAACGATATGCTTAAAACAAAGCCAAATTTTCAATTCATAAATTTCTGTGTGCTCTTTGTTCGCCCGCCTGTCAGAAGTCGAAACAAGCGAATTCCGTTTATTTGTTATGCTCGAAAAGAAGAAGAATTTTGAACATGAGTACAAATTTGCATATGAACTGACCGGTTGCTGCCTTAGAATTCCCATAATATTGTGCGGGGTCATAATTATCATTGTGAATCCAAAGTGAAATGTCACAAGATGTACAAATTTTGTAGAAACTTTGCTGGCCACATGCATGAGTAAACAACAACAACAAAAAAAAAAAGCACAAACATAAATGCCTTGACTTTGGCTTTCTATACATACTGCTAAATAAATATTTTTGCTTTCAAAATGCGCAGTGTGTTGTGTCAACTTTGCCAGCTACGAGTACAAGTTCCATTTTGTTTTGTTTTTTTTTTTTCATTTTGAATACCTGCTAGCTAATTGTACTCTTCAAAGAAAAGTTTGAAAAGAAAGTCAAGGTCTTTGGCAAAAGATAGCGACAAGCGGCGAACTTGTCGAACAGCTTTTAAAGTGCAATTGCCATTAAAATTTAGCAAATGGCAAGCGCAAGTCATTTAGAATTTCATGTAAAAAAACCGCAACTCATGTTTAAGCAATACCAACGGGTTTTTGCTTAAGTTTCTACACAAAAACTATTAATAGATGAATAACAAAAATTTTCAATAATAATGAGCATAATCAAGCTCAACATTTCATATCGTGGCGTAAATGCTCTAACATGCGTTTACTAAATATATCTCATTTTACAAATGTTGCAAAACTATTATAAATACGAAAGAGCAAAATAGTAACATGACCCAAATAAATACCAAACTCATAGTTTACAAATATAAAAAGTAGAGCGAAAAAAATTTGCATTAGACATAAACATATGCACTTTTTTAGATTGAAGCTCTACGGCAACTTGTCGATTTATGTCTTAGCCGGTTGAAAATTCATTAATACTTCAGAGGATTATAGTTTTAAATAATTTTTAAAACGACAATTAGTGAAAACATTTTATAATGATTGATGATTAATGATTTTCTGTTAATATTACAAAATACTTGTCCCAACATTAATTTACTTAAATACTTTTAGCCTTTAAAATTTGTTAGCTGTATCTTTATAGCATATCTATTAAAAATGTGGTTTTTGTGAATTTAAATGAATTCTAATTCTTTTGTTCTTGTACTATTTCAAATGTTTTAGGTCAATATCAAATAAATTTAAATAAATTAGTTCTCTAATCTACCAAACTTATAAATGACACTAGCACTTGAACTATTCAACAATATCCGCTGAATTGTTTGTTAAATATTCAACATTATGAGCCGGCTTGTTCTTGTCTAAATCTGGTTGCGTGCTGTGTTTGAAAGTGGTCTACCTTCAGTCAACTGCTTCGCATTCTTGTCGAACGGGTGTTCGACTTGCTTTAAAACTGCACACGCGCCATTAGCAACAAAAACTTCAACTTTGGTTTCTGCTTTTGAGCCGGCATTTTGATTAGATGCCTAACGTAAATCGAATTATGACTGTGTGCTGAGAGACCAGTTATGAAGTTTGTGCTAAATATCAATAGGGTTCACAATTAACTCAACTTTTACCAATAAAGACATTTACATTTATCAAGCTGCGTTTCATCAATAAATTCATATTTTTTAAGCAACTTTAGCTACGAGCTCGTTTGCATAGCTTCATGGATGTTAGTTCTGGTCCGCTTATGTGCTAAAAAATATTACCAACATAAGGTTTTTTTTCTATGAAAATGTTTAATGGTATTCTTTTGCTATTAATACTTTTTTAATTAGCTTTAAATTGATGCAAAGCTGCTCGCTTAGTAAAAAAAAAAACTTCAAAAATCTTTATAATCTGTGCTATGCATTTCCGACCTTTAATACCAGTTTCAAAATGACTTCAATTGACAGCGCAGATAATCAAATTAGACGCCTATCAACAATTTGGACATAAGGTTCGGCAACAATGTAACCACAGCTTTAGTAAATAAATAATTGTTCACTAAAATAAACAACTAATTTTCAATATGTTTCGAATCGCTTGGAAACCTTCTTGGGAAAAACACGAATTAACACGACCGATAATTTCGTTTCAAAATACATTTTAATTATTTAGGAAGATTGTACAAATTAATATGTCATGACATATTTTTTATCAGTTACGAAAAGGTTCGTTTTTTAGTGCATTTAAAAAAAATATTTATAGTATATTTATATATATATACTGAGGGCCCATTTTAGGCGTGCATGTTAAATCACGCATACGCACAGTGTGTTGCGGGTCTAAGTCGATGCTAAGAGATGGCTTACATATAAAGGGGGTCTGGAGTATTGTCTCCATGAATATTTTTGTATTTGAGTTAACAATTAAGCGTTAAGCGGATCTAAACTATTAACAGTTGTAGCTACAAAAACAGATTGTTGGCCGGGTCATTTAAATAGAGGTCAAGATGAATGGTTGCCGAATCAAAATGCGTCATGGAGTGACGAATCTGTCAGAAGGTATCACTGCAGTCCAATTATACTCAGATATAGAAAATGAACACTTTTAAATGACCAGCACAAATCGTTAAGTAATTTATTCGGTATCTTTCTTTGACCATTAACAATATTTGCAGCAACATTCTGTGAAGGTCAGCAACAAAAAAACCGTTTTTTTTTAATATTTATTTATTTCCTTGGGCGCTCTGTTATTTAGTTTGTAGTTTGTTGTTGTTTTTAGCTTTTGTAGAGTTTTGCCTTCAATTTTTATTGCTTTTATTGCTCTTGAGATTCACGATCACGATGGCTATTCTAACTACCTTGTTAAGCTTTATATCTCATCTATTAACGGCATGTGATTTTTATGGCTTTAAAGTGGGCCAGCCAAATTGAATGTATTTGTATCGTGGCATCTCAAAAAACCTGGTGATTATATAATAATTATTAAGTATACTACTAGTATATGCGATCGCAACTTAAATATTCTTGCCGTTTTTTCTTTGTTTACGTTGAATAAGACGTTTGCTGCTATTCAATATTAGTGATGGCTACGAAAACTTTAAATATCAGTTCAATGAGTCACTTTAATGTTCAATAAAATACCCCACATAATACAGTACGCTGGGCAAATACTAAACAGTTGCTGGCATTTACAACAACATTCAATACGTATTTTCTCGAATTACGTGAACATTTTTGTGACGTTTTTGTGGCAAACTTTCGCAGCTCTTGTGAAGGTCGATTGACGACTTTTTTGTTCAGTGTCGCATATGACAAATCTGATTCACTCTGCTCTTTGTTTTATATTTAGTATGCAGGCGACAATGTTGCTGCTGTTGGCAATAGCCTTGAACAACAATTTGCATTTAAGATGGGAGATCACTAAAAAAATATTTACCATAAACTAATTGCATCAATCTTGGCCCGCTTCCTGTGTGCAAAAGACTTTCACAACTCTTTTGCCAAAAGGCAACTAACAATATGCAATAATTCAGTTTAAAATATGATTATAATTTTGGAACGCATCGCATAAATTAAGCCACAATTATTTTCTTTTTTGTTTTTGGACAAGTTGCGTCTCACGCAGATCACTCGAGAGTCATGGTCATGGCTAACAGATTGACTGGCCAATATGTCAACGACTCTACTCTCTTGGCTGTTGGCGTCAAAATGTCAAATGGCTATTTGAATGACACTTTGAGGTGTTTGCTTTTGTGGGTCATCTACTCACCAGCTAACGAGCAATTTGTGAGCTTGTTTAGGCAATAAACATTTATTAGTGTATTATGTTCATAGCAGTTTAAATGTATTTTATGAACAGTTTAGTATTGTACAAACAAGTTGTTTAAGTTTTTTACAAATGCATACCTGCAAACTCTGACTGGCAACTTAATTTACAGGGTGCATGATAGTTAGGAGATGTAAGTTTGAAGGCACCTGCATTGGTTGCAGCTTTTTTACGATGGGCAATGAAGTATAACATGAATAATAAACACATGGTGTTTCAATTGTTAGCCAATTTTAGCTAATATTTTATTTTATTATGATCTAATTCAATTTACTTACTTACAGGTACAATTTACTATACATATGAATACTAAGTTATACGATCAAATATTAAAAAAAAATGGTTGTGTCAATAAAATTATATATTTACACAATTGAAAGTACATTTTTAATATCTAGTGGCAATGCTAGTGGCATTGGCTGATCATTACCTAAATATATAATTTTAGTTATTCTATATTTAATATTTAATATTTCTATATTTTATCTACAATAACAATTATTTCTATATCACATTAAGCAACATTTATAAAAGTACTCTTTTCTTTTTAATTCTGATTTCTTTAAAATAAATATCATTAGTAATTGGCCGTCCTGTATCCTTTCCATTTGTCATAAGTCTCATCCCTCTGTTTTATTGCACTCCTAATGTCACTATTGAACAAGGACTTTAAAGTTGGTTTCGCAATCTTTGTCTTTAGCACACTAAGTATATTTATTTATAAATAAGTCAATCATGATACACAAAGATAACAAACAACATTTAGACTAACTCTTAAAAAATCTTTAAAAAATCATTTAATTATAATTATTTAAAAGAAAACATCCAGTTGTTCGATGTTGTCACTTGTCTCAATCATCAGATATATGATACGCGTGCGATATGTCATCAAGTTAGTCAATAGAAATTCGATATTGATAAAGTGGGTGGGTAAAGTTGAGCGAAAGTTACAAAAATTTTCTATAATTAAATTAAATCAAAACCGTGCATGATTTAGTTTGCGCAGAAATTAACATAGAAATGAATGCCGAATGCCAAGTCAAAATCATTTCCACGTTACATAAAAGCACAACCGAATTTTAGATGAGATTGTTATAGAGTGTATAGAGAGAAGACGAGTATGTTTTAAGGTTTTCTTTGCTGTGTGTGTCTTCACATCGGTTACACACGAAAATTTGCGCGTCAAATCACATCGAGGGTTATGTTATTTGTAACACGAAACTAACACCAAAAACCATGAAATAAAAACGAAATAAGTTACAGTTAAACATTAAAGAGATACAGATAGATAGCACAACAAATGTGTGCTTCAATTCGTCTTTCAGTTGTTTTCCTTATTTGGTCATTTAAAGCGTTTAGCTAATTGGTTTTGCAATAGAGCTAAGTGTTTTGGGATGTATTACGTCAATACTGTGTAAGTTTGGTTTTTTGGATTACTTTATTTGCTTAGCAGTTAGGTAAATCAAAGAAATAGTCAGATCATATTGAACAAATTTTTAAGAAGGCACAAAGAAGTTAATATAGCACTAAATAAGAATGTATTAAAAAGCATATATGATCAATCTTTCGAATTGGTTTGTAAAACTTCAAGTTATCAAATCTTAGCATTGCTTAAGTATCTTACTTGGTATGTATTATCAAAAGCAGAAAATTAAATGTTGATTTAATAGCTATAGCACAACATAATTGTATATCTCTTTCACAATAGTTTACCAAATTAATTGATAAAAATATTTGCTGCCTTAATTGATCAAACACGGGCAAGATTCAAGCATATCGCCAAGCGAACGTGTGGCAAAATGTGTAGCAGCTGCTGTTTCGTTAGTTTGTGTATGTGTGTGTGTGTGTGTGTGTGTGTGTGTGTGTCTTGTGGTGTTGTCAAGTCGGTTAAGCGACATGCCACCAAAAATGATTGACAATCACTTTATAAACAATTTCGTTTTGTGGCCCGTGACTCGGAGACTTTTGAGAGTGTTGTAGACTGCAAGACTGCATACTATTGTAGACTGCAAGAGACGCTGCGAGAGACACCCAACACATTCGCATTCTCTGCCGCTTCCCCATTCAAGTCAAGCAGCCAGCAACCAGTTGCATATGAAAGTAAAAGTAAAGCAACGAAGGCAAAAACAAATGCATGCCGCCGTCTTGTGTGTTATATCTTTAAATACATACATACATATAAAACACACACAAGCAGACATTTATATACATACATATGTAATACTCAGAAAAGCAGCGTGCATTTAAATGCATATCCATATACTACTATATAAACATGCTCATACATATCCATACCGTACAACATAAAACAAACAAAAGCGAAATGAAGTAGACAGCGACACCGGTTGTGGTTGCAGACAAGTTATATATATGTGTGCATACATATGAATACGTTAATACATATTCATATATAAACGACAGCATTTAGTCACAAAAAAAATGCGTTCAAAAAGGCTTGTTGGCCATACTGTTGATGCTGATAAAATTGAAAGCCCAAAGTCCGAAAAACGTATGCGGTTTGAAATGCTTATGAGCAAAATTGTTTTCAAAGACATGACATCATTTGAATATTTATAAAGTTCTGCATAAGACCTGAGAACCTCGCGGCTAAACGGCATTTCTTTGAATGATCTTATGATTATTAAAGTGACTCAAAACTTGGCATGGGAATTTTTGGGGAAGCTTTAAATGTGAACACCAATTTGTCCTTGCCCTATACGTAAGGTGTGAGTTTTGACGTTCGTTTGTCTTGATTTTGTGTTGAAAACCAAGCTAATATTTACTGATTGTGAGACTTGCTTTTTATACCCTGATCCCATTAAAAATGGGAAAAAAGGGTATCATGAAGTTGTGCAAAAGTATGTAACAGGCAGAAGGAAGCATCTCCGACCCCATAAAGTATATATATTCTTGATCAGCATCAACAGTCGAGTCGATATAGCCATGTCCGTCTGTCCGTCTGTATGTATGAACGCGTCGATCTCAGAGACTATAAGAGCTAGAGACTCCAGATTTGGAACTTAAGCTCGCCTAGTCCCTAGGCAGTACAAGTTTGTTTTCGATTTTCGATAACTCATCCCGTTTCCGATATACACATGGGATCGATAACAATAAAATCTTGAATTTGAAAAAACTTTAGATGGCATTTTAATTATTAATCAAAATAATAACAATCTGTGAAATTTTTATTAAAATCGGTTAAGAAACACCGGAGATATGGAACCTTGAAGTTGAGTATGCAGTATGCAGTATGGTCGTACACACACGCACACATACTTGCAAGCACTGACTGTACGCGTAAAGTATAGGGATCAGGGTATAGTCTAGTCGGGATTTCTCGACTAGAGCCTTCTTACTTGTTTTTGTCAGTAAACAAGAAAAAAGTTCGTTGCCTAAGTCTTTTGTTTGCTTATTGTCTGAGAATGTAATGAATAATTTAGTTAAAATATTTTAAAGATAAAACAAAACAAAATTAAATTTTTAAATTTAAGTAACATACAAATTAATCGATTTAAAATATTAACTTGAATTTATATTTATTTTAATTGAAATGAAAAATGTACATTTAAGTGTTAATTGTTTTTCAATTTACTTACTCTTTTTTAGAAGTTCTTTTACAGTGCACCGGAAATAAAATACATTTTTATTTCTTCAATTAAAAAAATCCATTTATCAGTTTAAGCAAAAATTTATCTAACAATTGGCAACCTACTATTGATTTTTTTTTTTATTTGAAAAGCGTGACTCATACAGCTGTTTTCACATTTATATTTTTCGGCAACTTCTGGCCAAATTTGTTTTGCTATCTTTCGAAGTTATGTATATTCAGCATGCCGCTTGTTGCTCCACTCAAAGCATTGCATTGCTGTGCTGTTTCCTTTGTTGTTGCTTATTGTTCTGTGCAGCAGCAATTGAATGGCTCGCAGATAAGCTGCAAGAAAAATGAACAACTAGAAAACCACACAGCTCACAGCCCTACAGTGTAATAAACAATGGATTTAGTTCCATAGTACCATTGTGGCGTACACTTGGCGTACACTTGGCCAAAGCTTTTTTTGTGCAATTGCAAAAGTGCATTTTGGAATTTTTTGCATTTAAAATAACAACCGCAATAGCAATAACAAATAACAAACAACATAACAGCCATAACACCATCAGACAGTGCTGCACATTTTCATGATATTTTTGTGGGCATTACAGTTGCGCCTGTTAAATTGATAGATTTTGACGGCTTTGGGTTTGGTTAGGTTATGAGTTGTGTTATGTTCATTGAATCACATTTCTTTGACTGATGAAGTTGCCCAGAATTCCCTGCCCTGCCATTAATTGATGTGTGCTGACGGTTTTTATGGGCACGTCTTCGTTTGCATTGATGGCATTTAAAAAATTGCATTTTTTTTTTTATATAGGGCGCAGTTTGGCATTGAGATGAGTGAATGTGGTGTAATACAAGAGAAGATCACTTTTATACATATATACATATATATACTTATGCATACATAAGCCAACGAGTACACTCAGAATAAAATGAAATACAGCGAACTTAAACATAGCATTTAATATAGTAAATTTCACAAAAAATGTTAACTTTTTGCACAGCTTAAATGTATATAAGCATATGTTTTTAACATTGTGTGTATGTATATAATATAATATATATATGTTAAAAACAAAATGAATTATTTAAACTTAATTTTTGTATCTGGGTTAAATCATAGCTTTTTTTGGTTCTATAAATAACTCCAGAACTAAATCATAAAATAAAATTTAAACTGTAGGTCAAATTTCTTTAATGAGTTCAGACTTGTTCTTCTTGTTTCTTCGAATTATCTTTAATGCTCTTTGAAAATCAAGAGTTGGATTTATAGATCCCAACTTGAAGTTGTGGGCGTATACGCCAACAATGAGTTTCTCAGCTGATATTTTCATTGAGACTTGTGCTGGGATTGAGTCTTTTGTTGGCCTGGTTCAAAGAAGTTCGCGTTGAGTTTACCTTGTCCAATTTGTAGCTAAGTTTTGCCGCAGCCTTCCTTTTGATAAATTCAAAAACCCAACGACTTTTGGCAGTGACTACTGAACACCCACACAAAGACACACACCGACGCAGCCTAGACACACCTAAGGCATTTCAGAGAGAGAGAGAGAGAGAGCGAATGAGAGAGGCAGAGAAAGAGAGTGATTATGTTAAGCCGAGTGCTCTCTCACCTGTTGCGCCGTCCGCTCTAAAATGCTCAGCTGTTGCTGGGCCGCCAGACAAAACTCAACACAGTCGAAACCAGTTGCAGCAGCAGCAATGTGTTCGTTGTTGTTGCAATGTCTCGTGATTAGAGAGTTTTAACCGTAGACGACGTGGCCGGCGCCGTGGTGAATTATACCCAAAATCACACAAAAGAGATCGCCAAGTTTGCTCTGAGCCTAGTTGAAACCAAAGTTGCGCGCTCAGTTGGTGGATGTGCTTCAGCCGGAGCGGTTGATAGAAAAAATCAGAAGCAAATCGAGTGTTTCTTAACATCATTTTCTATAGAAACGTGGCCCGTGCGCTTGGCCACCTTTTGGTAAAAACATTGCGCATCGGTTTAGTGCAAAACTTATATTATAATACCAAGAAGCTTTTAAGTGTATGTGTGTTTGTGTGTATTGGTTATATGCAAAGTGCGGCTTTCTACTTTTAAAAAGAGACGCTCAGACAACCATCGAAATCGAGTGAAATATGCAGCTGAAAAAAGGAAAAATTCCATTTTAAATACCAAAAACAAACAAGTTTTTCTCCCTCTCTTCACATATCTCTCTTCGTTGGTATTTACTTGTGTGTGTATGTGTGTGTGTGTGTGTTTTGTTTGCTTTTTTGCAAGTGCCATTTCTACATAAAAGGAGTGAGAGTGAAATGTAAAATGTCAAAGTAAATAAACGAAGACAGCAACTTTTACAATGACATCATTTGGAAAATAAACCATAACAACTTCGGTCTTTGCATACACAAATTTTTTTTGGTTTATTATTTAATTAAATTAGAATCATTTTAAACTGACATGTGTGTGAACTGTAACATAGCTTGCATTGCATTGTTTCGGTAGTCTCTTACTAATTGTAATCAACCTAATATGCAACCCGAAACTTGGCCAAATGCACGACAACACAAAAGGAAAAAAAAGCAACACCAACAACAATAGCATCGATAGCATTTTGTATGCGGTTTTCTAGTTAGTCGCAGTCGGCCAAAGTTGCCGCAAAATAATGCCACAGAGCTGCTTCCAGTTGTGCTCTCATGAAACCGGTTCAAATATATACATTCTGCTGCTACAATTCGGATCCAAAGTGTTTCTTGTCGCCGTGGTTGTTGTTGTTTTTGAATGTACCATTGCATTATTGCGGATTGCATGCGCATTGAGTTTCTTGAAAATGTTTTCCTACTTTCAGGGTAGAATTGCAAAATAATGATTACAGTGAAAGGTTAACTCAGTCTTTCTAGTTTTACTTCAAAGACCGGACCACATTTTTCACATTGAATGCCAAAGCAGAATTATGGGCCAAGCTTAACAGAAGACTTAGGAAACAAACTTAGCTGTGGCAATAAATTTAAGAAGATGTAATTTTTCTTTAAATAAAAGAAAAATTGTTTATAATAGAAAATTTTAAGATTTAGAAACCGAACTTGACTAGCAAAGAGATAAATACAACAACAATTGCTTAAAAGGTAGAAAAACCACTTTGAAAAATTTATCTTAATGAACCAAATATGTTATACATTTTGTTTAACATCATTAACATTTGTTTGCTTGCTTAAGAAATCCCCTTTCATTATTTAACAAAACTTTCCACGGAAATTACAGCATTTTAGCTTTACCAAATTGATGACAAGTTATTGTGAAAAAAAAACCGTTACACAGGTACAAAATCCCACACTCCAGAAACAAATAAATGTCAAACACCAAACGTGCAAAAAATCAACAATATTAAACACAAAAGCGCTATATAACAAATAATATCAAATAACAAGAAATAACGACAAACAAAAACCACAAAAATTAACGATCTTCAAGTTTTGTTGGATCGTAAACCTTTAATAAATTTTGCTTCCATTTTGTATTTTTTTAGTAGCTTCAACGAAAATTAACAAGTGCAAAGGTGTGAGAAAAACTTACCAAAAATAAAAAAAAAATTCGTTACGAAAATTCACAATTACAAAATCAAAATGCAAGCGTGTAGGAAAAAAAGAGCTCCAAGCAATTCGACGTCGATCATATGGAGCAGACTCTTTGTGGCTAGTCTCTGTGGATTTCTGCTGCTTGGCATTCAAATTGAGCGTGCGGCGTCAGCGCCTGCAGGCGAGGATGATGCTGTTACTGCAGCCATGCCCAGCACCATGATCATGTTGGATACAACAACTGAAGCTGCTGTTGCTTCAACAACAAGCACATCGACAACAGCATCAGCAACAACAATTGGCGTAGAACAAAGCAGCGAGTCGACTGCGACGACGACTGCGACTGCGCCGGCGACCATGTTGGATAGTTCAACGACTTTGGGAGTCGGCAACAACAACAATAACAACAACAACGCAAGCGAAACTGGTGAGTATTACACAAAGAGGCACGAAGCACGAAAATTATAGATACGATAGCATAGACGTCGCGTCTTGAAAAGCTTTCCAGACACTTTAATCTCTCACTATTCATTCTCTTTCCCGTCTGATTCTGATTCTAATTCTCGAGTCCGATGACTCTGTGGGCCCCATAATCAAATTTTCGTTCTTTGTGCTACCAATTAACGCCACTCCACTTCCCCTCCTCCTTACCATTCCACTACACTTTAGTTTTCGATCTTGGGGACGCCGTGTGCCGCCGCCCTTTTACGGTTCGATCCGTAAAAACATTTTAAACCATAATTACTCCCTTTTTTCGCTTAAATGGAGCGCACCAAAAGATATTTTGTTTCGCGTCATTTTCTTTAGATTAATCATAGAGAGAACTTTATGTTTGGCATCTCTTATTAGTTTCCTGTTGAATTATTTCGTTAATTATGCGGCGCTTCAAAGTTGAAAAAAGAAATGGAAAAACTTTTCTTTAATCTACAACGGAAATCAGTTTTGAAGGTGAAAACTATTTTTTTTTGAATCAACTGAAGCATTAAATAAAATTGTGGACAAGTGAATCTCGTCGAAATAAAAACATATTTAACTCATACTCAATTTGAGCTTAACTGAAACGAAAATATCTTTGATTAGATTTTCTTTTTGTAAATGTATTTAAAATTGTAATGTTGTCTAAGTCGTTTTTAATATAATTCCATTACTTATATAACCTTAGTTTCTATTGTGATGCAAGTGAAAGGCTCCAACTCCACTCTTCAATTAAAGCTTCAAGTCAATCAACTTGCTGGAAAAATAGGTTAGTTGAGTTTAATTGTTTAGATTTATTCTATGTTGAAACTGTTTTTTTTTATTATTACCTGATTGTAATTCTCATTTTAATGTCAGTTGCACATCAAACGTGACACGTTTGCCGGCGATTTACATCAGAGTTTACAGCTGCTTTGATCTCATGAAACTCCATTATAGCTAGTGGTATTTTACCATTTGATCGTACGATCATAAAATGGAGGCACAAACGGGCCACACAAACACACTTCAACAACGAACGAAGATAGATTTAATTGCAAATTAGCAATAAGTTGATTTTTCTCAATATTAACTTGTTAACAAATATTGCAATTGCGTAGACATTTGAATAGATTTTTGAATGAGTCATGTCCTTCACCTACGTGCCAACTGACAACTGTTACACCTTTTAAATGTATGTCAGAAATTTTTATTAATGTACTTTGTATATAAATATATATGTATTTTATTTTGTAGCCACAATTTTTTTTTTTGGGCAAGTGCTTATAAAATCTCCATAAAATTGATTTCAAAACACATGTAACAAAATAACTTTAAACCAAACAACAGCAACAAGTTTCAATAAATCATTCAGAGTCTTAAACACCCCCACAAAACAATTTGACGCAACTCTTAGATATGTTAAATGTCTTAGCCCCCACGAAAACAGCATTTATTAATGAATTAGTAGAAGACAGCATCTTGCAGAAGATAACAAGATCTAGCTATTGTCAACTGATTAACTAAACGAAGAGTGGGCTATATGTTTCCTTAAATATGTATATTTGTCTACTTAAATGTCAGAGAGCAGTTCATAGATGTTATGAATATTAACTAATAGCTCAAAAGTTGTTGAACTAGTTTTTAGCTAGCTGCTTCGGTTTAATCTCTCTTAAATTTAAATTGTCAATGGAAAAACTTGTCTTAGTGCACATATTATTTCTGTGAACAGGTCGTGGCCTATTTATAGACTTATAAATATAAGTAAATCAGAAACTTGTGGGCATATTTTATTTTAAAAATATTGTTACTGTCTGTATTTTTTGATTATTCATTCAATGATTTTTGACGGAGTGACCGTCGACAAAAATCATTATATATAATTTAGTTTGAAATTTAGTTGATACACATTAGCTTTTGCTATTTTAAATATTGAATGATAGAAGTTAAAATTAGACAAGTTGAATTATTTATTGAAACTGACTGTGGAAATTATTTAATTAAATTAACCCAAAACTGAAACATGTCTAAAAACAATTGGATTGAACTGAAATTGTTCGAATATCCATTCTAAACATTTTTTTTTTGTGTCTTTAAAAAAATTGTATTGGCTTCAAAATACAATAAATTTTATGTCTCTAGAAAATGAACTCGGCTTGACAAGTTTAACAGACTTAAACACTATAGTCAACAAGTACTGTTAACGGCCTTTGTTTGTTACAAGTTTTTTTTAAAGTCCAATAAAAATAGCAAATAACATACACACAGACTAAGAGACCTGCCATGCTGCTAATGAGTTAGAAAATTGCAGACCATGGCTTAAAGTCGAGTGCATAAATCATTTATGTTAATTTTCAGTGGTTAACATTACTAAATTGTTGGCCAAACAACAACAGATAATGGTGCGGTAATAAATGGCCTTGCATTTGTGACAATCGAAGTGCAAAAAACTATAACTACATATTAAATCCAGTAAAGTGGCTCGAATGCAATTCAGGGCCTGTGTACCTCAAGGTTTGCCAAAATTTATATAGAAATACTATATATGTATGTACAATTTATATGCATATATATATACCAGAAGGTCTCATTGCACAACAAAACCTATCACGAAATATTAATTTCAATATCGTAAACAAAACAAGAGTCAAACTTTTCGTGACACATAACGACCTCAATTATCGGCCAAGCTCATCTTTTTTATTTTGATTTTTTTTAATTTTTTGTTACTTTCTTCAAGGAAAAAGAGTAAAACCAATTAAATAAATTCAAATTGTTGGATAAGATGTTATTATGTTGATTGTTGATTACTGATTGTTGTTTTTGTTTTTTACTTATGATAGCAAATCAACGCACTTGAAAATTTGCATTTTTTTAAGCACGATGTCGTGAAGTTTGAACGGAAATTGAACTCGGTGAGAGTTTAAAATACTGAAAGCAAAAACTAAAACCAACTAAGGAAGCATTTGAATGTCATAAAAGTTTCATATTGAGCTAAACAAAACTCTGCGACAACATACAACAAGAAAATAACTTATAAAGAAACCTTAAAACAATACTAAGCTTTCGCACAGAGTATCCTCAAGTCCATTGTTTGTGGCTCTTACGTGAGATGTTTTTTTTTTTTAAAAGCGGTTTATTTGACTTGTCATTTTTTGTTTGGTTTGCTTCTCTAAAAAATTCTGCGGAAAAAAAGGCAGATAAACAAGTTTGTGCCCTAAGTCATTTATTTTTTGAGTGTGTTTATTTTCAAGGATAAATATATATATAGCATAAGTTTCTTTGTTTCTGAGTACGCAAAGAATGAAAAATATTTCTTATTTTCGTTAAGAGGGTGTGGCATGCGTAGTTTGTGGTGTATGTTTGTGGTTTTCGGATCGGTTTTACCTTTCGCTTAGAGTTCATGCACGATTAGCTGGCAAAATTGAACGTCCGTTATAATGAACCGATAAGTAAAAGTAGCTTAAATACTTTTCAACAGAAATAGCCAAACATCGTTAAGCGCAATGATTGTTTGTATGTATGAGTGGACCAACTTACAACAAAATGTTGTTAATTGCAGCTTGTTTGTTGCTGTTATAGCTCCACTGTACATTGACACTTGAGCCCCGGCCTAAGGCTGAATATCGGAAAGCGTGAAAGTGTTGTAAAACGCGTGCAGTTAACAATTAACATTTCGCCTATAAAATATGACTGGATGCATTTTTTTTTCGAACTAAAGTGCCAAAAAAGAAGATGTGTCATAGTCCATCCATAAAATGTGTGGGCTTTGAACTCGTAAGTGAGATTTTCGTCAGGTGGCTTTCTCCGTTGGCATCGTCAACTGAAAATATATTGCCAGTTGCTCAGGTGATAGAACAACTGGTTAACGTTTTGGGTCCATCTGACAGAAATTGCCTGGTAAAAACCTGATCAGCTGAGAGCTCCTTGGTATTTGTGTCAGGGGCACAAGTCTAACAAAAAAATCGCGTCGAATAATTATGACTTGTTTTTTAGTTTTTCATTTAAGTGCTATTTGATATATGCATTTATCTAATTGCATCAATTCGAGTATTTTTCGCTTACAAACGCCTTTCATACCGCCTTCTTTGGGCGTCTAGACGTGCGTTTTCATTGATTTCGCTTGCTTGGTTTTCCATTAGGTAATTTGTTTTATGTGTGCGCTGAAAAAAATGTAGCGCAAAAAGTCGACTCTAATTAATGCAATTTAATTCCAAGCCATTAAATATATATGTTCGTATATACATATGTGTATATGTGTCAGTGTTTGCTTGCATCTATTACTGTGGTGCTTATGCAATTAACTATGTCATTGAACGGTGCAGAGAATGCCGTCAGGAAGTGGCTACTTACATACACACATGTAGTTGGGAATAAAAGAATGGAAGTGAGTAAACATAAATGAGATAATATGTGTAATTTGCCCATATTTAGAAGAGCAAAAGAATAATGAACGTAAAAGAGCGTTAAAGAACTGTAAATTTAATTAATTTAAATTGAATTGTTATGCATTTGATTTGCATTGATTGACATATAAGAAAATAGTTTTAATGAAACGCATAGTTAAATTTCAATGGTGTATAGATTATAGTCATTTAAATGAAATGTTTGCCTACAAGCAAAACCGTTATAACTTTTTCTCGCACAAAATATGTTTAATATATAGGAAGAGCATATGTGCAGTTTACAGTTTTCACATAAACTAACACAGTGATAAATAATCTACTCGCGCAGACAACATTTTTTTATACCCTGATCCCATTAAAAATGGCAAAAGTATGTAACAGGCATAAGGAAGCATCTCCGACCCCATAAAGTATATATATTCTTGATCAGCATCAACAGCCGAGTCGATATAGCCATGTCCGTCCGTCCGTCTGTCCGTATGTATGAACGCGTCGATCTCAGAGAGAGAGCTAGAGACTCCAGATTTGGAGCTTAAGCTCGCCTAATCCCTAGGCAGTACAAGTTTGTTTCCGATTTTCGATAACTCTTCCCGTTTTTGATATACACATGGATCGATAACAACAAAATATTGAATTTGGAAAACTTTGAGAAGACGTTTGATACATTTAACAAAATAATGACAATCTGTGCAATTTTTATTAAAATTAATAGTGAACATTGAAGTTGATTATGCAGTATGCGCGTACACACACACAAACACATACTTGCAAGCACTGACTGTACACATAAAGTTTAGGGTTCAGGGTATAGTCTAGTCGGGATTTCTCGACTAGAGCCTTCTTACTTGTTTTAGCTTAAAGTTGTTATCAGTTTTGGAATGTGAATAAGGCAATGTGAATAAATTTGGAAATTAGTCGTTATACGATTTAGCAAAGTAAATTTACTACTTAAACTACATAAGTATTGCATAAATTGAAACAAAGGGGTTCAGAATTTTACAATATTATCAATTAAATATACATTTTTCAGCAAATAATTATATAAAAATAAAAATAAAAATCTTAATCTTGGGGGGTCTCTGTCTATTTTCAGCACAAGAGCATACCAACCGTTATATATCCCAATTTGTTGACTGTGCACCATTTAGGTGACCTTCAAACTTGAAACGCACTTGGCACACAGTTAGTTTGTCTGTCTGTCTGTCAGTCAGTTAGTTAGTTAGTTAGTTTGTTTGTTTTTTAAGTCAGTATATTGTGATTACCTCTCTCATACATATACATACAGACATGAGCATATGAAAAACATTTGCAGCTCCAATTCCAAATCCAAATCCAATTGCAAGTGGTTTTCATGGCCGGCCAAGCAACTCGTGGAGCATATACATTCACTTGGTTGTGTTGTGTTGTGTTGGTTGTGCCATGCTGAAAAGCGTGGTGCCATTGCATTCAAATACACATACATAGTAATATAGATATAGATACGCAGATACAATAACGACAACAGCTATCGTCTGTACGATACAAAGTTAAGTGGCTCTTGTGAATAGTCTGACTAAAGTCATATGTAGTGTTTTTATTTTTTTCATTTTATTATTTTGTTTGAAACTGTTGGGGTCTTTGTCTTGGCCTTTCCATGGACGTTGACACACGTTGAAACGTGTTTAGTTTTCATCTGCTTCTTCATCTTCTTGCCTTAGCATTAGATGCACTGCCTTTGCCGCCTCCTCCACCACCTACAACCTGAACGAATTCCAAGCGGCATTTTTCATTAGTTGGCCTCCAAGCACATGAACTTTCGAAGCTGAGCTAAGTTGAAAAGGTCAAATGCTGTTTTACACGCTGCACACACAAAGAAAAAACCTTTTTGTTTTATGGCTAGTCAAACTGCTTAACTATTTTTCCCCTCATTGCTGTTGTATGTTAAAGGTATTTCTTATGTCTTTGGCTTGAGAATTTTACTCTATCGAAAAAATGTCTGGCTTGCCACAAAACATTATTCTCAATTTTCTTTGCCACATTTCAAGTCATTAGCCAGATTGTAAAACAGATAGGAAGCAAAGAAAAATTTAAATATTTAGGAACAGGTAATTCCAGCTGTGTGCAATTTAGCCCAAAATTCGGCACTTATTTGACCTACATAAGTGACTTTAAATGAGCAAATGATTTGAATGAGTAAAACTATGATTACTGTTGAAATTGGGTAAACTCTATAGCATTATTTCCTTTTTATCAATATGGGAAATCATGTTTTTTTTCGGAGGAACTGATTATGTTTGTTATACTTAAATTTAAGCAGTGAATCAAAGCTTCAGTTTCAAAGTTTACTTTCGAAAAGGCACGTAATTTATTTGAATGTTAGATTTATAAAAAATACTCGTATAGATGATCCATTATCATTCCCCTTTACTCCAATTTTATACCCATGACCCATGAAATGGTTCAAAAGGAGTATGATAGTTTTTGCAAAAGAATATAACAGACAGAAGGAAGCATCTCCGACCCAATAAAGTGTTTTTTTTTTTGAGCTGAAGATTTGGTACGTAACTTCTCCTATGTCATAGGCAGAACATGCATGTTGTCACGTTGTCGATAGCTTGACCGGCTTTCGATATACACATGTAATCGATAACAATAATATTTTGGCTTTGTAACAAATATAAATAGTTTTTTAAACTATAGACAGCATATGACAATCTGTGAAATTTGTATAGATATCGAAGACTGAACCTAGGACATCAAGCATTGGTGCAATATTGCAGGCATGAGCAATCTTGAGCCTTCCTACTGTTTTGTATGCTGTTTTAACACTTGGTTTCACAAATTAACATACTACAAATAGAAAAAAACAATATGCATTGTCATCACCAAAGCCATCTCCCATCTTCAAACCATTACAGAGACAAAGCACAAAAAAATACAACAATAATTTTTAAAGCAAACATTCGTACAAACAACATTTGTATACTATCGAAAATCTGGCTTAATTTATTAAGCTGCAACAAAAACAACAAGCTGGTATAATATCAAAAATCTGGCTTTAATTATTAAGCTCCATTAACACCCTGCCAAAATATGAATACACATATATAACTATTCAGCTTTCCAAATGCAAGCGACGCAACTCGAATTGCGTAATATTCATATATGTATTTGTTTATTTGATTTTAATTTGAAAAAAAGTTTTGTTCAAATCAAACTAAAACCGGATTAGACGGCAGCCACAATAACAACAACAGCTCAAGTAGGCAAATCAAATAGTTTTTGGCTGTTTGTGATTCCGTTCGGCTTGGTGGATACGTGACGATTACACACAGACACCCACTAATACATATGCACGCAGACGCATGACCGTTACATTACCCAAAATTCATCTCACCCCATTTTTGTGTTGACAGTTTTTGCGCGATAAAAAAGCTTGACCAACGGACTTGCCCACTTTGAAATTTTTACCATGATGTCAATGGTCATTACGATCAGTGGTCATTATGAATAGCGAGTGGGACGTACATATGTGACGTGCTTCCGGTTGGTTGATTTGTCATTACTTGCCACCAACTTGATTCACGAGTGTCGCCCCATGAGTTAGTACTGCTTTCAAGTTTTGGCTTTGGGCATAAATTTGATTTAAAAAACAGAGTGCTAGTGCGTGGTATTCTTGCATCATTGATCCCTTATAGATGTTGGGGATTCGATCTTATAAGTATCCACAAAATTTGCCTATGATAACCGAAAATCGTCATGAGCACAGAGATTGTAGCGGGTATCAGAAATTGATATAACAAAGTTTATTATAAAGTGAATCTAAATCTATTTTTAAGAGGATTTTAAAATTAACATCAACGTGTTTAAAGAGTTTAACCAAGTTAAAAATAATAATATACTTTGAATTTATCATCATAATTAACAGTTTAAAAAAAATAAAGACGGGTTTAGTAATGTAACTAATTTGTCGTAGTATATAATATAGACAATTTCATTTTACATTTGGTCCACATTTAACAATTTTTTTTTGTATAAGAGAATAGTTTTAGATAACTATTTGTTGAACACTTTAAATAGTCTTGCATTTCCATTCTAGTACTTTCTTAAATGTTTCTGTTTGGATAGTTTTTTTTTTATGGTAAGCTACTGTATATCAGTCTTGTTGTTCTCGAAAGCTTTAAAGAAAGACATCCGGTTTGCATGCAACGTTGCATAGTGACAGCTTGTCAATTCTAAGCACATCATTTGTAGACTTCTTCTAGTGGACCCCTTGACCAACTCCTTTGCATTCTGTAGGTCTCTCTGTCGGTGAGTCTTCAGGTTTATTTTAGAGCCGCAAAACGTGCGCTGACTTAGAAAACCGCAAATGAGTTTTGACCACCGACAACTACATAGACAATAACGTTATGCATTTCTGCATAACTGCTGCTTAGCATTGTTGTTGAAGTTGTTAGTGTTGTTGTGGGCGGTTTGAAAAATATTCAGGCTATGGATAGAGGTAGCCATTGTCATATATCATAATCAAGCGGCTGCTCTGCTTAACTGTGCACATCATAAAAAAGGCTGAGAGCAGGAAAACTGCGGATTTGACAAACAAGTCAAGTCAAGTTCGTTGCCTGAGTGTTTCTTGTGCAGTTGATAAAAAAGAATGAGGCAAAAATATAAAGCCCAATTGAAAAAAAAACGAGCTTGCATAACGGAGACCAAGAAGAGACCACCAAAAGCGAAAATCAAAACGAACTTTACCTATCTGCCTTAAAATAAGTATTTGCATACATGATACCTACACGTATATGCATAAATATGCATTTGTATTTGTAAATGGTGTAAATAAAAATAGATTGAAGTCGCTTGGGAGCGCTTAACGAGTGACAGTGAAAAATGAAAATCAATGACAGTAAAAGACAAATTGTGCAACAAGCAAAAACGGACAAAACAAAGGAGAACAACACTGAAAAGAAGTGCAACATCGAATATTTTAAGCGGCTCTCAGTCTCAGAAAAAAACAACGTTGACAACAACAACAACAACAACAGCTACAACAATAGCAACAGCAGAAGCAGCAGTAAATGTTGCATGCAGCATAACGAACTGAAATTCAAGGTTCAAGTCAGTAACCCTATCGCGAAGTTCTGGTCCCCGTCAACTCTCAGTAATAGCAGCAATAAAAGCACAACGTCTGGGGCCTAAACATAAAACACACACACAAACCGTAAAAGCCGAGAGCATTTAGAGTCAGGCAGGCTCAATACACTTAAAAAAATAAATATCCAACAATTCTTACATGAGAAAGTCCAAGCTTAAAAGGTTTTTGTGTCATTTTTTGATAAACTAATTTGAAACAAATGTTTTCTGAATTAACACGCTAGAACATTGAAATAGAAAAAAGCACTTAATAGAATGTTTTATCATTATCTGTTCACTTTGCTAGTTAATAAAAACATTTAAGATTTTTAAAATCAATTTTTCTTTAACAATGAAATACATAAATGCTTATTTTTAAAATCAATAATGGGTTTTGAAATACAGAATATACAAAATATTGTTTGGATTGCAGAGTGACAGAATGCGATTTCAGATTGGTTAAAATAAGTTATTGGTCTTATTTTTTTGTCGCCTATTTTACTGCCTATTTTTTCTGAGTGTACAGGCTTGAAATGAAGTCTCTTTCTGGGCTAACGAACTGAGCTGTAGATCTTCTATTTCTTAGCGCTAAATTGGCGTTCGTTGCATGCGGACTCCGCAGCCAAAGGCACCTTTTCTTATTGGAGCGTCGACATCTGTGCCTGGCCCCGAGAAGACCTGTGCCGCCTTTATGCTTATTACCACGCATGCATGACAGACCCGGTGCGCCTAGGCACACTATTGAACGCATATTTCTCCTCTGGCCTCCTTGTCTTTGTCTTCACGTGTGTCGCACCCATGGGGGCCACATTTGCAGCGGTTGCCAGTTGCTGGCTTGCGGGTGTTTTTTCTTTGGCATGACTCAGTGGTGGGACTATGAATTCGTATAAAACATAATGGATCGTCAGAAGTATGTTGAACTGTACTGCAGCCATTTATTGTTATTTACTTAAACGAGTAGCTTAGGTTGCAACCGAACAAAATGTGTAAGTTGTCTAAAAAAGTTATATGCATATATTAATAGGCTCACAACATTTTCTTTCGCTTAAAGTGTAGTTCCAACTTAAAGTTGATAGACAAATAATTTTTTTGTAAGTAAATTATTATTATTTTTTAAAATTTCTTTATGGTACTGTTACTATTCTAGTAGCTATTATAATAGAATGATAAAAATTTATCTATTAATTAGATGTGTTTATTATTAAAAGCTAGAAAATATCTTATGTTATTTAACCATAAATCCTTAAGCAAATTATTGCATATGCTTAAGAGGTTTAAGGCCAAGCTTTTGATATAGATACATTTAGTTAGAAATGTCAATGAGAATCCTTGACCCTTGTTTTAAAAAATCCCACATCCTAGAATGGCTAATCGCATACAGTTCTTCTTGTAACTTAGAACATAAATACCAGTCTAAGCTCTTCAAAGAGTCAAGTGTGAGTCTTTTTATACCCTGATCCCATTAAAAATGGGAAATAAGGGTATCATGAAGTTGTGCAAAAGTATGTAACGGGCAGAAGGAAGCATCTCCGACCCCATAAAGTATATATATTCTTGATCAGGATCAACAGCCGAGTTGATATAGCCATGTCAGTCTGTCCGTCCGTCTGTCCGTCTGTCCGTATGTATGAACGCGTCGATCTCAGAGACTATAAGAGCTAGAGAATTTAGATTTCGAACTTAAGCTCGCCTAATCCCTAGGCAGTACAAGTTTGTTTTCGATCTTCGATAACTCATCCCGTTTTCGATATACACATGGGATCGATAACAACAAAATCTTGAATTTTGAAAACTTTGAGATGGCATTTGAAATAATGAGCAAAATAATGACAATCTGTGAAATTTTTATTAAAATCGGCTATGAAACACCGGAGATATGGGACATTGAAGTTGTGTATGCAGTATGCAGTATGTGCGTACATACAAACACACATACTTGCAAACACTGACTGTACGCGTAAGGTATAGGGATCAGGGTATCGTCTAGTCGGGATTTCTCGACTAGAGCCTTCTTACTTGTTTTTGTTGGAGTTGTTGCTTTTGTTATTGTATAATACATCTTAAAGACCCCTTACTATAGTTCTCATTTATTTATGACATGAGCTTCGAGCCCCAAAACTATGCCCGAAAATAAATGTAATTATATAAGAGCGAAGGAACCGAGAAGAAGAACCAGACAAAACATAAACAACAAAAAAAAACCGCCTCAAAAAAAAAAAGAAAATAAAAAGAATGAAAGAATAACAACTTGCCCAAGTCTCAGTCTTCATCTTCGTCTCGGTGTTCCTCTTTCCAAGCACGTCAAAGTATGAAATAAAAGAAGAACTTTAGAGAGCCGTAGAACAAGAGAGCGGCACAAAAAAAAAGAAGAAGCAATATCATTAAAGATGCGGCTGGCTGATATTTTGGCATCACTGGGCTTGTTTCCAAGAATGGCGGGCCCCGACCCAATGATGATTCAGCTGCTTGCGGAGGAATCGCAATCGCAGCTTAATGAATACCTTGTTGATTCTGCAGAACTGATGCTGCCAATTCTACGCTATACGCTGTGCGGTGTACAGCCAAAAACAGAAATTACGAGTAGGCTTCAATGATGGCGTTGCAAATGATGCTGCCAATGATGGGACGCGTGAGATATTTCCAATACGAGTTCTTTATGCTTTTTCGTTGTTGTTGCTTTTTTGATTCGTTTTCCGCTAGCCTTGTGCAAAAATTCTTATATAAAAGCACCGATAGTACCGTAAATGTGGGCCAGCTTAGCGATTAAATAGTAGTCAGCTTAAAGTTTATTTACCCCCTTTCACATGACTCAATGTTACGAGCTCTAACTGTCAACATCGATCATCGAAATTGGCAACAGCTCTTGATTTTGGTGCTAATTGAATAGAACATTTTCATATAGATGATAATTTTATGCTGAACTATCTAAAATCACTAAATATTATTATAAAAAACGTATTTAAATTAGGCAAACATTTTTTGCTGACTTTTGCGTTTTTGTCAAGATATAACACCATTTTGCTATCGCTTTTATGTAATATGATATATAAATATATGATGGCAGAAAGAAAAAATATATTCTCAATTTTTATACCCTGATCCCATTAAAAATGGGAAAAAAGGGTATCATAAAGTTGTGCAAAAGTATGTAACGGGCAGAAGGAAGCTTCTCCGACCCCATAAAGTATATATATTCTTGATCAGCTTCAACAGCCGAGTCGATATAGCCATGTCCGTCTGTCCGTCCGTCCGTCCGTCTGTCCGTCTGTCTGTCTGTCCGTATGTATGAGCCAACCGATCTCAGAGACTATAAGAGTTAGAGACTCCAGATTTCGAACTTAAGCTCGCCTAATCCCTAGGCAGTACAAGTTTGTTCTTCGATTTTCGATAACTCATCCCGTTTTCGATAAACATGGGATCGATAACAACAAAATCTTGAATTTTGAAAACTTTGAGATGGCATTTGAAATAATGAAGTTGTGTATGCAGTATGCAGTATGTGCGTACATACAAACACACATATTTGCAAACACTGACTGTACGCCTAAGGTATAGGGATCAGGGTATCGTCTAGTCGGGATTTCTCTAGAGCCTTCTTACTTGTTTGAATGTAAATTTGTTAAGACTCAACTTGTTTGTAGATTTATTTAAATTGCGTTCAGACCTATCTTATCTTAAGCTAACATTTTAAAAACGAAAAAACGAATAAATTGGTTTTTTTATACCCTGATCCCATTAAAAATGGTAAAAAAGGGTATAATGAAGTTGTGCAAAAGTATGTAACGCGCAGAAGGAAGCTTCTCCGACCCCATAAAGTATATATATTATTGATCAGCATCAACAGCCGAGTCGATATAGCCATGTCCGTCTGTCCGTCCGTCCTGTCCGTCTGTCTGTCTGTCCGTATGTATGAGCCAACCGATCTCAGAGACTATAAGAGCTAGAGACTCCAGATTTGGAACTTAAGCTCGCCTAATCCCTAGGCAGTACAAGTTTGTTTTCGATTTTCGATAACTCATCCCGTTTCCGATATACACATGGGATCGATAACAATAAAATCTTGAATTTGAAAAAACTTTAGATGGCATTTGAATTATTAATCAAAATATAAACAATCTGTGAAATTTTTATTAAAATCGGTTAAGAAACACCGGAGATATGGGACATTGAAGTTGAGTATGCAGTATGCAGTATGGTCGTACACACACGCACACATACTTGCAAGCACTGACTGTACGCGTAAAGTATAGGGATCAGGGTATCATCTAGTCGGGATTTCTCGACTAGAGCCTTCTTACTTGTTTAGTTATTAAATACAATCAATGTACACAGTATTTAACTATTTATTTTTTATGTTTTTGTTAACAGATATTACAACATTGCCGCCTGCAGTTATCATCGTAAGCAGCAGCAACAGCAATCCCCTTCAGGAGGAAACATCAGTGCGTTCCACAAGCATTGAGCCGATTACATCCACAGAACCGACAACAACGCCCCGGCTTGAGAATGAATCCTCAAATCAACCAATGATCGTTCATCACTCAGAGGTGGATCAAACGCACATCCAGCACATTCCATTGAGAGATGAGCATGCAGAGAACGTGGGAGGCGATGCCACCACGGAGCATCAACGATTTCAGGAAAAAGAACAGCAACAAAATGAATTGCTGCTCAATCAAATCTCCAATGATAATGATGATAATGATGCCAAGGATTTGAATAATTTCCGACATCCGGCAACGCTCATAACGGCCAGCAACAGTGATGAGAATGAGCCCACAACCAGTGAGAATGAAAGTGACAGCGAGAAGTCAGCGATCACAACAACAACAACCAGTACAACAACAACTGTTGCACCAAGAACGACAACAACAACGGCAGCAACAAGTGAATCAGAAGATCCCTATCATGTGCATATACTGTCCGAGAATCATGATCGCCTGGCCGAGCACGAAGATTATCAAATGCTCTCGAGCAGCACCGAGGAGGGCGAATCAGCAGCAGCAGCAGCAGCAGCAGCAGCAGCAATAACAACAACAACAACAACAACCGAATCGAGTGCTGGCACTATTGTCAGTATGGAGAACAAGGCAACAGCACAGCCAGTAACCGAGACGACGACATCAACATCAACGACGTCCCGAGCACGCGCCATGAATATGAATGAGCCCGAAACCAGCAACCAACAACCAGCAACTGGGGCAGCGATGGTAGAGGGAACCACAGTCATGCCAGATATTGAACTGGATGCGGCTACAGTGATTAACATTGTTGAAGGACAGCATGTGCATCAACATCTGCAGCACACAATCGAGGACGAAACAGACAGCAGCAGCAGTACAACAACAACAACAACAACGTCAACCACAACTGTTCTGCCATTTGTTGCTTTTGCCGGCGAGGGTCGGTCGGCAGGGGGGGCTAGCAGTGAGGATGTTGAAGTGTTGTTCCGTCACAATGCAACCATAATGCACGAGTCGGTTATGGATCTCAGTGATGTCAGCATGGACGAGGAGCGCACAACCACAACAACTGCATCAGCATCAGCAACATCCACATCCACGTCCACATCGACTTCAACTCCAAGTACAACTGCAACTTCGACAACGTCACAACCGGAAACGGAAATGCCGAAAATCGTGGAAATTACAGCCAGCGGGGATACCATGCATCGCGAATGTTTGGCTAGCAGCAAGAGCTATAAGGTGCGTATATAAATTGGTATAGCAATATTCATAATACCCAGTAAAAAGTTTTACCTAAAACGTAAAGTGAAATTTTTCACAGTATTATCTTTTTTTAATAAAGTAGTTGAATCTAGAACCGTGTGTAATCGCTTAAAGTGGTTGTATATTTCTGTTCTTGAAACAAATCGTAGGTTATAATATGAATAAATGAAAGTTATGCTAAATGAAAGTTTTTTCTTTTAGGGTTATTTAGAACGAAAGTTGCTTTGTACATTGTCTAGTTATTATTTCTCCAATCAAACTATCAAATTCTCTAAGTTTGAATATTAAGTCAATATAAATAAGTACAAAATCGAAAAAAGCTGGGAATTCCGATACTTAATTGGATCGATTACTCACATTTGTTGTCAATGCGAGTCTAAGTAAGGTTCCATCCAATTCCACCTTGCCAACGCCCATTTCATGCAGATGAACTACACCTACTTGTTTCCTGGGATCCCTGCGTTTATTGTATTTATTCTCTGCCTAGATATATGAGAGTACGTTTATCATGTATAAAGCCACCTCCATTTGTAGCCTTGTTGTTGGGTGTTCAGTAATTTTGCACTTCCTGCTGGCACGCAACTCCAATTTGCCTTGTCGTCGCTTGATTGCATAATGCTCAACAAGTTTGGGCCACTCATAAAAAAACCGGTCAACAATTTTTGTCGCAGTTGCAGCTGCTTTTGCAGCTCCTTTTGTAGCTGTTGTTGTTTTTGATGTTGCTGGGTGCACTCCAAAAATATATTTTTGTTGCAATTTATTTATTTTGTTTTATTATTTTGCGGTTTTTTGGTTGGGCAAACAGCAGCAATTATGCAAATATTTGCGCGCCTTTAAATCGGGGAAAAAATTCCACAAATTGCTAGCCAGTGATTGATGTTGCTGTTGCTGTTTGCTGTCTGTTGTCTTGATCGTTGTCTTCGTTGTTGACGGTGCTGTGCTGCAGAATCATAATCATCAGACCCAGCCTCAGTCAGGGCAATCAACATAAAAATGTGTAAATATCTTACAAAAATCACACAAAACAAATCACGAATATGTAATAGTGAAACCACCTTTTGTCTTGCTTGATTGAAGAACCTTTAAATATCATTTAATTAACACCAGCGTCAAATTAACATAAATTGCTACACGCCTTTCATGCGTCTGTCCGAGTGTGACGTGTTCATCAAACATTGCACTCAAGTCAAACTACACTCATTGAGTTATGTACATATGTACGTGCATACACTCAGTAAAATAATCGGTATGATTTTTAGAATACCGTGCTACTTTTGACGACAATGGAATTTTTCTCGAAAATTTGAAAAACCTTAATTATACACATGCAAATGAATAAATATTATTTTGTCACAAAATGTGTAAAGCATAGATGAAAGGATATCGGACCTCATAAAGTGTATACATTAATTTACAAACAAGTCCATTCGTTTTTGAGCTTACGAGCATTGGTCAAGGTCTACTTTTTGTTGCAGTTAGAAAATTTGTCAAAAGTCAGATGGGATCACTATATCATAGAGCTACCATGCAATTGCAAAATGCTTGAAAAATTTTACCACAAAAAACGAAAAAAAGGTTTCTTACTTGTTTTTACATAAAAAAACTTTATTTGTCGAACCATCTGCTAATATTTAGCATAGCAGCAAATAATGTAGAGCTTACGACTTTTTAAAAGCATTAATGAAATAGTTTTAGATATATATTTGTGTAAATAAGAAAATATAAAATAACATTTTTGTTTTTATTTTTTTTATTGCTCGATCGTAAAAAGATTGCAGTCAGAGCGAAGGCAACAGAAGCAGCAACAGACAGAGCAACGCCTCCAGCTTGCTCTACTGACCAACCCATTCAACTGTTGCTGTTGATGTTGTTGATGTTTTTGCTGTTTATATTGTTGCCGACAGACATTGCTTTCTGTGGCTGGATTGCTGTTGATTTTGATTTAATTAAACGGTCGCCTGGGCTTTTCTGTTAATACCCTAACAATAAATTTATACACTGGTTTTACCAGTTTATAACGCTCTTTGTAATCGAGTTATTACAGAAATATTAATTAATATGGTTCGGCGTCTTTCGTAGAGTATCTGGTAAATTATTCAATAATTAAATTGTATATTCCTTAACTCCTATTACGGTGTAAGTGTAAGTTGTAATGCAACGCACTGTAAATTTAATCAAAGTATTACATTTTTTGGTGTTACTTTTCAATATTTCAGGTTGTTTTGTTTTAATTTTTTTGTTTTGTAGTACTTTTCATAATCGGTTAAATGCCAAGCCTTCGGCGATATGAAATAATTGTTGCTTTCACTTTTAATGAATTGTGCTTCGTTTTATTTGTTGTTGTGTGTTGTTGTGCTGTTATTTCTTATAAAAATTGCGATTGATCGGCAGCGGACACGTGCAACATGCCAACGCGAATCCGACCGCATGCCACAAACACTTTTTCAAGCGATAGACCAAATGGGTGAACAAATATCGAGCACACTTCACAAACTGTATGATGTATGATTGTGTGTGCGTGTGAGTGTGTGTGTGTTTGTATGTATATAGTTTAGTATGCCAGAATGCTGTAGGCCACGATTATTTAATTAACTGTCATTTTATAGTTTTGAACACAATTAAAAGAACAAAAAGATTTGCTGCTAACAAAAGACTTAGGCAAGAAACTTGATTGCAATCGCAGAAACAGCATTTTTCGAGCGTAATAAGTCAGTTCAACCGGCACTTTGACACATCTATTTATTGGTGCTCTCTAACTCCAAATTTACTCGATGTAGGAAATGTTCACCAATTTACCTTAAGTATTCATCAAATGATTAATGGTTTATTCGCTCAGTTTGCTGTGCAAATTGACGCAATTTATGTGCACAAAAAATGACTTAACCCGCCTTTCACATCACTTTGTGAGTGTGCCACAAGTGCTGCTCACTGATAAACTGGAGCACTGAATCTGCTGTTGCCAATTGGGTCATAATACTAAAGCAGCCACTAAATGTAACTAGCTATTATTGGTAAGATTTTTTGTTTGCGAATGGAAAGCTGTAACAAAAGCAAAGCTCTCATAACTTGACTGTCACTGAACAACTGGAACTCGTTTATTCTAAATATATTTTCACTTGAAGAGTGATTTAACAATAGATTTTGACGTGCTAAAATGCAAAAATATCATTGGGACTTCTGCGATTATGTTTGTTTTCAAAACATTTTTAGTTTCTCTGCAAATTGTTGCCTTTCTTAAACATAATTTTACAAAAACCTTATGAACCATAAATTGCCTGTTTTAAAGTCCGTGTTTAATATTTAAGTTATGTGCGAATGGTTTTATAATACACTTTTATTTTTATACCCTGATCCCATTAAAAATGGGAAAAAGGGTATAATGGTTTTACGCAAAAGTATGTAACAGGCATAAGGAAGCATCTTCGACCCCATAAAGTATATATATTCTTAATCAGCAACAACAGCCGAGTCGATACAGCCATGTCTGTCTGTCCGTCTGTCCGTCTGTCCGTCCGTCCGTCTGTCGTTTTTGTTTCTTATGTTTAAAGAAAGTAAATGATTACTTAGAATTTTTAAACTGAGACAATCTTGTCACACAACTTTGAATATTTTGAAATAAAGTTGAGATTTAACTTGTCATGTTTTTCAGCGTTTTAGCTTAGCTTATCCATCTATTATACATATTGTTTATTTTGTTTCCCTTGTTGTCAGTATCAGTTGACTGCCTCAAAGTCTTAATAACACTATATTCTTGTTTGTTTTTAATATATCCTAGCATGGAGAGAGCATGGAACGTGACTGTGATGAGCGTTGCACGTGCAACCGTGGTGAATGGATTTGTGAACCACGCTGCAAGGGTGCTACTTATCCACGTGGCAGCCAACGCACTATGGCCAATCCACATTGCCACGAGCGCATGGTGGAGGAAGACGAATGCTGCAGGACAATGGAGTGCGACGAACCTTTGCTGGAACCCAGTGTGGGCTCATTTGACATGGGCGCCATGCCAACAATGACACCCGGTGAACAAAAAGATGGTGAGTCCAAGATACACATTTCAACCTATTAGGAGAGATGGATTTATGTTAGCTTTATTTATCTGCCTTTTGGTTCATGCTTTAATGCTGTGTTTTCTGTGCTTTTCATATGCGTCATGTGCTTTTCCCACACACAAACACACACACACATAAACCATATATCAATACACACATACACACACATAAACTCAAAGAAAGCACACCCAAGCCAAGGATCGATTGCCATTACCAAGGAGGCGTCTACAAGTTTCGAGAGCGTTTGGAAATTGGTTGCGAGCAGATCTGTCATTGTGATGAAGGGGGCTTCATGAATTGCCGTCCAAGGTGTCCGGAGCGTAATCTAACGCGAGCGGACAAGTGTGTTTATGTGAAGGATCCAAAGGATGTATGCTGCCAGCAGGAACTGTGCGATGTCACACTTGATATTCATGAGCAACAGCAGCCACTACCATCTCTGCATGGTGGACAGAACAGCATTGGAGATGAGCATGAGCATGAGCAGGAGCGTAGCTTTGGATTCGAGGAGCAGGCAAGGGATGCTGGCGGTGCCAAGTCCACATGCAACTTTAAGGGAGTTCTGTATGATCTGGGACAACAGTTCCGCGATGGCTGCGAGCAACTCTGCATCTGCAATGAGCAAGGCGTACATTGCGCAAAAGTTGAGTGTCCCTCGACTTTTGGACTAGATGTACTCAATCCTCACTGCATACGCTGGGAGCCAGTGCCATCAGACTTTAAACCCGTGGCACCCCATTGCTGTCCCGAGAGCATGCGTTGCATGGATAACGGCACTTGTACTTATCAAGGCATGGAATTCGAGAACTGGTCACCCATTCCAGCCAATTTGACGGGTATGTTATCATGGCGCACTCATTCTCATTCTCATAATCATGATCACAATTTCATATTCCCTCATAGGTTGCGAGAAGCATTGCTACTGCGAGAATGGCAAGGTGGAGTGTCGTCCAGCCTGTCCACCAGTGCTGGCACTACCTCCAGCAGATTTGCCGTGTCATCCGGCACAGGCTCGGCTTCTGCCCATTCCCGATGATGAGTGCTGCAAGCACTGGACCTGTGCACCACTGGCACCAAAGCTAGGCGTCTCTGGTCAGGAGGAAGTGTCAATTTTACACGATCAACATAAGCAGCCAGCTATTCAGTCCTCATCGCCTAATGGTAAATATGGCCTTTAATCGCATGAACAATTCTTCGTTTCCTTTGGTTATTGCATGAAAAAAGTTTAACAGAATTACTCAATTTTAAAAACTGTTTTTAAAATTTGCTTACTCTATGTTCAATTTGCGTCAAGCCAGGAAAAGTTTAAATTCTTTTTAAAAGCAAACTGAAGATTATCTTAATTCGTTGAACGTTAGTTTATATTCAAAAATATTAGTAAATATTTTTAAATTCCTCTTTTTATAGAGAAAAGTCTAGTCAAAAACACTTTTTGTTGTTTATTGACTATAGTGTAAACAGAGTAATTATGTTAATTGTAAACCAATTGCAAAAACCCCAACAACATTTCGAAGCACATTCATTTTTATCGCTCATCTTTTCATGCATGTTTCGGAGCGTTTTTGGCTTTATCATAATGATTTTCTACTTTATAATTATATTTTCTCATGCTTTTGCTACTTATTTTTGCAACCTTTTTTCTCTCTTCTTCCACTTTATTTTATTTAATTTTTTATATTTTTAACGTGATATTTTGCTATATTATTATTTTATTTTCAACGCTCATTCGATAAAAATTAACGCTATGCATTTGTAAATAATCAAAATACCATTCAACATGCAAACCTATATCAGAAACAACAACATCAACCACGACAGCGACAACAACGACAACAGCAACAGTTAATAAAAATTTCCACGAGAAACCCTTGGATGCTGATTATGACAAGAAATCACAGTTAAATGCCTTCTATCCAACATTGGATGGCAAGCCACCCAAATTGGGCGGCGGTGCCTTTGACAAACACGATAAGTTGCACAAAAAGGCCCAGCAACAACAACAGCAACAGCACCAACAAAAGCAGCAACAGAATGATATCAAGTACGATGTGCACGAGGATCAGCAGGAGGATGATGTTAACAATGGTGCACCATTACCACCCGGGTTTGGCCCATTGCAACACTTTAACGACTATCAGCAGCAGCAACAACATCTGCAGCAACAGCACAATCAGCAACATCAACAACATGTCGGTCCATATGGCTTCTATAATCCAGCGAAGCCCGCCTACGATACCTACAATCCCTACGAACCATATGACATCAATCCAAATGGAATACCTCAAGGAAAGCCCCCACCAGCGCCCACTAGTCAGTCGGATCTTTTTAATATCCTGGGCGCTGAACAGAACGGAAATCCAAATGGGCATCCGAATGGACAATCTTTGCCACAAAAGGACAATCACAATCTCAGAATCGAACAGATTCTGCAGCATTTGCAACAGAGCGTGCCTGGTTCACCAGGAGGACCACATCAACAGCAACAACCACAACACCAACATCAACAACAACAACAACGACCACTGCCTCCACATTATGTGCCTATTGTTCACAGTGGCTTGCCACCGCCACCACCTCCACATGGCATTGCCATCGTCGATGGTCAGCCCGTTGCCTATGAGAGTTATCCTGTAATACCAGGACTGGGTGTGCCACCAGCTTTGCTAAATTCCCAGCAGCAACAGCCACAGCAACACCAACTGCAACATCAACATCAGCAAAAACAACCAAAGCAGCAACACCAACAACAACACGAGTCTCTGCAACAATTGCCAACCATAATGCCCAGCTCAAGCACCAGCTCTGGCTTATCCACACAGGCAAGTGAGCACAGCCTGCATCAGAGTCAGAGTGAAAGTCAAATTCAAAGTCAGAGTCAGAGCACGGACAAGCGGCCAACCCAGCAAGCAGGTTGAGATCTACCCAATATTCTAGTCAAAACCTTTTTAGCTTTTTTAGTCTCTCTCTCTCTCTCTTTGTTCTCATGCCGTATTTTTGGACACACACTGCTATACTGATATTCCAATAAACACACAATGACAGGGTTTTACCGTTTACTAACTGTGACTACTCAATCAGTTTACACACACACGCTCACAAACACTTATATTTATAAACTCACATTATCAGTCACCCGCATTTATGTTTATAAGCCGCTTAACCCGATACTAATTTAATATATAATTCGGAAACGTCAAAATCATTTTTAGCAAAATTCCAAACTAAACATAATGGTTCATACGAACCATTTTGAGAAATTTTAAATTTGAATTGTATCAAAATAGTTGTGTAAATCAAACACGAAATTAAAAATTAAGTTTTAAGTTTTTCGGAATCGATTTTAGTAAACATGATTTTATTTCATGAGTGTGTAATTAAATATTCGCAATAAAATAAAATTCTAGGCATAATAAATTTATTTGAAATCAAATTAATTTTTGTTGTGTAGTGAGATGGATAAAATTAGTATATTTGGCTTAAAATTGTTTAAAACTGGAATTTAAATAGAAATGATCTTTGCAACGATTTATGCTTCTCTCTTTATAACATATGTTGAATTTTTAAGATCCAATTAATACCCTTACGCCATCCTCTTGTAGGTTTCAACAATCTACAGCCAGATATTGAGGTGCACACTTTGGAGGCCATTGATCCACGCACCATTCACATCGTTTTCACTGTGCCACAGGTCTATGTGAATCTTCATGGACGCGTGGAGATGCGTTATACGAATGGACCCAGTAATGATACATCCACTTGGGAGCAACAGATATTTGCACCACCCGAAGACCTGATTGCCACTTCGCAAATGGAATTCGATCTGCCATTCTTGGAGCCCAACTCGCTGTACAAGGTGAAGATCACACTGATCCTGCGCGATCTCAATTCCCAGCCTACGAGCAGTGTCTACACAGTGAAAATGCCAGCGGAGCGTGTAATAACGCCACCCCCGCAAGTGTCCGACTACAGACCAGACTTCCAGGATATATTCAAGACTGTTGAGGATCCCGAACTGAATGCTGGAGAAACGAATGCAACATGGCTGCAGCTGACCTGGAAGAAACTGGCCGATGAGCAGATGGAGTACGTGGATGGAGTACAACTGCGATACAAAGAACTCACGGGCATGATCTATTCCTCCTCTCCGCTTATACATCGTGCTTTGACCAGCTACACCATACAAAATCTGCAGCCAGATACGGGCTATGAGATTGGACTCTATTACATTCCATTTGCCGGTCATGGAGCTGAGCTGTTGGCTGGACATATGATTAAGGTGCGCACAGCACCCAAGGTTGATGTCTATGGATTTGATGTGACTGTGAATGTTACCAAGGTGAAGACACAGAGTGTGGAAATATCATGGAATGGCGTACCCTATCCAGAAGATAAATTTGTGCACATCTACCGTGCCATCTATCAAAGCGATGCGGGCAAGGAGGACTCCAGCGTCTTCAAGGTGGCAAAGCGAGACAGCACAACGGGCACCCTGATTATGGACCTAAAGCCAGGCACCAAGTATCGCCTTTGGCTGGAAATGTATCTTACCAATGGCAACACCAAGAAGAGCAATGTGGTCAACTTTATTACGAAACCAGGTGGACCAGCAACGCCAGGCAAGACGGGTAAGTTAAAGTTTCAAACTGGCAAATTATTTTTTCCAAACTTGGTTTTATACCATTTCAAGTCTTGCGATTTTTTGAAAGGATCTATTTGAGCTTTAAGAATTTGGGTAACCTTATTTTATAAATTAATGATTAGATTGATCTATTGACTCGAATTGTAAATATTTCCATTTCACACAGAGAGAAAAATTCAAGTATTGCGTACCTAAAACCCAACAGTTCGAACTTGGTTCCTCACTAAGAACGGAACTGCTTAAATCGAGAACTCAAGTTATTGATTCAAGAACGACATTCTCGACTTAAGCAGTTCCGTTCTTCGTTCGTTTGCACATAGTACTTACTTATTATTAGTACAAATATAGCTGGTCTTGAAATTAAATTTAGTTTTACTTTCTGCTAGAAAAAGTTAAACAAATTTTTAAATTCCGACTTTATTCAACCAAATTGTACAAAATGTGATTAACTTAGCACTTTTATTATTTTGCTTTCTTTTGACTTTTCTATTCATTCTTAAAGGAAAACTCCTTACCGCTGGCGTCACTGATCAGCCTGTTGGTGACTACTATGGTCCTCTTGTAGTTGTCTCTGTGATTGCCGCACTGGCGATAATGTCAACACTGGCGCTGCTCCTGATCATAACTAGACGGCGAGTGCATCAGACGGCTTCCATTACACCTCCGAGGAAGAGCGATGCTGCCTACGACAATCCCTCATACAAAGTCGAAATACAGCAGGAGACAATGAGTAAGTATCAATATTTGATTTAATGATTCAATGATATTCCTAACATTTTTCTTTTCTCAAAGATCTGTAACGGGCCGATGGGCTAATGGGCAGGCAATACTCAACTCTCCCAAACTTAGCTTAGAACAATGTTCATGTAAATAATTAAAAACTCAAACTCAGTGTCAGTAAAAATGCGGAATAGTATAGTTACGATATATTCCATTCCCCGGCGCAGGATTGAAGTAAAAAGAAAATGTCCACACTAAAAGGCCGCCATGTTGTATGTAGTGATTAAGGAATCTAATTAATGAACTAAACATTTCTTTTGTTAAACAATTGTAACTTGTGTATATAGAGAAATAGAAGAGTACACTGAAACTACCAAGAAAACAAACAATAATCAATTGGCCTCGCCAGGGGCGTGTAAAATGTTTACAAAATTCTTCTAGCGATTTCTAAAAATGCATAGTTAGTTTAACTTGTAAATTTTAGCTTTACACTTACATAATATATATATATATATATATATATATGTATATATATATGTATATCGTAATTTAAGAACGAACAACAACAGTTCTTCAAAGTAACAGTCCATAAATATTTAAATTAGCTTGTAAACGTACAGAGATATGCAAAACTTATGAATAAATAAAAATATTAAAAATTCAAAAGAAATCATTTTTACTCTTTGTGTGTATATTAAACAATCATCAAGACGCAAAGGATCAGAAATTCTTTTAATGAAGTTAATTGTAAAGATTTTGAATGTACCAAGAAGAAGATCATACTTATTATATATATTTTTTTTGGTCTTTATTGTTTTTTTTATTCATTGTAGTTAGAGTAGTTAGAGATTTGTAAAATATTTGCAGAATTTTAATGCTTGTCCATTAAGTTTCAAAAATCACATTTTTATCATAATTTCTTCATTAACAAACTATATTGAAAATGCTTGATAAAATATTAAGAAAAATATATACCTACAACTTTAACTGGTAACATGTACATGACTATGCCTCATTTAAGTTTTCTTTTACATATTTTATTTCATTTTTGCTTTCAGCACCAACAACATATATACCTAAATATAAATAAAGTATATATATAAATATGTATATATATGTATATTTATGTGTGTATGAATATACAAAATGCACAACTAGATTTTGGTTTGAAGAATTCAAAATTCAAATTTTCGTACACTAACGCCACACTAAATGCTAAGGTTTTTCATTAATGTATTAAGAAAAAAATTTTAGAACAAAAGGAGCAAAAATATATATATAATATTTATATATGTGTATATGCAAAAATTCTTTCGCATTTGGCATAAACAATTCTTTGTGATTTTGCTTTAAAATTCTTGTAAAAATTAATAGTTAGCTTTTTTTGTTTGTGTTAAAAATGTACATTTATCGTTTTGTGTTTAATTTCTTGATTGGTTATCGTTTCTGTATCTTACTCTTACATATCGCTTTCGCATAAAAGTAATCACTGTTTAGCCTCCGTTCTTTGACATTAAGTTGGTTTGTGGGTTGCTTAGTTAGTTGCATCCTTGGCTTAGGCAGCAGGGAACGTTTGGCAACCGGTATCGAATTTATTTGGTGCTCGTGCTGGCACTGGCACTTGCACTGGCACTGATGCTGGCAGCTGTTTCACTGTTGCTGGTACACTGCTCGATGACGCTGTTGCCCTCTGCATCGCTGGTGGTTGTTGTTGATGAGTTGCTATCGTCGTTGTCAGCATCATTGTCCTCATCATCATCTACTTCTGATTGCTCCTCTTCGCCATCTTCATCGACATCGCCTTCGTCTTCCTCGTCAACGGCATAAACATCGTTCTCAATGAGACGCAAGTCCATGCTATCAAAGGAATCCGTTATAACACTTTCATCATCTGTGGTGGTCTCATCCTCCTGACCGGACGTATCGTTGTCTAAATCCATTTCATCATCACCCTGATTACTCTGCTGCTGCGACGGCGATTCACTTCCGCTGCCAGCATCGATGCGCATCTCCTGCATCAGCTCGTGGATCAGTTCAGTCTCTATCTCAATGATCCCCAGATCCAAATGCCGCTTGCTCACATCCATTAGCACATTTTTGACGTTACGCGCCAACAGACGCAAGTGCTCATCGCTGCACACTGTCGCATTGCTCAAATAACTAATGTAGTGCTCCAGGTAGTGGCCATTGAAACTATCGCGACACGGCTCTCCGCTGGCAAACTGCTGATGGGTCAAAAGCAGCTGATTGATCAGCCAGTTGCGACCGCCCTTCAACACTTCAATGGCATCACGCACACACTGGCGACCCAGCTCGTAGTTGCGATATAACGGATAGGTGATGACGCGACGCAAAAAAGCCACCAGCACATCGCGATAGTTGTCGAACTGTTCAAAGTAACAGAACAGCGGACATAGAATGCTTCGCGTCCAGCCTGACTCGCAGGTGGGCTCGTTGCTAGTTGTGCGCACATCATAGCATATGGCCAGCACAATGCTGATTAATCCGCAGTCGATTTCGTTTTGCACATGGCGATCAATTGGAGACTGCGGTGGAGTCTGGGATAAGGTTATCTCAGTAGATGCTGTCGCTGTCGTTGTTGTGGTACGACTGCATAGATTGTGCAACAAATGCGCCTGTTCTTGTGTCATGGACGTTTCGTAGATTTTGGGCTTGTAGCGCAATGGATTTTGATGCCCAGCTGGCACCTGTAGCTCCACAAAGTTCATTTTGTACTGGTCGCGCGAGAAGAGCTTCATCTCATCTGCAATGCGCTCCATTCTGCGCTGCAATGGACTAAGGCGTTCAGGCTCTAGAACACGGCATGTCGACTTGTCCAGCTGCAAGGCAAATAATGGACAAGTTCATTTGATAACCTTTATTATGGTACTAACCTCACTAGTCTGGAGCGGACCGTGGTAACGACTGGCGTAGCCGTAGCGGTAACTACTTAACATCTTGTAGGTACGCTCGTGAGCATCCACCTGCAATTGGCACTGTTCGGTGATACGCTTCAGTTTCCACTCGTGCACCAGTGGCGGCTCCTTGTCCTGCAGGGTGTCCGCCAGCGATGGCAGGTTAAGAAACGCAGCAATATATTCTTTGCGCGCTGTCTTTGGCTTGGGCATGACACCGGAGCTGCTACTGCCAGCTGCATGGCCGCTACCCGCAATGGCAACAGGAGGCAGGCAACGCAAAAAGAGCTGGTAGCAGTTCTCAACCGTGTCATATTTAATGTACAATGTTTTCAGTCCCCTGAAGTCGAATGTGCGACGACTGTGGAATCTGTTAGAATTGTAGAAGATTGTGATAAGCTGTTGGCTGGGTAAATTACACACACACACGTGTCGCGTGACTCACTTGTATAGCTTGACATCGGCGTACACGTACAAATCGTTGTCGCCAATGAATATATCGACGTTCCTTATGCGATCCAAATTCACATGTACCGCAACACCCGTCGTCGCCGTTGTCTCTGCACCACTCTCTGCCACAGCCCCTCCCGTACAAGAGGCCTGCGTTAGGTCGGACGATGGCGTGGACTTTGCTTTTTCCTTGGCATGTGGATGTGGTATGATAACGCTGATCATGTTGCCCACATAGCTGTGTGTGATTTGTCCATTCAACATCTTGTAATTTTACAAAGCAACTTCTGCTTTTCAAGTATAAACAAAATAATAATTTCTAAGTTGCAAGATTATCGGCGACAGGTTTATGGAGGATGGGCGATATGTTATTTGCAAGTAACCCTGTGCAATGCGTACTACCACTGTTTACCAACACTGACCGTCTGCGTTACGATTTGCAATAGATGGCGCTTTAATCACACGGGCAAAGCTGGAGCTTTGTGTTCAAATCGTTGCTGTTTTTATTAAAGCAATTGTAATTTTTATAATCTCTTTATTCGATGTTGATTTTAACATTACATGAAATAAAAATCAAAGCAGCTGCATATCTAAGCGTTACACTAAATTCCAGAAACGCCAAACCCAAAAAATAACAATAATTCGCAACTGTTACCCAGCAGGAGCGGCACAAGATGCGTCCAGCGCCTATTGCCATCTCTTTCACACTAAGGAGCTGGCATGCTTTTAAAATCAACAATAATAACAACAAGTCCCAGTCTCGTCAGCGTGATTTGCTTTTAGCTGTCGTTGTGGCTGTGGCTGATGCCGCTTATACATACATACATACAAGTGTATACACATACAATTTTTTTTCTACATTTCTGGCTCGTTTCATGTTGACCCACTTTTTGTGGCAATACGTGCAAGGCGACGTCGAAGCAGCAGCGACTGCTGCTTGCACAGTGGTTTACAGTAACGGTGAAAGCTTTTCTGCTCAGTGCGATACAACTTGTGCACGTTGGTCACAATGTGCGCGCGCGAAAAAAAAGTCATAAGCTCAATTGCCAACAGGTTATGCTAGTGACGGCGACTGAGCTTGCTTGCGGAAGACTGCAACGCAGTCGTAGTAAAAAGGGCCATGACAGTGACACTTTGAAGTTTGAGGTTAAATTGTCAATGTTGTTGGTTGTCTGTCTGTCTGTTGTTGTTGCTTTGCCCTGTGTGCCTTAATATTTTCGACATATTTCGTGGAGGGCTTTTTGGCTGTTGTTGGAAATTTTATGCATAAAAGACTCAGGCAACAAACTTGCGTTGACTGTGTACTTTTGATTTGCTTCTTTTTTTTATAATTCACTGCATGGCATTAATTTTGAAAACGGCGCACGCACAAATAATGATCACATGCATTTATTTGGTTTGTTAATTATATTTATTTCTTCTACACACACACACACACACACGCGCTCACATTCACATTTGAAAAGTGAAATTTCAAAGTAGAACAACAACCAACAACAGCAACAACAAGAACAACAACAATAAAAAATAAACAACGGCAGCAACAACAACAAGCATAACACGTACAAATGGCCGTGCCACGCAACTTGCCGAGAGGTTCCAATAAAATTGAGGTCACTTGTCGCTGACCAACTGCGCCACCAACCCACTCCTCTCTCTCACTCTCTCTCTCGATCTTTCTCTCTCTCTCTTTCTCTCTGTCCATCTTGTTAACCAATGTTGAATATTCGTTCGTTGTTGTTCTTGTTGGTCATCGTCTGCCTTTAGACTTTGCTGCATTATAAGTAAATTAATTGCAGTCGCGTCGTCGCATTTTTTTTTTTCGGCTTTAACCGTTCTTAAGCCGGTTTTAGGCCAAGCCGACGTGTGTGCCATTAAAATGCACCACGAACTTGACAACGAAAATAAGCAATAGCAAATTGAAATTAATCGCTTATTGCAAACATTGTTGCAAGCTCCTCATTGAGGCACCTTAGATATATTGACTCGCATTAAAAATGCACCAGCTACTTTATGTTCCTTAAAATATCTTTCATAATCACACAAAAAAAAAATGTTATAATACAAAACTTCAGTGAAATGTTGATAATAATATAAGAATATAATGTTTTAAACAATGTTTTTATAAAATTAGATTGTCTTGTCTTAGATTGTCTTTTAACCTTCTTTTAAGATAATGCAAACGTAATGAAACGCAATAAAGTATTTGTTCAAAAAATATATATCTCTAAGAATAAAAGTTGTGTTATTAGAAATTCAGCTTGCACAAAAGAATTAACGATAAATAAATGTTTGCACCTTTTTGAATTACAATTAAACAGTTGCCAACAAACTATTACTTAAATAACAACAAATTAATATGTTACTTCAAATTTGCTGTGATTTTTTTTTTATATTTTATATGTATATCATAATTAGTTCAATAGAACTCTGATCATGACTTAACAATCGATCCATCAGTTGGTTCTTGTTAAGCTAAAGTTAAGAAAAACTTTAACAAAAAAACCAAAACTCTTTTTCCAAAAAGTAGTACTAGTTCATGAAACAAACAAAGATCGACCACAGTTCTTTAATTGTGTCTGCGGCATTCGCACAAGAAATGAGTTTTTTTTTTGTGAATACTTCAAACATTGTAAGAATTAAATCTAATTACGTATTTCATAAGATTCTCGTTGTGCACTGTTTGCTTTTGCAGTTAATTAAAGTTATAGTTGTAGTTCGAGAAAAAAAACATTAAAAAATACAACTGGCACAGTTCTTAAAAAATATTAATTTGATGTAATGTTATTTTAGCCATGATTTATTCTGCCTAGAATCTTGGTCAGCTTATGCGACGAGGCGTGAAGACGCCAAGCATTGCAAAATCAATGTTACACTTGAAGTGTTTAGTTTTTATATATATATTATTTTTTATTTTTTTTTCATTTACCACTTTTGGGCCCGGCAATTATCCGATAAAAGCCTTGCGCATAAATTATCAATATTTGGTTACAGCTAGTTATTAAAAATGTTATGTTGCAAAAAGCATAAGTTGTAAAAATTGCAAATTTTATTTTGGCCTTTTCTCACCTACTCCGCCACCTCCTCCCCCGCACAGCTACTTCCTGCACGCGAAGCACTTCCGTTCTGTTTTCGCCAGCAACAAACTCGATGACGATGAATTTAAAAGTTGAGCTTCTTCATGTGCATCCATCAAAGGCCCCTCAATCAAGAGCAAAAGTAATCAAAATAACAACAACAACCACAACTACAACAACAAATCAAATAAAAAAATCATACATACATACAAACAAAAACAAAAACAACAACAACAACAACAAAAGCAAACAAACAAATCATGCCGAGTGGAAAAGACAAAGCTAAAGAGGAGCAGCACAAGCATTCAATGCAAACATACGCAAAGAAAGAGATACATAGCTACCTCGATAGATAGATAGATAGATAGATGGAGGCATACAAACGACAGTGACAAGAAAATCGTTAAGAAAATAACAATAAATGTAAACACACATAAATAAATACGTATGTATGTATTGTTTGTGTGTATCATATGTATAAAAATGGCATAGCAGCAACATTTTTAGCAGCACAACACCACAAAATAGAAATGGAGAGCAACTTTCACCCAAGGTCATTGTGTCTTTAACTGCGCCACGGCAGCAGCAGCAACAGCAGCAACAACAACTTTACTGGACAATATGCGACAAAGTTAACAGTTGCGGCAGCAACAGTGACTGCGACAACGACTGCAACTACGACTGCGACTACGACTGCGACTGCGGCGTCGCTATTTTAATTTTGACAACATTATTGTAATGTCTATCCACCTTCAGTCTGTCGCCCTTTCGCTTTGTTCATGTCCCTGTGTCTCGTTTTTTTTAACGTTTTCAAGAGGCGAAATGTGTGCCACGCCCTCTTTTACTATATTCGGTACCTATTTAAATATTAATTTTAGCTTAAAGCCGAATTAAAAAATTAGTTATTTAAAAAATTAGACACACGTATTTTAAAAAGAATGTTACGGTCAACATTCAGTAAATCGGTCAATCTGTCTATCTGCATATTTTTTGTAAATGAGCATCTATTACACAGATACTGAACTTGTGTGTAATCCACTAACATTTTAAGTTCAAGGAGATAGTTCTGTTATATGATATTTCGATAAATTACCATATTCATGGTGAGATTTATGATGATTATTTAGCATTAAGTTTCATAAATATCGAAATTTTGTATACCCTGAAATGAAACCATGGGAAATGGGTAAGGATATAATGGTTTTGTGAAAAAGTATCCAACAGGCAGTAGAAAGCATCTCCGAACCCATAAAGTATATATATTCTTGATCAGCATCAAAAGCCGAATCGATATAGCCATGTCCGTCTGTCCGTCTGACATCAGAGACTACAGCTCGCCTAACCATAGGCAGTAAAAGTTTGTTTCATATTTTCGATAACTTCCCCGTTTCCGATACACATACAATCGATAACAATAAAATCTTGAATTTGGAAAACTCTGGGACGCCGTTTGAAACATTAGACAAAATAATGAGAATCTGTGAAATTTTTTTTAAAATCGGTTGAGAAACACCGGAGATATGGAACTCATATTTGCAAGCACTGACAGTTCGCACTAAATACAGGGTTCAGGGTATCTTCTAGGTCTTTCTAACTTGTTACAGTAAGGTTAACTACGATTTGTATTAAAGTCCCACATTTTCACTGATTTTTTTCATAGTTGATTTTTTAGTGGTTTGTTTTATGGGTGTACAGCTGTCAAGAGCTTAAAAATCAAGAAAAGCTACATCGACTAGAGTATTATTTGTGTTGATTACTAACAGCAGCGATGTTGGTTTAAAAACGCCCTTTGCCCCACAAAAGTCTAGAATCTTTAATAATTTGATTAATTGTCGATTCTTTTAAAGCAAATCGAAGAATGTACATAGCACAAGTTTGTTTAAGCAACGTTGATTATTAATAGTTTTATATTTAATAAAGAACTAACACACAATTACAGGCTGTGACCAATTAAACGATTAAATTTAACAAATAGTTTTAATGTTATGGATTACTGAGTTTTGTGCTTGCTCAGCCCGTGTTGAACAAGTATTTAAGGCATTCTTAGGCTTTTTTCGATTATTGAAAGCGTTTGTATAATAACAATTGTACGCATTCATATTCATTTATATGTCTATATTATTTATTCTGTTTAACTTATCACACACAGTTCATCAGAGTTGACTTACGTGTTTCTGTTTAGCTTTTAACAAAACCATATCAGTTACAGCACCCACGTCTATTTCTAACCATAACGGCTTGTCAAATGGGCAAACCGTCAGAATCTTGGCCAAAAAGTAGGTCGTGATGTCTGCCTACGATTCGCAAGATGAAAGAAACTAGCATTTAATTGGAATAAAACTCAATTAGTTCATGAAAAGTATCAAAATAAAGAAAGAGACAACCTGATAAGATGTTCACATAAACCATTTGTGGGAGATGGTATTGTAGATGTGCTTTTTGGCGTTTGGAGTGCTGGCAAAATGTTCGGCAGTTGCTAATATTTTTATTTGACCTTTGACACTGGAGCCGACAAACACGTAGCACATTTTGATTAGAACAAAACGTGGACTCACTAAAAGGGGAGAGAGGACAAATGAAAGACAAAAGATAGTAAGTGTGGGGAGACGGAAGACGGGATGCGGGAGTCAGAGACATTGCCATGATATTGCATAAATTTAAGTGCCACAGATACGAGGCTCAAGATACAGAAACGAGTTACAGATACATGCACACAAGACGCTCAAAAACGAAGCCAAAGCAAAAGCAAAATATACAAAAGCAGCATAGAAATGCGGATGCGATGCGGAGCGATGCAAACTATACTCCAGACACTAAAGCTGAAGCTCGATCTTGAGCTCGAGCTCGGTCCCCATCTCGGTGAAAGAGCATGCGACCGGGCAAAGTATCTTTGTATCTCATTGCCTCTGCCTCTGCCTCGGCTGCCAGTTAAACATTTTCAAATCCGTTGTATTCGTTGGCTTCGTGCGGTTCTTCAGCTCTCTTCAGCGATGGAAAAAAACGAGTCTGGAAATTGGGTCAGTGGCACAGTATGCATGGCATTTTGTTTTTGTATTCGTATCTGTGTGTGCGTGTGTATGTGTGTGTGTGTGTGTGTGTATGTTTGTGTGGGCTTTAGCGGGTTTGCTTTTGAGCTCTTTCTTCTTTGCATTGCTTTCTTTGCGGCGGCATTTGTGGTCAGCATAATGATTCTTCTGACTTGTTGTTGGCTGTTGGGATTGACTTGGTTTGGTTTGGTTTGCTTAGCATGGTCTTGGCTTGGCTTGCTTTGTTGTCGCTGTCTTAAGCTTACCGCATATTTTACCATAGCTAGAGTTGAAGTTGGAGCTCGCACCTACTCTATTTTGTGTTTTTTTGTAGTTTTTTTTTTGTTGACGCAGACGTGTGCTTCAGCTTTGATGTCAGGTTCTCCTACTACTACTACTACTACTACTAATAGTGCCTGCTTGAGGCATATGCGTGCGGCATTAGCAATGCGGACACCTAATCAACCAAGACACTTGAATCAACCAATTACTGGTTCCTTGCAAGAATTTAAATAAATAATTAAAAAGAGCACACAAGAATATGTTTTCTGGTTTTGTTCTTTTTTAAATATTATTTTAATTTTGTTGTACATTTAAAATGACAAAATTTTTCTATCTCTATAGAAGTGAACATTAAACATTAGAAAAATAAATATTTACAATCGAATTGCGTTGAATATAGTACAAAAGGGATTTGTGCTGATTTGGGTTCTCTTTTGTTTTCTCTCCTTTGTTCAACGTGAATAAATAAATTGCACAAAACTTAAGTAACATTAAATATTGATATACATGTAAAAGTAATTGAATACTTTGTTAAATTATGGGTGTTTTTTTTTTCTTCGCTTAAGTAAATAGCTTCAACAATATATGCGTATTATGTATGTATTTGATTTTCAATTTCAAAAATATATGTTATAGTTTCTGTGGTCATAAATAATTTGCAAGATTTTTTTAGCACAAACATATAAATATATTTAAAATATGATTTACTGTGTGTGTGATTTTGCATGGTTTTCATTTATTGTAAGATTAACATAAACTTTAGCAACAAATTTTAAGTAAAAACAAATTAACAACTTTTAAATGTAAGTGTAATAAAATTTATTACTTGAGTACTTTACTATTTACTATTTCATATTTATTATCATTATGTTTTAAATTTGTTTTGCTTTGTTTTTTGTATATTTTCAATTTATGATTTAATGTTGTCTAGTTGCTAAGTTAAAAATATAACAATTATTGTTATTTTGCCAAGCCCGCTACAACTTATAACTATTTAAATATATATTTTTTAATGGGATTTTCATTCATTTGTACATTTATTGTTATTATTATGTTTTGAAATTTATAATTGTATTGCTTTTCTTGTTTAATGTTTAACGCTTAAAGTTTTCAACACGATGAGGTACATATAATTTATACAAATTACACAATTCACAATTCTTACACTCAATTTAAGTTACTAAACAGAATATTCAGCTAGACATTAGACTAAATTCTAGTTACATTTGTATCTAGTTCTATGCATATGTATATATATATATATATACATATATATATTGTGTATTGTACATGTGCCAAGGCCTAAGGTGCACGAAGCGCGCAGGTTTGCATCAAAACAGAACAACAGTTGCAAAAAGACAATTGGACGCTTCGTTGTTCTTTCATTGCTTGTGGTCTCTTTGCCTTTGAGAATAGTATTAAGTATTAGTATTGGGGAAAAAATGTGTCGGGTTGCTATTTGATATGGCATAACTACCATTTTAATTACCATCTACAACTCTGTCAAATTACGTGTATTCCCTTTCCCATCACAGTTTGTTTAACTGATACAAGAGTGTGATTTTTCTGATTCTTTTAATTCTTTTACTTATACTGATAGTTTCAAAATGTTTGCACAAGTTAAAAAGTTGTTTTGTTAATGATCATGTTCTTTAAATTTAAGTTTGTTCTAACGAATTCAAATCAATTTAAAATAGCTTAATGTGCATATGGCTGCAATAATATGCAATCAAATTCAAAAAATATCGATTGGTTACTGTTAAAATAATAAAATAAGTTAATTGTGATTCTTGGTTCAGTGTCTGATTCTCGAGAATGAATTAAGGTATTTTAAAAACTAATATTAATAATCTAAACCATTTTTGACATATGTTCTGGTATACTATTTACCATCAAATTTGTGTTTCGGTTAACGTAAGCTCCATAAATATGCCTCTTATATAAGTAACATAGGTTGGCACTTTTTTTGAATAAAATTTCTGTTATTTCTTTTTTTTGTCGATTTTGAAAAACGCTTTCAACTATTTTTAAATGGAACTGTGGAGGTAGTAGGTTGATATGATATTTTATATTTTGATTTTTTTTTAACAGTATCTGAATTTATCAACAAGTTGAGAGTTTTGTATTTCACACAATAACAAGGATATCCCTTGAAGCGACGTTTTGACTACTTGTAACCCATTCTCTACTCATTACCACCGACCCGGCTATTGATTAACTGACTATATACATATATAAAGCGAAGAGATCAAAAGCAACCAACAACAACGAATCTCAAGTGCTATGTGTATGACATTGCTCCACCGGCCAAACAGCGGAATGAACCCTCGACATGAGGACCAAACTAATCACTGGGCATACTATATTGGTCAAGCAATGCCATACACGAGAAACTGTCACACCTAAAGACCCAAACATGCACAGACCAGTAGCCAATTAGGCTCCAGGGCTGTGGTGAACGGGTGACTTCAAGGCGGACACTTTCCCTTTAGCGAAGCGCGCACAGGAGCGGATCAAGCCACGCTCTCAGTGGGCGCTCCCAATTCTGCACGTGGCTGCATCAGCGTGTGGCAGAAATGAACATTGCTGCTGTTTGTTGTTGCAAGTTGTGTGTGTATGTTTGTGAGTGTGGCGAGCGGATTACCGCGATCGCGGTCAGTCACGCCCAATTCTCTTATGTATCTGTTGATGTTTGAGCAAATGCGCCTTTTGCCGAAAGGCCTTGGCGCACACATCACATCGGAAGGGTTTCTCTCCCGTGTGAGTGCGCAGATGCACCTTAATATTTGACTTGTTGAGGAAGCCACGATTACATATACTACACCGATGAACAGGCTTCTCTTTACCGAGTAGCCCACTTAGATCGCTGGCACTGAAACTGGCCACGCCTGAGGGAGACATGGCACTCAACTGTGCACCTCCTCCATTGCCCTGATCCTGAACCTGCCCCTGGTTCGAGTGTTGTTGGCTGGCCTTCTTTTGCGCCCTCGAACGCTTGGCCTTGGGTGTGCCTCCACTGGATGCATTTGTTGTGCTTGTCGTGTGTGGATAGCTGCTAAGCATATCCGGACTGCACAGACCTCCATCCTTGAGACCCGAGCCGGACATTCCACCTCCATTAGACGAAAGTTGATAACCTCCCTGTTGCTGCTGTTGTTGCTGCTGCTGCTGATTGGAGTTGCTTGGGTTGGTCAGGTAGCGCGGATTGATCATCAGATTGTTGTCCGTGGTGCTGACCACAGATCCGGGTGGACTGCAACTGCTGCTCGCCGCGGACAGCTCGTTGCAATATGAGGTAGAACTTGGAGTCTCTGTTTTTAGCGTCGTCGTCGATGTTGATGAGGAGGAACCATTCGGAGCGGAGCCCGCTCCTCCTGGTGGTCCATGCTGCAGGCGATTCTGTAAGAGCGGCATGTAGCCATGGCTGAGTAGACTCTGTAACGTTGAGCTACTCGCATGATGCACCACCGGCAGTGGTGAGTGGGGCAACATAAAATCACTGAGTGTATCCTGTTGTGAGACGAGCACTTTGCCCTCATTCTGTATGCAATTGCCATCGATCCACGCATCCAGATCCATCCAACTATCCCTCGTATCGTTGCCTTCCTCTTTGTCCAGCTGATTAGGCACAGTGGTATCCGCAATCGCGGAGCCAATAATCGCCGCAATATCATCAATGCTGTTCATATCCACATACTCTGTTAGATCTTTGTAGATGCGAACACCGCTGTTATGTAGGGAATCGGCTACCTGATCGATAGGTGTTAGAGTGGATCCACTGCTTGCTAGTGAGGAGGTGCCATTGTTATTGTTGCCACCACCCGTTCCTCCCGTATTCATCACACAACTGTCCGCCACGGAGTAGAGCTTAGAATCTAACTGACTATCGGCAAAGAGTTTGACATCGTTGAGGCAGACATCCGCGTCGGAGCTGAGCACACTCTCCGGCAGGCATGTGGATGAGGAGACAATGTTTTGATCTTGCGCCGAGTTTCCATTACCACCTCCGCCACCACCCCCACCACCCGTCCCACTGCCGCACGTTGTTGCAGCTGTGGTTGATGTGGGATTCGCATTTGGATTCGATTGCTGCTGATGCTGGTGGTGTTGCTGTTGTTGTTGCTGGTGGTGCTGATGCTGCTGCTGCTGCTGCTGGTGGTGGTGATGATGATGTTGCTGCTGCTGATAAGCACTCTGTAAGTAATTGTTGTTGCTCTCATCCGGCAATCGCTGGGCAATCGCATGATAATGATGTCCCGAGATGCCATTGATGGATAGGTGACCCGTGTAACCCGTAAAGGGAGGCAGTGGCTTCAGATCGGAGAGTGCATTCAACGAAGAGCTGTTCAACAGCAGATTGTCGAGCACATCAAGAGAGTTCTTCTGATCCGCATCGCTAGGCAGAGAGTCGAGATCGTGCTCAAGAAGCAGCTTGTGCCCATCCAGGAGATACTGATCCTGGCTGCTGGTCTGTGTTGGTCCCCAGCAGGGACTCATCAGTAGGCTTTCGACTTCTGATTCACTTGGGCCGTTCATGCTGCACAACTTCATTGTCAGTTGACCCAATTGATTGATAGAATTTTTCGATCGTCTTTCTCGCCAGAAATATTACAAATTGAACCAACTGAAGCTGCAATAGAGAGATAGACAGACAAAATACTTTCATTAGTTGCAACCTTATAAACTATAAACTATTAATTTAAATTATTTAAGAAACTACTACAAAGCTACGACTACAAGGCTTAGTTAAATTTGAAAAAACATGCAAGTCATTATTTCGTCTAATGTTCCCGTCTTCCAAATAAAAGATTTTGTTTTTTTCAATCGCATGTATATATCGGAAACGGGAAGAGTTATCGGGATTAGGTGAGCTGATGTTACAAACCTGGAGTCTCTAGGTCCTACAGTCTCTGAGATTGACGCGTTCAGACGATACAGACGAATAGACGGACGGACTATACCGACGCGGCTGTTGATACTTATCAAGAACATATATACTTAATGGGGTCGGAGATGCTTTAAAATGCACAAAACCATTATACCATTTTAGCCCATTATAAAAGTTAAACAAGTAAGAAGGCTCTAGTCGAGAAATCCCGACTAGACGATACCCTGATCCCTATACTTTACGCGTACAGTCAGTGCTTGCAAGTATGTGTGCGTGTGTGTACGACCATACTGCATACTGCATACTAAACTTCAAGGTTCCATATCTTCGGTGTTTCTTAACCGATTTTAAAAAAAATTTCACAGATTGTTATTATTTTGATTAATAATTAAAATGTCATCTAAAGTTTTTTCAAATTCAAGATTTTATTGTTATCGATCACATGTGTATATCGGAAACGGGATGAGTTATCGAAAATCGGAAACAAACTTGTACTGCCTAGGGATTAGGCGAGCTTAAGTTCCGAATCTGGAGTCTCTAGCTCTTATAGTCTCTGAGATCGACGCGTTCATACATACAGACGGACAGACGGACAGACGGACAGACGGACATGGCTATATCGACTCGACTGTTGATGCTGATAAAGAATATATATACTTTATGGGGTCGGAGATGCTTCCTTCTGCCTGTTACATACTTTTGCACAACTTCATGATACCCTTTTTTCCCATTTTTAATGGGATCAGGGTATAAAAACAAAATGCACTATAATCCATTTACAATCCAAAATCACGCACTTAAAAATTGAGTTTGTATTTGTGTCTGCGTATATTTCAAATTCTAGAAAATATTTTTTACGGAGACAAATAGCGATTAACGTTACTAACTAAGTAATATTAAAAACTTTGCCAGAATTGAATTTTTAAACATATTTATTTGATAAGATCAGTAAACTTTTTTTTAAAATAATAAAACTTATATGGACAAATCAGATTGATTTATCGAAGCCTTAGTAATACCGATTTGTTGGCTTTATCTAAGCTTGGCTTACAAGACAACTTCGGTTAAGTCTTTAAGTATTTAAACAGGTGCTTGCTTCAAGTGGCAGCCACACTTTCTGCCAAGATTAAGTTGATGGCCCTAAATGGGCCCAAACACAAATACTTTTATTAATTGATATTCATTTGAGGCCACCTGCGGTAGCTGCATATCGGAAACTTTTCCACGGAGCTTTTCTTATTTAACCTAGCCATTACTCGATTGCACTGGGAATAAGATAAAGTTGATAGACTCGAAAGACAGACAAACCAACCACAAAAAATGTTGGATGTGGACAAAACAAACGAAAAAGAAGACAGGAACAACAACAAATCGATAAGCGAAGAACAGCCAATAATAATATTACAATCGGTATTTGGGTCACAACATTAATAATCAGTTAAATTAGCATACAAATTGGTATAAATAAACGCAGCAGAATTTCAGCTTACATAGATTTCGAACGGGCTGTATTTGGATTTGGTAGATAGAGTTTTTTTTACACACCAGACGAAAGATATGAGAGACCGAAGAATGACGACGAATGAAAGTACAACTACAACACCTATCATGCGACACAGGTGCAGAGTAAACCCCTCGATCTCTCTTCAAGTAACTGAATATATTCAAGACCAAAAACAGCGAGGCAATGAAATAAGAAATTATGCACTCAAAGAGAGGCGAGCCAACAACAATAACAACAACAGAAACAATTACGACTGCGAGTATAGAAGTATATTTATTTCTTTTTTTTTTTTTTTTGGGAGAACCAAACGGTAAAGCAAGTAAGCCAAGAAAATAAAGTCTTTTTCTCATTTCTGTGCATAAACAGTTAAGTTTTTTGAGGCTTGGCCACTTTTAGAGTAGAAAGAAAGAAGAAAGCACACAAATCATAGAGCCAAGAGGCAAGTTGGCCAATATACAGACATACTTAACATGCTTCCAGTCACACTTCTTTGGTATTGGTCAGCGTGCGCGTAAGAAAGAGAAGAAGACAAAGAGAGCACAGACAATTTCGCTTTCAACAGGTTGTCGTAGCAACATGTTGCTAGCTCAGTCTGCGGACAACAACAAGCACAGCCAACACAAGAGACTAGCACCGACTGTGACTGCGACGGCAGCGGCGACGGCGACAGAGACGTTTTGCGTCAGCTAAGCATGCGCAGCTAAGCGTGGCAGAGGCAGCGGCAGCAGCTAAACTACCGTTACACGAGAGACCTGCTGACATACTTCCGTGTTCGGCAGAGCCGAGACAACGAAGCTGCCGCCACGAAGCTTCGTATAAAGCTCAAACTCAAACATAGACTCCAGCTCAAGCTGAAGCCGAAGCGCAGCTTTGCGTGCACTTGGACAGAAAAAAATGGCGGCCTGTGCGTCTATTGAAGTTTAATTGAATACACCTGCCAAAAAATATTTATGTTTTTGATAAGTAATTTAATTTGATGAAAAGATAAACTAAATTTGAGAATAAAGTAACATAGTAAAAATCTAAAAAATTGTTATGACTTTTAAGTGACAATTTTCAACTAAAATAATATGAAACATTTAAAAAACATAGCACCACTTATCTTTGAAGATTTTCCAATTTATTTTAATTGATTAATAATATCGTCCTCTTTCAACACTGTTGTGCATTTAACGACGCATTATAAAAGATTATTTTATGCTTATTAACCTTTTTTTCTGATTATTAAATTATTAAAATCGACATTAAGTCTCAGTCTTTTTTGGTTATCGTTTGTGCAAAAACAATTATTTTTCTTACATTTTCTTACTAATTTTTTCTTACACAGAAATAGAAAAATGATTTCTTTAAGCTTATCAATCATAATATGTATAAAATTGTTTAATTTTGGAGTCAATAAAAGGATAACGATGTGATACATTTTACTTGCAGCTGTAAGTAAATGGTCAAATCATATATTCTTCTAAAACCCTTTTAATGGAATAGCTCTGAACTTAAGTGTATAGATTGCATTACCCTTCTCAAATGAATTTATCTTTGTGCAAATATTTTTTTCTTCTTTAATAAAAAATGTACATCTTTATCTATCTTTTTCGCATGCTTCTGTAGAATACCATTTAATTTGTATATAGTCAATTTTATACTTATATTTACTCTTTTTAAGATCTTATTATAAATCTGTTATTCTTACTGGTGTTCTTTGTTGTCAGATTTGAGTGACGTTTTGGGATGCGCCTACAAAATTGGCGCGAAATATTTTATGGACATTTTGATTCTTATATTGTTTGACTGAGCGTCACTTTTAACACACTTTGTAATTGTTTCGTTTTTTATTGTTAAGAATTCGGTTTTTATTGTTGTTGCTAGCTACTCAAATTATTTTTTTTTGTTTTGTTTGTTTTAATGAGGCACAACGTAACGGTTGTTCGTTGGTCTTTTTGCATTTGAATAGCCCAAGCACCTACACTCACGCACACACTCACACACACACACGCACACACACATAAACATTGCGTGGGTGCGCCTCACACTATACCAACAAAACCAACAACAACAGCAACAAACAATGCGCGTCTATTGTAATTTAAGCTTGTAAATGGGATTTTTAGATTATGGTCAGAGAGCTACACATTTGGGGCTTGATTTTGAGTTTTGGGCTCGGGCAACGCTGTGGGCATTATTATCACGATCTCAATGTGTTTGTTGTAATATATAGTATACATATATGCTTTTAACTGTGTGTGTGTGTGTTTGTGTAATTGTATGCGAAATGGACGACTTTAAAGGGGCATTTGGAATGAATTAGTGCAAATTTTTTACAACCGATTTTATGATTTTATGACCCTGAGCTGAGAGCTTTTTATTATGGTTTGAAATGGGAGTAACTCGGTCAGTTTCGTGGGCGCACTTGAAATGCCGTTAAGTAATAAACATTTAAAGTGTAACTACATATAAATATCTCGCGGATAATTTATAATAAATATATAAAATAGCTCATTAAGCCTAAGCGTAAAATTATTTAATTCATAATGAAGAAAAAACCATTTTAATGAATCTTTTTTTTTATCAACAAAAAATGTTACATTTACATATTATTTCTATCTATGTTACAAATCTCAGAAAGAAGTGACAAAGAGTATTGTTGGTTGCATTTTGGTACTAAAAACTATATTATGAAATAAAAAATTAGTATACAGGGTATCGCAAGTACTTGAAGTCTCCTTGTATTTTAGCAGGAAATTAAATTATTTGTAACTATTTTAGGTATTTTTTCTTGGGATCATTTTTAATGTGCTAAAAAAGTTGTAAGAAAAAAATTTAATTTAATTGATTGATATTCATTTAAAGAACTTTCCACTCTAATAAACTGGTATCCTCAAACATTTTACAGTATTTTCAAAACTGACCTATCAACCTTTGAGCCGTAAACACAGTTAAACTTGTAGCTGACCGAAAGACAAAAACTTTTTTGGTTCAACAACTACTTGTAGATGGGTCAAGACAACAAGAAGAAGACGTCAACAAGAACGACAACATGCCCTCTAACAGCTGCTACAAAACTCAAGAAATTGAGTTCTTGAGTCTCCCCCAAAAACCGACCAAAGTTGGACCTCGGTTAGAGCAGAGGCTTTAACGGAAATTGAGCTTAACCTTTGGCGGCAATCAACTTCCGTTTAAATGTTCGAACACGAAGCAGCGGCAAAGGTCAAAACGTTTTTCCACACAGCCACCAAAACGGCAAATGGCCAACATTGAACATTTGAACATAAAACACAGTCAAAGACTTTTTTCCTGTATTCTCTTCGCGGATTCGACCGAAATGAAAAGAAAAATCAGGCCGCGAGTTGGCGTCGGAAAAAGAGAATGAAAAATTATTTGATTGCTAAATGTACAACCGCAACGATTTCCACTTTAGACTAAAGCTGCACGTACAATGCCGAATAAAACAACAACATTGTTAACTCTGCAAGGCTGCCAAAACCAAGTTTTCCACACAAAACCCAACTTTGACCAAGACCGAGAGCCGAAAATGCAGCCGCAGCCTCCGAAACAAACGTGTGGCTGGCATTGAGGTCGCCATCACTCAATGAAGGTTGCCTCCATCTGCGTCTCAATCTCCGTTTTTGGCCCTGACTTCGACTCCGTCTTCAGCCTCTTCATCTTCTCATCTCCGACTTTATCTTAAGCTGTAGATGTGGATGCAGCAAATTGCAGTGCTGCCACACAAAAATGAAGAAAAAAATACTGAGAACAACTGGCAACAATGGGAGACGATGAAGAAGATGATAAAGACGAAGACGAAGACGGAGTTGAAGACGTGCTCGGTTCTTGTTCAACTGCGCACTTGACAGCACATGTGGCACGTGTGCTGTTGTTGTTGCCACTAACTTCAAACTTGCCAACTAACCGCAACTGCAGCTGATTCCGCCTCTCCCTCCCCCTCCTACTACACACAATCAGATAAAGAGGTGTGTGTGTTGCCTTGTCGTTGTTGTTGTTGTTGATGCTAACTCTGACTCGAACTGGTCCACGAATGCTTCTTGTTCGCTTCGTTCGGTCGTATTCCAATTGTGGGCGTTGCTGATAAAGTTATACAAAATGTCCAAATATGGGGGTGTTGCATGCCACATAGTTCAACGTGTGTTTGATGACACACACTGTTCAATGCTCAATGTGTAATTTAAGTTTTTACAATTAACTGGATCAAAGCTGTTTGCCACAGAAAGTTGAGCGAAATGCAACTTATTAATTCTGAGCAGGATTTAATAATAATAAAGAAGAGCAAGTAGAGCAACTTGTTAAGTTAAAAGCTCTTTATAATATGCCGGCATATATAACACAGAAACTTATTCCAGTTTCTTTATAGTAGCTAAAAGGCCCACGCATTAGATCGTACTTTAAACTTTGTATTGTGTAAAAATTGAACGAAAAGCATCTTAACAAAAAAAAAAATTTTTTTTTAAACTTTTAGATGTTATTTCTTTTTATTTTACAAAATGACTTAGATAAAGTAACAACATAAGTCCAAATAAAAAAAATCTAGAATGGGGCAAAATACCCTCTAAATATAAGTTGTTAAATAAGTCTAAATGTCTTTTAATGCGAATTTAATATTTCTAAAGTTCTTAACTTCTTCTTTATAAGAAATTAATGGGACAGACTTGATTTTAATGTTTCAAAATGTTGTTAGCTAACTAAACTTACTACTCAAACAACACCTCAACTTCCTTGTCTTGACAGCGTGTAATACAAGTCGAGCATTGATTGGTAACGCTTTGCTAACTTTATGAATGGAGCATTTGGAGCTAACAAGTATCACATACTTGGGTCGCTGTTTATGCACAGTGAGTACAACGACGGCGACGACGACGACGACGACGACGACGACGACGAATCCGTTAGCTTTTAGTTTTGTCCCTTGCAAAGTTGCTGGCTGGCAGCAATATGCGTATGTGTGTGTGTGTGTGTGTGTTTGTGTCCGAGACAACGAGATGACAACCGGGCGATAAACTCAAATGAAACCGCGGTCAGCTTGCAGAGTTAACTGCTCGGAGGCTTGGCGCTATTTTTATGGCTAAGGCTGTACAAGAAGTGGCTGTTGCTGTTTCTGTTGCTGGCTTGTAGCTCAGACCAATACCACACCCTGTGTGTGTCTGTTTAGCTTTCCAGCTAAATAACTGGCCGAAGGAAAATAACCTAAACAACCAAGCAAGCAAAGAGTCAAGCAACTAAACAACCCAGTCGTCGAGCAACCAACCGATAACTAACAACAACTATGCAAATTTTTATGATGTTTAACTATTTTTAGTTAGTTTTTACTTTGTTGTTATTTAAATGACGCCCTCGTGCTGCTCGCTGCCTTTGCTAGCAGTTGTGCTGTGTGCGTGCCGAAAACCTTAAGCACCCTGTATACACAATTTTAAATAAATGGGTATGCATTCGAACACATTTTTCTATGGCTGGGAATCGTTTATTTGATTTTTATAAAATTCGAAATATTGTAGTAATAGGACAACTATGAAATTGTTCAAATGAGTTAAAGTAAATCATTAAAATAATATGGTTTGAGTATAAACTTGGAATGAATTTAATTTTAAGAAGTGTTAATGTTGACTTTTTGTGTTATATACGTTAAACAACTCTTCTTTCTCTTTATTTCGATTTGAATTTGGATTAGCAATTATCCAATTGCAGGGTAGAAAGCCGTTCGCAACCTTGTTGCTACTTGACTGATTTAAAGCTTAATGTGGTCATCTGAGCCGGCAAAAACAACAACAAAATCAACAACAACAACCATAAAAAAGACAACAACAACAATGCGGTTTGTCTGGCAAGTTGAATCCCTCAAAAACCCAAAACATTGGCTCAGGTCACCGAACTTTTTAAAAAGCTCGCGTCTAAAAATTGTTCTTTATTGTTATGGTTGTTGTTGTTTCCATAGCTGAATACATTATATTTGCGTAGTGTTTTGATATTTGATGCCCAAATGTGCAAATTGAACATAAAAAGCTGATGCTAAGCTTCAAACGGGACTATTAGTATAAATATTCCCGGCTAATTTACAACCACAGCAAATTGAGTAATATTTAAATGAATTTGTAGATATGAAAATATCTGGTAATGAAAACAGCCGAAAGAAATATTTGCGACAGTTATACGATTATTGACCTGAAAACTGAAAATTTGATTGAAGCTAGAACATTTTTAAGTTGAATATTAGATATTTGTGTTAAGAGTGCTAAAGAATTGTATGTATAAGATACATATTGTAAAACTTTTGTGTATTCCATTTTTCGTTGTTTTCAAAATCAAAGACTTTTAAGTAACACGAACGAAAAAGATAAACATAGGTATCAAATATCAATATAATTTTCTTCACAGCATGGAACGTCTTCGAACCTTAACGAATGCAAGACATACAGTTATTATTAAGATCTTAAGACAGCTTCTTGCAGCAAGTTAAAAATATTGATTTTGGTTTTTATTTAATTGCTGCATCTTTTCTAATTGATGTGTTACAGTTTGAAAAGCTCAACAGATTTATTTTGTATGGGGAAACAACTGCAATTAAAATCAAACCGGTTTTAATATTTTCATTTGGTCTGGTTTGTGTACAATCAATACAGGTAAAAAGTAATGCTTAGTTCCAATCAATGTAAAAGTAAGCTACAAATGTATCAGTTTCTTTCCCCCTCATTTCTCACCGCCGACTAACCGAAATGCAGCTTAATGCTCAGTCGAATTTGCTACGCTCATTGACGATGCCGTACTCATAAGTTGTTGTTGTTGTATTTGGCAGCTGTGCCTATTTGGGGATAAGCTTAATGCGCTCCCAGTTTTGACTTTGACGGCAAACTTCGACTTTGAGTTCTCTTCGCTCTTCTCTCTTTCTCTCTCTCTCTCTTTCTCTATCTCTGTTTGTCTCTTTGCCGACGGCGCCGCTGCCTCACTGAATGAGTAAGCTTAATTTTGCGTCATATAACGGTACAAACAGCCGCTACTGTTTTGTTGAGGTTGTTTTGTCAGTGTGTGTGTGTGTGTGTGTGTTGGTGTGGTGTATTTTGGCTGTTATTCCGTTGTTGTTGGTATTGTTGCTGTTGTTGTATTTTAGACCATTTTGGTAGACAAACAAACGGTTTTTTATTATGATTTATTTTTAGCTTGGCAAAAGCGCTTGGCAACAGAATCTTAGCTGTAAATGAACAGAATTTTTACTTCCGAGTGCAGTTAAAAGTTCTTTTTGGGGTTTTGGGTCGCAGTCGACGCCGGGGTCAAGTGATTATTTTTTTAAGTTTTAAGAATCAGCTAAGCTTTTCTTGCTGTAATTATTATTTGCATTGTGGTTAAAGCTTAATGATTCATTTGTGGTTGAGATGTATAGAAGTAAAGACATATACTCTATGTAATAAATAAAGAAAGATGATCTCAAACAAGACTAATTAACATCTTAGAATTAATGTATACATAAGTATTTTGGATGCTAAGCATTCAATACGCGCGCGCCTACTTGTGAATTTGGCAATTGTGTTATGAGTACACCCTATTCAGTTAGTTCTAAGCACTCAGTCCCGCCCCTTTTTGTGCTGTCATCCAAGCGCCCCCACCGCCTAAGTTCTAATATGCGTATTGCGTTGTATTTCATAACAGGTGAGTAATATCGGAAACGAATTCGGTCAATGACTTTTGGCTGATTTGTTTATAAATCAGGCTTGGGAATGTTCTTATTGCGTAGAGGCCATTGACTTAAGATCGCTTCACATTTTTTTGGCCTAGTAGAATATTCTTCTTGATGCATAGTATTACTTACTTTTATGAAATTGCAACCTGTTCGTTCAGCTGTTTAGCATTTTTGAAATCAAGTTCAAGAATATTTTAGATGATTTGTTTTTTGGTACTTTATTTTGTAATCCTTGTATTTGTGTTTCGCTTGTAATCCTTTTGTGCGTAATATTTAAATCCTTTAAGACAGTTTTATTATGTAGATAAGTTTTATTTTTAATTTTTTGCATATTTATCCGATTTGTTTTGCACGTTTGGTTTAGATGAAGATGCGTACAATGAACATATAATATGGGTCTTAGACTTGATTTGAAAATGAAATTCAAATAAAAAACCCTTCACCAAGTAATATTATGAATTGGAATGGTTTTAAAAATAGTCCAAGTGTTAACGGCATGCAAGAAAGTTAATAAATAAATTGATAAATGGAAAGCATAAACATTTTTGTATACTCACAAAAACAATGGGAGGAAGACATAAATATATATATATGTATATGCATAAAATAATGAACGGGGAGTAGTACGAGTGGGTATTATATAGTATATAGTGTGTATATATATATATATATTTATTTTGTTGTTTTTAATCCATAGATATGTAGCACACAAAGAAACCCTTGATGAAGGCTTGCTTTTATAATATATATATATATATATATATTTTAAATTTTGTTTTTGTTGCATATATATATTTACAGTGGACGATTTTTAACTGGGATTTCAAAATGATTTTTTTGATGTCAATAATTTTTTTGCTTTTGGTGTGAAAATATTTACAACAGCGTTCTTGAACAGTTCGTTTCTGTTGATTGTTTGTTGGTGGATAGATTATAACAGTTATTTTTATGTTTTCGTGTATATATCTTTATTTGTTGGTTTGAATTTTAACTTTTTTTTCTTCTATATTTCCTTTCAATATAATTGTATTGCACGTTTTTGAAATTTTGCTTTGAAGATTTCACTTGCACTTCATATGTATGTATATGGTATATGTATGTATGTATTTATTGACAATAAATTCAATATTAAACACTATCTGGAGCAATTGCGGCTTTGCTCTCAACATTTAGTCAACCATTTTCACAATTTTTGTAACGCATTTTTAACAAATTGATCACTGTTGTTGTGATTGTTGCAGTTGTTTTTAAACTAGTCACTTCTTTTATTGGTTGTTCCAATTTCGATTGCCTTGCTCTTGTTGTTATGCCACTTTAAATGTGCTGCGCGTATTTGTATGTTTGTGTGTCTATATGAGAGAGTCCACGTCCACAGCCGAATCGGAAGCACACGCGAAACAAACGCAAACGAAAACTTGCTGCGCGCAAAGAACCGCACAAATCCGAAGACGTCAATGCTAGAAAGCCAACTGTGCGCAGGCGCAACACGAAAAGAAATTTTCGAGCGGCAGCGGCCAAAGAAGCCGCAGTTGACGTTGGCATCGCAGTCGCAAGCAGCTGGCAGCAGCGATCAAAGAAGTTACTCACCTGGTTGGTGTAAGTGTGAGCGCCGCTGTCTGGGAGAGCAACGCTGTGAGAGCGTGTCGAGGTGCAACATGTTGTGCTGCCAACATGTTTGGCCGCAGGTGCTGTTGTTTTTTTATTTTTCTTTTTTTTTGCCGAGGTCGAAGCTACTCTCCGCAACCGGCGGTCAAAGTCAGGGCTAAGTTTGTTTATGTTGCGTTTGCTGTAGTTGATTTTTAACATAGGTCAAAATCGAGAATTTCTTTCTATGTTAGAGCTATATAAATTTAATATTTTTTGAATTTCAATTTAATAGCAAACAATAATAATATATATATTTTATTAAGCTACTTTTCATTTGCGTAAAGTTTGTCAGGTTCTAACTTTTCAGCCATACGTGTTTGATGCTCACTCTCTTTTTCTCGCACCCATCAATTCCATCTCTTTTGCGCTCTGAATTACTCTCTCTAGCTCTCTCTCGAGCAGCACAACTTGACCTACTTAACAAAAATTTAACATTTTTTCCTGTTATTTCGCCTTGTAAACATGCGAGCAACAATTACAGTTGCCGGCGCTGCCGCTGCCATCGTCGGTATTGTTGCTGCTCCCTCTGCTGATGTTGCTGCTGCTGTTGCTGCTGCGACGCGTCGCTGCATTTGCCATTTTGTTGTTGCATTTCCTCTTTGACTGCTCATTTCGCACTTGTAATTGTTGTTGTTGTTGTTGCTGGCTTACGGGCAGCGTTGATTGCTGCTGGTTGATTGTTGCTGTTGGCTGCTTCGTTTGCTCGTTTTGCTTTTTAGATTTTTTGTCTTTCTGTTTATTTCCAGCGTTTTGCAGTTAACGGTATCGCTTCGAAAATGAAAGCTCACACATACACATACACAGTTACAGATATAGATACAGGTACAGATACATATACAGATACAGGTACAAAAACCACAACTTTAACTTACAGGTTGTGTTCATATATTAAAAATTTTGCTCACGACGCTTGTTGTTATTGTTCCACTGATATTTGCATAAGCCCCAAAAATAACAGCGAGAAAAAGAATTTGGCCTTTTGACCAAAACTGCAACTGCGTCACTTGGTCTTCTTCTGTTTCTTCTGCTTTTCGGTTACTTTCGCCACTCTCCGGCGCCCTCAGCATCTTCGTTCTTATGTCCGTTAGTGTGTCCAGCGAAACACCGACTAAGTTGTTGATCATGTTTATGCCTCATGATTTGCTTTTCATCTTAACACATTAAGACATACATTTGTTTGTTGTTTTCTTTGAATATAACTTGCAATTTGTTTATTTGCATAAATATTTATGCGCTTCATTTAAGTTTTAATGAGATGTTTAAAAAAAAACACATTATTTACTTTTAATTTTATTTCAGCGGCGTGACTCATATGAATTACATTTTAGTCATTGGAGCGTTTTATTGAGCTGTGTCATTCGCTAAGTTTGTTGCCTAAGTCTTTTGTTTTTGCGGGCACCTATGAGTGGAAAATTCAAAGTATTCGATAAAACTTTTTTAGAATTGTATTCGATTTGTGTACATTGCATTGTACATACATACCTATATTTTGAGCTTTGTTCTCTTTATTTAGTTCAAAAAATATCAATGCTAACTAATCAGTAGTTATCTTCAGTTTATTTATAACAGCGGTCGGGGAACTAAGTAAATATAACCCAATGGCAAAGAGAAAAACCAAAAAAAATCCAAATCGCTTCTTTTTGCATCTTATGTACTATAGCCACCACGATAATTTTGAAAAAGAAAACTATATATATATATACTTTTTACTCACAAAAGTTTCATTTTTACCCCGAAAAATTTCATTTTCAACCCACTTGGGTTTATTTACCCCGGCTCGCCAACCGCTGATTTATAATGTAATCAAAGTGAATACAATATGCCCGATTTATATATTTTTAAAAGGAAGTGCACACATTCCAAATAATCGATCTTTAATGAAATCACAAGTTCAGTAAACAAACAAACAAACAAAAACAAACTGCTTTCAGGGCAGTTAATTACTTTACATAAATAGAACGTTATAATAAGCAAAGTGATAAGAGAAAATGGAAAACGTAATGTTCAGTAATTAAAATAATAAAGAATATTTATTTTATTTTATTAAAGATTTTAGTCATTTATAAAGTAAATACTTTGACTAGTCCCTGCAAGCCTCATAAAGTTAGTTCACTTCACCCAAGCACCACTGCATATATTGTTAAAAATATATATATTATTAAGAATGAGTAAAAAGGGTATAATGGTTTTGTGTAAAAGTATGTAACAGGCACAGGGAAGCATCTCCGACCCCATAAGGTATATATATTCTTGATCAGCATCACCATCCGTCTGTATGAACGCGTCGATCTCAGAGACGACAGGAGTTAGAGACTCCAAAAGCTCGCCTAATTCCTAGGCAGTACAAGTGTTAAAATTTTCGATAACTTTCCCCGTTTCCGATTTACACATGGGATCAATAACAATAAAATCTTGAATTTGGAAAACTTTAAGACAGCGTTTGAAACATTGAACAAAAAAATAGGTGAACATGTGAAATTGATTTGATTAAAATCGGTTGAGAAACACCGGAGATATGAAACATTGAAGTTAAGTTAAGTACGCAACATACATACACATATACATATACACACACGCGAAAGAGACTAGAGCCTTCTTACTTGTTCTCATTACAGCCAGCTTGTGAGAAAGTTTAAGTGGCAGCAATTGCAATATTTGCTATTTATTATTGTATTGTTGTTTTTGTTATCAATGAAACGCAATCAATTTGTATCAATTAAAGCCAACCTAGCTTATTATATCTATTAATCATCATAACACTTGGACAAAACGCTTGTTTTTTTGGCCGAATAAAGAGCCATGAGGTTGGACACTTAATGTAGAGTCAATTGCAAATGGGTATGGGCATGAACCGTATGCTGCCAACGTTACAGAAAACAACACAATACATATATAAGAAAAAAGGCAAAATACAGTTAGACAAATTCTATGGACGTCAAATGTCAATCTCAGAAAACAGTACAACTACAGTACAGAGGAAGAAGAAGAAGAAGAAGAAGAAGAAAATCAATCTTAAAATTAAGCACGAACGGCATAGAAGGGGCAGGGTGAGTGAGGAACTTTTCGGCACAGAGCTTTTGAAGAGCAGCATACAAAACTAATTGAACTTGGACAGCGTGACACTTCATCAAAAATGAAAAAAAAAAAAAAACATAACTGAGAAGGCCCCAAAAGAAGGCGAACAATGTAGGTGAGTGCTTGGTTGGGCTGGTTGAAAGCGTAACAGAGAAAGAGAGAGAGAGAGAAAGAGAGAGAGAGAGAGAGATGGAGAGGGCTGGGCATCAAACATCAGCCATCACTCAAGCTATTTGCTCCAGACAAACAAAAACAAGCTATCAAATTAAGGCAAAACGCCATGGGAGTAGGCACCTGGAAAAGGGTTTCCTTCTTGAAACGGTAAAGTTCGAGTGCATTGCCATTAACCATTAACCGAGTACCATGGCCAATATTGACATGGGGGTCAAAGTCAAACCGAACAACCATTGTGCATTTGATAGGGCCAACTTCCGTAAAATGGGTTAAAGACACACTCACACTTACTTGGTCGTATATGGGTTAACCAAAGTGTCCAAGCACCAACGAGACCTTCAAGACCTATAGAAGCATCCCCCGGCAAGTTGGAAGTAAGAGGCGGCACCTGCTGACCGCAAAAGATTGTAAATTGAGGTGCAAACAATGTGCAGAAGTCAACGCTTTCAAATACTCAACATACACTTTGTATCAGGCTCTTCTGTCAACTTCTATTTACAAACTGCAAATGTGACAAATTCTCTTCGGTTCATTTAAGACCGGTGGCAAGTGCCTGTTGCTTGCGGAAGGCATCTTCTTGGGTGGCTCTAGGATATCTTTTGCTACCTGATTCTGCTGCAATTCTGACATCAATTGAATTGTTTGCTGTGTTTATATTTGTTTCGCTTACCTTTCGCCAAATTGGCAAAACAATTCTCACCCAAATTTGTTAATAGCTATAAAGATAAAACGGAGGCAAAAGTCTCAGCAGGGGACCAAGAAAATGCACATAGAGTAGCCTACCAGCAAAATATGTCTGCGGGAACAGACTTGAAAATGCTTTCATTTAACCTAAGTGTGATTTTGTTGCTCACAAAAATCTTTGAGTAAGTTTTATTGAATAATGCTACATAAACACATAAGATTAGGGAAATATTCTGTTAAAAATATCTTAAATATCTGAAACTTTTCACAACATTTAACTAGAGCTAAGTTTTAGTATCAGTAAAACCACGAATATTCATTTGGTAAATAATAAGAAAGCGTCAACTACATTTTAAAAGTTTTTAGGAACTTGGTTTAATATATATTATAGTTTGGCCTTTGGGACTGAAGATTTTACAATTTATCTAAACTTGTATTCAATAAAAAACATTGTTAAGACCTGGAAAATATTTTGTGATTCCTTATTTGCCTTTGCAACAGATGGATTTTAGCATGAACAAGAATTGAAGTGTAAAACAAGTAAAAAGGCTCTAGTCGAGAAATCCCGACTAGACGATACCCTGATCCCTATACTTTACGCGTACAGTCAGTGCTTGCAAGTATGTATGCGTGTGTGTACGACCATACTGCATACTGCATACTGCATACTCAACTTCAAAGTTCCATATCTCCGGTATTTCTCAACCGATTTTAATAAAAGTTTTACAGATTGCTATTATTGATTAATAATTAATATTATTGATTAATAATTCAAATGCCATCTAAAATTTTTCCAAATTCAAGATTTTATTGTTATCGATCCCATGTGTATATCGGAAACGGGATGAGTTATCGAAAATCGAAAACAAACTTGTACTGCCTAGGGATTAGGCGAGCTTAAGTTCGAAATCTGGAGTCTCTAGCTCTTATAGTCTCTGAGATCGACGCGTTCATACATACAGACGGACAGACGGACATGGCTATATCGACTCGACTGTTGATGCTGATAAAGAATATATATACTTTATAAGGTCGGAGATGCTTCCTTCTGCCTGTTACATACTTTTTCACAAAATCATTATACCCTTTTTTCCCATTTTTAATGGGATCAGGGTATAAACAAGTAAGAAGGCTCTAGTCGAGAAATCCCGACTAGACGATACCCTGATCCCTATATTTTACGCGTACAGTCAGTGCTTGCAAGTATTTGTGCGTGTGTGTACGACCATACTGCGTACTGCATACTCAACTTCAAGGTTCCATATCTCCGGTGTTTCTTAACCGATTTTAATAAAAATTTCACAGATTGTTATTATTTTGATTAATAATTAAAATGCCATTTAAAGTTTTTTCAAATTCAAGATTTTATTGTTATCGATCACATGTGTATATCGGAAACGGGATGAATTATCGAAAATCGAAAACAAATTTGTACTGCCTAGGGATTAGGCGAGCTTAAGTTCCAAATCTGGAGTCTCTAGCTCTTATAGTCTCTGAGATCGACGCGTTCATACATACAGACGGACAGACGGACATGGCTATATCGACTCGACTGTTGATGCTGATAAAGAATATATATACTTTATGGGGTCGGAGATGCTTCCTTCTGCCTGTTACATACTTTTGCACAACTTCATGATACCCTTTTTTCCCATTTTTAATGGGATCAGGGTATAAAAATAGTATGTGTTGTACATAAGTATTTGTTTTTAAAACTTTACATGTATTGAACAATACCCGAACCAAATTAAGTAAGGTTCAAAAAGCAATCCAATAGAAATGACACATTTAAGAATTTACATGGACTATTTATTTGTAAGTGTACAAACAATCATATTGCGAGCATAACAAAAATGGCTTTATGCCCCCAAAGACACCAAATATATGTCAAATATTGCATAAATATCGCATAATCTGCCAAGAACAACAAAAGGAAAAACAACTACAACAAAATTTTGCATGCATAATTTCTGATGTTTTGTATTGTATGCTGTGCCAAGGTGCGGGCGTTAGAGCCAAAGACAAAAGACTTCAAAGTCGAGGCCTGCATGGAGGAGTCGTGTGGATGGCGGAGAAGGTAGCTTATCAAAGCTAATAATACGCAAAGAACAACAGCAACAATAGCAACAACAATTGCGGCAAACGATAAAAACGGATGGCAAGCATAAAAAAGCAAAGAACAACAAAACGCACCACAATAAAAATGCTAAATAAATTGCCATGCATGTGGTATTAATATAGAGGAGCTGAGCGAGTGAGTGAGAGCCAGTAATAGAGATAGAGGAATAGGTTTAGAGATGAAGATGAAGATGGGGATGGAGATGGAATTGGTGGTAAAGAATGATGCCGTAGAAAGAGAAACAATAAACAACAACAAGCAAAGCAAGAACAATCTACAGTCAGAGCAGAAGAAATGTCGACAGCCGACTTGGACGAAATATGAATGTAGTGCAAAGCGTAGGCGTTTTATCTCAGCTTCAAACTGCAAACGGCAGAGTTAGAGGCAGTGGCTCAGATGGGGATCTGGTTGGAGCCAGCACGGCTGCTGTGGGTGGGCAACGAGCAGCTTGTAATGTGTGTGCCAAGGCGAGGGCGAGGGCGATACAAAGGTCAAGCTGAACGCAACGCTGCCAACTGCTGGCAACCGGAAGTGGGTCATCTAAAACCGGATCCGTAATGCAAAAAAATACAACAAAACACTAAATGCAAACGCAGCTGTGTGTGTGAAAAGAGATAAAGACAGAGACAAAGAGAGAAAGAGAGAGAGAGAGAGAGAGAGAGAGAAAGAGAAAGACAGAGATAAAGTAAACAATGCAAAAATGCAATTGAGATGCAAATGCAAATTGCATTTGCCACATGTTGCATGTGCTTGTGTGTGCATGTGTGTGGGTATGTGTGTGTGTGTGCGCTAGCAACATAAATAAACATCAAAATACTGCACACCATTAACATTGCCAATGGCCCCCAAAAATGCAATGACTCGGATGAGAGGAGCAGCACGCGGTGGAGCAACAAATGCAGCTACACTCTTAAAAAAATCAGTTTTTAAGAGTGTTTTGTATAAATCTTGAACGAGCCCAGTTATTATATTAGTTTCATTTTTGTTGCACACATAAAATTATTTGGCTATAATATGATTTTTGCACATTAAAATTTATTGAATAAAGTTTCAACTTTAAGTGCTTAATGCTAAAATAACAAAGCAAAAGTCTATTTAACTGTGATTTGAACTTTAAAACTTTTGCTAGTCGCTCCTTTTCCACCTAAGTCTAAACTCTAGTTGTTGTAGATGAGGTTGGGCTTCCTTTATTTTATTTACTTGTAACTTTTCCGCGGCTCTGCCCGCTAGGAAAATAATTTACTATTAAAAGTATTCCCAATGTATTCCCAACAACGAACATTTGTAGAATTATTTATTTCAAACCTTCTTACTTCAGTATGACAATTACTTCCCCTCCTGTTTGTCTGTGGACAGTACAACAACTTAGAGCAACGACATCACATAATAGTATATTTAAACTAATAGTATAATAAACTGTATTATTGTAAGGTTTTAATAACCCATTAACCCATTTGAAAGTTTTTGCGCGGGTAACCAACATGTTTACAAACTTTCATATTTATAATAACTATATAAACTATATAGATATATATATATAAGCTATATAAACTAAAAATTAATTCAAAACAATATTAATATATAATTATACTTTTGAATATAAATATAAAATTAAATTTTAATATAAAAATTTTGAGTCAATAAGAAAATCATTTTTTGTATGTTTAGAAATTATTTAAAAAAATCCTTTTTTAAAGTAAGAAAAGTATGTTGGAATTTATATTAAAATAACATTTGTCCTTGAAGTATCTAACAGTTTTGTAGTTGTCTACTAATCGCAAGTTAGAATATTTGTTAGTCTAAAAATAATATTTCCAATCGTATATATTAATCATGGTTTTAACAACCATTTTTTTATAATTAAAATCAAGATTTTTTTTTAAGTGTACGCAGATCAGACTGCCTTAAGAATTGGCGTTGAAGTGTCATTGCCATTGGGCGAGCAGAGGGAAAGAAGATGGCGGTGAAGGTGCTGATGGTGCAGCATGGCCAAATAGACAGAGGACAGCAGACAGAAGGCAGAAAACAGCATACAATTGACAATGAATGCATGTTGCAGTCGCGGGCAACCTCTATGCTTGACTAACTCTCTGGACGAGAATGGGCAACAAGTTTTTTGGTGTCTTTTTGTTGCCAGTTTTGCTGTTGGCTCTAATGAAGTTGCATTGCAGTCAAAGTTAGAGACTCAAGCAAATAAAAGCGGGCACCAAGCCATTGTCCGCCATATCGCTTTTTTAAGCCAATATAAAATCTGTGTGAGGCAAACACTTCATCGGGTTGTACCAACTAGTGGTACACAATTTTAATGTACTTTTCCTACATAAACAATTTTTGATATTTATTTATCTGTAAATAAACATCAGCAAAATTATAGATGTATAATTTTAACGTGGATTTATTTGATTTTATTTAAAAATACACAGTTTATATTTTTAAAACACATCAGTAGAAAAAAGATTAATATTATTTCATTTATTGCGTTCTTAAAAATTTGATTAAAAGTAACTTAAAAAGAGTTGATGTTATGCTACTTTTATACCTATCTCATTCCTGCATTTCTCTTTACTTTTTAGGCAATAATTCATTCGCTTGTTCACATCACTTTTGACAGTTTACGTGTGAGTGAGAAAGAGATTTACTCGATTTTTATTGATAGCTGCAAAAGCTTATTGCATACAAAACGAAAGGTTGAGGCAACGAACTTGCCGTTACAATAAAAAAAAACAATTGCGCATTGTAGCATTTATGATACATCTGGAATTGGGCGAAGAGAACTTTTTTGTGCTGTGCAGCCAAGCGCAGCAACAACAACGACAGTTACAGCAACAATCGCAACGCAGACGTTGCTAGCATAACGGCCGAAAATCAGTCAGAAAGCAGAATCCCAAAAAAAAGTTAATATATAATATGAACGAAAGAGACAATGCTTTGAAATAAAAACGCAACGCAGCGTTTTGTATATAGTTGCGTATATGGCGTAGTAGTATAACGCTTACCGGCTATCTTCAGGAGAGCCGAACAGAAAACGGCACTTTTTTCACTTTTGCTGCATCTAGCATCTAGTATGGTAGTCTGAGAGATAAAGATGCTCACTCGCACAAAAAAAAAAGCTCAACTCTCAACTCTGACAAGTGCCACCTGCAACTGCATCAACAAGAAGAAGAAGAAGAAGAAGATGTAGCTCAATGATTGTGCGCTTTGTGTGTTCCCTAACTTCCCCATCTCTCTGCCTACCCCTCCTTCTGTGTCTATGCCTTGTGTTTATATCTGTTGACGGTTTTTTAATTTAATTTGTCGATGGGGAGAATTGGGAAAAAGTCGGAAGGTTTTGGATGCTGATAATGAGTAAAACGTAATAGGCAGTTGAAGTCTAGTGTAGATGCTGGGGCAGGGGCAGGGGCACGGGCATGGGAAGAGGGTTAGATCGTTACCGTCACCGTTGTCTGAGCTCGACTGGGTTACCGTTTAAGCGCCTTAATTGTTTAATTGCCATAGGCATTGCATCGCATCGCATCGCATTGCATCGCATTGCACGGTTGGGGGGACTTTTGGGCTTTACCGTTGTGACAATCCACTGAAGCAAATTGATCGATTTGCAGTCGCACAGCTGTCACAGTTGTTGCAGGCCACACAATTCACAGCTCGATTCCCAACACTAAAGCCGCAGCAACGTGGGTGATACCCAACTAAAGTACTAGTTATCCAAGTTAAAACTGCACTCATTCTTGTTGTAGACAGCTTCCGTCGAATCGGATTCCGTATTCGCTCTTAGATTATTCTCTCATTTCTCTTTTTAATGTATGTATGTAATCAGTTTGGAATTCATTTCAATGCATTGTCAGATACGACTGGAGATTGACAGTATCTAGCAGCAAAAAGCTTTTTCTATAAATGTAACAAATGGTAAAGTTGAATCAGTTAACTTGATAGCTTCTTGCTGTATTCATGCACAATAAAATGGGCGCAAGTTCGTCGCCTAAGTCTTTTGATTCTGTGTTATTTACAGCTTGCTATTTGACGTAATAATAAACGGCTGAAGTTAAGCTAGTTTTGACAATTTATGTAAGTTTAAGGGTTTATTTATATATGTTATTTTTCTTAACATTCAAATACATTAATTCGAGATTTTAAATGAAATGAAGAGATTTAAAATGAAAGTATGGTTACTAAATAATACATAGTGTATGTTACTAGGAAAAAAACCCACAAAGTGACTTTGTTAACTTAGCTTGTCAGCTTGAAATGTTGCAATGTACAATAACTATATTACAATACAGTTCTTGCACAGAATCCTGTAGATTATGTTTTTTCATGCGTGTTGGTCCCGTTAATCCTTGAAGACTTGTTATATGTTTTTCAAGTTATTTAACAATAACCTCTCAGTTGTTTAAACCACTTTTTGGTTTGTTGTATTGGCGTAAAAGCGTACAATCCTCATTTTTCAATGTCTCTTGTCGTTTTATTAAACTAACAGTTGCTTTGAATTTTTATAAATATAAATTGCGTATTAACCTTGGATGTTTTTTGTTTGGCTTTAAGAAGCCGGATTGACTGCGGTTGGGCACACCCAGTTGTTGTACCCAGGTCCGCTGATTTTTGATATTACTTGATATATTTTTTTGGAAACTTGCATTGACAACTAAATACCACAAAATGCTTTTTATACCCTGATCCCATTAAAAATGGGAAAAAAGGGTATAATGATTTTGTGCAAAAGTATGTAACGGGCAGAAGGAAGCTTCTCCGACCCCATAAAGTATATATATTATTGATCAGCATCAACAGCCGAGTCGATATAGCCATGTCCGTCTGTCCGTCCGTCTGTACGTCTGTCCGTATGTATGAACCAACCGATCTCAGAGACTATAAGAGCTAGAGGCTTCAGATTTCGAACTTAAGCTCACCTAATCCCTAGGCAGTACAAATTTGTTTTAGATTTTCGATAACTCACCCCGTTTTCAATATACACATGGGAGCGATAACAACAAAATCTTGAATTTTGAAAACTTTGAGATGGCATTTGAAATAATGAACAAAATAATGACAATCTGTGAAATTTTTATTGAAATCGGCTAAGAAACACCGGAGATATGGGACATTAAAGTTGTGAATGCAGTATGCTGTATGTGCGTACATACAAACACACATATTTGCAAACACTGACTGTACGCGTAAAGTATAGGGATCAGGGTATCGTCTAGTCGGGATTTCTCGACTAGAGCCTTCTTACTTGTTTTTTATTGGTATTTTTTGTTAAGTTCGCAGTTTTTCCATGTGGGTCGACATAGCATATAACAGCAAAAACTATGAAATATTAACAATGATCTTACAGTTCTATAAGAGCTTCTTTATCTCCATTCAAAAGTGTGTACCAATAAAATAAAGAACACTAAATCAATACAAACTAATTTAATTTATGCATTTAAGACAATATTAAAGAAAACATAACTTATCATTTTAAACAAATGTAAGACTAACATTGCATATAGACGTATTTTGCACCACCTATTTTATCAATCAAGACAAAACGCTTCGAAAATAATTCAAGACATTTAATAAACAGCACTGAAACAACAACATCACAAAATAAATACAATTAATATTAACTTGGTATTAAGTGGATTACAAGTGGTGGCTATTTGGGTTTGTAATTTAAAGTGCTGAAGAAATTATATACATCTTATGATTGGATTTATGTTTCTCATTTATTATCAGTTATACGCAGACATACTTAAGTCATACTTGTCCAACGTGCCAGTTGGATTGCAGATTTTGGCTTTTATTTTGCTCCTGTCAAAATGTTCTCAAGGATGAGCAGAAAACGTTGTAATACGCTAAACCTGAAACTGTATTTCGGGGCTGGAGCATCAGCTTTGCAGTTGCCACACAAAATTAACCCAATTATGAGATGCGCAATATAATTAAAGTAGACATGTCTCCAGTGCAAAGCAGAGCCAAGTAGGCTGCACAACACAAACCACTTGTGGTTGTACCTCCACCACCACCACCACTACTACTACTACTACTACTACTATTAGCACCCCACCCAACCAAACAGACAAGACAACAAACCCGAACCAAATTGGGTCACGTGCTCAGCTCAGCTCAGCTCAGCTCCGCTCCGCTCCGCTCAGCTTGCAACGCAGCGGCATCTTCAACTGACAATTTTTTACAATGTAGAAGTGCCAGAAACAAAAAAAAAAAAAAAAAAATCAAAAACAAAAACACCCTGAGATGCAGTTGGAGATGGAGCTAAAGTTGGTCGTCGTCTTGGTGCTGATGCTGTTGATGCTGGAGACTGTGCGTAGCCGAAAGGTAAGTTTTCTGTCTTTGCCTAAAAGATTCGCACCGTTCGACAAGTGCAATGCATCTTTATCGTTGTTGTTGTTGTTATTGTTGGCGTCGCGCCCATAAATTAAATGCACAAACGAGTTTCGCATCGCATTGTAAGATTAAGTGAAAAGGGGACAGCGGGTGATTGTAGAGACGGATTCAAAAGAAAGAAGACGGACAACACAGAAAGAGATAGAGACGAGAAAAGAGACAGAGACAGAGACAAATACAGAGATATAGAGATGGAGACAGTAAATTTGTTGCTTTCGCATATAATTCAGCTTTGGGCTACATAATTAATTCCGCCAGGCCGCCCAGCGTTTTATTTGGAGCCCCAGCAAAATGGCCACGTTCCTCAATTTTAGTTCCAGTGTTCAGTCTCCAGTCTTCAAAATCCCAAAAGGGAAGGAGTACGCATAGTACGTTCGTTGTACGTGATGTGGGCCAACAGGTTTTCCGGCGCACTTGTTACTGTCTCCAAAACGCCCAAAAAAAAAAATAAAATAATAACACAACATAAAGTAAAATGTTATACATTGCGGTTAATATAAAACAAATTTCAAATACTCTGCTTTCAATAGTAGATAATGACGCTATGGAAATTTGAACATACTATGCAAATGTTCAATTCTAGGTTTCCTAACCTTAAAAATCATCGATAAAACTTTTTTATTCCTTTTTTTCCATGCCGTTTACAAATTTTATTTCATATTTTTACAAAAATTTTATGATTTTGTTATATAAAAAAAATGTTTTTGTTATAAAATATATTATAGAAAATTGCAAATATTTAGAGACGTCATTAAAAAGAGTTTATTTAAAATTTGTGATGATGTAAATATATATTAAAAAGAACACAATCGCACTCACAAGCCAATATTATCGACAATCACACCAAGGTAGAGTATATAAAGCACCGAAACAAAATTCATATGCGTTGTCGATCCGTGGGCTTCGATCAAGTGGGTTTCGGGTTCGAGCTCGGCCGACCAGCGCTTCCACTTGATTTGATTTGATTTTGGTATTCCATGCACCGTTATTCAAAATATTCGAAAAACGTTTTACCTGTGTGTGTAGTTATGTGTGTGCTAGTGCGTGCGTCTTTTAAGTTGCAGAGCCGCCGACGAAGCGATCTCACAGTGGTCCGAAATCAAAAGTAATAACATCAACCATGTACAAAAATGCTATTTGTTAAAAAATTTAACAAATAGCAATCTTTATTTAAGAACGATTTTTTTTTAATCGTGTTAATTATATTTTATAAGACTTACAAGCTTTTTAACAGTGGTTTTTGTTGAAATGCAATTTTCTTATATTTGTTAGTTTACATTTTCTTCGTTTCATTCAAAATCGAAAGTCTCTATGAGATTGATTTTATCCTAGATGATTTCCCATCTAAGTTCTTAGACGTACAACATTGTTACGTCTAGGTATAAAGATATTGTAAATATTGGCTTATAATAAAAAAGTTAACAGTTAACAAAGAAAAGAATTGTAATTTTTTCTGTATTTACGGCCACTTAAAACTGTTATAAAAATTTTACTAGTTACAACTAACGGCCACCCAAATTTTAAGTTTGTGGCTTTGTTTTACCAGCTTCTTAGTTTGTAGTTGTATCTATTTTTTTTAATTACAAGCAGCTGGTGACCGCATTCGCAAAGAAAATGGAAAATGAAAATTATGCGGGCAAGTTGAAAGCCTTAAATTCAGAAACATCGACTTTAAAAGCTCCGCCAGAGGCAACCAGACAAACTGACAGCCAGAAGACAGTCTGAAACTGAGACTGAGACTAGACCAGGCCAAGTGTGGAAACTAGTTAAAGTTGTTTGGTACAATAATTGTTATTGTTGCTAGTTGTTCGCATGGTAATGAGCATCAGGCAGCAGGCAGCAGTCTGATTATCATGAGTAAGCATGATTATGCTTATGTATATATGTATATATGTATGTCTGTAAATACACTTATGCTTACGGAGTGTGCAGAGAGTAAAAGTGTTCGCATTGTAAGTGTATGCATATGTATATCTGATTGTGTGTGTGTGTGTGTGATTAGAATTGTTTATGTTGGTGAATGTAGGCCAAGTCTATTATGCGGCTATTGGTAAGAGTAAGCCAAGTCTACACACAACGTCTACAGCTGAAGGCTTGAACTGGGCTTCAAGTGGCACATAAACATAAGCGTAAAAACATCCATACTGCCCGAAATAATATTTCAAGCATATATATATACTATTTAAAATGTATAAAAACCAGCATATCTCTTTCGAATATGTGTTTTGTACATCTTTTAATACAGTTTAAAAAAATTAAGTAAAATGGATTGTGTCGAGAGAGCTCGACTAGAATATACTCGGAGTTCCAAAATGACTAAAGTCCAAACTTCAATATTTTCGGTGTTTCTCAACGAAATTTGATAACAATTTTACTGATTTTCATGATTTTATCACTAGTTTCTTAAGCAATTCAAGATTTGAATATTATTGATTTAATGAGTTAATCAGAAACGGCTCTTACAGTTTTGGAGAAGACGCGATATACTATATTTATGGTATAAGGGGTCGGAAATGCTTTCTTCTGCCTGTTAAATACTTTTTGCACAAAGTAATTTTATTTTATTTTTACCCATTTCTTGGGATCAAGGTACAAATTAAGGACTTTTATTTTATTTATGAGCTAATCTTTTAGACAAATAAAGTTAAACATTTTTTTTTAAATAGAACTTCCCTTGACCTCAAGGCTGTAAATGGTCCTCCAAGAACTAAAATAGCTTACTCGAAATGTTCGAAAAGCTAATTGTCAATAAATTTTCGCTTTCTAATTGAAATTAGAAACACAGTATTTTTCATGTACAAAGCCTCACCTGGTTTGTTTTTTTTAGCTACAACATCCTCTTACCACGCTAAAAGTAGTATCCATTAGGAGTGCCGATGAAAAGCACGACCTCCAAATGAGATTCTCATATTTGTTCCCACAGAAATAAGCAGAAAGTGGAAAAGACACCCGCACGCCAAACTCAAACTCAACTTAAGCTCTAAGCTTAGCTTGGGGTCCGCCTAAGCCATCTGTTTGGAGTGCCAGGCTGAGTGACGACTGGCGCTTAACCTACTGTCCAGGTAGAGGCAGAGGCATAGACTCAGACAGAGGCATAGTCAAAGACAAAGGCATAGTCAGAGACAGAGGCCGGACACCGACACAGAGACCCACAAATGTCGTCATTGCACAATGCACAACGTGCTCCCGTCTAATGGACACTTGCATCGGGATCGGGAATGAGGATGGTGACCAGGTTTTGGGGCACCATGCCGTCGACAGTCGAAACAAATTGCCATGGCATACCAGGGGGAAAACACACCAGAAGGGGCTTTTACATTTGGGTTTGCAACTTCCTTGTGTAATTTGGTCAAGTTTAGTGACGCATACAAGTTCCAAGCCGCAAGTCCGGCTTGGCCAACTATGCCAACTAGTAGCAGCGGCAAACAGCAATAACAACATCTACAACAACAGTAAGTAAAAGTACTCTAGTCGATATTGATCGACTAACACATACTTAAATAACAATGTAAACAAAAACAAGAGTAAGTATAATGCCAATAAATCTTTGTTTTGGTCTTGAAGAGATGTAACATAATTATGTATAAGGAAATAATTTCATACTTAACGTTAAATATCTGGCTATAATGACTTTCACTGCAAAAAAAATTTATCAACAGTTAATCGATAAAAAAATCTTTTTTCCATCTTTCGATACAATTGTATCTCATTGTAATAATTGAATTTATTTATTATTTTACATAGCCTGATGAAACTAAAGTAATAAATAAGGAAGAAAGTTTACCTAAAAAAAAGAATGATGTAAGATTTACAAGGTTTAACTATTTTGTACGTAGAATTAATGTACCACAAAAACAAGATACCCTTTCTAAACGCAATATATAAGTACGTGGTATAAACAGCAACTAGTTAGTTAGGCCTATGGTATCTGGTATCCATTCATGCCAAGCGCTATCGTCTCTCACTCCCCATTTTTCCTATCTCTCTCTTTCTCTTTATATATATACGTATGTACGTCTGTGTGTGAGTTTTGCCAGTTACGGTGTCCTCCTTATTTTGCGTTGTTGTCTATCTAACTGGCTAGTTGGCTGTTGGCTGTTGGCTCTTTGCTGTTGGCTGATGGCTGTTGTTGTTGTAGCTGTATTTGTATTTGTATTTGTTGCCGTGGCAGTGGCTCTATCTTTTGCTTGTCATATTTGTCTGCATTGTCGTCGCGTTCGTTGCTTGAGTCTTTCGTTTAGTTGCTGTTGCTTTTGTTGGCTGTTGTCGTCGTCGTCTTTATGGTGTTGCCTTCAAGTGGGTCACTTGCGATTTCATGACCGACTTTTAACTTTTTTTCATACCCGCACACACATACAAAAACACACACACATAAACACAGAGACGCTGTCTTTCGGCTTCTCGTCTCTTCTTGTCTTTTCTTCGTCATTGTGTGCAGTTATTTATGATTGTTTAGCTGGTGGCACAGGCGAATCCCATTCAATGCCAGTGTGCTGCCACTGGGCAGTACGCAGTTCAAAGAAATGCTTTCTATGCATCAGCTCATTTAAGTTTTTATCAACGTTTGAATATGCGGTCGAGTAGTAAATTATCAGCTTTGAATGATTCTACATATTAATTGGACATCATTGCGCAAACATATTTGCAAATGTTGCTTTGCCATGGTCCATTTTGAAAGTGACAGTTACAGTTAGTTCAATTCTGTGCTCATGCTAATGGTCTAAACCAATACATACATATACATGTGTGTAAAAGGTTCTTGGTGTTTTTGCTTTGGCTCTTTCTTCGTCATACATTTGCTTTCGTTTAACGCTTCAGTTGCGAAGACAAAACAAATATATCAAGATGCCAATTATGCGCTTGGCTCCCCTTTCCCCTCTCCCCTCTTTGCAACTCTTGCTATACATTGTCATTATATATATTATTCTTGGCAGCAGTTTCCTCCCCCTCTGCGCTCCACAAGTGGTACGTGATTTACCGTACCTTCAATTGAAATATAGCTCACGAGAGACAGACAGAAAGAGAGAGAGAGAGAGAGAGAGAGAGCGAAAAAAAAGCGAGACAAGCAATTAAATAACAAAAGAAGAAAATTATCTATATGCATTTGTTTGAGTACTTTTTCATAACTGTTTATATCTACCTCAGCCCTTGCACCCGCTCTCGCTCCCCATCTCTCTCTTTCGCTCCGGCTCCACCCCTCAATTATTCTTGATCCATTCCAAGTTGCTGACCATTTCTCTGCCAGTGGCCACAAATTGAATTTAATTGCCGTGTTTCAGAGCTTTTTTGTTGCCTTAATTTTAACGACTTGCTGAAATTGTTGCTTAATTCAACAATTATTTATTCATTCTGCGGCGTTGTTAACAAGTCTCGTAAAATCTTTATTGAATATTAAAACAAAGAATGTGGACATGACTCTCTTCTCAAAGCCCGTCGCCTGATCACGTTCATCCTTAGCCTCAATCCGATCCAGAGTTTTATCTTTGGCTTGCTATGCGCTAAGCAAATGTCCAGTGCTGATTGTCACAGCCTGTACTTAGACACATATGTATGAGCATAAGTTTACACACATACAACAACAGTGTGACACTTACTTACAATTTTTATTACATCCAATTTGCAATATAACGACATTTTCTTTTTAAATTTGCTATAAAATGTAAAAGGTTTGTTGCAACAAAATTAAGTTGTACGACATATTAGACATGCTGATCCGACAGGATTCATGATGTTAAAAACTTTAAAATTTTCAGTTAATGAACAAATAAATATTTCTCTCAAAACATACTTTTTTAAGTGTACTTAATAAATATAAAAATGCTAAATAGGTATTTTTCTTGTTCTTCTTGTGTAATAATAATTAGTTAACCTAAAGGACTTCTAAATTAATTTAATTTTTTTATGAAGAAAAGACTTCACCTTAAACTCACAAAAACTGTCTTGAAAAGAATATTTTAAATTTTTTTTCTTATATTAGTAATGTTCAATGTTGATTATTATTTACATTTTTTTTTTAGGGATAATATTTTTGGTAGCTTTAAGTATTTAAAAAAAATTTCAATTATCAATGTTTTCTTATTAAATAATAAAAGTTAGAGTTTAATAAAAAGTCTAGATCGGTTTTAGACCTTCAGACCTAATTCAATATCTATAAAGCGTTAAAAAATGCTAACATGTTTTTTAAATTTGTTATTCAGTAGGTAATAATTTAATAATTTAATTTTAAATTATTTAATTTTTTATAATGTCCATGTTAAAATTTTCTAAAAAATTTACTTGGGCTTTTTGGCATTTCGGTGTTTCCCATCTGTAATGTGATAATTGCTAATTGTCTAAATATGTAAACTATTTAACTTTTTCTCTGAGGAATTGTCACCATTTTTTGAATTGCAAAGCAAATCGATTCAAAACACTTAAGCCCGATATATAATAATGCATATAATAGCCGCAGCGTGCTAAATGCGCCTGAGTCTAACCAACAACTAGAATAATTGTTTAATAACAGCAACCAAAAACAACAACAGAGGCAAAGAATTGACGGAGACTAGCTGAAAAGTGCTGCTAAACGACAATCATCGTTATAATCATCATCATTTTTATTATTATTTAGCTGGTGGCGCGCACATCAACGCGGCAATCAAAAACGATTAACAAGATCGCGACTGCTTCTCTGCCTCCATCTGGTTGTGATTGTCCACTTTCCTGCTCCCTCCCTGGCGTCTTTCGGCTGGCCCCCTTTCGTCACCTGACCCACTTAGAGCGCCTGACAGATGTGTGTCAACTGCGGACCGGAGAATTTTACAAGTTGTTAAGTGTTTTGATTAAAAAAGAAAAAGAAAAAAAAACTAGGAACTGCTTTGGCATCAACCGCAGCAGCGTCGGCTTCAAAATGTTTATTAAAGTCGCCCGGCAAACATGTGCAACAAGTTTAACAACTCCAACTCCTAAAGGCGACTCCGGTTTGTTGTAAGTCTTTTAGTTTGAATCCGGGTACAGGTACAGGAGCAACATCAACCGCAACAAATGTAGTGCAACATTTGGTATCATGTTTGCCATGTGTCATGTTTTTTGGGGTGTCTCGAATCTATGTGCCACAAATGAGTACACACACAAGTATACCTCACACACTCACACGCACACACCATTAGTTTAAATCTGAGTTAACCGAGCCGAGCGTAAAGACAGCGCCGAATTTTAATTGCCCACCAAAAAGTTTGCTGTACACCCGCCCAAAATACTTTTTGGAACAGAACCAAAAGTTTGACAAGCATGACCTACCAAGTACCATAAGGGCCACACTACATGCATTTGTATCTTATCTTATTACTAAGTAGCTACTTCACTATATGTCAAAGCTCTCTTTCAACACGAGACAAAGCGCCACCTAAAAAATAGCATGTGATCCGAGAAGCCCCAAATCACTATAATTTGTTTTATGACTTTAATATCGGTACAAACATACATAACTACTTTTATCTAAAATATCTTTAAAAACTTGAAAGTTGGCCTATAAAACACTTTTCATTTACAAATTTCTAATATACATAGTATAATAAATATTAGTATGTTTTTATATAAATGGTTTTTTGTAAAAGAATGTAAAAGGCATATAGAAGCATCTCCGACCCCATAAAGTATGTATATATTCTTGATAAGCATCAACACCCGAGTCGATATAGCCATGTTCGTCTGTCCGTCTCTATGTATGAACGCGTCGATCTCAAAGACTATAAGAGCTAGAGACTTCAGATTTGAAACAAGTGTTTCAAGTTTGATCGATAACAACAAAATCTTGAGTTTGAAAACATGCAAGGCAACGTTTAAGACATTAGACATGATAATGATAATCTGTGAAAAAATTTAATTGATATCGGTTGAGAAACACCGGAGAAGGGAACATTGAACAAACGCATACATACACATACACATACGTAAAGTGTAGCGTTCAGGGTATCCTCTAGTCGGGATTGCTTGCATTTTTTTGGATTCTTTTAAGACTCTAATTTGTTAATTTTTTTAATTTTGCATTAAAAATAATATATATTTTTTAAAATTTAAATCTTACTATCTGTTTTGTTTAAAAAATATACAAAGCTTAATTTATTACACTGCCATTATTCAAATTATTTTTGCTTTCAACTAAAGCTCCATTTGGCAAATACTCCTCCTATAGCTGGGCAAAGTTTAATACTCAAAGATTATTTCGACTGCTTTAATAAATAAGATTTGAATAAAATTTGAATTGCATTAAAAAAACACAACCATTCTACCCTTTTAACCAATTTTTAATGCGTTCAGAATATAAAATTTCAGCTGTTATTTTAGTTGTGTTTTCATGCAAATATAATGTCGAAATATAAACCTTTTATGTATGTAGCTCTAGACCTCAAAGCTCCTTATTTACTAATTATTAAATATATATATTTTAAGTCACTCTTCTGTTGATAAATAATATACAATAATCAAAAAATTAAATAAAAAAAATTATAAATTATTTAAAATCCTAAGTAAAGTGCATATGGTTTTTGTGAAGATTGCATTGCCAATCAAGAAACATTTTGGAACCGTTGCCCATCTGACTGACATGAGTTGCTTGAGTTGAGTGCTTTGAAAAGTAAGTCCAGCGGGCTTAAACAACTTTCATTTAAGTGCGCCCTCTTTGGGCCATGGCAATAATAACAACCGAAAATCCCATTACAATGTTCAGTAACAGCAGCCAGTCAAAAAAAAGATCATACTTATATATTTATATATATATATATATATATATATATACATAAATATTATAACGACGCGATTCTTTTGCATTGTCTGGGCTCTCAAGTTGTTTTTTTTTGTCTGTACTTTTTTTTGCCACAAGCAGAATTGCAAAAACAGACTGAACAAAAAAGAACAAGTAAGAAGGCTCTAGTCGAGAAATCCCGACTAGACGATACCCTGATCCCTATATTTTACGCGTACAGTCAGTGCTTGCAAGTATTTGTGCGTGTGTGTACGACCATACTGTGTAGTGCATACTAAACTTCAAGGTTCCATATCTCCGGTGTTTCTTAACCGATTTTAATAAAAATTTCACAGATTGTTATTATTTTGATTAATAATTAAAATGCCATCTAAAGTTTTTTCAAATTCAAGATTTTATTGTTATCGATCACATGTGTATATCGGAAACGGGATGAGTTATCGAAAATCGAAAACAAACTTGTACTGCCTAGGGATTAGGCGAGCTTAAGTTCGAAATCTGGAGTCTCTAGCTCTTATAGTCTCTGAGATCGACGCGTTCATACATACAGACGGACAGACGGACAGACGGACAGACGGACAGACGGACAGACGGACAGACGGACAGACGGACAGACGGACAGACGGACAGACGGACATGGCTATATCGACTCGACTGTTGATGCTGATAAAGAATATATATACTTTATGGGGTCGGAGATGCTTCCTTCTGCCTGTTACATACTTTTGCACAACTTCATGATACCCTTTTTCCCCATTTTTAATGGGATCAGGGTATAAAAAGGGCAAAAAGAAATAAAAGACTTTGCCAGAAAGTGTGCGCATAATTAGCCCTATTTGTTGTTGTTGTTCTTTTTGCTATTTCTGTTTGTCATTATGATTATCGTTGTTGTGCTACCAAATGAGCATCAATTACATTTCTTTTGTCGTTCTGGCTGCTCTTGAAGTTTTTGTTGTTGTTGTTGTTATGTTGTTATTGTTGTTATTGCTGGTGCCATTCCACTAATCTTGACATTTAGCCAATGTGAAAGTAACAGTTTTTGTCAAAAGTTTTGCTCATTGCTCTGCAGTTTATCATAATGAACATATTTCGGATATTGTTATTGTTAAACAGGACAGTCAAAAGTTTTACTGCGGAAACCAAAAAATGTGTACAGATATTTGAAAAGCTTAAGTTTCCGTTGTTTTATTAAGTTGATTTATTTTGTTTTAGGATTAACTCCGTAGATCTTGGACCTATAACTCGCTGATATCCGATGTTAATATTTTGTTTAAGCCTAAATATTGTTTTTTTTGCCACTAACTTTTTTTAAAATTATTTTAATTAGCTGTTAGAAAATTCTACCTTAATTGCAATGTAAGAATTGTACAATTGGTACATGGAACAATGGATTTAAAAGTAAACGGAGCAGAAAGCTTACGATTTATGATTAAAGAACTTCGTTTAAGTTATATGATGACAGGCACAATTCTAAATCTGACTGGTATAATTGGTATGGCTGTACGCATATTGTTAGAATATCTGTTATTAAAAAATTAAAATTGTTTGTAAAAATACATATAAGGATACGATTATTAAGTTGCATAACTTGCTTCACGTTCCCACTCTCGCATTATTTTATTAACTGCATGTGTGAACATTTATTTAACGTTAAAAATATGTCTTTCCGAAAAACATATGCTTACAAAACAGCAAGTGATCAGTCGACGTAACTTTTATGCTAAGGCTTTAGTTCTCATATATTTTAAACGCACATGTGTGCAAAGTGTGTGTGGCATGAAAAAGGATAATAAAATGTATAAACACGTCGCGTGTCATGTTACGTAATGCAAAAAAAAAAAAAGAAACCGGCAAAAACTAAACTCAAGGTCATAGAAGTTTTGCTATTAACTATTGCATTGCTCTGCACATTTTTAAGGGCTAACGGGTTGTTCGAGTTTTGCATAAGTTTGTGTGTAGAGAATTGGTCGCGCTGCGGGTTACTCTCTACTGCAAACAGAAAACATAAAACTGAAACTGGGTCAATTTTGTGTCGCATGCAAAGCATTGCCGGATGATTTACGACTGCCAAGAAATGCAACAACAACACACAACAATGGCAACAACAACTGCAACTGCAACTGCAACTGCTGCACGATGCTTTGAATGCGGATGCCATGCCAGATCAGAGACCAGAGACGGGGATAAAAAGAGACAAGAGAGAGATAGGCGACGCTGTCATCTTTTGTCATGGCCATAAAATGTCATTTTTAGCATGTCTTTCTTTCATGGCTCTAAGGCGTGCTCGCTGACTGTTTCCACTTAAGTTCGTCGTGGTCATCGTCATTGTATTTCTTGTGTTTGTCGTAAAATCGCGCATTTCACTATTTGCTGCTGTCCTTTGCCTCCAACTTTACCTGAATGACTGAATTGACCATCTACCGAACGAAGCAACCTTTTTTCCTTTCATTCGTTCGTTCGTTTGACATGGTCGGGTCAAATGATGCAAATGCGCTTCATAGTTAATGACCTTTCCGCTTTCCTGTTTTGGATATTGAAAGAGTTTCCGATTGTCTCGGTAGGCGTTTTGTTGTCACAACTTTATGGCCAGCCAGCAAGCGAAACACATTTGCATCATCAAAGTAGAAAATGTTGGTTCAATTTTACCACTTATTTAGGCGTAAGGTATTCCTTCGTTAATGTACTCAATGCATATTCACATTTCTGAGCAACCGCTGAGCTCATGCGTATGTAAATAACCGACTCGCTCAAGAAAAATAAATTGGGTCAGGGCACACCTCTTTATAGCTCCCGGCTCATTGACAGATCGATCGATTGATCGGTCCAGCACAATACATTCACATCTTACATCCTTCATCTACATCTACATCTACGTCTCACATAACTCATAATAAGCAACGCCCAAAAACTATATAAGCGAACTGACGCGCTTCACAACTTTTTCACAAGTCCACACTAACCGAAGAAATTATATACAAACATGTAACATGATGCCTGGCCAAAGCTTGAGATAGGGACAAGAATTTTTGCCATAAATCGGTGAAAAAAACAAACTTACAATTTTAAAAGATTTTTTAATACAATATAAAAATCTTAGCTCAACTAAGATGTAAAACTTTAAATCTAGAATTAAGAAGACATAATATTTTGTATTAATGATGTGTTGTTTCGCAAAATTACAAAACAAATTTTACAGGAAACTAAAAAAACAAGTAAGAAGGCTCTAGTCGAGAAATCCCGACTAGACGATACCCTGATCCCTATACTTTACGCGTACAGTCAGTGCTTGCAAGTATGTGTGCGTGTGTGTACGACCATACTGCATACTGCATACTAAACTTCAAGGTTCCATATCTTCGGTGTTTCTTAACCGATTTTAAAAAAAATTTCACAGATTGTTATTATTTTGATTAATAATTAAAATGTCATCTAAAGTTTTTTCAAATTCAAGATTTTATTGTTATCGATCACATGTGTATATCGGAAACGGGATGAGTTATCGAAAATCGGAAACAAACTTGTACTGCCTAGGGATTAGGCGAGCTTAAGTTCCGAATCTGGAGTCTCTAGCTCTTATAGTCTCTGAGATCGACGCGTTCATACATACAGACGGACAGACGGACAGACGGACACAGACGGACAGACGGACAGACGGACAGACGGACATGGCTATATCGACTCGACTGTTGATGCTGATAAAGAATATATATACTTTATGGGGTCGGAGATGCTTCCTTCTGCCTGTTACATACTTTTGCACAACTTCATGATACCCTTTTTTCCCATTTTTAATGGGATCAGGGTATAAAAACGGAAATAAAAGAATAACTTCAAGTTCGTATTCTAAGTCTTTTGATAAGATTTCCATGTTGTTTAGTTTTTTAGTATCATATATTGTTATTTTTTGTTCTTCTAATCATTGTGCAATGTTAACACAATGTTGTTAATACAAAATTGAAGGCACTTTATTACCTTTGGCTTGAAAATATACAAAAACAAGTAAGAAGGCTCTAGTCGAGAAATCCCGACTAGACGATACCCTGATCCCTATATTTTACGCGTACAGTCAGTGCTTGCAAGTATTTGTGCGTGTGTGTACGACCATACTGTGTAGTGCATACTAAACTTCAAGGTTCCATATCTCCGGTGTTTCTTAACCGATTTTAATAAAAATTTCACAGATTGTTATTATTTTGATTAATAATTAAAATGCCATTTAAAGTTTTTTCAAATTCAAGATTTTATTGTTATCGATCACATGTGTATATCGAAAACGGGATGAGTTATCGAAAATCGAAAACAAACTTGTACTGCCTAGGGATTAGGCGAGCTTAAGTTCGAAATCTGGAGTCTCTAGCTCTTATAGTCTCTGAGATCGACGCGTTCATACATACAGACGGACAGACGGACAGACGGACAGACGGACAGACGGACAGACGGACAGACGGACATGGCTATATCGACTCGACTGTTGATGCTGATAAAGAATATATATACTTTATGGGGTCGGAGATGCTTCCTTCTGCCTGTTACATACTTTTGCACAACTTCATGATACCCTTTTTTCCCATTTTTAATGGGATCAGGGTATAAAAAAATACAAATCAAAATGTGGTTTTTTACCTTGAAAGACCATTTAAGGTTAATTCCAAATACTGTTTTTTAAACGAAAAAATCTTTTGCTAAACTAGTTAACTTGAAAATGAATTTAAGTTTTGATACAATCTAAATAAATATAGAATCAGAATAAAAGAAATGTATTTTTGTAGAACCTGACCATCAATAAGATATTACTTTACAATACCCGATATATACAGATGTCGTTTGCGCCTTAAATAAAATTAAGAATTAAATAATAAACAACATTTAAAATAAAGAAATTTGTGCTAATCTAACTCATCGAAAAGGTTGTTTACACAAAGACCAGTTTTTGGATCAGTTAAAGCTGCCTTTATATATATATTTTATGTTTTTTGCATTTAGAAAAAAAACGAAGATCGCATTAAGGCAAATAATGCGCTATTTTTGGTTAAAAGCAACAAGAACAACTGACATATTCAGGTTAAAGAGATGCGACTTAAGCCAACTTTTGATCTCATTTGCTTTGCAAAGAGCAACACCAACAACTACAACAACAACTAATACAGTTAGCATTCTGATTCACTTTCATGCGCAGCGCGATCGTTGATTCTGATTGTGGTGCCAAGCTAAGCGGCCCAAAAGCCAAAAAGACGCACAAACAAATTAAAGCCACAACCAATACACACACACAAATATAGAAACACACGCACAGAACGAAATGCAACAACAACAACAACAACAACAAAAGCTGAGAATGAGATTTTTCTTTGCTTAACCAACGCTGTGAATATTTAATTTGCACACACACACACGCACACACTAAGAGCTTTAACGACGCTGCTGACCCACTTTTGGAGCAGAGGCAGCACAAAAGCTGACTGCAGAGAGCCATACAACGCTAATAAGAACAGCAATGACGCTATTACGAATACAAATACACTTACACTTACACTTACACTTACACATACACGTAGAATAGCGCCAAAAACGCGTTGTATTCTTGTTGTTGATATGGTTTTTGTTGGGTGCGTGCAGAGGAAAGATTCTCACTAATTAACTCAACAAAAAGTCAACCAAAAGAATCAAGCAACTGATTTGCAAATTGTGTGTGGGAGAAAGCAAAAAATAAGGAACAGACGCAGAGAGAGGGTTAGTGAGAGGGAGCCACAAATCATAAGGTTCTTGGGCGAACGGGGCATGCAGCAGAAGCGAAGAAGAAGTAAGGAAACCCCAAAAAAAAGTTACCCAAAAAAGAGAATACATAAATAAAATACAATGACATCATTTCATCAGGTTTGTTAGTAGGTCAAAGTTAGGCTGCGAATTCAAGTTTAGCGAGAATGCTAAAAATAATATAATTGCAATTAAATAATGTAATAAACAATGATATATATAACACAAATATTCATTAGAACTGTATTGTATTTTTAAGCACTTAAATATTAATTCTGTCCTCACATGTGTACACATAGAAGGAAGTCAGTATTTGTCTATGCATGTCTGTTCGGCTGACCGTCTGCTCATCTGATTCCAAGCAAACTTAACCCTTAGATTTGAGCTATCGAGCTGCAATTCATATTTATTCCATACGCCAGCTCTTTTACTATAATAAACAAGTAGGCTAAGAAGTGTATATAATATTCGGTGTGCCGAATTAAACACCCAAAAACAAACATCTTACTGAACTTAGCCAACTCTTAACAAATGAAAACATTGCAATCGGACGCAACCGAATGCGAAATACTCTTATACTAGTATAACAAGTAAGAAGGCTCTAGTCGAGAAATCCCGACTAGACGATACCCTGATTCCTATACTTTACGCGTACAGTCAGTGCTTACAAGGTTACATATCTCCGGTGTTTCTCAACCGATTTTAACAAAAAATTCACAGATTGTTATTATTTTGATTAATAATTAAAATGACATCTAAAGTTTTTTCAAATTCAAGATTTTATTGTTATCGATCCCATGTGTATATCGGAAACGGGATGAGTTATCGAAAATCTAATACAAACTTGTACTGCCTAGGGATTAGGCGAGCTTAAGTTTCTGGAGTCTCTAGCTCTTATAGTCTCTGAGATCGACGCGTTCATACATACAGACAGACAGACAGATAAACGGACGGACAGACGGACATGGCTATATCGACTCGACTGTTGATGCTGATAAAGAATATATATACTTTATAAGGTCGGAGATGCTTCCTTCTGCCTGTTACATACTTTTGCACAAATTCATTATACCTTTTTTCCCATTTTTAATGGGATCAGGGTATAAAAACGGGAGTTAAGGATTCTGCTTGCAAAAAGGGGGATATTGGGAAGCGGCTGGCAAGAGGTAAGGCCGTGGAATCAGCATTTTTGATGCAGGTCACTGTGAATGATATGGGGATTTCTAATATAACAAGGCTAGCGGTGGCAGGGTTGGGCGTGACATTTAAACTTATGATGCAGATTTTTGGGTAGAGTAATCAGCTCTAGCTATTAAAATGTGGAAAATATTTGTGTGATGTCGATATGCATATCGAGGTGTATCGACTTGTTATCGATTTAACAGCCCCCAGCGTAGCTCCCCAATTTAAACACGGACATACAGCAAATCGGTCGTTGCACAAAACCATTTTACTTTTGACTTTCGGTACTGCTACCGAGTATACAAATTATAATACATAAGTCCCCTTCAAATAATATTAATATAATATATTATTTATATATATATTTATTATTATATTATTATATATATTAGATTCTAATTAAGTACTTGATAATATCTATTTCATTAATACAAATTTTTACATTATTAATGATTGAAACAACTAAGTATAAGTACAGTTTATAATATGCACTGATGATTCAATCGGTAAATCCGAACGCACCTGCAGCCAAAAATGTTTTCCTGAGCATCTTCTCGTTCTGGGTCACAATCACACTCATTATTTCACAACACCTACAATAAAGATTTAACACACATGCACCCATCACACACACCTAAACTGATTCTATATGTGTATATTCATAAAAGTGTGTATCTACCTCATTTATTGTTCAACACTGTTAAGTAACCATCATCATCCAAGTTTTGTATATGTTCGCAGCTTTGGCCCAAATTCTTGAAAGCTGACAGCAAAGCAGCCAACAACACAAACACCAATACCGATTCCAATTCCAGTTCCATTCCCATTCATATTCATATTCCCCGATCTGTGTGAGTGCGATGGTAAACGCTGCGGATCTTGTTCGTTTCAGTTTCAGCTGTTGTTGTTGCTGTTGTTGATGTACGTAGGGTAATGATTGTCATGCAGGCGATTCTGTTTCATTAGTATTTCGTACCCACGCTCCTACCTTGCTTTCTTCTTCTTCTACCTTCTTACCCGCCTTCTCCCAGATATTGATGATGATTATGATGATTCCACTTGATGGCAATCGCAATGAGCTTTTACGTGAACGCTGAGCGTTCTGCCCGCCTGATCATCATCATCATCATAATCGTGGTTTTCTCGCAAGATGCAGATGCTGGCACCATCGTCATCATTTGTTGGTCACGCTGCGGTTTTTTCTCCCCCTGTACAAACTTACTTTTAAACTTCTTTCTTGCCGTCTTTCTTTGTTTTCTTTCGTTTTCATTGTTTTTTGCTTGCTTAACCAATATTTTGCTGCTCGATAATGAAAGGAAAGCAAAACAGACGAGTCGAGTGCCCCTAAAAAAAACCCACCAACAGCAACAACAAAACTTTATAATCATCAATAGTGAATCTGCAGCTTGGGCCTCAACTTGCCTTCAAGCTGGTGAAATGGTTAATGTTGTTCTTCACCAGCCTCGACTGCTCTTCCACCTCCTTCTCCGACTGAGCTGTGCCCACAGGCCCAAGCAGAGATACGGAACATTGTTGGCTTTCATTATGTATTATGGGGGAATTTCATAATATTTGCACTGAATGTACATCTGTAGGTAGGTTTGAGTGTGTCTTTCTTTCTCTTACAGGTGTGTAACCCACTTTTACAAGCCAAAAAGGCCTGAGAAAATTCTTAAATGGTTAATGAATGATGCGACGCACGATTCCTGGAAGCGACTTCGTCCAAAAAAACAGAGAGTGGCCTAACGTAATGATCACTCACAAAAAGGGCGACATTTTTTTGGAGAGTACCTATAAACGGACAAACTACTGAAAGTTAATGGGGCCAAAACACAAAAAGCAAAAAAAAGCTTTAAAAAACGCCAAAAGTGACTAAAAATTAGTCGATTAAGTGATTTCGATAGCATACTTTTAGGCAGAAGGCCTATTCGTGCAACTGGAGACATTACGATCAAAAAAAAAGGAAAAAAACTATAGGGAGGGGTACCATTGTTGTAGAACTTCAAAAACACCGAAAAAAAACTTAGAAAAGTTTTTCCAAGAATTCGTTTTAAGTAATATCATTGCTTACGGCATGGGGCAGTATATTAAAGTCAGTGCATAAATTTGAGTTTTTAATCATTTAAAATTCGTTTTAAATAAGTAATATAATTAATCTAATAGATATGGGGAAATATATATATTTATATATATATATATATGGGAAAAAAAGTGTAAATTCCAATTTCTTATGACGCGAAAAATTTGGCAATCAAAAACAATGATTAAGGTGGAATTAAGAAAGTAGATGTGTGAATGTTAAACAACATATTTGACAAGTAAGCGATCTATTAAATATTTATCAAATTATTTTTAACTTTTCAAGAAACATCAACAACAGAACAAAATATGGAAATCGTGTTTTTTTTTTTTGTATAAAAAAACTGTATGGTTGTCATTTCGGCAAAAATCTGTCCCTTTAAGTATGCTTGCAATAATAGGTTAGAGCGAGTAAAAGTCACACAGTATAGGGATAAAGCGTTGAATCCGTACAATGCAGTAATAGTATCAAAACAGCGCAAGTGAACTAATAAATAATAGAACCAAACCTAACACTATGTGCATGAGGACTTAAAACTATATCTCATATTGCGAGGGGGTCTTCAAAGTTGTCCAATTGTTTTGGCAAAACCCTTTCGTCTTAATCGCCTTAGAGGCCTGGCAGGGAGTAAGCACTTTGCAAGCGTGCTGTGGTGTCTTCTTAGTCGTTCGCTATATCTGATAGTGTGCCTTCCAATCTGCTCCTCCACTGTGTGTAGATTCAGGTCACGATGAAGGGTGGTTCCACGTACATAATATGGGCAGTTTGAAATGGCACGCATGGCACGGTTTTGCAATACCCTTTATGCATTTGTAGTTGGATTTTGCAGCAATACCCCAGATCTGCACTCCGTATAGCCAGATTGGGGCTACACAATGAACGTATACTGCTCTTTTGGCTCGGAGTGACATGGTGCTTCTTCTATTAATCAGCCACCTCAGTTGTTGCATTCTTTGACCACATCTCCGAGACGTAGCTTTCAAGTGAGGGCCAAAGGTCAAACGTTTATCAAGGGTGATCCCGAGGTACTTAGCCAGCAAAGGTTGGTTTAAAGTTACGCCTTCCAGTTGTATGGGTGGGGTGTGGTCAATGAGGGTCTTCAGGGTGAAGGAGGGATTGATGGTCTTTTGTGGATTGACCTTTAAATTCCATCTCTTGCAACATGCAGCCATCGTGGTGAGGTACTCTTGGAGGCCACGTGCCGCCTCAATGCGACATACCTTAGAAAACGAAGACAGGAGGCTTATAGGCCGATACGATTCAGGATCCTCTTCGGGTTTTCCGGGCTTATGTATCATAAGAATTGTTGCCATCTTCCACTGTTTTGGGAAGAACTGCACCCTAGGGAGCGTGAATGAAATGCACTCTGTTAAGTATCAAGCTTGCACTGTCGAGAACAATTATTTCGCAATAAAAATGTTGATATATAATGACAAAACATGTTTACAGAAAGATAGATAAACTTAGGAAAATACACTTGCAAATATAGCATGTCGAATTATTTTAAATTTTCATTTAAATAATTACTTAATGTTTTTGTTTAAAATTAATTTATTTTTGCGAAAATTCACTACTTTATTGAATAATTTAAAATTGTTTCTTTAAAGTACTTAACAATATTTGATTTCAGAAGTTTGATTTTTATACCCTGAACCCATTAAAAATGGGAAAAAAATGATATAATGGTATAATTTTGTGCAAAAGTATGTAACAGGCAGAAGGAAGCATCTCCGACCCCATAAAGTATATATATTCTTGATCAGCATCAACAGCCGAGTCGATATAGCCGTGTCCGTCTGTCCCTCCGTCTGTCTATCCGTATGTATGAACTCGTCGATCTCAGAGACTATATGAGCTAGAGACTCCAGATTTGGAACTTAAGCTCGCCTAATCCCTAGACAGTACAAGTTTGCTTTCGATTATCGATAACTCATCCCGTTCTCGATATACACATAAGATCGATAACAACAAAATATTGAATTTGGAAAACTTTGAGACGGCTTTTGATACATTAGACATATTAATAACAATCTGTGAAATTTTTTAGTAAACGCGGTTAAGAAACATTGGAGATATGGGACATTGAAGTTGTGTATGCAGTATGCACTATGCGCATACACACATACACGCATCCTGCAAGCACTGACTGTACGCGTAAAGTATAGGGATCAGGGTATCGTCTAGTCGGGATTTCTCGACTAGAGCCTTCTAACTTGTTATTTTAATAAATGGTATATCGTTTCGAAAAAGTTAAAATGGCAAGCTCATATTTCATGCATTTATATTTGTAAATAAATGTTTGCAGAGGTATGTATTCTCAACAGCTTTATTAATAAACAGAGATATAAACTTAAAATACTTAAAGTTGCAAGTTAAATAAATGATGTGTTTTCTTCTCTGCATAGTATACTGTCGATTATAATATTAATGTCCAATTGTCGTTTATATTATCTTTATCGACACTGACTCAAATATTTGTATAACGGCGCAATGACATTGAATTTTCCCGTCCATGTTTGCGGTATTAAAGCGTCAAATATTCTATTGCAAAAGGAAGCCATAATATAAACAGCAACCAACGTCTTATCAGCTGGTCGCTTCTGCCCCCGCCGTTCCGCTGATAAGTGTCGGACAAGGAAGTGTTTCTGGGAAGTTACCAGTTACCAGTTGCCTCGCCTCAATTCAATTACGCAATTGATTCGCTCATATTAACTATCAGCTATAAAATGACAAAGTAAACATTACGTCATATAGAAAACAAAGGCCATCGCAATATTAGCAAAGTTAAGGTGCGTTCTTTACGTTGCAGACAACGACGTCAGCATCCAAACATGCGAGCCCCTCTATTTAGAAACGTAAACCGATGGCTGGCGCTCGCTCTCTGAGCGACACATAGAGAGGAAATCGTGCTCGATAATAAGAGTCCATGAATATGCTTAATGGACATTACTTCAAATTTGCTTATAATAATATAAGTAGGCCTCTCAACAATACAATCCTTAAAAACAATACATTACTTTGTTAAACCTCACAATTAATTAGAGTTTTTCAAAATCCTAACGTATTAAATCATTTCACCGCCTAAGCAGCTTTTACACTCTATGACTTTATGCGTTCTCTGAGAGTAAAACGAGACAGTCACCAACAGCTGAGGCTCTCTCTATCTATGTCTCGTCGTCAGCGTCGCGTGTTTTTTGGAGCAACAAATCAATTACAAATGCGACGCCGACAGTTTTGGTTGGAGCTACGCGACGGGTGTACGCTGTTGTATTTATTCCACGCTGGTCGTAAAATTTTAACAAAAAGTCGAATAAATTGCAAGTGGGTTCAATAATAGTGCCAAAATTCAAAATAACATATCTGCCGAACATCAGAATTTACATAAACCGCAAACATGGAACGAATTCTGAGAGGAATAATGCGGTATCGCAACACAACGCGAGAGCAAATGGTGAAAGAATTTAAAAAAGTTCGCGACAACCCAGAGGTGAGTATTATTAGTTGCAACTTTGAAAGGTCAGAGCACGTGCATTCATTTTAACGTATAACTTGTCATTGACATAATCATGACATTGCTGTGTAAGGCATTCGATTTGTTGTTTTTGTCAGACACTCGACCATTATCACATTTGTTGATGCCATTTCGAACCAGACTGTGACCCAGACAATTCGAGAGACACGCTTCCAGCATATTCATCAACATACACTCACACTCTCGCCGTTTTTTTCTCTCTCTGAAAAGTGGTATGTTCAAAATGCACGAGTTAAAAGCTTGAGACTCTTAAACTTTGGACATTTGCTCTCAGCCGCCGTTTCGTATTATCTCTGTTGTTGTTATCTGATTTTGGTAAACAAACAACAAAGGCGAACCGGTTAGGTTTATTTAATTGCAAAATATTTGGTATGATTGCCTTTCTCTGTTGTTTTTGTACACTTAACGTGTGCATCGAGTTGCTTTTACTTTTCAGCAAGCTCTTGCTAATTATTTAATTTTTTTTACTAATTACGAAATCTCGAATGGTGCTCTCAACAAAAGTCATTAAAATAAGTTTGTGCACACAAATTAAATAAACTAGACACCCTTTCGACATTTGTTTAACTTTTCCACAATGCTGTTGAACGACCATGAACCGATTTAGATTGATTTCTGACTGAGTAATGAATTTTCCATTGAGCACTTTTTTTGTTGGCTGTCTTCCAAGTGTGCCATAACTTTGACCACCAACTTTAAAACTAAATGAGCAAACATATTTTATCATGAGCACATCTATCTATCTGTTCTAATATAAAACAATTTTTCCCTTATCAGCCGAAGGCCGTTTTTTTCACCTGCATGGACAGTCGCATGATACCAACGAGATATACGGACACACATGTTGGCGATATGTTTGTGGGTGGGTCGAAGTACTTACCATATCTATGTTAATATATGAAAATACACTCTAACACACCTGTTCTGCTTTCCACGATTAGTGAGAAACGCGGGAAATCTGATACCACACGCCCAGCACTTTCAGGACGAGTACTTTAGCTGTGAGCCGGCGGCGTTAGAGTTGGGCTGTGTGGTGAATGACATCAGGCATATTATTGTATGTGGACACAGCGATTGCAAAGCAATGAATCTTTTGTACCAGCTGCGTGATCCCGAATTTGCATCCAAGGTAAGAACGTTTCGGATAAGGCAAAAGTCAATAAATTCTTAATTCTCCTGCTTCGATTTCAGTTAAATCGTCGACTGTCACCACTACGCTCCTGGCTGTGCACATATGCCAACACAAGTTTGGAACGCTTCAAGGAGTGGCGAGATGCGGGCATGAAAGGACCATTGATATTCTCGTCGGAGACGCCGCTGCGTCGCTTTGTGGCGTACATTGATCAGGAGGATAAGTTTGCAGTTGAAGACAGACTCTCTCAGATCAATACACTACAACAAATGTCCAATATTGCCTCATACGGCTTTCTCAAAGCCCGTCTCGAATCCCACGACCTGCACATTCATGCCCTGTGGTTCGACATTTATACGGGTGACATTTACTACTTTAGTCGCGGAGCCAAGCGTTTCGTTGCCGTGGATGAGTCCAGTGTAGATCAACTGTCAGCAGAAGTTAGACGGTTCTACTCCTAGTTCTGTACGCTGCGGTCTTTGTTAGCAGTGCCTTGATTTTTCTGTGTCTGTGATATGTGCAACACAATGTTGGGTCTTACAACTAGTAGTCGTACAATCGTTATACGTTACTCGTATCAGAAGTGGCATTTATATGTATACATATTAATATATATATATATGAATATGTGTCATATGTATACATGTGTATACATATAAAATATAGATATATATATGAATATGTGTCATATGTATACATATACATATATATATATATTTATAGGTGAGTCTTATTGTAAGAATTTTTTATTTATAAATGTTTGTGTTTTAAAACATATATGTATGTGATTTTGTATATAAACTTAAGACACTAAGGTTTAAATTTTAAAGCATTATACTCTTATAAATGTAGGAAAAAACAACGCATTCATTCTCGATGGATTTGCAGGGAGATGACGCTGGCAACTATTACATACATATATATTAAGGGAAGCAATAAGATAATTTGCGGCACGCAGGCCGCTTCGATGTGCAACAACAAACCATGTGTAATCGGTAACAGAAACGAAAAATATACTTTAAACTTAACGACGGTCACGCTCACAAATGATCCCATCAGTGGTACTTGTGATTGTGATGGTTCGTGGAAATGTTGTTTGGATTCTCTAGCTCCTCAAAGAACTTGCGCGCATTGCGAATATTCACCAGGGTGGCTTCCGAAGGTAGAGTGGGATCAGACATGACCACCAACACGTACGTGTTGCTAGTGAAGGTATCGATGAAAGCGGCAAATGCATTATTTCGCACCTCCATTGACTGGAACTTGGCGCCCAGCTTGGAGCAACTCAATTTGAACTGTTTGATGATGTTCGAGACCTTTTCAAAACGATGCGAGTCGCGATTCTTTTTGCTCTGGCAATGGGAGATGACCAAAAATGTTGCCTTCTCGAACAGCAACACCTCGTCCGCATCAATCACATTGGCAAAATGCGTCAATGAGTTCTCCAAAGCGGCCACATTTGGAATCAGCATGGTAACAATCGAAGACCACGCTCTGTGAAAGTAGAATGGTTAAATAAATGTCAACGAGCGTATTTTAAATACTCATACTTGTATAGCGTTTCATCCCAAATGCTGGTGCGAAAACATGTCACATTGCCGGGCATGGACAACCTAATGAGATCGTCTTCGCGCTCCTTGAAGATATTCTCACGTTGCTCCTCGGCAAGTAGATCCATTTTGTGCACCAGACAAAAGATCTTGGCTTCTGGTGAGTTTTGCAGCAAAGCCTCGAGACAACTTTGGTAATAATGCACATCGCGCTCCATCTCCTGACTTTCCACATCGAACACATAGATGAGTACCTCCACATTGCGAAATATGTTATCGCGCTGCTGTGTAAAGTACTGTTTCATAAAACTCTCCTGTCCACCACAATCCCACAGATTGAGCACAAGGTTGCCCAGAAAACGCACGTGCGAGTGCTCTACATCGACTTTAAATCACAGGTGGTTAGTTTTAATTGTGCAGACAATGAAAAAGTTGCTTACTTGTTGCGCCCAGGCGTGTCGTGTCTCTAGCTATATAGTTGGCAAATATAATAGATCGCATACTCGTCTTTCCCGAGCCGCTCTTGCCCATCAGTAGTACCTGTGGTATGTAAAAAATACAATTACAACTTCCGCTTGCAAGTTGTTCCAGATGCACTTGGCAGAAATTTACCTTTTTTTTCATCTTATTGCGATTTTGGCTTTGTTTTTGTTAATAAAAAGGTTGGGTCTAATCGGATACAATGTTAATGTATTTTATCGGCCATCGGAAGAGAAGCCGTCGATACATGTGGCGGTTGGTCGGTATATCCCCAGAGCTGCCAACTTTTGCCTAATATAAATATTCTAATTGTTTTGGAAATCTAATTAAATAGAAACAGCATTTATGTAAATTGTTGAACAGAAACTTAGTTTTGAAAATACAAAAATTAAAAATTTAAACAATATAAATCTTGTTTATAGATATATATTTGGAAGAAGTTCCCAAATGTTTGCAGTCCTAAACCTACTTAGCCAGGGCAACCACCAAACTGATACGGATAAAATTCCAATTTCGTACTAATTGGCACTCACTGCATGCAAGCAAAAGCTGCTTGATACACATTAAAGTAATAAAATTTGCGGAATAAATTGCATTCGAAACGCACTTGACTATAAAAACCATATGTTAACTACGATAATGAGACAGTTTAAATGTGCACTTAGATTGGCAAATATGAAAATATATACTTTTTTTGTTCTGCCTTTGCTATTATTTTCATTATGCAGCGGAAATCGTTGTAGCAGCTTAAAAAAGGTGATTTTAAGTAAAACTTAAACAGGAATTTGATAATTTTCCCAACTTAAACTATTTAAACAGCCTCTGGAAATGACCGTTTTGTATGAGTCCCTTTGTCCGAGCAGCCAGCTTTTTATTCAAAATTTAAAACCAGTTTTTCGAGACTACCATAACTGTATAAAACTAAACCTGGTTCCCTATGGCAAGGCCCAAGTAAGTAAATCAGCAAAATCATTTTATCTTTATAAATTAACAGAAGTTTTACAGCCAACAAATCATGGTTTGAAATGCCAACACGGTCCAGAAGAATGCTGGGGTAATCGGATGCAGACCTGTGCCCTTCACTCCGATTTGAATCAGTTGCAAAAAATGCAATTTGTATCTTGTCAAATGAAAGAGCTAAAGCTAACTAAACTTAAGGATTTTCGATGTGCCAAATCATTGAAAATCTCTAAAAAGATTAAGCATTGCATGAGTTCGAAAGGTAAAGGAGAAGAGTATCAGGCTGAGGCTGCTCGAATAACTAATAAATATGGATTTAGCGAAATACCTGCTATTATATACAATGGTGTAAGTACTCACAGATACCTGAACTTATATTGAAATAATGCTAAAAACTCTAAAATGTTTAGGTATTCGATGACGCTTTACAAACTCCATCCCTAATAAACACACGAAAAACTCTTTGCAAGATATTGGTGAAAACTAAACATTTACTACCTACAGATTGTCAGTTTAATTAATTATTGTTATACTTAATTTTATATTAAATTTAACGTTCTTATTGCATTTGATAATCGGTTAAGCTTTGAGGGACTTATGACTTTGGAAAGTTCTGACCTATTTTTAATTTAATTTCTTTTGCGTAGAATTTTATCGTGAATTTCAAGTAAAACCATCATTTACATTTTTTAAAACTTAAATATTTTTTTCAGTTTCAAGTTTATAGCATACATTTTTGAAAGAAAAAATTTATAAACCCTAAGCCCATTGATATACCGGGTAAAAGAGTATATTAGTTTTGTGAAAAACTATGTAACACATAGATAGAAGCATCTCCGACCATAAAGTATATATATTCTTGATCAGCATCAAAAGCCATGTCCGTATTTCCGTTCGTCACTATATATGACCGCGCCAATCCTTGAGACTATCGAAGCTAGAAAATCCAGATTTGGAACATAGGCCCAATGCCGAAAATGTTTGTATTAAATTCTCGAAAACTCATCCCGTTTCCGATATACACATGGAATCGATAAACATATAATCTTGAATTCGGAAAAATTGGAAATGGCTTTTTTAAATATAGTTGAAGTAATTGCAGTTCAAATTGAAACCTGTTGAAAAACACCGGAGATATGGAAGATTGAAGTTTAGTCATTAACCATTAGTGAAAAACTTCGTGCATAGTTGCAAACAGCTTTATTTTAAATATATTATTTTGCAAGATTTTGTGCCTCAGTTGGCCACAAAGGCCAGAAATTTATTTTTTGTGACTCGATCGCGATCAGAAGATCAGCCTTGCGCCGAAAATATATAAATATATATATACTTATATATATATATATATATAAACAGTCAGTGCTTGCAAGTATTTGTGCGTATGTGTACGACCATACTGCATACTGCATACTCAACTTCAAGGTTCCATATCTCCGGTGTTTCTAAACCGATTTTAATAAAAATTTCACAGATTGTTATTATTTTGATTAATAATTTAAATGCCATCTAAAATTTTCATTCAAATTCAAGATTTTATTGTTATCGATCCCATGTGTATATCGGAAACGGGATGAGTTACCGAAAATCGAAAACAAACTTGTACTGCCTAGGGATTAGACGAGCTTAAGTTCCAAATTTGGAGTCTCTAGCTCATATAGTCTCTGAGATCGACGCGTTCATACATACAGACGGACATAGCTATATCGACTCGACTGTTGATGCTGATAAAGAATATATATACTTTATGGGGTCGGAGATGCTTCCTTCTGCCTGTTACATACTTTTGCACAAAATCATTATACCCTTTTTTCCCATTTTTAATGGGATCAGGGTATAATAACACGGATTGTCATTATTTCGTTTAGTGTATGTAAAACCCACAGATTTGAATATAACCGTTTGTGTGCGAGGTATTTACTAGTTGGTCACTGGTAAACTGACACTTGAAGTATGTTAATATATTTTGTAAAGTTTGCGAAAATCAAATTGCAGATTGTTGGCATTTATTAAATTAGCATTCGGCATGAATGGCACAATCAAAAAGAGAAAGGCAAAAGGAATATAAATCTTACTTTAATATGCTTAAAGAAAGGTACTTTACATGTATATCTTATTTCGGGTTTAAAGTAGTATAAATATGGATTTAATTTTATTTTATGATTGGTATTAATAAAAAAAAATAAAGATAAACGTTAGTTTTAAAATCAATACATTTCTTTTGCTTTAATTTATTAATTTAATTATTAATTAAAATTTTCCCTTAACCTAAATCGCATCCAAGATTAGATATTCATCGTACATCTTTAAATAGCTGAATGAATGTAAATTAAACTAAGCCCTTTTAATATTTTTTGCTTTGAAATTCAGCATGTTTTATTTCGCACCAGCTGTAAGTAAACAATGTAAGTAGAAACCACCATAAAAAGGCTTGAGAAAAGAACAACAATACTGAAAACCTAGTCGCAATTATGTTAACAGTTAACACACAGTTGCGAATGTAGTCAAAATAAAACAAGCAGCAGCCCAGCAGAAAATAACAAAAACAAAAACCTACAAAAAAAAAACCGGCTCACAAGAGAGAATGGCCGCACCTGAATGACTGAGCCATATGCATTGGACTGCCAGCTGTCCAAAATGAAGTCCAAAAAAAATGTGACAAAACGCTCAGTTGCTGAACTTAAATCGAATCGAACGGTCGCATAAACTTGCGCTTGGCATTCAGCGAAGGAAGGCGGCAATTTTCTTTCGATTTTAAAACTGCAACGAAGGTCGGCTTTAAATCGATTAGACTGTACGTCATAGAACATACATACATATTGTGTATACAAAAACGAATACTCTTTTAAAAGGGGTGAAAATCAAAATGTTGAAGTTAAGCACTGCTTTGTGTACCTTTGCCTTACTCAGCTGGAGCCTGGCAGGGGAAATTCCTCGTGAAAAGCGTCAAGCGGAAAAGGTGGGTGGAAGTTGTTAAATTGTCAGAGTTTCATATGTTGATGTTGATCTTATAATCTATATTTGTAGCTACACATAACTTTGCTCTATGAGTCCCTCTGTCCGGATAGCAAAAGTTTTATGCGTCAACTGGGACCTGTTCATGAAGAGTTGGAGTCCTACATTGACATTGAGCTGGTGCCATTTGGCAAATCTGCAGTAAAGTTGTTTTAAGGAAGTAAAAGTAAGTGATATTATGTCATCTCTCACCCATTCACAGTCTGAGCACAATGGAGCCCTCTTTCATTGTCAACATGGTCCGGCAGAGTGCGAGGGAAATCGTCTGCAGAGCTGTGTAATAAGCAGCACACAAAACCAGGCAGCACAAGTGAAATTTGTTGTTTGCCAAATGTTTGCCGCGAATCATGCAAATGCCGACAAAGTGCGTAATGATAAATAACCAAAATATTGCTCTTGACTCAATCACTTAACAATAACCCGCAACAACATTCGCAACAATTTAGTGCGCAAGTGGAGCTGGTCTTTTATCAGATGTGGAGCACTGTATGAAGACTCCGACTGGCACTAAGTTGCAACTAGATGCGGAGATCATCACAAAGCGATATCGTCCGAGCTTTGTGCCGACCATTGTCTACAATCATGTAAGTAATCGCATCACTTACCACTTTAACTGACTCTTCTTTAACTAACTAACTAACTGGTTTTTACATCGGATTACGCATTGATCGGCCACAACAACACAACAACAAAAACCACAACAACAGGTATTCAATCAGCAGCTGCAGGACCAGTCGCTGCGCAATTTCCGGTCAACAGTTTGCTATTTGCTGCGACAACAAATAACGCTGCCAGCCACAGTTTGCCAATAAAATGAGAATAATGCTTATGCAATATACGTGCAGAAAAGTATCGCAAATAAATGTTGTAAGAACCAATTGATAAACAAAAAACTATTATTTGGGGAAACCTTTGCAGAGGAAGCTATAAATTCTTGGTAATAATTATGAGTTTCATTAAATAGGAAATAGCAGCGGCCTCATTACGTCAGGGATAAATAAAGATTTTTGTCACATTTTTCCTTTTAGGTGCACTTAGTTGAAAAATATTTGAAGTTGGCTTGAAAGCAATGTTGTGTGTTTGATACAGTGTGTTAGTCTGAAAAAAGTAAGAAGGCTCTAGTTGAAAAATAACGACTAGAAGATACCCTGAACCCTATACTTAACCTTATACCTAACTTTAATGTTCTTCGGTTTTTCTGAACCGATTTCAATTCAAATTTCAAATTGAATGACAGATTGTCATTATTTTGTATAATGTTTCAAACACCGTCTCAAAGTTTTTTCAAATTCAAGATTTTGTTGTTATCGATCGCATGTGTATATCGGAAACGGGAAGAGTTATCGAAAATTTGAAACAAACTTGTACTTTCTAGAGATTAGGCAAGCTTTTATTCCAAATCTGGAGTCTCTATCTCTTATAGTCTCTGTGATCGACGCGTTCATACACGTCCAGACGAACATGGTTGATGCTGATCAAGAATATATATACTTTATGGGGACGGAGATGCTTCCTTCTGCCTGTAATATACTTTTACACAAAACCATTATACCCTTTTTACCCATTTTTAATGGGTTCAGGGTATAACTAATAACATTTTATAAATCATTTTCAAGAAAGTAAATGTTTCTTAGTGTCTTTATACCTTTTTAAGTAGTTTCAATAGAAAATTTCAAAAATCTAAATCTTGGTGAAATTAGATTGGAGATATAAAAAATAAAATGAAAAATTACAGGTTGTACACACATCAATTTATTCCAACAATTGTTAATTTAAAATTTCTCTGATGCAATCTCGGGTTTATGTGTATTTAAAGTAATGTCTAGAATTGCAAATTAGATGGATCTGCACACATACATATACATATATACCAAGGTTTGCCACTAAAAAAGCTCCAAAGTCATATTCTAAGCAACTGTCAGCATATTAACTTTAACTGTAGTCTGAAAAGTATCGTAGCATTATATAAAAGCGCTGCCATTGTATTTTTATGGGATATTATCTCTCTCTGTTTGAAATCTATTCTGTACAAGAATTAAGGCAAAGAAAACGAAAACAATTATTTAAAGAATGATTTAATTAGATGCGTTAAGTGACTCAAAACTTGTATTTGATTATTTTATCTCAGGTCAACAAACCTAAACACACAATAGGCAAATTTTTACATCTCTTTAGTTGGAATTAAGAGAAATTTTAAATTCTTTTAAAATGTTCAGACTCTATAAATTTGACTGTTAAGATTTTGTTGCTGACCATCTGAACCTTACTTGAATGATGTTTAACAAACAATATTTTTTTGTTAAAAAAGAATTGATGGTTGTAAGTTTAAGCTTTATTCCCAGTTATTGGTTATAAGTCTTAACTTTATTAAACTATTTTTAAGGTGATTTTGTTATTAATATTAGAAATTAGCACAAACATTATAGTTTTTCTTTACTTTACTTGCATATATTTCATAATAATAATAATAATAATATATAGATATAAGATACAATTCATGGATTACATATAGTACATGCAGTGCTTAGGGCGCCTAATTATTTACAGACCACAGTATCTAGATTATTTTTAGGGGAAAATAAGTGCGGCGAAGCCCGATGAAAAACAAACAAAATCAATGTGAAATGAAAAAAAAATGATGTAATAATAATATATATGATTTGCGCCATTAAAGCAACATTTATCGCAATAATAATATCGTTAGGCTATTTTCTTTGTATGATGAACCGACAACAATAAAATGACTTATAGTTCTAAACAACTTAACAGTTAAACTACAACTACGACTACGATAAATGATTTAATTTCTTGCACATTTAATTGTTGTTGCTTTTGCTACTGACGGGTGCGTAGAAATAACAAAGTGGGCGACACATAACATATTTTAGAGCATACTTTAGGCGGGAGGGTTTTTCACTTAGACCGGTGTCCCCGTCCCAGCTGCCTGGCTAATGCTAAGTGAGCGACGTGGCGCCGGTTTGGGCGGCAACTGTGGCTTAACCAGAGCCAAAGCAGGAGCCACGGCACCATTGGCCTGCACTCGCTCCTTCTCCTGGAACTCAACATAGCCGCTCTCATCGCTGCACTCAGAGTCACCATCCGAAACGCTGCCAACATCAGCTGGCTCCTTTGTATCGGAGGCCTCCAGGCAGCTTATCGACTCTGTCGGAGAAGAGGAATTCAGCTTGAGAGTGATGCTGCTGGAGCTGCTATAGTTTGTGGCATCGCTATTGTGACGCAACTGCTGTCGTCGCTTCGACTCCTCCAATCTTTGGTAGATCAACATCGACTCGAGCACCTGTTGCTGCACATTGCTGCCTTGTGGCTTGATGTACTCCTCCTGGTTGGCATTGGTTACAGTGCTCGCTGTCTCGCAGCCACTGGAAATGGATCCCTCATCGCTATCGGGGCTAGCCAGGCACTGTTGACCGCCAGCGGCACCTATCTGTGCTATTCCGCTAGCTGTCGTTGAACTGGAGGCATTGGACGAGATAGATGACTGTGGCTGGTGACGATACTGCAGACTGGCCTGATCGCTGTTTCGCTTGCGCATTGAACTCCGATGTAGCATCGTAAGCATTGCTGCCTGCCGAAAGTAATGATCATCAGCATCATCGATGTAATCCTCTTCCCCATCGCTGCAGACACCACTGCGACGCAGATGAACAACGTCCTCGCTGTCATAGTCCGCTTGCGGATCGGCACTGGGATCACTGTTGATTGTGGGCAGCAAGCTTAGAGGTTCTTCCTCCTCCTCCTCACCAATCTCCACTTCCTCCAATGCCACTGTATCCACCTGCAGCTCACTCAGACTACCCAAGCTCTGGCTGCTGTTCTTGTGCAGCTGCATATCAAAGTATGGTAGCAGCTCATTGCTTAACGTCGTATCAAACTTGAGCAGCTTCTCAAACTCATCCGAATCGGAGCCATCGTTGCATAAACTTGTGCCCGCAGCAATGCTTATTTCCTTCTCCGTCTCCGGCGCTAAGGCTAACTCTGCTTGATGTGAGCAGCAGTTGGCAGCAAGCTGAATTTTGCCTGTGCGTCGTATGGAATGACCGCGACGACAGCGTCGTCTGCCCAACGTCATGGCCGGATAGAGGGAATCCCTCTGGCAGCAGGGCTTCATTTCGGGTTCATTTGTATCCTCAATCTCGTCGCCCTCCTCCTCCCCAATGGCCTCCTCAATTGCCATTAGCTTAGGCGCCGATTTCGAGCGCTCCAGTGGTGGTCTATAATTATTACCACCCACACTCAACATAATCTTACGCCTCGGCAAACTGGGATTGTCGTACACAGCATTCGCCAGACTTAGCCGTGCATTTTGTTTTAAGATTTTCTCCCGCTTAAATTCGCGCAGTGCAGATTCCAAATTATCCTGCAACAAAGAGTTAGGAAGAATGTAAGCAAATGAATACCAAGGGATTTTGTTTTCCACTTACTCTTAGTGTCTCACATATGTCTTGGGCAATCTTCTCCTTGCTGCAGAGCACAGCATGACAACGCAGCTCGTGCTTCAGCTTTCTCCCCTCATGCCTGTAGATCCAGCAGAAGACACGCGGATAATTCTTCGGGGCACAGCAGTACGTGATGCGATTGGACCAATACTCGGTCAAGCCATGTTGACGAGTCGTCGCCTTCAAGCCGGAAGCGCACACCTTCACTCTCATTATGACATCCGGCTTGGTGTGTTGGGTGTAGTTGCGCCATAGTGTATTCAGTTGTTTTTCAACGCATCCCTCGCCTGTTACACAAGAAAAGAGTAAGAAAGTATCAGTAAATAAACTTCATTTTGGATTGGAGTGACTACAACTTACCCTTGGCCCAACCGGTTAGCACGTTGCCTAGATAAGAGACTTTGTATTCAGGATCCGGGATGCTAATGTCCACACTGTGGCTGCGCTTCCACCAGAGCTTGCCCAGTCCTCTGGTCAAAGTGCGCATTGCCTTGCTACTTAGCTGATCATCAGCACGACCTACATGCTCCTGCCGGCTACCATATTGCAGATCCCTCGAGTCTGTGGTCAAAGTGACAACGTTTGACACCTGCACCTGTTCATCACCGCCGGCAATGTCGCCATCCTCTTTGGACATGCGTTTGAAACGCTCCAGATATGGACCCGATCCTCGCCTCCGTCCATTAAACGTGTGAAACTTCCCACTGGCCTCATTGGCCAATCGCTTTTGTTCCTGGCGCTCAAACTTTCGAGCATTGTATGTGTTTCCCAGCAGTCTAGCAATGCTGCTGCTCTTTACAAATTTGTGCTGCCTCGGTGGTGTTCCGATTGGAACCGGAGGCGTCGGTGGCAACAGCAGACTTCCACTTGAAGGAATGGTAGTAGGAGTAGTGGTGTCGTCAGAAACAGGTGCAGAATTTGTATTTTGTGACTGTTTGCTGTTTGCATTTTGTTTTTTACTCCCGAAATTGAAGAGGGTGCGACGCTCCTTGGTCTTCTTCAACGTGTTGTTTGTGCTGTTTACATTTGGTTCATTGTTTGGTGTGACTGTTGTTGTGCCTGATCCTTTGGCGGTGATTATTGCGCCAGTGGCGCTACTAAAATCTTCGTAATCGTTGTTGTTATTGTGCGTGGCGGCTATAAAATCAACCTCATCGCGACCTCCCAGCGACTCTGTAGGAGTCGTCATCGCTTTGCTGTTATTGTTATTGTTATTGTTGTTGGCTGCCATTTTTGTGCGTCGTTTGTAATTGAAGTTGTTTTTGTTTATAGCTGCTGCTATTGCTGCTGCTCATCAATATGCATTAAATTGTGACATGTTACAGAGCTGTAATTGCAGAAGAGAAAAGTTTTTGTTGTAAAAAAAATTTATTTATCGTTGTCTTTTATTAAGTCAAACTAAGAAAAATGTTTTCCCAAATACTAAGAAATCCCAAAAAATACAAAACAAAATCTGGTTAAGCTCCTAAATATAAAACATTAGTTTCGTACCGATTAACAAGATCACTTTTGCAGTTGCATAAATGTCCATACGTACAAAATTAAATAAATCGACTTTGATCCCAAATTTGGATACGAAAAAAGGAAGAAGCTTGAATCAGTAATACTTCTGTTTTCGGTATAAAAAAAGATCATGCGCTAAATATTTTTATATATTGGTATGCACGTAGTTGATTCGAAAAATTAACAAATCAACAAGAGAAAAAAATTATACTTTAGCATTCGTCTCAATAATAATTTTAGTATAGCATATCGCAGACAAAAAAATGTATCTGTTAGCCCATATCGCATTAAAAATATTTAAATAATTATATTTGTGCAACTATACATCACCTTTTTCGAATTGAGAAATGCTTAGTACTTTAGTTCAATTGTTGTTATTATTATATCTACTACTATTACGCTTTAACAATTGGCCACTTTCGCTGCGTAACATAACCGAAACTAACTATATAGAGAGTGTATTTTGTGGAATATTTGCAATTGCAAGTGAAAAAAGTGCCAACTTTATAACATTTATTAATTGTTGTGTACATAATTAGCACCTGAACCAGCTGAAAAACAATTGCGAATTATTATTCAGTTTTCCTTTAAAGTTATTTTTGCTACAATATGCAAATATTTACAATATAACTGCACTAGGCGACAGTTAATTTCATTGTTATTTGAAAGTGTCGTGCGAATGCGTGTGTATGTGTGTTCGCCTATTAAGTTTTTCTAATTTCTTACATTGTTTTTTCTTAATGTTGTTTCGTTTTTCACATTATTTGGATAATAGTTGCCGTTTAAAAGTATTTAAAAGGCAAAACGATCAGCGATTAGCTAAGAATATTTAATTCCTAATTATATATTGTGAATGACGTAGTTTCCAACTAATGTTTTTTCAACAATGTTTCAACAATTTTTTTAATTGTCGGGTAATGGTCTGTGGCGGCAGTGCGAAGAAACCCAACAGGCATTTATTGTTTGCTATAATTTAGCGTTTATCTTCAATGTGAGTCCAAATAAAACGTATTTTAAATTTTAAGAAATTGCAATTTATTGTGAACAATGCAAATTTGATAAAATATTGGCAGAACAATTTGTTGTTGTTTATGTATTTACTTTTCTTATTGCAATAATTTAAATCATACATTTTTTTGTTTCTCAATCTTTATTTACAACAAGTAAAAACGACAGCGGATTTCTATGATACCACTAAGAAGTACGTTTTTTGATCTAAAACTGAACTGGCATTCCCGTTTTTAGAGGCGGGGGCTGGAGGCGGCAGGTGTTGGAGTGTCTTTCAAATTTTTAATGCAGATCATTGAGAAAAGTTATCAGCTATCTTGTAGTTCTAGTGCCTAGTTGCTGAGGTGCCAGGGATAAGCTTGGCATCCAATTAATGCAGATATGTGAGGAAAGTGAGTAGCTATATTCTAAGCGAATTTGATACATGGACCCAGATATTTGAAAAATTTTTGTTCATATAGACGGACAGACAGACAGCATGAGAGACTTTGCACAAGACCAGAATACTCTTTACCTTCTGTATCAGAGTTAAATTATTGACCTGTTTAGCTTAGCTGTTTCTGCACGTTTGTCGATTATGCTCAGGTTTCGTAATAAGTGTAAATAATAAGTTGCCAGCAACAAGCAGTAAAGTTATTTTTAATGTATGAGCAGCACATCATATGATTGTAATCAGTCCTTTCTTAGTATCAGCACTCAAGCCTCTGCACTTACTTGTTCGGACATATTTAACAGTACTTAAGCTAATCTATGGCGCGGCACCCAAATCGGTACTGCACGATGTAGATATCTAATCTACATATGCTGTTATAAAAAGTGCTGTCGTACTGATTTTTTAAAGTTTATTACTTATAAATAACTGGCATGAGTTGCTATACAAATGTTGTCATGTCATTTAGGGGCATTTTTTAAACCTATATCAAGTTGTTAGTTAGTAATGCAGTGATAGGAATTAAAATCAACCTAATCTTAAATAGGTATTCAAATTCCTACACTTCGATCGTTTTTACTTGATTTTGACCTCTTGAACAAGCAGCTTGCTTAACCTTCCAAAGCTATGTCCATTTTATCAATAAGTAATTGCCAGCAATCAACGAATGGCTGGCACAAAACTTGTCTATGGTAATGCAATGACCTTGACGCTGTGCAGGTGTTTTTGCCTTTTTGCCTTTTCTGTTTTTCTGTTTTTCTTGTATGCTGGCAAAGTCAATAAAGTCTTACGATATTTGTTTAAAGGTTTGCTGCTTTCACTTTTGCCATTAGCCTGACCAACAAAAGACTGCAGGCAAATGTCAACTTCAACTATCCGGGCGGCCCACTCATTCATAGATATCTAACTAACATGCTTACATACATACATACAAATCTGAGAAAGCCCAGTAGCCAAGCCCAAACCCTGGTTCAAGCCCCCAGGCCATTGACATCGCATCGCGCAGTTTTCACTCTACAGGGGAAAAAAAATCGTATAAGTGAAAAAAACATGATGTTGATGATGACGAAGACGATGATGACGATGACGATGACGATAAAAAAAGAAGCAAAGAAAGCGCACTGAATTTGTAAGAAAAGGTTAAACAAAAGTAAGTAATTGTTTTGTTTGGGGCGCTCCATAGCCCATTATCATTTGTGGTTTTTGCTCTTTGCTGTTTGCTTTTATTATTGTTCATCACTTTGTTTCCTGGTGAGTGTGTGTGTGTGTGTGTGTGTGTGTGTGTGTGTGCAACTGTCTCCCCTTAGTCCATAATTGCAAATCTTTTATATAATTATTTATTTATTTTGTGCGTGATCAGCAGCAGCAAACTGACATTTAACTAAGTGTACCTACTTGCCAACTAAATAACAAAAAACAAAAACGACACTCTTTTGTATTATTTTAGTTTAATAAGAAATGCAAAAAACGTAATAAGGAAGTGTGGCTGAAAAAGTGCGAGATTGTGTGCGTAATATTAATGCTATGAGGAGCAACCAATAACGAAAAACGGGAGCGGTTTATTCGTCAACATTCAGCGCCCAAAAGTCGGGCGTAAAAATAAATATTTATTTTTAATAAACGATTTATGTAAGTGAGTTGACCTTCAGTCACTTCCATAGTTTAGAATAATTTTAACAAACAAACACTGAATCTAATTATAATTCTATGGCATCCACTTGTTGCACTTGCTGTTAAACAATGGCCTTTGCGAATAACAGCTGTTGGTTATAAATTGTAAAAAAAAGGCTGACAGCTTAATTCTTAACTAGCAGCTAGTAGCCGAAAAAATGATTGATTGATCATTATATCATAAAATTTGTATGCATTTTGGAATTTATTTGTTTGACTTTGACTCTTAACATATCACAGCGCACATCTAACAATGGGACAGCTTCAGCACTTCATAAACTACTCGGAAAAAAAATATATATATATATATCTACCAATAAATAAAACAAAAAGTTTTAACTTTTGCGGGTAAGCCGTTCAGTCATTTATCACAATGTAAATTTTCTTAACAGTTTTAACAGCTAAATTTGCGTTAGCGTTTGCCGCTGGCTGCCAAGTATTTCTCAGGCAGCTTAAAAATGCAAAACTGCAATTCAAACAAGAACAACAACTTCTAGATACATACATATTTGTCTAAAGTCAAGCTCCAGAGACAAACGCTTGAGACATGCCATTCGCAATACGCAACAACAACAACCACAAGAACAACAAGCCTTTGTGGTGTACAACAAAAAATGCAATTTATTAAAAAAAAAAAAAATCTCTTAAGAGTCGACTTCGATCGGCTCAGGTGCAACGGGGCCTAAGCTCTGGCTCAAGCTCAGAAACTGTGTCAACAGCAAATTGAAAAGTTGATTTACAATAAAGAAAAAACAAAAACACATAATGTTTACTTGGTATGGGCCAAATTCAATTTAGCCACGGCTTCGCGTGTGGCTCCAAGCTTAAGTTGTATGTGTGTGTGTGTATGTTGTGTGTTGTGTTGTGTTGTGTTGTGTTGTTGTTGTCTGTTGTCGGGTTAAATAAATCGTAAACACTGAATCGCTGACCGAGACAAGTCAAAAGAGCTCAGACTCAAAGCGCCAAAGTGCCAAGAATGTCTCGCAAAAATAAATAGGAACGATGAAAAAAAAAAGTAAAAATATTAATGAAAAAATTCAACTTGCAACTAAATTAAACAGTTTCGCAATACGATTTTTGGGCATGTGTGTCATGTGTCGGTGTTTTGCTAATGCTGTTGTTTACCAAAATCGAAGAGACGAGGAGGCAACGGGGAAGGTTGGCGACCACTCAAATTAACCACTCCACGCGATAACGAATCCGAATCCGAATCCAAATACATGTATCAACTTAAGGCAATGGAAAACGTTAATAAAAATGGAAAGGAAGTTTGCCCATATATACGTGCGAACGCATCGGAATGCAATTTTAATTGAATTGAATAAAATAAATATAAAAATTCTTGAACTATAACAGAGAGATTGAGGTGGAATTTATTGCCGATAAGTGATTAAGGTTGAGTGAAATATTCAGTTAAAGAATAACTGGTGATAAAACAATATTTAACTTTTTTTTTAAATATTTATGTTATACTATTTTTCATTGTGCGATTATAAGTACTTAAATATTAATAATTAATGTTTAAAGTTTTTAATAAAATTGTTTAAAACTTCATATTAAAACCAAAATAAAATAATATTGCATATTATATGTTTAACTTGAATACCCAATTGTACTTCTTCAAAGTAAAAACCATCAGATAATCATACGATGAACTAAAACATATAGCTAGAGTGTAAGTAGATCTGTCGATTTGGTGTGCCTAATACGATTGTCATTATATCTCTATTTACTACACATTTTGTGAAACAATTAAAGAATCTCTCTGCAAGGGGGTTAAAAATAACTTTAGTAATTATGGATAATTTGTTTGGGAATTACGGCTCAACTAAAAAGATAATAAATTGATCATTCATGCACCGCATGGATATCAACTATAATTATATTTAAAGAAAGAACATCAAATTGTTAATTGGTTCAATGCTATTCCCACACTTAATACTTATGTACGAGTATATAGATAGGTGGCAAGGCAGGTGCTCTTTAATTGCATTTTCTCCAAGATATCATATATTATAAAAACGATAAACAGTAAAACCAATTGCTTATTTATTTATTTATCTCGGTGATAAGCTCTGTGGCCTTAAGACTTATCTCATCTGCACAATTCGCATGTGACTTAACTGGCAATTTATTCCACAAATTCCACGCAACAATAAAAAAAAAAACATAAAGAAATAAAAGAGGGAAAAATCCAACAAGTGTGTTTTTGTGTTTATTGACAAGGAGGTGGAATACGCACGATGTGGATATAATAAAAGTGAGTTTTAACTACAGCCAATTCACAACAATTATGTGTGGCGTAATTTGTGTACGAGTTGAGTGTCAAAAGTCTGACGCCAGAACCAAAAAACCGCGTTAGCAGCACTTGGAAAGAACGATGCGAATTTTCTTTAAGAAATAAATTGGATTTGCGCTTTAGTTAACAGATTTTTGTTTACTTTTTATGGATGTAGCAAGGGTTGAGCAAAGGTGTCAGAGTTGGAGCCGGAGTCAATGTCAGAATTGGCGTTGGTTAAATAGTTTTAATAGTTGAACTGACACGAAGAGTTCAGTTTGGCTTTATGCCTTTAGTTAATTGCGGCAGAAGCAGGTTTTTGAAGTTATACTTTTTTTTGCAAATTTTGATGTCTACGTAATTTTGTGTAGCTGTCAGAGTTAAAAAATCTTTTTTTGTTTTCTTGTTACAGGTTTTTTTTATTTTTGAATAGGTTTTTGAAAGTGATTGCCTTGACATCATTTGTTCGAAAATATTTAAGTTTACATTTATATAGCTTTCGTTTCCCATTATCTTTTTCTATTTCGGATTTGATTTGGAGCTGTGGCTTTTATGACTAAAAACTTCATTAAAATTCTAAGCAGTAGAACGTGAGAAGAATTTATATTTATTTATATAAATAACAAGTAAGAAGGTTCTAGTCGAGAAATCTCGACTAGACGATACCCTGAACCCTGTGTGTGTGTGTGTTTGGGTGTACGCGCATACTGCATACTGCATACTCAACTTCAATGTTCCACATCTCCGGTGTTTCTTAACCGATTTCAATACAAACACAGATTTCAAAGATTGTCATTATTTTGTTTAATGTCTTAAACGCCGTCTTAAAGTTTTCCACATTAAAGATTTTATTGTTATCGATTCCATGTGTGTATCGGAAACGGGACTCTTCCCGTGTGTTATCGAAAATCCAAAACAAACTTGTACTACCTAGGGATTAGGCGAGCTTATGTTTCATATTTGGAGTCTCTAGCTTTTGTAGTCTCTGAGATCAGCCGGACGGACAGACGGACATGGCTATATTGACTCGGCTGTTGATACTGATCATGAATATATATATTTTATGGGGTTACATACTTTTGCACAAAACCATTATACCCTTTTTACCAATTTTTAATGCGTTCAGGGTATAAATATAATAATAGAACCAAAAACGTATGATCATATGCAAATGTATGAATTAAAAGAGGTTATCGTTTAGTTCGACTGGCACTCTATTTAATTGGGCGAATAAAAATTCTTTAAAGCCAAACAAGCCGCCAAAAAAAGGCAACAAGAAGAAAAATAAATATTAACATTCATGCATAAATATTGTGTTATTAAAACTTTGCCTTCAGGTCTTGTAAACAATACAATTAACAAACAAACAAGGCAAGCAAATATAAACCGCCTTTATACTTATCTGCAGAAATAAACTTATGTTATTGCATACGGCGAAAGTAAAGTCGAAAATGTTCGCCATTTTGGCTTAATATTTGACACTTTTCAGTTATCTGTCTGTGTGTTATCTTGAAGCTGTTTTGCTTTTATCATTGCTAAGATTCGCATATAAATTTAAAATGTCGTAGTGTACAAATCATTTCTCAACTACAACAACAATGGAGCACTTGCGGGCATGCCAAGTGGCGAGTTTCACCAGCTCAAAAAACGAATTAAAAAAAAAAAAAAACAATAACAAATAGGTAAGAATTTTGTAGTTAAGATAGTGTTGGACTAGGCGATGCCCTGTAACTAAAACAAAAAATATACTTTATAAAGAAAGCTAAAAGTTAACTAAGTCTAATCTAGTATTTGACTGTTCAATCTTATTTGAGTCTCAAGAGACGCAACTACTTTATTTTTCTTTAGGGCAGAGTGTACAAAAAGCAACAGCAAGGCAAATTGTTTGTCATGTGGCTTGAAAGGGATTGTTTGTAAAATGCACGGCAAAATTTATTAGCGAAAAATGCTAACATGTTACCACAATTAAGCAATAACAAAATGCAAAGCATGCGAGTACAGATTTTGTATGTGTTTTATGTTGCAACAAACGGGCGCTCGCAACAACAAAAGTATCATCAACATAAGCAGTTGCAGCAACAACATTTGGGGGGGAAAAAAACAACCAGAAATGGGAAGCACCAAGAAACTTTTAATGTCTTGTGTTACGTCGAAATATTTGCAACGTTATTGCTGTTATTATTGTTTGTTGTTGTTGTTGTTGTTGTTTTTGTAACAAGCGCCTGGTAGTTGAATGCAATTGTTGACCGTTGACATTTTGCAATTAAAAATGTACTTTGTGTTAATTAAGTTTTGCAAAGTCAATTTTCAATATGAGTTATTAATATTAAATTAAGCTCAAGTGTTGCTAGCGGCGGTAAAAGTTAATCCTTGGCCTATCCAAAGAAAAATACAATAATCAGCTTATAGTTTAACTTCTCGCACAGAGCTTTTGGCTTATCTCTCGCTGACTCAGCCGGTATTCTGCATACTATAAATATATATATATCAACTTATCACAACCTAAAGATATAAATATAGAAAGTGCGCAAATATTTGGATATTTAATTCGCATGCGATACTCGCTATATTTGTTAGCCTACAATGCTATTTAATTTGCAATGTCGTATAAATGGTAAAAAAAAATATAATTATTATTTAAAACTTAAGATTAAAAGTATACAGGCACAACTAATTAGAAGTTTTTTGCTCTTTTCACAACAGTCGTGATAAGTTTAGCAATCGTGCTTGGATTTGATATCAGAAAACAAATACCTCCAAAACATTTTAACATACGGTGCGTATGCGTGTTAAGTATTCAAGTCAATTACGCATGGCATATATGATAAAAACAAACCAAGACCAATAAGACTCTTGCGAGTGTGCCTAAGGCCGCAAGTGTTTTATTATTTAGTGCACAAATGCTAACAGGCGTCTAATTAAATGTTCAAAACTGGAATACAGCGCGCGCTTCAAACAGGCAAAAAAGTCATAAATACACTGGACAATAATAAATATTTAGTTTGCTTTTATGAAGCGTGGATCTTCACGCTCAAATCACATTCAATAAACAACGAGAAAGAGATGTGGATGAGCTGGAAAGATCCGCCATATAATTGATGGAGCAAGTTACTGAAAAATATATTGTGGATTGTATAATGTAATTACCAAATGCATAAATTATAATTTTGTTCTGGCTCTAATGCCTGTTTGAACAACACATCACGTAATGCCAGGAAAAGAGAGAAATAAACACACACACACACACACACACACACAAACTAATAATGTGATTAACTCAAAAGTATTTTATGATAGACATTAGTCGTAATTATTGATTAACATGCAAATTAAATGCATTTTCTTTAAGATCAGTATTTGCTTTAGTATTTTGCTTTAAATAATTTAACGCCTTGCATCTGAAATGAATATTGATATTAAAATGTCTACAGAATCGTTTACAACATTGTTTAAGGTGTGGCTTTTGTTTTTAGCATGATTAACCATTGATTATATCATTAGCCAACGCAAACAACAACAATTGCCCATAAGGTTTCCATCATTATTATTTTTAGACAATATTCTAAGCGGCTTGTCAATCTGCCTTTTTTTGTTCTTTGATGTTTGAGGTGTGTCATCAGAATAAATACAAAAACTGTATATTATTATTTTAATTTTTATAATTAAACAGCGGAAGTTTAAAATGAATCAATAAAAATATTTAGATCTATTACTTTATTGAGGAAAGACACAACAAAAATCGACAATAGAAATACGAAATACCTTTATTAATAATTTATTTTATTTATGGGAAATTGTTAAAATAAATTGCTAAGAAAATGTTCTTAAAAGCCAAATTGAGCAAACAACTGAGGGTTTACAAATTGTAATACCATATATATATTTAAATTTATAATAATATTTAACAATTTAACTGTCTAAATCGTTGGGGGTTTCGATGCTGTTATTATTGAAATTAATCGAGCATTCAATTTATTTTATTTTCTTGCGATATGTACTCGTAGTATTTTGTCAAACAATTATCGCTTATTTGTTGAATTTCGTGTGAAAATTTTCCACTCGATCAGGCAACGTACATATCCACACAGATATAGGAACAGTTTTGCTGGGCAGGCTGGCTGGCAGCCTCGCAAAGATCAAGAGTCAAATTCTTGGCCAAGATAAACGGGCAGCAGAGTGCTTATGGCCCGCCTGCTTAGTCATATAGCCAGCAAATTGGCCAATACACACACACACACACACATACAAGTGAGTCAAACCATAGCGAAGTTTGAGCTGAACTGGAAGCCAGCGAGCCATTAAGTTACAATCGGTGTGTGCTTGCAACATGCCAAGCACCCAAAAAAAAAAAACCAAAAAATGCAGCTTAACTATTGTAGCTTTTAGCTGTTGTTGTTGTTGTTGTTTTTGTGTTGATATCGGCATGTCAGTCCACTGGCTATTAGCCAAGGTTGTTGTGTGTTGAGTGGAAGCCACAGCTACTTGCTGCCAATCGTCAGATATTAGGAATTAGGAGCTGAGCACCTAGCCCATGCAGCTTGCAACGTGCAACATTCAGCGATCAACAAGCAGCGAGCAGCTTAATGCCCTCTTATGGATTGTGCAGACGCCAAAAAATTGGCAAGCATGTTGCCAACAAAATCACATACCAACATGAGAGTACACTTAGAAAACGAATCGACTCAAAAATCGCAAAATTAAAATCAGCTGATTTTTTTCCCTTTGACATATTGAAAAGAAACCGAAATTTCTTTCAAGAATTACAATTTATTTGTTGTATTGCAAACTTTCATTTTAAAATTTGACATGCCTTTGGCTCTTTTCTTAATTTTAGTAAAAATTTTTCTGAGTGTACGAGGTAACTTTTATTAGTGTACGTTAAACATGCGCCTAGACACCAACACCAACAGTGACGCCAAGTAAATTGCTTAAACCCAGCCCGGTTGAGTTTTTCCTTTGCCTTTGTTGTTGTTGTTGTTTTTGTTGTGTACTTGTTACGTGAGAAAATTTTTGAAAAGTTTGGATTTTGTTAAGCTATCTGTTTCGGTTTTGCGGGCCAGCTGCCAAAAATGTGAAACTGCTAACCGTTTTTTTTTTTGTTTTTTTTTTGCCATTTTATGGCTTTGTTGGTCACCCATTCGATGGCTGCGGTCGCAATATGGTATGCATTTGCCTAGCTAAGACATACACTAAGAGACTAAAAAAAACATAGTCAACAAACCACAGAGTGACCATGTGGCCAGGTGAAAACCTTGATGTGGCTGGCACTGGCGAAGGGTGCTTGCTTTGCTCTTGTTCATGTGGACCAAATGGCTATGGGAAGTGCACATATGATTGTATGTAGATATAGCCATGACTTCCGTATACAAACGTTTCGAGAGAAAAAAAAGTTTAGATAAATAATTGCCTGCAGTAAATCATATCATATGTTAGTCATATCATATGTACTACACCTTTCTATGACTCAATAAATTTAGTGTATCGAATTGTTTAGACTATTTTATTTATATATTAATTGCTCAATACAAACTAAAGAGAATGGCATTTTAGAATGTGTTGTAGAGAAATTCTAATCAAAAATTGTTACAAAAATGTTGACAATATTTCAATTTCAATTTAAGTTAGGCATTGCAATTGCACTGGTCAGACAAACATAACAATAAATCGTCGAGTCCCCTTGCTAAACCATTGAGTAAGTCGCTGTCTATTGAATTTCAATTAGCGCACAAATTGCTTAGCTTTGCGAGTTTTGAATTGCAATTGCGAATTTCAATAACAAAAATATTATATATAAATAAGAGGCTCCGAGCTGTAAACTTTAATACAAACACACTACGCATGAAATTGAATTCGAAGGAAATACTATTGCCAAATATTCACACCACAAAAAACCTCTCAAATATCTATTCGCTCTAATTAACAACATTTGCGATCATAAAACTTGATTAAATGCCAGACGTACTTTTTTTTTTTTTTTGACCAGAGAGTCGCTTTTTAAGTTAATTCATAAAATTGTTTATTAACTCATTCTAACAGATTAAGCAAACAAAGTTAAGTCACCGCCGAGCGAAGTATAAGAATTGGTGATTGTGTGAGGTTTTTAGGAGTTATTTTTTTTATACACATATGTATGTGGGAACTTGTTAAGATTAACATGTAGTATAATTATTATTATTTTTTTTTTTTAACAATTTGTTTAGCGATGTTCTTGTCTATAGTCAATGCTTTTTTGACCAATAAGTTAATTGAATAACAAAAGAAAAAACAAAAAAAAAAACCAATTTCACAACTTCTACTCTCAATAGACTATAGTTTTAGCGTGTGTGTTTCTAGCTTGTTCTATTACTTAACAAATTGGGATGATTTAATAACAATAAGCAATACGTCGAAATGATTGCATGTGAGTATAATTTTATTTAGAAGCACGCACCCAGTTCCATATACTAATGAGTGTCATGCATGTCAAGTGTAATAAAGCGTGGCAACAATAAATACATATATACACAGATCCCAGAAATGCGCAGTTCGTTGGAGTTGGTAAAAGCAGCAACAAATGCTTAACTAAAGGTTTACAATATAAGCGAATTAGAAGCACGCTTCCGAAATGGCGACTATATAATACTGATGACATCAAATAAAAACTCTTTAATTTAAATTTAGTGACATGTGCGCAAGCGAACAAAGTGCACCTATTAAAATTTCAGTTGAGATTGATGCCCTGTTGTGGTTGTACTATTATAGAATCAAGTAAAAAAGCTCTAGTTGAGAAATCCCGACTAGACGATACCCTGAACCCTATACTTTACGCGTACAGTCAGTGCTTGCAGGATGTGTGTATGTGTGTACGAGCATACTGCATACTGCATACACAAGTTAACTGTTCCATATCTCCGGTGTTTCTTAGCCGATTTCCATAAACGCCATCTCAAAGTTTTCAAAATTCAAGATTTTTTTGTTATTGATCGCTTGTGTATTTCGGAAACGGGGAAAGTTATCGAAAATTTGAAACTAACTTGTACTGTCAAAAGATTAGGCGAGCTTACGTTCCAAAAATCGACGCGTTCATACATACGGACGGACAACCGTACGGACATACGGACATGGCTATATCGACTCGGCTCTTGATGCTGATCAATAATATATATACTTAATGGGGTCGTAGATACTTCCTTCTGTCTGTTACATATTGTTGCACAAAACCATTATACACGTTTTACCAATTTTCAATGATATAATAATATACCAAATGAAAAAAAAAAAAAATTGTCGTTAAATTTTGGCTTTTAGATTTCCTACTTCGTTCCACACATTAAACAGTTTAAATGCCTTAAAGTCTTTGGTTGTTGTTTAGCAATTTGTTGGCTATAAATTGTCAGTGCATTAAGTGCGTTTTCATTTCAAGACATACAGACCCAATAGACAGTTCCCAGCACCACGCACAGGTTGTTTAGTTATCGAGTTATTTAGCAAAGCACTTGAGCATGCAGTTAGTTATAAGTGAATCTTTCAAAAAACCAACAGTCATACAACATTTTAATTTTTTAATTATATTTTAGCCAAATTTCCAGTTGTACTTAAGATGTTTTTAGTAATAAAAGATTTAAAAAAAAAAAAAAAACAAGCTACCTAAGTTTCGATTATTATATCTCATGAAACTAAAATCTTTTTAAGCTCAGTTAAGCCATTTTGAAAATTTTCGATTGAATAAATGACTTTAAAACATTATTGAATTTGTTAAAAAAAAAAATGTTTAAGTAATCAGATTTATTACAACAATACATCAAAGCAGTTAAATATGGTTGGTGATATTTTATCAGAATAATTTTTCTAAGTTTTCAGAAGAATCGAGTATGTAAACTATTTAGTTTTTGATCAATAGCTGTATAACAATATTTTTATAGTTTAATCAGTCTTGAAGTAGTAAAAACATGTTTTTGGGTATTTTCCCAGATTGTTTCTTGTATGTTAAGTAGTAGCAAGAAACGCGTAATATCCGCTGCTCGCATCCAATAAATAATTCATTTGCCGCTTGGGCAAAAAAATAAAATACTTTTAATTAATTATTTGAAGTTAGCACAAAAAACTAAGCGCACGCGTCTAGCCGAACAAACATATTTATAAACAATCACCAATAGCAAAAACAATAATGACCATAACAACAACAATGCAATCAAAACCTATCATCTAAAACAATAGCAGTAGTTTGCTTTTTTAAAGTTCGAAGCTGCTGCTATTTGCTGTTGTTTTTGGCCAATCAAATGAAACGCTCCAAGCACTGGCAACAGAAATTTTTGCTGACGCACTTTTGACGTAAATGTCGTAGTGGTGGCCTTTCATAAGAATATTTTTTTGTAAAGCCCCCCCTCATCATCCTCCCATGATAATCATCAAAGATTTTTTGGCTACCGCACAGCTGTCTAAAGAGCTTAGCGAATTTATAATTGCTCCCCAGTTGTTCTGTGACCAACTAGACAGGTCTGAACTGGCTAACAAGTTTTATTTTTTATTTTTTGCTTAAATGGTTTTTTTTTGGCTTTTTGGGCTTGGCTTGTGCCAAAATATTTTTAAGATAGTTGGCAGCGTCTGTGTTTTTTTGGTTTTTGTTTCTATTGCTGAACTTGAGCTTGTTTCGGACATCACTTTTACTGCAAGAATTTGTTTGTGTTCAAATCATTTGGGCAATAACTCTCACTGTGCTCAAACTGACATGTCATGTCATTTGGCTACGTACATACGTGCCAGGTGAAACTGAGCCATGTCCAACACAATTTTAATTGTTGTGCCGTGTTCACAGTGAGAGAAAATTGAAATTAAGAGCATAAGAGTGTGGAGTACATTACGTTTTTCAAACTTTTTTCCATGGAAACAAAACTCACGAGAAAATTTGCTGAACAGATTGCTTACATCAAATTGTTAATTGTAGGTTACGTTGTAAAATAACAAATAAAAAATATTCAAACAAAAATTAAAGAGAATATTTTTAATAAAACAAATTTCACGATTTTTTGCTAGAGATTCTACAAACCTTTCTAAAGGTTTAATGGAAATTTTCAAACTTTTATAGTAAGGATATTTTTGTCCGATAAATGTCATAATGAATGTTTACCCATACTTTTATATATTGTATATTGTGACGTCAACAATCATAAACAAATCCACCAACAAGTCAGTTTAGTTCCCAACTAGTTAGTTTATATTACTTCTATTTAAGCTCTTACAAATGACGACATTTTGTAATTTATGCGTCCAAAATGTTATGGAAAGCATTTGACTACTCAATTTTTGTTGACTCCGTATTGACGTATTCGGCTAAATTATTAGATTGTTTGGCAATTTGTTAAATTCTTTTATTCGAGCCAAGTTCAAAGTTCAGTAAAAAATCGATCAATAACAAAAATTTAATGTGGATATTATACTATATTTAACAGCACATATATCCATACGATATAAACGGCTATGACCACTTAAATATTAACTTGGCCATGCCTGTTTTGTTGTTCTTTTCGCTAATCCTACCATTAAATATTTGTTTTTTTTTACCTTGGCACAATGATCTGTACTATTCAGTTTATTTTTACATCAAGTATTTAAGCGTGTCGATAATAAAACTTTATTCAAAAAAATTTACTTACGGAGATGATTAAATCTCAAAACGTAACACTTGAAAAAAAATATTTAAGATTAGATTAAAACTGTTTCCATGTGCCACAAACCACAACAAAAAAAAAAAGTCTATGGATGTGCAAATCGAAGCTGTTGTTAACTTTCCGCTTGTATATACACAAAATCATACAATCTACAATCATTTGCATTTAATGTCTGCTTGGTTTGCGCAATTGGATTTTGTTTTACGTACACAGCTTCCTTTCATCGATAGAAAAATCAGTCGAGTGTTTAACGAGACAAATCATTTCAGTTATCACAAACAACAAAGTAATTACTTAGATGATGCTGATGAGAGACACGCTTAATGCTAACTTCAAACGACGTCACAAAGTACAACAAGTTATAACTAGTACTAGTACCCCGATATGGCTGCTAATGAAAACCATTTGCAAAAGTTCAAGACCTTAAAATCGAATAGCGCCACTTAAAAACAACAATAATTACATCAACAGACCTGTGTATCTCGACCGCATTTTCGATTGATGCTGGCTGAAAGGAATTTAGCCGTATCATCTCAGTCACAGAGCCAAAAAACAGTTAAAGGTTAGGGCCAGCAAAAAACACTTCACAGAGTAGGCCAACATATTTATACATGTGTGTGTGTGCAGTAATTACGTGTATGAACGAGAAGCCAACGGAATCGCTGGCTGCAATTAAAACGTACAAAACTTGAATCGAACCTGTTGAAAAGTCAACGTCAGTAAGGCAAATTAACATTTAAACGCCGCTCAACAGTTAAACTGCGACTAAACTCAAAGCTATGGATACATATGTATATATATACCAATGTAGTCTTTAGTAAACAGTTGTTCAGTTAAACAGTTGTAAAGTTAAACAGGTGTAAAAAAAAACAACCTAATAGTGCCTTATGGGAATTGGTCATTGTCTCGCCGGGGCTATAATTATATAAGAATATTAGCCTCATCAGGTTGACCGGCTGTCTGACCCACATTTAATACGGTGGACCATATACAACTTTGCGTGCTTTTTAGCACTTACAACAACCAACTTAAAAATGCATACTGCGTGTGTGTGTGTGTGTGTGTAAGCTTGAAACCGTTACGCTGTATATGGCATGGAAGTTACTTAGAGTAACTCAAATGAGGCGTTGTTTGTGGTGGTACCTTGGTTTGTGTTCCTTTACATTACCAGCAACATAAAATAGTTAACACAATTTAAAAAGTCTGTATCGACTAGATGATACCCTCAACCCAGCAAAAGACAAACAAAAGATTGCTTGGATTTGCGATTGGTGCCGTGTAAATCGGTAAACAAAAATATTTGATATTTTGGTGCTTTTTAGCCGCTCTAAATAAAATTTGTCATGTGAAAGTATATAAATCTAAGCAATTAAAATAGCAATTTTGTTACTTATCAATGGGCCTAAAATAAAAAATGTCGCTTGGTAACAACTTATATCTCAAAGTCAAATTATTTCTTTCTTATACTCGTTGATATTATAATTTGTATGCAAGAAGTCACAAAAATAAAATCGACTCGCTTTAAGTGCATTTTTAAGATGCTTTTTCGTTCTGTCTTGAGCATACATTTTCTTAATTTATGTAAACCCTTTGTTCCAAGATTTTAATGGGTAAATAATAAAATATAATTACCAAGCAAATTGTTGTTGCGTTTTTTTTTCTTTTTGGTGGTTGCGTGTGCGTTTCAGCGTCAGCGTCTGTGTCTGTGTCTGTGTCTGCAAAGTAAACAAAAGAAAAAGCATATTTTGAAAATTTTGTTTTGTTGATGTTGAATGATGATGTTGAGAGAGGGTCTTTAAAATCGATAATCGTCATAAGATTTGCATTTTATACATGTGTATTTTGAGCCATGGCAATAAAAAATGTTTCACACGCGTCTCATAAAATATTCGCTTTCTCAAAATAGTAGAAAACGAAAATACAAAAAATCTGCAATTATGTGGAGATTTATTGAAAATGAAAACTCAGCTTGAAGTCATCAAATTACATTTCAAATAAATTGACCGACTTGCGAGAGAGAGAGAGAGAGAAATGGAGAAAGAGGGAGAAATGAAGAAATTTTATCGCTGCAATAAAACTAAAACTTAATCAAAAGCAATCAGGAGCAGCAGCAGCAGAGGAATCCAATTTGTTGACCAGAAAATGCGTCACAGCATCGAAACTGAAACAGATTCAAGATAATTCAAGTATTTATTGTACGTTGTATTGTAGGTTGCTGTTTCGAATCTTCTTTAGCTTGTTTTGCTTTTTGTTTTTATACAATCTCTTATTCTCTCACCATCGACGTGTTGCATGAATCAAGCAATTGTTCAAGCATTTGTCGCCGCAGCAACGTAAACAACAACAACAACAACAACAACATATACAAATTCGTACCACATTCAAGATACATTCTCGCAAGTATCTGATTTTGTTTTTTTATGTTGTGGGCTTGGTAATTGGCTGGGCCAACAGCGGGTAAACGGGTTAATAGCAATATACCGGGCCGAGTGTCAATTCAGGTTGCATTTAAGCCGCCTTCTCTCTCATGCAAAGCGCATTTCTGTCAGATATAAATGGGCCTCTGTAAACTTGACTAATTGTTAACGCCCGGACCGTGTCGCTACATGGCTTTTTTTTGCCCAATATACATATACTTCATATATGTTTAAACACATGCTGACACTAAAAAACATTTTGGAAAGTTCTGGGCCTGACCTTATTTTCTTATTTCTCCCCAGACCAACAATGCCCAAGCGCCATTTGGAGACGACAACGACGGCAACAATAAGAAGAGAAGATTATGACGACGCTGAGTAAATAAAGCAAAGTGTGGCTAATAAGCCACCAAAACACACAGAACACAAAATACAACAACAACAACAACAACAATTACTACAACATCATGATTCCGCACTTAGCCACTGTTTCAACAATTGTGTAAACAACAAAAAACAGCAACTTAAAATTTTTACCAAGTAAAAAAAGAACACCTTAAAAGTACCTAACCATTTTTCCAAAAGTTAGTCACCCATCCATACAAACAAGCATTCATAAATATGTTCTTACACACACATACACACGCTCAGTTAGTTTTAAAATGCGCCATAACATGCAGATTGCAGATACATACCTATATTTGTATATGTCTTTTTGGATATGGACTATAATATACTGAGCTGAAATTTCGTATATATGTTTTTGCTACAATTTAATTCTCAGTTTTAACGATTTAGTACAAGTGTACTGATGACAAATGCCAATGGATTTAACGTTATTGCAGATACCTCTAAGATACATAATTATTATTTTAAAATTTAGTGGCAGCTGCAAAATTGTACTTTACTTTAATTAAAAATAAAGTATTCTGTTGTTTTTACGTTAAAATTAGATTACACCATTAAAAAGTGTTTACGAGGAAATTTAATTACTGCTTTAGTAATAATAATGACGATGTTTTATTTGAAATTTAATTATGGCTTGCCTTTAAAGCAAATGGTTTTAGGCAAGCGTGTTTTATATTCCTTTAAATTATTATTGAAATTTACATAAAAAAATTCAGTTTTAGGGAAAATCCGTTTCAAATACTTTATGTTGATTATTGTAATTTTTAGATGCAACATGAGGTAAAATCTGAGATGATTGATACATTGATTGTACATATAATTCTACCAGCATAAAAAGCATTACAACTGGTTATTAAGTTGTTTCTGTGAAGTTTTTATTCTATATGATGTTCATCTTTCAAAGTATGTTATTTAATTTGTTTATAGCTTTTGTATAAATCAAATGGGTGCGTCTTTAAACGAATAAATTACTCAAGAAATACATACTCGAACGATTTATGACTATTTTTGATTAATTCCAGAATACTCGTGAGTGCATTGATTCACGAAACTCACCCATTTATTTATATGAGCTCAATCAAGTTCATTAGCATACCTTGTAAAAATTAGATTTACACAGAGTTGCCGAAAATTAAATACTCTCGTTGTCATGTGATAATTAAATTAAAATACGTTAAATAAATGTTCATTGAGTTAGTTATGTGATACTGTGAGGAAGTCATCATTAAGTTATTGTTTGATCTTGCTAAAAACTTTTGGCAAATATTTTAAAATTATTTTTAGTATTCAAAATTTAAACTTTATCGAATAATATTCCTTTTTTTCCTAAACAAATGCCAAAAAATTTGAAACCTTCCCTTTTTAGGGTATCAAAAATACAATCTGCAATACCATAAAGAATTTCATTTAAGATGAGTATTTCGCGTAGGCTGTACTCAGCTGTATCTTTGTATATTTGTATTTGTATTTCTATCTGTATCTTTGTATCTATGTATCTATGCATAACTACCAGCTAAACTGAACTGTCGGGCTGACTGAGTTGCTAGGCGCCCCGGCAAATGCGTCGCTGATAATTTATATGTGTCGTCCGGCCCCCACAATCAAGTTACTAACTTGCCTTTGTTTCTACACGCATTTTTATAGATACATGTATATACATAAACTGGAAAATGGAAACGGAGACAGAAACGAGGGGAGACAAGTAGAGATTATGGGATAAACAAGAGAGTGAGGAAGGGAGACAGGGACCCAACACAGTGCGCTTTATTTCCGTTCATGTTGCCCACATCTTGTTTCTGACTTTTGGTTCTGTTCGGTTCTGTTTGGTTCAGTTTGGTTCAGTTTGTTTGGACCTGGCTTAAAAACTCTTACACTTTGTGTGTTGGTTCTTACTTACACAACCTTACATATGTAATTGCAATTGCCGAGCGACTCACGACTTGAATTGACTTCAAGTCGCGCACCTTTTAATTTGTGCGGCATTCTTGTCCCCCCTCTCTCACGCTCTCTCACGCTCTATCCCTATCTTTTTCACTGTTTACTGCCTTATTTTAATGTTGTGTAAAGTTCTAAGACCCGACCGACGCAGCGAAAAGCAGCGAACGGAAGTGCGTTCATTATTTTTAATGATTTTATTTAAGGAGCGATAGTTGCGAGTCCAACTATCTGCCAACTACCTGCTGCATGCCAGATGACAAACAAGCAAAGGTTCCTTCTTGCATCGTTGCATTCAAATTTGAGTTTTCCCCGGACAGGGGACAACCAACAGCTTATCCAGATCCAAACTTCTATGCCGCTGTGTTCTCGGTATGTGGTGGGTTTTTCATGGAAAACACAGATAGATCTCTCTCATTTGCAGGTTGCAACACGGAGCCTGGCAATTAGGAAGTGCGAGTCATCCATCGATGACGGCATTGACTGGTATGCAAACTAAATGCCTGATAAAACTAAGTACTAAGAGTGCAACAAACAACTCAGACAAGATTAGAACGTAAACAAAGCAATCTAGCGAACAAAGTAGCTATTTATGAGACCCTTGTCAAATAACAATTGAAATGTTGTCAATTTTACAGCAGGTAGTTAGAGTTTGATAGTTCAGTTAATTACAATTGACGAGACATTTTATTATTATCAAATTACCAGGGGTCATACAAACCTAACTTAGATATAGCTACGCATCAGTGACGATCCTTACCCCAACCGGATAATGGAAATGAAATACGAAGCTAACTCTGCTCTATAATTACAATATTAAAAAGAAACAAAATAAAGAGAAAAAACACTTTGCTTTCAGACAACTGCATATTGGTGGCAATTAGCGATGACTTACGAGACTTGAGCTAATTTTAATAATTAAATGCAATGGAAAAGTCTACAAGTCTCTGAACCCATATATGTATGTATGTATGTATGTATGTGAGCATATTCATACATATGCATATGTACAATGGACATTTTCAGGTAGTCTTATAGTCAAATTGACTTTCAGTCTGACTGTCAGTCAACTTTGACCGCACATCAAATGCAAAATGCGGGCTTACAATTGTAAAGTTCATGTATGTGTATGTGATTGTGTATGTGTATGTGTATGTGTATGTATACATGAACGCCCCTGACTGTCGAATGACCAAAAAAGGGAGTGTGTGCGGGGCTGTGATGACTGTGATGGCAAGGCACTCACAATTATAAGCACAAACAATAAACAACAAATGTGACGTACAAAACATTGCATGACAGCAACAACAATAACAATTGCATGTTTGCACTTTTTTTGGATTTTTTTTTTTTTTTGTAATTCCACAGTCGTTTGAGCCACGTTTGCGCCGAGAGCGGCTGTATGAAGAGATCAGTAGCTGCTATTGGGAGGTTGAATTGTTATGCATCGATTTACATACACCGAAAGCAGTTGGCTGACAAAAGCTCAGTGTGATAGATGGACAGACAAAAGATCGTCATCATTATCATCATCATAATGATGAGCAGCAGCAGCAGCAGCAGCAGCCGAGTCGTCTTCATTTGAATCAATTAAACCTGCTGCTGTGTATCTCTTTGCTAATGCTGTATCTGTATCTGTGTATGTGTATACTCACAATTGTATTCGAATTCGTATTCGTTTTTTTTCGTTTTATATTCTCTTACTGCTGCCTCTGCTGGTGCAGTTGATTGATCATTGGATGTGAGCCGCGCCTTAAGTCGACAAAAATTCCATGAATTTGATTATAAACTCAGCTTTTCATAAAGGTGGCTCGATGTCTACTTCTACGACTGCCTGTCGTCTTCTCTAGCCATCACATACAAATGCTTTTAAATGCATACAAACAACGCAACATCAAAGGTCAAAAATAGCGCTAAGGAGAGACAGAGAGAGAAAGAGAGAGAGAGAGAACTCCAATTCAAATCCGAATTCATTTCCAATTCAGTCCAATTTCGATTTCAGTTTTTCATTTACCCTGTAGGCTTTTCTTCTTCTTCTTAACCATATAACTCCTTGGGTTGCCGTATTTAAATTTCTCAATGTTGTTGTTTTTGGTCATGTGTTAATTTGGCCCTGCAAACAGGTCTAGGTATCGGCTTAGAATTATTTCGAGTGTGTCTAGACCTAAAGAATGAGCGGACATTTTGTTATTTAAGCTGTTGTTTGGAAAATTTTAATTTATTTTGTGTTTTGTGGCAAGAAAATCATAAGATCTTTGATGGAATTTAACAGACTCTTAGTCTGTCTAATTCTAAGCCTAATAGATTGCCAGTCAGCAGGGGGATGGGGATGGAAAATAAGAAAGAAAGAAAGAACAATAACACGCATCAACAGGCGTAAGATTTATAGCTGATGCAAATGCAAGCGGAATCATTAAAGCCAAAGCTAATAGCTGGCTCATATATCAGGCCATGATCATATATCAAGCAAATGTACACTGTACACAAAAGAGATACTCAACTCAAATTACAGCTAGCCAACTAGCAAAGCCAGCTCAAACACCTTTTTCGTCTTCTCTGTGATTTATGCGCCATTTTTTCTTCTACTGCACAAAGCAAGAGTCAGAAATGCATAAATATGAAAGATACAGCTAATAGCTGGATTTGGATAGCTGGATAATGAAAAAAATATGTAGAACCAAAATAAGAATCATAGATTTTGATATTAATTATCTATTCAGCTGAAATCTAATATATCATAGAAAAAATAAGACTAAAGACATAATAGAACAACATGTTAATTTATTTTGGTTTAAATTATTCTTGGTAAGGCTAAGATTTATTAAAGTTGCAGAATAAATGGAACATGGTGCGTTCTTCAAAAAACATTTGAGTGTTCTTGGGATTTCCCCATGAAACCCCCCCAACAAAGCTCAAGAAAATTCTATTATTCCTGAACCTTTTTGTGCTAAAATGTTTATCCCACAAAGTAATAAGGGACTCAAATCTTAAATATGAAAGAACTTGTGTAAGCTGTAAATTGAAACTCGTACTACTTTTGTAGCAAACATTGTATGTACATTAAACTGGTACCACAATTGCATCCGACAATTTTGTATATTAGCATGCAAATACTTGCAGTTTTAGTAATTGTAGATGATGCTTTTGTATTTGCGCAACAATTACGAGGAAATTAGCTGAACTGCAACAGATGTAGATACGCTCGTAGTAAACGCAGATGTAAAATGTATCTAGGTGTTCATATGCATATGTTTGTACGTATATGGTTCAGCATGTGGCATGAGGCAAGCACCCACACGATCTTTTAGAGCTGAGTTAAGAAATGAAAATGGAAATGATTCGTTTGTCTTGTTTGCTTGTTTATTCGATGTGTGAGTGCAGCAAGTGGGCAGCTCTTGAGTTCGCCTCCATTCACAAAAAACCGTACATAACAATGAGAACATGAAGAACAACCATAACAACACTAAAAAAAAAACAACACACAGCAATATGCAGTAATAAGCAATATATGGGATATAAAGGTCAAGTTTAAGTGAGACGAGAGAGAGAGAGAGAGAGGGACAACGAGAGTAAGAGTGAAGAGTCAGCTACTTGTAAACATCAGATGAAAAATATAAAAAAATTACATTACGTGGGTATTGTAACTTGGCAATTCTTATAAACAAGTAGTCGTATGTGGGCTACAAACAAGTTACCTCCACACGCAAATAATGCTTGGTAAACATAAACTGCGCAACGAATCGATCGAAAATTGTTAGAAATTGTTAACAAATGAAATAAGTACAAATTTGGGGCAATTGGTAAAGCTTTAGCATGTGTGATATGTTTTATTAGGTATCAAGTATACACGAGCTTATTAAAACCAATTATTTACATGTGCTCTTAGCTCATTATCGAACTCTTTATCAGATAATGATTGCAGTCCAAATGTAATTAGTTATAGAGCTTATAAGCAGGTAATGTCAACCCCTATAATACTAGACATTACTATTCGTTCCGATTGTCATGGCTACTCCAATAAAAAAATCCAAACAACAAACATTTTGTTGCAGTTCAATTCATAAACTGTAATCAGTAAAAGTAGAGTATATGTGTGCACGTCGTTGGATGTGTGTGTGTGTATCCATCCAAAGAGTAGTACATTGATTCATTCATTAAATTGTGACGCTGACTGCACAACGGCAAGTTTTTGTTAGTCTCCCGCGTAGGAGGTTAGGACCCCCAGCTTGGTCTCTTGGGGGAGCAACTTTGTTTGTCTCAGCGAACCTTGACCGAGAGTGGCAAGTGGCAATTAAAAAAGTGCTTAATATATATTTATATATATATTTATATATATATGTGTGCGCATACGAAAGTGCCACGCCTACCGTAGCTCAACAAACAGACATGCCTAGCATGTGGGTGTTAATTAAAATTGAAATCAATTGCTTTGACCGTTTGAGCTTCACCACAGAGACTAAGCTCCATGCCCAACCCCAGAGACAGAGACAGAGGCAGAGAATGGTTCCACTTAAAGCTCATAACGAGCACTGTCATTCAAAAGATTATAAGAAAGAGAAAAAACCAGACTGTAAATATAGCACAAACTAGCTAAAGTGATGGGGCGTGATTTCCAGGAAGTTTATATTTTATTTTTGGAATAATTGTTGCAGCTAAAAATACTACACAAATCTAACTGCTTAGGGCTTTAAATATAAAATCAACACACCAAGCGAGAGCCGTTCAATACGTAGTGATAATAGGTAATGGAAAATCTATCGAAAGTCACACATATAAAACGAATTTGATTCAGTTTTCGTTGGGTTAACTGTTAGGCATTGAATTATTATTTCAATGTTTATAAGTTAAACAAGTACAATTTATAAAATTAGTCTTAAGAACAATAATACTGAGAACGAAATTGGTCAATTATAATAATTTTAGTTTTTATAATCGATTTTTGTAGGCATCATTTTTGGATTATCGTCTGATTGATTTTAGATTAGCTCATTAAATTAGCGTATCGAAATTTTAATATTTCATATATTCAGACAATTCGAATATTTTCAAATTAAAATGTATAAAGTATAAGCAAAATGATTTTAGTTTTAATTTATTATCTGAAAATTCGATACAATAGGATAGTTTATTTAAGCAATAAACTTTTTTAAAATTCATTTTTATACAAAGAAAGCAACAATATGTTTGTAATAAATAAAATAAAAGCCAATAATTGCGTGTACAAATACAAACCCTTAGCGCAAGGGTTTACTTCAACCTATTGTTGGTAATATAAACCTAAGGACGTATGGAAAATTATCCAATTTGAAATAATTTATTTTGGTTGTAAGTAAACTTCGCTTGAACCAACTTGCGTGTCGCGTGCGATTAAAGAGTACAAACTAATGAGGCGGCAGGGCCTTTTAAATAATGGTAAATTGGTAATGGATAAAACTGGATGCAGTTAATGCATGTAATTCGTTTAAGCCACTTTTGTAGCTACGTGTAAACATTTTAAGGCTTATCGATTTGACTGCGCAGTAGTTAGCAGTCTAAATAACCCTGATGTAACAAATATTTAATTTATGCGAATTGTTATTTTTTGCTCGTTTGCCATAATTTAATATGCATCACTCGCTTAAATCGCTTCGGGTTTCAGGTTCTTTTTTTAAATGCCACGAGTCACATGATAAGACCACAAATAACTGCCAGCCAACGAAACTAGACAGGCTTTCAAATATAAATAGCTGTCTTTGGGTTTTAGCATTAAATTATTTGCTTAGAATATTCAAACAGTGAAATGTCATCACTAAAAAAAGAATTAAGAAAATAACTTATATGATAGCTAAGTCTTTTTATTATTCCTGTTGAAGCAAACAAAAAAGCTTATATTACTTAATGACAACTTTTTTTGTCAGTAAACAACAATCGGAAATATCTTTCTATTCATAAATAATTTATTTAATTTTATATCATTATATTAAACTAGTTTCAATTTATTTTATTCAATCTTTTTAAAAAATATTTACTTTTAAATAAATTAAGAAAGCAAAAATTTCTGTATAAATAGGTCTTAGTATGCAATAGCATACATTGAGATGACAAAGAAGTCGACCTTGGGCAAAAATTCAGTATTTGGCATATACCCTGAGCCCATTAAAAATGGGTAAAAAGGGTATATTGCATATATTTATTCTTGATCAGTATCAGTATGTCCGTATGTATGAACGCGTCGATCTCAGAGACTATAATAGATAGAGACTCCAGATTTGGAACTTAAGTTCGCCTAATCTCTAGGCAGTACAAGTTTGTTTTCGATTTTCGATAAGTCATAGATATGGAACATTGAAGCTGAGTATGCCGTATGCGCCTAGACACACACACACATACTTGCAAGCACTGACTGTAGGCGTTAAGTATAGGGTTCAGGGTATCGTCTAGTCGGGATTTCTCGACTAGAGCCTTCTTACTTGTTTCGAATGAAACACACAATATTTTTTTTTTCAATTGTGTGTCTTTTATATACTTAATCGATTCTATCTATTCAACTTACGAATGGAAATGCACACTCAGGTAATAATATTTTTTTAGCCATTTTTTATTTACCAATATTCTATACTTAACAGATTTGTAAAAATTTTTTCTTTCAAAGAAAGTCCATATATAAAATTGAATGCCGTATTTTTGTACAGCTTTATATAATTGAATTTGTTTTGTTGATTTTAAGACTAATCAGGCCTAATGTTCCCATTTGCTTGTAGTACGTTCTTTTTTCAATTACCTAAATTTGTAGCTAATACAATAAATAATCACAAATTTCAAAATGGCTGAACTGAACAAAACAAAATTAATATTCAATGCACATTTCAGCTGGCAAAGCAGCAGCAGCAGCAGCAACAGCAACAACATTAAACAAACAAACACCCGCCAACAAAAAATCACTCAAAATGAGGCCTTTGTCCAGCTAAGAAACAGCAAACAACTGAAAAACCTTCGTGAAAAATTATCCACGACAAAAATAAACAAGTAAGAAGGCTCTAGTCGAGAAATCCCGACTAGACGATACCCTGATCCCTATACTTTACGCGTACAGTCAGTGCTTGCAAGTATTTGTGCGTGTGTGTACGACCATACTGCATACTGCATACTCAACTTCAAGGTTCCATATCTCCGGTGTTTCTTAACCGATTTTAATAAAAATTTCACAGATTGTTATTATTTTGATTATTAATTAAAATGCCATCTAAAGTTTTTTCAAATTCAAGATTTTATTGTTATCGATCACATGTGTATATCGGAAACGGGATGAGTTATCGAAAATCGAAAACAAACTTGTACTGCCTAGGGATTAGGCGAGCTTAAGTTCCAAATCTGGAGTCTCTAGCTCTTATAGTCTCTGAGATCGACGCGTTCATACATACAGACGGACAGACGGACAGACGGACAGACGGACAGACGGACAGACGGACAGACGGACAGACGGACATGGCTATATCGACTCGACTGTTGATGCTGATAAAGAATATATATACTTTATGGGGTCGGAGATGCTTCCTTCTGCCTGTTACATACTTTTGCACAACTTCATGATACCCTTTTTTCCCATTTTTAATGGGATCAGGGTATAAAAAGAATGTTGTACTTGTAGCTGTTGTTGCTGTAAAGCCGCGGCAGCACACGAACTTAAACATAAATGTGTGATTGTTGTTGTTGTTGTTGTTATTGTTATGGTTGTTGGTGCTACTGCTGGTTTTGGGCACCATTTCATTCATATGGCCAGCAAAGCGCGTTAACGTTAACAACAATTGGTTTGGTTTTGGCCCGCAAGCCATTCAAAGGGGCACGCTGCTCATTTTTGGTTTTGCGCGCAAATCAATTGACAGCGTCACGTAATCAGCGCAATCATTACGGTCCGTAAAAACCAACAACAACCACAACAGCAAAAACATAACAAGCAACTATAGCAACTTTGGCAAAAACATCGCGTCTTCGAAACTGGATAACGCGGTCCAACAACAACTTGACAGCCCAAAGCAACTCAAATCAAATCAATCAAGCGTCGCACCCAAAAATCCAAAGAAAAAAGCCAAAAACTTCAACTTGCAATTCAAACAGGTTGTGAGCACAAATTGCGCGAACGTTGCGAACATTAAAAGCGTTGCATGTTAATTGTTTTTAAAATTACCCACACTTGAAAAACGGCTAACTAAAAAGTTCGAAAAACTTAACAACTACTCCAAAACAAGTAAGAAGGCTCTAGTCGAGAAATCCCGACTAGACGATACCCTGATCCCTTTACTTTACGCGTACAGTCAGTGCTTGCAAGTATGTGTGTACGCGCATACTACATACTGCATAGAAAACTTCAATAACCCATATCTCCGGTGTTTCTTAACCGATTTTAATAAAAATTTCACAGATTGTCATTATTTTGTTTAATATTTCAAATGCTATTTCAAAGTTTTTGTTGTTGTTATCGATCACATGTGTATATCGAAAACGGGATGAGTTATCGAAAAGCCTAGGGATTAGGCGAGCTTAAGTTCCAAATCTGGAATCTCTAGCTCTTATAGTCTCTGAGATCGACGCGTTCATACATACAGACGGACAGACGGAAATGGCTATATCGACTCGGTTATTGGTGCTGATAAAGAATATATATACTTTATGGGGTCGGAGATGCTTTCTACTGCCTGTTACACACTTTTGCACAAATTCATTATACCCTTTTTTCTCATTTTTAATGGGATCAGGGTATAAAAACAGAATTCACTTGAAATGAGATTTTCTAACTCGATGGTACGAAACTTTCAATCTAACATCATAACTAGTATCATCATATCATATTCATCGATCAACATTGAAAACAAACGAAAATAATAATCAAATTTCTTTTAAATAAATAAATTCGTTTTGCCTACAAAAAACATTATTAAATTATGTAAAAACCTTAAGTAAACTAGGGTAAGAAATATTCGGTGTGTGTTCGGACCGGTTATAATTTGCCCAACGAACACTATAGCTAGTTAAAATGCATAGCTATGTTTATTTTACATTGGTCGGCGAACAGACGCACACTTCCAAATAAGTTAATCATTTGAACATAAACAACATCGTTTTAGCCAAATTGGCGGTTTAGTGAATAGCTGCCAAAAAATGGTGTTTAATTTTGAGCAACGCAATAGGAAGTTTATGTTAACTGTATATTGCGGCTAACCACGGAATTTAATGTTAATAGTATATTTAAACCAACAAAATTAAAAAACTACAATAGTTAAAGGAACTGAAATAAAGTACACATATAAAAATATAACTTAACTTTCAAAAACTTTCTTTGCAACTAGTAGAAATTTGTATTATTTACATAACAGCTTATTCTTAACTTGCCAGCTCTTAAGCCATTCGTATTGCTTAAAGACAATAAACAAATAACAACAAAACATAAATAAAAAATTAGCTTTTATGGCACATGTAAAAAATACTATGTACACAAATAAATTGGCACGAATAAATTTGAAGTAAATATATTATTTGGCAAAATTCATTGCGGAAAAAGAATACAGCGATAAAATGTGTGTGAAAATTTATGGCAATCGACGACAACAACAACAAGAGCTGAAAAAGAGTCTAGCAAGAGAAAAAAACCTTAAGTTAAAAGCTGACAGACAATTTCAAGGTTTCACATTGCTAACCTACAAAAAGCGCGACTAGAAGTAAAAAAATAAACAGAACAGTGTGCCGTAAAAAAAAAAGCGAAAAAACAGCAAAAGCAAAACAAAACTTAAAAAAAAATAAATAAAGCCGCACACACAAAATCACATGCGGAAATGCTTAAAAAATCAAAAAACAAAAAACCAAAATAATAAAGAACAAATAAAAAGTTTTTAGGTTTTGTTCAGTTATTGTTATTAGATAGTCAATGCTTTGCGTGTGGCTGACCATATGCACTATTTGCTTAAACACAAAGAAAAGAGATCAGAATAACAATAACATTAATAATAAATAAACAACAAAAGCAGAAAGGTAAACAGCGAAAAATGTGCACGCCGACGCTAATTGAGAACGTGTTGGGTGCTCAAAATTGAGACACCTAAATGGAAGAGTGCTAAAAAAAAATTGACTCAATTCAGAATCAGAATAAAGATAACTGTTTGGAGCATCATAAGTACCACAAAAAACAAAAAAGATTGGGTCCATTAAGCGATTAGTGTGATAAAGTTGGCCACTTTTGAATGACTAATTGGGAACTTAAAACGAAAAGACGTTCGCAAAGAAAACGAAAAGAATTTTCTGTGAGTCATTGGAATGGAAAAGTTATTGATGAATTAAATATGTGATTATAATTTTAAATGATTTCCAATCAAAGCAACCAAGAACACAATTTTGATGTGAAATTCACACTGTTTCAAAAGCGTCAAAGTTTACATAAAGCTTGTGAATGCGTTTGTTCAAAGTATACTTTTAAGTGACCAAATAATTAAAACTGATTACATTTTATTTTAATATGTTGGTATCATTTGTTAAATGAATAATTAAATCAAATCAGACAATCAATTAAGAATATTTAAGAAAATTGTTGAACTTGTTAGCTTTAAAAATTCTAGAAAACATCATTTCAGCATTGTAACAATTTAATTGTTGCCAGCCAACTAAATTTATTGTTAGTCTTAAAATGACTTTTAAATGTTAAACATTTTTGTTTTATACACTTTTTTGTTGATGTTGAATAAGTCAACAGCTGCTTGTAATCGTTATCGACAGGCTGACTAATGATTATTATGATGATGCTGAGTTCAATCGCTTAGTGCATTAACCACTTAAATCCAGCTAGGAGTAACTAGTTCCTGCAACACCTTAACAACGGCTACGCAACTAAGTAGACATACATAGTGCAAGTGCAAGCATTTTAAATGGTTCGCTTAATATCAATTGCACAATTTTCCACTTGATTTTCCTTTTTCAATTAGACAAACACACGGCACACAACTTAACAGGCCGCCAATTGCCACATTAAAGCGCCATTAAGAGAGCATAAGAAAAAACAAGAAAAAAAACATAACGATAGAAAATTCCACAAGCGCATCATAAGTTTTTAACCTTTAGATATTAACATGGAAAGCAAGATACAAAAAACTTACTATAATAATAAAAAAAAAACAAAAGCAACAACATAAAGCCAGCGGAAATTGGTGTAAAACTTGTCTTTGAAACCGACGCGCGTTGAAAACGCCAACGGCACTCGCTTCTCCCGCCCGAGATAGGATCGAATCGGACTTGAGTCTCTCTCTCTCTCTCTCTCTTTCTCTCTCTGCCTACAGTTGCTCCCATTATATATGAACATAGTTTCTGTTGTTGCTGCTGGCGTTGCATAAAGCCAATACCATTTTGTATCACATTGCAAGGCGTTTCAGTTGCTCTGTTGTTGCTGTTGGTTTCAGGTTCAGATTGAGATTCAGTCCAGAGCAATCTAAGCCTTGCCATGCCATGCCAGCCACTTTTGTGGTCGCCGTTGTCGTCGTCAACGTCACCACGCCAGACTTTTACTTCACTTCCGAGAGTTTGTGGCGCTGCATGAATGAAATGGAGTTGGAATTAAAGTTGAAGTGAAGTGAAGTGAAGTCGAGTCGAGTCGAGTGACTCACTGTGTGCAGCATAAACTTGACTCCTCAAAATGAGTTCATACCGTTCATTTAACTCACAACATTGGCCAACGGTTTGTTGTTATAGAAAAAAAAAAATAAAAAAATACAAAACAACCTACTATACACGATGAAAAACTTTCATAATTACTACAACAGCCTGCCAGGCACTCAACTTTTCTTCATTTTTTTTTTTTTTGTATTTTGTTGCAGCCATTGTGCAAATGTGCAAAGATCGGTTTAGTTGCTACTAGCTACATAGCAAGTAGCTGATTATTTAATCGAAATGATTATGTTTGCCATCAGCCATTAAATGTAATCATCTAGCAACAACAACAACAATCCTCTCGGCTTGAATTTTGTTGCACTTTGATTGTTTATAATTAGGCAGGAAATATCACAAGACACAAAGATCCCAACTGATATCTCAAGCAATCAACTGGCAAATTTCAAGCAAATTACACTGAGATTTGCACCCAAGGTGGGAGTGAATTGAAAACAATGACAGCATTTCAACAAATATTTTGTTGGTTTTTTTCCACCGACTGCAAATCAAAGTAAATGTCAAAGCTACCTTCTTATCTTCGAAATTATAGTCTAAAGCGCGCAGCTTTGCTTTCTTTTTTTTGGGTTTAGTTGTAATTTAGTTCGAGCTGAAATACTTAAAAGCATATCCAATATCAAATTACAGAAATGATTTAAAATAAGTAACTAAACGAAAACAACTTTTTTAGAATTACTAACTAAGCACCTAACTAAATGATAGACTACCTTCACTGAGTTGGAAAACAATTTTACTTAAAGGTAGCTACCCAATCTAGTATAACTGTTGCCCAAACATTTAACTATCATCCAATTTATATAAGCTCTGATAATAGAGCAATTGATTTATGATTTTAGTGGACGGAGCCAACAAATTAACTAGAGCCACATACATGACAACAAGCCACGTGACCAGTAGAAGCTAAAAAACTTATTATCCAACTGGCTCTAGCTGTGTTTAACATTTTTTTTGCAAGCACACACATAACTTATCAACTTGACTTTAAAAACATATTGCAGCTAATTAAATATTGGCTAGAGCTAGCGGATGCATAATAAATTCTTAAGTCAGCTTATAGGCTTTGTATGAATACTCAAATTTAGTTATAGATACTTGACACTCTCAAGTAAGCATGCTTTGAAGATAGAAACAACACATGGTTTGAGTCGCACATTTGTACGCCTCGAAATGCAAATATTTTGCAAAGCACACTTATCGATATTGTGGGTGAGGCCTGAAGCGAACCGTTACCCGTTGTAATGAACACTCAGCTGTCAGCTGTCAGCTGCAAGCTGTAATAAAGACAACAATTTAATTGCCAAAACAGTTTGTTTTTTTATTGAATTTCTTTCACTGTTGAGATTTGATTAGCCCGAGGTTCGGTTTCACTTTAAATGGCATTAGTGCTAAGCCGGGTAACTGTGTTACTATGTTTTAATTGTGTTGACTTTAAATGCTTTGACATGGTTCTGTGGCCCAAAGAACGAGTCAATGATAAAGCCGAAGTGTTAAATATTTATGGGCAGTCAGCAGCTGGAATGCCATATTCAAGTGTTCAATAAATAGTTAGTGCCACATAAAAATGGCTATTAATTAAGACAACACGCAAGCTAAGGCACCTGCCTACACATACTATGAATGCGAGCAGGTACTTTATTATTAAAATTATAAAAGTAACACAACTACTACTCAATAATAAGGTCGATTTGCAATTTAAAAATGCCTTGAAAATAAAACTGAAACTGAAAATCAATAAACAAGACAATAAGCGTATTGAAGCTATACATTTTTTGTTTTTTTTTTTTGCTGATGCGCTTTTTAGCTTTTACAAACTGGCCAAATTATGCAAATGTTATTTAAAATTTGTTGTAGCTTCTTCTCTTTTTTTTCGTCTCTTCGTCTTGTTTACGAAAAGTTGTTTCCAAAAAATACCAGACAAAGAAATCAAAACAAGTTAAATAACAAATTGATAAATATTAATAAGGCCGAAAAAACAGAAATAAAAAAAATAAAACCTGGTAAGAAAACGTGTATTTTAGTCGCTTCGTTGCATGCAGATACATATACATAAGACTATAAGATACTTGCGACTGAGAGTCTCATCTGAATCAGTTACAGTTACGACTAAAACCTAAAACTTAAAATCCATGTGCGTTGTTTGTATGTGCACACACATATATCATTTTAACGGCTTTCGTCTTATGCAAAGCACACACTTGTATTGTATATGTATCTCCTAGATACAAATTGCAATCAAGTGTAAACACGAATGCGCCGACAAAAAAACAAACTCAACGCGTGTGCTCGTAACCTGAGATACAATCTTATTGTCTACACTTCATGTGTTTTGCATTTTATCATTTTGGGTCTGGGCTTTTAAGACACAAGATACAAGTGAGGAATTGCGTGTGACTTATGATGCGATCGTGAATTTTTTATACATATTGTGCCTTGTCATTAGATAGTGAACGTTCTTTAACTTTTGAGATGCTTTCTAAACATTTTTGCATGTCTTATATGGTCGGTCACCTTGAATTACAAACGAATTGTCAGAGTCAAGAAACTTAATTTTAACAAGAATCTAGAGTGTAATTAAGATAAGGTAATAAGCATTTGTTTTTCGTTCTGTTACTTAAGGTTGACACTTACAAGTTCGTAATTTGGAAATACATGAGTCAATTGTTTGTTTAATCAATTCAGATAGAGCTTTAACAAGTATTTCAAGTTCCTCGTAATATGGGCCAATGATTCACAGATAGCTGACCTTGTCCTTTTTTATTTAACTTGCAAACAATAAATTTAAAATTCCAGATTATGAAAAACAATAATATTTGCTAACGTTTGTATTGTGGTGATATGGGAGCATAACAAGCTTGTGATTGAAGAAATATAAATATGTAAAATTATTTAAAAACGTCTTCCATTAGATAAGACGATATGATAAGACTTAATTTGTTTAATTTGTAGTTAAGTTACTTATCAATTTGTCAACTATCATGAGTACTTCTGACATTATTTTGTGTGTTTATTTTTTTATTTCAACTGAAAATATAACAACATTTAAATACGAATATGAAGAGAAATCAGCAACCCAAATTCTTGATTAATAACTGTCATAAGTTATAAAAAATAGTAATCGGAAATGTGTTGCCATGCTTCAAGTAAAAAACTACAGTTAATGGAAATCAATGTCAATGTAGATTCAGATCAGTACACCTATACTTATGTTGCCCCATATTTCTGATTAGAGTGGAACACACATACATATATGCTGCCCAGTATTTTGTGCTCCAATAAGCAACACCCAGACGATTGCTTAGCCATCCAAATGGGTTATAATAAATACGCATGGGCAGCTTCGGTAAGCTCGCCTGAAGTCGATGTGCGAGCACTTCACTTTAACATATAGTCTATAGACCTTAACAAACTCTTCCAGCTGCAATAACAAATAACCTTGTACCGCTTGTCGTTTACATATATATATATATACATTATATATATATATATATATAAGATACAAATCGATATATATCGTGTGTGATCTGTGAACGATACATAAGCTATAATTAAAATCAAAAGAGACTGAAATCCCCCAAGTCGCAATACTACGAAAACCAAACCAGAAAAACGCGCGCTTGCGCATTGCGCACCTGTTTTTTACTCAACTCAACTCAACTCCCCTGCCAACCCAACCACTCCCTGTCTCACTACGTGATTGTTAGTAGTTGCCTGTCCGGCCAGTTTTGCGTTTTATGAAACAATTACGAGTTCCAATCGAAGTCGCAGTCCCCAAGACCATAAGACCGAAAGCAAAATCAAAACCAAAAACAAAGTAAAAGAGTTAAAGCAAACCGAATCGGGTTTAAGTTAAAGCCGGCGGCTGCCAACAATGCGCAACAAATTCGTATTCGAACGCCAAGTGGCCAAAAGCCATGCTCAGTTTGCCAGTTGGTCAATACAGCAGACAACTGGCGGGGTTCGAAAGGGAACTGCACAACAACATTGTTGTGGAACGTTGTAAGATGTTGTGTTCCAATGTGCAATCGATGCACAGTGGGCACAAAGCACATTCAAACACAGCCAATTTGCATTCATTAAAGTCATAATGCAACTGTAGTTTAATGGCACGTAATATATGATTTTATTTTTTATTAAATACGCTCATTCAAAAGAAAATTTTAAAGTTTTTTTTATTAAGATAAATATTTCAATCAACTTTAATAGTTGTATAGATATTTTTATAGGGTTCCTTATGAGGTTTTTGGGTCTTATGCTTATCTAGCTTGTGATTTTTTGATAAGTACTTCAGGTTACACAAATACTTCAAGATATGTCTGTCACTAAATACATATAAAACAATAATATTTAACTTTAAAAAAACTAACTTTATCCTAATTGTTTTATTTTTATTTTAAACTCAATTAAATAAAAGTATTATATTAATTATGTTAAATAATTATACTTCATGGAAAATATTTATAAAACTTGTATTTCATTTATTTTATTTATTTGAAATATAATTTTATGTATGTTTTTTAAATGTGTTCTTCTTGAAATTTCGAAGTTTTTGATTCAACATCACATCGACCTGACATACCCTACAATAAAAAAATCAACATAATTGTGATTTCATACACATTACGATTACCCAAATGGCTATCTGGCTATCTGGTTGGTTAGTTGGTTTGTTTGTTGGCTAATGGTCACAGTGTTGCTGCCAATTGCCAATTCTGTCGCAGCTCTAACCTGACCATTGGCTTGTCTTGGCCCGGTTTGCCTACGATTCGAGAAGCTTTGATCGCTTCGATTGCTTTGGATTCGATCGCTCGCCTTTTTAGCTATGGCGTAAAATTGCTGAGTATTGTTGTTGTTATTGTTTTTGATATTGCAGTTGGTTTGCTGTGCGCCATTAAGGCAACAACTGCTACACAGACAGACAAAGCGACTGAAACCTGTAGAATTTACAATTACAATAGCAACAACAACATCAGCAAATGCAATAACAAAAACAACAACAACAACAACTTATAGCTAGCGTATCTGCGTCAATGCATTTTTTCTCGCTGGGGCATTTGCAATTGAAGCGTGGCTCAAAGTGAGCGTTTTCTGTACAGGCAACCCCGCAACCATCTGCACCTCCCTCATCCACCCCATCACACACACACACACATACACTAGGAATGCTTGCTTGCGGTTTGTTGTTTGCCAGTTCGGCGTGTTTCAACGTGTTTTTATATAACTTTTTTTTTGTTGTTTGTGCATAGTTTAAGCTTTGGTATTCTTGTTGTTGGTTTTTACAAAGTTTTTTTTGACTGTCTGCTTGGTCAATGAATGTTTTTGTTGTTTTAAGCTATTTCTGCACTTTGTTTCTTTTTGTGGGAATATTCGGTAGTTATTGGCTGGAATTTTTTTGGCGGGTTTTGTATTCAGTTGTTTAGCATGCAAAAACGATTGAATGAGTGAACGAGTAAATGAATGGCCCAAATGCAAATGCAATAAGGCAAACAACTTTTATGATTCATAGCTTAGAATGTATTTGGTTGTAATTTAATCATATTTCATTAAAGGACTAAAAACTTTAACTCAACGAACCGAGCCAAATTAAACTAAGCCACAATGTGCATCGTGTAAATACAATTTTAATTATCAGAGAAAATAGTTAATAACTCTCAACTCTCTTTTTTTGCCTCATGACTTGCACAGCGTATTTTGGTATTTTGTGTGTTTGGAAATTTTAGCTGATTATCTCATAATCAGCTTTGCCTCTACTTATACTCAATTTGGGAGCGAATTGAGTCTGAGTTTAATGAAGCTGCAAATCAGCTCGGAAATCAACAACTTCGGGTTACATCAGCCACACCAACAACAACAAAACAACAAAACAAAAAGGAAAAGGAAAAATCGAAAATAATAAAAAGAAAAATAATGAAAAGCCATACAAGCAAAAGATACGTGATACAAATTTGATTTACAAAGCAACTGAAATTGCATTACAATTTTGGCATTAACAACAAATTGTTGTTACTGTTGTTGTGTATACCAATTTTGGCGCGCATTTCAGTGAAAGTTGAGCATTGTGCTTCAATTCGAGTTAGTTCAAATGTTGGGCAATGATCCGAAAATTCAAAGTGCAAAAACAAGTGCAGAGTAGAAATTTAGTTCCAAAATGGTTTCAAAAAAAAAACATTAAATATTTTGTTTCGCTTTACTTTTCTAAACATTTCATTTAGAAAAATAATTCATTTAAAGAAAAATAATTGCTTGAGATAAAAATACTTAAGCTACTAAAAAGCAAACAAGTTATAATACTATTTAACGTGCTATAAATTTTTGTTTTTTCGTTCTTCATTTTGAAGATGATCACCATATTGATAATAGTATACAACTTTCCAGTCGTAGCCAATAAACCAATAAAAGCAATCAATGAAATTAACAAGCCGACAAAACAATAGAAAAATGTGGCTTACTCACCAATTTGGTCAACAAGTGTGACTGCGCGTTTGTGTGATAAGAACGGGTCCTCTACAAACTGGTAGGGCAATTACTGTTATAATTATTTGTGGCTTTAATTCACTTTCGATTTGTTTTGACGATAAAGCTTTATTGAGCGTTAACCCTTAAGCAAACTCTTTTATTTTACGCGCACAGCACAATTTCTGCTTTCAATTCATAAATTTCTTATTTCTGGTCATGGGTAAATTGCCCTTTTTGTTTTCTTTGTAACTAACGTTCACACTTGAAAATACTTGTGAATTGAATTTTGATATTATTCGGTGTTTCTTTTGTGTTTTTCTTCTATTTTCTGTTTCTGTTTTCCAAGCAAAAGCAAACAAAAACGAACACAAACTGCCAATGTATGTGAGAAGTTTGTTATGTTGTTGTGTGCGTGCGTGCGATCTGTGTCTGTCTGTCTCACTCTAACCGGTTTTGGTTTGTTTTTAGCTGTTGTCTGTTGACTGTTTCTTCTTCTTGTTGCGCGCAGGCGCGACGGCAACGCGGGCAACAAATACTAGCTGCTAAATGTTGCAATTGCAACCAGCACTGGGCAAACAAATTGTAAATTATTTTAACCACTGTTTAAAAAAAATACAATCAGTTGGCATGTTCCTTTTTATACAGTTCCAACAACACAATACAAGCGCACAAATACACTCACAGCACACATAGACAGATTGATGCACAGGTTCAGGAATGCAGGCAAACAGGTGTCGATGTTGCGTTGTTTTGGCTTCTTGGCCTGCTTTGACTATTTGCTTTTGGTGTCCGCTTTTGTTTTTCTTTGCAACGCGATTATTCGCCCTTTCCGTTGTTAGTATTGATGATCAGCTTTCGTATATTATGCATAACAACAACTATGGAAATGTATTTTAATACTAACGTTTAATGAAAAAAACAGAATATAAGCACACGAACTTCGCACATCCAAACGCTTTGACTACTGAAGTTCAACTACTATCGGAGACAAACAACTGCCCAGCCGATTATGTTATTAAATGAGCCGATAAATTGCAATCGAAGTAGTTTAAGTGTGACCGCCGTGCTAAGGCTGCCAACGTGTGATTTTAAAATGCGCAAATCATTTTGATTTTGCTTATTAGCGCATTTTGGATGGATATTTTCTGAATATTTGTGTATAAAGAGTAAATATTAATTTTTAGCTGGCAGTTTGACGATGAACTAGTTCCGCAGATTTATTTAATTTTGTTCTGCAGCCAACATTAAGTGAGCTAAGAAATGCGTTCGCAGCCAGCCTCACGTCAAAGTAATAATTGGCCGCAGCCAACTTCATGTAAGTAGGATGTTGGCGCGAAGTTTGATTTCAATAATAAACCATTTTTTCTTTTAATTAACCAATACATAACATTATATATTTCTAATTGAAACATATATAAAAAATAATTTTCCATTGTACAGAAATTCGAATTTTCAATCAATAGTTTAGACGGCGTCACTTTTCATATTCAAGTGGACTTCAGGAGTTTTACCGTAAAATGCGATTCCGTGATGATGAACTTGCTATTACAATGCAAATGAATTAGAAAACTTTAAAGTAACAGGCTTAAGCTTGCAATGTTTAATAGACGTCTGTTGGACAATTATCCAGACCATAGTCCCTCAGCGTTCAAAAAAGTCATGAGGACAACTCGCCTGCTCCAATAGTTATTGGAACCGCAAGCTCCGGAATGTCAGGCACTTTAATAAGATAATCTACCGGTTTCATGTTGGCTAAAGAAGTAGTACATTTTTGTAATTGTAGACTTTAGTTTATTGGTTTGCTTTGACATTCATGTTTTTAAAGGTGCTTTACATAAACGGCAATGTTATTAACACATTTTCCATAATTAATATGGACGAAAGCGTTCTTCAAGATTTTTAAAAATCTGTTTTGGGTTCATCTCATCATAACCTGGCTCAATTTTATCACTCTGCACACAGGCCAAAATAATAAATTTCGCATGGGGATTCTGAAAAGTAGTACAAAAAAAATACATTTATATATATGTATAAATTCTAGAAACATCTATAGCAACATTGCTTCGTTCTACCTCTTTTGGATGGTCGTCCTTCCATAGATCAGCAGACTCTAGGTAAGATTTCAAAAGCATTCTCCAATGCCAGAAATTTTCAGGTCCATACAACTTTGGTATAGCCGAGAAGTCCAATTCAACGTGACCCATTCCGCTGAACATATTAATTAAAAATAAGAATTTCCTCAGATATTACGAAGCATTCAAAGTAGTCAGTCAATAAAAAAAAATAAAAAAAACGCAAAAAAAAGCTTTCATATCTGGGACTTAATTTTTTCGGGGGCTTTGCAGAAAGACCGAACGGTTTTTTTTACTTAAATAAACAATTGTTTATCAGCGAGGCGGAAAGTGTTAAGCGGTAACAACAGCAACTATTATTAAACTATTCATACGTGCTCGTGCTTGTAGCCACAATTAAACCATTAGGTTGTTAAAATCAAATCAAAATCTAGTGAGATTTCACGAAAATAGAGTAAAAATGTTCACAGCACACACACACACACACATATATATATATATGGAAATGAAAAGCAAAATGAGATAATCACAAAAGTTGTCAGCGCAATTTATTTAATATCCAGTGACCGCATATCAACAAATGTTTAAGTATCTGTGTGTGTGTGTCTATACGGTTTATTAGAGTGTGTACAATTGATAGTTTATTTAATTTTACATACAACTTCATTGACTTATATGTTCACACACGCAATATAAACGCATTGATGACAGACACCCTTTGTACTCTTTAACAATGAGAAACTTTCAGTAAGACACTAAGTTAGTAACGCTTTAATAATATTTTTAATAAATCTGTATCTATCATTTATTTATGATCATTTAAAAACTCGGAATAACACTGCAACTTTGCTTATAAAGCTCTAAAACTGTATAATTAAATTTTGAGTCAAGCTGCAATAACTTGTACTAAGTTTAATAACTTAAGCCAAAATAAAAAAGAGAGAGAGAGAGAGAGAAAGAGAGGTACACTTTTAACATTGTATTCTTTCATAACTCACACTTGTTTAAGACTTAAAAAATCAAGTTATAGTTGCTTTGAGGTGCAAAACTAATTTTTGTTCATCTTTTTAATGGAGTCGGGTAAATATGTGTATATTAGAATACGGAAACATTAAAATTATTGTGGCACCATAATGAAATAAAAATGTTTTTAAAGTGCATCAGTTAAAGAGTTTAGTTTAGTTAACTATTACATTTTTGTAATTTATATTTATTACAATATTGCAATCATAATTCGTAGAACAAATCTATTAAGATATTCTTCTTTATCAACATGTTCATTATTGCTGGGGAAAGTCTAGAATAAATTAGTTATAATATGGATATGTTAGTGAAAAAATGTTTAAAATACGGAATCACCTCCGATTTAATAAGCAATCATTGTAAACTTATGGTTAAGTACATCATAATATGCTAAAGAGCATTTTAATTTCGTTGTAAACATATTGTATTTTCATTTAATGGTTGTTTTTGTTTTTGTTTTCTGTGGTTGCTGCTGAAAGCGTTTTTTGCGTTATGCAGCTCGGAAAATCCCTGAGTTGAGGGCTAGCTCCATCGGAACTGAGGTCATTTAGTAGGTAATTTATTGATGGCTAGGACGCCCTATATAGCCAAGTGGCATGTCACTTAACCATGTTAGTTGTCATTGGAGAGGCAATGAATGCATTACAAACACTTTCACTCTTGCTGAACCTATTCGCTGCGGCTTCAGTTCAGTGTTGGAGCTTTGACACTCTCAAGCCTAACACCAATCCCGGCCCCATCAACGGTCCCCTCTCCTCGGAACGCGCACCACAGCCCAGCGATGTGGGTAATCGGGACAATCATACTCGTAAGTTGGCAAGGAATAAAATTGTTAATTCAAGATATTTTCTACCTAACTAAAAATTGTTATATATTTCTTACTAGTAAAGTGAATTCCAAAAATATCTACTTATTCTATTAAAAAATATGTTTTACTTTTATAAACCAATAATAATTTATACTTATCCGCTTGTACTTGAACTTTAGCATTGGACATGTCCTCGAAAACTAATTTGAAAAATTATCTATTGGATCTTGCAGTGCTCACACGACAGCTGATTGTGGGAACTCTGGTGCCCCCACAGGTGCCACCTCCCAGTTGGCCTCAAGTGCCCGCCATTGTGACACCTGGCGTAACCAGTAATTGTCGTTGCGTGCCTCTTGGATCCTGTCCAAATCCAATACCTACCCTGCCCAATGATGGCAGCGGACAAATAGACGTACGCATTGTGAATAGTGGCGGATTGGTAGGGTAAGCTATCCCGAAAAGGAACTGCAATCTAAATCTCGACTTTTGTATTGTAGCCATCTGTTGGTACCACAGTGGCACCATTTTCGTGCAACTATGGACTTGTCGCCTGCTGTCAAGCTGGTAATTATCAATGCGGACTACGATTTCCACCACCAGCTGGCTCAGCATTGGCAGGTCCTGGCCAGGCCAGCTATGGAGCTTATCCTTGGCAGGCAGCTCTACTAACGACAGCGGAGGTATATCTTGGAGGAGGAGCACTTATTACAGCACAACATGTTCTCACCGCGGCCCACAAGGTCTATAATTTGGCGTGAGTTAACTTTGTTACCTTTACTCCTGGCCGTTAACAACTTATTCGAGTTTTTTTCACCCTGCTCTCTATATACGTATGCATTTATATAGCAAAACTCTCTTTTGATCTCAATTCAAAATTGATAATTTGACTTATAGTTTGGAAAACACAAGATTTCCCATGCCAAGATATCTTCAACTTTTGTTTCTTTTTATACTCTGTTACCGATGTAAGAAGTGTATATTGGTTCAGACAACATCCCTTATGCTTATTTTGTCTAAAACAAGTATTCTATATATTGCGCTTTTCCATTAAATTTGAATTATTGTATTTACTCTGTTTTACATACAGTTCTATGTACATACATGTATGTGAATAATTGGAATTTTCTGTAAATATTTTCGACTGTCAAAAGTCACTTATTAATGTACATTTTTCAGTTTAACTTCCTTTAAGGTGCGTTTGGGCGAATGGGATGCTGCCAGCTTAAGTGAAGTTATTCCGGCACAGGATGTCTTCGTGTCCAATGTGTACGTGAATCCCGCCTTCAATCCGAACAATCTGCAAAACAATGTTGCCATTCTCAAGCTGGCAACACCCGTCTCTCTGACCAGTCGCTCCACTGTTGGCACAATTTGTCTGCCCACCACGAGCTTTGTGGGTCAACGCTGCTGGGTGGCAGGTTGGGGTAAGAATGACTTTGGACCCACTGGCGCCTATCAGGCAATAATGCGTCAGGTGGATGTGCCACTAATCCCGAATACCAATTGCCAAGCGGCGCTGCAGGCCACACGTCTTGGCCCCTCTTTTGTGCTCAGCCCGACGAGCTTCATCTGCGCCGGCGGCGAAGCTGGCAAGGATGCGTGCACAGGAGATGGTGGCTCGCCTCTCGTATGCGCCAGCAATGGTGTCTGGTTTGTGGTTGGACTAGTTGCCTGGGGCATTGGCTGTGGACAAGCGAATGTTCCCGGAGTGTATGTTAATGTGGCCACCTATTTGCCCTGGATACAAACGACACTGACGCTGTGAAAACGGGTGGGAAATATTATTAAATTATTAACCAACTCCATATCTATGTATTATTGTAAAGAAACAATAGTTCTATAAATTCAATCAAATTGTTTAATCTTATATAACCTCTAAGATGTATTATATAATAAGCAATAAACATAAGTAAAATCTTTAATAGCCTACACTCAACCCATTGAAAATGGCTAAAAATGGTTTCGTGCATATGTTACAGAGAGAAGGAGGAGTCTCCGACCCCATAAAGTATATATATATTATTGATCAGCATCAACAGCAGAGTCGATATAGCCATGTCCGTCTGTCCGTCCGTCTGTCCGTCCGTCTGTCCGTCCGTCTGTCCGTATGTATGAGCCAACCGATCTCAGAGACTATAAGAGCTAGAGACTCCAGATTTCGAACTTAAGCTCGCCTAATCCCTAAGCAGTACAAGTTTGTTTTCGATTTTCGATAACTCATCCCGTTTCCGATATACACATGTGATCGGTAACAAATAAATCTTGAATTTGAAAAAACTTTAGATGGCATTTTAATTATTAATGATAACAATCTGTGAAATTTTTATTAAAATCGGTTAAGAAACACCGGAGATATGGGACATTGAAGTTGTGAATGCAGTAAGCAGTATGTGCGTACATACAAACACACATATTTGCAAACACTGACTGTACGCGTAAGGTATAGGGATCAGGGTATCGTCTATTCGGGATTTCTCGACTAGAGCCTTCTTACTTGTTTCCCATTTTTAATGGGATTTAAGTTGTGAATTTAAAAAGTATAAATAATTGCAAAAACCATCAGATTTTTTCAAATCTTTATAATCTAAAATATAAAATAATAATTAATAAATATCGTGAATTGTAAATAAGTGTAATTCAAGTGTTTGGTGAAAGACTGCGTTTTCATAGTCTTGGTTATTATGATGAGTGCATGATACGCGTGCGAAATTAGTAAACAACTGCTACGCAGGGAACTCAAATAATTTGTGGCGAAATACGAACTTCGAATTCGATCAACTGGGTAAGAAATTATACTGTGTTTCTGCAAGTGCTTGTGTCGAAAAATTTTCTGTGTGTTTACGAAATTGTGTAAAGTTGTTGTGCGTGTTAATTATCTCGTCGCCAAGGATTTTGAAAATTCGCAAGTCTTTTTGTTAATTTTTCTAAGTATTTAATAATCTTTTTCAAGACTTTTTTTTAAGATTTAAATAACTATTACTTTTAAATACATATATAATTTTTGCTTCATAGACATTTACGCGTCCCATAAAAAATTTTGACTAAATATGCCTAAAGCAAATATATTATCAGCAGCGAGAAGGTCTCAGAGAAATAGGTCTAGAAATCAGCTAAATAGGTCCGACCCCAACTATACAGAGCAGGAAAGAATTATAAACACACTTTCTCAAATAGAGCGTAGGGATATTGATGAATTTAGACGTTCTGAGAGGATTAGGAATAGGGCACGTCAGGAGTTAAATAGAAGTAACAGTATAGTTAGGCAACATGAACAATAAGGTGATACTTCGCGTCGATCGAGGCGGCGACAAAACCCTGAATATAGGGTTGACGAACAAGGACGGAACACTTTGGAGCACTCTGTTCGAAGAACAGATTCTTCAGTTAGACATACAGAGCAAATTGCAGACACTCTGCGTCGATCGAGGCTGTTTATAGGGCTGACGAACAGCGACAAAACACCGTACAGCACGCCAACCGTCGAACTGACATTGAAAGTAAAATCTTAGAAAGAGCAAGAGATAGGAGACAGCGGGCCCAGGTTAGAGACAATCCAATTCGTAGGTTGATTGAGCAGGCGCGAAACACAGGGGGAAGGCGAAGTGTTCGCCTTTTAGCAAGAGAAGCGGCAACTAATGCTAATAGAAATTTGACTCAAAGAGTTAGTCAGTATAGGAGCAATCCCGAAAATAGGTTAGCCGAAAATAGTCGTAATGCGAGTCAGAAAAGGGAACAACGTGCGAATACCTTTTCAGAGGATAGGGAACGTCTGGCGACAGACACTAATTTAGACGCTTCAATAGTCGCATTCAATAGAATTATAAAGCAGGGTCCAGATCAGGTTTGCATTTGTTGCAAAGGTTTGTGGTTTCCACATCAAGTGAACAAAATATCTCGGGAAGTCGTGATAAGTAAATGCAGTGAGGCAGACTGTAGAGATATTTTAGGTCTTTCTACACAGTTCCCTTCCTGCAATAATAGGTTTATTTTTTGCAAGACATGCAGCAGGAGCATAAAGTTAGGCAAGAAGCCAAAGGCTTCAATAACAAATGGCTTAGATTTTCCGGATCTTTCCGATTGTTTAAAAGGCTTAACGCCTCTAGAGGAACGGCTAATTTTCCCACGCCTTCCTTTTATGATTATTAAGTCTTTAGGATATGGTCGTCAAAACGCTATTAAGGGAGCAGTGGTTAATGTCCCAATTCCCGTAGCCAATGTTGTAACGTCACTTCCACGGGCGTTCAATGAAGCCGAGGTTGTTCAGATACACCTCAAGCGTAGGATGGAATATAGCCATGATTTCATGGCCGAATCCATTAGGCCTTCAAAAATTGCTGATGCAATAAAATTTTTAGTCAACACAGAGCTGTACAGAAAACACCAGATTGTTATTAATGAATCGTGGCTGTCAAGTTTTTTTATCTGACACAGTTCCCTTTGTTGCATCAGCAGAAGATAGGGACTTAGTTTCAGATCTTATAGAAAGATCTGATCAAACCTCCACAAACGAGGAAAATAATGTAGAAGAAGAATGTTTGAGTCCCGAAGGTCAGGAAACGTTATTAGAAAACGTCCCTTCTGAAAATGTAAAAATTTCGATAGGAGAGGTTGTAGAACTGGTACATTTTTTTTTAACTATAAAAAGTTTGAGATGATTAGTATTAGTAAGCACAGCGCCACTCAAGGCATTTCCGCAGCAAACGCTCTCAACGAAGAGCATATAGAAAATATAATTCGCCACGACGACGGCTATAGGGTTTTGAAAGGTATTCGCACGTCGCCCGCTCACTGGGAATCGGAGAAAAAAAAAGTTATGGCTATGATTAGGCAGTTTGGTCTTCCGACATTTTTTATAACGTTCTCAGCAGCTGAAACAATGTGGACGGAGCTTTTAGTTTTGCTTTCGAAAAACGTTGACAAGGTAGAAATTAGTGAAGAATTAGCCTTAAATTTTAATTTTAATGACAAGGCCCGTCTCATAAGAGCTGATCCTGTAACTTGTGCACGATATTTTGATTATAGATTTAGGCAGCTTCTAAAACTTATGAAGAAGGAAGGCGGTGTATTCCAAATGTCCATGGCATGTTTTGGCTGAAAGATACCCCTAAGCTTGAGATCAATGATGAATCAAGCATTCCCGTAGTAAAATCATTTATTGATCAGTTTATCACAACTGATACAACTAACCCGGATGTGGCTCCATTTTTAGAGTACCAAACCAATAATCATGGTTAGGAGAAAACAGATTTGTAGATTCGGTGTTCCATACCCTCCCATGCCCCAAACAGAGATTCTTTTTCCGTTAGAAGACGATGCTAAAAATATACAAGCGCATCGCAAGAATTTTGAAAAAATTCAGACCCTGTTAGAATTTCCGTTGATCGCGAAAGTATAGAGCGTTTTAGTGATTTCAATAATTTTTTGTCCTGCGATCAACTTAACCCCACTTATGATTTAAAAGCACTTAGATCGACTATTAAGAAGCCCAAAATATTTTTAAAGCGAACGCTTGCGGCTATTAAGCTTAACGCTTACAATACTCATCTTCTTCAACTGCAGCGAGCCAACATTGATATTCAGTTCATTTTAGATCCCTATGCTTGCTGCAGTTACGTCGTTAATTATATTAACAAGTCCCAGAGAGGTATTTCAAAATGAATGCGTGATGCAGTAAGTGACGTTAGTAGGGGCAATGTAGCAATCAAGCAAAAGTTACAACATATAGGTCACAAATTCATTTCAAGTACGGAAATATCCACCCAAGAAGCCGTTTATTGCTGTTTGGGTATGCGTCTGTCCGAAAGCAGTAATGCTGAATTATATATTAATACTTCATTGCCAGAGCAACGGGTTAGAATCCTTAAGTCTAGGGTCCAGTTACAAAATTTACCCGTTGACTTAACAGATATATTTGAGTTAGGCCATATAGAACACTATGTTCAGCGCTCCTCCGCCTTAGAAAATGTGTGCTTAGCTGATTTTGCTGCTTTTTATAGTTATAGCAAAAAGCAAAGTGGTGCTCGCCAAAATATTAATGAAGAAAATGATAACGAATCACCCCGCACTTCTGAAGCATTAGTTTTCGCTCTTCGCGATTGTAGTGGTTTTATTAGAAAGAGGCTAAGTCCGTGTATAGTCCGTTACAGAAGATTCAATATAAACACCGATAGGACCAATTATTTTCGGGAGATAGTTATGCTATATGCGCCGTGGAGGGATGAGAATTAATAACTTGTTAATAGAGATTGCGAAATGTTTTGTAGTGAAAACCGGGATATGGTTGAAAATAATCGTAGGAAATACAATAGTTTGGACGATAACGAACTTCAGGACGCACTTAGTAGTGCTGTGCGGGATGAAGAGGAAGAAATTGTAGATAACCTAAACATAGTAGATAATAATTTTAGAGGATTAATGATTGTCAGAAATAAACCCTCAATTAAATGACTTAAATGTTGGCAATAATACAGATGAAAATGTAGGAGATAAAGTCCGACTGATTAAGCTACCAGCTTTATTTTTAGCTGGGAGCTTAGCAGATAAAGTTATGTCCCTTAATTTAAAGCAAAAGCAATATTTAACACACGTTTTGCACAATACCAACAACAAATCTATGTACTATGAATTTGTTGGAGGTGGTGCTGGCGTCGGAAAGAGCAGACTTATATTTGCAATTTATCAGTCCTTGTTCGATTTGTACAATAACAAGCCAGGAACAGATCCAACTTCTGTTAAAATCCTTTTATGCGCACCAATAGGAAAACAGCTTTCGGAATCAGTGGCTCAACACTGCATTCCATGTTTTCACTTCCAGTTAACCAATCTGGTTCAGATTTGAGAGCCTTAAGCCATGATTTAGTTAACACATTGCATTCTAGGTTGATCGACCTAAAACTCATTATTATAGATGAAATATCTATGGTTGGCTCTAAAATGTTTGCCCAGTTGGACTCCCGTCTTAAACAAATTTTTAAAAATTCTTCTCCATTTGGTGATATTTCTATCATAGTTTTCGGTGATTTACGACAGTTATCACCAGTAGGTGAATCCAACTCGAATGATCCCTACAGTGCAATATTCGGTTCAACTCTGTGGGACCTTTTTAAGTATTTTGAACTCACAGAAATAATGTGACAAAGGGAGGACCAACTTTTTGCGTCTGCTTTAAATAATATGGCATCGGGTCTTATGACAGCCGATGATATTAGCCTTATTCGTTCCCGCATTTGTCAGCCATCGGACGTACCCAATGATGCAATTCATCTTTTTAGTACAAATGCGGCAACAGATACATTTAATATTTCAAAATTAAATTCTATTCCCACTGACCATAATTTTTCTACCGCTGAAGATTATATCAAAGCTACTCATTTAAATACCGCACATAGGGTTAGAATTTTAGACGCCGTACGTGGCTTTAAATCTTCCGAGACACAGGGGCTTTGTATTTCACTGCCAAATATATGATTACGGTCAATGTAGATACAGGAGATGGGTTAGTTAACGGGGCAACAGGCATTTTAATGCACATAGATCTCGATGAATCTAGCAATCCGCCTACTCCAAGTACTTTGTGGATGAAATGTCAAAGTGTGCACATCGCACCGAACCTTCATGGACCCCAATTCATAAAATAGTTAAAAATTTTCAACATTAAAGAAACGAGCAAGTTAATATTGACCGTAAGCAGTTTCCAGTTGTACCAGCAGAAGGTATAAATATACATAAAAGTCAAGGAGCTACGTATAGCAAAGTGGTGGTTCACACTTGCCCTCGAATGCAGCGTTCTGCAGTATATGTAGCTTGTAGTAGGGCAACATCAGCATCGGGTTTATTTATAATTGGAGACTACACCTCCCAGACCTCCCAAAAATGATGACAAGGTTCAAAACCAGTTGCAGCTGTTGCGGACAGAAAAAATTCTTCGAACACATTTCGATAATTTAGTTAACAGTTCCGCCTTAGATATTTTCTGCCACAGCACAGAAAGCCTTCATTACCACATTGAAGATGTTAAAGTAGATAAATTAATGCTACAGTCATCCGTTTTATGTTTTGTTGAAGCGTCATCGTACGCACACGAAAATATTGATATTCCAGGGTTTAGTATTGTTGTCCGTATGGATTGTGAGGTAATGCCTCAAGCAGAGCGAGCTAAGAGGGGAATCGTCATTTACGTTAGGAATGAATTAATTGGCAATGTTTCAAACTGTTTTAGCGCTAGAAAAAGATCCGGATCAGTTGTTTTTGAATTTAGTATTTTCCAGTTTAAGTCTATTAGTTTTATTGTTGTTTATAAAAGTCCATCCTATTCGCTGTCAACATTTAAAACAGAATTTGATAATATATTTCAGCAGTATTCTTTTTTGAATAACAATTGTATAATATTGGGTGATTTTAATTTGTGTTTAAGTAAGTTCGATAGATGTGGGCCTATTCATAACGAACTTCTTAGAAAATGATTTAGGTGCTCGTTAGATTTGAAAACGTCCACTACCAATTGTGACTCTCACATTGATTGGGCCTTTTCAAATATTTCAAGTGTGGAAACAAGCGCCAGGACTTTTGAGACAGTTTATGGTTACCACAATGGGATTTCCCTTAGTATTAAGTAAGGATAGTGAAAATAATATTTTTTGTTTTTAAATATGATTGTTTATATAAAATTAAATAGCTGGGTTCAGGGTATATTCTAGTCGGGCTCTCCCGACTAGAGCCTTCTTAATTGTTTTCTTAATTAATTTTATTTTATTTGTTTTTCTTTTTCTACATATAAGTGAATTTATATACACGTATATATTTAATGTTAATGTTATGTGTTTTAATCATACATTAATTTCATTTTAAATTAAAATAATTTGATTGTACTATAAAATTATGTTGTGCAGACCAATGAGTATGTACGTGTATGTCTATGTATGTTTGTGTTTGTATGTATGTATGTATGTATGTTACTCATTGGACGTGGCTTTGATCCGTATTTTGTGTATGCATTTCTGTGCGCCGAGCGAAAATAGGCAAAACGCAAAAATACAAACAACAAAAAGACATAATGGTCGTCGCTGCTGAAAAGCACACGCTGCTCAATGTGTTTTAATACCCTTTCTAACCATATTCAATTAAAGTCAATGCAATTTTTCATATGTATTTATGTATATAAGGACAATTAATGTAAGGTATATGAGTACAAAATGCGTTTATTTTATGGTTCGTGATAATTTGGTATTTAGTCATTTTAACATTGTTCAATAAGTCATTAGTGATCTACCTATTTCCCAATATATACATAAGCATAGATGGTGGAAGTCATATTTAACTATCTCACGTTTGGCCATACAATTCCCATTTTAGGCATTAGCAAGCAGATAGAACCAAAAGTTGACCACCTATCAAAGCAAAGTTAAATAATGGCCGGTCACTATCATTATATAACGCATCGCACACTTCGTGAATGAGTTGACAAGGCAGAAGTGATACTTATTTCCCCAGGAGCTTTTAATTTACAAAATGTTAAGCTAACAGAAGAGAGCGACTCTGCGTTCCTCTATTCGTTTACATACTTTTTGGTTATTTTTGCGTTTTGCCTATTCCCGTTAGACGCACAGGCATGCATACACAACAAGTAAGAAGGCTCTAGTCAAGAAATCCCGACTAGACGATACCCTGATGCCTAGACTTTACGCGTACAGTCAGTGCTTGCAAGTATGTGTGCGTGTGTGTACGAACATACTGCATACTGTATACTCAACTTCAAGGTTCCATATCTCCGGTGTTTCTTAACCGATTTTAATAAAAATTTCACAGATTGTCATTATTTTGTTCATTATTTTAAATGCTATCTCAAAGTTTCCAAAATTCAAGATTTTGTTGTTATCGATCACATGAGTATATCGAAATCGGGATGAGTTATCGAAAATTGAAAACAAACTTGTACTGCCTAGGGATTAGGCGAGCTTAAGTTTCAAATCTGGAGTCTCTAGCTCTTATAGTCTCTAAGATCGGTTGGCTCATACATACGGACGGACAGACTGACGGACAGACAGACAGACGGAAGGACGGACATGGCTATATCGACTCGGCAGTTGATACTGATCAAGAATATATATACATTTTGGGGTCGGAGATGCTTCCTTCTGCCTGTTACATACTTTTACACAACCATTATACCCTTTTTCCCATTTTTAATGGGATCAGGGTATAAAAAGACGGACCAAGACCAAAGCTGCAGACGTTTTAACGTCGACCAAAGATTATGTAAACAAACATATACATTCTCATTTGTCGACACAACAAAATTGTATAACACAATCATATTATTTTCTTTTAATATAAAATAAATGTATTTATTTTATTTATATATTTATTGGACGTAGATGTACTAACGGACAGTACATTTAAGTGGCCCAACGATACCAAGCACCGGCTTGTTAACGCGCGGACCCAAGCATAAAGCGACCCACCTCCCGCCCATCCGACCGAGGACCGCACCGCGTAACGTGCGGTTACGAAGATCGCGAACATGTAGACAAATGACGTAAGATAATTTTTTTTAGAGAGCATGTAGAAGTGGTACTAGTAATAAGGTGGGAAAGATCGTTATATACTGAACATAAGATCCGAAAAGGGTTATGGATAGCATAGTTAGAAAAGCAAGCATGCAGGGCTATTGGTAAAAAATGTCTACTACTTCTAATAGGTACAGCAAAGTTAATTTGGTTAATTAGTATGGGGGAATCTATTTCACCATTTATTAATTTGTGAAAAAAGGTTATTGCTAGCATAGTTCTACGATGATTAAGAGAGGGAAGATTTATTAGTAAAAGTCTACTATGGTAAGCAGGTAAATTATTACTATTGTCCCAGTTAAGACCCCGAAGGGCAAAGAGCAAAAATTGTTTTTGTACCGATTCTATTCTATCCTGATGAGTCCTGTATTTGGGATACCATATACAAGATCCATATTCAAGAATAGGTCGGACAAGAGACACATAAAGAGTTTTTGTTAAGTAGGGGTCGTCGAATTCCTTCGACCAGCGTTTAATGAACCCCAAGACACTTGATGCTCGATTTGAGATTAAAGCAATATGCTTGTCAAACTTAAGCTTTGGGTACATTAAGATACCCAAATCCTCAACCAAATCAATCCGATCCAATGGTAGGTTATTCAGAAGATAGATATTAAAAAAAGGCATTGCAATTGAGATGCAGTAAATTTACTCTGCACCAAGTTTGAAAATTGTCTAAGTCACTTTGCAGTCTATGACCAGACAGAAGACTTGCAGCTGACATGCATAATTTTACATCATCAGCATACATTAGTACCCGAGAATGATTAATAACAGACGGAAGGTCGTTTATGAACAGTGTAAATAATAACGGTCCAAGGTGACATCCTTGTGGAACACCAGAAGTGACCTGCACCGCTTTAGATACTGAGCCATTAAAATAGACTCTCTGAGTTCTAAAAGTTAAATAACCTTGAATCCAAAGGATAAGATTATTGGGAAAGCCCAAAAGTTTAAGTTTATAAATTAACAGGAGGTGATTTACAGAGTCAAAAGCCTTACTGAAATCAGTGTAAATAACATCAGTTTGCAATTTGTCTTCAAAGCCTTTAATAACAAATGATGTGAATTCTAGTAAGTTAGTAGAGGTAGAGCTGTGTTTCATGAACCCGTGCTGGCACGGTGAAATCATAGATTTACAAAGATTTAGAAGATGAGAGATTATTAGTTTCTCATAAATCTTAGGAATAGCATATGGAGATACCCCTATAATTTTGAGCATTCGATTTGTTTCCTTTTTTGTGCAAAGGAATAATATAAGACTCTTTCCAAATTTTTGGGAAAGAGCATAGCTCTACGGACATACTAAAAACTTTATGCAAAGGTTTTACAAGATCCTGAGCACAGTACCTAAGCACACAGCTTGGTATTCCATCAGGTCCTGGAGAAAATGTGGGCTTTATAACCAGAAGATCACAAAGTAGTGAGCTCTCTGTGATTTCCGGTATGAAAATGCAATTTGAGGCATTAAGCTGATAGGGGTTAGGCATGACGACTGGTTGAAAACAAGGTCTATAGGTCGTCAGCAATGGCCTGATCTGAATTGGCTTTCATTTCATCAAAGAATATGTTAGATGGAAGAGTCGATGTCTTGCGTTTCGCATTAACGAAATCAAAAAACCGTTTAGGATCCTGCTGAAACTGTAATCTACACCTAGTCAGGTAATTCCTGTAACGTTTGTTATTGAGGACTGAAAAGTTGGAACGAGCAATCAAGTACGCAGAACAAGCTAACTGAGAGCTTGATTTTCTGAAACTCTTGTAGAGTTTCGATTTACGGTTTTTCAGAATAGTCAACTCTCTGGTAAACCACACAGGTTTGTTTGACCTGTTTGGCGTTCCATAAGGGACACACAAATCAAGTAAAGAATTTAAAGTATTATAAAAAATACTGATTGCCACGTCCAAATTATCAGACCCGTAAAGGGTAGACCAGTCAGTCAGGGCCAGCTGCCGAGTAAGTTTTGCGAAATCGGTTTTCCGAAATTGACATACTCGGCTTAAACGATTTCTACTGGGGCATAGCCCCTGGTAGGGTAAAGTGATCGACACCTCCAACGTTGGGTGGTATAAATCCTCTGGATAAGATATGGGTTGTGATCGGGTAATGGATGAGGAGGACGGATCCAAAACAAAAACCAGATCAAGCATTTTATTAAGAGAATTTGGGATATCATTTATTTGATTCAATGATATCCCAAGTAAATTATTGCTTTCCTTTGCGAGTTACATTCTGACACAATAACAGTATCGTCAGCATAGGTTGCTAGAAGCATATTGCTGTAGGCTGATGGGATAGGAATATCTGAGGTGTAGATACTGTAAAGTACTGGGCCCAATACACTCCCTTGTGGGACACCAGCTGACACGTTTTTAACTTGGCTACGAACTCCTCCATTACATTCTATTATAAAAGTTCTCCGTGTTAAATAACTTCTTAGTACACAGTAAAGTGTTTGAGGCACAACTTTTTTAAGTTTAAAAAGTAGCCCATTATGCCACACTCGATCAAATGCTTCTTGAATGTCCAAGTAAACTGTTGGACAGTAGTTTCTTTTTTCAAAAGCACGGAGGATAAATTGAGTAACTCTACCAAGTTGCTGTTCAGCTCCATGTTCCTTGCGAAAACCAAATTGGTGGTGTGGTATTGCTTTTGCAAATGCTGGAATGTCAAACAGCTTTTTTATTATAATGTACTCAAAAATTTTTGATATGCCAGATAGCAGACTTATTGGATATCGGGCGCTCAATGGTAACTTGCTGATTCCTAATCGAATTCAGTTTCAGCACTTTTGTTATATCTTCTGTAGTCTCGAATTCTACCTCAAATAGGCTTAACGGCTCACGAGTGAAACGTTTTTTAATGATATTTGGGTAGCGAACTCTGTAACCTAGCTCAGTTAGCTTAGCACGTATCCAGTCTAAAGGAGTAAATTTATGGAGATGGCGAATAATCGCACGGAATCCGCGATTGTGCTCCAATTGATAGGTGTGAGATTCTATATTGTTGTCTTCAAAGTATTTGATAAGTTGTCGATAATTTGTTATATCCTCACAACAATTTGGTAACAAATTTGTTACCAATTACATTTGTAATTTGATCCAGAGTAGTAATTATATCAGTAACGTTTGGAATAGGAATGGGTTTTTTTTTTTAATTTTTTATTTTTTTTTTTTTTTTATATAGATCATAACTTAACGAGGCATAGTGTATAAGTGTAAGTATAAGTATAAGTATATGTACAATTATAAACATAAGCATAAGTATAAGTATAAGTACGAGTATAAGTATGAGTATAAGTATAAGTCTATCTGTCTGTTTCTTCTTTTTGGTGGTTTTACGCTTGCGGTTGTATATCACAAATATCAATGCAAGAACTTGTTCCTCAGTGGTCGACCCACTCGACTATATCTAACTATATATTGGACGTAGATGTACTAACGGACAGTACATTCAAGTGGCCCAACGATACCAAGCACCGGCTTGTTATCGCGCGGACCCAAGCATAAAGCGACCCACCTCCCGCCCATCCGACCGAGGGGCGCACCGCGTAACGTGCGGTTACGAAGATCGCGAACATGTAGACCAATGACGTAAGATAATTTTTTTTAGAGAGCATGCAGAAGTGGTACTAGTAATAAGGTGGGAAAGATCGTTATATACTGAACATAAGATCCGAAAAGGGTTATGGATAGCATAGTTAGAAAAGCAAGCATGCAGGGCTATTGGTAAAAAATGTCTACTACTTCTAATAGGTACAGCAAAGTTAATTTGGTTAATTAGTATGGGGGAATCTATTTCACCATTTATTAATTTGTGAAAAAAGGTTATTGCTAGCATAGTTCTACGATGATTAAGAGAGGGAAGATTTATTAGTAAAAGTCTACTGTGGTAAGCAGGTAAATTAGTACTATTGTCCCAGTTAAGACTCCGAAGGGCAAAGAGCAAAAATTGTTTTTGTACCGATTCTATTCTATCCTGATGAGTCCTGTATTTGGGATACCATATACAAGATCCATATTCAAGAATAGGTCGGACAAGAGACACATAAAGAGTTTTTGTTAAGTAGGGGTCGTCGAATTCCTTCGACCAGCGTTTAATGAACCCCAAGACACTTGATGCTCGATTTGAGATTAAAGCAATATGCTTGTCAAACTTAAGCTTTGGGTACATTAAGATACCCAAATCCTCAACCAAATCAATCCGATCCAATGGTAGGTTATTCAGAAGATAGATATTAAAAAAAGGCATTGCAATTGAGATGCAGTAAATTTACTCTGCACCAAGTTTGAAAATTGTCTAAGTCACTTTGCAGTCTATGACCAGACAGAAGACTTGCAGCTGACATGCATAATTTTACATCATCAGCATACATTAGTACCCGAGAATGATTAATAACAGACGGAAGGTCGTTTATGAACAGTGTAAATAATAACGGTCCAAGGTGACATCCTTGTGGAACACCAGAAGTGACCTGCACCGCTTTAGATACTGAGCCATTAAAATAGACTCTCTGAGTTCTAAAAGTTAAATAACCTTGAATCCAAAGGATAAGATTATTGGGAAAGCCCAAAAGTTTAAGTTTATAAATTAAAAGGAGGTGATTTACAGAGTCAAAAGCCTTACTGAAATCGGTGTAAATAACATCAGTTTGCAATTTGTCTTCAAAGTCTTTAATAACAAATGATGTAAATTCTAGTAAGTTAGTAGAGGTAGATCTTTGTTTCATGAACCCGTGCTGGCACGGTGAAATCATCCTGAGCACAGTACCTAAGCACACAGCTTGGTATTCCATCAGGTCCTGAAGAAAATGTGGGCTTAATAACCTGAAGATCACAAAGTAGTGAGCTCTCTGTGATTTCCGGTATGAAAATGCAATTTGAGGCATTAAGCTGATAGGGGTAAGGCATGACGACTGGTTGAAAACAAGGGCTATAGGTCGTTTGAAAAAATTCAGCAAATAGATCGGCAATGGCCTGATCTGAATTGGCTTTCATTTTATCAAAGAATATATTAGATGGAAGAGTCGATGTCTTGCGTTTCGCATTAACGAAATCAAAAAACCGTTTAGGATCCTGCTGAAACTGTAATCTACACCTAGTCAGGTAATTCCTGTAACATTTGTTATTGAGGACTGAAAAGTTGGAACGAGCAATCAAGTATGCAGAACAAGCTAACTAAGAGCTTGATTTTCTGAAACTCTTGTAGAGTTTTGATTTACGGTTTTTCAGAATAGTTAACTCTCTGGTAAAACACACAGGTTTGTTTGACCTGTTTGGCGTTCCATAAGGGACACACAAATCAAATAAAGAATTTAAAGTATTATAAAAAATACTGATTGCCACGTCCAAATTATCAGACCCGTAGAGGGTAGACCAGTCAGTCATGGCCAACAGCCGAGTAAGTTTTGCGAAATCGGTTTTCCGAAATTGACGTACTCGGCTTAAACGATTTCTACTGGGGCATAGCCCCCGGTAGGGTAAAGTGATCGACACCTCCAACGTTGGGTGGTATAAATCCTCTGGATAAGATATGGGTTGTGATCGGGTAATGGATGAGGAGGACGGATCCAAAACAAAAACCAGATCAAGCATTTTATTAAGAGAATTTGGGATATCATTTATTTGATTCAATGATATCCCAAGTAAATTAATCAAGAATTCATTCTGTGCCGAGGGGGTCAGTGCGCCAGAGTCGGAACAAGATATCCAAGTATATTAAATATATATGTATATTCATTTATATGAAGAAAAAATCAAACAAAATAAAAACAATTAAGAAGGCTCTAGTCGGGAGAGCCCGACTAGAAGATACCATGAACCCAGGTATTTAATATATTAAATCAATATAAGTCACAGTTTGTTGTTAAGTTTAAATATATTTTCTATTTTTTGGTAAGCTTAAATTATTTTGATTGCACAGACATTTACAATCAATTGTAGTGCGCTTGGTTTTAATTATGCCACAAACTATGCAACGGAGTAATTCCGCCATTGGCTAGCGCCATCTATATTTCGTGGTCAGCGCCACCTATGGCTAGTCAGCTGATTAGGTGAGCGCTCATAATTATAGAAATGCAACACTTGCATTGCTCGGGTCACCACCGATCGCGAGATGGGGCTTCATCCCGGATGCGGTTCGTGGCCTCGCTCTCTTTGAATTTTGACCGTCGCGACCGGCAGTCGTGTGTTACGTGCGGTAATAAACTTATACAAGGAATTTTTTTTCTCCTCGTGCAAGTGATAACCTTAAGATGCCATAATTAAATCGCATCCATGAAGCCGAACAATTTAAAATAAAATAAAAAGACAAATACAACCCCAGCCGCCGTCAACGCCCGAAAACCCAACAAAGACAACAAAAAAAAAAGAAAGAAAACAAGTGCAAGTGCATAACCTCGCGGAGCGACCGAACATAACCTTGCGGAGTGACAAAATATAATCACCGCAGCAGCCCCGCTAAAACGTTTTGCTTCATTGCAATTGACATAATGGCAGTGAAATCGCCTAAAACTGAGTGAATCAAAAAAAAAAAACAAAAAAAAAAACAGAAAAACCCCGATGCGCGTTCTACCCCACGAGGATTTGAACCTCGGACCGCACTCCGACGTGAAAAAAAAAACCGTGGCCGCAGCAGTCCCGCTAAAACGTTTTGCTTCATTGCAATTGACTTAATGGCAGTGAAATCGCCTAAGACTGAGTGAATCAAAAAAAAAAACAGAAAAACCCCGATGCGCGTACTACCCCCACGAGGATTTTAACCTCGGACCGCATTCCGACTTGGTGAAAAATGTGCCACAGCAGTTCCGCTAAAACGATAGTCGGCAGTTTTGGTTCCCTACCAATGATCAGCATCACCCCCCAAGACGGATGAATCGCAAAAATATTTTTTCTTTATATAAATACCCTCAGTTTAATTAAATCATAAGCGGAAGCCATTTAATCCACATAAGTTTAAGTTCGAAAAAAAAATAATTAAAAATAAATAAATAATAAATGCTGAGCCACTGAACCTCGATCATCACTCGTATTTTAAACACGCAGCGGACAACACGCGTTTCGCGCATCAAAAATAAATCTCGCGACTAAGGAATAAGTTGTACTTTTCTCTCGCGTGACGTCACAGGCCCTCCATTTTCCATTGTACCAAAAAGTTGTTAGTGTATTGTGCATAGGAAGACAATTAATTAGACTTAAATTTGTTAATAAAAGGGCTCGTCTGACAATAAAAACAATAGTGCACCTCTTTCCAACCATTTTTTATTAGTGCTGCAAATTAAATATACAATAAACTTAAATTAAAAATTCGTCCGTTCGTCCAATCAAACAATAGTGTACTTTTTCTTGAGAAATAAATTAGTGTCGCCGTCATATTCAAACTTGCACTATATGAAAGTGCAAAATAAAATTTTTCTGGTGAGCTTATCATATTTTCCATTTATATTTTTTGTTAGTTTTGCATATAAAATATAATATAAACATAAATATAAATAAATAAATTAAATAAATATATATTTATATATAAATGAAATATAATATAATATATAAATAAATAAAAAAATAAATAATAATAATCCTAACAAATAAATTAGTGTTTTTAAAAAAAAAAAAAAAAAACCTCACCCCACCTTTTTCACAGTGCAGCTCTTCGGAACGGCAAAAGATCTTTTGGACGTTGAGGAGAACATGTAAGTGCTGCTATCCTTACTTTTTTCGTTTGCTATTACTTTTTTTCAGCCAGTGAAAAATATGATAAAAGCTCGCGCCACTCGCAGCTTTTTCTAAGCTGGCGTTGTTGTTGTCGTGCATATAAATAATCGAGCCTTCTGCCTAAAGGCACGAAGGCAAATAAACTACATTTATATTAATGCAAATTTCGGTGCATTTTTATTTATTTATTGTGAACAATTCGATAGCTATTGAAAAAGCTCAATAGCTCAACATTTGGTGACCCCGACGTGATTCACATTATCTCTGTTTGTTTAAATAAATACCAATTATTTAAAGTATAGAGTTAATAAACCTCGCGCTCGCGCTCTTGCATCGTCTTCGCTATTCTCGGTTCGTTTTGTGCTCACTTTCGGTTCAGGTGTTTGACCTGCATTGGCGCTTGCGCAGTCGATTCCCTTATCGCGTTTGCTTAAACAAGTGCAGCAGCCGTTTCGGCATTGTTATTGCTTTTCCCGTTTCGTTTTGCTTGCGCTTGTGAAAAAAGTGTTTTGCCCTCAAATTGACATTGACATTGCCCTCAATTGAATATTTAACAATGCATAATTCTGCTGCCGTTCAGTCTCCTGGTGCCCCGTTTTACAAAGCCAAGACCAAAGCTATTGATGAGCAAGTAAAACGGATTTCCAAAGCAATTGCTTCGGAGCAAATTATGCATCTCAGCGAACAAGAGTTGGCTGTTCGGCTTAAGGCGTTGGAAAGGGCTCAGCAGGCATTTTACAATATGCATGACGCGTTGGAAGAGCTGGATTATGATGAAATCGGGAGTGAGTTAAAGGCATGTTTTGATGACTTCTCAATATTAGTTGAAACCGGCTTGCGACGCGAAATTGACAAGCGAAAGTTATCATCGCCGTTGTGTTCGAATATGAGGCAAGATACATGTGGTGGCAATCACACATTGTCTCAAGGCAGAATCCGGTTGCCTGAAATCAAGCTGCCCGAGTTTAGTGGAGGGTATACAAAGTTTGCAGAGTTCATAGCGATGTTCTCTTCAATCATTGATGCGGACTCAGGACTTTCGGATGTGAAGAAGTTTCAGCACTTGCGATCGTGTCTGAAAGGATCAGCCTTAGATAGTGTTTCTTCGTTGGAAATCAGCAGCGCTAACTATCCAGTTGCATTGGAGCTCCTTAAAAAACGGTTTAACAACAAGCGTCTCATGTTCCAAGCACATGTCACGGAGATTTTGGGTTTAGATTGCATCGAGTCGTCGTCAGCATTAAAACTTCGAACCCTTTCGGATACGGTTAACGCCAACATTCGCGCTCTACAAGGCGTGGGCAACGTTGAGCAGATTGCGGGTTTCATTATCGTGCACAGTTTGCTGCAGAAAGTGGACAAGGCAACGCAGACCAGTTGGGAGGAGACAGCACCGATGGATACTATTCCGACTTGTAAGCAGTTCATGGCATTTCTGGATCGACGATGTCAAAGGTTGGAAAATGTGGAACACGCTATGGATACGCCTAGCTCTAAGGTGGGAAAAAGTAGTAAAATCGTTAACACCAGTAGAAAAGCCTTTGTTGCTACTAACTCCAACACAAATAAATGCGTGTTTTGCGAGACCTCTGGCCACTTAATTTACAACTGTTCCCGTTTTGGAAATCTGTCTCCGCAACTGCGTCTACGAGAGGTAAAGAAGCTCAACCTTTACATCAATTGCCTGTGTAAAGGTCATCGGTTAAAGGAGTGCAGCTCAACTACCTGCCACCGTTGCAAGGCCAAGCATCATACGCTTCTGCATTTTGAGAATCAGATTGACGGCTCTCAAGTTAACTTTGCTCCGCATTCGCCTGCTGCAAACCCTTCTGCAACACTTGTAGCCCAAAATCTTAGTCGCTCTCTTTGCTTAGCAACGGACGTGTTTTTTTTGTGCTCTTCGTTTTTTTGATTTTGTGCGTTTTACGTTTGTTTTTAATTTCGCGACTCTGTGCAAATAAATAGTTTTGTGACTTTGGGTTTCATCGGTTTTGTAAACCCAAGTTTGGAACATTAATTTAAATAATTTATTTGCATTTAATTTGCAAGTGCCTCAATACAACAACGAACTGCAGTCAAAGCTCATTGCTTAAGTTGTCTAGTTTGCTTTGCCCTGCTAGTATTTTGTTTTTGTATTTTCATACTTGAACTCTTTAAGTTCTTCTGTGCTCGCTATCTGTGCATAAAACTGTTTTTGGATCTCACGCGCTCTTTTGTGTTGGTGCTGGTCCCGGTTTAAATTATTCCGTTGTTGTTGCTTACGGTTGCTGCGCTCGCGACGGTACGTTTTTGTTTGTGTTTTATTTTGTGAGTATTTACAAGCGTATTCTTACTATTAACCCTAGGGTGGTCTTCTTTCTTTTTTGAGCAGTATTTTTTTTCAATCATTAATTTAAAAAAAAATAAAAATTTTATTTGTGTCTCTTTCTTATTTATTGTATTTTTATTTGTTTATTTATTTGTTTTTATTTTTTTTAACAAAATAAAAAAAAATTTATATAACAATGGTTGTCTGCTGTTACAAGGGCTGCCAAGTTCGCACTAATACAAAGATGGCTTTTACTAGCTGCTGGATGTGCCCAAATGTCGCTCATGAAAAATGTGCTGGTCTTAACGGCCGAGTCATCGACTTGATGGGCACCACTAATTTAGAGTGGCCATGTTGGTCTTGTTTGGAGCGGAAAAAAGACATGGCAAACTTTATGGAGACTCAGCTTGGCTTTGAGGGAGTTTTCGGCCAATTAAAAAAATTGTGCGATAATTTCTCAATTGTGCAAAGAAACTTTAAGGAGAAAAATCTCTTGAGTGATTCTCCTAAGCGCAAAAAAGCCAATGTTGGGCCGTCATCGGGACCGGTCATGTCTGAAGTTCAGCCAAGCAATCCTATGACAAAAAAAAAAAAAACTAAAAAAACCCCATAATTAACGAGATAACGGATGTAAACGCTATAGTCCCTATGGATGTTGTTTCATCTAATCCCGGTCCTTCGGTCTCTTTGGTGGAGAGTAGAGTTGACGTAGTTCAACCAAACAAACCTAATATATCCAAAGAGCCAAATATTCCATTAGCTAAAAATGTATCTTCGGTTGAAGACATAATTAAAAAATTTGTTGCCGTTCCACCTAAGAAACAAGTATTTGTTTCAAGGCTTCCCCTTGATTTGACATCAGAAGATCTCACGGTCTATATTAAGGCCAAATCTAAAGCCAATTTCACGGTGGAGAAATTCAAATTTAATTATACTAGGAATATCTCGTCGTTTAAAATCAGTGTCTCGAGTCAGGACTTTAGCTCTATATGTTGCAAAGAGTTTTGGCCGGAGCACATTGTTGTTAATGAATATACTGCCAGGAAAAAAAATCAGCCTCCGATTTTATCTCCCACCCCAGTAGCTTTGCCTAAATCTCTTGCCGAAATTCGGTCTCCGATTGTATCTCCCACCCCAGTAGCGTTGCCTCAAACTCTTTTCGATTCTGATAGTTCAAAAAACTAACAGCTTCTTTGGTACTTGACTATCAGAACGTAAGAGGTATTTGTAGCAAACTCAGTAGTTTGTATATTAATAGCCTTGCTTTTCCTTTTCATGTCATTGCCTTAACTGAAACTTGGCTAAGGCATGACATTCTTAATTCTGAAGTAGTATCCAACAGATACTGTATCTATAGAAAAGACCGTACACTTCGACGTGGTGGAGGTGTGCTTATTGCTGTTGATGAAAATTATTTTTCGGAGACAGTAATAGTAGGTGGTTCTATAGATATAGAATTTGTTGCTGTTAAGTTGTCTTTTAATGGTGTTGGTATTTTAATAACTTGTTCGTATATACCCCCAACCTCTGATAACTCTGTCTACGATGCTCATTTGTCTGCTATAATGTCCGTTTCTTGCATGCTTTCCGATCGCGATATCCTTGTAGTTCTCGGTGATTTCAATATTGCTGAAGTTACTTGGATTTCTTGTCCCGACTCTAGCGCACTGACCCCCTCGGCACAGAATGAATTCTTGATTAATTTACTTCGGATATCATTGAATCAAATAAATGATATCCCAAATTCTCTTAATAAAATGCTTGATCTGGTTTTTGTTTTGGATCCATCCTCCTCATCCATTACCCGATCACAACCCATATCTTATCCAGAGGATTTATACCACCCAACGTTGGAGGTTTCGATCACTTTACCCTACCGGGGGCTATGCCCCAGTAGAAATCGTTTAAGCCGAGTACGTCAATTTCGGAAAACCGATTTCGCAAAACTTACTCGGCTGTTGGCCCTGACTGACTGGTCTACCCTCTACGGGTCTGACAATTTGGTTGTGGCAATCAGTATTTTTTATAATACTTTAAGTTCTTTATTTGATTTGTGTGTCCCTTATGGAACGCCAAACAGGTCAAACAAACCTGTGTGTTTTACCAGAGAGTTAACTATTCTGAAAAACCGTAAATCAAAACTCTACAAGAGTTTCAGAAAATCAAGCTCTTAGTTAGCTTGTTCTGCATACTTGATTGCTCGTTCCAACTTTTCAGTCCTCAATAACAAATGTTACAGGAATTACCTGACTAGGTGTAGATTACAGTTTCAGCAGGATCCTAAACGGTTTTTTGATTTCGTTAATGCGAAACGCAAGACATCGACTCTTCCATCTAATATATTCTTTGATAAAATGAAAGCCAATTCAGATCAGGCCATTGCCGATCTATTTGCTGAATTTTTTCAAACGACCTATAGCCCTTGTTTTCAACCAGTCGTCATGCCTTACCCCTATCAGCTTAATGCCTCAAATTGCATTTTCATACCGGAAATCACAGAGAGCTCACTACTTTGTGATCTTCAGGTTATTAAGCCCACATTTTCTTCAGGACCTGATGGAATACCAAGCTGTGTGCTTAGGTACTGTGCTCAGGATGATTTCACCGTGCCAGCACGGGTTCATGAAACAAAGATCTACCTCTACTAACTTACTAGAATTTACATCATTTGTTATTAAAGACTTTGAAGACAAATTGCAAACTGATGTTATTTACACCGATTTCAGTAAGGCTTTTGACTCTGTAAATCACCTCCTTTTAATTTATAAACTTAAACTTTTGGGCTTTCCCAATAATCTTATCCTTTGGATTCAAGGTTATTTAACTTTTAGAACTCAGAGAGTCTATTTTAATGGCTCAGTATCTAAAGCGGTGCAGGTCACTTCTGGTGTTCCACAAGGATGTCACCTTGGACCGTTATTATTTACACTGTTCATAAACGACCTTCCGTCTGTTATTAATCATTCTCGGGTACTAATGTATGCTGATGATGTAAAATTATGCATGTCAGCTGCAAGTCTTCTGTCTGGTCATAGAATGCAAAGTGACTTAGACAATTTTCAAACTTGGTGCACAGTAAATTTACTGCATCTCAATTGCAGTAAATGTAAAGTTGTCTTTTTATAGGCGAATGCCTTTTTTAATATCTATTTTCTGGATAACCTACCACTCGATCGGATTGATTTGGTTGAGGATTTGGGTATCTTAATGGACCCATAGCTTAAGTTTGAAAAGCATTGCTTTAATTACAAATCGAGCATCAAGTGCTTTGGGGTTCATTAAGCGCTGGTCGAAGGAATTCGACGACCCCTACTTAACAAAAACTCTTTACGTGTCTCTTGTCCGACCGATTCTCGAAATGGATCTTGTATATGGTATCCCAAATACAGGATTCATCAGGATAGAATAGATTCGGAACAAAAACAATTTTTGCTCTTTGCCCTTTGGGGTCTTAACTGGGACGATAGTACTAATTTACCTGCTTACCACAGTAGACTTTTACTAGTTAATCTTCCCTCTCTTACTAATCGTAGAACTATGCTAGCAATAACCTTTTTTCACAAATTAATAAATGGTGAAATAGATTCCCCCATACTAATCAACCAAATTAACTTTGCTGTACCCATTATAAGTAGTAGAAATTGTTTACCTATAGCCCTGCATGCTTGCTTTTCTAACTATGCTATCCATAACCCTTTTCGGATCTTATGTTCATTATATAACGATCTTTCCCACCTTATAACTAGTACCACTTCTGCATGCTCTTTAAAAAAAACGCTGAATGATGCTTTTGATGTGTTGAACTGTCGCTCTCGTTCAAAATATAATAAAACGAGCTACACCTTGAGCAATAGAGAAAAATTGGTTGAATTTTTAACGTTTGTTAAACAGCTTACCTTTGATCAAAGATGCCAGTGGCAACAAGGCCTTCTTAACACCGTAAACCACATAATAAGCCTTACGGATGATCTGCTGAGCAACGCAGATATCCACTATATACATCTTACAAGTTTCAACCAAGATATTGCGCTCTAAACTGGGGAATAACGCCAACCCCTCAATTAGAGAAATGCAATATTTGCCGGCGACATTGATATCAATGAAGATAATAACTTCTGCATATCTTCAAAATGCCAATTGTGAGGATGATGACAATGATCTAGAAATGGATTGGATTATTGATCCATATCAGCCAATAGATCGCATAGAGGAATGCGAGGCGTCATGCCCCACAGATCAGCAGACTGGCATAGACAGTGATAATCAACGAGAATGTAAGTACAAGAGTCGAAATCAGAATTGAGACGTCCAAAGTAGATCGTCTAAAGTAACGAGAGCGGGCAGTACCGTTTAATGACAATCAGTTGATTATCTTATTCGCTTATACTTCTCGGACTGCCGCTATATTTGAATTCGTTTTTGCTTTGCCTACGAACTGTGCATGCTTTGTCTCGTGTACTTTTGGCACTGTCTTTTTATGCTGAAAGCCTAATACATGTTTTGAAGCATGAACACATATCAATGTATCCATTCCCTTACTCTTGTAACTTAAGAGTGTTTAAGAAAGAATTAGCAAACCAATTGAACATTTTTTTAAGTTTATTGTTTGATATTGGTGGGCTGTTGGTTGTTTTGCTTTCAAATAAAGTAAATTTGCTTGTTATACCCAAAAAGTATTCAAAGTAAGAGAGGAAATCAGAGTCGCTCTCATCTGTTAACTTAACATTTTTCAAATTAATAGCACCTGGGGAAATAAGTATCACTTCTGCCTTGCAACTCATTCACGAAGTGTGCGATGCGTTAGATAACGATAGTGAGCGGCCATTATTCAACTTGGTTTTGGTTGGTGTTCGACTTCTGATTCTATCTGCTTGCTAATGCCTAAAATGGGAAGGCATTATAGCTTTGAATGAACTTCGTAAAATTGTATGGCCAAACGTGAGATACCTAAATATGACTTCCACCATATGTGCTTATGTATATATTGGCAATTAGGTAGATCACTAATGACTTATTGAAAAGGGTTTTAAATGACTAAATACCAAATTAACACTAACCATAAAATAAACGCATTTTGTATTCATATACATTAATTGTCCTTATATAACATTAATATATATTAATAATTGCATTGACATTAATTAAATATTGTAATAAAGGGTATCAAACAACATCGAGCAGCGTGTGCGTTTCAGCAACGACAACCGTCACGTGTTGCTGTTGTTATTATTTTTGCGTTCTGCCTAGTCCCGTTAGACGCAGAGGCATGCATACACAAAAAGACGGCTCAAGGCCACATGCAGCATGCCGTCCGTAGACGATTTGCCTTCGACTTCAATGACTTCATTGGTCGGCAACAACAAAATTTTAAAACACAAGAAAGAAGGCTCCAGTCAAGAAATCGCAACTAGACGATACCCTGAACCCTTTACTTCCTTCTGCCTGTTACATACTTTTGCTTACAAACAATATACCCTTTTTCCCTTTTTTTTTTAGTGGGTTCAGTCTATAACAAGCAAACTTACTCTATTTGAAAGCAAAATAACCAGCAGCAAAATCCAATTCAAACATAGCGGTAGTCCGAGAAGATAACAGAAAAGATAAAACCAATGAGAATGTAAAGTAAGAGAGGAAACCAGAGTTTCTAATTTCTGTTAACTTTTCACTTTTATCAAGCTTTTTAGCACCTGTTTCCCCTCAACTCGTTTTATCTTTTCTGTTATCTTCTCGGACTACCGCTTGTTTTAATTGGATTTTGCTTTGTCTATTGACTGCACATGCTTTGTCTCATGTACTTTTGGCACTATCTGCTTATGCTGAAAGCCTAATTCATATTTCGCAGCATGAACACATATCAATGTATCCATTCCCTTACTCTTGTAAGCTAAGAGTGCTTTAGAAAGAATTAGCAACCAAATTGAACATTTTCTCAAGTTTATCATATGAAATTGGTGAGCTGCTGGTTATTTTGCTTTCAAATAGAGTAAGTTTGCTTGTTATAGACTGAACCCGCTAAAAAAAAAGGGAAAAAGGGTATATTGTTTGTAGGCAAAAGTATGTAACAGGCAGAAGGAAGTAAAGGGTTCAGGGTAACGTCTAGTTGCGATCTCTTGACTAGAGCCTTCTTTCTTGTGTATTAAAAGTTGTTGCCGACCAATGAGTATGTATATGTATGTTTGTATGCTCATTGAAGTCGAAGGCAAATCGTTTACGGACGGCCTGCTGCATGTGGCCTTGAGCCGTCTTTTTGTGTATGCATGTGTCTGCGTCTAACGGGACTAGGCAGAACGCAAAAATAATAGCAACAACAACACGTGAAGGTTGTCGTTGCTGAAACGCACACGCTGCTCATGTGTTTTAATACCCTTTATTACAATGTTAAATTAATGTCAATGATATTTTTAATATATAATAATGTTATATAAGGACAATAAGTATTAGGTATATGAGTGCAAAAAGCGTTTATTTTATGGTTAGTGTTAATTTGGTATTTAGTCATTTAAAACCCTTTTCAATAAGTCATTAGTGGTCTACCTAATTGCCAATATATACATAAGCACATATGGTGGAAGTCATATTTAGGTATCTCACGATTGGCCATTCAATTGTACGAAGTTCATAGAAAGCTATAATGCCTTCCCATTTAAGGCATTAGCAAGCAGATAGAATCAGAAGTCGACCACCAACCAAAACAAAGTTGAATAATGGCCGCTCACTGTCCTTATCTAAGCCATCGCACACTTCGTGAATGAGTTGACAAGGCAGAAGTGATACTTATTTCCCCACGAGCCAATAATTTAAAAAATGTTAAGTTTACAGAAGATGACTGCGCTGGGATCCTCTCTGTATATTCAGTCCTCTCTGACTTTGAATACTTTTTGTTGCCGACCACGGGCACTAAGACGGAGCTGGTAGCTCGCTTGCTCCCTTGCTCGAAGCTCAAAAACAACACCAAAGAACACAGCGTCAACATCGTCGAAGGCGACGATGCAAAAAACAACGCCGACATCAGCAACAATAACAACGGCATAGGCGGCGACGTGGATAACGGTGCCGATGACGGCGGCAACAACAGCGACGACAACGGCACAGACGTCAGCCTAGGTAACGGTGCCGACAGCGGCGGAATAAATAACGGTGCTGGCAACGGCAGCATAAGTAACGGTGCTGACAACGGTGGCGACGGCAGTGACGCCAGCGGAGGCGACGGCAGAGACAACTTTAACATACGCAGCATTGAGCAAAAAGTATGTAAACGAAGATAGGAACGCAGAGTCGCTCTCTCTTGTGATAACTTAACATTTTGTAAATTAATAGCTCCTGGGGAAATAAGTATCACTTCTGCCTTGTCAACTTATTCAAGTGTGCGATGCGTTAGATAAAGATAGTGATCGGCCATTATTCAACTTTGCTTTGGTTGGTGGTCGACTTTTGGTTCTATCTACTTGCTAATGCCTAAAATGGGAAGATAGCATAGGCTTTGTATGAACTTCGTACAATTGTATGGCCACACGTGAGATACTTAAATATGACTTTCACCATCTATGCTTCTGTATATATTGGCAATTAAGTAGATCACTAATGACTTATTGAACAATGCTAAAATGACTAAATACCAAATTAACACTAACCATAAAATAAACGCATTTTGTACTCATATACCTTACATTAATTGTCCTTTTAAAAAAATACATATTAGAAATTGCATTGACTTTAATTGAATATGGTTAGAAAGGGTATCAAAACACATTGAGCAGCATGTGCGTTTCCGCAACGACAACCATTACGTCTTTCTGTTGTTTGTATTTTTGCGTTTTGCCTATTTTCGCTCGGCGCACAGAAATGCATACACAACAAGTAAGTAGGCTCTAGTCGAGAAATCCCGACTAGACGATACCCTGATCCCTATACCTTACGCGTACAGTCAGTGTTTGCAAATATGTGTGTTTGTATGTACGCACATACTGCATACTGCATACACAACTTCAATGTCCCATATCTCTGGTGTTTCTTAACCGATTTTAATAAAAATTTCACAGATTGTCATTATTTTGTTCAATATTTCAAATGTCATCTCAAAGTTTTCAAAATTCAAGATTTTGTTGTTATCGATTCCATGTGTATATCGAAAACGGGATGAGTTATCAAAAATCGAAAACAAACTTGTACTGCCTAAGGATTAGGCGAGCTTAAGTTCGAAATCTAGAGTCTCTAGCTCTTATAGTCTCTGAGATCGGTTGGCTCATACATACGGACAGACGGACGGACAGACGGACATGGCTATATCGACTCGGCTGTTGATGATGATCAATAATATATATACTTTATGGGGTCGGAGAAGCTTCCTTCTGCCCGTTACATACTTTTACACAAAACCATTATACCCTTTTTCCCCATTTTTAATGGGATCAGGGTATAAAAATACGGCTCAAGGCAGCAGGCCATCCGCAGACGATTTGCTTCCGACACCCATAAGTAACATACATGCATACAAACACAAACATACATATACATACTTTTTGGTCGGCACAACAAAATTTTATAATACAATCAAATTATCTTCTTTTAAAATGAAATAAATGTATGATTAAAACACATAACATTAACATTAGATATATATATAAGAATTCATTTATATGTAAAAAATAAAAATAATTAAGAAAATAAGTCTTCATGAGTGTTTGAACTCGGCTCGACCGTTAATGAAGCAAAAATTCATTCACCTTCGCTACGATCAGATGTTGAATACATTAGGATACTTTAACATATGAGCTTAGCTTTAATTGCTTGTTTTTAGCTTTACCCTTCTTCTAGTCTTTATACTAAAGAGGCAAGCAAATTTTTGCGCGCGCTTTTCTTTGAGTGTGTGTGTAAATTTTCAAGTGCATGTGCATTTATGCTTTGAAATTGTAACAACACTGTCGCAAATATCAAAGTTATAAATTATTGGCAAAACGATCAGATTTTTTCAAATCTAATTAATTAAAAATATAATAATAATAATTAAAAACGTATAAGCCATATCGGAAATATGGAAAGTAATAAAATAAAAATTATTTTGCGTTCCCGAAAGAAGTGCTAGTGCGTGGTGCGAAAATTTAAGAATAAACATTGATTTAATAAACACCCACACTAGAGTGTGTGATCTACACTTCGAAAAGGAATGCGTTTCAATACGAAATTTGAAATTTGGTTCTATGCCAACGCTGCAACTGGGCAAGTTTCAATGCAAGTAAATATGAATGGCGGTGTTTTAAGCATTCGCCAAACATATTTGACAATTATTTATATGTGTTTGTTTGTTTATATATATATATGTGTTTTTTGTACTGATTGTTCCTTTAGCTTTGATTGTCATATTGTTTGTGCTCAATTTTTCGTTTCTGCAAGATGTCTTGCTCATTCCGTAAGGGTCTGTCCGATTATATGTGTATGAGTATTTTAGCACCAACTAATATAAATATAATTTAATTAAATAGATCACGTTGAAGCTTCGGTCAACCAAAACCACTTAAATGAAAACAAACCGTTTCAACGCTATTGCTGTATTAAGAATTGCAATAGTACGTATCCACCTTCCGTACTGCATTCTTTTCGGTCGGAGTGGATGTCTATCTGCGAGGTGAAAATTATATTTAAAGACGATAAAAAGCTATACATATGCGGAAAACATTTCACGCAACGGACATTCACCAAAAAAAATTTTAAAAAAATTTCCGTTCTATAATAAATGTGCAAATTAATAATGCAACAGAATCTGGTGCACTGAAAAATAGTGAGTCTGCATTAGTTAATTTAGAGCACAGTGACAATAGCCCACAAATGGACAACATTGAAGAGCCAATTGGATGCCCTCGGTGCGAACTACACTGCCGCAACGAAAAATACTGGCGGGATGCACATTTTCAACTTAGCACTAAGTATGAAAATTTGAGGGTGCAGTTAGAAAAACTGCAAAAAGAAATCGCGGCTCTAGAAGAAAAAGAGGAAGAAAATAATACGAACTGGTCAGAAATATGCGTGAAGATGAGCAATAACACGATATTGGTTCCCAAAAATGTAATTGAGGGTTCCAAGTTTTTTGCCTCACTGCTATTGAAAACAAAACATGTCGCATAATTTAATGACATGGAGAAAAACCTTTTGATGAATCTAATTTACAGATCATCAAAAGGATACCAGTTTATGAGAGATGCATTATATTTTAATCTGTGTCCGAGTCCCAGAACCTTGCTAAATTGGAGAAAATGATTTCTCCGGACATAAATGAAAAGGTCTGTTACACCATATCGAAGCATGTGCAAAATATGTCAGAGAGCGAACGGAACTGTGTCATCTTGTTCGATACACGGACTTTCCGAGCTCGAATATAATAGCACAACAGACCAAATTGACGGCTTTATCGATTTTGGGCAAGGTTGCCGAGAACCTTTGATAGCCAATAGTTTCTTATTTTTCCAGTTTAAAGGCATTGTTCAGCGGTGGAAATATACGAAAATACCTTATAGAAATTATTGAAGCATTAACCCGAATGGGACTTAAAGTAAGAGCCGCGGGATGCGATCAGGCAGTTAGCAACATTAATGTCTACAAAGCACTAAGCCATATACAAAATCAAATATATGAAGAGGCTAGTGGCAACAGACTTATCTCTTGTACGACTATATACATATTTTCAAAAGCATAAGAAACTGCTTGTTGGCAAGGGATATAACCGCAGCAAATGGCGTTGCAAGCTGGAGCGTCATTTCCGAGTTGTACGATATCGACTTGAAAAGTCAGACAACTCGAATGGCTCCAAAACTGACGGAGAGGCACATTCGGCCTAAATATTTGGAAAGAATGAGTGTGAAATTATCGGTACAAATATTATCGAGATCTGTGGGCAACGTCATAAAAGTTTGTCACCATATGTAGCATATAACGTATAAAACGAGAAGATGGAAAATGGAGTAATATTAGAAGGGGTGCACGCGCTGGCTCCGGCTTTTTGATCGGTAGAAGGGGCAGGTTCCATTTCTTTTATTTTCTAATACTATACTCTCGCGGTGCTCATATTATTTACCAAAAATCGCGTGCGGGCCATAGTAATTCAACTAAACAGGGGGAGACGGGTGCGGAAACGGAAGGACAGGACTACAAACACACTTTTCATATAAGTTGTTGGCGACAGTCCTCGTTTGCCGTTTGGCTGTGCTGGACTGATGTTGGGTCCAGCTGTTGCCCACCCTACCATGATCCTCCTATTCCACTACATTATTTGTGGGAGGATCCCTAAGCCAAACGACCTACTAGTTCCTACTTCTCACATCTCTTCGCTGCATGACTCCCAAAAGAAAAAAATTATAGATTCATTTTTAAAAAAAGTTACAAATATTAAATTTATTATTAAGAGGCATGGTTGGATATAGCTAAGGCAAGTTACAAAAAAAACTTAATTAATTATTAATTATAAAAGTAATTATATTCGAAAAGTTTTGTTCTGATGTTTTCCTATCAGCAGTTAAGTTCATATAACTATATTAATTCAAAAAAATAAATTTTTTATTTTTTATACTATATATTTAAACATTTTAATCAAAACAAAATCAATTGTTAATGTATATTTGCAATTAAGGGTGCAGTTAGAAAAACTGCAAAAAGAAATCGCGGCTCTAGAAGAAAAAGAGGAAGAAAATAATACGAACTGGTCAGAAATATGCGTGAAGATGAGCAATAACACGATATTGGTTCCCAAAAATGTAATTGAGGGTTCCAAGTTTTTTGCCTCACTGCTATTGAAAACAAAACATGTCGCATAATTTAATGACATGGAGAAAAACCTTTTGATGAATCTAATTTACAGATCATCAAAAGGATACCAGTTTATGAGAGATGCATTATATTTTAATCTGTGTCCGAGTCCCAGAACCTTGCTAAATTGGAGAAAATGATTTCTCCGGACATAAATGAAAAGGTCTGTTACACCATATCGAAGCATGTGCAAAATATGTCAGAGAGCGAACGGAACTGTGTCATCTTGTTCGATACACGGACTTTCCGAGCTCGAATATAATAGCACAACAGACCAAATTGACGGCTTTATCGATTTTGGGCAAGGTTGCCGAGAACCTTTGATAGCCAATAGTTTCTTATTTTTCCAGTTTAAAGGCATTGTTCAGCGGTGGAAATATACGAAAATACCTTATAGAAATTATTGAAGCATTAACCCGAATGGGACTTAAAGTAAGAGCCGCGGGATGCGATCAGGCAGTTAGCAACATTAATGTCTACAAAGCACTAAGCCATATACAAAATCAAATATATGAAGAGGCTAGTGGCAACAGACTTATCTCTTGTACGACTATATACATATTTTCAAAAGCATAAGAAACTGCTTGTTGGCAAGGGATATAACCGCAGCAAATGGCGTTGCAAGCTGGAGCGTCATTTCCGAGTTGTACGATATCGACTTGAAAAGTCAGACAACTCGAATGGCTCCAAAACTGACGGAGAGGCACATTCGGCCTAAATATTTGGAAAGAATGAGTGTGAAATTATCGGTACAAATATTATCGAGATCTGTGGGCAACGTCATAAAAGTTTGTCACCATATGTAGCATATAACGTATAAAACGAGAAGATGGAAAATGGAGTAATATTAGAAGGGGTGCACGCGCTGGCTCCGGCTTTTTGATCGGTAGAAGGGGCAGGTTCCATTTCTTTTATTTTCTAATACTATACTCTCGCGGTGCTCATATTATTTACCAAAAATCGCGTGCGGGCCATAGTAATTCAACTAAACAGGGGGAGACGGGTGCGGAAACGGAAGGACAGGACTACAAACACACTTTTCATATAAGTTGTTGGCGACAGTCCTCGTTTGCCGTTTGGCTGTGCTGGACTGATGTTGGGTCCAGCTGTTGCCCACCCTACCATGATCCTCCTATTCCACTACATTATTTGTGGGAGGATCCCTAAGCCAAACGACCTACTAGTTCCTACTTCTCACATCTCTTCGCTGCATGACTCCCAAAAGAAAAAAATTATAGATTCATTTTTAAAAAAAGTTACAAATATTAAATTTATTATTAAGAGGCATGGTTGGATATAGCTAAGGCAAGTTACAAAAAAAACTTAATTAATTATTAATTATAAAAGTAATTATATTCGAAAAGTTTTGTTCTGATGTTTTCCTATCAGCAGTTAAGTTCATATAACTATATTAATTCAAAAAAATAAATTTTTTATTTTTTATACTATATATTTAAACATTTTAATCAAAACAAAATCAATTGTTAATGTATATTTGCAATTATCTGATATTCAAAACTCAATTCAATTAAGAAAAAATATTTATAAGGTTATCCAAAGGGATTTTAAGTTTTTCTGTTCATGAATGTTTTATTTTCTATTCTTTTTTTTTATTATTTTTTATTATTTATTTATTTTTTTATTATTATTTAATTTTAATTTATTAATTTATTATTTATTAATGCTAAGAAGTTCATATTTAATTTTTAATTTTGCATACATAATTAGGAAAAAAATTCTTCTATTTAAAAAAATTAAAATTTTTTTTTTTTTTATGAGCTAATCACTTAATCACTTGCTAGGGGAAAAAAAATCAGGCGACAAATAATAAATGGTAAAACAAGAAATGAACTTACTTTATCTCCTTGACGTCCAAAAGATCTTTTGCCGTTGGTGAGAGCTGCATAATAATAAGGTGGGTTTTGTTGTTTTTATACCCTGATCCCATTAAAAATGGGAAAAAAGGGTATAATGGTTTTGTGTAAAAGTATGTAACGGGCAGAAGGAAGCTTCTCCGACCCCATAAAGTATATATATTATTGATCAGCATCAACAGCCGAGTCGATATAGCCATGTCCGTCTGTCCGTCCGTCTGTCCGTATGTATGAGCCAACCGATCTCAGAGACTATAAAAGCTAGAGACTCCAGATTTCGAACTTAAGCTCGCCTAATCCCTAGGCAGTACAAGTTTGTTTTCGATTTTCGATAACTCATCCCGTTTTCGATATACACATGTGATCGATAACAACAAAATCTTGAATTTTGAAAACTTTGAGATGACATTTGAAATAATGAACAAAATAATGACAATCTGTGAAATTTTTATTAAAATCGGTTAAGAAACACCGGACATATGGGACATTGAAGTTGTGTATGCAGTATGCAGTATGTGCGTACATACAAACACACATACTTGCAAATACTGACTGTACGCGTAAGGTATAGGGATCAGGGTATCGTCTAGTCGGGATTTCTCGACTAGAGCCTTCTTACTTGTTTTTTTCTAAACACTAAGTTTTTTTTTTTTGCACCATTTATTTTAGTTATTGATTCATGTTCAAACTATTTTATATATATAATTTTTATTAATGATTAATTTTTTTTTGTTTTTGTTTCTTCTTCTTTTTATACCCTGATCCCATTAAAAATGGGAAAAAAGGGTATCATGAAGTTGTGCAAAAGTATGTAACGGGCAGAAGGAAGCTTCTCCGACCCCATAAAGTATATATATTATTGATAGCCATGTCCGTCTGTCCGTCCGTCTGTCCGTATGTATGAGCCAACCGATCTCAGAGACTATAAAAGCTAGAGACTCCAGATTTCGAACTTAAGCTCGCCTAATCCCTAGGCAGTACAAGTTTGTTTTCGATTTTCGATAACTCATCCCGTTTTTGATATACACATGTGATCGATAACAACAAAATCTTGAGTTTTGAAAACTTTGAGATGGCATTTGAAATAATGAACAAAATAATGACAATCTGTGAAATTTTTATTAAAATCGGTTAAGAAACACCGGAGATATGGGACATTGAAGTTGTGTATGCAGTATGCAGTATGTGCGTACATACATACACACATACTTGCAAACACTGACTGTACGCGTAAAGGATAGGGATCAGGGTAACGTGTAGTCGGGATTTCTCGACTAGAGCCTTCTACTTGTTTCTTTTTGGAGGTGGCGCACCAAAATTGAATCGCGACTGATTGCTACGACGGTACCAGCAAGAGAAAGCGACGCCACGACCGGCATCGGGAATCAAGCCCCATCTCGCGATCGGTGGTGACCCGAGCAATGCAAGTGTTGCATTTCTATAATTATCAGCGCTCACCTAATCAGCTGACTAGCCATAGGTGGCGCTGACCACGGAATATAGATGGCGCTAGCCAATGGCGGAATTATTCCGTTGCATAGTTTGTGGCATAATTAAAACCAAGCGCACTACAATACACTTTGAGCGATAAGGTAAAGCTGACGGAATTTTTAACGTTTGTTAAACAATTTACCTTTGCTCAAAGATGCCAGTGGCAACAAGGTCTTCGATATACTTTAGACCATATAAAAAGCCCGACGGATGATCTGCTGAGCAACGCATATATCTACTGTATACATCTCACAAGGTTCGACCAAGATAGCTTGGAAAAATTTCCTTGCGGCATTGCGCTCTAAACTGGGGAATAACACCAACCCCTCAATTAGAGAAATGCAATATTTGCCGGCGATATTGATGTCAATGAAGATAATAACGTCTGCATATCTTCAAAATGCCAATTGCGAGGATGATGACAACGATCTGGAATTGGATTAGATTATCAATCCGGATCAGCCAATACATCGTAATAAGAATGCGAGGCGTCAGATCAGCAGACTGGCATTGACATCAATCGTGGTGAGGAAAACGCCACAAGTATGCCTGATGTACCTGTCGGAGAGCTTATCTCACGCAGATACTGTGACGGTTGATTGCCCATTTTGCGATAAACACCTCAAACAAATGGACTCATTTGCATCCGAAAACAATGAAGACTTGATCCAGGCAAGGAATTTTGCTAGCGACAAGATGTGCCTTAAAAATCCCTCCGATGTCACTAAGTTGCATTTTGAGTCCTTCGCCAAAATATTTAGTCAAGCGCCGCACAAATTGAACCTTTGTGAAAGTATTATTAAAGAGTGTGTTCGCCTCACCAATGAGTTCAATCCGGAGCGGTTCGATGTAAACCACAATTGCCACAGCCACCGAATGCAGATATTAAAAAAATTTTTAGTTATCCTTACAAGAAAGCGTACAAAATTGCTGCAGCAGGAAATGCTCATAGGGATATTGGCTTCAAGATATGGATCACAGGCAAAGAAGCTCAAAATTTTGAAGCAATAGTTTGAATGGTAAGTTCGCAGATTGAAAATGCTATAATTCAAAATATATTTATTTGTATTTTATTTTAACAGGTCCTCAGAAGTCTTTTGCTGTATATCCAAAGTTGGCACACATGGTTGGCGGCCGAAACATATATGGTAAGTTTAATTAATGAAGCATTGTTTTAATATATCTTATAGTTTTTTTATATTTTAAATAGGTTCTGATCCAGACCTTTCTCAAAAGTGAATCATTATCCCTTGGCAACATATGCTCGACCGCGCAAAGTAAATAATAACAAGTAAGAAGGCTCTAGTCGAGAAATCCCGACTAGACGATACCCTGATCCCTATACCTTACGCGTACAGTCAGTTTTTGCAAATATGTGTGTTTGTATGTACGCACATACTGCATACTGCATACACAACTTCAATGTCCCATATCTCTGGTGTTTCTTAACCGATTTTAATAAAAATTTCACAGATTGTCATTATTTTGTTCATTATTTCAAATGCCATCTCAAAGTTTTCAAAATTCATGATTTTGTTGTTATCGATCCCATGTGTATATCGAAAACGGGATGAGTTATCGAAAATCGAAAACAAACTTGTACTGCCTAGGGATTAGGCGAGCTTAAGTTCCAAATCTGGAGTCTCTAGGAGACTCTAAGAGACTATAAGAGGTCTCTGAGATCGGTTGGCTCATACATACGGACAGACGGACGGACGGACAGACGGACATGGCTATATCGACTCGGCTGTTGATGCTGATCAATAATATATATACTTTATGGGGTCGGAGAAGCTTCCTTCTGCCCGTTACATACTTTTGCACAAAACCATTATACCCTTTTTTCCCATTTTTAATGGGATCAGGGTATAAAAAAAGAGGGGTAGTTTGTTTCCTATCTTGATTCCTTACATTATCGTAGTGATTTCGGCTCTTCTACCTACATACTCGTTGAATTTAGTCCCTTCTGATAAAGTTTACAGCTTCAAAGTAAGAGAGGAAACCAGAGTCGCACTCTTCTGTTAACTTAACATTTTTTAAAATTAATAGCACCTGGGGAAATAAGTATCACTTCTGCTTTGCAACTCATTCACGAAGTGTGCGATGCGTTAGATAACGATAGTGAGCGGCCATTATTCAACTTTGTTTTGGTTGGTGGTCGACTTTTGGTTCTATCTGCTTGCTAATGCCTAAAATAGGAAGGCAGCATAGCTTTGTATGAACTTCGTAAAATTGTATGGCCAAACGTGAAATACCTAAATATGACTTCCACCATATGTGCTTATGTATATATTGGCAATTAGGTAGATCACTAATGACTTATTGAAAAGGGTTTTAAATGACTAAATACCAAATTAACACTAACCATAAAATAAACGCATTTTGTATTCATATACATTGATTGTCCTTATATAACATTAATATATATTAATAATTGCATTGACATTAATTAAATATTGTAATAAAGGGTATCAAACAACATCGAGCAGCGTGTGCGTTTCAGCAACGAAAACCGTCACGTGTTGTTGTTGTTATTATTTTTGCGTTCTGCCTAGTCCCGTTAGACGCAGACACATGCATACACAAAAAGACGGCTCAAGGCCACATGCAGCAGGCCATCCGTAGACGATTTGCCTTCGACTTCAATGAGCATAGAAACACAAACATACATATGCATACTCATTGGTCGGCAACAACTTTTAACACACAAGAAAGAAGGCTCTAGTCAAAGGATCGCAACTAGACGATACCCTGAACCCTTTACTTCCTTCTGCCTGTTACATACTTTTGCCTACAAGAAATATACCCTTTTTCCCTTTTTATACCCTGAACCCATTAAAAATGGGAAAAAGGGTATAATGGTTTTGTGCAAATGTATGTAACAGGCAGAAGGAAGCATCTCCGACCCCATAAAGTATATATATTCTTGATCAGCATCAAAAGCCGAGCCGATATAGCCATTTCCGTCTGTTCGTCCGTCTGTTCGTCCGTCTGTCTGTCCGTATGTATGAGCCAACCGATCTCAGAGACTATAAGAGCTAGAGACTCCAGATTTGGAACTTAAGCTCGCCTAATCCCTAGGCATATTTTTTTTTCGATCTTCGATAACTCATCCCGTTTTCGATATACACATGTGATCAATAACAATAAAATCTTGAATTTTCAATATCCAGGACATGCACATAATAAATTGACATAAAATTGATCACCTGTGAAAATTTCATCAAAATCGGTTAAGAAACTTAGAAGTTATACCAATTCGTATATTTATATTGATCAAAGACCACACCAACAGGCAGCTTGCAGATGCACAAAAATTTGTGGACAGGTAAATAGACACATTGAAAAGGTCTGGGTTTTTCAGTGTGTTATAAAATAAGTTGTGTTTGGTTATGAATCAAATTATGGCCTGCTTTATATGACCCTTTGTACCTGACGTTAAAAGGCAATTGGGTTTGAATGTATCCATGCGCTGCTTTCGATTTTACGACAAGCCTCTAGTACCTACGCTAAAACTAGCAAAATAATGGGGTATTTTTGCAATGGAATACTTTTTAGGGAAAGTTTGTCAATAAAAAAAGGTCAACACGTGTCCTCTTAGTAAAAAAGGTTAAAAATTTGACTTCTTGAATGTCATTACGACTGACGTTGAGTTAGTTAACTACGAACTTCGAAATCAATCGGTTGTGTAAAGGAATTGTACTGTGCCACACTGAAAGAAAACTGGGAGTTATAATTTAAAATATTTTGTTGTTAATAATTTAAGCCAATAAATTCGAACAAAATATAGAAAAATAAATAAAATAAAATACAATAAAAATAATGATAATATAAACGTATTAAAACAAATAAATATCAAACTATGAACTAACATGAACAACAAAAGTATTTAAGTATTAAGAAAAAAAAATAAAACAAAACCCGCCTAATTATCATGCAGCTCTCACCAACGCCAAAAGATCTTTTGGACGTCGAGGAGACCATGTAAATGCATTCCTTGAACTATCCTATTATTTTTTTGTTTTATATTTTTTCGAAGCAAATAATAAATAAAAATAAAAATAAATAATTTTTTTTGTTTGCACATATGGTGCTTTATAGTTCACAAGAATAAGCCTTCTGCCTAAAAGTATGCCACCGAAATCACCTGATCACTTCCGCCTTAATGAATACAAAAAAAAAATATATAAAGAAATAATAAATAAACAATAAAATAAAAATAAGAATAAATTTAAGTTAATAAATTTTTCGTATTTGAATTTGAATTCCCTAGTATCCTCATAAATATTTTTTTTTTTAATTGAATTGAGCTTTAAAGAAAAAGTCACTGGCAAATGTAAAATAGGAATTTAATTTTGTTCCGTTAAAATGTTTAAATAAAATTAAATAAATACAATTAAGTACAGTTAGCTGATAGGAAAATATGAAACAATAGTTGTTTAATATATATAACTTTAATTAAGGTTTTCCTATCACTTAGATTTATCCGACCATGCCTATTAATAATAAATTGAATCTATGTAACTTTTCCTTTTAAAATGAACCAATAATTTTGTTT